>OX382347.1:8473891-9763891 GCA_947507615.1 Hemithea aestivaria | reverse complement strand
AATTACGTATTGCGTTGGGGGTTTTTTAAATTTTTAATTTAATTCACTTGTTATCTTTATTTAAATAGGGCTTTTTCGCCACAGCGAATATGTCACCCTGTACTTAATCTAATTAACAATATACTTTAATCATTAATCAACTTACAAATTTGAATTTTATAATTTAGTTAGTTTAGTTTAGTTAGTTATCTAAACAATAAAAGTTATAAGATTTCTCCCCTTCTTTTAAGGCCAAATTGTACAATTTCTAATAAATAAACGTGAAAGTTTGTAAGAATATATGGATGTCTTGATGTATGCTTGTTACTCCTTCACACCTAAACGGGTGGACCGATTGTGATGAAATTTGGTATAGAGATAGCTTAGACCCTGGAATAACACATAGGCTACAGCGGGTAAAACCGCTGGGCTCAGCAGATTCAGATTCAGATTCATTTATTTACCATAACTATAACAAATTGTTGTTAAAATGGTATGTCATAAAATACAGTTCATAATCAAAATTATAATAATTAGAATTTTGCACTTTCAAGCTTTTAAGAATGTAATAATAAGGAGATAAAATTAATAGATTTAATTAATAGATAATATCAATGTCACTTGCAAAATTATTTGAAATCAATTTTTAACATATTAAGAATATTAAATTTTAATTATATCAAAATATCATAAATTATCAAAAATATAGAATGTCAATTATATATAAATAAACAAGCAATACATACTCATTATACTTATACTCATTTATTGATAACAGAATTGTTACAGGTCATACAATAAATTTAACTAAATTAAAATACATTGAGTATTGTACATAATCGAAATAAAATAAGAAATAATAACATTGTATCATATTAAAAAAAAAAAAAGGTAGCACTCCGGGAGTGCCGGCAGAAGTGAAAACTTCAATATTAACGTTGTGTTTAATTATAAGTATAAAAGTAGGTATCATTTATGAGGTAGAATACAATGTTTATTTATTGCGCTATCGTACACAAATATGACAATTTATATGTTGTTATTTATAATATTATATCGTTATTTATATATTACATTAAATTTTATCTCTCAGAAAAATCAACTTCCATCCATAATTTCGACGACTTTTACACCATCAACAGAGCAGCACACTCAGGCACGGTAGAAAGAGTGGGAGATACTAGTTCCTCTCCCTTCCCCTCGATCTTACGCTTTTTCGATCAGCATCACGTGACCCTGACGCGAGTTTTAAAGTTTTTACCCATACAAAAAAAAGTGCTCAGCGCCGCTAAAGAAGTTTTCACTTCAAAAATTCTTAAATCATACTACAATATAAATTAATAATATAATATAAAAATAGTAATCAAATGTCATAGTGTAAATAATTCATTAAAATTGTAGAATGCTTTGTCTTTAACGAGCCATTTATTTAATTTGTATTTGAAGCTATTCACTGAGGCAGCGTCACGGATTTCGTCGGGCAGACGATTGAATACATCGGGTGCCATGACGTGCACTAATTTTGATGACTTCTCTAATTTCCTCGAGACGGGGCGCAGGCGGTGCGCGTGTACACACAACATACGAAAACATTAATACAAGTCACATTAATATTAGGTCAAAAGCTAGTGTATTTTTAATTTGTTGTTAGCAGCGTGACCCGATGATGTCCCTTGACAAGTGTCAATCGCTAAAAAATACTGAGATTAAAATCGTTATCGTTCGTTTTGCACGTATCTCAAAGCGATCTATTCCAGACAACCTTGCAGGGAGAAGAATAATAAATATAGGTAGATAGTTACAACACTGAAAGGACGGTGGTTTAACAATACAAGACTGAATAAAAGGCAATTGCCACAAAAAAAAGAAATTAAAACAAGTAAAATTAAAAAAAATCTTTTAAAAACAAGCTTTTATTTTATTATTATTACCGTAAAGTACTCGTCAAGACGAATCAAATGAGGCCAAACTCGATGGGGTTGCGCCGTTTAATTACGTAGTTCCTATGGCCACCTTTCGATGTCATAATAATGTTGCATTCATAGGCGTACCCAGCTTCTGGTCTAGAGGGGGGGCAGGCATGGACGGATTCAGATTTTTTTACTGAACTTGAACTTTGTGCCTGTGCTATGTGCCATATGTTCTAACGTTGAGCAGGTAGGACCTATTTAAAGGTACTCCATACTTTGATTTCGGCTCGCACATAGCGTAAGAAAATTGAAATATTCTTCCTTTTTTTTCATTGAAATATTCGCCCCGAGAAAATTTTATATTTTTGGTAACGAAAATACTGCAGTTAATTTGCTGCGAGCAGTAGAAAAATAAAAATATACTTCCATTGAAAAGCGCGAGCAGCTTGCTGCGAGCGCCAAGAATTTTTTTTATTTTTGGCAAGGAAAAAAGTGCGGTTAACTTGCTCCGAGCGGTAGAAAAATTATAATATTCTTCCTTAAAATAGCGCGAGCAGCTTGCTGCGAGCCCCGAGAAAATTTTATATTTTTGGTAGCGAAAATACTGCAGTTAATATGCTGCGAGAGGTAGAAAATTAACATAAACTTCCATTAAAAAGCGCGAGCAGCTTGCTGCGAGCGCCAAGAAAATTTTATATTTTTGGCATGGGAAAAAGTGCGGTTAACTTGCTCCGAGTGGTAGAAAAATTATAATATTCTTCCTTAAAATAGCGCGAGCAGCATGCTGCGAGCCCCGAGTAAATTTTATATTTTTGGTAGCGAAAATACTGCAGTTAATTTGCTGCGAGAGGTAGAAAATTAAAATATACTTCCATTAAAAAGCGCGAGCAGCTTGCTGCGAGCGCCAAGAAAGTTTTATATTTTTGGCAAGGGAAAAAGTGCGATTAACTTGCTCCGAGCGGTAGAAAAATTATAATATTCTTCCTTAAAATAGCGCGTGCAGCTTGCTGTGAGCGCCAAGAAAATTTTATTTCTTGTTCTACAGATATTACATAAGACATTCTATTTCCAGGGGGAGGCCCCCCTGCCCCCCCCCCCCCCCCCCTGGGTACGCCTATGGTTGCATTGTCATCTGATTTATACATGTTTGCAAAATTTCAGCTCAATCGGAAACCGGGAAGTGGGTCAAATTAAATTTGCAAGATTTGATTACAGGCAGACAGACAACAGACAGGTGAAAGTAAATAAAAGCTTGTAATAATAAAGACTGAATACGATAAACATTGATAAAACTTTGTAATTGAACACTGAGAGCAAATTATTAAATTTTTTTCATAATATATCCGTTAGCACATCTCTAGCTGATAATTCAGTTTTCCTCAAACTTTTCAAGTACAGTTAGCAGCAGAAATATCAATGTAAATAATTGACAGTAGGTCGTTCAAAATAGTAACACACACTTTGCCGTTTCAAGCCGACTTGAGAACCGCTTCGCAAATGTTAAATTGACTCAAAATCCTTATTTTTAGATTTATCTCGATGATCTTTAGATGAAGATTATGAAAAAAAAATTCACAGACAAATTCATGATGAATAATTATAGGTAACTTTTTTTGTATCATTCATTATAATATGGAGGTACTATGGGTGATTCCACAAAAGTTGGGTAACTTTGTGTGCCAGTGTTTTTTGGACAATTTTTCATTAAATAACCAGTAATAAACATGGCTGCCATGTAAAATAATCAACTTTTTACCATGTCACTCACTTTTACTAAAATCATATACTTCCTTTCATATAAAAGATGTCCTTTTCTATCCTCAATATCAGTCCCTAGCCATGTCACATTTCTAAAATAATGTTTTCATTCGACTGATTTTAGTAGGCCTTGATGATATTTGAACTTTATTCAACTTAAGTTTACTAAAAATTACATGATCTTGTTCATTGTATCTATTAAGCAAACAAAATGAAATATTTTTCATATTTATTTTGGAAGAAAAGTAGCAACATCGATAATTATAGTCAGGCCCTAGCCGCTCAGTAAATTAAATACGCTGCAATCAAAATAAGGGGCAATTTTAAAATGAACGCGTTCAAAAGATACAATATGGAATTAGTCATAAGCAGGGGCTGTTCCGTGTTGGCCATCTTGACATTAGTGCAATCGGCGTCGATGCGGCCTAAACACGCGCTGTGCCAGTCAAGCTCTCAGGTCCTAGTTCAGTTATTTTATGTAAAGTTAGTTGTTGTTAGTTATTATACTCTCTTGTTTATGTGTACATGTGATTTGTTTGTTCTGATGTTGTTGTAATCTACAATGTTCGGTATTTATTTTTAAAAGTAAATTACGAGTGATTTTGTTCTGATTCGTCAGTCCCTAGACCATCAGGCCCTGGCTGTTAATGTGACTAAGGACTGATTTTTGTTATTTTTTGTGTGTTTTTTTACTATTGTATGCTCACGAGGTGCTGTATGCTCATATCTTTAACACATTTTCTCTGCCCTTTTTCCTTTTTCTGAGGGTTTTAATCTTTCTTTCATCTCTGCTAGCAATCCGGATGTTTTTTTTTTATTTTTTCTTTACTTTTTTTGCCTGTTCTGACTTCTGTTCTTGCTTATTCTTCTGTAGGCAACAATATTTTTCTTTGTGGCGGTAAATTTTACAACTAACAAGAGTTTCTGGTTGACGAATCCATGTGAAAGAGTATAAGACTGTCAGTCCCTAGAACAGAGATTTCAGAAAAACACAAATTTCTCTTTAAAACCCTAGTAAAGTGACTGGCCCCTTTAGATAATAAAAGAATATTATTATATGCACTATATTTACTAAAAAGTTTTTGATTTAAAATCTAAAAACACGCATGGCAAAATTTGGTCGAAAGTTACCCAACTTTTGTGGAATCACCCTTATACATGCTTAAGCTGCTGTTTTGCTTAGTAGAGCAAAACTGATAACTTTCAGTCAGGCACTATGAAGTGCAGGTCCACTAGTGATAAATAAATAAGGATTCATGTAGCTGAGTGTACCCCATAATATGGGGACTTTACCTTATCCCTACCTGGCAAAATTAGGCAATGTTTGTGTGTCCGATTCGATCACATTTTCCTCCTTCTTTTGAAAAACTTTAACGGGAAAATGCGATAATACACATTTCAATAGAATTCAAATAGAAGGCGTGTACCTACTCAAATCGTGATATTTTTCTTAACCTGAATTAATGACCACAGAAAAACAACTTTATATTGAACTTGTCTATTTGAAAAAAAATAACAATATTTCGTTTTTGAATTGGTAATTATTTGTTTGCTTTTTGCGATAGCGAATACCGCAAAGTAACGATTCCACTTTATAATTATTATTTTATTCTGCTTAAAATAAGTACCAATTATGATTATTTTATTCCATTAAATTAATAGACAAACTAGTGTGTAAGGTAGGTATCAAGTAATTATAATTATAAGAGATAACATTAAGAAATACTGGACGTGTATGTGATATCATTTTGAAGATACTTGTTTTTCCCCTCTCCCAAGTTGTCTGGTAAATATGATATGAATATGATGACGACTCTGTGGCGCGGTGGGCTAGTAGCTAGTACCCGCTTCCAACTTGAAAGGTTTAGGGTTCGATTCCCGCATGGGAAAAATGTTTGTGTGATCCACAGATATTTGTTTCCGGTCTGGGTGGTTTTCAATATCTATTTTAAGTATGTATTTACAAAAGAAAAACATATAAGTATTATATCCGTTATCCTAACCACCATAACAAAAGCATTAGGTTGCTTAGTTTGGGGTTAGGTGGCGCTGTTTGTAATGTCCTGAAATATTTATTTATTTGATAATATTATACATATAGGAAAAAAGTCTAAGGTTTTTATTAGGTTTACATAATACCAATACAGCTGAAAATTATAATTTTTTTTGTGACCATTTATAATTTTCGCGTTTTTCCTGGATTCACTGACCACTGCCTGAACACGGCCATAATGACTGCTTGGCGTCACGGTTTTGTCCCGTGAGTACTAGACTGCCACCATAGGCGGATTTAGGAGGGGGGAGGGCGCAGGAGGCCAAGCCCCCCCCAGAAGCATTGTAGAGGTACGAATTTTGCACATATTTCATAGTCAAGATTATATTTTTTTTCTCGGCGCTCGCAGCAAGCTGCTCGCGCACTTATTATTAAGTATATTTGAACTTTTTAACTGTTCAGAGCGAGCTAAACACACACTTTTCGTAGTAAAAATTATAATATTTTTGCCCGTCTGCACCTTGCCCTTAGTATAATACCGAATACCGATACAGCTGAAATTTTATCACGCCTTTTAGGTTTAATCTGCTACTTAAAATAACGCGACATCGTGGTCAAAGGCTACCTCTGTAATGTATAAAAAATATTAGATTTCCATCAGATATTTCAATTTAATATTGTCGTTATCCATTTACCTTGGCATTGTTATATAGATATTGTGTAGACGAGTAGCTAGCTACAATGGGTATTATACCTTTATACCTATTGTATACCTCTAATACTCTGTATCCATTGAAAATGGTAAAATAAAATTCCCATTGCCCATCCTACCATACTAATCCTACATTCTATGTATTTATCTATGTGTTTGTTGTTATTTATTTGTCTTAACGGATGAACCGATTGAGCTCAAATTTGGTATGTATAAAATATCAGCGGGGGTAGACTCCCTTTGCAGGAGGTCGTCTAGGTGGGTACCCCAACAGTGCCAGATATTCTGCCGCCTGAGCAGTGACGTGCAAACATTACTGTGCACAGGTAGGAGGGCACTGTAGCTAGTGAAATTACTGGGCTGAAGAGTCTTAACATCTTATGAATCATAAGTAAGAAGCGTAGGTGCAATACGCCCAGAATTTTACATCTTTGTGAAATTCTGGGTAGCACTGTACTGATTATGGGCAGCGTTATCTCTAACCAACAGTAGAGCGCCTTGCATAACAAAAGGATAAGGAGGTACGGGGGACGTATAAATATGCTTCAGGCTAAAGTCCAAAGTGCGGCTACACCTAGATTTAGCCGGTTAAACATAAGTGTAGCCGACCGCAGTTGGTTAAAGTTCGGTGTAGAAAATTTATTTTCAGCCTCACCCGTTTAAAACGTGAGACATGTTGTTATCAACATGTTTTTAATTGTTGCTATAATGTCATAAAATTTGGCTTTAAATATCCTAAATGATGAATTGTCAACTCTGGAATAAGTACAAGTTGCACCTGTGCTTCACCGGGTGATTAAAACACCGAGTTATAGGATTCAAAACAAACTGCACATTATATACTTGTGAATCCTTTGTTATACACGAAGGTATACGTCTGAGGTGATTCGGCAGAGAATCAAAGTTACCGACATACCCGAATGGATTAGCAAGCTGAAGTGGCAATGGGCTGGTCACATTTGCCGCAGAACGGATAACCGATGGGGTAGACGTGTTCTAGAGTGGAGACCGCGGCTCGGCAAACGTAGTGTAGAGCGTCTTTGAGCGAGGTGGGGCGATGATATCCGGAGGGTCGCTGGGAGTGGTTGGAGGAGAAAGACGGAGGAGCGAGTTGAGTGGCGTGCCATGGGGGAGGCCTATGTCCAGCAGTGGACGAACATAGGCTGATGATGATGATACGTCTGATTAGTCTGATACAGGAGTCGGGAGAGGAGTGAAAACAACCAGTGGGTGCCAGTAGAGTATAGATTGATCTTTTGTATGGAGGTCTCGTTCCGAAGAGACCTTACAGTTCTAACATAAGGTATGGTTTCTTTTCAACGAACAAAACCTGTGCTCTACGGTTTTATTGAGAAAATTACAATATTATGTGACCCCCTGAGGAAGTCTGGAGGTGATCCCCGCTCTAGCCATTTTCTAAGGCAGCCATTTTCTGACAAAACGCTGAGCCTGTTCCCATTGGCGAGCACCTACATTAAATTTTTAACACACTATGTAAGCTTTAGCTGAAAGATAGAGCCAATAAATTATTTTCATTTCATTTCCATTTTTTTTAGCAAATCGGTGGCTATTCAGAGGGGAAATACAGCCAGCATAATGTTCTCGTTTGAGCAGAATTAAGTGATTGCTTTACATAAATCTGGAAATACTAATTGTTATTTAGAATACGCTTTACTTTTAATTTCGTGTTTCAGTTATTTTGATATTTGTAAAAATAAATGAGACAGAGATAGTATGAAACACTCGTCACTAATTAGTGTAAATCATAATAATATTATGTACAATATAAAAATCTAAAATTAGATTTGGCTTTGAAGTGATTTGGCTTAAACCCAAAAATACTTAAAATACATACACAAGTATAAATACATTTAAAATTGAAAATGTTAGTCAATACTATATTATTTATGTATTTCTATTGGGCTAATTTGCAATAAAATTATCAATTACTACAATGATACGCTGATTCTGGCCATATAAAAGCAAATCAATCATAGAATAGAGTAAGCATTGTGTGATCTAAAGTGCGCGCACGCAGAAGTCAGTACGTTTGTGGTTGCTGAATGATCGAATAATTAGTTACGGACGTCTCTGAAAAAAAAATTCCCGCCAAATTATATCTTGAGTAATTTTTGTGGTGGCTGAATGAACACACTTGTTACTTACGGACGATTCTGAAAAAAAAGTTATTCCCGCGAAATAATCTTGCGTTATTTTTGTTAGTATTCACGATAATTTTGTGAATAATATATAATATAAATAATTGCTAATATTAATTTTAAAAAATATAACTAAAAAATGTGCTCGAAAATATATTTTGCTAAATATATTTAGGGTAATCTCAGAACTTATAATAGTTTTCGTGTGAATAAATAAGATTATTTTAATAAGTGCTCGTAGATAACTAAAAAAACTTTAAATTATATTAAAATTTGACTGTGCAAAAATAGTGTATGTTTTTAAAAATAAGTCTCAAGTAGGCTCGCAATTCCAGTCTCGTGTCGTCGTTTTTTTTATATTTTCGTTAGTTTTTGTTTAGTGCAAAATGGTTAACAAAGTGTATAAAATAAATTCAAATGATGGCGGAGGAAGCAAGCACAATCAAGTTTTGATGTCTATTATAGGTGAGTACCCCTGTACACAATTCGTTGAAATCTTTTCTTTTTATGAATGCTCAGTAACTTAAAATTACTGGAAGTCGCCAGGGGGGTTGGACAAGCGCCAATCGTTTGTCGCTATCGCTAAAAAAATGTACTGAGATGACAGTTGCTATAGTAAACGACTGTCAGCTCATTACATTTTTTATCGATAGCGACAGACGATTTGCGCTTGTCTAGGACCCCTGGACGGATTATAAAATACTTACTCTACATTTTAAGTTTAGAGTTTCGAAATAATTAATTAATTACTACCACCTAGGTACTTTTTTTTAAACTCTATTTTTTGTTAGGTTAGTAAAATTCATCTAAATGCAAATTCTATTTCTTATCTATAATTAATATATTATTATGTACATAACATTGTTGATAAACATTTAAGATGATGTTACTATTTTAAAATACCATTCAAAATATCCTAAGATGGCTCTAGTCTATATCAGATCTTCATTTAAAATTCTTGAAAATTTATTACCTTTTACCGAGTACTTTAAAGGCAGGCGCAAAATAGGGCAGACCAACCGCAACGTATTGCATAACAAAAATCCGCCTGGATGTCTTTGATACATTTTTATATTATCTTAGGTACTAATATTATAAACGTGAAAGTTTGTAAGAATGGATGTCTGGATGTCAGGATGTTTGTTACTCTTTCACGCCTAAACGAGTGGACCGATTTAGCTGAAATTTTGTATAGAGATAGCTTAGACCCTGGAATAACACATAGGCTACATAAGTACGCCGCTGGGCTCAGCTAGTGAACTATAACGCAATCTACGGGGCGCATTATTCTATAATAGTGAGCTTTTGTAGCGTCCGTGGCCCAGTGGCCTTACGTCCGGCTTGTAATCCGGAGGTCCTGGGTTCAAATATCAGTGTAGCAAAGATTTTCGCCTGGACGCTACCGTGTTTCGGAAGGCACGTAAAACTGTCGGTCCCGGCTGTTTCATAAAAGATATGTAGGAGGCAGTCGTTAGGACATGTTGCAATCTCGACAACCTGAAACTGCAGCATATAGGTTGGCCACACAACCAATAATTGTGATTTGGCTATCATAGTGTAAGCAGAGTAACCTGTTCTGTTGGAGTATACCTAAACCCTAATCATGCCCCCGGAAGAGATACAACGAGTCACTCCTCGAAACATCTGGAACTTCCTAGAGGCCACAGGCTTAAGCAGTGAATTGTAACTCATCTGGACTGCCACAAAAGATCAGAAATGGTCGAAACGGCTTAAAGTCCTTTTGAGGTTCCCCAATAATAATAAATAATAATAAACCCTAATTATTGTTATTATTCACATAAAAGTCAAACTCAATTAACACGCTATTTTTCAAAGAAGCTAGGTACTTTATAATTTGGTCTGGGTATTCTGTAAAAGATGACTTGCTGAAGGCACTTCCCTATTTTAAGACTACCGCCGCTTCGGAACATAGAGGCAGTTCAGTGCTTCGGAAAGTAGGTACCTCTACTATGAGAAGTACGGGCAAGAAACTCATATTATGTATTTTTTAAACCCCGACGCAAAAACGACGGGGTGCTATAAGCTTGACGTGTCTGTCTGTATGTCTGTCGTTTTGTCTGTCGGTCTGTCTGTCTGTGGCATCGTAGCTCCCGAACGGATGAACGGATTTTGATTTAGTTTTTTTTTTGTTTGAAAGTTGAGTTAGTCGAGAGTGTTCTTAGCCATGTTTGGTGAAAATCGGTCCAACATGGCCGCCGCTACAAAATGGCGGATTTCTTTTTTTCTCTACGACCCCCTCAATATGGGTAGGTTACTATCTAATGAAAGGGCTTAAAGTAGAGTACAACCACGGTAAAGAGATATACAGTAGTTTGACTCCATAGAAACGGGCGGAAAATGGAAGTGAATAGATGTCGGTAGATGTGGGTAGAAGTGGGTATATAATCCAGAAGCGAGTGCCACGCAGCGACGGGCGGACGTCGCGATAGTTTTTTGCAAGTATTTAGTGTTATTTACGTTATTTACTTTTGACGTATGTATACATAATATAATAAATTATATAAAATTATATAAAAATGGCAAAAAAATAGCATACTATATTATGCTGTTTTTGGTAGCTTGAACTTATCAGGAAATCCAGAAATAACATTATTAACCCCCGACGCAAAATCGACGGGGTGTTATAAGTTTGACGTGTCTGTCTGTCTGTCTGTCTGTCTCTGTGTGTGTGTGTGTCTGTCTGTGGCACCGTAGCTCCCGAACGGATGAACGGATTTTGATTTAGTTTTTTTTTGTTTGAAAGTAAGGTTAGTCGAGAGTGTTCTCAGACATGTTTGGTGGAAATCGGTCCAAGATGGCCGCCGCTACAAAATGGCGGATTACTTTTTTCTTCCGCGACCCTCTCAATATGGGTATCAAATGAAAGGGCTTAACTAGTAGAATACAACCCATTATATAAAATTAAAAATCCAAGATGGCCGCCACCACAAAATGAAGAATTGCGTATTGCGTTGGGGGTTTTTTAAATTTTTAATTTAATTCACTTGTTTATCAAGCAACATGGAAAGGTAATAAAATTAAAAAGGTCAGTTAGTTAAAAAGGGGAGGAGGAGGGGGAAGGGGAGGAGGGGAGGGGGAAGGGGAGGAGGGGGGGAGGGGGGGAGGGGGGAGGGGTAGGGGAGGATGGGGAAGGGGAGGATGGGGAAGGAGGGGAGGGGGAAGGGGAGGAGGGGGAAGGGAAGGAGGAGAGGAGGAAGGGGAGGAGGGGGAAGGGGAGGAGGGGGAAGGAGGGGAGGGGGAAGGAGGGGAAGGGTATGATGGGGAGGGGAAGGGGGGAGGGGAAGGGGAGGAGGTTGTCTTGCCTTGTCTCTTGTCTTATCTCTTGTCTTGTCTCTTGTCTTGTCTCTTGTCTTGTCTCTTGTCTTGTCTCTTTTCTTGTCTCTTGTCTTGTCTCTTGTCTTGTCTCTTGTCTTGTCTTTTGTCTTGTCTTGGGTTTTAATATACGCCGCCATGACATGATAGGTAAGTAGGTAGTAGGTAGGTAGCTCAAGTAAGTAGATGATATGAAACAGGTAGGTACCTACTGTATGCGGGCAGCGGCTGCCCGGCAGCCCTATGACTTGCGCATGTACCGCGCGACTGTAGGTATTTATGTTCAAAAATCACGCTCAGTCAAACTACTGTATATCTCTTTACCGTGGTACAACGCACTATAATAAATTTAAAATCCAAGATGGCAGCCACAAAATGGTGAATTACATGTTGCGTTGGGGTATTAGTGTTCTTTTATCTGTGGTTGGGGTATTTTAAATTTTTTAATTTAATTCACTTGTTTAATATTATGCGATGCGTTGCGGCCCGCTATCGTTTGTGCCAACCATTATGAAACTATCATGGAAAACTCGAGATACTAATAATGTAAAGTGCTTCTACAAAGAACCCTGTGCAACGTAAGAGAAATAAAATATTCTAAAAGCTACAATTTGCTTTGTTGTTCTTTTAAAGACTTCAAACGAAGAGGATTCATCGGATCTTTTAAATGTAGGTTTATTATGTTCACAGAATTGGAAAAAGCTATTTAGTTCTTAAAAGCGTAAATATATCGAGTGACGCTTTCTCGCTCGCGCAATTTGACAAATTTTAAAATATAAATTTTATGTAATTTTTTTTTTCAAAATCCTCATCATGCATTTTTTAATTATATCAAACTGAAAACACTTTTAAAATGTGTGCAATATTCAGGGCTGGTCTTGAGGAATTTTCGATAAACTAATTGTATGAACTTATTATTTTTATAATTCAAAATTTGTCAAATAGTGCGAGCGAGAGAGCGTCACTTGATATATATATATATATACTAGCAAACCCGGCGAACTCCGTTTCGCCACCAGATGGCTTCGTTTTATGTAACATTTCGTTTGGTGATTAAAAAATGAAGATTTTTTTTTGTTTTATATTTGAAAAGGAAAATTTTTATTTCATTTCACAACAGTAATAAAGTCATTTCGATTACAAAAATGAAGTGTTATTTAGTTGAACTTCTCTAAGTAAATGAAAGTGAATCCAAAGTAAATACTGAATCGAAGCGTTATACGTGTCCGCAAATTATCCGTTTCATTGAAGTGCTCTTTGGTAAACCACTGGCTACACAATCACTGTAGTTTGCAGTGGGATCATATTGGAATGCCAAGCGATTGTATGATGCCAATGATCTTCGTGTGCTCACGCGTTGTCTCAATCTGTCATTTTCTCTTATTATATTTTGTCTTTCTTCGCTTAAGTTTTGTAAATACACTTGTTGCTGGCTTGCATGTCTTGTGCGGCGGCCGATGTTCGCACGTCGTCCTCTAGGCATTTTGGACTATGGACAGAGTGATGAATAGGGATGTTGACTAATTTTTGGAATTGCTTTTATATGATAGATTTCATAAACGTATATCATATTTTTATGCAAAAATATATGAAATTTCAATATAAAAATACGTAAATAAAAATGATTTTTTAAATACTGCCTAAAACGTTTCGAACTGTCATCTGACAGCGCGTGACGTCATACCACTGGCTGGTCCTTACGCTTCCTATGAAATGTTCCTGATTTCGACAAATTTTAATTATTCATAACTTAAAAACCACTGAACCGATTTTGATGCAACTTATGCTGTGCCCTTAGTTGAATGAATCTTATATTTTCAGAGAAACATTTTAGTTATTGACTTTATTTTTGGTTTAAGTATGGACCAACTAAGGGCACAGTATAAGTGGCACAGTGGTTTTTATGTTATGAATAATTAAAACGTGTCGAAATCAGGAACATTTCATAGGAAGCGTAAGGTCCAGCCAATGGTGTCACGCGCTCTGATTGGCGTTCGCATTCGCGTAATAATAAGTATTTTTTTTTTTTAATTAAAATTGATTTTATTAAATTTTGGCTTGTAAATAGATCCTTAAAATGTGATTTTAGGTTTTTAAATACTGTCTTTTATGTGAAAAACATAACTTTATATCAATTCGTAACATGTGTCAACATCCCTATTTAACCTCAAATTCACGATCCACATAATTTACACAGTTCAACTTACCACCTTAAAGACAAATGCCTGCTGTTGAAATTTAATAAAAATTTGCCCAAGAACACGCTTTTTTTTTGTATTCATCCAAGGAGAGCCATTGGCTACTACGTTGCCAGTATTAATTCGAAATAAGGTTGCAATAAAACTTATCAATATCCTCCGCGCCGACACGGCCATTACCACCTTAAAGACAAATGCCTGCTGTTGACATTTGCCCAATACGCGCGTGGTTTCCAATTGAATAACTTATTTTTTTTACTTTTTTTTCATTTCTTTTGAAATTTTTCCTGAATTTTCTTTGCTATAAACCTCGCGGAGCCCGAGACCTTTCCAACGAATGCAAAACCGTGGAAATCGGTTCGTGCGTTCTGGAGTTATAGCGTCAGGGAGGAAAACCCGACTTATTTTTATATAGTAGATATATATATATATATATATATATATATATATATATATATACACTCTTAAGGGAGGTTTTTAGGTGGTCTCATATAAAGTGTAGTAGGTAGGTATACCTACTGTCGATAGGTTTTTAGGCTACCATAGTCAACAAGGAAGTCTTATTATAGTTTCGTTTTTTCCGTCCGTCTGTCCGCGACTTTACGGAGAAACTATAATTCCTACAAAGCTGTAATTTTGCACAGCGGAGGGCAATGATTAGGGTAGGAACGGTAATAAAAATAATTTTAAATAATTAATTTGTAAGATGGGGATGATTTTTTTTTTCGGCTGATCCCGTCATGTGGGTTCTGCTGAGGTATCGTTGAATAGGTATTTTAATAAAGGACAGGTTTCAAAGAAACCTTTACGATTTAATGATTCATTTGAAAGAAAGATATTTAAGTTAAAAACTTTTTTATGGCGTCCCCTCCCCGTCTAAAATCTAAACTACTGGCTTTCAAACACTGAAAAATCACGAATATAGTTTCAACCAGGAACTTTCCAGTAAAACTATAGCGGGTAAGATATCTTTATTATTTTTAAAAATATCGTTGGTGAAAGTTAAGGCAGTTAATTTTCGATTTCCGCGGACGAGTGCTTCGGCGTACCCGTTGCCCCGGCACTAAGGCGCGTGGTGGAAACACCCCAGGTTTTTTAGTGGGTATCCCCGCCGCTTCCATCTTTGGCGGGGGAGTCCCACATACCGCCCCACGCCCCCCGGCGTGGGGTGATGATGCGTAACGCATTTTTCCTGGGTAAAAAAAAAAAAAAAAGTTAATTTTCGATTTGCCATTTACTACGGAAGCCTATATAGCGCGTAGTCTGAATAACGCTTGGCCTATTTATTAAGTTATTAAATTGGATTAACTGGAAAGTATAGGCAGGGTCCATGCCATTCAAATAAAATATTTACTAAATTTAAAAATCGATTCAAGCATCTTTTCACCGATTACTCAATGAACATACAAAAAAACTGACAAATAATTATCAACATACTTACTGAAGTCGATTAAACAAATTTCCAGAAGTAAGAAATTTTCGTAACTTTGTTGCTTTTATACCTATATCATTAAAAAACAATCCCTATGAGTTTCTTGCTCGTTCTTCTCATAGAGCTTTTCAAACCAGCAGAAGTCTTAAAATAGAACTAAATAATTGTAAAATTTACTTGCAAACAAGTGAAATTAAAAAATATATTTTTAAAAAGCTTTTATTATTATTATTACCATCCAGTACCTGTCAAGACGAATCAAATGAGCCCAAACTCGATATGGTCGCGTCGTTTAATTACGGAGTTCCTATGGCCACTGTAGTGTTTGTGTATTTGAGTGAATGATTGAATGAATGAACGAATGACATTTGCCTGTCTCGGGGGCACGGGTAGTGGGGGCGACACTCTTGTGCGAGCCGTTGGCGAGAGCGGACGTGTTGTCCCTGGCTACTGGTGACGTAACGAGCCGGGCAGTGATCCACTATTTACCCCTGTGTTTGTACGAGTACTACATGTGGCGACGAGTTAAAAGGTTAGTGCGAAAAATGTGATTTCGTGCTTAATAATTACGGTCATTGAAAAACATTTTTATAAAGTGTACAAAATAACATTATTTTGCATAAAAATGCAATAAAACACAGTTTGCAGTGTAACTTACAAATCTGTTCCATGATAATTATAAATACAGACAAAAAAGTCAAATAAAATAAAAAATAGATGAGGATTCAATAAGTTACTTGTTTACAAGAAAGAATAGAGGGATTCATATTAATGTATAGGTGCTAAGCAAATAGTGGCTCACAAATTGGGTCGCTTTTGTTTTGAAAAGATTTGAATTTGTGGTTGATACTTGATACATAAACAAGTAATGTTTTAAATGAATAGACACAAAAATAATGTTCGTGAAAAAAGGTAATATATTCGTGAAACTACAGAGATTTCACGTGTTTCCTGCACATATTGGTACCTATATTGGTTTGCTAACTTTATTTATTCTTCTTAGGTTTGTGGACTCTAGTTAGAACATATTCATGAATCAACCTCTGTTTAAGAGCAACAATTAGGGTTTAAGATTACTAAAGTATTAGAAACCTGTTGCTATAGGGTTTTATTATTTCATAGAGTTTACAACGTAGCGTAGGTAGCATGGATATCACTACGATTATGGTGTCACCAGTAGCTAGGGTAAACCATATTGACTTTGTGAAGGAATTTAGCTTTGCAGTATATGCAGTAGGTGTGTAAAATCAGGCAACTAACAGCAGATGTAACTAGCTGCAGCGAGATTGGTTACAATGCATACTGCTATGGTTCAGTGTCATACCTATAGTATTTTGATGTGACTGCACTGACCCGCAGATATTGGAACTATAATAACTAGGTATAGTTATACTGCAAAAGCGATGAGCCTTATTCATGAGATTGTTTTAAGGAGAATAACCTTTAAAGAATAACATATTGATTCTACGATCTTAGTACATTTATAAATTATGAACATATTATTATGTATGCTAGAAAGAATCTAGATAGATTGGATGGTGACAGTTATAGCCTTGATACCAAAATATGATATGACTAGATTTAGATTCAGACAATACTAATTGAAACAACGTTCGAATCAATTCTTTGGAATTGTGTAGTGCGTTTCTGTATTGGGACTCGCAGAGAGTGAGTTCATAAGTAGTGTTAAAGCTGCATTACTTATTAAGCCAAACGGGGCAAAAGGTATATTGCGTAGTAGGCTATCTGAATAGTGTAAACATTTAAATCACTATGGAATACAATTAACATAAGGTATATACAAATAAAACTAAACAATATATACTGAATAGTGTGATCTGTGTAGTAGTATAGATGATGATCTTTATTTGAACTAGTGGTACGCTGCTGGAGGTCATGGTGTGCGTGGATTAGGACCCAGGAGCTGAAAACGATGTTGATATTTGTATGCAAGAACCCAGAGGAGGTTACTGCCTATTGCATTGAACTTCACGTTAGTATGGTTAGTTTGAGGGTAATCGGAAAATGATTGGAATAGTTATTTTGAAGGTACTATGAAAATGATTTAAACTGTTCAGTCTGAAGGCAAACTGAAAATGATTTGAATGATTAGTTTGAGAGTAATCTGGATAGGATTTCACTAAATTGTTAACTACCTTTAAAAGTTTTACATCTTAGTGGTTCTTAACAAGGAAATTATCTTTTATAATATTGTCCGTCTTGATGAAGGGCTCGTGGGAGGGTGACACGGAGATCTACAAACTAGACTATTGTGGTTGTACATGATAACCTATGACCGCTGAAACATTGTCCCCCGCGATGAGTTCTTTACGGTGCCTTACGGTTCTTCGCTCGTAGGGTTGAAAGTGGTTTGTGCATACTCGTAAAAATATTGTATATTATTAAAATAGACAAAGTGGCGGCACCGTTCGATGCGATATACGAATGCATACAAACCAATTATTATTTTAATAAGCAAGATGTGAAAGGTTGAGATTTTCTGTCTGTGTCATGATTTATTATTACAATAAAGTGTAGTTTGCGTGTAAGTGTAGTTACACTATGTGAACACGGTCGGAGGTTTTAATATGTGCTATAATATAGTCGACACTAGCAGTAGGTATAATTTGCTGAAAAAACGAGTCCAGAGTAGCATACTATTAATCAATTATGTGTTTAAGTTAGGTGTTCAACTTCAAAGTAGTATTGGGCATTGTAGTGTATGTAGTTACACAGTCTCGAATGCACACGAACAATGCTGTCACGTCAGTGTCACCAGAGCCGCGGGCGAGTGTGGACGTGCAGCAGTTGGGAGTGGCATTGCCGAGCCAGTGCTTGCAGCAGTGGTGTATATAGCAAACATTACAGGCATCACTAGCTGACGATCATAATATTATTATATAATGATGGGCTTAATAAGTTGGGAAAATCAACAAAAACGAGTGCTATCGAGATGTTATTATTTATTTTGACGCATGCTCCAAATGTGGACAGTGTGGTGAACGTGGTGTGAGTGAACGGACAGAGTTCCGTACACAGAAGTCTTTAAGCGTATGACACTTATTGGAAATCCTAGACTTGTCAAAATAGGAAGCTGAGAAAAACTGCTTATCTAGGTGTAAGTTTAGACATGATCACTATTAACTAATGCAAAACATTATGAAGAATAAAGTCTCAGGAAAAGGGACGGTGGTATATCCGCTACATCAGGTAATGCATCGTAGTCGGGAAGGCGCTGTTAAGTCTTGTACAAGATAGGAAGAGGTGTAAGAGGCTAACTATGCGCTAGAGGGAGAGAAAGATAATATGGTTTTAGTGATGCGCTGCCTATCCTAGTCGGACAAGTGATTGCGAGGGTTGTGCTATAAAAGTTATGAAAGTGCACAATTTGAGAATTGGAATTCCGTTAAAGTAATAGAAAAACATCTTCAAGTGGTGTCGAAGATCTTGTTCTAGAATAATATTATTGAAAGTAGGCTTATGTTAATCACAATAGACATACGAGTATATTATACGTGTTACGTACGTACGAGTACGTGTATGTGAAAAGCAAATCTCTTTGTAATGATAGTGCACTGGTCAGAGTATCTCTTTACCGTGGTCAGAGTAACATCATGTTGAAACTTTAGAATACTCTTGACTCTTGAATTAAGTAAGAGTTGATTAGTCTTGAGTCTTAACAGGAAATGTCGTGTGATACCCGAGCTACTTCAATGAATCGATTTCAATTGAGGATATTATTAGGTGGTGAGTTGAATGAAGGGTTTACTTGTATCTTAAAATTGTGGTGTTAGTTTTCGTTTCAATATTAATTTAGTGGAAGGATTGATCTTTCATTTATTTAAACCAGACGAGTGACATAATTTTACTATAGTTAAATTCTAATTTCATAGACTAGCAACACCAACTCGTAAATAAAAAGTAGGGAATGACGCTGTCACTTTACAATACATGTTATTATTGTCATGAACGTGTATATTGGAGATATTGCATCTCCAAGCAAATCCAATAAAATTAAAAAGTGAAGCGATGAAGTTCTTACCAGAGGTAGGGCTTTAGGCACAGCCGGACGGGACAGAAACAAAATATTTATAAGGTAGTAAAGATCAAAATAAGACCCAGTTCATAAAAAAGTGAATGTTGTCAAGCAATAAAAACTGAAACAATAAAATGTAGTTGAGCTCTGTCACTCTTGAGAATGATGTATAATTATATGCATTTCGTTTACTCAGAAATGATACTGATAGCCTAGTTTTATTTCGATACTTTTCTTAGTTATTATCTCAAATGTCGATTAATTTTGAGAAAGTGTAAACTAAAATACATGTATACCAGGATAACGATATTTCACTATTTCTCAGTTGAAAACTGCCGAGACTAATGTCTATTAACAATTGTAACTTAAGATAGTAAGTCAACGTCTTTTGATCATGGTCAAGCATAGTTCAATTTAATGGTTATAAAATATTATTTACGCGCTTGTGAAGAGAAGGTTATAGTTCAAAGTTTCCGTTAATTCTATAAGAGTACAAATGATATAATATATATAGCCTACTCAACAGGGTAAAAAGAGTGAGTCTTCCAAGTAGATGCATCGTACGTATTTGAAGTGCAGGGAGTATGGCCCATCAAGTAAACGAGAACCATACGTGATTGTGTATGTAGGCAGTATAGGCCTTCGTGTAAATGAGAACTATACGTGATTGAGTATAGGCAGTATGGGCCTTCACATAAATGAGAACTATACAAGATGGTGTAAAGGCAGTATAGGCCTTCATGTAAATGAGAACTATACATGATTGTGTAAAGGCAGTATGGGCCTTCATATAAATGAGAACTGTTTGAAAATTTATTCATCGGCATTCCTGTCGATGGTAAACCATACATACCTAATTATAGGTTGTTGTCTTATAGATATGCAGTATGGGCATTCCTGTCAATGGTAAACCATACATACCTAATTATAGGTTGTTGTCTTATAGATATGCAGTATGGGCATTCCTGTCAATGGTAAACCATACATACCTAATTATAGGTTGTTAGTTGTTATCTTATAGATATGCAGTATGGGCATTTCTGTCAATGGTAAACCATACATACCTAATTATAGGTTGTTGTCTTATATATATCTTCCAGATTGTTGTCTTATAGGAATGTTCCAGGTCGCTCCAATTAATTATTTAATACTTTGGCTTCGGCATCGTTTTGATACTATCTACTGAACTTAATACGACGGATATTAATTTGGTATGAATCACTTGACAAAACACGGTTGTGTGCGTTAGAATACGCGGAAAAAAACCGCGGTTATGTTTTCTGAAGTCAATTTGATAATAATATTAAATATTCTGTTCAATAACAGACCTATTTATATACAGAAGTGATTGAAAAAAAAAACAAAGAGAGAGAGAGAGAGAGTGTGACGTGACAGTAGTACAGTTGTGTAGGAACAGTCCACTCGTGCTGTTGCGGAAATGCCAGATGCATCGCAGTAGCGTGGTAGGTATTTAATGTTATTAATTAGGTAGCGAAGTAAGTAAAATATACAGTAAGTAAAAGCAATCATCATCTTAAGCGAGTTGATACAGATTCTTAAGTTATCGATGATATTGGATAAAACAAGTAACACCAAAGGTTCTCGGTAAATTTAAATTCTCAGTAAATGTCATATTTTCTCATTAAATCATTCAATTAAGTTTTCGTTAAATAAGGAAGGGATGTAGTGTTTGTGTATTTGAGTGAATGATTGAATGAATGAACGAATGACATTTGCCTGTCTCGGGGGCACGGGTAGTGGGGGCGACACTCTTGTGCGAGCCGTTGGCGAGAGCGGACGTGTTGTCCCTGGCTACTGGTGACGTAACGAGCCGGGCAGTGATCCACTATTTACCCCTGTGTTTGTACGAGTACTACAGCCACCTTCCTGGTCCATCATTAGATCAGCTCCATGTCATAATTATATTGCATTGTCAGCCGATGTATACATAATAATAATAATAATTGGGGTTTATACTCCAACAGAACAGGTTTCCCTACTTACACTGTCAGAGTCAAATCATACATGAATGATAATATTTATGATAATCAGCTGAAATTATACATGCATGTATAATTTCAGCTCAATCGGAAACCGGGAAGTGGATCAAATTAATCTTGCAAGATTTGATTACAGACAGACAGACCGACAGACAGACAGACAGGCAACAGACAGGTGAAAGTAAATAAAAGCTTGTAAAATGCTCTATTTTAGCCTATTTTAATAAATTAATTATGACTTGAGTCGACTAGCACAGACTAGTGTAGAATAGAAAAGAATAGAAAACACTTTATTCACGGGAAGAAAACATACTTAAAAAGAATACACATAAGGAAACAATATCTTACTAAAACTATGGAACTATAAATATCAATAAACTAAATTACATACATTGCTGCGAAATTGTGCCAGCTCAGCATATAGATATTATGTAGAATGTAGGTGTATGTGTACTACTTAATAATTTTTTTCAGAAATAAAGTAAAAATGTAATTTTCTTATTCTCATTTTAATTTGGATCCAGCTACTTATTTGCCGCAGGCTTTTCTCCCAATCGACCTCTACAAAACTCAATTAGCAATTACATAAGTTGAACCGCACACATACGTAGCGCTCAACCATTTTTAATTTGCATGTACGTCTATGGAAACGACCGGCAATTTTCAAATGGTGGTGTATGTAGCACGCATATATATGATCGTGTCATATACAAGAGAGATATATACCGCGCTTAGGTCATTTTTCGTTTGAAAACAAAGTCACCAAAACATGGTGGGGTGCGGGGGATGGGTGGCTAGATTTGATTAGCTCGTTCAAGGTGACGTCACAGTTACGCCACAGATTAGGTAATAGTTAGAGGCATAACATGACTTTCTAGTGATGTGGTAAAGTCGCTATATCGTATCGATAAGAAAATATAAGTTACTGTTATTCTTAAGTTTAATGAGAAAGTTCGTTGTATTGTATACGAGAGATATTTTAATATAACTTCAATTATTGTTTTATTATAGCTTAAATGTTTTCTCATCTCTATTACCTCCCAAAGTACCCGAATAAACATTTTATATGGTTTCACTAAAATATAAATAGGTCCATCGCTCGCATAAAATTTTTAGTTCTAATTTAAAAAAAATATGCGTGCGAATACGCACCCTATAAGAATAAACAATAAATGTTAGATAGCGAATTATTTGTTTTTAAATTAGTGACAAAATTAACATTATGTATTTTAAAAGCTTCGTTACACTTCTCTTATTATAAGCTTCATAATAACCATTCATGAATTAAATACCAGTAACCCTGTATAATATTAAACCCCGATAATTTTGGTACCTTAATATACCTAATACCTACTTACTTCAAAAGTTTCAATAACATTTTTGTCGATAAAATTTGTGGTGTAAATTTAAATTTGTGTCTTATCACTAGTTTATCCGGGCGTAAGAGAGAACGAGATAATGTTATACAAATTTACCAAGAAAGAATGAGACGAAAAGAAACTTGGCCATTTTTATATTGCATTTTATGTTAAACATTTTTCAATGATTATTATCGGAATAATAACTTGCCTGTGTAATAAGATTTCGTCCTTTGCGTAACTGAATGTAGCGCTAGTCTTTCCGCGCCTTTTTATTGAACAATACGGCATTTTTATTAATTATTTTTCATTAAGTATGTGAATGTCACGCTGTCAATGTCGGCCGTGGAATGAACACGAAAAAGAGGCGGAGCTACGAGCTTATGTTGATTCAGGCATATGACTTGGCGACTGTTACCTCATTTTAGCTTCCATCTCTAGCTTTATGATCTGTGGATCGTGTACATAGGTACAGTCGATAACAATCATTATAGAGGGTAATGGATGTTTTTTTTTTTTTTATGTTATGAAGTAGAAGACGAGCAAGACGCTCTCCTGATGTTAAGAGATAACGGCTGCCCATAATCAGTACAGTGTTACCTAGGATTTCACAATTATGTGAAACTCTAGGAGCACTGCACCAACGCTTCTTACTCAAGAGTCATAAGATGTTAAGACTCTTTAGCGCAGTAATTTCACTAGCTACAGTGCCCTCCTACCGGAGCACAGTGATGTTTGCACATCACTGCTCAGGCGGTAGAATAACTGGCACTGTTGGGGTACCCACCTAGACGACCTCCTGCAAAGGAAGTCTACCCCCGGATGTACCTACATTTTAGTTACAGTTATTTTTTTATCAACGAAAAAAGGAGGACGTTTCGCAATTATCAAGCACTAACTGCGACCAGCGCAGAGGTTTTACCCGCTTTACTATAGCCTATTTGTTATTCCAGGGTCTAAGCTATCTCTATACCAAATTTCAGCTCAATCGGTCCGCCCGTTTAGGCGTGAAAGAGTAACAAACATAGGTACATCCAGACATCCATACATTCTTACAAATTTTCACATTTATAATATTAGTAAGATATACCTCTAATCAAAATATTATTATCTAGCAGATTATATAATATAATAATATTATGCACATAAACTGCCATTTCAAAAACGCATTGTCTACTAATTTTTATTTGAAGAATTTAAATTCTGTGGCGCTAGTTATAACTTTTGCAGGCAAACCATGCGAGTCATTCAAACACAACCTTTCATCCAAAAACGCAATGATAGATTTACTTTCCTTTCCATCTTCTTATAGATCCGTAAGAGATTATTTTTTGGTCTTGCTCAGCTATGTTTCTCTACTACGTAACTCTATGAAATATATTTTTTCTCTGAACAATCGAAAAACAAATGGGAATGCGCCATTCGACAGTGGAATAGCATTTGGATTTTCTCTAGATTGGCGTGTGGCCGACCTGTGGTTAATACAAGTGTTTTTATTGCTACAATGGCTGTAGTTATGTTTCCTTAAGTCGTCAATAAAGGTCTTTGCTACAAATTACTGAAAAATCATTGTAAATTAACGGCATAAACTCACTTACTTGTATTTACTTCGGCTTCGTGCCGACCGTTTCGATCCTGTACGAGGATCTTCCTCAGGGAGCTGCTGCGGTTACAAATACACGGTTACACGGTTATAGGTACGGTTACACGGTTATTACACGGTTATCACGGTTATTTATAAATACACTTCAAATTATTCGCTTTTAATTAGAGAAGCGCAGTAATTCATAAAATTAACGAAAAACGTGAGGTCACGGACTAGTTGCATGTTGTGGATGACATCATTATAAGAACTAGTCCGGAACATTTTATACTGCAGTGTGACGTTGAGTCGTCCCCACCCACAAACTTATCATCATCATCTCAGCCATAGGACGTCCACTGCTGATCATATGCCTTCCCTTTGGACTTACATAATATATACCGGTTGGAAACGACTTGCATCCAGCGTCGGTCTTGAAAACTTATCTTGTTTTCTTATTTTCAGTATGCATGCCGATCTTAGCATATGGGACAGCGATGGGGTGGATATCCCCCAACAAATCGCTACTGATGGGGGAGTATTCTCCCTCAAAATCCCCCCTATCGGAGGAAGATGTGTCTTGGATGGCCTCAATCATGTTCATTTTCGCGCCAATTGCCGTGTTCATATATGGTGTGGCCGCCGATAAATATGGACGGAAGAACGCACTTTTGTGCGCGTCTGTACCTATTGCAGTAAGTACCATCAACTCAAACAAAGCGATTTGTCTAAATCCGCGTCACCAGCTCGAGTTTTGATCTACACAATCAACAAAACAAATCAGCATTCAACAAAATTATAGGCAATTTTGATGAATATTTTATATTGATTTTTAAGGTTTTTGTTGTATCTACGTGCTATCCATCGGGTATCGAAAGCAAAAGCATTGTTAGTGCAAATAAATATGTGTAGTTTGACAATGTTTCGTGAAAAATGAAGACATATTTTTGTTGATTGAGTAGACCAAAACATGAGTTGAAGACGCTGCTTAATAGAAATTTTGACAATTTTTTTGTCTACAAAATAGATTACATATTATAAATTTTACCTAACAGTAATCAGAGCTCATGTAGAGCCAAGCTTTGTACTTTATATCCTTATATCCCTATTAATTTAAAATGTTTTTCATGGGATTTAACTTTTTTGGCAAACGTTTCAAAGTTGGTAACTTCTGTAATAACGTAAAAGCGAAATTGGACAGGACAACCGTTTTTTGAGACTTTAAGTCCCCAAAAAATATCCTGTTCAATTTAAAACCATTTTTTTATGTATAAATAACACCGCAGCTGCGCTGAGTAGTGGAGTCACTAAGCGACAAAAATGGGTCAAACCTGTTTTTTTCATGCAGAAGCATGAAACTTGGCACATTGATTTCTAATGTAAAAATAGGCTGATTTCGATCGGTAGCCCTCGGTAGCACCCCCTCTGGCAGCGAGGAGGGGGGTTGGAAGGGGCGCTCCACCCGGCTTCATTTTAAAAATTCTGGGAGACCACACATAGCTAATAGGTCAAGTTTGGTATCAATTTCGGATAAATCGAGGACGTAGATTTCATTTCTGGAATAAAAAATGACATTTGTGATGATTTGCTTAACAAAAAAATTAAAAATTAGAATTACGTAACTTCGTTTTTATTGTTCAAGTTACTGTAAATTCAAAAATACTAGTTTTTTTAACAAACAATAAATATGTTAATAAAGTCTAGTTTATGTAGATTAAAAAATATATAATTTTATATTACTTTTCTTAATAACAAACCGCATAAAAAAATCTTTTGCTGTCCCGGGCCGCAATTTTCTTTTAACCGCCATGAAAAGGGTTGTTAGTAAAAAACTTACTATTTCATGCTGAAGTTTAAAACTTGCCACAATTACAATTCCTTACGTTAAAATAAGCCGTTTAGAAATCAGTAGCCGTCGGTAACCAGCCTTCTGACAGCGGGGAGGGGGGGTGAAAGGGGCGCACCACCCAGCTTCACTTAAAAAAATCTGGAAGACCACGTATAGCTAATACGTCATGTTTGGTATCGATTTCGAATAAATCAAGAACGTAGATTTCATTTCTGATAATAAAAAACGCATTTTATGGGTTTTTAACCAAATTATAACACAAAATTAGTTCTTAGTTTTTTTTTATTTAGAGGCACTTTAATTCTAAATTATAGTAATATTTTGTGATAAACATAAATATTTTTAAAAGTTTATTTCAAGTAGATTAAATAAAATAGAACTTTTATATTATTTTTATAAACATTTACTCGTACAATTTTTTTTAAGACACTAGAGTCGCTATTTTCTTCTCACCGCTGCGCTGCGTTGTTAACCCCCATCAACTATAAAATACGACTATGTACATTCATTTAACATGTTATTGATATAAGAACTTGATATTGTCATTTTATTTATTTATTTATTATAATTTACTCTCCCTGAGACAAACTTTTAAAAAATAGGCCCGAAAGTCGTATCTCTTTAATAATAAACGGCTAACCAAAGTTATGCATCTATTTTTCAATTAAATGTAATGTGGCAAAATTATAAATACTACTGGCACCTACCTACAGCTTATTTATATCGTTATATTGTTTTCCAAGACGGATGCTCTATATATAATATAATAATAATATAGTTCAAAACATTTTATGACGAATTATGATAAGCCTTGCATTTATTTATTTAATCAGTCCCATGCACAATATTCTGACAACTGAAAGGTTTTCAGACAAAGGAATGGTCTGCTTCTTGCTTCCTAAACCAAAAGAGAGGATGGGTTAGACTTAACCAAGAAATTATGCCTAGCCTCTCTCAAACAAAGTTCCTTGTAAAATGCGTGTAACAAATGCTGGTATACAGACATATCATGGAAGTAGAAGTATATTTTCCAAATAGTGTTTTTTTGTGATAAGGTGTTTCCTACATAGTTATTGATTGTCGAGTAGTAATTACTGCTTGATCTGCAGTTTCATTGACCGCAAAACATCATATCAAAACCATATAGGTAGAGTTAAGTTTGTGTGCGGTACTTTTATGCTAGTCGAAGGATACGAGTCTTGCTATTTTCCAGCCTCCTGCTTGGTTTTAGAAGCAATAAGCAAACAAAGGGACACCTTATTCATCTAACACCGTTTTGGTGGCCAGTATATTATGCACGAAACTGATTTAATTTATAAATAAAGGGCGGATTGCTGAGATTGATGCAAAACTGCATGAAGACGGTCTTAAAATGTAATGAGCTATAATAACAATATTATCTTTGGAAGAATCAGTCTTGGAATGTAACATACTGATATAAAAAAGCTTTAAGCCTGGAGTATTTATAATTTTGCTAGATTAAATTTTGTTGAAACAGTTTGATTCATAACAATGTTTAGCAGTTTCCGTTCCGCGATTTGATCGCGTTTTATCGCACCTATTTTTTAAAAGTTTGTCTCAGGGAGAGTAAATTATGATGTGCCATAGGATTTTTCTGAATTTTATGTTTGAAAATATCAAGTTCTTATATCAATAACATGATAAATGAATGTACATAGTCGTATTTTATAGTTGATGGGGGTTTACAACGCAGCGCAGCGGTGAGAAGAAAATAGCGACTCTAGTGTCTTAAAAAAAATTGTACGAGTAAATGTTTATAAAAATAATATAAAAGTTCTATTTTATTTAATCTACTTGAAATAAACTTTTAAAAAATATTCATGTTTGTCAAAAAATATTACTATAATTTAGAATTAAAGTGCCTCTAAACAAAAAAAACTAAGTATTATTTTTGTGTAATAATTTGGTTAAAACCCAATAAAATGCGTTTTTTATTATCAGAAATGAAATCTACGTTCTTGATTTATTCGAAATCGATACCAAACATGACGTATTAGCTATACGTGGTCTTCCAGATTTTTTTAAGTGAAGCTGGGTGGTGCGCCCCTTTCACCCCCCCTCCCCGCTGTCAGAAGGCTGGTTACCGACGGCTACTGATTCTAAACGGCTTATTTTAACGCAAGGAATTGTAATTGTGGCAAGTTTTAAACTTCTGCATGAAATAGTAAGTTTTTTACTAACAACCCTTTTCATGGCGGTTAAAAGAAAATTGCGGCCCGGGACAGCAAAAGATTTTTTTATGCGGTTTGTTATTAAGAAAAGTAATATAAAATTATATATTTTTTAATCTACATAAACTAGACTTTATTAACATATTTTTTGTTAATTAAAAAAACTAGTATTTTTGAATTTACAGTAATTTGAACAATAAAAACGAAGTTACGTAATTCTAATTTTTAATTTTTTTGTTAAACAAATCTTCACAAATGTAATTTTTTTATACTAGAAATGAAATCTACGTCTTCGATTTATCCGAAATTGATACCAAACTTGACGTATTAGCTATGCGTGGTCTTCCAGAATTTTTAAAACAAATCCGGGTGGAACGCACCCTCCACCCCCCCTCCCCGCTACCAGAGGGCCCCTTCCATTAGGCTACCGATCGAAATCAGCTTATTTTGACATAAGGAATCAATGTGCCAAGTTTCATGCTTCTGCAAGAAAAAAACAGGTTTTGCACTAAAGTCCCCCACTAGAGCCAAGCTGCAAGCTTGTACGTTTATGAAATTTGTGTCTAAAGAGACTTTCTTTCGTTTCGCCTTTTTTCTAATTTCTTTTATATCCTTATTTCTGTTCTATGTGTTATATTCCTGTTATAATAAACGCGATGTGTATATGTGTCCGTTAAACCGACCGACCGTACGTTTCCCGTATCCGAGAGGTAACAACCTCTTCACGATAATTTTCTTCTATTTCCAAACTACTGAACCGAAAAGTGTGGTACTGTCTCGGTTCATCTCTATTTTTGTGCGGAAGTCCGAATAACCTCGTTGCCTATTATTAGCATGACGACAAAAATAAAAATTATTTATATAGCCTATGTGTTATTCCAGGGTCTAAGCTATCTCCATACCAAATTTCAGCTCAATCGGTCCACCCGTTTAGGCGTGAAAGAGTAACAAACATCCAGACATCCGGACATCCAGACATCCAGACATCCATTCTTACAAACTTTCACGTTTGTAATATTAGTAAGATGTAGAATGTGGATTATTATAAAATAAATAGGCCAAGCGCGAGTCGGGCCACGCACAATGTAGGGTTCCGTAGTTCTAGTAGATTGAATACACTGCACAACAGCATTTTGGATGATTTTTGACGACGATTTCAAATTTGTGACTGAAATTTCTGTACCAGCTCTAGTTAAAAAGATATGACACATATTATGTTGTTTTCGTAATAAAACGCTATAAATGTAGAGATCATCATCATCATCATCTCAGCCGTAAGACGTCCACTGCTGAACATAGGCCTCCCCTTTGGACTTCCATATGTACCGGTTGGAAGCGACCTGCATCCAGCGTCTTCCGGCGACCTTTATAAGGTCGTCTGTCCACCTTGTGGGTGGTCAATGTAGAGATGATCCTAATTAATTTAAGTTTAAGTTGAAAAACTCTTTATGTTATTTGATTTTCTTGCTGAAACTGAAGGCAGAGCTATTCTAAATGCTATTCTTATTCTAAGGGCTATTCTAAATGCTCTAACAATATTCAGCCATCATATGTGCGTTCCAGAAGCCTTGATAGCGTTACTTCATCGAACAAAAATTCGGGTGGAATTGCTTGCCCAATTCTTCACTTAGTACCCCAAGATTGTCATGAATATAGTCTAGGTGGTCGTGGAGAGAGTGTAACTTGATGGTTATGTCACATTCGAGCCTTTGAAAGTGACGCATTAGTTTTTGGACGTGTTGAGAAAAGTCCAAATAATTCTTACTTTACAAAAAAAAATATAACCACCATTGGCCTAAAACAAAGTAAACCATTTTTAAATGAACACATTATGAGCCAGTTATGTTCCGCATACTTAATTTTTAATAAAATCAAAACAATAGTTTTATGTTTACACTAAGCAAAAATAAGTCATCGTGATGGTTCTCGAGTCCTTTCCACATTATAGCGGTTTCGTACCAAAATCTATTTATTTTCTAATTTGTCCACAAACGTAGATACTCAACACACGTTTTGCATAACTTTTGGGGAATCCAAGGCTTGTCGTTAATTTCCAGGCAGTGTTGCCAGTGCCCTATCTTCAAAAGTAACGGAGACAGGTTCGAAAAGTAACGCATTTACAATAAAAGTAACGCATTTAAAAAAAAAAAAACCGGTCAAGTACGAGTAGGACTCGAGCACCGAGGGTTCCGTACAAACCTACGGGTTTCTACGGAACCCTAAGGAAAAGTGGGTATAATATTATATACTGTAGGTTTTGATTCCCTTGCGAGTACTTGCGAGTTTGAAAATATGCGGCTAAAATTGCTGTTTCTTTTGATTGCGTTGACATAGATGTTTGATTTTTTTACAGCTTAAAGTTATTATAAAGCTGAGTATTTGGTATGAATTTCAATTTAATACCTGCACGCGTTCTTGAGGAAAGGGGTAGTTAATATACAAAATTATTAAAAATATTTTTTTATATGATGTAACTAAAAATTTACAGTTTTCGCAATTTTTCCTGTGCCTATGATTTAAGACGTTGCTGCGTACCAAATTTCAAGATTCTGAGTTAACGGCAAGTACCCTGTAGGTTTTGATTCCCTTGAGAGTAGTCGCGAGTTAAAATATACGGCTATAATTGCTGTTTCTTTTGAATGCGTTGAGATAGAGATTTGATTTTATTACAATTTAAAGGTATTATAGACCTTAGTATTTGATATGAATTTCAGTTTAATACCTGCACGCGTTCATGAGAAATAAGGTAGTAAGTATGAAATTATTAAAAATATTTTTTTATATGATGTAACTAAAAATGTACAGTTTTCGCAATTTTTCCTTTATCTGTGCTCTAAGAAGTTGCTTTGTGCCAATTTTCAAGATTCTAAGTTCACGGGAAGTACCCTGTAGGTTTTGATTTTTTGAGAGTAGTTGCGAGTTTAAAATTACGACTAAAATTGCTGTTTCTTTTGAATGCGTTGACATAGAGGTTTGATTTTATTACAGTTTAAAGGTATTATAGACTTGAGTATTTGATATGAATTTCAATTTAATACGTCCACGCGTTCATGAGAAAAGGGGTAGTAGGTATAAAATTATTCAAAATATTTTTTTCATATGATGCAAATAAAAATTTATGGTTTTCGCAATTTTTCCTTTATCTGTGCTCTAAGGAGTTACTTCGTGCCAAATTTCAAGATTCTGAGTTTACGGGAAGTGCCCCGTAGGTTTTGATTTATTTGGTAATGTCGAAAATTTGCTGCAATTTGCGACATATTCGACTATATCTTTTGATTGCGTTGACCTAGTAGTTTGAAATTTTCACAGCTCTAAGAGGCAATAGACCTTAGTATTTCCTATAAATTTCAGCTTGTTACCTCCACTCGTTCCTGAGAAAAAGGGTCTTGACAGACAGACAGACAGACAGACAGACGGACGGACAACAAAGTGATCCTATAAGGGTTCCGTTTTTTCCTTTTGAGGTACGGAACCCTAAAAACGATTTTTAATACAATTTAGATAAAATGTAATATACTTACTCAATTTAAATATAGGTACTTATACTTTTTTATTCATAGATTTCAGTAGGTAATATTATTTCCTCATGTTTGAACTGGCAAAATAAGTAAGTATTTTAATAAGCAGTTGTAATTTTGCAAACAAAAATATATATCTTTAGTCTTATGGCTCGTCCACATATACCGGCCAATGACTCGGCGAGTCGTTGGCCTATGGCTCGTCCACATATACCGGCCAATGATTTGCCGAGTGTGTGTTTTGTCTATGGATGAACAGTTTTTGTCTGTAAACGAATGTCTTCGGATATTTACGGTTTTTTCCGGTAAATTTCTGGTATACATTTTGGGCTCCATAGCTGACGACTTTAATTATATTTTGAATATTAATCAATTATGGACCATTTGAAGCCATTTTGTGTGAATAATTACTTTAAACTAGTTAAATTTTCTTTATTTTTTTATTAATATAATCTATGCCCCAAGTACATATATATAATCTGTGCGCTCGGGCGAACGTTGGGCCAACGACTCGCAGAGTCATTAACCGGCATATGTGGACGAGCCATGACATTGACATATTATTTACATTTTTTTTATTTTTGTTTTTTGATTCAATAAGTTATTATTTTATATTCTTCCATTGTTAGTTCATTTAAAAAAATCATTACCCCAAAAAGTAACGCAAAAGTAACATTTTAGGACAAGTAACGTAAAAGTAACGCAAAGGGTCAAAAAGTAACGCAAAATGTTACAAAAGTAACGCACTGGCAACGCTGTTTCCAGGGAGTATCCAAAGTAATTTTTGTAAGCCTAAATTATGAACGTTGTCACATTCAAACGGAATTCTTTGAGCATAATATTCTCCGCAAATTAAAAAAAATATATCCGGATCATTCACACAAGTAGCCTTGACCATGCTATATCAAATTATAATAAAAAAACTTATTCGCTTGCGCGATCTAATTTTACTACTAGCGCCATCTAGTTATGCATTAATAAACTATAGGCTAGGTTAGCTTTAGGTATTCTTATTTTGCTGATTTTACCGAAACTAATAATTTTATCTTAACCGCTATAGTTTTCCTGGAAAGTTCATGGTTGAAAGCATACCTCTGATTTTTTTCAGAATTTTAAAGCTAGTAGTTCAGATTTTAGAGGGGGGGGGACGCTCAATTTTTTTTTAAAACTTGAATATCTTTCAAACAGAACATGAAATCGAAAAAGTTTCTTAGCAAACCGTCCTTCATTTTAAAATACCTATTCAACGATACCCCACACGATGGTATCAGCCAGAAAAAAAAATCATCCCCATCTTACGTGTACGGGAGGTACCCTAAATTAATTAATTAAAAATTATTTTTTGTCACCGTTCTCTTACCCTTATTATTACTTACCTGTATACAAAATTACACTTTTCTAGGACTTATAGTTTCTCCGCAATGCCGCGGACAGACAGACGGACGGACGGACGGACGGACAAAGCGAAACTATAAGGGTTCCTTGTTGACTACGGAACCCTAAAAAATGGACACGTATTTTTTTCATTGTAAATTTAATGAAAAACGAGTAAGACACAGCGCCTTAAAGTTGCGCAGGAGGAGGTCATGACGTCACCTAGTAGTGACGTGGCGCGTCTCCACCCAAAATTTTATATTCGTTATAATTTTTTTTAATAATGTTATAAAAAAATAAGTATAGATTTTTTTTTCATTATTTAAATTACGGACCAATATTATTTTAAAAATTTTAAACGTTGTCAAATATAGACGAATAGATACCCATATAAATAGCAATATTCCTCTCTCCCTGCACGGTTGTCTGGAAGCGATCGCTTTTAGCGATAAGTGAAGACCGCCAATTGTAACACTTAGATTACATTGTGTTTTTAGTTTTAAGTTTCTTTTTGTATATTTTTAGAGTTCCGTACCTCAAAAGGAAAAAACGGAACCCTTATAGGATCACTTTGTTGTCTGTCCGTCTGTCTGCCTGTCTGTCTGTCTGTTTGTCAAGACCCTTTTTCTCAGGAACGCGTGGAGGTAACAAGCTAAAATTTATATAAAATACTAAGGTCCATTGCCTCTTAGAGCTGTAAAAATTTTAAACTTCTAGGCCAACGCAATCAAAAGATATAGTCGAATATGTCGCAAATTTCAGCAAATTTTCGACATTACCAAATAAATCAAAACCTTCCCGTGAACTCAGAATCTTGAAATTTGGCACGAAGTAACTCCTTAGAGCACAGATAAAGGAAAAATTGCGAAAACCATAAATATTTAATTTCATCATATGAAAAAAATATTTTGAATAATTTTATACTTACTACCCCTTTTCTCATGAACGCGTGCAGGTATTAAACTGAAATTCATATCAAATACTAAGGCCTATAATACCTTTAAACTGTAATAAAATCAAACCTCTATCTCAACGCATTCAAAAGAAACAGCAATTTTATCCGAAATTTTAAATACGCAACTACTCTCAAAAAACCAAAACCTATAGGGTACTTTCCGTAAACTTAGAATCTTGAAAATTGGCACGAAGCAACTCCTTAGAGCACAGATATAGGAAAAATTGCGAAAACTGTACATTTTTAGTTACATAATATAAAAAAATATTTTTAATAATTTTGTATTTACTACCCCTTTCCCCAAAAACACGTACAGGTATTAAATTGAAATTCTTATCAAATACTCAGCTTTATAATAACTTTAAGCTGTAAAAAATCAAACATCTATGTCAACGCAATCAAAAGAAACAGCAATTTTAGCCGCATATTTTCAAACTCGCAAGTACTCGCAAGGGAATGAAAACCTACAGTATATACTATTATACCCACTTTTCCTTACGGTTCCGTACAAACCCGTAGGTTTGTACGGAACCCTCGGTGCTCGAGTCCTACTCGTACTTGACCGGTTTTTTTTTGTTTGTGTTTCAATAAAACGTTATCTATCCTAATAGAGCCACTTTACATCGCTGAATTTGGGTGAATAATGATTAGTTTGACGCGAACACGAATACTGAAGTCACAGAAGTAATACAACTAGAAGAACCCATTTTATGTGTGAGTGTGATGACAATAGGGAAAATTCTGTGTGAAGAAAAAGGAGAACCTTGTTTTTCCCGTCCCTTTCACCGTGGCCGGCTTATGTTGTTTGTCAAACTCTGTCAAACTGCTTCACTGTGACAATAATACCTATGTGTTTCGTTTTTTCCAAAATTTTAGAGCAATTTAAGACAATACAAAGTTATTCAACTAATTTATGACCTCCTAAAATATCAATATATCGCGTATTTTCATAAAATAATGTAAATCCGTAAGCTGTTTTTTGTCTCACAGGTGGCCACGATGATGTGACCCCCTGACTGAAGTGCTACCACATAATTTCATAGAATTATTTGACAGTATGATTAATGTTTCAGGTGGGTTGGATAATCAAGTTGATCTGCGCTCATCCAATAGCTTTAATAGGCGCTCGAGCGCTTATTGGATTCGGGTCTGGAGGAGCTTTCGTGGTCTGCCCCCTATATGTGAAGGAGATCAGCGAAGACAGCATTAGGGGGATGACTGGGACTTTCGTTATATTCTCGCAGGTGAGAAACTTGTTTTTTAACTGACTTTAACACATTGACTGCGTAAAACTCAATACCTGTGTTATTGAGATCGGAACGCGAGTGCTGAAAAACACAATAATACAAACGTTGCGTTTTGGTCTATGGCCATACAAAATTAATTTATGAAATATTTACATGTATTTGTATAAAACCTGACATTTTTTTTTTGAGGGGGGGAAAATACCTTCGCATTACTCTTCCGCCACGGGGGTGACGGAAGGGGGGGGGGGGGGTGGGGGGAGTGTGGGACTTACACCCACTAAAAACCCCCGTGATTCCCTGAGATATTCTTAAATGAGAAGCGTTGGTGCAGTACGCCCAGAATTTTACATCATTGTGTGGTAATAAGGTACTGATTATATGCAGCGTTATCTCTTGCCAACAGGAGAGCGTCTTCCTCGTTTTTCTTACCTCTTCACGTAAATTCAATTTTGTTTGTGTTTTTTTGTTGTGTTGGAAGTTGGAACTGTGGAAAAACACTCGAATAGGAAAACACATCAAATAGTTATTCACTTTAAGAGCATTTTGAACTCAGTTTCGTGTTCCGTTAAAATTTTATGATGTTCGAGCAGGGGGAGGGCATCGGCGGATTTTTTGTATATCAACACTGGTTGTATTTGCTACCCCACTCGTAGCGCCACGTGACGCGCCGTTTAGTAGCGGCCAGTTTAAGGAACTACGCGGGCCTCACGGAATATTCTCTTTAACAAAAAAATCACGACTTCTTATTTTTTTATAAAACTATTTACCATATTATTATATAATAAAGTATACATATAAAATATCTAAATTTATTAAATCGATTTTAATATCCCCAGAAATGTAAAATAATCCTCAAAATTATGATTATTTTTTGTTCTAGCGAGGGATCAAGTTATACTGGTCAGGCAAATTGCCTCTCTTTCTAATAAAGCATTTTCTCCAAATAGCTATCCTTGTCTATTGACTCGTATTTAGCCAGTGTTGTGAATATTTTGACGATTGAATCGATGCATGATAATCGATTAGAGGACAAATGATACCACATCTTCGACCAGGTCTAATTGCATGCTATCTTTAGGTACAACTAGCGCATAATATTATGTTCTGTAGGCCCATGTTGACGACTCATAGTTCAGTACGACTACTACGGAAATTCATTTATTCCTATCCAGTTTTACCCATTGAAAAGTACCTACTGTTACCTATTGTCAAGAGCCTAGAGAGACTTATAGAGCCTAAGCTACCTATTATACCAAATTTGATTAGTTCAGCTGTAAATATGTTAAAAATAGCTAATGTGTAATGTGTATGTTCATTAGAAATATTCCAAAATAACATTGCAAGAAATGAGTTTTAAGGGGTTTGCCCACTATACCGTACCATATGCTCGTTTGCATTTCTTCTTTCTCTCGTATTTTGCCCGTGTTCAAAACAGAATCTAATCACGAGAATGCAGTACCAATTTCATTTTTGCATGCCTATCAATATAATATGTTGCTTACATGTTCAAGCATCTTTACGTGTTAACCTTTTTCGTTGAACTGGCAACAGATGAACTTAGATGAGTTTTCTTTATTAATAATGAAAATAAGTTTATATTATTATCTTTTTATCGGTCATCATTCGTGGCTATAAACCCGTACACTCACTGCATTCTAGTCCCCACACGCAGTTGTTTGGCAACATCGCATGCCATGGATAGACCTGTCAGTATCAGCAACATATTCTCAGCGATATTTATTGTTAACGCTCCGTGCAAGGCTCGCAACGATATTCTCTTACTTTTTAATACATACAATACTGCCGTGGTATATATATAATATATAATGCGGTTATCTATTATACCAAAACCTAATTTTAAGCTATGAGCAATAAATAAATGAAAATAAGGTTCATAATGGCATGGGCCAGATGTTTATCTTTGTAAATAAACGGCATAAACTCACTTGTATTTATTTCGGCTTTGTGCCGACCGGTTCGATCCTGTACGAGTATCTTCTTTAAGGAGTAGCTGCAGTCGGCACGAAGCTGAAGTAAATACAAGTGAGTTTATGCCGTTTATTTACAAAGGTGAATACTCACGAATCGTTTAGTGTAAAAAGGGCCTGATGTTATTTTTCGGTTTGGCATGTTCCTAAGACAATTATTATTATTGTATGATACGGTATAATGGACAGTCGCCTTGAAGTCCATGTCATTTATAAGTTGACAACTAGAGCAGATTTTTTATAGTGGGTTATTCTCATAAAATTTTATCGTGGCAGTATCGTCACAATTTATTTTTTAACCCCCCACGGAAAAATACGGGGTGTTATAAGAATGACGTGTCTGTCTGTCTCAGTATTACGAATTTTATTTTTTTTTTATTTTTAGAGATTGTTTTTTTTTAGGTAGAAATAGTCTAGTGTTCTTAGCCGCCATGAAATGGTGCTTACATTTTTTTCCACAACTCCCTCAACATGGGAATTAAACGAAAAAGTTTGATTCGTAGAAAACTACAAACTATAATAAACAGATTTTAATAAACTAACATCTGAAAAACTAAAAGATGGTTGCAACCACAAAATTACATATTTTGAATGCGTTGGGGGTTTTTTTTAATTTTTAATTTAATTCACTTGTGTTGTAAAAATTGGGTGATTCCCGTGTTCCCCACTATTCGTCCCACTAGTGGGGCAGGTGGAACTGCCAAATATTTTTTGCTTCTCACGCGCCCCACTGATTGCGTTTTAGTGTGGCGGGTGATAATATTAAAAAAGTACACTTCACGCGCCCCATCAGGGCGCTGTAACTCATGCAAAAATATAATTTATTGGGCACGACTAAATGATGAATGGTGTTATTAATGCAAATATTTTGCGAAGAACTAGGAGATCAGAAATTATAAGGAACTATGTACTATTTAGTAGACAAACAACACATAAGAAAATCATCCCATCTGATAATATATTATTAAAATCTCGTATTGCGGTGATTTTAGTCGCACTTTCCTGATTAATTCGAACTTTTATGTACCTTTGTGTAATTTATATGAATGGGATAACATGTGTTTTTTTCATTAATAGACGCAGGTACAGGCAAAGCAGTACAAGTCAACGAATACTCGTATGTAAGACTTCATTTCAATTATGATCTCCTGGTACCTTTTTCTTGTTATCTACCTCGCAAATATGTGAAAGTGATGGAAGAAATAAAGGGTCTTGAGGAAATCTTCATTTCAAATGACAGCTATCAAAATTAAAATATCAATATTTCGGAAAGTTCTCGTAGTCTTAGGCTGATGGTGTCTTGGAAGAACCCGCCCCACCAAAACGCGATCAATGGGGTGCGTGAGACACAAAAATTATTTGACAGTTTCACCTGCCCCACCAGTGGGGCGGATAGTGGGGCACGCGAGAACTACCCTAAAAATTTGATTTCAACAAAATTTTAACATAAATAAAAAGTACACGGATATTTTAGGATGTATCAAAAAAATATGACACGTGAAGTTGCGTAAAGTTACCGTCATTTTTCGTGACAAAAGATCATCTCGTATTTTGGTATATAAAACCTATGGCGAATGCGAGTCAGACTTGCGCACAAAAAGCTACGTATCATTCATTATCTATACAACAGGGAGACACTTTTATAATATTATGTCTATTATTTATAATATTTACAATATTATCATATAACCTCTTGTTTAGTCGCATCACGCGGCGCTGCGAGTAGGTTAGTGAAAACCTACAGTATTGATATACAACTATAAAATTTGCTAAAATATAAAAATGCTTCGATGCCATTCCCCTGTTTTTTTTTCAATCGAGATACCTACAAATTTAATATTTTCTTTTTTATGAGCGGATGAGAATATACCATCCACATCATGAAAACGTCATTTTTTGTTATAGACTAAAATAAGTTCCGAACAAGAAATGAAAACTCTTTTTAAAAGTTATTCACCAAAAACATAAAAACCTGACCTCTTTTTAACCCCGAAGCAAAAACGACGGGGTGTTATAAGTTTGACGTGTCTGTCTGTCTGTCTGTGGCATCGTTGCTCATGTACTTTGTCTTACTTCTGGGTCCCGTACAGATGAACGGATTTTGATCTTGTTTTTTTGTTTGAAAGTAGAGTCGAAAGGTAGTCAACAGTTTTCTTAGCCGTGTTTGGTGGAAATCGATCTAAGATGGCCGCCGCTACAATTTGGCGGATTATTTTTTTTCTTCACAACCTCGTCATATGTAAGGGTATGAAATGAAAGGACTTGACTAGTAAAATATATGCATTACATTTAATACATATAAAATCCAAGATGGCCGCCGCTAAAAATAGCTGATTAATTATTTTCTCCATAATCCCGTCAATGTGCGCATCAAATGAAAGTTGAAAGGGCTTGACTAGTAGTAGTATGTAGTATATATATTATTATGATAAATTTAAAATCAAAGATGGCCACCTTCCACAAAATAGGTAATTTTGAAAACGTTGCGTAGGGGGCAATTTTTTTTTAATGCAATTTCCAAGCTTTTTTTTACATTCGCCTGTCCTGTTGTCTATAATCAAATCTTGCAAGTAAAATTTAATCTACTTCCCATTTTTCAATTTAGCTTAAACTTTGCATGCATGTGTATAAATCGGATGTCTTTAAGAATCTAAATTTATATATGGTATTTATTAATATGGAAAGAGTGACTGACTTATTGACTGACTGATCTATCAACGCACAGCCTAAACCGATGGACGGATTTGGTTGAAATTTGGAATATTAATAGAGTTAATGACGTAGACCTCCACTAAGAAAGGATTTTGCCATGCGGGCAAAGCCGCGAGCACAAGCTAGTATTTTATATTTGACTTGTTTAGAACTAAAACGCTATTTTGCTATAAGATGAAATCGGAACTAACAATGTCTTTGGAAAGCAAAAGTCTTCCTTTATGATTTCCGACATTAACACCATTTAAAACAAAAGATCAGATTTGCAACCGTGCGTATGTTCTGCCTCTTAGTCAAAAATATTATATTATCGCTTTGTAATCGATTACTTGGCTTAATCGAGTTTTAAATTGAAACTTTTTCGTTGCCCATCACTAAAACCAGCGTAGCCAATAGGAAAAGTGGGCGGAGTCGTCAAATTGTGAAAAAATTTATTTCAAGGAAAACTTTGTCTATTGCCCCTCTATTGGATATGTCCTCGATGTGTTCGAGTTACTTTTTTGAAGTGAAACTTCTTTATCGGCGTTGGAAAAAATTTACCGTCACATTTTTTCGGTTACGCGTCACATTTCGGTTACGCGCCATCTTTTGTTTCTTGCCCCTACCACGGTTGGTTAAGACGAAGAGTACTTTCAATTTCTCCAATGAACATGAATTTAAAAAATTTATAAATTTAAAATTTAAATTTAATTTAATTAAAGAAGTTTCACTTCTTACGTGTGTACACTAGTACACGCACACATTTTTTTTTTTCAGTGTTCGTCTGATTTATTAGAACATACAGTTATGTTTTTGTTGTGATCTAGTTCAAGGGAGTTTTTGCCGCTTCGACCATTGCTGATCTATTATGTGACGCCCACTTGAGCTGTAGTTCACTCCCTAAACCTGTAGCTTCTAAGAACTTCCAGATCTTCAATAGGATGTTTTGTTGTATCTCATCTAGAAGCATCATTTAATAAATAATCATTTGTATACTACAAACAAATAATCTTTTGTATACTACAAACTCACCAACTACCCATGTAAATATCATTATTTCTGTCCCTGCAAGGTTGTCTGGAAGAGATCGCTTTTAGCGATAAGACCGCCAATTGTTACACTTATGTCGTGATTTTGTGTTATAGTTTTAAGTTTTCTATATGTTTGTAGTGTTTCAATAAAGACTTTTCTATTCTATTCTAAATAATTATAATGATTCATTTATTTAAGCCAAAAGTACACTGACAACAAGAACAGTGTACCAAAGGCCCATATCAATAAATACCTTAAAGACTAAAATACATAAAGATAATAAACTTAAAATCTAGGTGACACGTAGCGCCGGCGACATGTTGCGCGCAGAGTCAGCAAGAAGTCGACCTCGGAATTTCCGAAACACGACTTCCTGCGGCCAGAAGTCCTACTTCATTTGTCGTCCTATACCTACCTAGATAGAACATCAGTGGCCCGCAGTTGCAGAGAATGTGCATTGCGGTTTCCTCTTCCTCTAGCTAGAACCTGCAATCTGCCTCTCGGATGAGTCCCATATTCATAAGATTGTATAAAAAGTATGCTAAATACCGGGGGTAGACTTCCTTTGGTCGTCTAGGTGGGTACCCCAACAGTGCCAGTTATTCTACCGCCTGAGCAGTGATATGCAAACATTACTGTGCTCCGGTAGGTGGGCACTGTAGCTAGTGTTACTGGGCTAAAGAGTCTTAACAACTTATGACTCTTGAGTGAGAAGCGTTGGTGCAGTGCTCCTAGAATTTCACATCATTGTGAAATCCTAAGGCGCTGTCTCCACGAGCGAGAGAATCGCGGCGAGTCCATTATAATAATCGAGCGATAATATCGCCGTGTGGAGACGGTTCCCTAGAGAGTGTATAGAAATACGTGGCACGACGATAATATCGCCGCGATTCTCTCGCTCGTGGAGACAGCCCCTAAGTAGCACTGTACTAATTATGGGCAGCGTTATCTCTTAACATCAGGAGAGTGTCTTGCTCGTCTTCTACTTCATCACATAAAAAAAGCTAAATAAGTAACAAAATAAGCCAAGCCGGTCACGGCGAAAACTCATTATTTAGTCAAAAATATTCATGTTCATAATATTTTTTTCTCACCTCGAAAAGCCATATTTTCTGAGCTCTACCTGTCTTCGTACTAGTCGCCTTAGTAAGAAGGGTATTTTTCCAGTGGAAAATATACCTAGAATTTCTTTTGAATGAAAGTATTTCTTTTAAAAAATGTCATTCGTTGAGGTTTATAAAATTGAGGTAATTTTTATGTTAAAATATCATACTACGATAAGTAAATTAAATTAAAAATTTAAAAAACCCCCAAAGCAATACATAATTAATTTTTTTTATGGCAGGCATCTTGAATTTTAAATTTTATATAGTGGGCTGTATTCTACTCGTTAAGCCCTTTCATTTGATACCCATATTGGGGGGAGGGTGTGGAAGAAAAAAGTAATCCGCCATTTTGTAGCGGCGGCCATCTTGGACCGATTTCCACCAAACATGGCTAAAAACACTCTCGACTAACTCTACTTTCAAACAAAAAAAACTAAATCAAAATCCGTTCATCCGTTTGGGAGCTACGATGCCACAGACAGACACACAGACAGACAGACAGACAGACACGTCAAACTTATAACACCCCGTCGTTTTTGCGTCGGGGGTTAAAAATGTAAAAGAGCTTCATCAGCAGGGCTATTGACTTATCCGATAGGAAACCGAATCGACGACCGAATTCTCAAAAATGTATGAAATTACGTGTTACGTCGTATCGATTTAATAAAACGTCATACATTTTTGACAATTCGGTCTTCGGTTCGGTTCTCTGACGGATAGATAAGTGAATAGCCCTGCTGATTCGAAACCGTATTATTAGCTATCAGAAGCAGGTTTCTTTAAAAAGAAATGCAAACGACAATAGTATAAACTAATTTTAGTTACAAGGAGATAGATTATCATCAGCCTATGTTCGTCCACTGCTGGACATAGGCCTCCCCAATGGCACGCCACTCAACTCGGTTCTCCGTCTTTCTTCTCAACCCACCCCCAGCGACCCTCCGGATATCATCGCCCCATCTCGTCCATGGGCGCCCTACATATAACTTTAGTTACAAGGAGATTAATCGACATTTAAAGGAGATTTTGACACCCTTTAACAAAATGACACTACTGAGGGTAGCTCGACAAGAAGTCTGCACCGAACGAAGTCTCGAACAAGAATGATGTGCCGCTCAGCTCACACCCGCATGACGTAGGTAATACCGAAAATAAATCGGTCCAACTAGTCAATCCGCCAACAATATATTATTTTTAACCCCCGACGCAAAAACGACGGGGTATTATAAGTTTGACATGTCTGTCTGTCTCTGTGTGTGTGTCTGTGGCATCGTAGCTCCCAAACGGATGAACGGATTTTGATTAAGTTTTTGTTGTTTGAAAGTAAAGTTAGTCGAGAGTGTTCTTAGCCATGTTTGGTGGAAATCAGTCCAAGATGGCCGCCGTTACAAAATGGCGGATATTTATTTTTCTCCACGACCCCGTCAATATGGGTATCAAATGAAAGGGCTTTACGCATAGAATACAACGCACTAAGAAAAATTTAAAATCCATGATGGCTGCCACAAAATGGTGAATTACATATTGCGTTGGTTTTTTAAATTTAATTCACTTGTTAATCTTCGAAGAGTCTTATAAGACTCTCCTCTTAATCAGACGAGGTCACTGGCCCTTGGTAATAAAGATTATGAACTCTTAATTGAAACGACACCGAAGCATTTCTTTGAAAACTGATCTATGTTGGTGTGTATCAGTTTTCATCTACTAATTGCATTTTACTTCGAAGTTCAACAAATATTATTATAAGATAAATTTCGAAGGAAAGCTTAGGACTGCTCCTAAGCTTTAATAAAAATTAAAAAGTCAAGTAAAAAATCAAATAAGTAAGTACCTAAACCAACTTTTGCTTTAAAAAAGATCGCTTTCAATGAGCGCGACGCACGTTTTAAAGTACCTAACCTGAAAACCGGTCGATCGATTTCGATGACACATCTTGCAGGTAAAATAACCGGCAATGTAGAGGTAATTTAGCCCAAAGGTTTTTTTTTATATAAATAAATAAAATAAATAAAAAGCCTTTTATTGCCCAATTTAATAATAGATACAGCTAATACATATACTTAAACTAATCTAATTATTACTTATTTAATCTAGGCAGATTCGCTTATCGCTAGTCGCCGAGAATACATTATAAGCACATATAAATAGCAATTAAAGGAAATTAGCAATAGGGGTGCATTCAGCACATGCTGCTGCTATATCTATAAGGTAAACACATAGTCGTCCTCCTCCAAAGGAAGTTTACCCCCGGTACTTTTGAAACAAAATTAACCCCTACCGCTTAACCTTACTGTAGTCATATACGAGTAGTTTTGTAATAACTTGTCACGACCTATTTGTAAAACAATACACATTTTAATTATTGCAAACTGCAGACAAATTGGTTGAGGATAACTAAGCGATAGAATCGTAGAACTGAAAGTTTACAACAGTTCTGTCTTTTAGCGCTTAAAACTAGTTCCTGACGTTTACAATTGGAAGCCATTTCATTTAAAGTCTTTAAACAAGTGAATTAAATTAAAAATTTAAAAAACCCCCATCGCTACGCTTTCAAAATATGTAATTCGCCGTTTTGTGGTGGCGGCCATCTTGTATTTTTTTTTATAGTGCGTTGTATTCTACAAGTTAACCCTTTCATTTGATACTCATATTGAGGGGTGGTGGAACAAAAAGTAATCCGCCATTTTGTAGCGGCGGGCATCTTGGATCAATTTCCACAAACATGGCTAAGAACACTCTCGACTAATTCTACATTCAAACCAAAACACTAGATCAAAATGCGTTCATCCGTTCGGGAGCCACGATGCCACAGACAGACAGACACACACACCCACAGACAGACAGACACATCAAACTAATAACACCCCGTCGTTTTTGCGTCGGGGGTTAAAAATGGCTGTGTATTTTATTTTTTAGCTCATAAATAAGGAGGGATATTATATTTTTGTTGTCAAATTTGAATGATGATATTTACAAAGGGTCATAATTATTTATAATTCGAGGATCAGCCAATGTAGGTACATAGTAGGCACTATCAAAATATTCTCAAAAATACTAAAAGTTCAGTTCTTTACTTTCCAATAAAAAATCAAAGCTTAGTATTAATTAGTTTCAACTTAAGTGCATAAAAGGCAAAGATTTCTCTACTTTCTAAAGAAAAAACATAGGTTCTTAGTTTCTTAGTATACAGTCTATTTGGTCTGTTTTCTTTGAGAAAAACTTCCAACTGCAACCGTCTACATTTATTAAATTTTCCACTTTAAAAGTAAAACGACGCAAGTTCTATACTTTAGCACGGTTTTAAAACCTTTTTGAAGGATGGGATATGCGTAAAACATTCCCTTTGAGCATGCAGGCTTTCCCCTGGCACTAAATATAGGTATAGTAGTTGTAAATTTATTTATTTATATAACTTTTTGGTCACAATAATTACTTGTATTGTAAAATAGTTTCTTTTTCAACAGACAGTGGGAAACCTGTTGATCTTCATCTTAGGAGATTTACTGCCGTTCTACACTGTCCTCTGGATCCTGCTGGCCATTCCTCTGGTTCACTTCTGCGTCCTTCTGCGGCTGCCTGAAACTCCTTCTTACTTGATAAAGTGTGGGAAGAATGAGGTGAGTTAATATTACTGGGCTGAAGAGTCTTAAAATCTGTGACTCTTAAGCTCCTCTCGAGTAAGAAGCGTCGGTGCACCAAGAATTTTACATCTTTGTTTCTCAATTAACGATCGCTATTAGCGATAAGACCGCCAATTGTAACATTGCTTAACTGAAATGTACTTATTTAGTGTTGTTTTCTTTGTTGCAATGAAGAGTTAGGTATCTATCTATCTATTAACTAGTTGCCTCCAGCGGTTTTACCCCTTGAAAAGTAGACTATTTGTTATTTCAGGGTCAAGGTTTTTTTTAAATAATTGGGGATAAATTAATAACTAAAACATACTTAGCTGAGATATACAGCCTATAAGTTTTTGGGGTTAGTACTATGTACAGGCCGTACTCCAGTAAAAAATGTTTCAGAGTTCGACCAGCGACGTCATCTCAAACGTTTTTCATAAAATTACAAGCTTTATATTACTTTCACCTGTCTGTTGTCTGTCTGTCTGTCTGTCTGTCTGTCTGTCTGTCTGTCTGTCTGTCGGTCTGTCTGTAATCAAATCTTGCAAGTTTAATTTGACCCACTTCCCGGTTTCCAATTGAGCTGAAAATTCGCATGCGTGTGTAAATCGGATGACAATGCAATATTTTTATGACATCGAGCTGATCTGATGATGGAGCTGGAAGGTGGCCAAAGGAACTCTGTCATAAAACAACGCAACCCCATCGAGTTTGGGCTCATTTGATTCGTCTTGACGAGTACTTTATGATGCAAGATGATAACAATAATTAAAGCTTGTTTTTAAAAAGTATTTTTTAAATTTCACTTGTTTACAAAGATAAAAAAAGGTGACCAATATTTTTAATAATCTATAGTTTTTTTTTTCTTTTATTTCCTTTTTGTGGCTTAGCATATCTATCACTGCGGCCAGAAATGTCCTATTGTGATCGCCACTTTAAGGGTGAGAAGACCCCGTTTGCGCGGCGTTATAGTTCGCCACTGAACCTATAGTAAATTATAATTATTGCAAAAAAAGATTAAAAAATGATTTTATGTAATGGATTGTAATGGATTTCCGCAAAGTAACGCCTAATTCAATTATACTTGATAGATTTTTTTTACTTAATGTCCCCATTGTTATTATTTTTGATTGTAGGAAGCAGCCAAAGTCCTGGGTTGGTTGCGTTCTCTACCAGAAAAAGACAGCAGGATCAGTGCAGAAGTAGACGCCCTCATCATAGAGCAGACCACCTGTGAACCTAAGTTCTCACCTAAATTACTATGTGAGTATTTACCTTGTAAACAACATCATCACCATCTTTTTAAATAAACGGCATAAACTTGTATTTACTTCGGCTTCGGCTCACGAATCGTTTAATGTAAAAATCATCACCATCATATTTTTTACAAGCTTTTATAGTAGTCTGTCTGTCTGTCGGTCTGTCTGTCTGTCGGTCTGTCTGTCTGTCTGTAATCAAATCTTGCAAGTTTAATTTGACCCACTTCCCGATTTCCAATTGAGCTGAAAATTTGCATGCGTGTGTAAATCGGATGACAATGCAATATTTTTATGACATCGAGCTGATCTGATGATGGAGTTGGAAGGTGGCTATAGGAACTCCGTCATAGAACATCGCAACCCCATCGAGTTTGGGCTCATTTGATTCGTCTTGACGAGTACTTTATGATACAAGATAGTAATAATAATAAAAGCTTGTTTTTAAAAAGTATTTTTAAAATTTCACTTGTTTTTATAATTAGTATAGGTAAGCCTTAGACAATGACGTTAAGCGACGATACGGCCGTAGATGGCAGCAGACCTGCCTAGAAGGCGGGATAAACCCCTCCCTGACTTCACTGAACATCATACCGTAACACGGTCACAATGACCGCTCGGCGAAATGTATTTTCCCCATCGGTAACAGTGGGAGATGGACGAGCGCTACTATTTATTCTCACTGGTACCTACCTATATCTCATTTTAACTAGATTTTTAGCTGTGCAGTTTTATTAAAGATGCTATAAGTCGTCAACAATGTTGACGACTGGGTATTATCTACTTACTGTTCGGAAACGAATCTAAACAAGTGAAATTTTATAAAATACTTTTTAAAAACAAGCTTTATTTATTATTAATCATCTTGCATCATAAAGTACTCGTCAAGACAAATCAAATGAGCCCAAACTCGATGGGGTTGCGTTGTTTTATGATGGAGTTCCTATGGCCATCTTCCCGCTCCATCATCAGATCAGCTCGATGTCATAAAAATATTGCATTGTCATCCGATTTACACACGCATGCAAATTTTCAGCTCAATTGGAAACCGGGAAGTGGGTCAAATTAAACTTGCAAGATTTGATTACAGACAGACAGACAGACAGACAGACAGACAACAAACAGGTGAAAGTAATATAAAGCTTGTAAAAAGTAGCGTTCGTCGTTCGTCAACACTGACTCTGTGACCGAGCAAAAAAAAAATTCCCGCTCAGTACCTACCAGGGTGACTGAGGGTGGGTGAGGGGTTAATGATCAGGAAATACCTACGCTTCTTCTTAGGAAATACCCAGTTTTATGTCAAAAAGCTCTGCGCATTGGGTTTTTGTCTCCGTGTACGCATATTAAAGTGATTAAAAGCCATAACAAATAATAAGTTTGAATCAGTAAACAAAAACAGAGCAAACAAACTATAAAAAAGTTCCAAAACAAAGAGGTCAGATCGCCCATTGACTCCACCGGCGCTCCAATTGACCCACCATTGACCCGTGGCCCGTGACATATGCAAACATTCAACCGAATTACAACGAGTGCAGATTGAGAATGATTGCCAAAGCTCAAGTAGCAAGGACGGAGCCGTTAGAGACAATATACAGGCCGATTCGTATAAAAAAAACTTTAAAAAATAACCAAGATAACCATTGTAAACCATAGATTAAAAAATAGGATAGGCCCTGGGCACAATTTTACTTCGGCGCGGTAACCGAAACTTTCCGATCCAACAAGCCCATGTTTAGCAGCGATACCGCTATGCCGAAACTTCCCATTTTCTTTTAAAAAACACACATATTTAAAGTTCCAAAACAAAGGGTTCGGATTGCCCATTGACTCAATTGATCATTGACCGAGACCATAGACAAGACAACAATCTTGACTATGCCCGTGACATATGCAAACATTCAACCGAATTACAACGAGTGCAAATTGAGAATGATTGCCAAAGCTCAAGTAGCAAGGACGGAGCCGTTAGAGACAAAATACAGGCCGATTCGTATGTTTGTGTGATCCACAGGTATTTTTTTCTGGTCTGGGTGGCTTTCAATATCTATAATAAGTATGTATTTACAAAAGAAAAGTATATAAGTATTATATCCGCTATCCTAACCACCATAACACAAGCATTAAGTTGCTTAGTTAGAAACATCCCAGGTGCCTGAAATTTTGTATGAAAAAATCCTTTGACAAAGTACGTTTGTCTTTTTCAGCACTCGCGTTCCATCTTCAATAACACAGCTGTTGTGTTTTCCGCAGTCAATGTGTTAAAAAATATTTCAACCAAGATAACCATTGTAAACCATATAATAATAACCACGTGCTGACGTTTCTGACATGGTCCGCTTCAATCAGGCCCTGGGCACAATTTTACTTCGGCGCGAGTCGGCGCGGCAACGGACACTTTCCGATCCAACTAGTACACTATACTCGTAGCTAGTGAAATTACTGGGCTGAAGGGTCTTAACAACTTAAAGCTTTTATCGAGTCGCGCAACCCTCTCGCTTGCACGTAAACGCAATATATTTGGAATATAAATTCATTGAATTTACTTTTTGAAGATTTATTTTTAGAGAAATTTAGTTTTTTTTTTTGATATTTCCAATTTTTAACCTTCAATAATACCAAATAAGGTAGTTCTAATAAATATTAAATATATTATGTATATGAAATATAAATAATATATTTACTACATACTTCTCTGTAATTTTTTCAGAGTATCTAAGTGGAAACACTTTTAATAATAATTAACAAAAATAGCTCTAAATTTCTCCACAAATAACCTATAACATTTCAAAAAGTTAATTTTACGAATTTATAATTCAAATAATGTGATATCGTTCGAGCGAGAGGGTTGCGCGACTCTAAATACAAGCCTTAATGGTTAAAATTTTTAAAATAACCCTTTATATAATAAAATTATATGTCACAGACAGACAGCGGGAAGCGACTTTGTTTTCTACTGTGTAATGATGTAACACCCGGTATACAAAGGTCGGCGCGATCAATTAGCTCTCTATGACAATAAATCTGTTTGCGCGCAGTTTTCATAAACACGTGCTTGAGAACGTTCTAGAGCTTCCTAGTTTTAACTAGAAGGAAATGAACTTACTGACTTTTCAACCCGGAACCAAAAGGAGGGGTTCAAAGTTTGCCCTGTCTGTATTTGTGTGTGTGTGTGTGTGCACTGGTGGATCCAGGATTTGGTTCTGGGGGGGGGGCCAAGGTGCAGACGGGCAAAATATTATAATTTTTACTACGCAAAGTGTGTGTTTAGCTCGCTCTGAACAGTTAGAAAGTTCAATATAGTGCTTTTGCAGGTTGATGTGCGCGCATTCAAGAATGGCGAAAATCTCTGCCTGGAAGATGGAGGCGAACCTTCCCAGATTTAAGCTTTTGCTAAGTCTGGGTCGCTCTCCATACACTCCACAGCCTACATTACCTCCCATTTTAGAACCATCCGTGAACCAGCTCAGGCTCCCGGTTTTGTAGAGTAGTTGGTTATTGAGCCAATCATCTCTAGAAGGTACTTCCACGCTGTATCGTTTTTCAAACACATAACGTGGTAGCATAGCATCAGTTGTCATACACAACGGAGATAGTTCCAGAATTGAGTCTTTAAACGACCTCATATAATAAAAAATGAAATATGTTCCAAATTCGTACCTCTACAATGCTTCTGGGGGTGGCCTTGCCCCCCCCCCCCCCCCCTAAATCCGGCTATGTGTATGTGTGCATGTGTCTGCTGGTTGTTTCGTAGCATTTAAGTTTTTTTTTAAATTCATTTAGTGGTAATAGCCTAGCCTTTAACCACAATCTGCGACGATGCGGCGAAACCAAGAAAGCGGGATAACCCTCTCTGGCTTCACTGAACACTGAACATCATGCCGGAACACGGTCATGATGACCGCTTGGCGACACGGTTAATTTGTAAACCAATTAAATTTAAATACTAGCGGTGCCTGACGATTTTACCCGCTGAAAAGAAGCAATGTTTTCTTCTAAGGTTTTGGCTATCTTTATCCCTAAAAGCTCAATCGGGTTACGGGTTAGCCATTTAAGCGTGAAGAGGAGATAATATCAACCAAACTATATCGTTTTCGTAATATACACACACACACACACACACACACACACACACATTACTGTACTCCGGTAGGAGGGCACTGTAGCTAGTGAAATTACTGGGCTAAAGAGTCTTAACATCTTATGACTCTTGAGTAAGAAACGTTGGTGCTGTGCCCCTAGAATTTCACATAATTGTGAAATCCTAAGTAGCACTGTACTGATTATGGGCAGCGTTATCTCTTAACATCAGGAGAGTGTCTTGCTCGTATTCTAATTCATCACATAAAAAAAAAATTGCTAAGCAGCAAAACAAGAACAGCTTCTTCTAATTTTTTTTTTATTTCACTTGTTTTACAATAACCCTGTATTTTTACACTAAACGATTCGTGAGTATTTAGATTCATCTTTGTAAATAAACGGCATAAACTCACTTGTATTTTGTATTTACGTAACCGCAGCTACTCCCGGAAGAAGATCCTCGTACAGAATCGAAACGGTCGACACGAAGCCGAAGTAAATACAAATACATATCTAATAATAAAAATAATTGGGGTTTATACTCCAACAGAACAGGTTACAACAACCTATAAATCACAATTTATAGGTTGTGTGGCCAACCTATATGTTGCAGTTTCAGGTCGCCAAGATTCCTACAAGGCCTGCAACATGACCTAACGACTGCCTCCTACATATCTTATAGGAAACAGCCGGGACCCACAGTTTTACGTGCCTTCCTAAACACGGTAGCGTCCAGGCGAAAATCTTTGCCACACTGGGATTTGAACCCAGGACCTCCGGCTTACAAGTCGGAGGTATGACCACTGGGCCACGGACGCTAAGTGAGTTTATGCCCTTTATTTACAAAGATGAATAGCCCTGTACTTACTTAATTTCAGTCGCGGACAAGACCGCAGTAAAGGCATTCTGGGTGGCTCTAATAGTGAACCTAACACGAGAGTTCTGCGGTTGCATAGCGGTGCTGGTCTACGCGAGCCATATATTCGCGGAGGCTGGGAAGGACCCTAACACGAGCATCGCCTTGTCGCCGAATAAACAGTCAATTCTGCTCGCTGCTGTACAGATCTTTGGATCGTTTCTCGCTTGCCAACTGGTGGATCGAGCGGGAAGAAAGGTTGGTGGAATTTTAACTATTTTTACATATTTTTAAGGATACTTCATTGTACGCCAATAGGGTATTAAACTCCATGTAAGAAAAAATCAAAATACCTACATACAATCGACATAGCTAGGCAATAAGAAGTTAGTTTTAAATTCATTATGTTACAAAAATAATTTTAAACTTTGTTTCAAAGATTTAACATTTTTAATTTGCCCTTTTAATAGAAAAAACAGAAGTGATCGTCATAATATTTGGCTTTAAATATCCTAAATGATCAGTTTTGAACTCTGGAATAAGAACAAGTCGCACCTGGTGCTTCGCCGGCCGCTGCCGCAGCACGCTCGCTTTGCTCACTCGGCTCGCACGTTGTTATCAATGTTCAAACCTAATCTACTGATGTCTATCCTAAACTTCGTAATAAAAACAAGTTTTTTTACAAACATTTTATTCGCACCTAACTTTAACCGACCAATGATCGGCTACACCTAGGTTTAACCGACTAATCCTAGGTGTAGCCGTGTAACACTTTGAGGTGTTCTAAACCACCAGGAAGCACACTCACCTCTCTTTACATACTTAATTATACATTTCATACAGAAATATTCCATTTTCCATAACTTTTAGATTAAAATTCTACACTCACGAACTTGTAATAATAACCTATTACCAACCTGACAGACGTCAAAGTCGCTCATGATGTTCTGTCAACGTCACTTTTCGTTTGTCAATCTGACATTTTCTTTTTTTATCGATCCTTTTAGTCGATCTTGTTTTTATCATCGGTATCGATAATTTATTCGCTCGATGTCGTATCAAGCGGGCAGGATCCCGGAGTTTCCTCCATTAGAATATTTCTCCAGTTGAAGGAATACAATCCTGGAGTCAGAGGCCCGATTGGTAGCCTTGACAGCTGGAGAAACAACAGAGGAACCCGATGACAGTCGCCGCCGCTTGATACGGTAATCGACTACCATATCGATCATGTGAGGGAAAATCGATGTGAGCAAGCGCAGTGTCCCATCTTTAGCTGGCTTGGTTCTGTGAGTGAGTGTCACTGATTCCGGACCAGAGGTTGGACGTATGGCCGCTTCACCCCCACGCACCGCCTCCGGGCCGGTGCGCGTGGCGGTGGAGCGTCCTCCGCCATTTTGTGATCAACCTCGGACCTTCACACACTCAACCACAACAGCGGCGAGGATTCCTCGCCTTTAACAGCGTAAACCGGCGCACCAGTTCGCAGCACGGAACAACATAATCTCCGAGCCTGCGCAAGCGGGTTTTTCGGAGCGGCGGAAAGCTCGCCGGTATTTTTTGGAGGGGCGGAAAGCTCACCAGCATTCTCTGGAGCGGCGACAGCGCCCCAGCCTTTTTGGAGTGTCCTGTAACGCCGAGTCTTCCCGATTCGTGGAGATACGACCGCGGGTTGCCTGCCACGTCGGTGCTAGTAGGTGACAGCCGCGACCTCAGGCAGCGGGGACGTCTTGCCTACCTTTGTGTAGCGGCGCTTCTCTGCGGCCTGACCTTAACGGTACCTGTTAGGGCCCGACAGCAATCTGTTGGTCGTACTTCGGCCTTCAGACTTCGGTAGCTCCATCTAAATTTATTTATAACCTCTTTACATTCTTGTTGTCTGGAACCTTCTATATTTTAACGTTTAATTTCAACGACACCAGAATATAATCCTGGGATCAACACTGCATACACAACATACACTCACACTTCCTTATGTTATAGTTAATTCTCTGTGTTATTACTATATTACTTGAATGTAAGTTAATTTAGGTGTATAAAAAGTGTGGTTAATATAATTTTATAGTGAAAAACTTAGCTTATTTCTTTATGTGTACATTTTGTATGTCCTTCAGACAACGTTGATCCAATAAACGAATATTGAAAGGAAACCTGGTGTTTTAATGAAACTGAAGTCTCAGTTTGTGGTGGGAGTCGCCTGGCGCTCTTATATAAATTTGGTGCCTTCCACCCTCTGGCTCGCATCGTCTCACGCCCTGCCAGCAAGCCTTACCATCTCCACTTGCTGACTCATGCTCTGGGCCTAGCCACCCTAACGGTTCGTTCCCTCTTCTAGGGACACCGTGCCTAATACGACTTGAGGGTCTCCCTCCGGGACCTGAATGTTGTAAAATTGGCACCGCAACGTGAGACCAGATGAGATTCTCAGTTTCATTAAATATTTTGCTTTTAAAACTTTGAAATTCAATAATTATTCTACACTTAAACTGAAATTGGATCTATATTGGTTGTGTTGAGTTCCTTTTTTACTCATAAGTTTTTTTTTTGTAAGTGAATACTTATAATTATTAATTTAAAAACCTCATAATATTTAAACTTCTTTAATATTGTAAAGGTATTATACCTGTAGTTACACCATGATACCATTGGTAATATTGTAAAGTTCCAATAGAACTTATAGAAGGTTGGTGAAGATATTTTACTATCTTTCACTATTATATGTGTTGGAAACCGTGTTGGTTAAGAACTATATTTTATAAAAAAAAACATTGAACTGGTGCTGCCTAGATTTATAATTTAACTGTATAAAATTTTACACTATACACTTACTAATTTTACACACACACTTATGCTCCGGCCTTAGCCGAGAATCTTTCGTTTGAAAATAGTTTTTATATTACATGACATAAAGCTTTACCTTTATGAACTTAATCTTCGGCCATAGCCGACTCAATAATTTAATCAAGCATTTTACTTGATTTTTTTTTAATAAATTGCTGTTGTGGACAATTTTTCTTTCTACACATTATATGAGGCCCACGTCGGTTTGATACTGGACGGGGATACCCATTAAACTGATTACTGATTTTCTTTGATTCCTTTTGAAAGGGGAACTTTGGGTGGATTGCTTACTATATATTTGATCTACGGCTTTACTTGATACTTATTTGGATTTACTTAGAAAGTTATATTTCTTTCCTTGAACTTTGATATATACAACTTTATTTGTATATTACTAACTTTTGAAATGGATTTCCTACAAGCTGGTGGTAAGATAGCTCATCTCTAGAAAGATGAAATTTCACATGAGTTATCAATTAGAAATTTAGAAATTAACCCTGAGTCGCGGCGCGATAGTTTTAAAAAGATACTTACACAAACGTCTAGATACGCTCGTAAGGGTAGCCTTAAGCTAGTACCTTTAAAATCAGTTAATACTGATGATGAATTATCTCTTTGTTCTAAAAAGGTTGATGAGATAGAGGAAGACATTTTATAGATTTTTTTTCTCCCTCTAACAACTTTGTCAAAAAACAAATTCTAATCTTTTCCAGTAACATATATCCTTTGGAAACTTAAATTTAATTTTATCTCCTTTGTTGTTGAATTGAACTGAGATATAATTATTAATATTCATTCATACTTGCTACTATAAGGAAGTTCTCAAGTGAAAATTTGTTTTATGTGAATTTTTATATTTTTTTTTCATTCCTAGGGAAGCTAAAATCATTTATTGCTGAAGACTACAGTAATATTAAACAATAAATTTCATTCACTATCCATTGCTGTGTTGTAACACACATTCTGGTGTCAGAGAGCATAATACATGTGAACCTGATATCAGTGACCGAACACCATAGTTTACTTCAGTAGGTACCCTAGGCTGAAAGTATTCTGGTGATGTTTTGCTGAGCCTAGTTATCATCTAATCTAATGCGCGAGGATGGACGAAAGGCGATTGACGAAAGATTTGTATGCAAGGTGAGTGTGTATGATGAATGTGATGTAAGAGGTATGTCAGGATAGTACTAAGTGAAAGAAAATAGAGTAACGCTTTGGAAGAGTTTATACAGATTAGAATCTATATCTTTAATGATCTAATACCTAGGAACTTATTCAAACATAATTTTGAAAATTTAATTTATTCAGTTTATATTGTGGTGTTTGTCTGGAGCACCGTGCAGACCCACAGTTAATTAACAATTCTTGCTTCTATTATATATATTTCTTAAATAGAGGTTTTTTGGAAAAGTAAAGAAATAAAACTAACAATAATAATTATTAATAACTTTATTCTAGTAAACTTAATTTATTACTGGAAATAATATAGTATCAAGTATGCAATCACCAGTCTCCGTCCGGTATCACTCAGTAGCCTCGTTGGTTTGGACTTGTCGTTTTAAGGGAGTTGATTTTTTTCCTCCCACTGGTGATGACTTTGAATGGGTTAGGTCTTAGTGGTGAAGTGTTGCGCCAAGAGAGCGTCAACACTTTGTCAGGTCAGCCTATCCTCCTTTATTTTGTTATGAGGATTTTAGTTGTTTTGGAGAAGACTTCGTTGTTAACCCCTGTAGTGGGCAACGCCTTGGTGGTACCATATTGGTCCCCTTCAGCGCTCGGTACGCTGCCTTATACTTATCTTTACTTATGTAGTGACGAAATGGGCTCTGCCCGCACTACTGAGGGTATAGTTTCACCATGTTTGTGCCTATCCCTCTGGGACGGTGTTTTGCCTTGGGCACACTGCTCCTTTCAGCGCTTGGAACGCTGCCTACTGATGCCTTGTTTGCATCTCTTTCTGCATATATGTGACTAGTCCAAATTAGGTAGTTGATATCCCTAGGGCGTCACAGCAGCCTTTTTTAGTCTCACCACGGTCCCCGTACTGTATCCTTCTGTGTGGTCTATAGTACCCGGGTCATACGGGCCGTGCCTTGGACGATACTCAGCCATGTTGGTCCTTTAGAGACCACCATGAGACCGTTTTCTGGTTATACCTGAAGATAAATAAATCTTTGTTTGGGTTTTTGTTTTTGTTGTTAGCGTTTTCTTGTTGTTTGTATTGAGAGATAGCTTGTGTAATTGTGGAATTGTTCTGTCCGTAGCAAGTATCTCGAGTTTTTCTTGTGAAGTCCTATGAGTGTCCTGCGGCCACTTTTAGTTGAAATGGTATCGGATATATCTCCAAGGTCCTGAGCCCATTTTCAACCCCGCGAGACCTCAATATAAGATAGCTGTAGTTTTTTTTTCTTTCTTGCATCCTGCAACATAGATTCAACTTTTAACTTCGTTAGCGAAAATTTTTGTTCTTTTAGATAACAAAAATTTTCTTACTCAACCGAGGGGGTGTGTAACACTTTGAGGTGTTCTAAACCACCAGGAAGCACACTCACCTCTCTTTACATACTTAATTATACATTTCATACAGAAATATTCCATTTTCCATAACTTTTAGATTAAAATTCTACACTCACGAACTTGTAATAATAACCTATTACCAACCTGACAGACGTCAAAGTCGCTCATGATGTTCTGTCAACGTCACTTTTCGTTTGTCAATCTGACATTTTCTTTTTTTATCGATCCTTTTAGTCGATCTTGTTTTTATCATCGGTATCGATAATTTATTCGCTCGATGTCGTATCAAGCGGGCAGGATCCCGGAGTTTCCTCCATTAGAATATTTCTCCAGTTGAAGGAATACAATCCTGGAGTCAGAGGCCCGATTGGTAGCCTTGACAGCTGGAGAAACAACAGAGGAACCCGATGACAGTCGCCGCCGCTTGATACGGTAATCGACTACCATATCGATCATGTGAGGGAAAATCGATGTGAGCAAGCGCAGTGTCCCATCTTTAGCTGGCTTGGTTCTGTGAGTGAGTGTCACTGATTCCGGACCAGAGGTTGGACGTATGGCCGCTTCACCCCCACGCACCGCCTCCGGGCCGGTGCGCGTGGCGGTGGAGCGTCCTCCGCCATTTTGTGATCAACCTCGGACCTTCACACACTCAACCACAACAGCGGCGAGGATTCCTCGCCTTTAACAGCGTAAACCGGCGCACCAGTTCGCAGCACGGAACAACATAATCTCCGAGCCTGCGCAAGCGGGTTTTTCGGAGCGGCGGAAAGCTCGCCGGTATTTTTTGGAGGGGCGGAAAGCTCACCAGCATTCTCTGGAGCGGCGACAGCGCCCCAGCCTTTTTGGAGTGTCCTGTAACGCCGAGTCTTCCCGATTCGTGGAGATACGACCGCGGGTTGCCTGCCACGTCGGTGCTAGTAGGTGACAGCCGCGACCTCAGGCAGCGGGGACGTCTTGCCTACCTTTGTGTAGCGGCGCTTCTCTGCGGCCTGACCTTAACGGTACCTGTTAGGGCCCGACAGCAATCTGTTGGTCGTACTTCGGCCTTCAGACTTCGGTAGCTCCATCTAAATTTATTTATAACCTCTTTACATTCTTGTTGTCTGGAACCTTCTATATTTTAACGTTTAATTTCAACGACACCAGAATATAATCCTGGGATCAACACTGCATACACAACATACACTCACACTTCCTTATGTTATAGTTAATTCTCTGTGTTATTACTATATTACTTGAATGTAAGTTAATTTAGGTGTATAAAAAGTGTGGTTAGTATAATTTTATAGTGAAAAACTTAGCTTATTTCTTTATGTGTACATTTTGTATGTCCTTCAGACAACGTTGATCCAATAAACGAATATTGAAAGGAAACCTGGTGTTTTAATGAAACTGAAGTCTCAGTTTGTGGTGGGAGTCGCCTGGCGCTCTTATATAAATTTGGTGCCTTCCACCCTCTGGCTCGCATCGTCTCACGCCCTGCCAGCAAGCCTTACCATCTCCACTTGCTGACTCATGCTCTGGGCCTAGCCACCCTAACGGTTCGTTCCCTCTTCTAGGGACACCGTGCCTAATACGACTTGAGGGTCTCCCTCCGGGACCTGAATGTTATAGCCGCACTTCGGACCTTAGCCGTGACAGATATAATTACCTACCGCGAAGGGGCGCCGCTCGACTATTTATAAGTTTTTTTAGTTTTCGCAAAAACCAACACGACAGCAACGCTAAAGCAATTTGGGTACAGAATCCACTTGCACAACTCACAACACATGTCTAGTAGGTATAGTACCTATACATATTTATTCATCGAATCCTTCTGAAAATCTATAAATAACTATAATAGGTACGAGTAGTTTGTCAATCTGCTAAGCGGACTCGTTACTTTGAAAATTAGTTTAAGTAAACTTGTGATCAGAGAACCCATTACCTAAGTTCCAACTTCCAATTTATCGTACCCACATCATGCATTGTACGTTTGCTAACAATTAATTAGTTTTCTCTAGGTACCTTCCCTTTCCCGTTCCCTAGGTAGAGGTACCTAAATATTATGTAAACTCTATAACATAAAATATGAACTGCTATAAATCAATGCAGGTAGTTTTGTTTAAATCTTACTAATGTTATAAACGGAAAAGTTTGTAAGAATGTATGGATGTCTGGATGTATGTTTGTTACTCTTTCAAGCCTAAACGGGTGGACCGATTGAGCGGAAGTTGGTATAGAGATAGCTTAGACCTGGAATAACACATAGGCTATAGTTCAGCGGGTAAAACCCCTGGACGCAGCTAGTAATATGTAATTTATTGACGAAATGCATAGAGGTAAAATTTTAATTAACAACAAAAAAAATGTGTATTTTCAAGGCACACGGCACGATTGAATAAGTTCTACCTTTGTAGGCATCTTACCTCCATCGTCAACCGCATCCGCATTTATTTGCTTGCAAATAATACATAAACTCATTTAAGGAGGAAATCACACCTTGAGGTACCAGGTAACCAGAAGTTCTATTGTTCCCAGCCTCACCTTAGAATAACGAGCGATGTGGCAGGCTCAGTAGGTATGCGTCTTCTAGGCGCGCGGTTATTGCTTACTTAAGCTCATAGATGTCTAAATAGGAAATCTTATCTTAGGTACCAGGCGACCAGAAGTTACAAAGAGTTATTCTTTCCAGCCTTTCCTAGCCATAAGCGACGATGCAGCCGTAGATAGTAGCCGTAGATAGTAGACTAAACCTAGAAGGCGCCGGTACCAGGGGACCAGAATATGTGCCTCCTAGGCACCCAGTCATAGCTTACTTAGGCTCATTATAATTATTATAGACGTCTAAATAGGAAATCTCATCTTGAGGTACCAGGCGATCAGAAGTTTCAGAGTTCTATTGTTCCCAGCGTCTCTATAGAAAATATAACGAGCGATGTGGCAAGCTCAGTATGTGCATCCTAAGCGCGTGGTTCTTTAGGCTCACTCTTCGAACTTTAGGCGAAAATGTTACTTTGCTGTACCAGGCTACCAGAAGTTACAAGAAGTTCTATTGTCCCCAGCCTCTCCTAGCCATAACGAGCGTTGTGGCCGGCGTCAGTATGTGCCTCCTGGGCGCCTGGTTCTACCTCCAAAGCGTGGACAAGTCGATGCCAGGAGGAGGATGGGTGCCCATATCAGCGCTCTGCGTTTGTATATTCGCTGATGCGTCGGGACTTCAGCCGCTGCCTTTTGTTATTATGACGGAGATGTTTAACTTTCAGGTGAGAATGAGACTATAGATTTTTTGTAATTACGCTCGCTTTCATACTTACATAGAGGCACATAATTTTTTTATTCCCTTAAAATGTACCTGAAACTGTGTAAACAAGTGAAAGTATTTTTTGTGACGTGGCCTGCGCTTGCACACCCTATAAAAATAGCCATACTCATATTTTTAAGCTGGCTTTCTAAAACCGCTTTACGCAGACCGGGACACATACCAAAAAATCTCGTATTGCGACTGCTTTCTCGAGCGTTCCGGTTCTTAATAGGTACTTATATTTGAGTAGTTTTTAGGGCGTCAGCTTTGAGGTTCCTTCAATTTTGACTTTTCTACAACTACCCGCAAAAAATATTTACTATTTTTTTTTCTTTTTCAGCTCCGCGGGACTGTAGCAACATTAATAATGGCTATATCTTTAGGCACAGATTTCGCTTTACTCAAAATATTTGCTCCTTTAACCGTTTGGATTGGTTACCACTCCACATTTTGGTTGTTCAGCATAATATGCCTTTCTAATGTATTTTACTTAATATTCTGCGTCCCTGAGACTAAAATGAGGAGTTTAGAAGATATTTATGCTGACTTGGAAGGGAAGAAGGCGAAACGGAAAGAAGAGGGGGTTGTTGAGACTAATCATGTTTAGACTAATTTAAAATGTAATTAGAGTTACCTACTCTGTGGATATATTAACGCATATCTATGTAGATTCTTTTATCTGTGGTAGATCTAAAGAGAGTCAACTGAAATAAGCACTTTTTTTTGAGAAAGGGTGAAAAACTGATTAGGTACTTACTGTTTCCTTGTAGGTAAAGTCGGTAATGTGCATAACTCAAACTAGTCGATTTTTGAATTGACTCCCTTTAGATCTAGATGTGCGATATAAATAGATATTTAGACCCCTCTAGCGCATAATATTGTATATTGTTAAAAAAAATATAAATAATATATTATACCTATTTAAAGCAATTATTTTCATCTGTCTACTCAGGGGGATAAATGGGCACAAAAATTATTATCTGCCTCCCTTTTACAACAGCTATTTTGCTCCCCAAATAAAATTTTGTTGTCCCATTTGATCCCCTGGGTAGAGAGATGGGAATAACCCTTTTAAGATATTTTTTTTATATTTACGTATAATGTAAAATAACTAGAATAATAAATGTTAATTAAGTAGAACACATTCAATTTGTAAAAATGAAGCAAATGTACATAATATACTTTCTAAATTATGTTTATTTTTTATTTTGCCCCAAGATTAACATAAAACTCTTTCACGCAAATGTTCTTGCAAAGTAGGTATCTAAGGAAGCGGACCCACTTCGTGCCTTCGTACGCGCACAGTGTTAAAATCTCAAAAAATACAAAACGAAAAACATTTTTTTCAAATGAGAATTTAACAATGTGCGCTAATTAAACCAAGGTATAAAAACTAAGTATGCTAAAACCGGTAGACCACTTCGCGAAAATATTCACGAGAAGTATCAAATGGATCAAACGTACCTATTCAGTATAAAAAAAAGATACTAAATGATACATAAGTGGAGCGACGTTAGAAATAAAACACACCATTAAAGTTTAAGAAGATTTACTTAAAATAATAAATAACCAGCATTTTTTTTGTCATTTTTCCAGATTTTTATTACAAAATACTCTCGAAACTTGTATCCTAATAATTTTTATACCAATTTTTATTACCATAGCTATGTATATAAATATTATACTCATTTTTCGGATGAGCTGTTGAATAGACTAGTTTAACAATATTGTCGACTGGCAACCCTAATACAGATTAAAAAGTAGTGTTGCAATTATTGAAAAAAAAGTGAATTAATAAAAAACCATCAGCAGTCTTAAATAAGAGTTTTCTGAATCAGAACACATAAAATACTGAGTTTTTTAACTTCAATATTACAATTTTAAAATAAACGATTAAATAATATCAAAATCAAAAACACTTGACTTCTTACCGATAGCCGCTTTTAAAGTGGTAATAAATCTTTAAGGGACATTAAAATACCTGGATATGTGATTTTACTTTATTAGCAAATGTCAAACCGTTCGATGCCAAAAAACAGAAAAAATACGAACGGCTGTCAGTGTTGCAATTAACAAAAAAATCCAAAATTACGGGTGTGACAAAAAACATTTTTTAAAGAGATTTGATGTTTCTAACACGTTATTGGCTAAACAATTATTTAAAAGGATTTTATCTAACACCTCATACAAAATTCTGCACATACATACATTTATTTAATTTTAATATTTTGATACACTCCTATATTTTTAATTATATTATTGGTTTTATACAAAACAATATTATCTTAGATTATATTTTATCTCATGAACACTATTCGATTTAAAATATTATGGCTAAAACCACATAGAGCATATTTTTTACAATAATTTTAGGTCGACCTAAATTTAATGATAATTAAACCACAATAGACTAAAAGGCCACCCCTACTTCGCTCAAAAGTGCGCGCGTGTGTTAATTTTTCAAATATAAAAATGCCAAAAAAGCATTATTTAAAGACAATTTAATACTGCGCTAGCATATTTGCGAGAAGTAGAGCGCGGTTTTAATGCAAGGCAGATACCACGTTCTAAATACAAAACTTTGGCAAAATTCGACGCATTGTATCCATAAACTAAAGAGTTTAGCATCGCACTATTCGGAAGAACATATTTTGCAGTACGTATTTTATTTATTTTACTATACGTACTGCACGGCGTATTTTGCCTTTTAGAATTTTTCATATTAGTCTGTGATCTAAACTCGCTTTTTAATACTAAATGAACGAGTCGAAATCGATAGCCGGTAGTTTTATAAACGCAGGTTTGGTGAAAACGTTAAACAATACACCGGCACATGTGCATTATAATCTTATGTCGTAGGTAAGTTATTCGAAAATTTCATATAAGTTTTATATCGTCAATGGTTATACTAAAGCTGACGACAGACAGAGGCGGGACGGAGCGGTAAAGCGGTCGCGATCTTCATTATGTTCCTGCCCGCGTTCGCTTTATATGTGACAGGTTGGTTACGTACAAATTCGAACATTACAAAAATCCCGTCCCGCACCGCGACCGCTTTCCCGCCTGTGTGTGACGTCACCTTAAGAAGTGAAAATGATATAAGCTATGAGATCTAAGCTGTTTTATTATACAGGGTTATTGGTAATAGCATAGAGGACTCTCTTGTTTCATAAACTATGGTAATATGTGACCCTAACTAAACAAAACGGCACGAAACACTAGTATCTACCAGATTTTAAAGTTGCATTTTTAGGAAAATTCGCTAAAAAACGTCTTCTTCAATAACATTTTAAAAAGATAACTTTTACGAATGTTAACTCAAAAAAGGTAAAAAAATAAAATCAATACTCTTCAACAATATTAGACCTGTTTTGTGCCGTTTTCATTTAGTAATGAAAAATAACATCAATTTTATAAGAAGAAATCATAGAGAATAATAATTCGGCAGGAATTAACCTTTAACCTCGTTTAAGAGCTCATCATCCTCATTTCTCTTTCCTATTCATTCAGTAACGTGATTCATAGTCTTTAAAATGATAACTACACTTTTTAAATCATTTTAACTGAACCCCAATAACTCTGTATACAAATATCTTTTGAATCCTTGCAGCATGTATCTAACATAAAAAAAATAGCAATCGGTGTTACCACAAGCAAAAATGAATGAGTATTGCCATATCATACTGAAAAGTGTAGTGATTCAAAATAAACGAAAATATTATTATAAATGTACGTTTTTAAGTATGATCTATACTACTTTTAATACAATTTTGATCGCTTTTACGTAAAAAAAAAAAACAAAACAAAAATCTTAGAAGAAAATAAAAAGGAAGGATTAGGTGCGCGCTATCGTTGCTATGCCAAACTTGGACCTGAGGGCCTATTGGCTATCGCCAAACGACATGTAAATAGACAAAATTGCGTACATTACTTGTTTTTAAACCTCCTCATTAATATGAGTAAAATTACAAACGCAGTATTGTACATTGAAGTTGTCGTCAATCGTAGTGGGTGTGAATTAGCCAATAGGCTCTCTGCTGGGTCGGAAAGTGCCAACAAAGAAAGAAGTGACGCAACGACTCGCACCGAAGAAAAATTGGGTGCATGAACCTGATTAGAGCGGTCCATTTGCGAGACGCTTGTACCGTCCCTTTTTATTTTAATCAAAGCTAAAATACATTTTTAAATATCTACGGATGGTGTCTATATAACTATTACTATTAATGATAAAAATATAAGTATTTTTATATGTCCACACAGTTACGTGATAAATGACTTAACCCTACTTTTTACACACCAAGGAGTCCTAGCACAGCCAAATAGATTCCAAAAAAAAGATCTGTTGTCTGGATACATAATATACAAAAAAGATTGTACCTACTTTGACCAAAAGTATTGAGACTTGTAAAATTATAATAGGTAGGACTTTTAAAATTGTAATGGGTTTTTCTATTAAGAGTATTTAACTAAATTTTCTAAAATAAAAGAATATAGAAGGGAGAGAAGATGGATTATTTTTTAAATTATTGTACCTTTTTTAATATCGTGTCCTTTTTAATATTGTGTATATAAAATTATAAAAATAAAATGTTTATTTTGTATCTGCCAAGATTACAAATTTAAAATAATATTTAATCCTCCAGTTAAATATTAAAAATTACTGGATACGTATTTTTTGGATTTATCAATAAAATTAAAAATACCTGAAATATTACTCTAATAAATTTCAAGGTAAGGACGCATCAGTTCTCGACAAATAAGTTGTGACGTCATGACCCCCACCAAACAATTTTAGTGTACCTATCTCAGTCGCATTTTAATCTATTTAGAAAATAAAAAAATATGTCCAGTAGGTACTTTTTAAAAATCTTGACAGACAAAAAAGTGTTATTTGTTAAACGCCCAATTTAATTTTAAACGTGATTTTTACATTTTTTGTTATTTATTTTGTTGACTGTAAGATTTCTGTATGGTTATGATAAATCAGCTTCCTTCATTTATAATTTCACAAAAATCACATATTAAACAATTTTTGATGAGAATTTGTATCGTCAATAGCTACCGATTAATACTGCTATAATAAAAATATTTCTACATTTATTAGCTTGATCGATTTTGATGGAATTTTAATGGTCAGAAACGTATAATATTTATCCAGAATACTAAAACAGATTGTATTATTTCATTTTTGATGGAACGGTCACGCGAGCAAATTTTGAAAAGCAATTTACAATATGGTTTTATTTTAAACCATTTTGTAATATTTAATTATTATTTCAACCAAAATTTTAAACCAATTCAATTATTTAAATTTTTTAATCAATTTAGTTACTGTTTACAGATAACTTTTGAAATAAAACCATAATTTTACAAAATTTAAATTTTTTATTTATTTATTTAAAGAGCTTAATCAATATTTACAAATGATTATTTCGCTCTGATAAGAATTCCTTAAATGTAAATAAACACATAACGACGAGTTACTAGCACAAAAAAAACGCTGATTGATATACGTTTTGTTGTGCTATAAGAATTGAAATAAAATTTGATATAACGAAAGTTCAAGTCCGTCCTTCCAGTGCTGTTTAATTCCTCTCCCTGCACGGATGCCTGGAAGAGATCGCTCTGAGGGATAAGACCGCCAATTGGTACCACTATTGTTAGCTTTGAGTTCTATATTTGTAAATTTTACTTTAGTGTTATATCAATAATATCAACACTTTGCCGTCATCCGTGTTTCCCGAGCGGTACAACTTGGGTATCTTCAAGGCACGAGTGAATAGGTAACTTTCTAGGCATCTTACGTGATCCATCGTCGACCGCATTTTCACTTTCCATCAGGTGGGATGTGGTCAAACGTAGGCCTATTTTGTTTAAAAAAAGAGTTATTTATTTTTTATCTTAAAATTCGCTTGCATAACCGTTCGACAGCATAAGGGTTTTCAATTTTTGTTTTGTTGCCATCAGACGGCTTTGTAATCGTTAGGTCCAAACAGCTCTGAAATACTAATTTACTAATATTATAAACGTGAAAATTTGTAAGAATGTATGTGTGTTACTCTTTCACGCCTAAACGGGTGGACCGATTGAGCTGAAATTTGATATAGAGAATACCTGGAATAACATATAGGCTACTGTACAGCGGGTAAAACCTCTAGTCGCAGCTAGTACACCAATAAAAGCATGTATTTTGACAGTTGATGTCGTTGTGTTGTGTGTTGTTGTTGTGTTTTGTGTTGATGTCGTGTTGTGTTGGTGTTGATGTTGTTTTTGTTGTTGTTTTTTTTGTACAGTTGATTTGGACCTTACGCTAAATACGTCACAATTTCAGAAAACCCCCATTTAATAAAATCATTACCTCCTATAGTACGTAGCTCGATGGCTTTCGTACCATTTGATTCTTATCAGTCAGGCATCCGTACTTATACTCTCTTGATTCTCCTGGCTCTGATTCCCTTGAACATTGGCACTATTCCCGTGGGTATTGGTACTATTCCCGTGGGTATTGGTACTGTTCCCGTGGGTATTGGTACTATTCCCATGGAAATCGGTTCCCTGGTCGTTTTTCCCCTCGTGTTCTTCAACGATTTCTGACGGTTTTGAATCGGTTGAGATTGAACTAGATGTTAGGCTGTTGGGTTGGGACTGCTCTTTGGTTGGCTCTTGAGAACTGCGGCTTTCTGATGACGACTTTTCTTTTGAATCTGTGAATGGATAATTTTATGTTTATAAAAAAACCGTTTAATCTAGTGGGTGGTAAGTGGTAACTAGCTACGGTCGAAGGTTACCAAAAGTATAGCGAGTGACATACGCAAACTAATAATAATAATTAAATAGTGTAAAAGCCAATCGTTTGTGACTAAAATATGGACTTAGATGACAGTCGGTGGTGAAAAAACGATCAGCAGGGCTATTCACTTAACTGTCAGGGAACCGAACCGAAAACCGAATTGTCAAAAATATATGAAATGACGTATGAGGTATTATTAAATCGATACGACGTAACACGTCATTTCATACATTTTTGACAATTCGGTCGTCGATTCGGTTTCCTATAGTATAAGTGAATAGCTCTGCAGCAAGCCTATTCACTTAACTGTCAGCGACTCGAACCGAATTTTCAAAATGTATGAAATGACGTATTCAGTTGATACGACGTAACACGTCATTTCATACATTGTTGACAATTCGGTCTTCGGTTCGGTTCCTTGACGGATAAGTGAATAACCCTGCTGTAACGACTGTCATCTCAGACCATTTTTTTTGAAACTTTATGTTACTATTTTACTTTACTATGGAATATACGTTCTACTGCAAATTTAATAATCAAAATCATACTTTTAAATGAAAAAAAAAATTACTAACATTATCAATGAAATTAAAAACGCACAATCCGTGCAAATAAATCAATATATCTTCTAATGTATTTCAATAATCTTCTTAATTCTTGTGTTTATTCCATGCGACGCCTCGCTAGCATTACTTCTAGGCGCAATTTGCGAGCCCACATTGCAAGGAAATCTTTGAAATACAAGAAAAGGGATGTTGAAAAAGTAACATAACACTTTAAACTTTTGCGATTTGAACTCATGTTAAATTCAGTTAGCTCGTGACCACGGCGCATGTAACTGTGCCGAAAACTTTGTGAAACTAACATAAAAATAATTAAGCGAAAAGACCCGATCAATAAAATTAATTAGAGGAAATTAAAACTTAAAAATGGACTTCAAAAGAGGAGGTTATAAAATCAATATGTATGTATAGTTTCAAAACAAAAAGGGACTATTCATTGAGGCTTCCAAATAAATATTCATACAGTTCAAGATTCTTCAAAATCTGTTAATTTGCTTTCAGACCTGAATTATTTTTTTCATCCTAAGGAATTGGTAAATTCCATGTGTCTAAAGTATAGTAAGGAGACTATAAAAAAAAAAAAAAATTAGTCCAACTTTTCGGAAAAATCTAGTTTTTCTTAATGTGGACAAATGTGACTCCCGTTCTACTTAGTATCAAGATTAAGGTATGCATTTTTTGCCATTATATATTATGTCTACAATAGGGATGTTGACTAATTTTTGGAATTGCTTTTATATGGTAGATAGACCCATTACATACACGAATATCATATTTTTATACAAAAATATGTGAAATTTCAATATAAAAATACCTAAATAAAAATGTTTTTTTGAATTCTGGCTAAAACGTTCCGAACAGTCATCTGACAGCGCGTGACGTCACACCATTGGCCTGTACTTACGCTTCCTAAACAATGTTCCTGATTTCGACACATTTTAATTATTCATAACTTGAAAACCACTGAACCGATTTTGATGTAACTTATACTGTGCCCTTAGTTGGTCAATATTTAAGCCAAAAATAAAGTCAATAACTAAAATGTCTCTCTGAAAATATAAGATCTATTTTGGTTATTGACTTTTTTTTTGCTTAAATTTAGACCAACTTAGAGCACAGTATAAGTTGCATCGAAATCGGTTCAGTAGTTTTTAAGTTATGAATAATTAAAATGTGTCGAAATCAGGAACATTGCTTAGGAAGCGTAAGTACAGGCCAGTGGTGTGACGTCACGCGCCCTGATTGGCGTTCGCATTCGCGTAATAATAAGTAAAAATTATTGAAATTAAAATTGATTTTATTCCATTTTGGCTTGTAAATAGATCCTTAAAATGTGATTGTAGGTTTTTAAATACTGTCTTTTATGTGAAAAACATAACTTTATATGAATTCGTAACATGTGTCAACATCCCTATTGTGCACGCCAGTTTTGAAAGGGTTAAGAGCTCTCTCGTTCGCAATATTTGACACATTTTGAAATATAAATTCATAGAATTAACTCTTTGGAAATTCCTCAAGAGGGTCGTTACACAATATTATTATTGCACACATTCACTGTTATATTTTGTCAATTTTCAAAGGATTTTCAATATATTATATATATCCATGCTAAATAAATAGAGTTTACCTGCACTAAGTTGCGTCGCGGGCCAGGGTTTCCTTACAAACATGTTCTCCACGATTCGATCTATGTTGTCCTTTTCTGACGAGTTCGCCGCTCTGTTAACAAACATAAAGGGGCATGTTAATTAGATCTAAAATTCCTTAACACTTTCACTGTAGGGACATTTTTTAATATTATCCGCAGTGAAGGAAATTACGCATGATATCGTAGCAATTAATACACAAAACACGAGGTATGTGTGCATCCGCGTTTCGCTCTCAAAAACACAGTGTTCGTGTTTTCCGCAGTCAAAATGTTAAATACATATTATAAGCAAGTGGCACTAATAATTAGAGTTCAGCCTCGGATATAGATTTGAAATGTTAGCAGTCAGCTATCCTGCTTGGAAGTTATTGTGAATATTTATTCCGCCTTCTAGGTATAGTCTGCTGCCATCTACGGCCGCATAGTCGTGGTCAAAGTCTTACCTATAAATTAAAAAATCTCAAAATATCAAACAGAATTAAAGTCTTTGTGGTATTTTGTTGCAACCGCTTCTATGGAGTCAAATTATTGTATATATTTACCGTGCTTATGGCCAGTTGTGTACGAATGTGGGCTGATGATAATGATGATGACATAGCTTTAGTTGATTCCACTAACTGTTAATTTAAATTGATATTTAAAGGCTGAAATTAAATAGAAATAAATCGATTATCGAAAGTGAGCTATTTATTGTGTTTTAGTTTTTAAGTTTTCTGTATATTTGTGTGTAAGATTTCGTGCCGCAAACTGTTGAATGGAGATAAAATAGTTGACCTGTCGTTATGTTGCGGTTTGACGATGGGTATGGCGGCGGTGGGTCGGCGCGGCTGTCGGGCCGGCTGCTCGTGCTGCCTGTAACGTGACCCACCTGTTGCTGCCCTGTACCATGGCTCACCTGTCGTTATGTTGCGGTTTGACGATGGGTATGGCGGCGGTGGGTCGGCGCGGCTGTCGGGCCGGCTGCTCGTGCTGCCTGTAACGTGACCCACCTGTTGCTGCCCTGTACCATGGCTCACCTGTCGTTATGTTGCGGTTTGACGATGGGTATGGCGGCGGTGGGTCGGCGCGGCTGTCGGGCCGGCTGCTCGTGCTGCCTGTAACGTGACCCACCTGTTGCTGCCCTGTACCATGGCTCACCTGTCGTTATGTTGCGGTTTGACGATGGGTATGGCGGCGGTGGGTCGGCGCGGCTGTCGGGCCGGCTGCTCGTGCTGCCTGTAACGTGACCCACCTGTTGCTGCCCTGTACCATGGCTCACCTGTCGTTATGTTGCGGTTTGACGATGGGTATGGCGGCGGTGGGTCGGCGCGGCTGTCGGGCCGGCTGCTCGTGCTGCCTGTAACGTGACCCACCTGTTGCTGCCCTGTACCATGGCTCACCTGTCGTTATGTTGCGGTTTGACGATGGGTATGGCGGCGGTGGGTCGGCGCGGCTGTCGGGCCGGCTGCTCGTGCTGCCTGTAACGTGACCCACCTGTTGCTGCCCTGTACCATGGCTCACCTGTCGTTATGTTGCGGTTTGACGATGGGTATGGCGGCGGTGGGTCGGCGCGGCTGTCGGGCCGGCTGCTCGTGCTGCCTGTAACGTGACCCACCTGTTGCTGCCCTGTACCATGGCTCACCTGTCGTTATGTTGCGGTTTGACGATGGGTATGGCGGCGGTGGGTCGGCGCGGCTGTCGGGCCGGCTGCTCGTGCTGCCTGTAACGTGACCCACCTGTTGCTGCCCTGTACCATGGCTCACCTGTCGTTATGTTGCGGTTTGACGATGGGTATGGCGGCGGTGGGTCGGCGCGGCTGTCGGGCCGGCTGCTCGTGCTGCCTGTAACGTGACCCACCTGTTGCTGCCCTGTACCATGGCTCACCTGTCGTTATGTTGCGGTTTGACGATGGGTATGGCGGCGGTGGGTCGGCGCGGCTGTCGGGCCGGCTGCTCCTGTTCCGCACAACTGAAGTACGTAACGCCTCCCGCCTGCGTCGCCTGGAACAAACACACAATACTACTACCATATAACGTGCCTTGATACAGTTTAACCAAGCCAAATGCGAACTTTTGAACTCTTCAATTAAATTACTAAGTTGACGCAGCGACCCAAACTGAGTCGAGACTTCCGAAGACGCCACCACTGCCAGTCCTTAAACTGACTAGAACTATTGTCTGGATATTGTTCAAAATTGTGGGGCAGGGGGCCAAGGCCCCCCCAGATGCATACTATATGAATAGATACGATCAAACTGCTCGCGCACTTATTATTAAGGATATTTGAACTTTCTAACTATTCAGAGCGAGCTAAACACACTTTTCGTAGTAAAAATTATAATATTTTTGCCCGTCTGTACCTTGGCCCCCCCAGAACAAAATCCTGGATCCGCCAGTGTCACCTAGGTATAACCGGAGTTTAGCCGTGACATATACAATAGTTATAAGATACGTACATAGTTGTGGTGCGGGTATATCTGCGTGTAAGGCTGCGTGGGAGCGAACACAGCGCCGCCGTACACGCCGCCGCCGCGACCCGCCTGCTACAAATACAATCACTTCATATAGGTACATGTTTTTTTTTTTTAATGGGGATGTTGACTACTTTTTTTTGCCCATAACGAAGATTATTGAAAAATATTGGACACGTATTTTTTTATTTGTAAATCTAATAAAAAACGTGGGAGATACAACGCACTAAAGTTGCAATATCGTGACATCACACCACTATTATAGAATATTTCTGTTTAGTGGTGTGACGTCACGCGTCCCAACACAGAATCTTTTAACTTTATTTGCAAGAAAAAAATAGGTATCGAATTTTTTTTTATTAAAAATACAGACTAATTGTATTTTAAAACTTTTGACCTTGTCAACATACCTATTCATTTGCATATTTTTACTAAGTGTCCGACCGAAAGTACGGTTTCGGATTCGGCCGAGTTTCGGGGAAAAATCAAGTTTGGCAATACAAACTTTAATTTTTTATTAAAATGGCGAAAGACTGCCGAACGTTGGCCTTATATTAAATAATATAGCTATATTGTTTTTTTTTTTATGTGTCCATTCAACAGCTGCTGCGAGAACCGGATGCACCTTTTGTCAAATACATAGAAGACAAAGATGTGGAAACCTCTGCATGATAAACCAGCTGGTGCCTCTAAACGCACAATTTATGTAACCAAGATAAACATTGTGAACACATATTTAAAAAATGCAATCCTTATGAGTTTCTTGCACGTTCTTCTCGTAAAGGTGTTGTGCGAACGAGCGGTAAAGTATTAAAATAGAAAAAAAATGTAAAATCGACTTGCAAAAGTGCTCCAATGTAGCCTATTTGAATGAATGAATTTTGAGTTTAAGTTTGTCATTAGTAATGAGGGGTTAAGGGCGAGGGAGGGGATCGACGAAGTGTGACATTGTGTGACAACGGGGTGGGAGGGGTTCTAAATTTCGTGATATCACATTTCATTTCTATTATAATCTAAGTGTTTAAACACGAACTTTTAACTATTACTGAATGTATATTTTAAAAATAGGTAAAGTCACACTAGGGAGGGGGAGTCTCACAAATGTGTCCAGCTGTGACAAGGACGGGGAAAGGGGTTTCGCCCCTTTATCAATCATGAAATTCGTGTGACTTAATTTATGGATAACCCCTGATACTGTAAGTATTGCCAGTAACTGTAACTACTACTGTAGTAAGTGCTTGTTCACGCTATAACACGCGGGCGCGGGCGCGGGCGCGGGCGCGGGCGCGGGCGCGGGCGCGGGCGCGGGCGCGGGCGCGGCAGACTTTGCTTACACCGCACGTGCGTTGTACGTGAACACTTTCATAGCACGTCGTATGTTTGATATTTCGCGGCCGCGGGTACACGTGAACAAGCCGTAACAGTAACTCAGTATAGAGAATAGTTACCTGCATATATTGCGCGGGCATCATGGCGGGCGGCGCGTATCCTTGTGTGGGGGGAAGTTGACCTGTACACATAATAATATTGAAACAATCCTGATTGTACTGGTTTTATAATATCTATTACATGATTTTTACATTAAGAGCGCTTATTTCGCGGGACGGTCTCGCTCGCACTACACATTTGGAAATATAAATTCGAAGAATTAATTTACTGAAAATAGCTCAAAATCAGCCCTGCATAATATTATTGCACACATACTTAACTGGGGGTATACTTCCTTTGCCAGAGGTCGACTAGGTGGGTACCCCAACAGTGCCAGTTATTCTACCTGAGCAATGATGTGCGAACATTACTGTACTTCGGTAGGAGGGCACTGTAGCTAGTGAAATTACTGGGCTGAAGAGTCTTAACATCTTATGACTCTCAAGTAAGAAGCGTTGGCGCAGTGCACAGGGTGGCACTGTACTAATTATGGGCAGCTATATCTCTCACCATCAGGAGACGTCTTGCTCGTCTTCTAACTTCGTTGTATATAAAAAAAACACATTTTAAAGAGCGTTAATTCAAAATGTACATAATATATAAGATGTTACCGTGTTGTGGCATGGAGTGCATTGTGTGATGTGCCACCAGTTGTTGTTGTTGCTCCAATAACAGCCGCTGCGCTGCTTGCTGCAACAAACGTACACGTTCACACTAAGCTATATCTAATATATAAAATTCTCGTGTCACAGTTTTTGTTGCCATACTCCTCCGAAACGGCTTGACCGATTTTGATGAAATTTTTTGTGCTTATCCGGTATCTATGAGAATCGGCCAACATCTATTTTTCATCCACCTAAATGTTAGGGGTAGTCCACCCCTAAATTTTATTTTTTTATTTTTTAGACATAATTTTTAATTTCTATTTTTTTTATGATACAACATACAAAAATACATACAATCCTCAATTTTCACCCTTCTACGATCAACCCTTATTTTTTAATAGCCATTTTAGTAATTTAATCATTTTTCCTCTCCGGTCGAAAACTGATCAATCGTCATTTAATTAGTTATCCCCGCCAGATGTCTACAGGTGTCACTTCTGACCCAGTAAACAGCACGGAGTAGGGATGAGAACGAAGCCGGTCTCCTTTCTTTCTCACTCCCTACACAGTTGTCGGCCATCATTATTGTTTATGCATCAAGTGTAGTAGTAACGTTGACAATTATTATTTTGCTATCTCAGTGTAACTCTCATATTAACTTTTAATCATTCCTATTAATTATTTATATGGCAAAACAACGTTTGCCGGGAAAGCTAGTTAGATATATACTAATGTTTATGTGTATGGATAGGCTGTATGTGTAGATAGATGATAGATTGTACATATATGGATGTATAGATGGATGAATGTATAGATAGATGATGCATTAATTTTGGAGTTCTACTCCATTAAATTTGGAGTAGAATCGGGATGTTGACTAAAAAAAAATATGTCCAAATGTAGATTAATAACAAGCCACAAGTGAATTAAATTAAAAATTTACAAACCCCAAACGCAATACGTAATTCACCATTTTGTAGTGGCGGCCATCTTGTATTTAAAATTATATCTAGTGGGCTGTATTCTACTCGCTAAGCCCTTTCATTTGACGACCCCCCCCCAATATACCCATATTGTGGGTCGTGGAACAAAAAAGTAATCCACCATTTTGTAGCGGCAGCCAACTTGAAGACCGACACACACAGACACACAGACAGACACGTCAAACTTATAACACCCCGTCGTTTTTGCGTCGGGGGTTAAAAAGTATTGGACACGTATTTTTTTTATTTGTAAAACGTGGGACGCGCACTATAGTAGCTTGAAAATTAGCATTAAGTGTTCCTTAATGATGAATTGAGAAATCTGGAATGACTAAAAGTCGAATCTGGTGCTTCGCCGGCTGCTACTGCGGCACGTTCGCTTCGCACGTTGTAATCACTGTTCTAAACCTAATCTAACCAACTAATGTCGGTCTGCCCTGAAAGTTTATTTTACAAACATTTTGTTCACACCTAACTTTAGCCGAGTTTAACCGGCTACACCTAGGTGTAGCCACACTTCGGACATTAATTCAATTCAATTCAATTCAAATATCTTTATTTAAGACAACAGAGGTCCATGGGTTAGCCGTGACATAGATAGATAACGCTTTATTGATACAACATAAAAGAACTTAGAACTAAATACAATTTGTAATGTAAACAGTGTTACAATTGTAAGTCTTATCGCTAATAGCGATCTCTTCCAGACAACCAAACAGGGAAAGAAAATAAATTACATACGACGGTGGTTGCAAGATATTAAGTGATGGAAATACATAATATATAGTTACCTAACTATTAACATATACATATAAATACCTGTTGCGTGTGTTGTTGTGTGGCGTGCTGTAACGGCGGCGACGCGTGCGCAGGCATGTGGACTTGCTGAAATAATATTATATTGTTATATACAAAACCTGTATTAAGAGCGTATATCGAGTGACGCTTCATAAAATTTACTTTTTCAAAATTCCTCAAGAAGGGTCGTTGCACAATATTATTGCACACATTTTTAAAGTATCTTCAGTTTGATATGATAAAATATGGCAAGACGAGATTTTTTTTTCTAAATTGCTTCTCATGCCATTTTTTTAATATACGTACAACACTTTTAATATGTGTGCAATAATAAATTTATATTTTAAAATGGCTAGACTAGAATGCTTCATATTATGCTTATTTATCACCTCTAAGGCGGAACTAAGTATGCCTGGTCAGCTAGTAAATAAATAAATAAGTACTAATAGATATGTCGGGGATGCACAGGGATTTTCATCACCTGCGTCCACCATGATGTGTTATTATTTAAAAAGTCAGTACACACGGCGTTGCCGTCGGGAATCGAACGCCAAGTGACTTACTCTTGCGCCGACCAAACTACTGACTTTAGGACTTAAGAGTGCTTTTCACGAAAGGAGTCCTTATTGCGGGGCGCCACTATCGCAAATTTTAAAAGTTAACATAGCTTTAACTTTTAAACGCCTCATAATTTCTCATATTTAATTTCTTAATCAAATAGGGATTTATTTAATCTAACAATTAAAAAATATTTAGGATATGAAGTCCAGTAATTATCGAAAAAAAAATTTAGTTCCGCAAAATTCCGCGGGCCCTCTTTCGTGAAAAGAACTCTAGGAGATCGTTTATTCCTTCATGCATGAAGAATTTATATCGTTCACATACTAGCGTGACGTCAAAGGTGGCGCTGGAGGCATCTCGACGAGTAAGCTAGTCTGGTTCAATAAATCCCTCACAGATATCTTACTAATATTATAAACCGGAGGTAGACTTCCTTTGCAGGAGGTCGTCTAGGTGGGTACCCCAACAGTGCCAGTTATTCTACCGCCTGAGCAGTGATGTGCAAACATCACTGTGCTCCGGTAGGAGGGCACTGTAGCTAGTGAAATTACTGGGCTAAAGAGTCTTAACATCTCATGACTCTTGAGTAAGAAGCGTTGGTGCAGTGCTCCTAGAGTTTCACATAATTGTGAAATCCTAGGTAACACTGTACTGATTATGGGCAGCCGTTATCTCTTAACATCAGGAGAGCGTCTTGCTCGTCTTCTACTTCATAACATAATATTATAAACGTGAAAGTTTGTAAGAATGGATGTCTGGATGTGTGTTTGTTACTCTTTCACGCCTAAACGGGTGGACTGATTGAGCTGAAATTTTGTATAGAGATAGCTTAGACCCTAGAATAACACATAGGCTATAGAAAAGCGGGAAAAACCGCTGGGCGCAGCTAGTAGTAATATACAAGTACAGACCTGGTGCATGACGTGTTGTGGGTGTTGCGCCGCGGCTGGAGCGAATTCTGTTCCCGTTGCTGCAATAAAATAATTGCATTTAAAGGATTTTTTGAGTTTATTCATTCAATTCAATTACACATGTAACTTACAGACAAAAAATCGAATTCATTACATGTTTATACTTAAATAATTTATAAAATACATTTTAACTATATTTAACCTTTATAGAGAATCGTTTAAGTTTGTAGAGATTAGTTTAAGTTTGAAGGAAAAACATTAACTGCAGGAAACACCCTTTTACTACCGAACGTCTAGGCAAATAGCACTGTGCCACCAATATCTGGTGAGTATACCAAAAGCTCGGACGAAGCGATTTGCTTCGTCTTTCATTATGAGAACGGCGAAGTTATGGAACTCGCTACCACTCTCAGTGTTTCCCGAATGCTATAACGTGGGTTTGTTCAAATCAAGTGTGAATAGGTTCTTACTGAACAAGTGTGCTACAACTTCGACTGCATCGTCACTTACCAACAGAGGACTCACCCACTACGATTGATGGCAACTTCAATGTACATTGCTGCGTTTGTTACTTTACTCATATTAATAAGGAAGTTTAAGCACGTAATGTACGCAATTTTGTCTATGGATTCTAGTGTTTTACATGTCTTTTGGTAATAACCAATAGGCCCTCTGGTGCGATTGCGGTCAAACGCTTGTTTAGTCTGCTATAAAAAAACAACTGCTGTTTTTGAGGTCAAAATACGTCAGTTGTGTTTTGTCAGCTGACTTTTTCCATACAGCAATTTCCGGTTCTGTGGAAAGTACTAAAAATGCCGCTGCCGCCAAAAAAAAGGATGTTGACATTTTTTTAAATAATTTTGCAATAAATAAAAAACGTAAGTACACCCCAAAAAGTTGTGTGTAGAGCGTTCCGTCTGTCGGTTTGTAAGATTTTTAAGATTATAATCATTTTCACATTAAAAATACCTGATTTTTTTTCTTGAATATTGATTTTTTTTTTTTTTTTAATGTAATAGGTGACAAACAAGCAGACGGCCCACCTGATGGTGAGTGGCTACCGTCGCCTATGGATACCTGCAATACCAGGGGTACCGCTGGTACGTTGCCTACCGACCAACACTCTGTTCACTTGCCTTTTGAAGAGTCCCATGTTAAAGCTTATCGGAAATACCGCGGGCGGAAGCTCATTCCACAATATGTATGTTTGATGTATGTTTATTATTCGGGTGGACCGATTGAACTGACCGAAATTTGGTATAGTGATAGCTTAGACCCTGGAATAACACAAAGTACAGTACAGCGGATAAAACAACTAACCATTATATCTATGTTGTTGCAACTGCGGTTGTTGCGGCAGTTGTTGCAGCTGTTGCGGCAGTTGTTGGGGCTGTGGCTGTTGTTGTTTCGGCTGTTGTTGCTGTGGTTGTGGTTGTTGTTGTTGTTGAGGCGTGTAGTTCTCAGCGAGAGGCCGCTGTCGTAGGCTACTGTAGCGTTTGCTTCCGCCGCGAGATTCTGCACCTAGGTAAAATAATTAGGTTTTTTAATTGAATGAAAGTATTTTTACATGCAAAAAGAACGAATCTTTATCCCTTAAATGTTAATGAAGTTTCAGCGGAAGAACAAATCTTCAAACTGAAAACTCAAATTTAGTGTATAACTTTTGCAAATCAATATTACAATAATTTATTTATATTTTAAGACTGTACCGCTCGTTCGAAAATAAACTTTATGAAAAAGCGATCAATAAACTCAAAGGACTTTTTTAAATATAATTTTATAATGTTTATCTTGGTTACCCAATTTATTGTTCGTCACATTTCTAGTAATTGTTGTTGAAAGTAGCAACAAACCTGGCTGTTGTTGTTGCTGCGGTTGTTGTTGTTTCGGTGGCGGTTGTTGTTGCGGTGGCGGTTTATTCTGCGGCGGGTTGCTCTGCGGTTGGGGCTACACAATATAAAAACGCTTTAAACAACTATAGAATAGAATAGAAAACTCTTTATTGAACACCATAATAACTGACATTGTTGGGGTCTGGGGTACCCACCCAGACGACCTCCTATAAATGAAATCTAACCACGCTAAATTAGACTCGCTCGCTATGTTAGTAACTTAATTCCACACTACTTCGCCAGTTCGTGACTTAAAGTCAAAAAGATTAGATTCACCTGCTGGTGTCTAACCTAAGCAAATTGTAATTTGCCATAAAAGCTTTTTTCTTTCTATGTATGTTAGTGATCCAACACTACTTCGCCAATCCGTGACTTAAAGTCAATAATATTAGTCTCGCTCGCTACGTGACTTAATTCAACACTACTTCACCAGTCCGTGACTTAAAGTCAATAATATCAGTCTCGCTCGCTACGTGACTTAAACCAACACTACTTCGCCAGTTCGTGATTTAAAGTCAACAACAAGCTAACAAGTGTTTACCTGTTGTGTGTTGTTGTGTTGTATCTTGTGCATCTCGGTGGGCACCGGCCGTTGTTGTGCCGTCACTCGCCGGGCGCCTTGACTGGAACTCATTGCTCTTTAATGTCTATTATACTAGAAACTATTTCATTAAAGAACTAATCTGTATGGAGACGTAAAACTAGCACACTTCGAAGTTTCTTTGCTTTTATACAAAACTAATTTTCGATGTTAGAGCCATAGGGCTGGATGTCCAATTCCTTCAACAATCGACATCGGACCTTATGTTTGACCTATAAGGTCCGAATCGATAGCCGAAAAAACCAGACATCCGAACCTATGGTTCTAACGTCGAGAATTTATTTTAAGGGTCTTTAGTCCGCGGGACGCACTATTTGTCACATTTTGACATATAAATTCATAGAATTAACTTTTTGTAAATTCCTCAAGAAGGTCGCTGCACAATATTATTTCACACATTTTAAAAGTGTTTTCAGTGTTATATATTAAATAATGGCATTAAAAACAATTTTGTAAAAAAAATCATCTTGCCATATTTTAACATATCAAACTGAAAATACTTTTAAAATGTGTGCAATAATATTGTGCAGCGACCCTCTTGAGGAATTTTTAAAAGTTAATTCCATGAATTTATATTTAAAAATTGTGCGAGCGTGAGAGCGTCCCGCGGACTAAGCGCCCTTAATGTATATTATACTAGAAACTACTGAATTTACGAACTAATCTGAATGGAGATCAACGCTCAACGCCTCTAGTGAACAATGTTTCAAAATAAAATTAAAAAATTGGTTGCTTGAGCAAACATTCTACAGCTTTAAAGAATTTGTGGAATTTAAATTATAATAGGGATGTTGACACATGTTACGAATTCATATAAACTTATGTGTTTCACGTAAAAGACAGTATTTAAAAACCTATAATCACATTTTAAGGATCTATTTACATGCCAAAATTGAATAAAAACAATTTTAATTTCAATATTTTTTACTTATTAATACGCGAATGCGAACGCCAATCAGAGCGCGTGACGACACACCACTGGCACGCACCACACCGCACCGCATCGCTGACTTACGCTTCCTATGAAATGTTCCTGATTTCGACACATTTTAATTATTCATTACTTAAAAACCACTGAACCGATTTTGATGCAACTTGTACTGTGTCCTAATTTGGTCAGAATTTAAGCAAAAAAAAGTCAATAACCAAAATGGATCTTATATTTTCAGAGAGAAATTTTAGTTATTGACTTTATTTTTGGTTTAAGTATGGACCAACTAAGGGCACAGTATAAGTTGCATCAAAATCGGTTCAGTGGTTTTAAAGTTATGAATAATTAAAAATAATTAATAGTTCTTTCTTCCTTCGTACTGTAAATCTTTTTAATTCAAGTTATTCAAAAAATGTAGATCTATTTCTTATGAAACAGAATGGTTTTAAAATAGTTATATTTAAAAAATTCTTCTCCTAGCTATTTATTTGTATACCTACTTGATTATCTTTCTATACTACTACATACTACTCCTTCCTTTTACTCCTGCTCCTACATTTTCTTTATCACTATAGTACCATGCTAATAATGTGAATTATGAAGTAATATGGCTTTATCCTTGTTATTTAGTATTGTCATGTCTTGTGTTTCTTCTTGTCTTCTCCTTGTTTTTTTATTACTATTGTTTTATCTAATAATGTACTAATTTTTCACCTTAGTCTTGTCTTTTCCATAGTTTTGTATATCCTGTTTACTTTAAATATATATAAGTAGATTTATTATTGTATTGTGAATATTTATATCAGTGGAATTCGTTGTTAGCTAAGCACATTTTGTATACTTACTTTAAAATCTATACTTAGAGCTGTTGATTTTCCAAATAAAATAAATAAATAAATAAAATGTGTCGAAATCAGGAACATTGCTTAGGAATCGTAAGTCCAGCCAGTGGTATGACGTCACGCACTGTCAGATGACAGTTCGGAACGTTTTAGCCGGAATTCAAAAAATCATTTTTATTTACGTATTTTTAAATTGAAATTTCATATATTTTTGCATAAAAATATGATATTCGTGTATGAAATGGTTCTATCTATCATATAAAAGCAATTCCAAAAATTAGTCAACATCCCGATTATATAATTTTTTTATCATTATTTTATTAATGATTTATTATTTAATGAATAATTAATTTATTATTTAAAAAAAAAATCTGTATTGACATGTAATTTTTATTATGAATAAATTATGATTATGATTATGGAGACGCAAAATTCATATTTTGAAACACAATGTATAAATTCATTATGTATTACAATTTTTACTTAATTTTTATGTATTACAGCTAGGCAAAGGCCTTCCTCTCTCCACTCATGTCAAGTCAAAGAAAAGTCAAGTCCAGCTATGTTTTTTTTTTTTAATTCAGATCGATCCGCCATCTCCGCTCGCTGCTTGCTTGCAAGCTGCGCCCAGCGGTTTTCCTGTACTGTACTATATGTAGCCTATGTGTTATTCCAGGGTCTAAGCTATCTCTACACCAAATTTCAGCTCAATCGAATCACCCGTTAAAGCGTGAAGAAGTAACAAACATACAGACTTACAAACTTTCGCAATAATAATTTTAGTGTGCGTTTTTGAAAACTAGCATGAGTGTTATCCATATTAACAATGTAAACGACTAAAATTCATGGATAAAATGACCAGTATATCCGTGAGTTTTAGTCGTTTGTTTACATCTTACTATATTACGAATATTATAAACGTAAAAGTTTGTAAGAATGGACGGCTGGATGTCAGGATGTTTGTTACTCTTTCACGCCTAAACGTATGGACCGATTGAGCTGAAATTTTGTATAGCGATATTTTAGTACAGCGAATAAATCCGCTGAGCACAGCTACACACACATACAGCTAGTTATACAATAAAATAGAAACCAAAACCTCACCTATTCCCAACACTGGCGGTAATCGTCAAGTTCTCAATGTTCGGCATTTTCTCCTCCCTCTTCACCGTTTTCACCGGTTTGGGAGTTGATTTGACGGCGTTCTGTTTGACCATGGGCTTCTTGGGCGTCTTTATGGAGGCGTTGCGACGGAGAGAGCCGTTCTCAGAGGGAAGAGACTCGTTGGAGTTCGGCTGAGATTTGGAGCGAGGACGCGGCGAGCGGGGCTTTCTGCTGGTTAATAAGAAAGAACATACTTAATGAGCGTATGACGCCCTATCGCTCGCACAATTTGACGAATTTTGAAATATAAATTTATTTATTTTTATACAACGAAGTAAGAAGACGAGCAAGACGCTTTCCTGATGGTAAGAGATAACGCTGCCCATAATTAGTACAGTGCCACCCAGTGCACTGCACCAACGCTTCTTACTTGAGAGTCATAAGATGTTAAGACTCTTCAGCCCAGTAATTTCACTAGCTACAGTGCCCTCCTACCGAATCACAGTAATGTTTGCACATCACTGCTCAGGCGGTAGAATAACTGGCACTGTAAGGGTACCCACCTAGACGACCTCCTGCAAATGAAGTCTACCCCCGGTAAATGGAATTAGTTTATTGAAAATTCCCCTATACCAGCCCTGCATCATAGTATTATTGCACACATTATAAAAGTGTTTTCAGTGTGAAATATTAAAAAATGGCATGGGGAGCAATATTAAAAAAATAAAATTAAATCTCATCATGCTTTTTTCTAATATATCAAACTGAAAACACTTAAAATGTGTGCAATAATATTATTATGCTTGTTTAGTCTGCTATTAAAAAAAAAAACAGGTATTTCTGTGTTGTCATCCTGTATAAAGCTCACCTGTTCCTGTTATTAACAGCGTCTAAATGCGGGAAGTCGTCCGGGTTGGGAGGCTTGCGCGGCGGCGCCTGCGCCTGCGCCTGACGCTTGTACGCCTCCTCGTCCTCCCACGTGCGAGTGTACTTGTTGGGACCGCGACTGAACAAACACATTCATTTAACGAACTTACTTGATTAAATCCTAAACTTATTTTTAACCCCCGACGCAAAAACGACGGGGTGTTATAAGTGTGTCTGTATGTTTGTGTGTCTGTCTGTGGCATCGTAGCTCCCGAACGGATGAACGGATTTTAAATTAGTTTTTTTGTTTGAAAGTAGAGTTAGTCGAGAGTGTTCTTAGCCATGTTTAGTGGATATCGGTCCAAGATGGCCGCCGCTACAAAATGGCGGATTACTTTTTTGTTCCACGACCCCGTCAATATGGGTATCAAATGAAAGGGCTTGAAGAGTAGAATACAACGCACTATAATAAATATAAAATTCAAGATGGCCGCCACCACAAAATGGTAATTTACATATTGCATTGGGTGTTTTTTAAAATTTTAATTTAATTCACTTGTATACAACGAAGTAAGAAGACGATCAAGACGCTCTCCTGATTGTAAGAGATAACGCTGCCCACAATTATCACAGTGCTATTTATATTTTTTATATATTTATTAGTACAGGACCAAGAACTGTACCAATTCTGGGCAGCGTTATCTTACAAAGGTAAAATTCTAGGTGCACTGCTTAAACGCTTTTTACTTGAGAGTCATAAGACTCTTCAGCCCAGTAATTTCACTAGCTACAGTGCCCTCCTACCGAAGCACAGCGTAAGCGTAGCTTCATTCATTATATCTTGTTTAAGCCATAGTTTTACAACACCTTTAGGTATTACAAGGAAAACCCAAACATTACATTGCATTTTTTTTACAATATCAGATTCATATCTACACGTACCAAAATTTGGACTAAAATATTATAATTTGACAAGTAATAATACGTAAAGAATAAAACAAAGAATCAAAGCTTTAAAAAACTATAAAATAAACGATTTAAACATACCTAACGTTATTGTAAAGTAAAAATGCAAAATCTCATGCATTAAAAGCTGAAACTAAATGCATGCAGTATTAGTTGTTGACTAACCGGAAATGACGGAACCTCCAAATCCAAGGCAAGTATGAGTTAAACGGTTAGAATTAGATATTTTCATTTGTTAGATATATAAGACAAGTAAAATTTAATAAAATTCTGTAACTGAAGGCGAGATGCATGTTCTAATTGTCGTGAAAACTACTGAACTAATTCTGATGAGACTTGCACAGTGAAAGTCCCTCCTACCAATAGAAGAATTGTTAAATTCCGACCAATATCATCGGATGACGCAGAAATTCGAGAACATCATACTTACATACATACAAAAAGTAAAACATTATGATTGACAACAGTATGTTTCTTACATACATTCTAACAATACATACATACTCACATACATTCTGAAATTTAGTACATTTATAAGGAAGCCTTAAAGAACAGAGTAACTATTGTAAAAATCTCGCAATTCCCATTATATTACAAACAAATCGACTCCAAAACCTCATTTTTAGTGTCAATTCATCTATAAAGTAAAGCGTAGTTACCCATATCTCCTATTACGTCGAGCGTGCGGCGGCGCGTCTTCATTCCTGATATCATACCCATATATCGCCACTAATTCCTCACGAGATTTAGGCATCTGAAGACAAATAAAAATAGCATAAAAATATTGTAAAATTAACAACATGCGAGACTCGAATGGTGGGAATGTGTTGGCAAAATCACAAAATAATAATATTGTCATAATTGCAATATATTGTCGTTACTCCTTTCTCTGGACGGTCTGGAACCAATGTCAATTGTAACATAATATCTTTGATCATCATCTCAGCCGTAAGACGTCCACTGCTGAACATAGGCCTCCCCTTTGGACTTCCATATGTACAGGTTGGAAGCGACCTGCATCCAGCGTCTTCCGGCGACCATTACAAGGTCGGACAGACGACCTTGTAATGGTCGACGGAAGACGCTTGTGGGTGGACGTCCTGCGCTGCGTTTGCCGTGGTCTCCATTCGAGCACTTTTCGACCCCATCGGCCATCCGCTCTCCGCGCTATGTGGCCTGCCCATTGCTACTTCAGCTCAATATCTTTGTAAATATTGTAAAATTATTTACAAAATAAAAGCACATTACATTACAAACGGGTCTAAAATTTTACCATAAGGCTGCGTTTCCACCAGAGATGAGCGAGGTTGCGTTGCGAGGAATGTGTTTGTAAAGAACCAATAGAATAACTCCTGGGTCAGCACAGCTCAGGTGGAAACGGCTCAGCGGAGCTAGGTTTTTGCACATACAAAACAAGCGAGGGATGTGTGCGAGGAATGTGTTGCGAGGAATGTGTGCAAGGAATGTGTGCGAGGGATGTGTGCGAGGGATGTGTTGCGAGGTTTGCGCGTACTACACGCCCGTCGACATCTTTTACAGCTTCGCTACACATCCTCGTAGGCACATTTTCATCGTACAGCTTTGGTGGAAACCCCCACACATTTTCACAGCACACGTAGACATCCTCGCACGACACATTTCCACAGCATATCTCTGGTGGAAACGCAGCCTAAATCCCGGAGGAATGGGGTCACATGTTAAATGACACATTTCGTTTTTACAAGCTTTTAATTACTTTCACCTGTCTGTTGTCTGTCTGTCTGTCTGTTTGTAATCAAATCTTGCAAGTTTAATTTCACCCACTTCTCGGTTTCCAATTGAGCTGAAAATTTGCATAAATCGGATGACAATGCAATATTTTTATGACATCGAGCTGATCTGATGATGGAGCTGGAAGGTGGCCATAGGAACTCCGTCATAAAACAACGCAACCCCATCGAGTTTGGGCTCATTTGATTCGTCTTGACGAATACTTTATGATGCAAGATGGTAATAATAATAAAAACTTGTTTTTATAAAGTTTTTTTTAAAATTTCACTTGTTATTTTAATTATTTTATTTCCAAGATGGTGTCCATAAGTCGTCATATTGAATACGTTACAGGTCGCGTCACATAAAAAGAACGCTGGCGCGTAAGCTGCGCAGTAAACGATTTATCGATCTATTTAGTGGTATGAGGGGAGCGATGTGTTTACCAATAAATATTTAATATAAAAAACCACGATCGAAAAGCTAGTTAAAATTAAATAGGCCTAGAAGTTTTATGCGTGAGTGTATCCATGCGCAAGCTCACCCCCGCCACTTTCTTCCAGCGTTCTTTTTATGTGACGCGACCTATACCTGTTCGTTCTCGTTGAACTTGTCGTGCGACCACTTGTTGATGACGTCAGACTTGCGCGGCGGCCGGCGGCGCTCGGTGCCCGCTTCGCTGCCCTCTTTCTTCTCTGACGACTGGTCGGACGTTGTGTTTGCTGTTTCCTCACCGCTGTATAAAACAACAATATGGTCATTAAAAAAATAAAAATACCCGACTGCGGAAAAATCCGCATATTTGCTTCTTTTTACAAGATTTAATTTTCTTTCACCCGTCTGTTGACTGTCTGTCTGTAATCAAATCTTGCAAATTAAATTTGACCCACTTCCCTGTTTCCGATTGAGATTAAATTTTGCACGCATGTGTAAATTTAATGACAACACAATATTATTATGACATGGAACTGATCTGATGATGGAGCTGGAAGGCCATTGGAAATCCATCATTAACGATGCAACCCCATCGAGTGTGGGCGTATTTGATACGTCTTGACAAATACTTTAACGTTAGATGGTAACAATAATAGCTTGTTTTTAATCCGCTCCAACACTTGGCGACAGCAACCCTCGACGACGCGACCTCGATCGCGATCATCGATTTTGTCATGTATCATGTAAACTATAATAAAAAATACTGGATAATAATATATTTGTCTATAAAAATTCGATAAAAACGTTTGAGTTACAACCAGCTAAAGATGCTTGGTCGTGACGTAGGTATTGTATCGATTAGTGAAGTATCGCCTCCCACCCACTTTAAAAAAAATGTTCTTTAATCATCATCATCTCAGGTGTAAGACGTCCATTGCTGAACAATAGGCCTCCCCTTTGGACTTCCATATGTACCGGTTGGAAGCGACCTGCATCCAGAGTCTTCCGGCGACCTTTATAAGGTCGTCTGTCCACCTTGTGGGTGGCCATCCTACGCTGCGTTTGCTAAACCGTGGTCTCCACTCAAGCACTTTTCGAACCCATCGGCCATCAGCTTTCCGCGCTATGTGGCCTGCCCATTGCCACTTCAGCTTGTTAATCCGCTGGGCTATGTCGATGACTTTAGTTCGCCTACGGATCTCTTCATTCCTGATTCGATCGCGTAGAGAAACCCCGTTCTTTAATAAACAATACTAAATATACTACATTACTAAATACAGTTATGAAAACGGAAAACGCATTATAACATTACATCATTTTCAGCGCATTCTTAGCATAATAGTGCACATAAGAATTATTAGAGTATAGCACTTATAACAAGTGATTAAAGTTGATATTAGGTTAACAAATGAATGGTAGAGGCCGACCTAATCGGTGATGCGTGGTAGAAAGCTGATCGTCCGTTGTTTTACAATTCTTTGACGATTTTTCAGCGATAAGTGGGAATAAAACTATGGTAATAAAACTACCCTTTTAGGCTCAGACTCCAGCAAAGCGGAGACGTGCTGAGAAGTCTAAAGCGGAGACTAGAAGAGACGTTTTTCAGGTCGTGTGTATCCACCGAAGCTGTGGCACCCCTCACTGCACGTCAATTACTAAATTCTATTGTTTGTTTTAAAAACATCTCTCCGCTCGTGTGGAGCCCGGGAGGACGTAAGCACAAAAGCGGTATCTAAATGAAAGCTAGTTTCGAGGTAATTGAAGTTATTTGAAACTCTAATTCTGTGTCATGCGCAATGTTAGTGCAGTTCCTACTCATTGCGCATGTCACCCTGAGATTTTAGTAGCTGAATCTCTTCATGCCCAGTAATTTCGCTGGTAACATTGTCCTTCAGGCCGCGACAATAATTCCTGCACTCTGCACATTGCTTGGCGGATGAATGACTGTCAAATGTGTGTTACTTCCCCAGGTGGCCTCTGCAACAGAGGTCTACCACTAGGTACTAAATACCAGGCCTGATTTGTTAATATTTTCCACTAACTATACTGGTATAGACTTCGGCCGTGGCCAGTTACCACCCACTGGACAAAACTATGTCTTTCAGCTGTCAATATGACTGTGTTCCGGAAAGTTCATCGAAGCCAGGGAGGAATTTATTCCGCCTTCTAGGTTTAGTCTGCTACCAGCAACGGCCGAATCGTTGCTAAACATAACAAATCGTTATCAAAAGACCAGGTCACAACACTGCGTTGCGGCGTCGTATTGCAAAAACAACATCGCACAGCAATGCGATGCGATGTCGCAACGCAAAAATGTTATCGGATACGTCATCGCACGATAAGACGCTAACCAACGTTTCAGTTATTTTTGTGTGCTGTGCGATGTTGTTTTTGCGATACGACGCCGCAACGCAGTGTTGTAGCCTGACCCAAAGGCTAACCTATTGTAATTAATTAATAAAAATAGTTATATATTGTATACCTGGCAGCAGTTCGGTCGTCGTGCTCGTAGAAGGTCCCCCTCTTGGGAATGTACTGCGGATTGCTTCGGTCCTCATCGTGGTCAACACGACGCTCTGACTCCTGAAATAAGACGACATTTCATTACTTGACTTCAAGCGTTCAATAAACGGGATGCACGTTTTAAGTTCTATCTTATAAACTCTGCTTGATTTATTTCGATAACATTTTTCCATTTAAATTTTTAATTTAGGTATCAGCGGAAGACCAGGGTAGGTTAAACCTAGCCTACATTAAGCTGAGCTGATACCCTTTTGTGTCAAACTATATTATAATAGTAGTTAAGTTTATGATGTTTTTAGTTTGGTCTGTTTTTGGCGCAAATAAAATATTTTCTTTCTTTTTTACAAGCTTTATATTACTTTCACCTGTCTGTTGTCTGTCTGTCTGTCTGTCTGTCTGTCTGTCTGTCTGTAATCAAATCTTGCAAGTTTAATTTGACCCACTTCCCGGTTTCCAATTGAGCTGAAAATTTGCATGCGCGTGTGTAAATCGTATGACAATGCAATATTTTTATGACATCGAGCTGATCTGATGATGGAGCTGGAAGGTGGCCAAAGGAACTCTGTCATAAAACAACGCAACCCCATCGAGTTTGGGCTCATTTGATTCGTCTTGACGAGTACTTTATGATGCAAGATGATAACAATAATTAAAGCTTGTTTTTAAAAAGTATTTTTTAAATTTCACTTGTTTCTAATTTAAACTTGGAAACTTTAGATATCTTGGAATATTCGGTGAGCATACTGCAGACTAATACCCGCTTGCACCGCAGAAGGTTGAGGGTTCGATTCCCGCATGGGACAAATGTATATGTGATACATATGTATTTGTTCCTCGCAATATATTAGTGCAACGGTATCGTTCATTGTGAGTCGCCATTTAATAATTTGAAGGTCAACGTTTTCGTATCTATTATGCAATAACCCTTTTGCAATCGGACACCCGGATGATTCATATAAATGGGTCAAAGACCCATATTTATAAACTTAACGGAATCTCAAGGTAAAAGAAAAAAAAAAGAAAAACTGATTAAAATAAGGGCCTCCAGAATCTGCGCGCAAAGATACGGGCCTAAATCCGGTCAGATAACAAATATTATCTCATACATATCAATAGGTCAACGGGTAACGACTGTTTGAAATTCGCAGTGCCCTTTATTCATATAAATAAGGGGAGATACGCAAAAGATGCGTAATCCTTTATAACTTGGGTATAATGTAAGCAGATGATATTTATATTCAACGACTTAACATATTATTTTTACACTAAACGATTCGTCAGTATTTAGATTCATCGCCGAAGTAAATACAAGTGAGTTTATGCCGTTTATTAAAAAAGATGGACTTAAGAGCGTATATATCGAGGGAAGCTCTCTCGCTCGCATTATTTGCCAAATTTTTATATATAAATTATTCATAGAATTAATTTATTAAAAGTTCAGCCCTGCGTAATATTATTGAACACATTTTAAATTGTTTTCAGTTTGATATTATATTAAAAAATGGCATGGGGAGCCATGGGCGGATCCAGGATTTGTTTCTGGGGGGAGCCAAGGTGCAGACGGGCAAAAATATTTTATTTTTTACTACGAAAAGTGTGTGTTTAGCTCGCTCTGAACAGTTAGAAAATTCAGATAGCCTTAATAATAAGTGCACGAGTAGCTTGCTACGTGCCCCGAGAAAAAAAAAATATCTTGACCATGAAATATGTGCAAAATTCGTAACTCTACAATGCTTCTGGGGGGGGCCATGTCCCCCTGGCCACCCCCCTAAATCCGCCTATGTGGGGAGCAATATTTACATTTTTTTTTCAAAAACTCATCAGTTGTATTCAGCAGGTAAATAGATCTTGAAGATAGAGATCTATTATATTAAAAACCAATAAAAATGGCGTACGCGCAGACACTCTGACTCAATGCGTTAATCTCACATAAATTACATACTTTTTGTTTGTTTTATTCCACATGCTCTCAATTATGACCAAAAACTGCCAATTTGCGGTGAAAGTTGCCACACGGTGATTCTACCATTATTGGCTGTTGCAATGGAGAAAATTGTAATAAATTGTGGATTTCATGATTATTGGCACATTCATTTGTTATTGCTGTAAGCATATTGCAGCGAGCTTTCACATTGTAATTAACAATTGTGAAAGCTTTTTACAATATGCGCAATTAAAAAGTATATTTATTATATTAAAAAATATATATAATTTATGTAAATAAGTACATAGAGATTCTTATTAAAAATATTTTCTTATTTACTTAGTTTTTCAAATACAACAGTTATTACATTTAGTTTAGTCTAGTAATAGGATTTTTTAATCTTTCCCCCATTCAATTATTTGTGTGTGGTACATAAAAATAATAATTCTTTGATTACATTTTTATTAATGTTTAAAGTGAGATTGGTCAAATCAAATAGCAAAACTAAAAATATGCTTTTGCAAACCTAATTTGAATTGACCTTTTTGCAGACAAATAATTGTGTCCTACACATTCCTTTCCTTAATTTATCTTTGCAATTCTAAATTATTCTCTATGCCAAATGTTTAGGAAACATGCAATGTTTGTAGAATATTACTAGATGCGCCCAGCGGTTTTACCCGCTGTACATAGCCTATGTGTTATTCCAGGGTCTAAGCTATCACTGTACCAAATTTCAGCTCAATCGGTCATGAATTTAAAGAATAACTTTTCAGACATTAAAGCCCCAAGTTTTTCGACCCTGCAAATCTGAAAAACACATAAAATGTTGTCCTCCAGGGTCAAAATTCAAAATTGTTTAGACAAACTGTATGCAAGTCATATTTTTAATTGGTTTCAAGTAGTGATTTTTCAGAATTGGAACTTTATTCCACAGATAGGTCACTTTACTCAGGTTGCTACAGGATTCAGGAGTCACCCTACAAATGTCAATCCAAATGACGCCAGGCAGATGGAAAGAAGTGGTTTGAAGGCTGATGTGACACCATGATCAAGTCCCTCTATCATGAGGTTAGGACCAAGAAGAATACACCGGATTTCAGCTCAATCAGTTCAGTTGTTCAGGTTTAAGTAAAGAGGTAAGAAACACACATACTTTCGCATTTAAAATATTAGTAGGAAATAGAACATGTAAATTAGCAAGAATAATTAGCAAAATTTGAAATAGATTTTCCTGGGTGAATATGTTTTTGATGACCATTTATGATAGTTGATAATTGAATATTATATCAGATTAGATTTGAGAAAATTCAAGAAATAAAGCTTATTGTCTACATAAGACCGATGGCTTTGGCAAGAGAAAAAAAAACATATTAGGTATCTTCAAGGCACGAGTGAATAGGTACCTTTCTAGGCATCTTACGTGATCCATCGTCGGCCGCATTTCCACTTTCCATCAGGTGGGATGTGGTCAAACGTAGGCCTATTTAGTATAAAAAATTTTTTTTTTTGTTTATATATATACCTTTACAATACATGTAGTATTGCTGACACATAATTTATTATATTGGTTTTAATAGTATGTATTGGTATAATTAAATAGCTATGATTAAAAATATGTTATGTCTCCTTATATATTATCTTTATAACCACCGTCGCTCTATTTTATGTATTTCCTTTCCCTGCTTGGTTGTCTGGAAGAGATCGCTTTTAGCGATAAGACCGCCAATTGTAACACTTATTTCTGTGTAATCTTAGTTCTAAGCTATATTATTGTATTTGTGTGAACAATAAAGAGTTTTCTATTCTATTCTATTATTAGTCAAGTAGATGGGGTTAATTTTCAGATTCCATAGAAATGACTATGTGCCTTTATAATAGGAGGATTTAGTAGGAGCTACAAGCAAATCTAGTCTGAACTGCGGAATATATAATTAATGGAATTAGGCGTTACTTTGCAGAAATCCATTACAATAATTATTATTGCTAATAATTATTGCAGAATATATTTTGACTCAAATTGTTTGCCAGCAGTATTCATACTGTAAAGAGCAGTTTCACCTTTTTAAGTATTTAGTTAGGTACCAAGGTCAGAAATGCTACCTACACACTAAATTTCAGACCAATCAATTCAGTACCATTTTACATGCACATAAACTTTCACAATTACATTTATTTTTTATTGTAACAGGGTGTAGTATATATTATAATAATTAAGCTAAAATATTAACTTGCAGAGAAAGCATTAAGATAAGAAGTAAAAGTAGGCCGTCAACAAAGCAGGTTTTATTTATTTACAAACTCCGCTCTTTACTTTCACTTGCTGAAAAGCGTCCTTTATATTCTATTATCTATGGTATATAGACACTAAAAATCAGCACATTTATATTAGTAGTTTTGGATTGAGTGGGTATCAAACATCTTCACATAATTTCCAATAATTTATTTAATAAATCTTTGAAAGTTTTTGACTTTGTAATTAATTAATATTAATGGAAAGTAGTATTTTGAATTTATTATCGTGTTAAGCCAGTTGGATATTAGAATTTAGTCCAGTTCGTTTTGTTTTGACTCAAAAAGTACCAAACATTATACCTGTTTTATATATGAAAATTAGCATTTGTTTATGTTATTAGATGTAATATAAGGGTTATTTACCTGTGATTGATCAGGATCCCTGTCGGAGCGTTCAGAGTCACTCGCAGCCGAGTCATAATCCGACTCCCCCGGACCACCTTCCTGCAAACAGCCATCAACTTTCAACAACTGCATCCTTGCACCAAACAGTGCTTCTCACTTCTATTATCTACGTGGCGTACACAATAAACACTTAAATCAAACACCAAACACTACGGCGGCGTTTCAGTGAGTGGTGGCCAACCACTGACCTCAATCTAACGAAAAGAAATAGACATTCCTACACGCGAGCGCGCCGGAGAAAGTACGCCGTAATACTTTAAGCGCCAAAACGAAAGTTTTATTCCAACGACACTCGATGTCCACTACTCACGTTCTCCGAGTTGGTAGGCTCGATATCCTGAGATCCGTCCGAATATTCGCCAGAATCGTCGTGTCTCCGCGCCACGGACGTCATTTTAGCGTCCTCTCGGGTCACTTGCAATATTTCCAGGTTGGCGGCTTTATTGCACGATTGGTAAATAACGGGCGGCGTAATCGTACACGATTTACGATTGATAATATGAAAATCCCCCTCTCGTTTCACTGAATATGAACGAAAAGAAAGAACGTCAAAACAAGCAAGGGGAACAGCGGCCATAAAAAAAATTACGTTTCATTAAACGTGCGATCGAGTGTACTAATTAGATTTACAATGTAACAAAGAAATAAAGTAATCCATCTTTGCATTCATTTGTTCTTTAAAATGAATTTAATCCTTTTGATTTTATAAAACCTGTAAAAGCGCTGATTTATGCAGGATTCTTAAATATAACTAAATTGTAATTAATAGTTAAATGTACAGTCAATGTGAAATGGAATGGAATCCATGATATTTTCCCTCTAGCAATACTGATAATATATATCAATGTCAAAATTACAGCAGTGATTGTCAATGTCAAAATTATACGTCAACGTCACGACTTGGCGACTTTCTCATTTCGCTGTCAACAGTCAACTGTCATTTCAATCGAGGCGAGAAAAAGCACAAAAAGTTGTTTTTATACAAAAAAAATCCTTCAAAACTTGATAAAACTTATCGCGAGCTAAGTAGAATACGCTTATCATCTTTCTCAACTCACAAATGGAAAGGTAACTAATCATTTTTGGTCAAAAACGTCGCATAATCTTCTCTCTTGTCGGTGCAATACTGACTGACCTATTTCTTCGTTTCAGCTCCAATGCACCGACTCCCGAGGATGTTAAGACAGTGCAACTGCTGGCCAAAGGTCTTCTGGAACTGTACGAACCTCCTTTGACTACAATAAATACACATTTGAAGGAATTAACGTAAGTTACTTATGTTTGTTAGTTTCGGACCAATCTCGAAAATTTGTTGAAAAATTATGTTTTTGTACGAAACCTTTGTGTTTTCCGATCTTCTCATATATTATGTAGCTTAAGTACATTTTAGTGTGTTGATTAAAAATATAAAAGGATGTTTGCCTATTATCAACAAACCTGTTCACTCCCTTATTGTTCATATCTTATGGTCCTTACCCTTTCCTATTGTCCTCTCCCTTTCCTATGTTCCTTTCCCTTTCCTATGGTCCCTGTCCTATGGTTAGCCATAGATAAATAATATAACTGGACCAATTGAGCTGTAATTTTGCAAGTCTTCAAACCAATAATTATAGTCCAACCAATTTTTTTTCATTTCAATTTAAAGAGAATATCATTAATTTCAGTGAGAAACAAGAAGCAGTCCAAGGTATGATCACATCAGAAAAGAAGAGGTTAGATGATCTACAGAATGATGTGATGCTGGATGCTTTGGTAAATATATAAAATCTATTTTTAACCCCTTATTATTATATTTAGCCTATGCTGTCCCACTGCTGGGCAAAGACCTCCCCCAAGTCGCTCCACATATCGCGATCAAGCGCAGTCTCTTGCCAGCCCGTCTGGTGCGCGTCCAAATCATCACGCCATCTCTTCCGGGCCGGCCGCGACGACGTCTTCCATCTTCTGGTGCCCATTCTGTGGCGACCTTTGCCCAGCGGTCAGGATGCATGCAGATGGTGTGACCCGCCCAACCCCATTTTAGTTTTAACCCCCTTACAGCATGATTTTTGAAGTGAAAACTTCTTTAGCGGCGCTGAGCACTTTTTTTTGTATAGGTAAAAACTTTCAAACTCGCGTCAGGGTCACGTGATGCTGATCGAAAAAGCGTAAGATCGAGGGGAAGGGAGAGGAACTAGTATCTCCCACTCTTTCTACCGTGCTTGAGTGTGCTGCTCTGTGAATTTGGTTTAACTATGTCAAATGATCGCAATTTTAGCACAACGAAATACAAAACTAATATTGATGCGGTCTTTATTAGACACTTAAATAGGTTCGAATCAAAACTGTTTGTTTCTTACTTCAGTTATCATAAACCAATTGTATCAGTTGTAAAAATTTGCGATGATGATTCTGATAATAACGATGGTGTAAAAGTCGTCGAAATTATGGATGGAAGTTGATTTTTCTGAGAGATAAAATTTAATGTAATATATAAATAACGATATAATATTATAAATAACAACATATAAATTGTCATATTTGTGTACGATAGCGCAATAAATAAACATTGTATTCTACCTCATAAATGATAGTATTTTTATACTTATAATTAAACACAACGTTAATATTGAAGTTTTCACTTCTGCCGGCACTCCCGGAGTGCTACCTTTTTTTTTTTTCAATGGCACAGATTGTGATGAGGGTTAACTTAAAATTAGTAAAATTTTATCATACAATACATAGGCAATACGACTGGTGTTGCAGAATTTAATAACTTGTTTGTCAAAAAATGTTTTATGCCGACCCTACCTAGTGTTATTCCAGGGTCTAAGCTATGTCTGTAAAAAAAATTAAGCTCAATTGGTCCACTCGTTTAGGCGTGAAAGAGTAACAAACATCCCGACACCCATTCTTACAAACTTTCACCCTTATAATATAAATATGATTATTGTCCACTGTCACATTATAGGCCTCCCCCATGGCACTCCATTTAACTTGGTTCTTCAACCACTCCTAGTGACTCTATATTAAATAATTATAATATTATCTCTCTTTTCAGCTAGCGGATATAGCAACAAACAAAGAGAAATTGGTTTCAATATCAAACTCCATGATGACTCTACATAAGCGAGTGCAAGCTTTATCTGTAAGTTTTTTAAACATTTTTGGCTATTTTATCAGTTTGATGATATACACTGATTAACCCATAATCACTAATGTAATAATATGTGATGAGTCCTACATGGACCTAAACAGTTTTTAACCCCCGACGCGAAAACGACAGGGTGTTATAAGTTAGGCGTGTCTCTCTGTCTGTGTATGTGTCTGTCTGTGGTATCGTAGCTCCCAAACGGATTTCGATTTTATTGTTTTTGTTTTAAAAATTGATTTAGTCTAGTCTTCTTAGCATGTTTGGTGAAAATTGGTCCAAGATGACTGCCGCTACAAAATGGTGGATTACTTTTTTCTTCCACACCCCCCTCAATGTGGATATCAAATGAAAGAGCTTAAAGTGTAGAATACATCACACTATGAAAAATTTCAAATCCAAGATGGCCGCCACCAAAAATGATTACATATTTTGCAAGTGTTGCGTTGGGGGTTTTTAAATTTGATTCTTAGAGAAGTAAGTTTCTTAGAGAATTTCAGATATATTCAAACCTTTGAACACATTGACTGCGGTAAACATAATTGGAAAACACAAACTTAGTGCTTTGTCAAAGGATTTTCTATATGAAATAATTTCAGGCCGGTTTGTTCTAAAAAACGCAGTAACAGCCAATGTTAACCCTTAACCTTTTGACCGCCAAAGTCACCTATACTTGACAAGTACTTGCGGGTCCTGTACGCCAACGACGTCTATAGACGACAAAAACCCAGTCTTAATAAAGTGAAATAAAAATATTTATCGACTCTTGGCAACACTAGTTCTTTCGTAGGTTTTTTTTTTAAATTGTACCTTGGCGCACAGGGCACGAAAATGCGTTTGTGCCGTGGCGTTCAAAAGGTTAATCACTGACATACGGTAAGTTGATCACAAAAGGCTAATCATGGCCGCATTGATACCACAGGCGCATTACATAAATAAAAGAATATGATATGTTACCCAAACAGTTTTCCGTCCAAAACTTCAGTTGCTTCGGGAATTTCAGATATTTATTTATATTGAGCCTAGACTGTCCCACTGCTGGGCAAAGGCCTCCCCCCAAATTTTTATTTTATACAACGAAGTAAGAAGACAAGCTAGACGCTCTCCTGATGGTAAGAGATAACGCTGCCCATAATTAGCATAGTGCTACCCAGTGCACTGCGCCAACGCTTCTTACTTGAGAGTCATAAGATGTTAAGACTCTTCAGCCCAGTAATTTCACTAGCTACAGTGCCCTCCTACCGAAACAGTAATGTTTGCACTTTAATGCTCAGGCGGTAGAATAACTGGCACTGTTGGGGTACCCACCTAGTCGACCTGCAAAGGAAGTCTACCCCTGGTTACTGCACCATTCCTTTCGATCTGGCGCCGCCTCTTGCCAGCCCTCCAGATACATGATCAGGTCGTCACGCCATCGTTTCCGGGGCCGGCCTCGGTGACGCCGTCCATCTTCAGATGGCCATTATGTGGCGACCTTTGCCCAGCGGTTATTTAATTTCAAATATATTCAAATATTTTTAAAAGAATTAGTAAGGTTTTTTCAAAAAGTCATATTTATTTTCAGGCGCGAGCAGCCAATGTAGAAAAGGCAGCTAAGGTTAAATACAACCAAGGAAAACCATCGAGCTAATAGAATTTAAGTAATAGGTAATTATTATTGCAATATGCCTACAAAGCTTTTCACGAAAAAACATCCCCTAGGCGGCGCTACCAGCGCGCATTTTAATATCCTTAGATATTTGACTACTCATAATTTCTTAATTAAATAGGTATTTACTTTGTCTAACAAATAAAAATAATTTAGGAGTTAAAGTACAATTAATCGAAACGGTTAATCGGTCGGTCTTCGACTTAATTTCATTTAGTTCCGCTAAATTCCGTTCCATTTTGTTGTCTTTTTAAGCTTATTTTACTGTATTTATGGTGTGCAATAAAGTGTTTTCTATTCTATGCCGCGGGACTTTTTCGTGAAAAGCATTCTACCTAAAAATGTTTGTGAGTTAAGCATTAGGGTCATAGCTCATTGGAGCCACCAGGCTCCGCACCGCCTCGCCTCGTGCGGTTAGTATTCTTTATATGGACTTGTATGGGTATGGGTACTACATCAATTCCGTAGCTTCGCCGGATCGCCTCTGTCGCAAGGCGAGGAGGTGCGGCGTGGGTGCCGGTCTAATGAGCTATGACCCTTATCGTGCGAGCAGGACAGAAAAGGACTTATGACGAATGAGGAAATGAGAGCAAAAACTAAAATATGAAAGATTTTTTATAAATATCTCTGCCAAAGCTTGTTACTCGTCTCTTTCTGTCCAAATTTTTATTACTTACTTATTGGTAGAAATAAAAATCAAGCATTTATTTTTAAAAGTTTATTTCACTTATTACAATTACGTAAGTACTACATATTAATGTAATAAATTATTGTTACTGCATTGTTATATTTGTTGAATTTTGTTATTGTACTTAAAAATATATAATAAACACTGGCAAATACTCTATGCGATCATGACCAAAAAATGAAAATACTATTTTTTTTAAAAAACTTAAAGATTTTATGATGAAGTTAAACCAGTTTAAAATTGCACCTATCATCCAAACATAATGTTCTCAAAGTGAAGAGAAACCATGTGCAAATTTAAAATGGTCCAACTATTTATTTTAACAGAATATTACGTTTTATAAATTGATTATTTAAAAAAAAATAATGCATTCCTGTGTCTGAATATATTTTATTTATTTTGATATTTTTATGTTAAAATGTAAGCCGGCTATACACAATGGGGTAACAGAGCTATCTGACGGCCTATTAATCAATGATAATAGTAGTAATTGTTATTTTATTGCTTTTGAAATTCTATCCTAAAAATATAAAGCCAGTGATATCTCCTTAAGTCTTCAAGCCCCATAGTGTATCACTGGATTTACATTGTGTTATAAAAAATAGTGATAGTTAGAGAAGCGTATGTACCCAACATAAAATACTATGTACTTAAATTAATTTGAAAAGTAAAAAAAAAATAGTTTTCATATAAAATGTGTATTTCTACACAATTTGTAAGGAGTCCAGATTTTAGTCCCAAAAAAATAAATTTTAATAGTTAAATTATTACCTATGTATTTTTATTCAAAAGTTAATAAAGTAAGATAATACACCTTAACCATCACTATTTTTTAAAACCATTTTATGTAACTAATTAAATGTACCTAAGACTAGCTAATCGTTTCTTAAATATGAGTACGAATTATATTATAAGGCAGTTATGTGTTAAATTTGAATTTAAGTGCAACATATTTTTATTTATATTGATTTAAAATGTCATTGTTACATAATTTAATAAATATTTATTAAATGGAACTTTTTGGGTTTTAATTTTTTTACAGAAAATAATTTGTTATAGTTTCATAACAGATCTATGCAATTTTATAATAATTTTACTGTTACAAATGCAAAATAATAGAAAATAATTATTTGTTCAACAAGAGAGCAGTTTTTTTTGTGAGTTCCGAATTTAAATCACTCGATGTACTTAGTAATCTATTTTAGAATCACTCGCTACGCCAGTGATGACTCCTTCGCCAGATCGTGATTTAAATTCCGCACAGCGAAACTTAGCTAACTTATTGAACAAACAACTATGTAGGTGCCAAAATTAAAATACTTATTGCTATAATAATATAATTACAAGTAAATTATATGCTTAGGAGATCTAATTCCTAAATTTTTATTTAATTTACTGGGATTTTGGTAAACAATTAAGTAAAATTTTATCAAAAATAAAATACTTTAATTTTAAACGTTAATTCCTAATTAAAATTTTTCACTGATATAAAAATACATTGTTAAGCATATTTTTCTATTTACTTAACTAGGGTTACAGTTCAAAAAGGCATTTTATTGTAATTAAACTCTGAATATATTTCACTATTTTAAATTGTCGAACAACTACAATTTTTACTCACATTGTAATTTTACAATAAAAAAATGCTTATTTCTATAAATTGAATCGGAATCCGTCATCGGATTCTGATGCCAGGCCGAAGTATCCATAAACTATTTGTACCAAAACATGTCGGATTCGGACCATATCTAGTGGGAAAGAACACTAGCCCAACTTTTTAAAAAATAATTTTGAACTCTTTTCTAAATCATATTTTTTAAGTATTTCGCCCAAAAATGCCCCTACGTAGGACTAAGGACCTTAGAAGTGATACAGGAGTTACCTATTTTAACTCTTTCCAATTCTTTTATATGAGAAAATTTCGTCCCAAAATGCCTCCTAACCAAAATCCCTAGTGGTATTTAACAGAAACACCCCCCTCCTTGTATTCAGGACCTTAGTAGTGACACAGAGGGGGGTGATGAGCCACCCCTCATGTTATTTCCTCTGGTAAGCTTCGGTGACTTCGGCGAGGACGTTGACGACGAACGATTCGATGCCGGATTCGTTGATTCCGCGCGCTATCTTGAAGTAGCCGTTTTCGCCCCATTCTGTGCCCCAACTGTTGGCTACGAGCTGGAAAGAAGAAAAATCATTTAAAAAAAGTCCAAGACAAAATACTCCGTAGGACAGGACAGTAGGACCCTAAAAAGTTGAACGGAAAATAGTTAAATAAATAATAATAATTGGAGTATATATATTCTAACAGAACAGGTTACCCTACTTACACTGTCAGAGTCAAATCACAATTTATAGGTTGTGTGGTTAACCTATATGTTGCAGTTTCAGGTCGCCAAGAAAAAAAGACATTATATTGTATCGCAAAGAAATAACTCTACCCATTCACGAGAAAAGGGTCTTGAGACTTGAAAGACAAACGGATGAGCAAATAATCCGAAATTTCGTTTTTTTCCTTTAGAGATTCGGTTTTGGTTTGTTTTTACCCACTACCCACGAAACCTTAAAAAAAAGTAACTCACCCAATATTTCTGCCCCCTCTCCTCCCCCCAGCCGATAATCCTGACGCTGTGGAGCCCTTGAAGCGTGTTGTCTCCGAGACGGGTGTGACGGTATACGCCGTCGCGGTAGTGGAAGAAATCTTGGTACACCGTCATTATTGCTGTAACGAACAATAAACGCTTAGTAACAAAAATACTGTCAGAAAAAAGTGAGGTCACTGGATCACCCATCCAAATACGTACGCAAATAACATTGCTTAACTTCGATGATTGATTAGTGACTACGTAGGAAAGTATCCTATGAATTTTGATCAACCGACGAAAAAAAAACGCAGGAGGTTCACAAGTCGACGCGTTTATTTTTTTAATCCAGAATTTGTTAGTCAAGCTTTTTGATGCGGTCCGCTCTAGTTAACGTCAGTCTTTATGGTACGTTTTACCTAAATACCTACAGTTTAATTATTTACCTAACCCAGGTAACTATGTGAAGGCCGATCTCCAAGCCTCAGATAACAATGTGTGTCTTTCATTAGAACCCACCGCAAACATTCCGTGGAACATATTTTGGAAGAGATAAAATTACTATAATAGTTTAAGAGCCCAAGTCCACTAGATTTTATTCATTTTTGTTTAAAAATTTCCAGTCTTTATTTTCTGATAAGAAAATTTATAAGGTGTGTAATGAGATTTAACTTTTGTTGGAGGAATAATGGAAATTAAAAAATATATTAATATATAGCTATAATAATATATACCTAAAAAATAAGGACACGCTCTATTTCAATAATTAAGCAAGGGCGAGATGTGCATTGTAATTTATAATATTTTAAATCTGCTCGACCGATGTCATTAAAATTTGAATTACCGGTTATCGGTAGGCGCAAAATGTACTAGAGTTAGACCAATGACGTCTTAAAGAAACAATTTATGTGCGTTGTATCTCACACGGTTTTCATCGAATTTACAAAAAAAAAATACTTATGGAATATTTTTTTTATTAGGTAATCTTCTTGATGGACCAAAAAACATATTCATTCAACCATTTAGAAAAAAATAACAGAAAAATAAGAATCCAGCTGCATGCTTGATCATGATGATGAAGTAACTTACCCTGTACAGGTCCAGACTCCATAATATCATACATGACTCATGACATCCTTCTCGCTATTCAGTTTCCCGGGCGGTCCCACACTATAGCGGGCCGACCGTTGCGGCACGGGCACGCGGCAGCCGTCTTGGCTGATGATGATGAAGATGAAGAAGTAACTTACCCTGTACAGGTCCAGACTCCATAATATCATACATGACATCCTTCTCGTTGTTCAGCTTCCCGGGTGGTCCCACACTATAGCGGGCCGACCGTTGCGGGACGGGCACGCGGCAGCCGTCTTGACGTAGTGTGCTGTGGCGGGGCTTGAACGGACACTTTGTCTTCGCTGCCTTGTAGGGGAAGCATTCTTCGTCTACGAGACTGGAAATAATGAAATACCCGATTAAGTAAAGTTTATTTTTTACGCAAGTCAAATTATGAATAAATGTGCCTAATATTATTATTTAAAACAGCTTATTAGGTTCATCGCGTGTAGGTACCTACCTACATAATTCAAAAATATATTATAGTTAGTAGAATTTGTATTGCCACATGTTTTGGAATTAGTGATCTGCTTAGCTTATCTAGAAATTTGATTAAATGATTTAAAATTTCATAATATGTCATTTTATAAGTATACGCTTAACTACCTACTAAAATTATTAATGTGTTACATAGGAAGGAATATTAATTACACATTATTTCAAAATCTCTTTCCTTTCCTTACCCAAGTCGCCAGTCGTCCTGATAGGCGTCTTACACGCGTGCCAAATAAACAAGGTTTGTTATGCGTGGGCTCTTGTACTAAAAGTTGCTCGTTCACAATTCCTTATTTACAAAAAAAATCTAAATCAGCCCCAGGCTGTAGACCTGTTAGGGATGAGACAAGTTATTTGCATATTTTCGTAATAAAAAACCGTTAGACTATAAAATAGTGGTGAGACCGGTAGCGAGGCGAATCGATCACATTCATATCGATTACAAGTCGAGATCAAGTTCACCGCAAAAAAAAATCACGTGGGAAAAGGCGCCAGTATTTTACATATTCAGTAGGTACTTAGATAGGTAGTTTAAATGTTTTATGGTGGAGAGAATGTTTTTTTGGATTATAATTATTCGTAATTATTTTCAAATCGATAGTCGACAACTTGCTTTTTCTAATACACAATAATTAATGTGATAATAATATTGAACAGGTTTGAAATCGATATATTTCTATATTTTCACCAAACGAGAGTCGACGAGATTTTTTGCATAACAATTTAAATAATAATTATTAATTGCGAACATCTGCAGCAGTCTTCATGCATAATTTTTAAACCAAAGAAAAAAGACAAGGTCACTCAGTTCGACCATTGCAATATAATGTATTCTTTTTAATTAAAATTTTTCATTTAACAACTAGGTACACTTAAATAATTAACGAAATCTCACACATTTCTACGGTCCTTACAGAAAAATCAAACCGTGTTTTATTAAATTACTGTTGAACTAATCATCAGTAATCATTTATATATACTTAAACTAAGTAGGTATAATTTCCTAAGATCTCACGTGAGATTAGGGGCAAAAACTTTCAAAAATTAATAGCCATCCCCTATATTTTTATAATTATCCTAAATTTTATTTATAGATTGTTCCAAAAATATATATCTTTATGTAGGTATAGCCTTACTTATTCACCTACACCACAGATAAAAGAATACCCTACACATAATCGATAAGAAAATCGATTCAAACGATCCCTAGAACAAGTCCAAATTCAGGTTTGCCAATCATCCCACGAACCTTTTGCCATTATGATAAATAGGTAACTTGAGATATGCATAATGCATACAGTTTGGCCTTGGACGCATTGTTGTGACTCCACTAAAGTTCAAAGTCCTAGCTCATATGGGCTTTGTAAAGTATCGATATTTTTAGTGCATAGTGACAACGGTGACAACTCTAAAAATGGACTAAAGACTAAAATGGAATGGCGCGCGCGTCACCATCACATTAATTTAATACATTTCAATTTAAAGTCATAGGACGGTGGCAAAACGACTTTTGTAACCGACAAAGCATTTTTTTATTTTGAAAAACCTCACTGAGGGTAACAAAAATATGCGAAATATCAGAAAATTAAGTTGCACTTCAAGTTATTGGACAAAAAGACGATTTTTCATTCGACTAATCCATATCCCATATCCATCCATATCCATCCATCCATACCCATATCCATATCCATATATCCATATCCATCCATCCATATCCATCCATCCATATCCATATCCATCCATATCCATACATATAATAAGAATGGAAATTTCTCCCCATTCATTGTGATCCTTTACTAAGATGAACTGTGAAAATACGCATATGAACAAAACGACGCGAAAAAGTCGCTTGCGCGATCTAATTCGTAAAACATTTTGTCAATTTTTCCTAGGGAAACGTAAAATAAAATAATAAAATAAATAATAATCATTTATATCGGACACATCGCCTCTAATTTACATAAAAAATTCGAAATAAAAGTAATAGAATATAAAGTAAATTCAATTCAAAAAAATATGATGCGACAAACTAAAAAAACGCCATCTATCGATGTGGCCATAAACGAAAATTTACCAGAGTAGTTTTATTAGGTTTAATTTGTAAAAAGGTTATTACTTATGTGTGATAAAACGGCACAACCGAATTGAATGCAGTTTTCGCTAAAACGTTGCAGATTTCTCTAATTTTCAAATAGTGTTGGTTTTATTTAAATCGGTTTTTAAATAAAAGAGTTATATCAATCTAAAGATTCACTTATAAAATGCTAATAAACAATCGGAACTAAATTTAATTTTATCAATTTTTACTACTGGACTATTCCATATCCCAAATAAATTTTAATGGTTCGATGAAATAAATACCTATTATTAAGAAATTAAATATTGTACATTATATTATGGAGTTAAATTAATGTTATAGATATTATGAAAACTTTTAAAATGAGTAATAGTGGGTAGCATAATGTACGTTTTTCGTGAAAAGCACTCTAATAGTCATCCGCTGAGGTATAAATATTATAGGTACACCTCAGTGGAAGAGTCCTTCTCACGAAAGAGGTTCCGCGGAATTTTGCGGGAACTAAATTAAATTTTTTTGGTAAATACTGGACTTCATGCCATAAATAATTTTATTTGTTAGATAAAATAGATACATATTTAATAAAGAAATTACACATGAGAAATTATGAGGCGTTAAAAAGTTATAAATATGTTATAACTTTTAAAATTTGCGATAGTGGCGCCCCGCAAAAAGAACTCCTTTCGTGAAAAGCAATCTACCGAGCAGTCACGGTTTCCGATTGAGCTGAAATTTCGCATACCGGCAATCAGATGACAGTGCAATAATTTTATGACATGGAGGTGATCTGAAGTCTGATGATGGAGCTGGAAGGTGGCTATAGGAATTCCGTGATTAAAAGGCAAAACCCCATCGAGTTTGGGCTCATTTGATTCGTTTTGACGAGTACTTTGATACTATACAGCGCCAGCGGAAAATAATGGAACTAATCTAATGTGCGCATGACGCGTGTAAATTTAAATATCAGTAATAAGTATCTTTTTGCTGCTTATTTTTAATTTCTAAAACATGTAAAATCATCTGAAGATAAATCATTTAAAGTTCATTGTAAAAGTAAATTATTTTTCATACAAATTAGCGCCAACGGAAAATAATGGAACTAATGTCTTAGGAAATATAGTTTATTCTGCAAACAGTTTTAGAGCTAATAACTTAGAAATTAATTTTAAATGTTTATTCTGAATCTATCTAGGACAAGTAGTCCAACAAGGTAGGTCCAACTTCGAGAAAGAGGTCAACCGCCGAATCCAACTCGGTTGGGCAGCGTTCGGGAAACTACGCAACGTCTTTTCGTCCGACATACCTCAGTGCCTCAAGACGAAAGTCTTTAATCAATGTGTGTTACCGGTGATGACTTACGGCACCGAAACGTGGTCCTTCACTATTAGCCTCATCTCGAAGCTCAAAGTCACACAGCGAGCTATGGAAAGGGCTATGTTCGGGGTTTCTCTACGTGATCGAATCAGAAATGAAGAGATCCGTAGGCGAACTAAAGTCACCGACATAGCCCAGCGGATTAGCAAGCTGAAGTGGCAATGGGCAGGCCACATAGCGCAGAGAGCGGATGGCCGATGGGGTCGAAAAGTGCTCGAGTGGAGACCACGGACTAGCATACGCAGCGTAGGACGTCCACCCACAAGGTGGACAGACGACCTTATAAAGGTCGCCGGAAGACGCTGGATGCAGGTCGCTTCCAACCGGTACATATGGAAGTCCAAAGGGGAGGCCTATGTTCAGCAGTGGACGTCTTACGGCTGAGATGATGATGATGATGATTCTGAATTTTTTTTTTTATGTGATGAAGTAGAAGACGAGCAAGACGCTCTTCTGATGTTAAGAGATAACGCTGCCCATAATCAGTACAGTGCTACCTAGAATTTCACAATGATGTGCAATTCTAGGTGCACTGCACCAACGCTTCTTATTCAAGAGTCATAACATGTTAAGACTCTTTAGCCCAGTAATTTCACTAGCTACAGTGCCCTCCTACCGAAGCACAGTAATGTCGACACATTACTGCTCAGGCGCAGTGGCGGATTTGCCCTAAGGCCCAGTAGGCCCGGGCCTAGGGCGGCCAGATATTAGGGGCGGCCAATCGTGACAAAAAAATCACTGATGACAAGAATTAACTAAAAGTACGTAAATATTTTAAAGGCTTCAAGGGGTCATGAGTTTTTCTCGGCGGCTCTGCTCTATAATAAGAATATTTATTTTCTCACCGCTCAGAACACATCATTTGTAGCCTGAAATAAAAAATTTCTCGGCACTCGCAGCAAGCTGCTCGCGCAATTATTAATAAAATATTATGTATTTTGCTCACCACTCAGAACGAGCTCATTGCACACAGTACCGGCGCGGCGTTAGGGTAGGGCGCGGTTGGGCGACCGCCCAGGGCGCCGGATAAAAGGGGCGCCACAGGCTCTATAATGGGGCGCCCGTGGCGCCCCATTCGTTCTGAAAAATTCAATATTCTCGGTGCTCGTAGCGAGCTGCTCGCGCTTTATAAGAACATTTAGTTTCTTTGCCACTCGAAGGAAGATAAACGCACATTATTCGTGCTGAAAAATTCAAAATTTTCTCGGCGCTCGCAGCGAGCTGCTCGCGCTTTTATAAATGAGAAGATTTACTTTCTTTGCCATTCGAAGCAAGATAAACGCACATCATTCGTGCTGAAAAATTAAATTTTTTTTCGGCGCTCGCAGCGAGTTACTCGCGCTTTTATAAATAAGGACATTTAGTTTCTTTGCCACTCGAAGCTAGCTAAACGCACATCATTTGTGCTGTAAAATATCTAAATTTTCTCGGCGCTCGCAGTGAGCTGCTCGCGCTTTTATAAATAAGAATACTTATTTAGTTTCTTTGCCGCTCGGAGCAAGCTAAACGCACAACATTCGTGCTGAAAAATTAAAAATTTTCTCGGCGCTCGCAGCGAGCTGCTCGCGCTTTTATAAATGAGAACATTTACTTTCTTTGCCACTCTAAGCAAGCTTAACGCACATCATTCGTGCTGTAAAATTCAAAATTTTCTCGGCGCTCGCGCTTTTATAAATAAGGACATTTAGTTTCTTTGCCACTCGAAGCAAGCTAAACGCACATCATTCGTGTTGAACAAATCTAAATTTTCGCGGCGCTCGCAGCGAGCTGCTCGCGCTTTTATAAATAAGAATACTTATTTAATTTCTTTGCCGCTCGGAGCAAGCTAAACGCACATCATCCGTGCTGAAAAATTCAAAATTTTCTCGGAACTCGCAGCAAGCTGGAAAGGTGGATTTTTTTCTAGATACGCCCATGATTTTGCCCATCGGAATCAGCCCAGAAAAAAATCCTGGAATTTTTTCCTTTTTAGTATGGATTTGAATTGCTTTTTAGGGGGCGCCGTAGAAATCTCGCCCAGGGCGCTGGTAATGTTAAAATCGGCTCTGATTGCACATCTTTTGTAGTCTGAAACGTAAAATTTTCTCGGCGCTCGCAGCAAGCTGCTCGCGCATTACAAGGTTTTTAAAATTTTATTCTATTCGGAACGAGTTTAACGCACACGTTCTTGTCAGAGATATAACATTTCCTATTTTAGAGATTCGAATTGTAGGTAAACGTTGAAATGTACAAACCTACCTTGTTCACAAGAAAAAAATTCTGGATCCGCCACTGTTTAAGGAGTAAGTAGGAGTCACAGATCATAATATCTCTCTAGTATATGGTAGGAGTAGACATGTTATATACGACGTAGGTGCAGGCATGGACTGGGGCCTAGGGCGGCCTAGACTGTAAATCCGCCACTGCTCAGGCGGTAGAATAACTGGCACTGTTGGAGTACCCACCTAGACGACCTCCTGCAGAGGAAGTCTACCTCCGGTAATATTAGCACGGTAAAGAGATATAATATTAGTTTGCTCTGAAGTCTTCAAGGAAAAAAGTCAAATAGTAAAATGTATATATTAGTTTAAAGTAAAGTATAGTTCGCCACCCTGCTTCACTCGCCCACACTCAAAAAAGGTGTAAGAACTCTTTTTATTATTATTAAACGGTTTTATTTAGCTTACTCTGTTTGTTTTATTCTTTTTTCTTTCTTGGGTCAAATTTAGTAATTGAAATTTCACCCTCTTCCTGTCAACCGATTGACCTGAAATTTGGTATACGCCTTTGGTTCTGGTGACAATACAATTATAAATATTCAATATTATTGTAAATTCAAGATGGCCGGCGCTACAAAATGGCGGATAATGCATTTTTTTTAAATCCCATCAATATGGGTATCAAATGAAAGGGCTTGATAAGTAGATTACACCGTGTACTATACATAATCAAAATTCCAAGATGGCCGCTGCTACATAATGGCGGATAACCTAATTCTTTTTCAATCCCATCAATATGGGTATCAAATGAAAGGGCTTGACAAGTAGAATACATACATTGTACTAAAAAGCCTAAAAATAAAAAATGGTAAAAAGATGTTTTTAAGTTAAGGCTCATTCTCATTTTAGCTCGAATTTGATGGTCACACGGTTATATTTCCTAAACGGTTAAAGAAAGAGACATGAATTTTGAATAGGTGGATAAAACATATATTAAGCTACAAAATAAATAAAGATTGTCATAATAGACGCAAAAAATAATACTAAAATTTAACGTGAAAGGTCAAAAACGGGGGCATTTTTCGTATTCTCATGGTGTCACACTTTCCGTTGCAGTGAAACATTTGGGCACTACTTTAACAAATTTCTGTGTATCTGTAGATAACATATACCAAAATTTTCGCAAACAAATACACTTTACGGTACACAGTCTCAAAAAAGCCTTTCATTATTATTTTGAATTTAAAATGACATAATGCGATGGTCACACGATTTTTGGTGCTTTAAATTTGCGTAGTTTAACGGCTGCTGTTAAACACAACATTAACAATCTAATACAGAGTTTGATTCATTTCAATGATGGCCATGTTCTGCAATCGTAAAAGTAGGATCTAGGACTTATCGAGCCGTGGAAAAAATATAATTGCTAAGTTTCAATTTATTCATGGGTGTACCGATCACTTGCATGGACAATATTTTTATGCATTGTATTTTAGTTATTTAAATCAAAGCTAGCTTTTCGAAACGCCAAAATATGCGAGATAAAGATGTAGTATTTTATTTTATACATTATACATAAACTTCCCAGAATTTCACGAAAAAGGGATATTTTCGTCACTAGCGTGGCATCACCTTCATAGCGGTTTTTACCATGAAGGTGATTTTTAGCCACGAAAGTGATTTCTTTTTTATTGTTATGTTTAGAAAGGGCCTTTTTACCAACTAAAAAGTACTTTATCTGTTATGTTAGGGTTTTAATACATACATACCAAGTTTCTGACTAATAAAAAAGTAAAGTGAAAGGTAAAGTAATATCTCAAATTACGCATATTTTCTTCTGTAGTGAGGTTTGTTGTTACGTAGAATGTCGTTTTATTGTACATTTTTGGTAGATTTAGTATTTTAAAAGGGGTTTACTTGAAAAAGTTGTGAAAAAATAATGACTGAATCACTTTCGTGGAGTCGAAAATTTCAAAACTGTTTTTCTTCGAAATGAAACGTACGATTTAAATGATTTATATAAAAGTTTACTCGTGTTATCCAGCTCTATACAATAATATACATAAATATTACAAATAAGCAATAAATAAGAATTGCCATGAAGGTGACGATGAGAATCGATTCCATGAGAATGAGCCTTAAACGGTTTTATTGCAAAAATGTACTAAAAGCTAAAAAATAAAATCGTGAGGCACGTTAAATATCTACAATTGTCAGTGAAAATGTTCATTAAAGATTTAGATATTTGACGTGCCTCACGATTTTATTTTTTAGCTTTAAGTACATTTTTACAATAAAACCGTTTAACTTAAAAACATTTTTTTAACTTTTTTTATTTATTTTATACAGGGGGTATAAAATAAATAAAAAAATTCCGGCTGGTAAAATTATATTCGTGGTAGACGGCTCGCTCTATACTAGGGTAATGCTGTCTGATCAGGAACAGAGGCCACATGAGCTCCGTAATTAAAAGACATTATAACCCATCGAGTTTGGAGTCATTTGATTTGTCTTGATGAGTACTTTGATATTATTTAGTAACCAGGGTCTGATGATGGAGCTGGAAGGTGGCCAGAGGAACTCCGTGATTAAATGACATAACCCCATTGAGTTTGGGCTTATTTGATTTGTCTTGACGAGTACTTTGATACTATTTAGTAACCAGGGTCTGATGATGGAGCTGGAAGGTGGCCAGAGGAACTCCGTGATTAAAAGACAAAACCCCGTCATGTTTGGGCTCATTTGATTCGTCTTGACGAGTACTTTCATACTATATAGTAACCAGGGTCATGATGGAGTTGGAAGGTGGTCACAGGAACCGCGTAATTAAAAGACATAACCCCATCGAGTCTGGACTCATTTGATTCGTCTTGACGAGTACTTTGATACTATATAGTAACCAGGGTCTGATGATGGAGCTGGAAGGTGGCCAGAGGAACTCCGTGATTGAAAGACAAAACTCCATCGAGTTTGGTCTTATTTGATTCGTCTTGACGAGTACTTTGATGCTATATAGTAACCAGGGTCTGATGGTGGAGCTGGAAGGTGCTCATAGGAACCGCATAATTAAAAGACAAAACCCCATCGAGTTTGGACTCATATGATTCGTCTTGACGAGTACTTTGGTCATAGATGGTCAAAGTTATATTATAACATAAAAAAAACATGTTTTTTCAAAGTAGTATATCAGCATAACGCATTATTAAAATATAGCCATTGCGAACACCCATAATAGTACCGGGAAGGACAGTAAATATTATTTTAAAATTTATGAAGGAATTTAATTAATGACCGCGAAACCGATTTAGCTGTAATTTAGTGTGGAGATAGTTTGAATTTCGGGGATGAATATAGGATAATTGCCCGCAGTAGCGAAACAAAACTGTTTTGAAGTATTCAGCGCGATATTCTTCGCTGTCCAGAGCGGGAGCGAATATCGGCCAGATTTGCCAGCTTTCACTAAGTCTACGCCCACAAAATAAATCGGAGAAAACACGTGAATTTCCTTTTTCCTTGGGAATGGAAATACAATGATAGTCCAAATGAGTGCACCGAATTCATCACTATATGAATTGACTGTCACGCGCTACAAAGTGCGCGCGGGTCAGCTAGTATTATAATAAATTTGACGATTTTCAGATTTGACCAATGTCGTTCCACCCGATTTTGGAACGCATAGAATTCGAGGTTCGAGAGATCGAAGTATTTTCATGTTGAAATCTACAAATTGCTGTTATAATCTCGCTACACTCTTAAATTCTCCAGGTATAACATTCAAAGACATTTATTTCGATATAAACTAGTAGTTTGATGATGCGAACAAATTAGTATCTCAACATGCCTATTACCTACCTATATAATATGCCTATAGGCGAACAAAATGTCAAAAAATAAATATTCCAAAAATGCATCCTACAAAACTAAAAAGAATATGACAACAATAATAACAAATGTTATAATATTGTAGTGTAATAATAATTTAATAAATTGACATGTTAAAGTTATTTTCCTTTTAAAAGCTCTAAACGAAATAGGCTTATGAAGAGGTACCTACATCAAGAATGCCGCATCATCATCATAATTTATAACTAATAGATATCGTCAATCAGAAGCGACGTCTGCCTTGAAGTTGCGACAAAGTAAATTGTTTTATAATCGGATCAGTCACACTCATAAATCAATCGCAAGGGCCATTGAATAAATCGAATGATTTACTGTTTGTATCGATTATTATAATCGATATTTTGTTGGTTTAATTTGTGAGCAAAAAATTATTTAATTTTTATTCTGAAAATCACCACTATTTTTCAGACTGTTAAAATTTTACAAAGAGTGATTTGCAAAATATGTCGTTTGGAAAAAATATTATCTACACGTATCTATTAAAATATTTCACATGCAATCAAAAAAGGATCCATTCACACCAGAACCACAGCGACGCAACATATCGTAGCGTTTTTTGTGTAAATTGAGCCATAGAACCTTTAGGAGTTCATTCAGACTTACCCATAGTTCCTGACGTAGTTCCAAGCCACATCGATGTGGCCTCCCGCGCAGCCCTGCTGTTGTTTGACGTTGCACGACAGAAGCATTTGAGGACTCAGCTCCAGGCTTTCTGCTCCGTTGGACTGGATCGCGAATCTGTAGGTGGAAAGAGGATAATCAGTTCTTTGATTCTGTGGTATAGAGAACATATCGACCTATCCTTGGAAAAAGCCCCATCTGAAAAATAACTCATCATCATCAACCTATGTTCGTCCACTGCTGGACATAGGCCTCCCCCATGGCACGCCACTCAACTCGGTCCTCCGTCTTAAACAAGTGAAATTTTAAAAATACTTTTTAAAAACAAGCTTTAATTATTACATATACAAGTAGCTTTATGATCTGTGAATTATTATTATCATCTTGCATCATAAAGTACTCGTCAAGACAAATCAAATGAGCCCAAACTCGATGGGGTTGTGTTGTTTAATGACAGAGTTCCTATGGCCACCTTCCAGCTCCATCATCAGATCAGATCGATGTCATAAAAATATTGCATTGTCATCCGATTTACACACGCATGCAAATTTTCAGCTCAATTGGAAACCGGGAAGTGGGTCAAATTAAACTTGCAAGATTTGATTACAGACAGACAGACAGACAACAGACAGGTGAAAGTAATATAAAGCTTGTAAAAAAGTTGACAAATGACTACTTTAAACAAATTATAGTAAGTACGACTGCTTCTTCATCTCCTGGGGGAGTGTGGAGCACGGGTGCGTAAACGTAACTCTATTCTGTAATAGCACCTGCTCAGCCCGAATGAGCTTAGCGATGACCCCAAGGAAAATCCTGCAGTTTCTAGAAGCTGCTAGGGTCAGTAGTAAACTCTAGCGCCGCGCCTATGGGTCAATCTCACCATAATCAGCGGCGATCACAATAGGCCAATCATGGCCGCAGTGATACCATAGCCGCTCTATATTAATAAAAAAGAAAAGTATGTAAGACTGGCAATAAATTAGTCCATATTTTTTGACCCTGGAGTAAAATGGATCGAAAATGTTAGAGCATATATTATAATGTATGCAAGAAACTTTACGTAAATTACTCTTCTTATATTATTTTTTTGTCTTTATCTCTATAGTAGCTTTAGCTCTATAGTATTAATAACCATGCATCATAATTGTGTGCACTCTGTAACCAAGGTGTCAGATGCATATGTAACTCGACGCTCGAGTGCTCTCGACTCTCGAGCGAGTGACGGCAGCTTCGCGTTATTTTTAGCATCACTTCACTGGATCTCAGGTCTCAAGTCTCAATTAACACGGACGAAAGTATACCAGGGGTGAATTCAGGAGGTTACTACAAAGGGGTAGTCTGTGACAGGATTTTAAAAAGGTAACATGGACGCAGGGGCGAAATTAAAATCATTTGGGGGTTTATATTGCAACAGAACTAGTTACTTACCTTTATTTAAATGCCAAAGTCAAATCATGTTGAGATAAACCCAACATGAACTGATTATCTTTATTAGACTACTAGAGTCAAGACTCATTCAGACTCATAGTGTATTTTTTATAGTACTTTCAAGTTTCAAGATTGTGTGGCCTTCGCCATTATAAAATTTATGGATGGAAAAACTGGAGCAGTCATTTTATTTATTAATATTTTTATGTTAGGTTACGCGATTTTTGTCATAGTTACGTTTTTAGCCACATACTTTACAAGTTCCACGTTTTATGGTTTTATAAACTCAGTATTAACCCCAAGCCCCCATCCCAATTTCCTCAGGCCGTATCTGATCTTAACTCACTGGACTGGACACTGGAATTCGCTGCGATTCGTCACACTAGGTTTAAATTAACTTGGATTTTATTGTTCTGATTTATTGATTCTGAGAGATTCTGAGATATCTTCCACTAGATGGCAGGACTGAAATGTTACGTTCTGATTAAAGTATGGGTTAGCCTAAGTTGGCCAACGTATAGGTATAGAAACTATCGTTGGTTTTTTTTTTAAATGGTAGCAGATAGAGCCTAGAAGGCGCGGCAAAGTATATTGCTCCCTGGCGTCACTGGAACACCGTGCCCAGGTCTTAATGACCACTTGGCGACACGGTTTTGTCCAGGTGGTGGTAACTAGACTCGGGTGAAGCTGCCCACCGATATTGCCAGTAGTGGTAATACAAGTTTAATGTAACCAACCTATCAGAAGCGACGCTCGCAAAAGAAACAGATGATGGTGATGGTGATACAAGTCCTAAACTGGGGATGGCAAGGCTAGCTACACTTCCACCCATTGGGATCTATTGTAGTCATAAAGTACAAACCTATCAGAAGCGACGCTCGCCACGGAAACAGCCCAGTCAGAACCGCACCATCCCTGGTCCCTCACTGGTGAGATGAACTTCCCCCAGCGTTCCCTGGCGTCGAAGCTGGCAGGGTATGGGATGTCCTTGTCGTGGCGGATGGGTCCTAGGCGGCGGGTCTCTGGGCTTAGAGGCTTCGTACCTGGAATAAGAAGCTAGATTTAACACTAATGACAGATTGAAGGGAAACGGGGAGGGATTTATTCCGCCTTCTAGGTATAGTCTGCTGCCATCTACGGCCGCATCGACGCTTAACATCGCGCGAGATCGTGGTCAAAGACTTACCTATAATGAATTAAAAACAACAACCCAAATTTGGGAGTTCTCTAAGCTATGGGGGATTTTAGGGGGAAAGTTGGGAGGGGAACTGCTGAAGTACAAATCTTTACCTAGGTACCTTTATATTTTATCTTACTATCAGGTGCCCGATTATGGATGATGGTAAGGGGGAGGGAAGGGGGGGGGGCACGTAGTTGGAGGTAAGGACCCCTCCTTATGGTAAGGTGTGTGTGTTTAGTTACAAGGGCACTGTAGCTAGTAAATTTACTTAAATATATTGCAGACTGAAGAATCATAATTTCATTTTATTTTTTTCTTCGTATCTTTTTTAAATAACACTTATATCAATGTTTCTGTCTTGTTACAAACAAAATTGTTTCTTTCTTTTTTTCACTATACTGACTGTGATGGGCAGCGTTCACCACCATCACGAGAGCGACTTGCTCGTCTTCTTACTTCTTATTTTGTCGGAAAAAAAGAATATGATAGTGCACCTACTTACTTACTCGATATGTCTAAAGCCTAAAGTTAAATAGTAAATATATTATGTGCATAACATTTCTAATAATTAATTATTTGTTATCTGAGATGAAAGCAAAGACTAAACACATTTCCTACAATAAATAATTGTACGAGTAATCCTATCTGAACTTTCACTGCCTAGTATACCTAGACCATAGTTCATCTACTTTCACCATTGTTATTAAATCGTGGGTTTAACTTCGTGCTTTACATACATATAAATTATTTACATATAAAAGATTAAACATTGATGTTATTACTGGTAGGCAAGCTTAGGCTGGGGTTACCAGCTACCACCCACTGGACAAAACCGTGTCTCGAAGCGGTCATTGTGACCGTGTTCCGGCATGATGTTCAATGTTCAGTGAAACCAGGGAGGGATCTGTTTTCCATGTAAGTATTATTATTATCGCTCTTAAACACGGGTTAAGCCCGGGCCTTTTTATAGGCGTATTTTTTTTATTATTATTATGAGCCCATAGGATCCCACTGCAAGGCAAAGGTTTTTAAATATACTTAGCTATTTTTTCCTATATTATTTTTTTATTTATCGCCTCTGACAACGATCGAGTTTGATCTTAAGGCCGCCTCTACAACACAGCGACATCGACTCTCTACGTCGTCTCAACGTAGACGTTGAGAATCTCCGGTGACTTTCCGGCTACTGACGTGTGTCGCCGAGTGGTCGCTATGACGTAGCAACGTTGTCGTAGCCCCAGTGGGGCACATGCCCCACCCTGACTCTGAACTCTGACCTGTAAGGTACTTCAAATTTTCTTAACGCTCTAAATTAGCCGATTGTACATATTTCATAGTCAGACTCTACTGTCTAGTGTGCAGTAGAAGGTGACTTTTTGTATGAAAAGAAATAACCGGAGTAAGACCGCACAAACCATATGTTTGCTAGTTAAATATTATTTAAGACTGCTGCCCCACCCTGAGCCAATGGCTGCCTACGCCCATGGTCATCGCGACCCTCCGTTGAAATTTGTTAGGGTAAAAGTGGGATAGACGCCCTTGGAGGATAGACGCCGCACCTTAAAAAAAGAGAATTTCAAACCAAGTTCACGCTCTAGTACCAAGTTCCTCGGACAGATCTCGCCCCGCCTCGGATGAATTAAGAACTCGTTGCGCCCCGCACACCTCAGTCCGCGCACTGAGTCCGCGCACGCGCTTCGACAGGACAGCACGTGTCGCCGCTTGAGTTAAAAAAACGTTTCAAAATTTTATCGCGCTTGCATGATTCTTGTGACAGTGACATTTTGACGTGTTCAGAACTTTCGTTTTCGATGGTAAGTTTAAAGCCCATTTCACACATCGCTATATAGCGCTATATAGCTTCACATAGCGCGGCATAGCTTCAGTACAAATCGGCATCCGTCACACACGTAGCTATAAATGACATATAGCGCTATATCGCGCTATAATTTACAGTTGATGCGTAGAATCCGCCATTTTTCATTTTGACTAGGTGATAAAATGACTAAGCCGTTTTGTATTACGGAGACAAAAGAAAACAAACTCATATTACCTACGCGATATATTAAACTAAATAGTAGCAAATGCTTAACCGCTGTGTAACAAATTAGAAAAAAATGTTTTTTATTTTTATTAAAAATTTGTTGTGTTTACAGTTCTTTGTGTTAGTATTTCGAAACAAATTAATTTAATTTGTATTTTAAATTTCACCTCCTATTTACTTGTAATAGATGCTCATATTATGCATAATGATTATTTGTCCGAATAACTGAAAGCTTTGAATACCTTGCAGTAGACTTTCGCTTAAGCGGCTAAGTCATGCTACAAAATGGCTACGCATTTTTTTTTTATCTAGTTCAAATGGAATTTGCCAAATTGTATGGTTTTACAGCAACATGGCTGTTGACAATGTCAATTTTGAGTCTTATACAGGACGTGTGAAAAAATTCATGATTTTTTTTTCACATTTTTAAAAAGTACGTACCAGGAGTTTGCCATGGTTTTTTTTTACAAAAGTGATTGTCAGTTAAAACTGTAATAATGCAAACACATTGTTTCAAGGGTTTTGTAGGTACCTCTAAAGAAAAAGAAAACAAATCATTATTTTTAGTTTTTTTTCGACATTTATGCTCGGAAATGGATCGTTTGGAGTTCTTCTCCTTGTCCTTGTCATATTCTCTATTACTGGGAGTCATGACCCCTCCTTTGTAGGATTCGATTTCTGATGATGGAGTGCTATCTGGGTTGGTTGGATGCGATTTTCATGGCCAGGAGCCACGAGACAACAGGACAACAGCAACAGCGTCATCTTAGTCGAGCACGGGGCAGGCTGAAAATCAGCGCTGTGCAGGACCTCCCTGCCCAGCATTATGCTGAGCCTATTCCATTTATCAGTGTAGGTACCTATTGTTTATGTTGTTTTATTATCTTCTGTTCGTATCTCATACTAACATGTCACTATATTTATGTGTATAATTTTTCATGTATGTACTTTTTGGAACTGATAATAAATATATTTTTATCTTATCTTATCTTAACAGGAACTTCGAGGGTGGTGCGGATCTGATCTGACCAGCACATCGGACCGCCTTGGGACCGCTTTCCTTTGATTTTGCCCGAAACAATGACCATCTCTAGATTTCCATCCATGCCATTTGGCCAAAGTACTCGAGAATTCTCTGATAAAGTCGGTCAAATCTAACTCAAATCGATCTTATTCGATGAACTCTCATACTTTTAGTAAACGATGATAATTTCGAATAAAGTTTTCTGGATTTCTTGATACGTCAAGAAATCCAGAATTCGTTGAATCGTCATTTTTTTTAAATTATACCAGGAGCAGACTGGAACGAAACCAAAATTAAGGAAAAAAGAAACATCCTTTATGTAGAAAAAATTGTCAAATTCATTTGTTTAAGTAGTGTTGGGGAATCATTGTGGAACTATATGCAATCAAGTGATTGAATCTCCGTTCCTACTTCTGGTACTCCTGGTACCTACTTCCTAAAAAATATTAACTAGCTTTTAACTGATGAAAAGTGGTCTGTTAAGCACAAACGTGCGTGCATATATGAAAGTGCATAAAATAAACCCCGCATAGGAAAAAAAAAAACTGTTGTGCCCTTTTTGAAGACTGAACCACGTTAATATTAAGAGAGAAGAGAGATAGAGAGGAGCAGCGGTTACAGATTTCCAATTTAAACGCCGTATTTTTCCCCTTAAGGGCAGATTTCTGGAATAATAATATTTTATACGTAATTTTATACGCAACATGTTGATAACATTTTTTCATACAAGTATGTGGCAAGTCCAACTTGCACTTGTTTGTTTTTATTTTGAAATAATATAAATTTTCTTTATTTTTGTATTAATAAACCTATTCTAAATGCACTCAAAGCATTCATTGACAAGTTATTCCAAATATTTGAGTGCGTTTGTAAAGAGGAAAAAAGTAGTCATTAATATCACTTGATTTGTGAAAAAAGGAATGTTAATGTCACTTGATTTTATTTCAAAGATCGACTCTTCCGAAACGTTTTTATAGTAATATTATAAGTGTGTAATATATTATAATATTGGCTGTATAATATATTTTAAATTTTCTCCTTTTTTTCTCTTATTATCTGTGGTATATCCTCATTATGTTTCTTTCATTCATTCAATTCAATGTTTTAATTTCTCAACTTTTATCGTATTTATTCTATTATGGTGTAGTAGTATTTTAATGTTTTTTGTGCTCTATAAAATTCCATTTTAAATTTGTAATCTATCGTTTGGTGGTTTATCTTTCCACGAGTCATTGGCAAAGTTGTGGTGCTATAGCACGTTCTCTAGCCATAAAATAAGAATAGAATAGAAGATCGACTCAAGATTCAATCACAAAGAATGAACTATTAAAAAATATAGTTCCGATCAGTAACCCGGCCATCACTAAAAATAATATAGCACGGCATAGCGAGGTATAGCAAGGCCTTGCGATACGATACTACATCTCGAACTTTGAGGAGGCGATATGCTAAAAAAAGCTGTGAAAAACTTACTTTGGGTAAGTAATAGAGAAATTAATTGCCCTAATCAAATTCAATTTAGGCACCGTCTTCTTAGTTTGCTTTTTCATACTTGTCCTTTTTGAATCCTCAGTTTTTTTCTGTACCTATTAATTTCTTCTTTTTCAGGAAAACATCCCACACTGGACTTTGACAACGAGAAACGTCTCGTAGCGCACATACAAAAATTAGAAAAGGCAGGATTTCCCACAACACGACAAGATGTAAGAAGACTCGCTTTTGAATTTGCCGAGAAACTGGGCTTGGAAAATTCTTTTAACAAAGAGACACGTATGGCTGGTCAGCACTGGCTCAAATCATTTCTTGAACGACACCCAGAACTCAGTATTCGCCAGGCAGAAGGTTTGTCTATTGCAAGGGCTCAAGGATTGAATCGAGATGAAGTAAACAAAATGTTTGAATTGTTGCTAAAAGTACTAACTGAAAATGATTTGATCGATAAACCTGATCGAATTTATAATATTGACGAAACTGGAGTTCAAATGAACAATAATCCTGGTAAAGTTATTGCTACTAAAGGTGCCAAAGTAGTAAATTCCATCACTTCTAGCGAAAAAGGTGAGACAATGTCAATTATAGCTTGCTGTAACGCTGTTGGCAACTATGTTCCTCCGGTGGTCATTATCAAGAGGGTCAATAAGAGACCAGAGTTCCAAGAGGGTCTTCCGCCCGGAGCCAACGTGTACATGAACAAAAAATCTGCCTACGTCAACTCAGAACTCTTTCAAAAGTGGCTGAAAGAACAGTTCGTGCCAATAAAACCACAGGGTAAGGTTTTGCTTTTACTTGACGGGCATTCATCTCACACTACTGCTATTGATTTACTAGAATTAGCACAAGAAAATGACATCATATTGTTCTGTTTGCCAAGCCACACTACACAGGCTTTACAACCGCTTGACCGGAGTTTTTTTAAACCTTTCAAAACTTACTTCGCTTCAGAAACTAAAAACTGGATGTTGAGTCACAAAGATAGAAAAATAAATCGATACATTGCTGGAAAATTAATAGGTAACGCATGGATTCGCGCTGCTACCTCTTCTAATGCTGTGAATGGGTTTCGTGCATGTGGTATTTTCCCGTACAATCCTTCTGCTATTCCCGACAGCTACTTTGCCATCTCTGATAACAGCTTACAAAATCTAGATGAAGGAAACCTTGCTCAAGACTCAAGACCAACCAGTAGCAAGGGAACTCGACGCTAATGCTGATGTGACTTCATATTATGTTGAGCCTCAGCCTGGTCCATCGTCATCAATTGTCAATAGTGAGCGGGAGCCTGATTTCGGGTTCTTACTATATGAAGATCTTGCAGCGGACGCAATTATTATTCCCGTAGAAGGAAATGTCAGTCCGTCCATCTTTTCCCAGAATCATAATGTTTAACTGTAGAAGTCATAACTCCAGGTGAATATTATCTTCAAGAATGTTCACCGGTCCCAAAAATTCAAAATCTAGATGAAGGAAACCTTGCTCAAGACCAACCAGTGGCAAAGGAACTCGATGCTAATGCTGATGTGAATTCATATTATGTTGAGCCCCACCCTGGTCCATCGTCGTCAACTATCAATAGGGAGCCTGAAACTGTAGTCATAACTCCAAGTAAATACCTTAACGAATGTTCACCTATCCCGAAAATTCCTGTTCCATTATATAAAAGAGGCAAGCAAGGTGCTGCCGTTTTAAATTCAGAAGAACGTATTAACTCTAAGAAAGCTAAGTTGAAAGGTGAAGCTAAGAAGCAAACACCAGACAAACCTAGAAAAAACAACCAAAAATCAGTTCGTAAAAAGAAAAGACCGAGGTTTAGCTCTGAAAGTGAACAAGAGTTCGATGAATCAGATTCTGACCAGACTGAATCTGATAAAGAAAATACTCAATGCAGAGAATGTTTCGATGACTATGCAAGTACCAAGTCCACGGCGGACTGGATTCAGTGCCTGATGTGTAAACTCTGGTTACACGAAGATTGCACTCTATATGGCGATTACTGTAATAGATGTGGACACAAGAAGAAGAAGCTCGCAGCTCTGAAAGCTAACGTGGCCAAAGTGAATTCAAAGAATAAGTAACCTGGCCAAAGTAAACAGTATCTCTATATTTGTTGATTATTTGCAAATTTATATTACTGTTATTTTTTTTAAGAAGGAAGTTTTGGTTTTTCCCAAAGAAGTCTTAAGGGACGATTTGTTTTGTGTTTTATTATTCCTAAATTTAGTTCTGTAAAGTTTTAAATAATTTTTAATAGACGTTGTTAAGTTGCTAAGTTTACCTAAATAATTATTGAAAGACTGAGCCAATTGTTCCTATAAAAGTGCCATTTACTTTAGTTATACGGTATATTTGGATAAGAAAACCTTATAATATATTATTGCAACTAAGAAAGTAAATAAACATTTTATTTAATTTTCTACGATTATTTTTTTATTACGGAGGCATCTATCCCATTGTAGGGCATCTATACTCATGTCAAAATTTTGCCAGGGGCAACTACCCCATACAGTATACAGTAGGCGTCTATCCTCAAACAATAAGTTTTTTTCAGAGCCGAATATCTACAAATCTACGGTATGTATTGAATAATGATATGAATAGATAGTAAGTAAAAGGACTATAGTTGTTACAAATAGTTAACTCACTCGAATAGTGCTTTAAAAAAAAAAAAGTTATAGTCAGCTTACAAAAAGTGGGGCATCTATCCCACTTTTACCCTACCGACTCAAGAGTCACTGTCGCCTAGTGTGGGATGAGCTTAAGCGATGATGCAGCCGTAGATAGCAGACTAAACCCAGAGGTGGGATAAATCCCTCTCTGGCTCACTAAGCATTATGCCGGAACACTTTTGTATTAAATAAGAATGTATGAGAAACAGCTAGTTACCAGAAAGTTTATAATATTATTATACTAGATTGAGCAGTCTGCAAGGCGCCTGTGACATTGAGATGCGGCAATATTCATAATTAGCGTCAAAAACGTAAATGTTTCAAGTACATACGACCTCCCACATCATCGTAAATTCATCACCTTTATGCCTTACACAAGGCTCTTATAGCTTACAATATCGTCTACACTTGAGGTCAAGATGTGCTAGATATGAGTACGCCTAGTTAACTTAGAATAGTCTAGCCTAGTTGCCCCCATTGTTGCACGCGATACAAAAGTTTATATCCCGTGGAATAAATGAGATAAAAACTATTCTACATATGTCCTCGATACTCGAACTAAATTTTACTAAATTTCGTTCAAATTGGTTCAGAGATTTAGGCGTGAAGAGGTAACAGACAGACGCACATTCGCATTTATAATATTAGTATGGATTTTAAAGTACTCTTGAGGCTTTAAAACATTCATTTTAAGGTTTATGGTCTTACTGATAATGTTTCGCTAAAGTTATCGATTTATGATACGTGTAAAAGTTCCTCAACTTCAGTAAATGGAATTAACTAATTAGCCATACACTTTATGTCTTATGTGAAGACATAATGGTCGATAACTGCGTCCGTTTCCATAAATGAGTCCATCTGTATAACAGTTTTTAAAGTGAGCCTGTATTCCTTAGCTAATAGTAGTGTGTGTCACCAGTATTTCTTACCTAATTTATAAACGAGTCCATCCTTAAACTTCTTTCGGTGAAACTGCGAGTAGTTAGCAGCCCCCATCCGGTGTACTGATGGTTGACTCCGTTGATCAAACCACAGTTTTTAAAGTGAGTCCACCTGTATACCTTACCTAATTTATAAACGAGTCCATCCTTTAGTTTCTTGCCGTAGAACTAACTGCTGCTTGCTATCCAGTGTATTGATGGTTGACTCCGCTGATACACTAGTATTTTATCAGCGCTTTTATGGTGTTGTTTTTTGCTATATATTATATTTTAAAGTGAGTCCATCTACATGCCTTACCTAATTTATAAACGAGTCCATCCTTAAGCTTCTTCCCGTAGAATTGCGAGTAGTTAGCCGCTCTCCATCCAGTGTACTGATGGTTGACTCCATTGATGACTGCGTCGCTGATGAGACACTCGTCGTAGGTGCACTGCCAGGAGGTCGTGTTCGTGTAGGGGTCCAACTGGCACGTGCTGAGGAGGGAAACGACTCTTTAGACGCTATAAATGAAATAAAAATAAATATTTCAGGACATTTCACACAGCGCCACCTAACTCCAAGCTAAGCAACTTAATGCTTGTATTATGGTGGTTAGGATAAAGGATATAGGTAATACTAATATAAAACTACTTAAATGGAGAATCATGGCCACCTTGAAAGGCCAAGTGAAGAGTACCAAGAACCGGCAAGCGTGTATGAAGAATGTGTTGAAAGTTGAGGAAGCGAAAGAGAAGTGTCAGGATCGTACTAAGTGGAGGGAAATAGTCTCTGCCTACCCCAACGGGAACCAGGCGTGATTATATGTATACATACATATAATCACGCCTGGTTCCCGTTGGGGACCAGGCGTGATTATACCCCCCTACTTATGTAATTGGAGAACTTTTACTAGTGGTAGGCTTCGGCCGTGGCTAGATACCATCTACTTAACAAAATCTTGTCGCCAAGCGGTCATTACGACTGTGTTACGAAGATCAGTGAAGACAGGGAGGGATCCCGGCTTCTAAGTTTAGTCTGCTACCATCGCTGAACATCACGCGAGATTGTGGTCAAAGGCTAACCTATAATGAACAAAAATAAAAAGCTACCAGTGTGCCAAACTTCACCTCAGTCAAAGAATAGAAACTATTACTACGTACTCAGTTCAGCCTTTGAAGCGAGAAGAGTGGAGCGATAACGAATATACATCTATACTTAATACTTACGCATTTATTAAGTAGGTAATACTCGTAAGATAAATTCTAATAACTATGTGAGTGACGTCACATGTTTAGTATTCCACAATCTAGACTAGACTTGCAGAGCATTCCGTAATACCTAATTGTTGGTAATCAGTTTAACTGTCTGTTAATAATGTCTGGTATTTTCATTCGTATGATGTCATACATTATTAACTACCACCACTTCTAAACTGGAGTTGTAAAGAGGAAAAGGTTTACACACGTATTTTTTTTTTTGTAAATCTGATAAAAACGTGGGTGATACAATGCACTAAAGTTGCTTGCTAGTGACGTCACACCACTAAATCCAGTACATTTTTGTTTAGTGGTGTGACGTCACGCGTCCGAACACAGAAAATATAAGCGTTATATCTCAGCCATTTTTTATTTTATTTGCAAGAAAAAAATACTTACCGAATATTTTTTTATTATTAAAATTACGGACTAATTGTATTTTAAAAATGTTGACCTTGTCAACATCCCAATTATATAAACCTACTTATGTATTTTTGTACAAAAAGTAAGAAGACGAGTAAGACGCTCTCCTGCAGGGCTATGATGCGCACGTCGATATAATCTCGCGTGAAATTTGATTTAATGTGAATAATACTTTACGTGGATGGCATAAAGTCGATATTTACACGCCAGTGAGATCATTTTGTCGCAAAACTCGTATGTCAAAATGATCTCACTGGCGTTTAAAATTCGACTTTATGTCAACCACATAGAGTATTATTCACATTAAATCAAATTTCACGCAAAATTATGTCGACGTGCGCATCATAGCCCTGCTGATGGTGATAACAATGTACATAGTCAGTACAATGACACCCAGGTTTGCTGTTAAAACTTTTTTATTTCAAAATCGTTTTCAGTTTTTTAATTTTTAACCCCCGACGCAAAAACGACGGGGTGTTATAAGTTTGACGTGTCTGTCTGTCTGTCTGTGTGTGTGTGTGTGTATGTGTCTGTCTGTGGCATCGTAGCTCCCAAACGGATGAACGGATTTTGATTTAGTTTTTTTTGTTTGAAAGTAGAGATAGTCGAGAGTGTTCTTAGCCATGTTCGGTGGAAATCGGTCCAAGATGGCCGTCGCTACAAAATGGCGGATTATTTTTTCTTCCACGACCCCCTCAATATGGGTATCAAATGAAAGGGCTTAACGAGTAGAATACAGCCCACTATATAAAATTTAAAATCCAAGATGGCCGCCATAAAAAAAATGGTGAATTACGTATTGCGTTGGGGGTTTTTTAAATTTTTAATTTAATTCACTTGTTTTCTGTGTAGTTGTGGGCTGTGGGGCGTTGAGATTTATCTATTCAATTAATTTATCCTATATTTTGTATTTTTTAGGGTTTCGTACCACTAAAGGAAAAGACGCAACCCTTATAGGATCACTCGTGCGTCCGTTTGTCTGTCTGTCAAGAACCTTTATTTTAAAGTAGGTAAGTTGGTACTAAGTTAAAGTTGGTTTTATCCAGCTGTAAGTTATTATTGTAACTGCAGTAATAAAATTAGATTACATTAGACACAGAACATTAAATTAGTGCTTAATAGTTAACTTGATGATATCATCTGTTGATTATTTAAATACGCTGCCGAATTCGTTGAAATTAAACATAACTAAAAATATTGTCTTATATTTAATAAGAACTTTATTAATAACTAACTGCGCCCAGCTGTTTTACCCGCTGTTCAGTAGCTATGTGTTATTCCAGAGTCTAAGCTATAAGCTAACTCAACACCAAATTTCAGCTCACTCGGTCCACCCGTTTAGGCGTGAAAGAATAACAAACATACACCCAGACATTCTTACAACCTTTTACGTTTATAATATTAGTAATATATCGGCGATATATATTTTATAATATATACCTACCTGTATATATCAGAGTTTCATAATGTCAAGGTCATTGCATACAAAGTCTAGAAATCTGCTCTAAATCTAAGCTAAGTACAAGTTAACTACTTAGTTGATGTCATCCATTGAATGACATCACTTCAATCAGTTCATCTGTCATCACAATGATCAATTTGCCCGCAATAATGGGAGAATGAGAGGTGGTGCATGTGGCAACACTGATATTGGAATTAACCTTGCGGTTGGGTGCTTGACGACGCATAAACAATGTGTGTACTAATTTTAAAATTGATTTGCACCCCTCGCATGGCATACAGGGTTTTAAGGGGATGTCTGAGTCCACTATGGAGAAAAAAGTTGAAAAAAACAAGCTGAAAACTGTTTCATATTTAATTTGTCAATTTATTGTCGACGTGACACTTCTGACTCCTGCGCCGTTTAACGTCTCTTTACCGTGATAATACTATCTCACCTCTAGTTATCCTCTTTGTGAGCCAATGTAAACGTGTAACTCAGCATGGTGATTATTATTTAGTAGTTCTGAAATAATTAATATTATATGACTTCTAAAAAGATAAAATTTGGATATTTATTAGCTTCTAATTTTTGCATTTTTAGTATTCCAGGCGCATTACCGGCCGCTGCCACGGCACATTTTAGTTGGCGTTGTAAAAAAGACGAATTCGTTTATTACATGCTAACTCATTTTCTCCTTGCTTATAAAAAAACAAAAAAGATTAGGGTTTATGTAGGTATATGATACCTATATTTAGGTAGGTATATGATATAATTTTATGGGTAGTAAAGAGATACTATATTATGATACAGTCAATAATAATTTAATATTATCGCTTCTAAACTCTATAATAACAATAATATGTTTAACGGTCATAACTCTCCATATTCAAATCAGACGAATCATAAATTCAAAAAAAGAACCGCGTCATTTTACCTCCTTGGTCCTTCGACTTTTTTTATTACGCGGAAACATGATGTCACAGATTCAAAATATAATGAATTATTTAAACAGTGTTGCCCATTCTCGTGACCCAATGTAAATAAACATGGCAAGGAAATTATGGTGAATACAATGGAATTTAGTCATTCGGCTGACGTAGGCCTATTTTATGGAAAATTCTGATTACGTGACACAAATTATTTAAGAAATATTTATTAGTTGAATGAATGAATGTTTGTATGAAGTCTGACTGGACATAAAAAAACAATGCAAATTGGTATTTTTACAAACTGCAATTTTTAAGCATTTTGTGTGAAAAGTTATAAAAAATTAAATAAGTATAAATTACTATAAAAGTTTTCAAAGCCTTCTTATTGAAGACTTAAGTAACACATAACCCCAACCTAACGTTATGCTCAACAGGTTCCTACCAATCCTGCGGGGACATAGCCATAGTTATGTGGGGTTGGGAAGTCCCTGAAGGGGAAATAATTTATCCCGACTTGCTAAACTTCTAGGATGTTCCTCAATCGCCTGGAAAGAGCGGACTACATAAATAAATAAATTCTTTATTTCGGAAAAAAAAAAACACTTTACATAGTTGGATAATACTAGTTGAATTATGAACTATTGCATACTGTAGCTACTTTATTCTACACGACTATTAATATAATTATGTACCTATATTATTCTGTTACTAAATATATTTAACTACGGAACATTTTAATTAAATGTCCTCACTCGCAGCAATCACGGTTGACTTCCATCCCCGAACTAAGTTTAACATAATATGGGATCGAAACGCACCGCGGCCGCCGGCGAGTGTTCGCTACACCCATATACTAGAGAGATATATACCGCGCTTAGGTCATTTTTTGTATGAAAACAAAGTCACCAAAACATGGTGGGGTGCGGGGGATGGGTGGCTAAATTTGATTGGCTCGTTCAAGGTCACGTCACAGTTACGCCACAGATTAGGTAATAGTTAGAGGCATAACATGACTTTCTAGTGATGTGGTAAAGTCGCTATATCGTATCGATAAGAAAATATAAGTTACTGTTATTCTTAAGTTTAATGAGAAAGTTCGTTGTATTTTATACGAGAGATATTTTAATATAACTTCAATTATTGTTTTATTATAGCTTAAATGTTTTCTCATCTCTATTACCTCCCAAAGTACCCGAATAAACATTTTATATGGTTTCACTAAAATATAAATAGGTCCATCGCTCGCATAAAATTTTTAGTCCTAATTTTAAAAAAATATGCGTGCGAATACGCACCCTATAAGAATAAACAATAAATGTTAGATAGTGAATTATTTGTTTTTATATTAGTGACAAATTTAACATTATGTATTTTAAAAGCTTCGTTACACTTCTCTAATTATAAGCTTCATAATAACCATGAATTAAATACCAGTAACCCTGTATAATATTATACCCCGATAATTTTGGTACCTTAATATACCTAATACCTACCTACTTCAAAAATTTCAATAACATTTTTGTCGATAAAATTTGTGGTGTAAATTTAAATTTGTGTCTTATCACTAGTTTATCCATGCGTAAGAGAGAACGAGATAATGTTTTACAAATTTACCCAGAAAGAATGAGACGAAAAGAAACTTGGCCATTTTTATATTGCATTTTATGTTAAACATTTTTCAATGATTATTATCGGAATAATAACTTGCCTGTGTAATAAGATTTCGTCTTTTGCGTAACTGAATGTAGCGCTAGTCTTTCCGCGCCTTTTTATTGAACAATATGGCATTTTTATTAATTATTTTTCATTAAGTATGTGAATGTCACGCTGTCAATGTCGGCCGTGGAATGAACACGAAAAAGAGGCGGAGCTACGAGCTTATGTTGATTCAGGCATATGACTTGGCGACTGTTACCTCATTTTAGCTTCCATCTCTTGCTTTATGATCTGTGGCTACACCACAGATAAAAGAATACTATAGTAGCTACACTGATGGACTTTTTTTTATCCCAGGAAAAATGCGTTACGCATTATCACCCCACGCCGGAGAGCGCGGGGCGGTATGTGGGACTCCCCCGCCGAAGATGGGCGCGGCGGGGATACCCACTAAATAACCTGGGGGTGTTCCTGCAGGACGCCATAATGCCGGGGCAACGGGTACGCCGAAGCACTCGTCCGCGGCTACGCTGATGGACCTACCACTACTGCAGATGCAGAATTTTTTTCCGTGCTCAAGTTCCTTGCGCAAACCCCACCGTAGCGTAGGTCAGAAGTCAGAAGTCAAATCGTACAGCAAAAAGTCATTTTGTAATATAAAAACTGTTTTCTTTAATTTATTCAAATCATTAATTTGTAACAAATTATACAAAAATAAAAATGTCTCATCCCATGAAAAACTGAGATCGACATTTTAATATCTCTATAATTTCATCACTGACTATTTTAATAAAATAAAGATACCGCGCACCAAGGAAATATAAAAAATACGGGGTGGAACTGTAATAGGCGTTATTCATAATTAATTTCAAGTTATAGCTCTTCGATTGTCGATTAAATATATCCGATAAATTTAGATCGTTGTTATAGCTACTTATCGCATTCAAAGCTTGCTGTCTAATTTCAACAAATTTTTGAAAGAAAAATTTAATGTTCCTGGGATATTTTTATTTTACGAAATCATATTTTTGTTTTTGAGATTGCGCTTATTAAGTAACTCCTAGATGCCGTTTTTATTTTGCAAATTTTAGTTAAAGCCCCGTGAGATTTATCCGGCATATACTCGTACAAATATGTATTTTATAAAACAAGTCACTGTTGTCTTCAGAATAAGAGAAAATGTAGAATAGAACAGATTAGAAAACTCTTTATTGAAACCACAGATTATATATAGAATTATAGAACTAAACTAACTTAATACTAAAACACAATTTCGTAACATAAGTGTGACGATAATTGGCGGTCTTATTGCTAAAAGCGGTCTCTTCCAGAAAACCTTGAACGGAGATAAATAATTAGGTACTAGTAATTGTACGTACGAGTATACTGATAACTGAGATTTTTAACATCACTTTTGTTTTTACGAAGTGCGATATACGCCTGTAATACAATAGTTAGTGCTTTATAATTTTATTATCTTCTTTGATGATCAAACTAGTTCTGAGAGTTCGTGAACTCTACTCATTAACATATTTTTTAATTTATTTGCTAATCTAATATTCTTTACAAGTGCACTGACAATATTATTTTTACTGTCTTCGATTTAAATATTTTAAATCAATAATCTTAATGCTAATAGAAAAGCTCTCTGAATACATTTTTGGGACACTTGGAATGATTTGAAAGGCTAAAAGAAGCTTAAAATAAAATAATGTTAAACTCTATGGAAAGAAGTATTTTCCGAGCCTTTTAATTATTTTTATAGGTTTAAAAAAATAGGAGGAAAGCTTCTTAAAGCTCTTTTATACTTTTCAGCCAAATGTCGTGCTATTAGTGCTCTATTATTTTAATGATTGTAATTTAAATAAAAATAATTTTCTACAAATATACAAAACTTAGAAAATAACAGATTTTTTTTTTAATTATTTCGCAAATAAACGTGCAGCGGCGATCACAATAGGCCAATAATGGCCGCAGTGATATAATAGCCGCACAAAATAAATAAATAAATAAACGTGCACTTTTACTATGTGGGTACTGTCTGAATATAACTTTAAAAAAACAATTGCATCAATACTCTTTCCACGAACAAAAACTCTTTGGCACGCGCCGTGTCAAAAATTGGCGCCAATTTGAATGTCATTCGCGAATAGTGATGGACGTCGCAAGGTTATCGATAAAAATAATTAATTACTGTGAAAGTATTTCACGTTAACAGATGATTGATTACTTTTGATAAGATAGTAGTATTATAGTAAAAATTATAGTAGCGTCGTTGTCGTCAGCTGGTTTATTAATATCTTAATAGTTAATTTAATTATAATAGGCGTAGGCTTTAGGCTTCGTCGTTAAGATATTAATTCTTTTTATAAAATATAGGAAATATAAAGAATATGATAGGAGGCAGGTAGATATTGCCACTATGTCAAACTCAAACTTTTCATAATATAATACGTTTTTTGCTATCTCTGTGTCAAATTTAGGAGATTTGAACTGCGCATTGATATATTATCATATGTCATGTTTTTGAAAATTAATGCATTTTTTATACTTCAACAACGGGTTGAATTTTGCCGCACGTACGTGCATTTGCTAACTTTCTACCTTTTGGTATGTAAACGTGTGTCGCACGAATATTGCATACGCCAGTCTTGAAATAGGTATCATAAATTCGATAACTTTATAACTCTGTTTTGGAATGAAAGAGGTTAATAAGACAAGTAGTATTTAGTACTTGTACCTTCATACTTGAATAAACGGAAAATTGCGCCTAAATGGTCGTTTTATGCAAAGTAGTTTTACAAAGTAGGTCATGTTTTTAATTTATTGTTTGGATGAAGCTGTTCTTGTAAAACATAATATACTTTACCTGGGAAATAATTTAATTTCAAAGAATACTTTAAGATTTTATTATGACAAATGTGGATAAAACATTATATTGTCAAGCACTATTGCTAACCGATTTCTAAATAGGAGGTTATCAATTTGAATGGCATGTATTTATTAATATTTATTATTGTTGGCGTAGCGACAAATTTACATGGGGCCCCTGAGGCTTCCACACTAATATTATACCGAATTTCAGAAACTCATGTTTGTATTCATGTTTGTCACATTATTCCAAAAAAAACTATAAGGTTTCCTTGTTGAGTACGGAACTCTAATAAAAACTTGTTGGTGTTTTTTTCTATTCTTTTTTTAGTGGCTTATTACGAGTATAATATACTTTTATATTATAAAGTCTAACTTTGGGCACAGTGCAAGTTTCATAAAAATCATTCAATCACACATTCTTTTTTTATAGAATAAGAAAAATTGTGGGTCGATATTTGAGTAGGTCTATATAAAACCATTTTAAAAGCCATTATAGTATGACCGTCCATATTAAAGTCAAAATCAAATATAAAATTGCTACTTTATTGCGAATGCAATAAAATTAAATATGATATTATATTTTCTAAAGTAGAACAATATTTCAGACAATAAAAAGATAATATCTTTGAAACTGGTTCATATAATACCTACGTGACATTATAAAACAGGTATTGTTATTGTACCTAACTGTCTCCTTTCATTTGTTAAACAGAAATAGTTTATCATCAGATCGGCCTTTCTAGGATATAATTTCTATTTTGTATTAGTGGATATTTCAAATTACTAAAAAGTCATTACTTAGTTAAATAGTCGGGTACAGTAGCTACAGTATGTAATAGTTTATCTAGTATAATCCAACTTTGTAAAGTATTTTTCCGACAACAAGAAAAAAAAATACTTTGCGGAAATTGTGTTTTACGTTTCCTATATATTATACTTAATTAATTGTAGTATTACAATAAAGAGTTTTCTATTCTATCTTATCCATTGCAAATATTAATATAATATAATATAATGTCATTCCGCTCTAATTAGTCCAATTAAGCTTAAATAGAATAACTGGTAAAACTCATCATGACTATTCCTTTTTTATTTGTTCTGTGATTTGAAACCTACTTTCGCATGCAGCTTGTGTTTGAAAAAAAAACTTTGAACAAAAGGATTTGCGAAAACATCACACCCACTGGAATTATTAGAAACGAATTTTCGGACAATGATGACAAAAGACATAATTATCATGACAAAACTTGTTTTTATGATGTCTACCATAACAATAGAACACTTTTGCAAGTAAAATAATAACATAGAGAAATATTGTTTTGTTGTATTTTAAAGGCTCTACATTAATTACTATTTTTTTAATGGCAAATGCCTTTATTGAGATAAACAAACTAACAATACTACAGCTACTACAGCAGTTGAGAACACTTTTATTAACCACAGATCGGCCACAAGCCAATCTACAGAAAATCCAAGTGCTCCAAACCACTGTCAGATGGCATAGTGCCCAGAATGCTGGCAGCATTGCCACGTTGAATGGCAATACTTATACGTTGGGCATTAATTAGGTAAGAACCACGAGCAGATCGCACAATCAAAAATATATCAAATTAAAGCTGACGATAAATAGACGAGAAACGGGGTCCTGCCCGTGTCCTCTTTATATGTGACAGGTTACGTACAAATTCAAACATTACATAAAATCCGTCCCGCATCGCAACCGCTTTCCCGCCTGTTTGTGATGTTAGCTTGAAACTGTTTCAAAGTTTCGTCGTATCAATTAATCTCAAAAGAAAGTATTTTCATGGATTACTCACCTGATTTTTCAGTATGCGTAATGCTGACCCAAATCATACAATTATTTTAGGATTAACCTCAATACAGTCATTTGTCAACCTTAAATGTGTTATTTTAAATTCGGTAGATTTATGTTTCCATTAACCTGTTAGTTTTACACCACTTTTCAATTTAGAGTTTTCATTGAGTATTTTTTATTTTATTTTTGTAACAAATGTAGGACTTTTGAAGGCCCATTTAGACGGAGTGACGGAGGAGAGTTTCTTGTTTCGAAAATACGATTAAGTAAAATATTTGGAATGAATATATAAAACAAATTTTAAGTCTAAATAAATTCACCCGCACCCTCTAGGCCAGAGTTACACTTCGTATAAATTGCAATACATGTTAGCGCAAAAGTTTCAAATTCTCAACCAAAAAAGTGCTTATATTCATATTTTTTCATTAAGAATTTGATATCGCGTTGGGAAAATTCAGCAGGTTCATTCATTCAGGCTGAATTTTAAAGAAAATCTTAAGATTATCTTAAACATTTCAATGAAATTTGACAGCAAATGACTCCAAGCTTTAAGGTAGTATAGCTTTAACAGGCAACTCTACTCCTTAGTCGTGCACTGATTGTAAACCTGTGAAATTAAAGTAACACCTGGCACAGACCCTAGTTGCCGAGGCACTGGCATAGAGCCAAGGGTCAGAAGCGGCATTATACCACCTGGATCACCTCTAAATATAAACTGCACTTACTATGCGTTACTGGTTTGGAATTCATTCATGTGTCATTGCGGTTTTTGTGAGAAATTGGGAAAACATTAAACGAACTCACTTTCTAGCTTAATTCGTAACTTTTCGACCGATATCGATAAAATGTCAATAAGGAATGTATCATACGAGCAAATATAATTTACCCTGTCGATTCTGGTGCCCTAGACAAGCGCCAAATGGCTGACTGACTAACTATAAAAAATGTAATCATACCAGTACATTTTTTTAACGTTAGCCACAAACTATCTGCGCTTTTCTAACCGTCTTCGAGTTAGCATCACCGCCACTTTGCTTCCTTACCTCTAAAAAAACTAAATCTTTCTCGCACCTTTATTGTAAACAATCTCGGTGTCGGTTTTTAGAATCGAAAAACCAACTGAAGAATTGAGTCGAATTTACTCGTTATGGCAAACATATTAATCACAATCATTTTTAAGGTACATGTTTATTCCTTATTTACGACTCTACCAGACATCTCAATTACGACCAAAATAAATCGGAGCATTCCAGAGATTATTATATGGCAACATTGTCTCATATTTCAACTTCAATTGTGGTAATTAGGCTGGCTATGATATTAATCAACTTGTGTGGTGGCGCTTGCTTCTATGAATTAGAACAATTTGACAGTAGCTTAGTATGGTGGGAGTTTAGTTCCATATGTGGCCACAGTTTGACTATTTAGCTACCGTTGCTCAGTGTAAACAAAGCTGAGGTTCAGGGGCAAATTGATTAGGGTGTTGTTGTTAGGCAGAATTATTGAGAGGTATTTGGGACGATTTAGAAATACTGTTCACAGACTTAATGTGTTTTATATCAAAAATAGGATGATAGGCCTACTTTTAGTCGAAAAAAGTACGTAGTACTTCATACTTAATAGGATGTTTGTTGAATGATGAACATGCGCAAATTAGAACGCTACTACAAAATATTATGCGTTCGGTTTGATGACATTTTTGGGATAGCAGTGGGAAGATATAGACTGAAGATGATGATAGCAAAAGAACGCAATTACTCAATAAAGACATGAAACTCTAAAAAGCATCTTGATTTATTGTGTCAAAAACAAGATCATTTTAACTTTTAATCTTTTTTCGTAATATGCGTAGGATTTAGTTTGTTTAAACTATAAATAAGTGTTCGAAATTCGGCATTCAAAACTCGATAAAGTAAGAATTCCTAAAGGCGCATCACTATGATTTATGTGTTGCCAGTAATAAAAATAAATGACCACTTTGGCGTTTATGACAGCTGGCGCCGACAGACAAAAATAATATTTTATAGGTAATGTCCGCATTGTTGTAACTCTAAGTGCTCGATTGACAATGTAAACATAGTTAAAAGGTATTTTGTTGTAATCGTCATATACCCTGATCTAAATAACGTATATTTGTTATTACCGTTCTTAAAATAAAATAAAGTAAAATTTTATTATTTGTATATTTATATTGTGTCAATATAAATATACAAATTAATAAATGCAAAGTAATCTCTGATATTATCATTACCCTAAAATAGGTACACATACTAAATTATAAAATTATTAATTTTACAAATTTAATAGTTTAGAGTCAAAAGTGGTTGGAATTTCCATCGATATAAATAATAATTCACTAACAACTATTATCCAACACTAAATTTTATTTTTCCTAATTGCTACAGGCCACATTTGAATGTAACAAAAAGTTATCAACCAAAAAGATTTGCACATTTTATTAGAAGTGCAAAAAGTTCAGTATTGTCCTACCGTTATGACGGAATTAGCGAGTCTTAACTCTTAACACATTATAATATTAAGATCAATGACCGCATAATTTTAAGATGAGAATTCCTTGGACACTTGGCGACATTGTTTCGTAAACAGATTTGTTAGGGCTGCCACTATGGAATAAAATACGATGAAGCCGGCGCTCCACTTGGTACAAATTGACGTGCAAAATGCCAAATTTTCAAACAATACATACCTAATTTTAAAAGCACTTTTTAAATAGCTCAGGCCTAAAAGCCAATGATATAATATATTATGATACTTCTCTATGTTAAATTTGTGTATAAGTATTTTTTACATTAGTGTTCTTAATACTGGATCATAATAATGTTTTACATAAAAGCCAAGGCTGGAAGTATTTTTTTGTAAAAATTAAGAATGTTTCTTCTAGGTTTTTTTTTCACCTGTCGATTAGTTAGAAAACCCTACAATATCTGGAGTACATCTGCTGTATTAGTATTCAGCAAGTACAATGTAAATTCATTTACAGGCTGGTAAAAGCTTTATCACGGTAAAGAGATATACAGTAGTTTGACTGAGCGTGATTTTTGAACATAAATACCTACAGTCTCGCGGTACATGCGCAAGTCATAGGGCTGCCGGGCAGCCGCTGCCCGCATACAGTAGGTACCCACCTATTTCATATCATCTACTTACTTGAGCTAATATCTAGATGAGTTATTATAAATTAATTATATTATTTTTGTACATTTATTGATATTTTTATTACAAGCTTTTATTACATTTTCATATTACCTACCTAAAATGTACCTTACTACGTCCGCTTAGGAACCACTGAATGTCCGTTACAAAAATGCAACAGTCGAATGAGATTTGAAAATGTATTGTATCAAACTTAGTACACCCTTCATCCCGCGTTTTTGCGGCTATGACTAAAAATACCTAAGAACACTTCCGCCTAACTTACTTTTCAAACAAAATCTAAATCGAATCTATGAGACAGACACGTCAAACTTATCACACCCTTTCGTCTTTGCGTCGGGAGTTAAAAATAAATACGATTGATCACTCTTCAATTCAATAAAAAGTAGGTACATAATAACAGGTAGATTAAAACTAAAGTTGGTTCATAATTAAGAAGCCTAATCTGGGAACTACAATAGGTTTTATTCCAGCATAGTAGGGATACCTACCTACTTACCTATCATGTCGTGGCGGCGTATATTGAAACCCAAGACAAGAGACAAAACAAGACAAGAGACAAGACAAGAGACAAGACAAGACAAGAGACAAGACAAGAGACAAGACAAGAGACAAGACAAGAGACAAGACAAGAGACAAGACAAGACAAGAGACAAGACAAGAGACAAGACAAGAGACAAGACAAGAGACAAGACAAGAGACAAGACACAAGACACAAGACAAGACAAGACAAGAGACAAGACAAGAGACAAGACAAGAGACAAGACAAGAGACAAGACAAGAGACAAGACAAGAGACAAGACAAGAGACAAGACAAGAGACAAGACAAGAGACAAGACAAGAGACAAGACAAGAGACAAGACAAGAGACAAGACAAGAGACAAGACAAGAGACAAGACAAGAGACAAGACACAAGACAAGACAAGACAAGAGACAAGACAAGAGACAAGACAAGAGACAAGACAAGAGACAAGACAAGAGACAAGACAAGAGACAAGACAAGAGACAAGACAAGAGACAAGACAAGAGACAAGACAAGAGACAAGACAAGAGACAAGACAAGAGACAAGACAAGAGACAAGACAAGAGACAAGACAAGAGACAAGACAAGAGACAAGACAAGAGACAAGACAAGAGACAAGACAAGAGACAAGACAAGAGACAAGACAAGAGACAAGACAAGAGACAAGACAAGAGACAAGACAAGAGACAAGACAAGAGACAAGACAAGAGACATGACAAGAGACAAGACAAGAGACAAGACAAGAGACAAGACAAGAGACAAGACAAGAGACAAGACAAGAGACAAGACAAGAGACAAGACAAGAGACAAGACAAGAGACAAGACAAGAGACAAGACAAGAGACAAGACAAGAGACAAGACAAGAGACAAGACAAGAGACAAGACAAGAGACAAGACAAGAGACAAGACAAGAGACAAGACAAGAGACAAGACTTGGACTCTTACTCACACACTTACTCGGTCTCTCACTTGCACTCTTACTCGGACTTTTACTCGGTCTCTTACTCGCACTCTTACTCAAACTCTTACTCGGGCTCTTACTCGCACTCTTACTCGGACTCTTACTCGCAGTATTACTCGAATTCTTACTCAGATTCTTATTCGCATTCTTACTCGGACTCTTACTCGCAGTCTTACTCGAATTCTTACTCAGTTTCTTACTTGCACTCTTACTCGGACTCTTATCGGAATATGCAGAAAGCCTTTGATACTGTGTCTATTCCAATTTTACTTACAAAACTAGAGAACGTCGGAGTAAGGGGAGTAGCCCTTGACTGGTTTACAGATTACCTTAAGAATAGGTCACAGAAGGTACGAGTGGAAGGACATGATAGTGAAGCAGCTATATGCCCTTACGGTGTCCCTCAGGGAAGCACATTAGGGCCTACACTTTTTCTGGTGTACATAAATGATCTGTGCACAACTGCTAGGCCAGGAATGGATCTGATCATGTTTGCTGATGATACTGTACTGCTGATCAACGATAAAACATGGGCTAGAGTTAGACAAGCTGCGGAAGATTACCTTTCTGAAACCACTGAATGGCTGGAGAACAATCTCCTTACCCTAAATACCTCCAAAACAAAATATCTTTGCTTTAGTAAAACTAGTGTCGGAGGTCCCCCTGTAGATTTTAACGTTAGAATACACACATTTCCATGCAACCGATTAAATCCTCGTCCCTCCCAATGTAAATGCACAATGCTATCGAAAGTAGACTGCATCAAGTACTTAGGTGTTCAAATTGATGACAAGTTAAACTGGAAGACGCATTTGATGACACTAGCAGGTAGAATTAGAAGACTTATATTCCCATTTAAAAGTCTAAGAGCAGTCGCTGACCAAAATATAGCTATACAAACGTACAGAGCACTTGGAGAGTGCCTGATTCGCTATTGTATCTGTGCTTGGGGGCATGCATCCAAAACTGATTTTCTCATTCTCGAACGAGCACAGCGAGCGATTCTGAAAGTGTTACAATTTCTACCCTACAGACATCCCACAACTGCTCTGTACGAAAAAGCAAATGTCCTCTCGGTCAGAAAATTATTTATATATGAGAGTTTACGACGCTACCACAAAACAATCGTTCCAACTCTACCGGTGCGGTGTCTAAGAAAAGGGTAGATCGGTGTCCGGTCCCTCAAGTGAGGTCAGTTTTTGCTCACAAACAGTTTAATGTGGTAGCCCCGCTTATATATAATAAAATAAATAAAGAATTTGCTCTAAAAAAGAAAAGTAATAATGAATTTAAAAAACAAATTTTGCCTTGGTTGGCACAATTCGATTATGAGGGTATTGAGAATATGCTTTCAAACTTTAGAATTTAGTATTATATCAGGACAAAAACACAGACACACACACACACACACACACACACACACACACACACTCACACATACATAAACTCAACATAGACGTCATGCATGCTTTGTTTTGCTTGTTTTACTTCTTATTACCTAAAACTGTATTGTATAGTTTTTAAATTTAAATACCAGAATGAATAATTATTGTAACTAGTAATAGAATATAACCTACAATAGACATAAATGCTGAAACAAAAATGGGAGAAGCCACTGGCTCCTGACACACAGTGTTTAACTAGTTTAGGAGCCTCTGGATTCAATAAAGATTATGTACATGCTATGTCAAATAAATAAACGTTATTATTATTATTATTAATTCTTACTCAGATTCTTACTCGCACTCTTACTCGGTCTCTTACTCGCACTCTTACTCGGACTCTTACTCGGAATCTTAATCGCACTCTTACTCGGACTTTTACTCGCACTCTTACTCGGACACTTACACGCAGTCTTACTCGAATTCTTACTCAGTTTCTTACTTGCACTCTTACTCGGACTCTTATCGGACTCTTACTTGGACTCTTACTTGGACTCTTACTCGGTCTCTTACTCGCACTCTTACTTCAGCAGCATACTTTTAAAAATAAAAAAAATAACTTCTTACTAACTTACCTCAAAACAGAATAATATCGCATGCTATTTTTTTGCCATTTTATATAATTTATTATATTATGTATACATACGTCAAAAGTAAATAACGTAAATTACACTAAATACTTGCAAAAAACTATCGCGACGTCCGCCCGTCGCTGCGTGGCACCCGCTTCTGGATTATATACCCACTTCTACCCACATCTACCGACATCTACCTACTCCCACATTCCGACTTTTTCTATGGAGTCGAACTACTGTATATCTCTTTACCGTGGCTTTATAGAATCCGCCTTGGCAAATGAGGGCAAGATTGGCGCCATGATGCGAAAAAAATTATAACATTTTTCAATAGGTAGTGAACGCACATCCATCCGCATCGACCGCGCCGAATGAATCGAATTTAGAATTATTTATAGAATAGAGTAGAATAATACTTTATTGCAAACCAAACAATTACAAAGAAGCTTGATGATATAATATACCTTAATGCTAGGTAAACAATCGGCGGTCTTATCGAACTAGGCAATTTCTTACAGATAACCTGGGAATGGAATAGGACTGAAAATACAATGTATAATAATATTATTAATATAAATAATATATAGATACATATTATATAATATATAAATACTTACTTAAATACAAACGCAAATGTACTATGAAAGAATATGAGTATGTAGAATTCTTTATCTTAACGTCCGAATCGGAAGAAGATTTCCTATACAAAAATTCTTTCGGCGCGGTCGATGCGGATAGATGTGCGACCACCATACCTTATATTTATTGACTAATTTATGAGGCATAAAGATCGTGGTCGCTATTTAATGCATATTATATATTCGAAAAGTGGTCATGCTTAAAAATTATAAATCCACCTTTTAAAAAAATCATCATAACATTATCTACCATTTTGTTGCCACGCAATTTATAATTCTTTAAGGTCCTAGTAGCAATATAGAGTAGGTATAGGGATAGTGCAAAGATTTCTATATGTGTGATGATATGATATAATTTTGGTATAAATTATAAATGTATGTAGGTAATAAGAAGTTCCTCGATTCATCATACCTTTGTCCAGATGTAAGTTAGTTTTGAGCTTAAAACCACTGTATTTTTTGGAAATAAAAAAAAAAACATGTCGTTGGGATAGTGTGACAAATTAGGCGTACTTAATTATAGTGCGAGTTAAGGGATTGCAATCCGGTGTCATTTTCAATCCGGTCGGATCCGGCCGGATTGATCAAATCAGGATGATTTTTGCTTTTTACTACAATAAGTGATTTAATCAAGTCACTACTCTCATATTACGTAATTCTAGCTGCGCCCAGCGGTTTCACCCGCTGTACTGTAACCTATTTGTCTTAACGGTTGTGTAACCTATTTGTTTATCTATTTGTCTTAACGGTCTTAACATTGGTTAGGTAATAAAGTCGATTTTAACTACCTTCATCTTACTAATATTATAAACGTGAAAGTTTGTAAGAATGGGTGTCTGGATGTATGTTTGTTACTCTTTTACGTCTAAATGAGTGGACCGATTGGTCTGAAATTTGATATAGCTTAGACCCTGGAACAACATATGTGTTAAAGAGTAACAAACATACATCCAGACACCCATTCTTACAAACTTTCACGTTTATAATATTAGTAAGATGTTAAATGTAGTTAAAATCGACTTTATTACCTAACCAATGTTAAGACCGTTAAGACAAATAGATAAAAACATATTTTCATTCAGAACAATTAAAATTTAGTAGGTAGTGTAAAATTAGACGACATTCTGAATTAGTCACGTCGAATTCCTCAGTGTCTGAAAACCAGGCTTTACAACCAGAGGGTCTATTGGCTAATTCTCACCCACTACGATTGATGACAACTTCAATATACATTGAGGAGGTTTAAGCAAGTAATGTACGCAATTTTGTCTATGGATTCTAGTGTTTTACATATCGTTTGACGATAGCCTTCAGTGCATCCTGCCCACCATGACATACGCCGCCGAGACATGGACGCTAACACATGAGGCTGTCTACCGCATCAAGGTAGCACAGAGAGCCATGGAGCGCGCCATGCTTGACATCAAACTTCAAGATCAAGTTCCAAACATCGAAATTAGGCGGAGAACAAAAGTTCAAGATGCCGGAACGAGAGTAATGGGACTCAAATGGAGTTGGGAAGGTCACCTGGCTAGGCGAGGTGACGACAGGTGGAGTAAGATGTTGACTGAATGGTGACCAAGGACAGGCAAACGCAGTGTCGGTCGTCCAGCAGCCAGATGGATGGACGATTTGGTAAAATTGGCGGGTCGCACATGGACTAGATTGGCACAGGACAGGGTTGACTGGCATAACCTGAGGAAGGTCTATTCCCAGTAGTGGGATGTAGAGGGCGGTGGATGATGATGACGAAGTAGAGTAGGTAATACTTATAATTTTACGAAGCAACGAGTAACTCAGTCTTTCTAGATTTCACTTTCACAGATTTATTTATAAGTAGGTAACAATATTAATTATTATGTAGTATTCAATAGATACAATAGTTTTTATACCTTACTCTCGGTGACGAAAGACTCGCACGCATGAATACCACACGCATTAAAAGTACCTACGCATGCAACAGCTATATTATTTTGCCACAAACTACTAGCACCGGATCCGGTCTCCGGATCCGGTATATTTGTACCGGATCCGGTAACCGTTAAATGTGCCGGATCCGGCCGGATTACCGGATCCGGTTTTCCGGATTGCAATCCCTATGCGAGTTATTGCGAGCACGACACAGCGAGTTAAGCGTACTAGAGGTGCATCATTAACATTTTCAGGAAGTTTCGTACTGTAGTTTCCAGGTACATGTCTAAACTGTTTATTTTTAATATCAAGAAACAGGCGAATCGTGTGCAATGTGGAATTTAAAAACAATAAATACTTTTTCTAAAATACTTTGCAGAACATTCGGAAATAAAACACAATAAATATTTGGATTAACGGATTATTTTCAAACGAGATGGTATGCAGTAACGTTATTGCGGAGTCTTTAAAAAATCAGCTGTGGATGTTAATGTAAAAGTTGTAATAAAAAACATATCTGTACTACTTATTTATTAGTTTTGGTTATGTACTAACTTTAATTTAAATTAAAAATAAATAAATAGGTCAAGCGCTAGTCGGACTACGCGCAATGTAGGCTTCCGCAATACTGGCAGTAAATTAACTGCCATAATAACTAATTATTAGTTACTAATTAATATTTAGTGTTAATTCTGACTAAAGTATTAAGAGATGGCGAGGAATTCAAACGATATCAAAAATGTATAATTTAGTATGTATTACTTCCACCTCCGAGTGCTTTAAGGGTTAGATATGCTACTTAATTTAATTTTCAGTTTTTTTAGTTAGGTTTGTGGTCACAAGATACTCAGCTAGAACAAATGATACAAAACGACGACGACGACGATGATAAACCGCTGTCGTCGTCGTCGTTTCGTATCATTTGTTCTACCTAAGTATCGCGTAACCACAGAACTAACACTAACAATAATTAGTTAATAACCCTTAATGCATGCATATGCGGGAGGGCGGGATAATATAATATTACAATGGATTTCCGCAGAGGAACGCCTAATTCCATTAATTGTCATAATAACTTTCATATCAACTTTTATATCTTGTCTTGCTCGTCCTAATTCTTTGTAATTAATTACAAACCCATAGAATTTCGCGGCTTCCGAAACAAAGTTCCTAGTTTTTCTAGAATTTCGAATCTCGCATATAACTTAGTTTAAATCGTTAAACGTAAATTAAATAGAGTGTAATCATAATAATATGTAATAAAGCCGTATGTAATACTTATCTATTAACTACCAATAAATTATTTTAACGAGGTTTAAATTCAACAGTAATTTTCATAAAGTCGTGGCCATTCATTTAGTGTTTTGGCACGCGCGGCGATCTAGATTTTAGAGTATCTAGACTATGAATTACTCATTGTCTGCTGTGTCGTGTCGAATCATGAGACTTTCAATTCAGAAATCTGAATTCAGACCACGCTTTCTTTTAAGAGCTTCTTATGTGTAACTTTCTCGCTCTTAGGTATGATTTTAATGTGACATATGAAATTAATAATATAAAATAATTTACTTTTTGAAAATGTCTCTCAATAAGGTCTAGGGTTTTGTAACTGTAAAGAACATAACATTTAAACTGCATTTTGTCGTTTAAAAGCTCTCGAAACCCAGATCCATACTGTTGCTGAATTATTAATTATAATTAAAGACTGTGACTCACCAAGTGTTACAGTTATCCTCTCTCTTGTCATTCGGCAGGTAGATCTTGCCGTTGTATCGGCACGGCTCGATGAGCGACTCGGACGGCGGCGACAGACCAAGGCAGACCTGCGGGTAGTCGGGGCAGCAGTCGTCGTGCGCGCGCGTGCGGTTGCAGAACTCGTCGCAGTAGCACAGCGTGTCTGACGGAGTTTGGAGCGCGTTATTTTATTGTTACAGGAGATCGAGGAAACATTTATACGATAGGAAACCGAATCGACGACCGAATTGTCAAAAATGTATGAAATTACGTATTATGTCGTATCGACAATTCGGTCTTCGGTTCGGTTACCTTATTGGAAAATTGAATAGTTCTGCAGGAGGAAAATATGCTCTAACGTGTTTAAAACCCGCATTTTTAGTCGAATTCTTGCCATCGACTGCTCTACTCAAACTTTTTACAGGAAAAGGATAGATTTTCGAAGTCGAACAAATGACGTGCTCTGGACCATTTACTTTAAATAGTTATTTAGTTTCCTACTATATTTCCCATGGAAGGAGAAAATAGGAGAGCAACTGCCAATATTAACAAACCGAATCCATAAAATCTCTGCTTTTCTCATAGTTTTGATGATCCTCTTTTCTACATCCTACACTAGTGGCTTATCTCACCGAGTATAGGCCGCGAGCATCCATCCTGCCTGTTGTTGCAGCAGTGTGTGGGCTGGTTGTCCCCGCTGCCGCAGTAGGGACCGCGGGACAGGTCCGTAGCTGACCTCACTACACTAGTGGCTTATCTCACCGAGTATAGGCCGCGAGCATCCATCCTGCCTGTTGTTGCAGCAGTGTGTGGGCTGGTTGTCCCCGCTGCCGCAGTAGGGACCGCGGGACAGGTCCGTAGCTGACCTCACTACACTAGTGGCTTGTCTCACCGAGTATAGGCCGCGAGCATCCATCCTGCCTGTTGTTGCAGCAGTGTGTGGGCTGGTTGTCCCCGCTGCCGCAGTAGGGACCGCGGGACAGGTCCGTAGCTGACCTCACTACACTAGTGGCTTATCTCACCGAGTATAGGCCGCGAGCATCCATCCTGCCTGTTGTTGCAGCAGTGTGTGGGCTGGTTGTCCCCGCTGCCGCAGTAGGGACCGCGGGACAGGTCCGTAGCTGACCTCACTACACTAGTGGCTTATCTCACCGAGTATAGGCCGCGAGCATCCATCCTGCCTGTTGTTGCAGCAGTGTGTGGGCTGGTTGTCCCTGCTGCCGCAGTAGGGACCGCGGGGTAGGTCAGGCGCCCAGTCGTAGCACGCTGCCAAGGTTAGACTTGCAGCTAGGGTGAGGAAGAGCAATCTGGAACAAAAAATACTAAGTTTTAAAGTCTTGTCATCAAGTCACACTTATGCAGGTTGTGGAATAGCCTTCCGCGCGCCGTATTTCCTACATGGGGCTCTTCAAGAGGAGGATAAAGAAGGTGTTAATGGACCGACAATAGTGGCGTTTCTAATGCCACTGGTGTTGCAGACGTCCATAGGCGACGGTAACCGCTCACTATCAGGCGGGCCGTTTGCTGTTTGTCTGTCTCTAACATAAAAAAAAGATGGAAAGAAACAGGTCTGAGGATAGGGAAGAAAACAGGAGGAACAAGGCTTTGACTGTTTACACCCTATACTCTACCTCTATACTATTAAAGCCGAGGCAGACCACCAGTCCAAAAGTCAAACCAAAAGTTGTATGAAGCCTGCATAGGACTGGAAGTTGTAGAGACATGTGAAATTGAGGACGCCTATGTAGAAGGTTGGGTGGAAACGGATTGAACAGACAGACAATGTTTATTTTGCTTTCAGGTGTACCGCTGCAAACAAAGTTCAATAATACTAGAATCATTTCAAGGTCGGGCCAATTTTGTTCGTGCATTTTTTAACAAAAATACTTTTATGAATCACCGATCACCTGCTTGAAACTAGGCGAGCATTCCCTCTACGTTGAATTTACCTAAAACTATTTTTAGGGTGGTCACTATGGGCACTGCTGGTCACCTACCATTTATGAATCAAGCAATCAATCGATCAATCAATTTATCATCAAGGTTACCAACTTTCTTTTCATGATTTTCTTTTAATCAAACGATATTATGCTTATATATTTTTGCTGATTCTTACGGGTTCCCAACTTTTTATTGCGCTAAAAACTGAGTGGGTAACCTATAAAAATATGGGGCATCTGGTCATCTGGCCACTTTATAACAGCGTGCATTTTTAAACTGGACGAGTCCTTAACGCTGAGTAGTTACTAGCTTATGCACACGGCTTTGCCCGCGTAGAGAAGCATTATCTTAGCGAAGGTCTGTGTCTTAAATCCATGTTCCAATTTTCAGCCCAATCCATAGAGCAATTTGAGATGTGCATTAATATATTATTATCAAAGGCCTTATTGGCTAATTCTCAACAACTTCAATGTACATTGCTATTTTATAAGAAAGAAAGAAAGAAAATAAAATTATTGCCAAATTTTTACACAATTTACAAAATGAATTAAATTAAAAGAAAAAAATACATGATTTGGCAATAGGGATAGCCTCAGCGTGTAACTACGTCAACCCAGAGTGACCCAGAGTTAGCGTAGTTGCTGGTTTTCAGGCTGTCCCTTTGCTTGAACTAAGATAGTCGAGAGGTTTGTCATAGCGGGTTTAAATAGATACCTACACACATTTACTTAGTTTACTCATAATATATTAATGAGCGGGGAACTTGCTTAAAAGTAATGTACGCAGTTTTGTCAATGGATTCTAGTGTTTTACATGTTGTGGGGCGATAGAGAATAGGCCCTCAGTCTGTCTCTATTTCCTTCTATATATCTAGATTATTTAAACCTATTCAACAGTACAAAGTTCTAGTATTTTGCTGATGTAATCTTATCAACTTAAGGCTGTAGCAACATTTTATGGAGTCGATGACCTTTTGAACTATTAAAACTATGATTCTTAACGACTGCAAATGATTTTTCTATACAGTTATTTTTTAACCGTTCGTAACAATTATTGCGGGATATCTACACCTAGTAGAAATAAATAAATCCGATTGTAACTGCAGAAGTAAGTAGGTAATATCTAGCTAGATATGTTACCAATTCACGCCAAAATTACTGAACCGTTTGTGCTACATGGTTGAAATAAAGTTTCATTGGTTTTTTTTTCCCTTCCACGCTTACCATGGGTCATGAGTCATAAGAACCTGATTTATAACATAACCTTTGCTAATTTCATCCCCGCCAAGCTACTGCTCCACATTACTATGTGCAGGCATTTCTGTGTTCGGGACTCGGGACTGAAAGACAATGTTATGCCACCAAAAACATAACTTGTAAAAAATACCAAGTCTCGCAACTGCAGTTCTTCTACCGTAAAAAGTTGTGAGATCCATGTGTGCCATCGCATGAAAACACAATGTATCTCTCAATCAAGTAATATACCGACATAATAGTGCGATTGCCAAGTCAATCTATTAATTTAAAACACAAAAGATTTTACCGACTTGGTAGTACATGGATCTCACAACTTTTTACGGTAGAAGAACTGCAGTTGCGAGACTTGGTATTTTTTACAAGTTATGTTTTTGGTGGCATCTCACTACTTTTTGTTTTTTTTTTATTCGTTATAGGTTAAGCCTTTGCCCACGATATCGCCTGATCTTAAGTGACGACGCCCGTAGATGGAAGCAGACTAAACCTAGAAGGCGGGATAATCCCTCCCAGGCTTTATACATTATTACGGCATATATATTATGGCATTATTATTGCAATTTTACCGTTGACTGCAAATGTAACTTTGTAATCCTATACATTTATACGGGATTACAAAGTTATTTATGCAGTTTATGTATCTTGAAAACTAGACCGAAATTGCATGTTTATTTAGTTTTCCTATGGTTTATACAATAAACTCTAAGTATGTACCAAGTTTGAACCTTCTATGTTTGCTAGAAGTACCTTAGACTTTTGATGATCGGTCAGTGAGTGAGTGAGTGAGTGAGTGAGTGAGTGACAAAATTACAAAACTTTAACTAGTTATAATTTTTAAACGACTAGTTCAAATTGAATGAAATTTGGAATAAATCGTGTTTATACAATGCATACTCGGTTGTTAAAAATTGAAACTTCTAGTTTTTTCCACAACGAAGTTATAGGGGGTCGAAAATGGTCTGAACTGCTTCCAGAAAAGGATGGTACGGCCGTGCCGCTTTTTTTGCTCGACTTGGCGGGGGCACTGCCGTGCCCCCAGATCAGCAAAATTACTGAGCATGATGAAATTCAACAACTACCTATTTCAGGGTGCAGAGCCGCGCTGAAAATTTAGAATTTCAGAATTACTTGGTAGAGCTGTATTTGAGGTAAACCATGATTCTTAGGTACCATCATGCACTTGATTTACTCGACTTGCCATTGTCACAAAAAAGTCTTTTATCTCCATCGCACTTGATGTTACTTACAATTTGGTAAATAAAATAACATGAAAAGGATAAATCCATCAATAGCTTAAGTCATAAAATATCATAATATTATGTCAAGATCATCATTAAAACATAATAAATGATTGTGTGAACATAGTTAATTACAATAGAAATACTCGGAAATGTTCATCTGGTGCACATATTGTTACAATTGCTTTATTACTATCATTTTCGGTCGAGGCCGTGTGACACTTAGAGTATTTAGGTCTCTTAATGTGTTGGCAAAACAATTATAATCTAGGTAGGTACCTACGTGCTAAGATCGGTTCCCCACTATATGTTCCACGTCCCACTATCACTACATACAACGAATTAGGGAAATAACTTTTTTTTTTTTATGTGATGAAGTAGAAGACGAGCGAGACGCTCTCCTGATGTTAACTACATAGAATAAAGTTGCTTCCCGTGTCCATCTGTCCCTATGTAGGTATCTTTAAAACTACCTACGCAAGGGAACACTGATATAGTTTTCTATTAAGCGCGTAGAAGTGCCCGCGCGCACTTCGTAACTCCTACTAGTAATATTATAAATGCGACAGTTTGTGAGTAAGTGTGTATGTTTGTTAATTCTTCACGCCTAAGCGGGTGGATCGATTGAGCTGAAATTTGGTATACAGATAGCTTAGACCATGGAATAACACATAGGTAAAACCGCGGGGCGCAGCTAATCCGCCAATAAATGACGATCCGGTGCAGTTAGGTCTAGAAGACATTTTCTATGGCAGGTTACGCCTATTGCTGTTTATGACGCTACGAAGAAATAATGTTCTTCGTAGTTATGACCGATGACCATAAGTGCTATAATACTCTATGCCGATGATTGAATGAAGTAGCCATAATAGTGAGCCACATTGCGAGTATACGCCGAACCACTCGTACGCAGCAATACGATGACAGCGTTTGGACCTCCCGGACAGAAGGAGCCCTTCTTAACCTGGCACAATATCCATTCAGATAGTATTTTATTGTCAGCAAATGATGTATCTTATCTTTGATCATAAAAATCAAGTCATTACACTGGTAAAACACACTGACAATAATCATTTTATCAACGCACTGATAACGAAGGAATGCTGCATGCCGCATGCCTTGATTAAGTATTAGGTCACCTTGCCCTTGAAAATTACTAAGATGGTGTAACTATTTCTTATTACAAGCTTTATTAACTTTCACCTGTCCGTTGTCTGTCTGTCTGTAATTAAATCTTGCAAGTTAAATTTGATCATTTGGTTTCCGACTAAGCTGAAATTTTGCATGCATGTATAAAATCGGATGCCAATGCAATATTATGCCATAGAGCTAATCTGATGATGGAGCTGGAAGGTGGCCATAAGAACTCCGTAATTAAACGACGCAACCCCATCGAGTTTATGCTCATTTAATTCGTCTTGACGAGTACTGTAAGAAGATAATAATAAAAGCTTGTTTTAAAAAGTTTTTTATTTCACTTGTTTTTATACTAGACGATGAAAGGGATTTGGGATTTTGCATGCCGATTTACTAAAACACACAAAGTAATTGTGTGTATGTTAATTGTAGCACTTAGATTTTAGTATATTTTTTGTGTTTCAATCTACAGCATATTTATTACACATTCCACTTGACAGATGCAGATGCCGCAGCTTCGATATTATGCTCGCAGCTTCGATATTATGGCGCTCCGCCGGATCATCCCGGGTATTTTTTATTCATTCATTCATAGTAGGTTAGTCCAACGTTCATTTTTGTAATAAACATAGTAATACCTAGTCAGGTCATAAGTATTGTCACACAGTAAAAACTTTTCTTTTAGAATGCTGGCCACAAAAAAGTTTATTGAATTCGAATTTCGAATTGTTCATGAAAATAAAAATGTATACTTTTTAGAATTTTACTCATTTTTAAATATGGAGTGGACGCTTAAAGAAGACCGTGTTGCAGTTATTGCGTTGCATCGTTGCGGTTACGCGCCAATTCAAATTTTTGACATACTGAAAAATTTGAATATAACCAAAAGATTCGTTTATCGTACCATCAAACGATACAATGAAGACTCTAGTGTAGATGACAGGTCAAGAAGTGGTCGCCCTCGGTCTGTTAGGACTCCAGCAGTGATAAAAGCTGTGAAGGCGCGAATTCAAAGAAATCCCAAACGTAAGCAGAAACTGTTGGCCCTTCAGATGGGGTTAAGCAGAACCACGGTGAAAAGGGTGTTAAATGAAGACTTAGGGCTTCGGGCATATCGAAGAAAAACAGGACATCGTTTAAATGCTCGTCTAATGGACCTGAGACTGAAGAGATGCCGCGCTTTGTTAAAGCGGTACGCGAGAAAAAAATATCGAGAAATTCTTTTTTCGGATGAAAAAATTTTTACCGTAGAAGAGAGCTACAACAAACAAAATGATAAGGTGTACGCACACAGTAGTGAAGAAGCGAGCAACCGTATTCCGCGTGTCCAACGAGGTCATTTTCCATCCTCGCTCATGGTATGGTTGGGAGTTTCTTATTGGGGCTTAACAGAGGTACATTTTTGTGAGAAAGGTGTAAAAACGAATGCAGTTGTGTATCAAAATACAGTCCTGACGAACCTTGTGGAACCTGTTTCTCATACCATGTTCAATAGCAGGCACTGGGTATTCCAACAAGATTCGGCGCCAGCTCATAGAGCGAAGAGCACACAAGACTGGCTGGCGGCGCGTGAAATCGACTTCATCCGGCACGAAGACTGGCCCTCCTCCAGTCCAGATTTGAGTCCGTTAGATTACAAGATATGGCAACACTTGGAGGAAAAGGCGTGCTCAAAGCCTCATCCCAATTTGGAGTCACTCAAGACATCCTTGATTAAGGCAGCAGCCGATATTGACATGGACCTCGTTCGTGCTGCGATAGACGACTGGCCGCGCAGATTGAAGGCCTGTATTCAAAATCACGGAGGTCATTTTGAATAAACTTTATTGTCATAAGAATCTATGTTTTGTTAAGTTCATTTTGGTATATAAATGGTTACATAATAAATAAACTTGTTCCAATAATTTTATATTAAACATGTGACAGAATTTATGACCTGACTAGGTATATTGGTTAGGTATGATTTTTTTAAAATATTTTATTTTATTTTATTTATTTCTTTAATAATACAATGAACATGACATTACTAATATTATAAGAAAGTCATCCATGGTCTGTATGTACATGTACAGTCAATTACAAAGAGATGTATCCATGTTAGTCTTACAAAATGAAGGAACTTTTAGTATGCAAAAATTATTTACCCTTACTTCGTGACATTTTCAGTATCCACCAAATCTTATACTATATTCGATTCATTTTAAATGCTATTATATTATTATGTATCACCTAAGGAAAAGTAGTGGGATACATCATTGTTGCATATTAAACGAGCAGATGATATTATAAAGTTTGATTGCTACTAGAAATGTCACGAACCAAGGGTAGTTCATTGTGGCAAATGAAAATTTACTTCATTTTGTAAGCCTAACATGGATACATCTCTTTGTTGTTGTTGACTGTACCTTGCACTATCAAATTACCAGGAAATGCCAATCTACTCATATTCTTATTATTGTTTTGTTTTGATGTAAACAAAAGAATGATGACAGCTTTTTTCAGGTGACTTTTTTTCAAAAAGGCGATAAACTGATTTCTGTGCCCTTGTGCGCTGTAAAAGTGTTCTGGAGAGCAAAAATACATGTTTAATCTGTGTTAACTGTGTCGATAGACCTATTACGGTTCAGGAAGTGCGATTGTTAGATCTATATAGATGTGCAATAATATTATATTTTATGAATATTAGGCGTTCTAAGAATCATAATATTAGCGCAATACAAAACGGCCTAGATGATAGATGACACATTGATTCTAAGAGCTCAAATTGCTGATCAAACCAGAGGCAAGGCTATAAATTTAACTACCATATTATGTTATTATCACATACGTCAATCAGATACATCAAGGATTGCTACAAGATGGTGACAAATGACAATTTAATAATATTAAACTGGATTCTGTAAACATAGGTACTATATGGATATCCATGGGCGGATTCAGGATTTACTTCTGAGGGGGGCTAAGGTGCGGACGAAAATAATGATCTATATATAATTCGTGCGTTTAGCTCGCTCTGAACGGTTAGAAAAAAAATCAAATATTAATAAAAATGCGAGCTGCTTGCCCAGAAAAAAAAAATTCATGACTATGAAGTACCTTTTTTTTGACCCCGAGCAAAAATGCATTAGGCATACCTCCCCATCAGATAAACAGATAAACAGTTTATTAGTAATTTGTCCAAAATTACAAGGGAATGGAGTGGCTATGTGGGACTCCCCGTGCAGGACGACTGCACGGTATATGCACTAAAACAACTCGGCGGCACTCCCGTCTTAGTGACGGAGGACCAGGAATCGCCCTTGGCATCTAGTCACCCATCGACGACCGCCTTTACAAATGCGGGCCCTTCACGCCCCTTTCATCAGTGAGGGGCTCGGGAACGATCCCGAGTGCTCGGCCGTTTCCACCGACGGTGGTGGTGAATAGTGCAATGCGGATGAAGGCGCCCTCACGCCAATCATCCGCTATTCACCACCGGGGGGCAGGCGTTGACTCACATAGAGTCGCCTTCTTCTGTGCCCCTTCTCGATCTGCGGAGTGGTGCTGCGAGGGGACCATGCCTCGTACGCTCCGCAGTCTCCTTCTGAGACATCCTTGCAAAAGGAGGCAACCACGGCATAGGCCTCCTCACTCCCCAGCATAGCTGAGATCACACTGTGCGATATTGGCTTATTCCGAATTACGAGCGCCAGAAATTCGAAACTCTACAATGCTTCTGGATGCTACATGAATAAAAAAAAGTAAGTTAGTTATAGGTATATAAAAGTTCAAAGCATAATTTACCCAAATTTAAACTGTAATCAATAATAATATTTAAAAGATAACACATTAACTGCCTCATTTGATTATTCAACCGCATTAATTACCAATTAACGAAAGATAAAACTATAAAAACTGATCGTGAGCCGTTGATGTGTCATAAGTCAATGATCGTTATTATAAACATCAAGATAGACGACAAAAAAACCGTTTTAGGTGCACTTGATTTAGCAGCTACATATTAAGATTTACGATTATGAATGAGCTAGACTAATATTTAACCGATAATAGGTTTAAAGATCTTTATTGTTATCAAACAAAGGCAATTGCCGCTTACATGATAACTTAACAAAAATGTATTGTTCGTTGTTACTAAATAGTTGTAGGTATGTACTATGCAATAATATTAAAATTATATTAAACTTATACAAAATGAAATGTAGATGTAAGTAGATATAATAATATGTAGTTAGGGAAATGTAAAAGAATTTAAGTATATAAACTGTAAAAAAGAGAGAATAATAATTAAGAACATGCAAAATTCTATCCTAAATTTAAGTAGGTAACAATTGTCAATTCACAATAGTTCATCATCAATGAGGTATTGCGCTAATTGTTTCTTGAATGAGTTGAGCGATTGAACATTTTTTAATTCTGTAGGTAGTTTATTAAAAAGTTGTGCTCCTTCATACGTCACCATTGTTTTGCCGTAATTCGTTCTTATCTTTGGCAAAACAAGTAAACCGGCGCGTCGAGTGCTCGACCGAACGGGGTAACCAACATTTTGTCGCGTCGTGAATTTAATATTTGTGTGGATATTTTTGCTTAAGGATTTATATATAAATATGCAAGTATTGTAGATATAAAGTTTTTTTATGTTCATTAGTTTAGTTTCAGAGTAGATTTTATTTGTGCTAGTTAGGTAGTGATAGTTAAAAAGTATTTTAATTATTTTATTTTGTAGAATTTGTAATTGAGCTAGTTTTGTTTTAGTAGCGCTTCCCCAAATTTCAATCAGGTAAAGTAGATGTGGTTTTACTAAGGCGTTGTAAATGGTGAGGCGTAGTGAACGCGGAATACATCGGACAATATTCCTCAGGCAGCCACAAAGTGATGCTAGTTTTGTTTTTATGCGTTCAATGTGTACGTTCCATGTAAGATGGGTGTCCATATGTAGGCCAAGATATTTTTCACTAATTTTCTGTTTTAATGGGATATTGTTTATAGTTAGTGGTTCATAATTTTGAATAGGTTTATTTTTAGCTTTGAAAATTATATAAGATGTTTTTGATATATTAATTGTCAACAAATTATGCTGAAACCAGTCGTGTAGAACTGTCAAATCCCTCTGAGCTCGAGATATTATGTCTTGTATAGAAGAACCGAAATAAAAAAGACAGGTATCGTCAGCGTATAGCGTGATATGGCCGTTAAGTCCTAATTCATGGATGTTGTTAATATATGCCAAAAATAAAAGAGGGCCTAATATTGAGCCCTGTGGAACGCCGCAGGTTATGGGTAATGGGTCGCTTTGGTGATAATAGTCGCTTTTAGTTATTTGGGTTCTGTTGGTCAGATATGATGTGAACATTTCTAAGGCTTTGTCAGTGATCCCGATGGTTTCTAATTTTTTCAGCAATAGTTTATGACTCACTGTATCAAAGGCCTTTTTTAGGTCGATGAAAATTCCGAGTACTACGTTCTTATTGTCAATATTATATTTAATTTTAGTTAATAAGTCAATTGTTGCTGTAAGTGTATTACTTTTTGGCCTGAATCCGTATTGTTGTTCGGATAAAAAGTTTATAGAGTTAAGGTATTTATCTAGGCGCGTGTGTAGTAATTTTTCAAGTATTTTAGATAATACAGGCAGCACAGAAATAGGCCTATAGTTTCCTGCATCAGTTTTACATCCCGATTTATAGATTGGTGTCACTTTTGCCTGTTTTAGACTATCTGGAAACACGCCCTCAAGGAAAAGTTTATTGAAGCATTCTACTAGGCTGTTTGCAATTTTGTCTTTGATGCATTTTAAGACTTTGGTACTGATGCCGTCCAACCCCACACTACAATTTGAATCAAGATTGTTTATAATAAACAAGATTTCTTTCTCTGTGCATGGTTCAAAACAAGACATTTGAGAATTTTGACTGTTTGGTTGGGGCAAAGCTAGGTCTAAGTTGTCATGGAAAAAGTTGGGTATTTCATTTGCTAAAAGTGGTCCGATGGTTGAAAAATAAGTATTAAAAGTTTGACATACTTCGGTAGGGTCCGTTATTTCTTTTGAGTCTAGTATGAGCTTTGAAGGAGCACAGCTTTGATTAATCTTGTTACTTGCTAAGTTATTTACTAGATCCCACATCTTTTTTGGTTTACTGTAGCATTTCTGAAATTCTTTATGGTAGTGGGAGGTCTTCGTTTTTTGAATTAGTTCGGCAACATGGTACTTTTTCTTGTTAAATTCTTCTTGTAACTCTGTATTGTTTGGATTATTCTTTAGTTCTGCCCATAAGTCATTTTTTTCGTTAACTTCCGTGATTATCTCTTTATTTATCCAATCTCTTTGCGGCTGGTTAAGAATTTTGGTTTTTGTTATTTTACTTTTCTTTATACATTCTTTGATTTGTTCCTCCAGTGCTGTACTGTCATTATTTATTCTTTCTTTATTTTCTTCTAATTGTTCGGTTGTTGTGAGTAGTTTGTTATAGTCTATTGCTTCGTATTTATATTGTATTTTTGGTGGTGGTTTCATTTTCTTTACTTCTATGTATATTTGTTTGTGGTCTGATAGCGAAGAATTTACAATTATCATGTGAAAATTGTCATCCCTCAAGTTTGTTGTCACGTGGTCCAGGATCGATTTTTTGGTATTTCCTTGTCTTGTATGATATTTTTTATTGATTTTGTTGAGTATTGTGTGTCCTGTTTCTTTTAAAAGCTGTTTGTATTGTCTAGTTTTCTTTTCTTTTGTGAGCAAATCTATATTAAAATCTCCAAAAACAATTACTCTCTTCCTTTTTTCTAGTTGTGTCTCGTATTCTTCAAGAAACTCCTGGAAGACAGTGTGGCCTGGGTTGTAGACAACTCCTACTTCAAGTGCATATTTTTCTAATTGAATCCATAAATAGTTGTTCCCTCCAATGTACTTTGATTCTGATAAATTGTGTTTTAGGTTATTGTGAACATACGCAGATACTCCTCCCCCGATTGAGTCTGTTCTATAATTGTAATAATGTGAGTAATTTGGCAGTTGTAGTTGTTGTGCTTGGGCTTCAGTGCGTATCCACGTTTCTGTGAGAAGAATAATATCAACAGTTTTAGGTATAGCTTGTAATATGCACTTTAATTCGTCAAATTTGCCTTTCTTGCGTATGCTTCGGGCATTGAGGTACAGGAAAGTAAATCGTGATTTATTGGACGGAAAATTTTCATAATTGGAGAGTACTTGGTAGGAGTTAGTATTTTCGTCATAATTGGGTTGGCTTGTGTTTATTGTCTGTAGTTTTTTGGAGAATTTTGTATGATTTTTGGGATTCCATTTATATATTTGATGGTTAGGTCCTTTTCACCGTTGTCTTCCCTGCGTTTCAGATCATTTCTAATACTTTTAAGGTAATTTTGTTGTGCAACAGTCTGGTCTGAATAAATTCGTATGCCGTCTGGGAGTTGGTTTTTATTGCGCAATATAAGTTTGGCTGGGTCTCTATTCTGAAAGCATATCTTAATACCCCGGTTTTTTCCTTGTTGAAATTTGCCAACTCTAAACATCTTTGTTGGTTTCGGTATATCTAGATTTAGCGAAGATATTATGGTCAGTACTTCAGTCTCATCCTTTGATATTTTTTCAGCTGGGTTTGCCGCAATCGGTTCTGAAAGTCCTACGATGATAATGTTTCGTTCTCTGCTGTATCGATTCTGTACTTCTTGAATAATTTCCTCACTATAGCTATGGTTAGAAGTGGCGACAGAAGAGTACTTCATATCGGCAATATTAGCTTCCAAAGATTGTATTTTATTCTCACCCATAGAGATTTTTTCCTCCAGTCTAGTTATATGTTTCTTTATGTCTTTTTGCTCACTTAAAAGATTGACCGTGGAAGTATTAATCGCATTGATCTGTACTTTTACCTCATCCACACTATCTCGGATGACATTAGTTGTTTGTTCGTTAGCTTTCTTCATGTCGTTAATTTGAGCTTTAATTTCAGAAATGTTCTCTTGCATATTATGTAGGATTTGTTGGTTGGACTCTGGGAATTTTTCCAACAAGAGACCGATACGTGATATCTCAGATCGGTTCGATCGATAATAATATAATAGAATACTGAATAGTATCTATTGGTAATTGGTATCAAAGGGCAATGGGCGGATCCAGAATGAGGGAGATTTAGGGGGAAATTAACAATGAGGTATTCCAGACCAAAATACTGGAGGGGATCCTCTGCTTGACAGTCAACATTTTTAGCCCCTCGCCCTGCCCTGTCTCCTCCCCTGTTTAGATATTAGCCCCCATGCACCCCCCAAAATAAATTGCATAAAACTAAGGAAAGATTTCTTTTTAGTTATTGTTTTTTTATCGAAATCGGTCAACAGATTTTCAGATTATGAAAGAAAGCTTAAAATCGTCTTTTTTTTTAATTCAATCGTTAACATATAATTTAATAATTCCTAATTGCGACCATACAGAATGGCCAAGTCAACGACCGACCACATAAACCCTAATATAAAACCCATAAAGCTAATTCTACCCTCTGTTACCAACTGTAGACGATATAAATCAGAGTTTAACTTTAATATGGAACGGTATGAATGCAAATCATTTGATTTAATTACTTTTAAAAGGGTTGCCATGTTCTTTACTGCTTTCAAGACTACCTATAGATAGGTATACAGGATTTTTGGTTATTTAGTACATTGGTGTAGCATAGGCGGATTTAGGGGGGGGGGGGCAGGGGGCCAAGGACCCCCCCAGAATCATTGTAAAGTTACGAATTTTGCACATAATATTTCATGGTCAATATTATATTTTTTTCTCGGCGCTTGCAGCAAGCTGCTCGCGCACTTATTTTTAAGGATATTTCAACTTTCTAACTGTTCAGATCGAGTTAAACACACACTTTTCGTAGTAAAAAATATAATATTTTTGTCTATCTGCACCTTGGCCCCCCCCCAGAACCAAATCCTGGATCCGCCTATGGGTGTAGGTATGTGTATAGGACCTTATTGGGGAAGTCATTAACCATGATTTGAGTGCAATATACGTTCCGCGAAAGTTTGCGGTTTTCGAGTTATTTTATATTATATTCGAAAAATCTTATTATATCTGTAGTTATTAAGGAATATTTTATTTTTGACGACTTATTATTGTGATCTACATTTCAAGATTCCCGAAAATAATAGCCCCACAAATATTGAACAAAATATAGGTATCCTTCTTGACCAAACCTCATTTCATTCCGCGTAGGTAGATGTCTAGACTACCTACTAAGAAATACCAAGTTTATAGACCAGATCCATTTATTACCATTATGTTACTAAAAACAATTTATTCGGTCAAGAGGTGCATCGTTCCACGTAAAATTTGGCATTGGATCAATTTTTTAAATCAATAAAAGATTTATTGTTTTGTTTGGTTCGTGTTCCATTTTTTTATTGTCTGTGGCAAAGAATAGAATACTAATATTATATTAGAAGTAGTTTCGTTGAAACATAAATGAAGCACCATAAGTAAGCCCACTCACAACGTAAACGTACGGATGCACACAAATAGATATTTATGCACTCACAGTTTGTGATAAGTAGGTATGGTTTGTGTGTGTGAGTGTGCATGTATGTACTAAAAGCTTTACCTCAGTAGAGCACCCAGCGTCTAGAAGATGTTATTTCAGAATACCTAGGCTGCCTACATTTGTATACCAATTTTCAGCCCAGTCGATCCGGTTCAGCGGTTGGGCGCGAAAGAGTAAAAAAACACACCCATCACTTTTTAACCCCCGACGCAAAAACGACGGGGTGTTATAAGTTTGACGTGTCTGTGTGTGTGTGTGTATGTATGTGTCTGTCTGTGGCATCGTAGCTCCCAAACGGATGAACGGATTTTGATTTAGTTTTTTTATGGATTACTTTTTTCTTCAACAACCCCCTCAATATGGGTATCAAATGAAAGGGCTTAACGAGTAGAATACAGCTATAATATTTAAAATCCAAGATGGTCGCCATCAAATAAATGGTGAATTACGTATTGCGTTGGGGGTTTTTTAAATTTTTTATTTAATTCACTTGTAAATTGTTAGCGTGATGTTTGGGCATAGGTGCTTTTCAAAAGCTTTATCCAAAAGTTTCTTTATCCACGCTTACTCTATTGATTTTATTTTTTTATCGAATGTTTTCAGCCATGGTGAATGATGGAATACACTTTTAAAGACTGTTTATTTGCCAAACAGATAATGGTTACTTCGAATTTTTTTATGTTTATGTAAATACTTGTATCTCAAAGACTACTTTATTTTGTTTACTTTATTTAGTACATGGTTACATTTCGTCGGAATAACTCAACGGTTAAAATAATAAATAACGTTCACGCTAAGCTACGAATGATACCTACCCCACGCTATAAAATTTCCACATTTGAAACCATCGATTTGAAACAGCTGAAAATTACCTCTACGTACTTAACTTACAAAATAGGAATACCTATTATTATGTCGCAATAAATTATTAAAGCTACTTAATTATTATATTTTATATCATAACATATTTTTGCATTTTACACCTATATAATATCTTCAAAATATATAAAAAGCAAAGACTGACTGACTGACTGATTTATCAACGCACAGCCCTAACCGTTGATCAAATTGACTTGAAATTTGAACAACGATAGGATTTTTTAACGTTGTCCCCTGCTAGGAAAGGATTTCGTCATGCGGGCAAAGCCGCGAGCATAAAAGCTAGTTATCAATATGCCGTGAATAAATCATCCAAAAGCCACCGAAATAGGACAACCTCCTTTAAATTTCAAAAAAGTTACGACTTCTGCATAAAATCTCGCGCTAAAAAATAAACAAAGAGTTTTTCCACGAATAAGGTCGTATAGTTTTTTCGCATTCTTCTGGACTCTTTTGTTTTATTAAGGTGTGTTCCCACGGATCTCGCGTTATGGGGAGGATGTTTATTTCTGCGTATCGAATTTAAAATGTAGATATTGTAATATCTAAGATATTTAATATGTAAATAGACTGCATGTATTTGTTATGATAATAATTTGTCTGGCATTGTTCTTAATTCTATTTTTATTACAGGAGTAATTAATAATAATTTAGTTTTCATAAGAAATAAATTTTATTTAAAAAAAAAAACAATATAAAAAATAAAATGGTAATTTGTAACATATTTTAACCAATTCTTGCATCTATTTAATTGAACCTAATTAGCATTTACCTAAATAGGTAATATAAGTAGGCCTATGCTACCGTTTTCGCCCGCAGAGAAAAAAAAATAGCGGATGTTTATACTTATAATATTATGTCATACATATATTTTGTCTGTTGCTATGCGTGTACCTTTAAAATTTTAACCCAATTAGTTGATTGATCAGTCATTCACGCTTTTAAATATTACACAATATTGTAATCCATAATCTATGGTATTTTCTTAAAATAATTATGTATTTCAAATTTCCAGTTAAGTTTCTAGAATTTACCGAAAAAGTCAAGTAGGTATGAAAATGATATTTGAAAATTCAAATAGGCTACAGCCATGGCATGAAACCTATTTACATACCAAGGCAAACCTTGTATTATTATGATAATTTATTTAGCTTTTCAAATTTCGAACTCTGCTCCTATATTGTAATCATAAAAACATCTGTTTAAATAATATTATTATCTTAAGGCGAGACGATGTTCTTTGAACACAATGCGAATGGAAAATATTTTTATTTTAAAAGTGTCGAGGCATCCAAGGTTGTGGGTAATATATTTAATAATTCCTTCTAAAAGAAATTCCGTATTAATCTGGGGGCACGGTAGTGCCCCCGCCAAGTCGAGCGCGAAGCAAGCACTGCCGTACCATCCTTTACAGGAATCATTTCGCCGCATTTTCAGGCCCCTATTTGAGAACCTCTGGATAAGACCAGAACACAGAAATTTTCGTCATCCAGTAAGCTATAATTACATACTTAAAATCCAAAATTTCAAGTCTGTAGGTCATTAAGTTCCGAAGTTAAGCGAAAGCAAAGTTTCGCATTTTCGACACTCACTCACTCACTCACTCACTCATGATCATCAAAATAGAACTAGTACTTCCCATAAACTCAGAGAGCTGAAATTTGGTACATAATTAGAATTTATTGTATAAGCCATAGGAAAACTAAAAAAACATGCAATTTCGGTCTCGTTTTCGAGATAATTCATCTGCATAAATAACTTTGTAATCTCATATAAATGTATAGGATTACAAAGTTACATTTGCAGTCAATGGTTAAAATTGTGAAAAGCTTTTATTTACTTTCACCTCTCTGTCTGTCTGACCTTATAATATAGCGTTTCTACAAAAAGAAGTGAAATCCCACCAAAAAACATTCTGTAAAAAACTAGCCAAGTCTCGATGGAGCTGCTTGTTTATCTCTAAAAAATAATGAAATCTAGACAAAGTCGTGCCAAGTCTAAGATTTCTTACTGCGATTTCTTTATTATTATAGTTAATGTTGTGTGACTTGGCCGTTGAAGGGTACACAAGGGTACAAAACCAGATGCTCCATGACACTTGGATCGCCTAAACATAAGTATTATTGAAATACGCAGCTTTATCAAGCCTACAATTGACTGGTTATTCAATCAACGTTTTCCAAGTGGCAATTTTCTATCATGAATGGTTAGCAGACAGATTGGTGCAATGGTGTCATGGAGCACCTGGTATAATACCATTGTCTACCCTTCAACGGCCAAGTCACACAACATTAACTATAATAATAAAGAAATCGCAGTAAGAAATCTTAGACTTGGCACGACTTTGTCTAGATTTCATTATTTTTTAGAGATAAACAAGCAGCTCCATCGAGACTTGGCTAGTTTTTTACAGAATGTTTTTTGGTGGGATTAATTATCCTTTAAAACAAAAATAATTTTCCCAGGCATTCCTCTCCTTAACTCTTCAAACACAATATTTATAACAAATACTTATAGGGAGGTACGTTTTCTTAATCCGCGTCTCCAGCTCCTGTTTTGGTTCTCAAACATTCAACATGAGCATGACAACATCCAAAAAAAAACTCGGCGTTTTTGATGAATATTGATATTATGTTTTGTTTTACGTGCTTTCCATCGGATATGGAAAGCAAAAAATATTGTTGGAGCAAACAAGAAGTCAAAATCGCCAAAATTTTTTTTGGATGTTGCCATGCTCTTGTTCAATGTTTGAACCAAAACAGGAGCTGGAGACGCGGCTTATACCAAACCAATAGAGATTATGAAAAAGTTTCAAGTCTTTCAGCAGACTTTACAAGTTCACGAATATGTCAAAAAAATCTTCTAGAAATATATATTTAAACATACCATTTTTACATAATTAATGTACCTACTTAAATAGATTTAAAAATGTCAAAATAATTCAAATCTATATATAGGTATATATATAAATAAAAATTAAAATCATGTCAGATATATGTCTATACAAATTATGTCATTTTTTTTTCAGAAAACTTATCATAAAAAATCACGGCTAGCTTCTTATCTTTATTTACAAACGATAGATATGGAGGTATTATAACAGTGAAGCTCTATTTTGGTTTTATCTACTTATTTGCAAAGATTTTCTATGAATTTCGATAACGGTTTTTGGTGTTTTTTTAGTCTGCTTCAAAATTTATTTTACCCTTGTGTATTTTTCTGTAAATTTTACGAATTTAGTTATTCAAATATAGAAACCTAGTTGATTTTTAAATAGGATAATAATTATTCTTAAGACTACATAATATTATCGAAAAATAATAGTCTACGATTTGGATTTCAATAAAAATCGGTTAATTTAAAAACAAAAAAAGTTTATTCTCTTGTAATTCAGTGTAACTTTGAATAAAATATTTTATAAAATGTACGTATATAATATAAAACAAATAAACTTACTTATTCGCCATTGCTCCAAACTTAAACTTAACACAACCAAAGTCTAAATGCAATTATTTTAAACTTCACTCGCCTTAAATCTTTAGTTTTTATCGAAACATTTTAAGCACTGGCCGTTAAAAAAGAAAAATAAAAATCAACCGTCAGCTGTCACTCGAAAATACGCGGGAAAATGTCGAGCAAGCGCCACTTCTCTTTGGCGCGAGAGTTCGGATCAAACTGCGGGCGTCGCACAACTTGGCGCTTAACAATACCTAAATACCTAACAATACAAAGTTTGTATGCAGATTGAGTGTAGAATTCGTCCGATATTTATTTGCATCTGTCCGCTTAATTAAATTCTACCAATATTGGGTAAGCAGCGTGAATTTAAAACGGGACAAGTCGTGGGTATTTTTAACAAGTTAAATTCGAAGCTTTTCTCAAAACTTTTTGCATGCTATAATATGTTCCGAATGCGAGTTACGAATTAAGTGGTTGGAACTTTACCACCTATTTAAAATATTATCAGTCACATTTGTCGTCCACCCCTAAATAAAAAATTTTTTTTAACTTATTGCAAAAAATGCTATACGAGCCGTGTTATTTTGCCAAAATTAAAATGAAAAGTGAATAAAAAGGTAAAACAATACAATTTTATACTTATTTATTATTTAAAAAAATATCAAAAGGTCTTGTAAGAATTTTTAAAATTAAATGGTACATACATAATGCATTTAACATTAATTCAAAAAAAATCTATGACAAATAATTGTTATTTAAACCTATTATTATATATTTACAATTAAAGGTGATGATGTCATTATTCTTGTAATAATTTATAGTAAATAAGTTCAAGATGAAACATCAATGCGTCATCGTCCATTCATATTCATAGTAATAATATCTGTAACATACGACTTATTATTTATTCACCAGTTATTATTGACTAATGAATATGTAAGTATAAGGCTATAGGTGTAACCGACTTTAATAAAGGAAAAAGTCTACCTAGGTACATTACATACAGGGTAATGTAAATCACCTTAGATAATTAAAACCTTGAATCGAAATAAATAACAAAAATAGATAATTAGGTATATTTTGATAAAAAATATTTACTTATATTTAGCCTATGCTGTCCCACTACTGGGCAAAGGACTCTCCCAAATTCTTCCATTCCTTTCGATCTAGCGCCGCGCCGCCTCCAGATACGAAATCAGGTCGTCACGCCGTCGCTTCGGGGGCCAAGTCGATCTATTAATTTAAAACACAAAAGATTTTACCGACTTGGTAATACATGGATCTCACAACTTTTTACGGTAGAAGAACTGCGAGTTGCGAGACTTGGTATTTTTTACAAGTTATGTTTTTGGAGGTATCCTTTGTTCTAGCTAAGTTTCGCCACAGATAAAAGAATAGTTTCGCGTAACCACATAACTAACACTAACAAATAGTTATAACCCTTAATGCATGCATATGCGGGAGGGCGGGTGGTGCACTTGGTGGTGGAATTAATACTAATTACTATTTTAGTAACGTTTGAATTCCTCGCCGTCTCTTAAAACATAGTAAAGACTCACAAATTTAGTAAATAATAACTGATAATTGTTGTGATGGATTTCCGCAAAGTAACGCCTAGTTCCATTAATTGTAGGCTTTAATTAAACGACTAAGTAGGTACTTGAATTAATATTTTTTATTATAATTATTAAAATATAGTCAATTATAAAATATCATTCAGCATTTTTGTCATTATTATAAATATTCAGCGGTCAATATTTACAAAAAATAGTCAATTTCGACTTTTGAAAATCGCTGGCATTAGGTACCAGCGAAGGTATTTTAAACAGGATAATAATAGTTTTATCTTATTGTTTCATTATTCATAGCGACCTAATTAAAAACTTATAAGTACAAATAAGTATGAAATCATTATTTTGTTCAAGGAATTATTATTATAACTCATATTAATTAGGTCACCGAGTAAAATTTCAAGTTAGTAAATTATTATTATTACTTTATGTATTACTAGCTGCGCCCAGCAGCCAGCGGTTATCTCTAAGTACCTATACAAAATTTTCACATCAATCGGTCCACCCGTTTTAGGTGTGAAAGAGTAACAAACATAGGTACATCCAGACATCCATATTCATTATACATACATTCTTACAAACTTTCACGTTTAGGTATAATATTAGTAAGATTCATAGTGGGTAGAAATTATGTCTATGGTATTATTACACCATATACCCAGTTCTGGATTACCTTTATAGAGGCATTTGGAGCGACCGCCCGCCGCCCAGGGCGGCAAATTTTTAGGGGGCGGCAAAATTCGAAACTAGTAAAAAATCAAACCATTAACATTCTATAATTAATTAATAATATAATATTATGTAATGTTAGAATCACCTTCAACTTGAAAATGAGGGATAAGCGTGGAGGCGTGCCCGCCGCATTCCTTGCCGGTCCGGCGAGCACATGTGTCAGATCCTGATGCGTGTGCTCGCAGAACTGCAACTCCACTTAAACTCTGCCGGTGGTAGGGCTATTTCTATAGTCCGTCTGGATGGCTACCACCCTCCCGATTTGAGAGTGCCGCCAAGTATCGAACTCCTCGGATTTCGATATGTTCCGACACGTTGACGGGAGTACCAGTCCCACTCCCCAGTACTTTCTGTCTCCCCATTTTTGGGGCCCCGTGGTTGGGTGAAGGTAATTCGGGTTGACGGCCGTGTCTGATGGGCTCGGGGGCCAGGGAGACCCGGTGAAACGGTTGTCCGCTGGCCGCCCGCTGGACAGTAGGGGACCCGAACCCGGGGATCTCTTTGTATCTCCGCCCCGGGAGGCTGTCTCGCCATCCGGCGCATAATCCTGTAAGTTGCTGTCGTGCCGGAGTAGGAGACCGGAGTGGATCCCGGCAGTTTCTCGCAGGGGGGACCGGGGGCCCTTCCGTCCCCCGTGCCCACTATACACTCTCGCCGTCATCTCGTATTTAACCATATGCTCTACCGCTTTCTCTCTTTTCCCTAAGATGGGGAGTCATTTTGTGCTGCCTTACCCCCACTCACTTCACACCTTATGGCCAGATCAAAATATAAAAAGAGTTACACAGCGGCCACCAACTCCACATTTCAAGTGGATTTCTGCAACATTAGGGGCCTTCACGCTAACCTCAACGAGATTCACTATCACCTCGAATCTACTAAACCAGCCTTACTCTTTTTTAACTGAGACGCAAATACTTGACCCAACCGAGACTTCCTATTTGCTTTACCCCGGGTACAATCTCGAGCATAAATTCATGCGTCGCGCCGGAGTATGTGTGTTTGTCCGGGAAGATATTTGTTATCGCCGTCTTTCTGGTCTCGAAGATCGTGATCTGTCAACTTTGTGGCTGCGTACTAACCATGGTGGTAAAACCAGAGTGTACGTGTGCCTCTACAGATCACATAGCGGGGACACGGAGACTACTCGATTATTCGAGCACATATCGGATGGAGCTGACCAAGTTATGGAGCAATTCACCTCCGCTGAGCTAGTGGTTTTAGGCGACTTTAACGCCCACCATTCCAACTGGCTAGGCTCTAGGACCACCGATCACGCGGGGCGTGCAGCTTTCGACCTTGCTTCGGCCTATGGTTTATCTCAACTGGTTTCTGAACCCACCAGAATACCGGATGTTGAGAGCCATGACCCCTCCTTGTTGGACTTGTTCCTGACGTCGCACCCTGATCAGTACCAAGTTTCGGTTGAGGCGCCGCTTGGCCGCTCCGACCATTGTCTGGTCCGTACGATGGTGCCAAACCATGATCGTACCCGCTATACTACCTGTGGTAAGCGTAAAGTTTGGCACTATGGGTCGGCTGACTGGGATAGCTTACGTGAATTCTATGCGTCCTATCCCTGGAACCAACTCTGCTTCTCTTCGGACAGTGTTGACACTTGTGCGGACTCCGTAGCTGATGTTGTGCTGCAGGGCATGGAGTTATTTATTCCTTGCTCTCTTGTACGCGTTGGTGGGCGGAGTCGTCCATGGTTTAATAAATCTTGCGCGGAAGCGTCCCTCAAAAAACAAACCGCCTATAAATCGTGGACTGAGGCACTCGCTTGTCACGATCCCAACATCACTGACTTGAAGAAAAAGCTTAATAGCGAGTCTAGGTCCAGTAAGAAGGTTACTGCTAAAGCACGAGATGCCCATATAAGCCGAATTGGCGATCAACTCGCCGGATTCCCTACAGGAAGTCGTGCGTTCTGGTCTCTCGCCAAGGCTGCTGAGGGTAACTTTTGCAAGTCCGCTCTACCCGCTTTGCGTAAGCCGGATGATTCTCTGGCCCATGGTGCTAAAGAAAAAGCCGATCTCCTCGGCTCCATCTTTGCCTCTAACTCGACTCTCGACGACGGGGGTGCCACACCGCCTACAATCCCGCGGTGTGGAAGTTCCATGCCTGAAGTACGCTTCACTCAGAAAGCTGTACGGAAGGAACTTTTATCCCTTGATGTGCGGAAAGCGAGTGGGCCGGATAATATTCCCGCTATCGTCCTTAAAACTTGTGCTCCCGAGTTGGCCCCTGTCCTAACGCGTCTTTTCCTGCACTCCTACACAAATAGAAGAGTACCCTCATCTTGGAAGATAGCCCTTGTTCACCCCATCCCTAAGAAAGGCGACCGTTCTGATCCAGCTAACTACCGACCCATTGCCATTACCTCCCTGCTCTGTAAGGTGATGGAACGAGTTATAAACACTCAGCTCCTTAGGTATCTGGAGGATCACCAGTTGATCAGCGATCGTCAGTACGGCTTTCGCCACGGTCGATCGGCTGGTGATCTTCTTGTTTACCTCACTCACCGCTGGGCTGAAGCCGTTGAGAGCAAGGGAGAGGCACTCGCCGTTAGTCTGGACATCGCCAAGGCCTTTGATCGGGTGTGGCACCGGGCACTTCTCTCCAAGCTACCTTCTTTTGGCATACCCGAGGGGTTGTGCGAATGGGTTGCCAGCTTCCTATCGGATCGGAGCATTCAGGTCGTTGTCGACGGGCAGTGTTCCGGCAGTAAGCCGATCAATGCCGGTGTCCCTCAGGGCTCTGTGTTGTCACCGACGCTGTTTATCTTGCACATCAATGATATGCTACAAACTAGTGGTATGCATTGCTATGCGGATGACAGTACTGGTGACGCTCAGTATTGTGGTCGCATCAATGCCCCCCGTACCGTAGTGGAGGAATGCAGGAACAAACTGGTGTCAGACGTTGAAGCTTCTCTGGAACAGGTCTCAGATTGGGGCTCGCTGAATCTGGTCCAGTTCAACGCAACCAAGACACAAGTTTGCGCGTTTACCGCTAAGAAAGTCCCTTTTGTTGTCGCTCCTCGCTTTCAGGACACTCCTCTCAGGGTCTCGGATAGCATAAAAATTTTGGGTGTCGACATTTCTGCTAATGTTCAGTTCCGTGGTCACATTGCAGGTAAGGCCAAGCTCGCTTCCAAAAAACTTGGAGTGCTCAATAAGGCGAAGCGGTACTTTACGTCGAGACAGAGACTGCTTCTTTATCTAGCACAAGTCAGACCTCACGTAGAGTACTGCTCTCATCTCTGGAATGGAGCACCCAAGTATCAGCTTGACCCTCTTGATGCATTACAGCGTAGAGCTGTCAGAATTGTTGACGACCTCAAGCTAACCGAACACCTAGAACCGCTCAGTTTTCGTAGGGACGTAGGATCCCTTTGTATCTTCTACCGTTTATACAATGGGGAGTGTTCTGAAGAGTTATTCGACCTGATTCCGGCCTCGCGCTTTTATCACCGCACGAGCCGTCACCGCTCGAAAGCCCATCCACACATTATTGATGCTTGGCATTCTCGCACTGTGCGATTCACTCGCTCCTTCTTGCCGTACACCTGCAAATTGTGGAATGAGCTTCCGCCCGCGGTATTTCCGATGAGCTATAACATGGGACTCTTCAAAAGGCAAGTGAATAGAGTCTTGAAAAGTAGGCAACGTACCAGCGGTACCCCTGGTATTGCAGGTATCCATAGGCGACGGTAGCCACTCACCATCAGGTGGGCCGTCTGCTTGTTTGTCACCTATTACATAAAAAAAAAAAAAAAAAAATTCTATTACGCGCCCCATTACACACATTTCGTAGTCAGAAACTCAAAATTTTCTAGGCGCTTACTTTTCGTAGCCAAAATTTTTAAATTTTCTCGTCCTCTTAATTCTTTGACACACAAAAGTAGAATCTAAAATTGCGGGCGGCATATTCTTCCGTGCCCAGGGCGGCGCAAGGGCTAAATCCGGCCCTGCATATACACCTATAATGGCTAATTTCGAATGGCTCGTTCAAGTAGAAACTTTTTGGTGACATTTGCACATACGACGTCAATGCGTATGGTCGGCGAGAGCAGTACTTTCGGTAAGGCACTCTTATTGGTTGAGTTCTATGGCGAAATCAGATCTACGCCCACCAATGGTCTTAAACACCCACTTAGCCCCTTGGCCACCACAGAGGTATAAAAAACTGCTGAAACTAAACAATGCATTTAAAACGCTAATTGTTATCTTACCATGCCAGTAATCTGATGAGTGCTTATCTCACTTTCCACGTAATCTGACCTCTAGATGCCTGACATTGTTAGCGCCGTGACTAACTGCTCCGAATATTTATGATTCTTGAATAACGAACATAAAACCTGCGCGGTACTGTTGGGGAGAAAATTGTTTATAATCAGGAACCTCCAGTTTTCTTACTGCGGAAATGCATTACGCATACCACCCTGTGCATTAAAAAGTCGCAGGGTGGTTATGTGGGACTCCTCGCCAAGACTCTGCCTTATTTCTGAAGGCACGTAAAACTGTGGGTCACGTCTGTTTCCTATAAGATATGTCGCAGAGTCACAGCAGTCGTTAGGTTATGTTGCAGGCCCTGTAGTTATCTCGACGATCTGAAACTGCAACATATAGGTTAGCCACTAAACCTATCAATTGTGATTTGACTCTGACGATGTAAGTGGGGTAACCTGTTCTGTTGGAGTATAAACCCCAATTATTATTATATTATTATTATTATAGAGACCCGCGTATATTCCCTCTAAAATCCCGGGGTGTTCTTTCAGCCACTGTTCAACGGGAACGACAGAAGTACGCTCGCGTATTCTGCTCCATTGTCTCGTATTCAAGCGCCAAACACCATTTTTTAATAAGGGAAAACACGGTGGCATCCGGCATCGTTACCCCGCGACCACAGGCGCGATACGTGGGACTCCCTCGCCGAAGAACGGCGGGGATATTCACTAAAAGCCTGGAGGTGTTCCTGAGGGACGCCATATTGCCGGGACAGCGGGTACGCCGAAACACGCGTCCGGGCCTGATATTCAGGAGTTACCTGGAATAACGAACGATAACGACGTTCATCCCAGTATTTTTTAGCATTAGCCACAAGCCATACCGGGGATAGACTTCCTTTGCAGGAGGTCGACTAGGTGGGCACCCGAACAGTGCCAGTTATTCTGCCTGAGCAGTGATGTGCAAACATTACACTATGCTTCGATAGGAGGGCACTGTAGCTAGTGAAATTACTGGGCTGAAGAAACTTAACATCTTATCACTCCCAAGTAAGAAGTGTTTTCGTAGTGCACCAAGAATTTTTCCTTTGTAAAATCCTGGGTAGTACTGAACTAATTATGCGTTATCGTTATCTCTTACCATCAGAAGAGCGTCTTGCTCGTCTTCTTACTTCGTTGTATAAAAGAGCGAATGTTGTAATAAGCCCCATTAACGAATATATCAATTGTAGCGTCCGTAGCCCAGTGGTCGTTGGTCCGGCTTGTAAGCCGGAGGTCCTGGGTTCAAATCTCAGTGTGGCAAAGATTTTCGCCTGGATGCTACCGTGTTTCGGAAAGCACGTAAAACTGTGGGTCCCGGCTGTTTCCTATAAGATATGTAGGCAGTCGTTAGGTCATGTTGCAGGCCCTGTAGTAATCTCGGCGACCTGACACTGCAACATATAGGTTGGCCAAACAACCTATAAATTGTGATTTGACTCTGACAGTGTAAGTAGGGTAACCTATTCTGTTGTAGTATAAACCCCAATTATTATTATTATTATTATTAACAGGCCTACCAACAGCGGGTAAAATCGCTGGGCACAGGTAGTCTAACATTAAAAAATCTGTTGATATAAAAATGGCATCTAAATCACTTATCTCCTACACAGTCCACATAAATCTCCACATCCCAGGTAACAGGCAGTAAATATGTGACGTGTGTAGAACAGAAATGATTTGTGTCTCATACCGCATGCCACTTCTACTGGTCTGGATTTACGATGCGTTGCTGCGTTGCCAAGCTGAATGTGGAGCTTTTCGTTCCGTGAAATTTAATCTATTCTGTTTTGCTAATTAAACTTAAATAAAGATTAAGTTATTAAATTTTTATTATTAATGTTAATTACACTCTCATTTGTGATTCCAACTTAGTTTAGTTTTAGCTTAGTTTCACAAGTGACGCAAATTAAAGAAACGTCATTTAACTTAGTGCTTTATGATTCGATCAATCTTACTAATATTATAAACGTGGAAGTTTGTAAGAATGGATGTCTGGATGTCTGTATGTCAAGATGTTTGTTACTCTTTTACGCCTAAACGGGTGGACCGATTGAGCTGAAATTTTGTATAGAGATAGCTTAGACCCTGGAATAACATAGAGACTACATAAGTACTACGGGTAAAACCGCTGGGCGCAGCTAGTAATTTATAATCGACCTAGCTATTAAGCTATAATTAATGACCTATAGTTGCTGGTTAATAGACACCAGAACGCTATAGGCTCTTTTACGGGCGTAGGCAGGTTTTAGTTTCGGGGGAAAGGGCGGAGGAGGTTCCACCACAATCCTTCTAGGGAATTAATTTATTAAAACTTTAACGTTGGGGTTTGAACCCCCAATACCCTCCGCCTGGCTACGCCCATGGGCTCTTTATTATAGCCAACAGGCCCTTCTCTGGTCAACATTATTATCCTTACACTATACATATCCTGCGACCTAAGCATGTACTATTTATAGGTAAGTACTTATTATTCCAATACCGTACAAGTACACCGCTCAAGGCTAGAGCCAAATTGAAGTGGCGTCTGCAACTGTTAATTATAACCACCAACAATGATTACGAATTGTCTGACCTCTGCTCCGTCAGAAATGGAGGAAGAAAACTTCAATATAAAACTGTAGAAATGCTTTTAACTGTAGTATGCATATAAGTTGGCCACACAACCTATAAATTGTGGTTTGACTCTGACAGTGTAAGTAGGGTAACCTGTTCTGTTGGAGTATAAACCCCAATTATTATTATTTATTATCAGGTCGGGAACAGTTCTCCACATAACACCAGACTTTCCAGCTGTCGCAATCTACTGACTATCATTATTAACTATTAAAAACAAGGAAATGTGATAGACCACGGGGGTAGACTTCCTCTGCAGGAGATCGACTAGGTGGGTACCCCAACAGTGCCAGTTATTCTACCGCCTAACCTGAGCAGTGATATGCAAACATTACTGTGCTTCGGTAGGAGGGCACTGTAGCTCGTGAAATTACTGGGATGAAGAGTCTAACATCATATGACTCTCAAGCAAGAAGCGTTGACGCAGTGCACCCAGAATTTTACCTTTTTAAAATCCTGGGTAGCACTGTTCTTACTAATTATGGGCAGTATTATCTCTTGCCATCATGAGAGCGTCTTGCTCGTCTTCTTACTTCGTTGGATTAAAAAAGAATAATGTGTGATATCCAGTAATAGGACCTCAGTCCATGCGGGTCTCATTTTAGGGTACATCAGGTGACACCTGTACAGTCTGTACTCGTAATTTTGATTGAAGTAGATAATATTACCTAGTAGAGTCCTGTAGAATTGTGTTAGTGATCTAATGGCGAACACTTCTACTCGTATAATAAACTCTTTCCGTGTTTCAAACGCCACCGCTGCGCTGGAGTAATTAAATTGTGACAAAACAGCTGATGTTAACATCGTATCGCATCAGCTAGATTAGGATTAGTTCATAGCTCATTCTCTAAAAGGCACTAGCAGTGGCAAGTCGCTACCCAACTAGAAAAATAGGTACGTATAGTATGTTTGTTGGACTAAACTGATTGAGTTAAAATTTCATATACAGATAAACACCACCACTCCACCACGTCTAATGTCAAAGCTTAGATGTGCTATTATAAAAATTTAGGCGTTAACATATTCCATTATCTAATTTTGTTTTATCAACGCATTTATTTAATAAACGCTGTGTGACTATTAGTATGCTAATATGAACATGCAAGCGAATAAAGAAAGAGGTGTGTGTCAGGATTCAGGATCTTACCAAATGAAGGGAAATAGTCTCTGCCTACCACAACGGGAACCAGGCGTGATGTAATTGTGTGTATGTATGTAATAAGTATGAACATTCTTGTTTTAAGCTGAATCTTTTGTTTGATCGTTTTATATCGTGAAAATATGATTATTCCAGGAATCATCACGTCCTTTCATTCCAGAACAGATACTTCATACTCTCATAAATTCTTGATGATAATTTCAAATGTGTATTTTGGTGACTGCAACACTGCAATCCAGTCCAGGCTCCAAAACGAGGCCACAGCAATAACGCTAAATTAAACTGCCCCATTTTAAACTGAAAAAACTCGATTCTTAGTAATCGATCAATTGAAACGACCGCGGAATTATCGATTCATTTAAATCGATTTAAATCAATCTCGTAAGTATTTAGTTTTTAAGTTTTTACCTTTTAAGATTTTTATGTTGTCCGAAATAAATGAATTCATCTCGTAAGTCGTTGACTATTATTAAAAAAAAAGAATTGTTTCTAAGCATTTATTGATGGCATATTAGTATGAAAATATATTATTTGGTCAACTGGTTGGTGCTTCGGTAGGAGAGCACTGTAGCTAGTGAAATTACTGGGCTAATGAGTCTTCTTGCGACTCATGAGTGAGAAGCGTTGGTGCAGTGCACCTAGAATTTTTAGGCAACGTTATCTCTTAAGATCAGTAGAGCGTCTTGCTCGTCTTCTTAAGTAGTAGTCTTATATAGTAAGCCGATAACGAACAAGGGTACATAAACGATGTGTCGCATACACTAAATCTCAATCTCCCTCGATGAATGACGGATCCATTCAAGGACGTATACTTTTGTCCTTGCTGATTTTTGAGAGAAAAAAATACTACAATAAAAAAGAAGCAATTAATGGTATCCGTCTACCCTATTCTCCGAGATATAAGTATATAATATTATGTTCAGTTATTTATTTTTCTATAGGCACGCCGCCAGCCGGCCTTACTTCCTATAATAGTTTTACTGTCCTGGAATCTAAACCTATGCTGCCCCAAAATGCAAAGAATTTGTACTCAATAAATCACAATAAATATAACAACATCTGCAAGGTTTCTCCCGTTGAAACAAATCTGAACCTTTTTGTGTGATGAAATCAATGCATAAACAATAACACTTGAAATTCCAGTATATTGATCGATTCCATATACGACGCCTACGCTTCGACGGAAATACTTCATTCATAATATTGAGCTGAAACAGCAGTAATGGGGATGCAGACGGGATACTTTTGAGCAACTTTTTGTCGCCGATAACAATTTTCTAGCAGAGGAGAGAAGCAGGAATATCTATTTGGCGAAGTCGGTAGTCGGTAATATTTCATTTATAATATTGAGCCGAAGAAGAAGTAAAGGGGAGACCGAGTCAGATCAGACGGGATATATTTGAGCAACTTCTTTGTTGCAAGTTGCGAGACAGCAATTTTGTAACCGACACAGGAAGCAGAGGAGTTAGCAAGTCTGTAAATGTTTCATTCACAAAAGCTGATCAGCAGCAATGTGGAGTGTGGAGGCAGATAGGATACTTTTGAGCTATTTTTATAACATATAGTTTAATAATTCATTGGCTGAAAGCAACTTTGTAGCTAAGACGGGCAGCAGGACCATTTGACAAAGCTGAGATCAAGTACGTTTCCGCCCAATTGCAATTTGGTCTTACTCTTCTATCTCAACTTGAACTTGATATAAGTAAAGTGAAGGATTATGCACCAATAAGTAACCCCTAAACCCCTGCCATAAAAAAGCTATATTATATACCTACTGCCTACTGGTTTCGCCAGATTTATTTTATCGATACGGCTTATTAGTCGATTTCCAATCGTTCCTATATTCGCTCCATACATCCAACCCGCTTCCTATTTGCAAGCGTAGAAACTTCACTCGTGCATCGGACGCCGCCAATTACGGTGCGTTTTACGCCTTGTCATCGCGCGAAAGTAAATTGCTGCTTTCTCATTGAAAATATAACATTGGATGCATTGTGCTTTTGTAATCTTTCGAAGATAGCCGCAAAAATTTATCCATCAAGTGAAGTGACAGTGAACCTTGACTTGTGAATTTGGACTGGAATCAGCCTGCCCTAGCTAGGTGCAAAGTGAGCGCTTGCATGTCCCTCTTTCCCTGTCCTCACACCACAAAAATTCGCATATCCCGCAATACAGCCCACTTATATCTTTAAACATAACCTAATTCCCCCAGAACCGATTTTCTGGTGTGGCTACCTACTCTGTCTATCTTCTGCGCACATTCCGGTCTACCTGCGCAGGTATACCTGCACCTGGACATTTCCGGTGGACCGTAGCGTGTATGGCAGCCATTATAGGAAAAATCTTTCACAACTCACAAGCGACGTTTTTGTGTCAAGTCTGTACAGGCCAAGCCAATAGGTTACCTTTACGACTGGAAGCCGTAAGCAGTTGAGGCACACTTATATTTAGAGCGGGTCTTGAAAGACTCACTGTCCGGCGCCGGTCAAGTATGTTAATACTCATTTGTATGTGTCGAACTGCTGTTTACTTATGTTATAATGGAGGGTAGGTAGCAATTGAAAACAATATGCGCATGTACATAATTAATTTAAAAATATTATGAATTTTAAGATAAATATTGGAGACTTATTGGTCAGAGGATACCAAAGGGGGCACTGAGGCATTTTTTTTTTTTTTATAAATTATTAAATTTATAGTAGTTTCAAAACACTTTGAAAATATTTTGGAAAATTAAAAAAAATTACGTGTTCAAAAAAAAATTTTTTTTTTTTTATAAAATCATGGAATTTATAATAGTTTCTAAACACTGAAATTATTTAGGGAAAAAAAAAAATCATGTACAAAAAATTTTTTTTTTGTTTTTTTCGTCATTATCATTGGATCGCGGTATAATAAGCTGTCTGCACATCTACAGATAAAAATCATTCAGCTATCAAAATCAACTCGTATCTGGCGCTTCGCCGGCCGCTGCCGCGGCACGCTCGCTTCGCTCGCTCGGCTCGCGCGTTGCTAATATGTAAAACCTAACACTCCTCCTCGCTTCGCTCGTCGTCGTACCTATATTATAATGTGACTGAACTTGACCCAAAAGAATTTCGATGTCAATAGAACACCACTGACATCGAAAAATAAACAAAGTCTTTTTTCCCTGTAAAAATCGTGAATATTTTCGTGGAAAATCATTTTCATGAAAAATGGTCTATGGCAACCTTGGTCCTGAGCCGCCCCTCTACCCATTTCCAAAATAAAAAAGGGTGTCAATAGAACACCACTGACATCGAAAAATAATCAGTCTTTTGTCCTTTATAATCGCGCCCCCTTACCTACTCAAGCACCGAAAAAAAAATGAAGGACTAACCGGAGGTCAAAATGGTCTATGGCAACCTTGATCCTGAGCCGCCCCTCTACCCATTTCCAACACAAAAAAGGGGTGTCAATAGAACACCACTGACATCGAAAAATAAACAGTCTTTTTTCCCTGTAAAAATCGTGAATATTTTCGTGGAAAATCATTTTCATGAAAAATGGTCTATGGCAACCTTGGTCCTGAGCCGCCCCTCTACCCATTTCCAACATAAAAAAGGGTGTCAATAGAACACCACTGACATCGAAAAATAATCAGTCTTTTGTCCTTTATAAACGCGCCCCCTTACCTACTCAAGCACCGAAAAAAAAATAAAGGACTAACCGGAGGTCAAAATGGTCTATGGCAACCTTGATCCTGAGCCGCCCCTCTACCCATTTCCAACACAAAAAAGGGATGTCAATAGAACACCACTGACATCGAAAAATAAACAGTCTTTTTTCCCTGTAAAAATCGTGAATATTTTCGTGGAAAATCATTTTCATGAAAAATGGTCTATGGCAACCTTGGTCCTGAGCCGCCCCTCTACCCATTTCCAACACAAAAAAGGGGTGTCAATAGAACACCACTGACCAGCGTTGCCAGTGCGTTACTTTTGTAACATTTTGCGTTACTTTTTGACCCTTTGCGTAACTTTTGCGTTACTTGTCCTAAAATGTTACTTTTGCGTTACTTTTTGGGGTAATGATTTTTTAAATGAACTAACAATAGAAGGATATAAAATAATAACTTAGTGAATCGGAACGCAATCGAAACGGAAAACAAAAATTAAAAAAAAAAGTAAATAATATGTCAATGTCATGGCTCGTCCACATATGCCGGTCAATGACTCTGCAAGTCGTTGGCCCAACGTTCGCCCGAGCGCACAGATTATATATATGCACTTGGTGCATATATTATATAAATCAAAAAATAAAGAAAATTTAACTACTTTAAAGTAATTATTCACACAAAATGGCTTCAAATGGTCCATGATTGATTAATATTCAAAATATAATTAAAGTCGTCAACTATGGAGCCCAAAATGTATACCAGAAATTTACCGGAAAAAACCGTAAATATCCGAAGACATTCGTTTATAGACAAAAACTGTTCATCCATAGACAAAACACACACTCGGCAAATCATTGGCCGGTATATGTGGACGAGCCTTAGGACCAACGACTCGCCGAGTCATTGGCCGGTATATGTGGACGAGCCATAAGACTAAAGATATATATTATATATATATTTTTGTTTGCAAAATTACAACTGCTTATTTTAATACTTATTATGCCAGTTCAAACATGAGGAAATAATATAATTACCTACTGAAATCTATGAATAAAAAAGTATAAGTACCTATATTTCAATTGAGTAAGTATATTACATTTTATATAAATTGTATTAAAAACAGGGTCACATCATCGTGGCCACCTGTGAGACAAAAACAGCTTACGAATTTTCATTATTTTATGAAAATATGCGATATATTGATATTTTAGGTCATAAACTAGTTGAATAACATTTTATTGTCTCAAATTGTTGCAAATTTTGAAAAAAAACGAAACACATAAGTATTATTGTCAAAGTGAAGCAGTTTGACAAACAACATAAACCGGCCACGCTGAAAGGGACAGAAAAAATAGGTTCTCCTTTTTCTTCACACAGAATTTTCCCTATTGCCATCACACTCACACATAAAATGGCTACTTCTAGTTGTATTACTTCTGTGATTAAAAATCGTATTTTTTTTTGAAATGCGTTACTTTTATTGTAAATGCGTTACTTTTCGAACCTGTCTGCGTTACTTTTGAAGATAGGGCACTGGCAACACTGCCACTGACATCGAAAAATAAACTGTCTTTTTCCTCAGTGCCCCCTTTCGTACACTCCAACCGACTTATTACCTCATGTTATATCTAACATGCTTAGCTTGGGGTCTGGGGCCTGGGGTTAGGTGGCGCTGCGCTGTGTGAAATGTCCTGAAATATATTATATTTAGTACCTACAAGAAACATTTTATAAGGCCAGTTATAAATATTAATACCTATATGGTATTAATATTATTTATTTATTGTAACGCGACATCAAAATTGCGCTAGGTAGATACGTTTTTTTTTTGGAGGGTAGGCAGAGTTTTTTTATACTATGGGCAAAATTTTCAATTACGAATTACGAGTAGGTATTATACCTAACCTACTTTTAAGACTATGTGTAAAATGGCACAAATTAACTAATAATTGTTTGTCTTACTTCTGTGTTCTGTGAATAATTGTGATAATAAGAGTAGATAATAGACTAATTTATTATGCGCTAATTTATGCGCATTCGAACTTATTTATTCGTAGCATTCGAACTTAGAAACTTACCTATCTAATGAACGAAGTTTGAATCTGATAAAATTCCTTAGTACCTGCTTGTTTTACTTTAATGAAGGTAGGTATATTGAATATAAAAAAGCCATGTGTTCGGTTTAGTAATACATATTATCGCAAAACAAATAAACTCAAGATTCTTGCAAATTTCATTACTCAGCCGATCTTGTCTTATTTTAGAACCTGTGAAAACAATGTGAGCCACTTCAAAAACAGGGATTACGTTCATCCTCTTTGTGTCTAATTACAGCTAAATGCGGCTAATTCGTCAGCAGTAATTGTTTAACGCATCAGCCAAAATGTATCAGATTGCAAAAATAGATGGGGATAGAGCACCTTGGATGACTCGATTGCATTACCTCATGATGATAAAAAATAAAACAGATGTTGCGATAGTGAGACATAACTTGTGATTTATATTTTGTTTGGTAATTCGAGTGCTCATGATTCCGTTACAAGTAAAATATTTCAATTACTATGTGTACATTTTAGCAAATGATAAAGCCGTACATTTAAAAAAATAAAAATATTACTGTCCGCTGTCACTGTTTGTCACTTGTCACTGTCAACTAGTCTGACTGCTTCTAGGAAATTGTCAATTGTCAAAATCAATAAAAAAAATTAAAAATTGCGTGACTGGATGCGGGAGTGTGTAAATTTTTCGGAATGGAATAAATTATTAAATTGTCGTTTCTATTTATTTAGTATTTAGACATAGTTTTGATATAAACGGATTTAAAATGTATTGTAAACCATCAACACAGCTTAGTTTCATTTTGTGAATTATTTAACAATCAGTTTTATTCATAAGTTGATGTGAAATCAGTGAAAATGTTTACATACAAATATCTTACACGCGAGCACCTTGAAGGGTTCGATAATTATAAGGTAAATACATTTACTATAATAGTTTTTCATAACCGAGAAAATATATAGTACCTATTTTTGTAAAGATAGTGCATGATTTTCTAGTTCATAACCTCAGTAGGTATTGATTTTTACGCAACATCCCTCATGTTGTTTGTAAACCGGAAAATTATGAATAATTATGCTTATTGTCCTGTTCCTAATAGTTCAATGCTGGTTTTTAATGTTAAAATCATATATACGTTAGAATTGGTTAAGGATAAAGCTTGGATCTAAAAATATAGCATGATTGTGGCTTCAGATTATGTTAATGGAATTTATGTTTCTATTTTAAGACAGGCATTCGTAATGTTCATTTTATGGCGCTACTTTTGCAAACATGTTTAGTACATTATCTATAAAATATCCTATGTTAAGTGTGCCTTTCATGTTTGGCTATTGATTAGATTGATGATTGTCATGGCAACGTCAACTTGTTAACTTGGGTTGATTTTCAAAAAAAAAACATGAGTCTCCTGAGTTTTAAAATTACTATATAAATGTATAAAACGTAGCTGTACCTGATATGCAATGAATCCTAATAGTAATAAATATGTGTACGCCTATAAAAAGGGCGGGGTTTGACCCATGTTTATGAGCAACATGATAATATTAATAGGCATAGAGTGTTTGTTACCTTTTCATGCCTAAATGACTCATGATTGTTATTGATAGATATTTTTTTTTTTTAATGTAGCTAACTCTTTTTTTTTTGTTCTACTTCCATCTGCAATCAGTCTTCTAACTATAAGCAGATATGTTGTCAGAAGATGGGCATGTCAGGAAATCGATCCAGCGACCAGTTTCCTGTTTGTTTTATTTATCGAGCTCCATGATGTGCTGTCTTTTTAGCCTTTTGGGATAGCTTATGTTGGTCAACTGTGAGGCCAGGTGATTTGGGTGGTTGTTTAATCGTTGCTTATATCTGCTCGAGAACTGCTTTACTTCCTCGATGACTGTGTTGACCTTTAGTTCGCTATGTAGCTCATCGATTTTCAGGAACCACGGTGCATTTGAAAGATTTCTTAAAATGCCATTTTGTGCTCTTTGAATGATTGCTGCATTGGTTATACAGGTGGATCCCCAGAGCTGTATTTCATAAGTCCATATGGGCTTCAGGACCACTCTATAGACAAGGAGCTTGTTATTTAAACTCAGGACTGAGTTTCTGCCTAGTAGCCATTGCAAGCTTCGGTATCGAAGATTCACTTCATATCTTTTCTTCCGTAGGTGATGCCTCCAGGTCAACCTGCGGTCTAGGTGCATCCCTAGATATTTGACTGTCTCCTGGTGTGGTAGTGTGTGTTCCCCCAGGCTAACCGGTGGACAATCACCCTTGCGGAGTGCGAAAGTTGCGTTGGTTGATTTGGACGCGCTGGCTTTAATCCTCCATTTCATTAACCATCGCTCGACTTTATCTAATCCGGTTTGCAGGCATCGCGACGCTACTTCCGGATTCTTGTGGCTTGCACGTATGGCAGTGTCATCTGCAAATGTGGCCGTTGTAACCCCAGGTGTTTCGGGGAGGTCTGATGTGAAGATGTTGTACAGTACAGGTCCCAACACCGATCCTTGAGGCATACCCGCCTGCAGGTCTTGGAATGTAGAGGTATATTCGCCATCTTTAACTTGGAAGATTCTGCCTGTTAGGTATGATTCAAGTATTCTGAAGAACGGGTATGGTAGCATCTTCTTTATTTTGGAGAGTAGTCCTCGATGCCAAACCTTGTCAAAGGCCTGTTGTATGTCGAGGAAAGCTGCTGAACAGTATTCCTTTAGTTCGAGGGATTTTCTGATAAAGTCTACAACTCTATGGACCTGTTCAACAGTGCCGTGCTCTTGTCGGAAGCCGAACTGATGGTCTGGAATGATGGAATTTTTAACCAAAACTTTATGGATGCGTGAAAGTAAGATTTTTTCAAAGAGTTTAGAGACCACCGGTAGTAGGCTGATTGGTCTATACGAGCCAATTTCGTTAGCTGGTTTTCCTTCTTTATAGACCATTATTACTTGCGACACCTTCCAGATATTAGGAAAATAGCCCACATCGAAAGAAGACTTGAACTGCAGATCTTCCTTAAAACTCCCGAAGATCTAGAAGAAGCTGCCACTGCCTTTACGAATCTCATTGATAGATATAAATTTAATTTGTTTTACGAGCTAAAAGTATCTTATGTATAATATTTAAGCTACTTATCTTTAACGGGGGCTGGAAAACCAGCAACACTTCGAACCATTGGGATCTATTTACCTTTCTGTTTCCTACTCTTGCAAGAAGTGGGTTATTAAAGCAGTGATCCTACTGAGAGGAAGAACCCTATACTCCTCCGGTTTGGGATATGCAGTCCCAAAGAGACTTATGCGGCACTTACTTATCAAATTTGAACTCAATCGGTTCACCTGTTTAGTTATGAACCAGTAACAAACACACACATTGGTATTTTTCTTAAAATATCATGATTTGTCTCATGTTGGGTCTGGACCGACTACCTGCCCCAAATACATGTGCCCAGCCCTGCCTTCAAGCACCCTTGTGCGCATGCACTCCCTTAGCGTGGGTGAGACATTGTGTACATGTTAGAGCTGAGTCGCATCCTGATTTCTTCTGGTCGCATTTGGAACACTTTGCTGGCAGCCGTGTTTCCCGAGCATTACAACTTGGGTATCTTCAAGGCACGAGTGAATAGGGACCTTTCTAGGCATCTTACGTGATCCATCATCGATCACATTTTCACTTTACATCAGGTGGGATGTGGTCAAACGTATAAAGGCCTATTTAGTATAAAAAAAGGAAAATTCTTAAGTATACCGCAAAGTTTGTTTTAATGCGTACAACTACCTACATGAAAGTTAATATAACTAGAATAATATAAAACTGTTTATTTGTTTCAGTATATGGCAATAGATACCAGCCCTCTCAGCGTGTATGTAATGCACCCGTTTTGGAATAGAGTTGTTGAGGTAAGTTAAAAATAAACAGGTGACTATAACATTTTCTTTCGCTTATTTTACTTTCGGCATGTAAAACCATAGGGTGTAGCTAGTATATTTTTGGGATTATTATTACAATACTCTTTATTGGGACAAAATAAACAAAATAGACTTAAAACTAAATTAAAGTACTAATATGAATGACCACAACGGGTGGCCTTATGGCTTAGAGTGATCCATTCCTTCTCTTTCCAACTTATTAATTATATCATCTTTTGCCCCATAGCCAGCGGTGTTACCTTCAGAAAGTAGCAAATTTTGTTATAAATTTAAACGCAAACATGTGCTACCCCAATTTAGATTAGGGAATGCTGAAATAGACTGAAAATTTTCCTGTGTTAATAAAACATATCTATAATAATGCATTGATATTTAAAATAGGATATTATAATAATATGACACAAATAAAAACAGTTACCTCATAGTGATTAGACTTAAAGGAGTCTTGTTCCTTACTAGATAACGGATAGATAACACATTGTATAGTCGTTATTGTAATTCATTGATTACATTATGCAATTATCATGTAACCCGTAATAAAATTACGGATCTATATGTTTACTGAACCATATCTATGTGTTATAAAATAATAAAATTACATAGAGACATAATATTAATTTATAAAAACCCAAATTGTTTCTATTAAAGTATGGCTTGAAGACTTCAAAATTTAGTTTGAAATATTTTTTTTTTAAAGCTAATTGTAAAAAGGGGATTTATCTGAAAAGGATGTTTTGCGGCCAGGGGTCATTTTGCGACAGGGAAGTTCTGCGACCAGGGGACATTTTGCGACTTAGGATAATTTATCTAGATCTAGATAGGATAATTTATTAAGATTATATATTAGGGCTATGCAACACACAAACCTGTAGATTCTGTGAGGAGGCGGATGAAACGCCTCTCCACCTACTAGGAGAGTGTGGAGCTCTGATGCGCATACGTAGCATCGTTTTGGGTCAGCACCAGCTCAGCCCGGACGAGCTCAGAGAGAGTAACCCCAGGAAAATCCTTCAGTTCCTCGAAGCTGCAAGGGTCAGTGGCGAACTTTAACGCCGCGCAAACGGGGTCTTCTCACCCTTAATGTGGAGATCACAATAGGTCATTTCTGGCCGCAGTGATATGAAAAGCCACAACAAGCAAATAAAAAAAATAGGATAATTTTGCGGCCTGGGAACATTTTGCTACTTGGGGTAATTTTGCGGCTAGGGGACATTTTGTTTATAGTTTCGTAAATAATAACAATAATTTTAAAACATGATTTTAAAAATAAAATCCTAAGAAACACCTAGTATTATGTACCTCTAGAATCTAGAATAGTTTTTTGTGTTCTACTAAACCAAATTTTTCCTCTCACTGAAGTATTTGTATGTATGAGTGTAACGTAGATAACATACATTTATTATGTACATTAAACATCATGCGATTTGCTTATCACTGATAACACGATCAAATTCTATGAGCACATGTGGGGCAGGTTCTGATTTATAACTGTTTGATAAACTGGAATATTTTTAAAGATTACTACTACACTACACTAGCTGCGCCCAGCGGTTTTACCCGCTTTTCTATAGCCTATGTTAACACACATATATTCTAGGGTCTAAACTATCTGTATACCAAATTTCAACTCAATCGGTCCACCCGTTTAGGCGTGGAAGAGTAACAAACATACATCCAGACATCCATTCTTACAAACTTTTATGTTTAATAATAGTAAGATCTTTATAGTTTTTCGAGAGGCAGGCCTCTATTGCAGAGGTCACCTTATTTTTCGAGAGGCAGGCCTCTATTGCAGAGGTCACCTTATTTTTACCCAGGGTAAAATGCGTTATGCATCACTACATAGTATAAAATAAAGTTGATTCCCCTGTCTGTCTGTCCCTATGTATGCTTAGATCTTGAAAACTACGCAACGGTTTTCGATGCAGTTTTCTTTAATTGATAGAGTGATTCAAGAGGAAGGTTTATAAGTTTAATACACGCATATTATAGTAGAGAAACACTGGTAATTTTCGGTTAAGCGCTGCGAAGTGCGCGCGGGTCCAATAGTACAGTCAACTACAAAGAGATGTATCCATGTTAGGCTTACAAAATGAAGTAAATTTTCATTTGCCACAATGAACTACCCTTGGTTCGTGACATTTCTAGTAGCAATCAAACTTTATATTATGCTTTTCCTTAAATACATAATAATAGCATTTAAAATGAATCGAATATAGCATAAGATTTGGTGGATACTGAAAATGTCACGAAGTAAGGGTAAATAATTTTTGCATACTAAAAGTTCCTTCATTTTGTAAGACTAACATGGATACATCTCTTTGTAGTTGACTGTACATAATATAAATACTCAAAAAATATTATTTTATCTTTTCAGCTAGTACCTAAATGGGTGGCACCCAACGTTTTAACCTTCGGTGGGTTCCTCCTAGTCGTGTTGAATTTCCTCCTCCTATCTTACTATGATTATTCGTACGACGCGGCGAGCACGCCGGCTTACAATGTGACTGGGGCGGGTGCTTCGCCCCTCAACGGCTACCAAGAGGTGATACCGCAGAACTTGTGGTACTTTATTGGAGTTATGCTGTTTTTGGCGTACACTTTGGGTGAGTAATATTTATGCTTATAATATGCATAAGCATACATTTATATTTATGCTTATGCATATTATACGAACACTTAAATTCTTCCTAAATAAATAATTATAATTTATTGCATATTCATTTTATAATGTTAATGTAATATTTGATAATGAAATGCGATTATATTATTATAATAATATTTCCTGTACTAGATTGTCACCTAACAAATAATATTTTTACAAATTTCTGTCACAGACTGAGTCGTAACTTAAAATAATTTATTATTGTGTATTTATTGCCACTGGTTTTCTCCAGCACTTAATTTATTAGAAACCAACATTTTATTCAGGAACTAGCTGGTTTTAGCACTGTAATTATTATGGGCAGTGTTATCTCTTACCATTAGGAGAGCGTCTTGTTCGTCTTCTACTTACGTCTACTAGGGGTCTATAGGACGTCCACAGCTGAACATAGGCCTCCCCTTTGAACTTCCATATATACCGGTTGGAAGCGACCTGCATCCAGCGTCTTCCGGGAACCTTTAAAAGGTCGTCTGTCCACCTTGTTGGACGGTGGACGTCCTACGCTGTATTTGTCCGTGGTCTCCACTCGAGCACTTTTCGACCTCTTAGGCCATCCACTCTACGTGCTATGTGGCCTGCCCATTGCCACTTCCGCTTGCTAATCCGCTGGGCTATGTCGGTGACTTTAGTTCGTCTACGTGACCTCCTCATTGCTGATCCGATCGCGTAGAAAAACCCCGAGCATCATAGCCCTCTCTTCTTTCAACTACTTACCTATTACTTGTATAAAAAAAACCCACCTAATAGACCGGCTAGAAAGTCTTTTGGTTAGTTTACCCATTTTTTTTTAATAAATAATGTTTGTATATTATAATTTTTTTCTTAGTAATATAATCTTTATTGTTTATATTACAGATGGCATAGACGGCAAACAAGCCCGTCGCACACAAACATCAGGCCCTCTAGGGGAACTGTTCGACCACGGGTTAGACTCGTATACGGTGTTCTTTATTCCGGCGTGTCTTTACTCTATATTTGGAAGGACCGACTTCTCTATACCGCCTATCAGGTAAGACTGCATGAATAAAAAAAAAATAATAAAAATAAAATAAATAAAAATAAAATAAGTTAAAGGAATTTAATTCTATGAATTAACTTTTTCAAAATTCCTCAAGAGGAACCCTGCACAGTAAATATTTTCAGTTTGATATATTAAAAAACGGCAGGATGAGATTTTTTGTTTTAAATATTGCTCCTCTTTATGCAGGATTCCTCTTAGGAATTTTTTAAAGTTGATTCTATGAATTTCTATTGCTAAATGTATTAAATTGTGTGAGCTAGAGAGCGTCAAATTGTATAAGCGCTCTGAAACCTCACTCCTGACACGAAGTTTCGATTGAACTCACTTTGAGCACTTGTAGCGTCCGTGGCCCAGTAGTCGTTGGTCCGGCTTGTAAGCCGGAGATCCTGGGTTCAAATCTCAGTGTGCCAAAGATTTTCACCTGGACGCTACCGTGTTTCGGAAGGCACGTAAAACTGTGGGTCCCGGCTGTTTCCTATAAGATATGTAGGAGGCAGTCGTCAGGTCATGTTGCAGGCACAGTAGTAATCTCGGCGACCTGAAACTGCAACATATAGGTTAGCCACACAACCTATAAATTGTGTAACCTGTAATTTGACTCTGACAGTGTAAGTAGGGTAACCTGTTCTGTTGGAGTAACCCCAATTATAATTATTATTATTTGACACTTAATAACTCCAAAACTCGGCACTTTACGAAGGTGGATGTCAGTATAGGTTTAGTTAGTATTAGTATTGATGTTAGCTATCATGTGACCTAATGTTTTTATTACAGAATATACTATGTAATGTGGAATCTCCTGCTAAATTTTTATCTCAGTCACTGGGAGAAATACAACACGGGTGTGCTCTTTCTGCCGTGGGGATACGACTTTAGTATGTGGGTGAGTATTAAATTATATTGAAAATTTTAAAAAAACCTACTCTATATTGTGTACTTAACAGTTAACACCACAAATAACTGAAAAGTATTATGTCAGGGTATTATATATACTAAAGTTTTTAAAATTAATATACTCACTGAAAAATCTTCGTAGGGAATCTATAAGGGAATATTCGAATTTGTGCCCCTGATCTGCCCCCCTCAGGATAAAATAATTTACATATTACAATAATTTACACATCCCATTACAGGGGGCAGATAAAAAAATATTTTCCAATTTGTCCCTCTAAGAAAACAATAGGGGGATGGATGGGAAAAAAGAGTTTTATGTCTGCCCCTATTAACTATCGTTAAGGTAACAGGGAGACTGATCATTTAACAAACATCCTCTAGGGGGGCAGTTGAAAATAATAATAATACTCTTCCTAATACTCTTTCTCATCCCCAGGCGTCAACAATGCTATTCCTATGGACAGGAGCAAACGGGACGACTTTCTACAAACGTTACGCGTTTGGCTCTTACACTGTAGCCAATGTATTCGAATGGCTCATATATGCCACCGGAGTGGCCACCAATTTACCTGTGGCTGTCTATAATGTTTACAAGTAAGTATCTTCTAAGACACTTTCACCCCCTATTGCCCCACTAACATTACTCATTTGGCTCGTACACTGTAGCCAGAGTGTTCGAATGGCTCATATATGCCACCGGAGTGGCCACCAATGTACCCGTGGCTGTCTATAATGTTTACAAGTAAGTATCTTCTAAGACACTTTCACCCCCTATTGCTCCACAAACGTTTGGCTCATACACTGTGACCAATGTATTCGAATGGCTCATATATGCCACCGGAGTGGCCACCAATGTGCCCGTGGCTGTCTATAATGTTTACAAGTAAGTATATTCTAAGACACTTTCACCCCCTATTGCCCCACTTACATTACTCATTTGGCTCGTACACTGTGGCCAATGTGTTCGAATGGCTCATATATATGCCACCGGAGTGGCCACCAATGTGCCCGTGGCTGTCTATAATGTTTACAAGTAAGTATTATAGTCTGAGACACTTTCACCCCCTATTGCCCCACTAACATTACTCGTTTGGCTCGTACACTGTGACCAATGTGCTCGAATGACTCATATATGCCACCGGAGTGGCCACCAATGTACTCGTGGCTGCATATAATGTTTATAAGTATATTCTAAGACACTTTCACCCCCTATTGCCCCACTAACATTACTCGTTTGGCTCGCACACTGTAGACAATGTGTTCGAATGGCTCATATATGCCACCGGAGTGGCCACCAATGTACCCGTGGCTGTCTATAATGTTTACAAGTAGGTATATTCTAAGACACTTTCACCCCCTATTGCCCCACTATAGGGGATTTCAAATATCAAAATATCTTATAACAATCAAATGACCTGCCTAACTAGATGTGACTCGAACTAGAGATAAAATCAATTTAAATTTAATAAACATTATAGACCCCAAGTATGTATTGTAAAGAGGTATTAAAAATTCGTTCCTATAAGATGGAAATGAATTTAAATAACCATTTATTAATACCACATCGAAAAGCAAAGTGTACAACTAAAATGACAACCAAACAAAATTAAAGCAGACGAACCAATAGGCATGACCACAAAAAAATTGTCCATAATGTAGATTATAATTTAAAAAATACGTGTTTTATGAAAACGAGTTAGTTACAGCACCCTAAAGTTGCGGAGAAGGAGGTAATGACATCACTACTAGGTACAATTTTTACGTAGCGTGTCGCCCGCAATTTTATATCCGTTATAAGTTATATCTCAGTCAAATGCTTGACTATTGACAAACAAAAAAATGCATCGAATATTTTTATTATTTAAATTACGGACTAATATTATATTTTAAAAATCTTAACCTTGTCGTCATGCCTATTGGCTCTCAACTAAAAATAACTTAAATTTTAACTTTTTTTCCTTCTTTCAGGTCATACAAACTCCGTACAGGCAAAATGAGGTCTCCATTAGAAGCCATTCGGCCTCTTTGGTCGTTCCTGCTAATATTCAGTGTGTGCACGTATTGGGTACACAAGTCAGACAAGCTGCCCGAGTACGATCTCAGAGTTATATTCCTGCTGCAAGGGACACTGTTCAGTAATGTTGCTGTAAGTTATAGTTTTATGCTCGTTTTCTAAGGAAAAGCATCAAATAGAACTGCCAACTGTCAGTGTGACTTGTTGAGTTTTTTTTGAAATGTTAAAGAGATAACGTTGCCCGTAATCAGTACAGTGCTAACTAGAATTTCACAATGATGTGCAATTCTAGGTGCACTGGACCAATGCTTCTTACCCAAGAGTCATAAGATATTACTCTGTAGCCCAGTAATTTCACTAGCTACAGTCCCCTCCTACCGAATCATAGTAATGTTTGCACATTACTGCTCAGGAGGTAGAATAACTGGCACGGTTGGGATACCCACTTAGATGACCTCCTGCAAAGGAAGTCTACCACTAAAGCACTCTATACATTATTCCCAAGAGTGCCATGAGCTAGAGGTACAATTTGTTGTCCTGCTAAGAATTCCAGTTTTTTTATTTGACCATATTCACTTTTCTATGAACTGGGCGAAACAAACATGCTAATTTGACCTTTATTACCTTCTGAAACGAAAGGGACAGAAGTTAATACTTCTGTCCTTTTCGTAGCGCTGATAAAAATTACTAGCAGTCTGCTGCTACCGCTGTGTATGGCGGTGCATCACACACATATTGTAATAATGTCCAGTGTCGGCTGATAGTGAGCCAGATGAGCTCCCAACGCTGCGAGGTTGCTAGCAGTCTGCTGCTGCCGCTGTGTATGGCGGTGCATCACACACATATTGTAATAATGTCCAGTGTCGGCTGATAGTGAGCCAGATGAGCTCCCGACGCTGCGAGGTTGCTAGCAGTCTGCTGCTGCCGCTGTGTATGGCGGTGCATCACACACATATTGTAATAATGTCCAGTGTCGGCTGATAGTGAGCCAGATGAGCTCCCGACGCTGCGAGGTTGCTAGCAGTCTGCTGCTGCCGCTGTGTATGGCGGTGCATCACACACATATTGTAATAATGTCCAGTGTCGGCTGATAGTGAGCCAGATGAGCTCCCAACGCTGCGAGACGGCTAGCAGTCTGCTGCTGCCGCTGTGTATGGCGGTGCATCACACACATATTGTAATAATGTCCAGTGTCGGCTGATAGTGAGCCAGATGAGCTCCCGACGCTGCGAGGCGGCTAGCAGTCTGCTGCTACCGCTGTGTATGGCGGTGCATCCCACACATATTGTAATAATGTCCAGTGTCGGCTGATAGTGAGCCAGATGAGCTCCCGACGCTGCGAGGTTGCTAGCAGTCTGCTGCTACCGCTGTGTATGGCGGTGCATCACACACATATTGTAATAATGTCCAGTGTCGGCTGATAGTGAGCCAGATGAGCTCCCGACGCTGCGAGGCGGCTAGCAGTCTGCTGCTACCGCTGTGTATGGCGGTGCATCACACACATATTGTAATAATGTCCAGTGTCGGCTGATAGTGAGCCAGATGAGCTCCCGACGCTGCGAGGCGGCTAGCAGTCTGCTGCTACCGCTGTGTATGGCGGTGCATCACACACATATTGTAATAATGTCCAGTGTCGGCTGATAGTGAGCCAGATGAGCTCCCGACGCTGCGAGGTTGCTAGCAGTCTGCTGCTACCGCTGTGTATGGCGGTGCATCACACACATATTGTAATAATGTCCAGTGTCGGCTGATAGTGAGCCAGATGAGCTCCCGACGCTGCGAGGCGGCTAGCAGTCTGCTGCTACCGCTGTGTATGGCGGTGCTAGTATCCCTGCTCGCGCCGCAGCACGAACATTTCGCGCTGTACGCACTCACGCTCTTCTGTGTCGTCGCGCATCTGCATTACGGATGTTGTGTGGTAAGGACTTTTATTATCTCTAAAATATCTCAAAATTAACGAAGATTTTTTTATTCATTATTATTTTATCTTTTCACCACGATCTCGCGGGATGTTACGAAGATGCGACCGTAAATGATTGCAGACTGCAGACTAAACCTGGAAAACGGGGCAAATACCTCCCTGTAAACTTTTTAAATAATTGTTTATTTTAGGCAACTATTACAACACCAATAGTATAGCCGATGCTGAAAAAACAACATCTTACCAATTCAAGTCTAGTTGAAATCTTTCCTTCATTTTGCCAGCATAATAATAATATTATTAGTTTCACAAAATTACTTGCGAAAGTGGTCTGTTATTGTAGCCTATATTTAAATATGATTATTTGAATTGGAGTTTGCATTTGGAATACCATAAACTATACTAGATATTACCCCAAAATTTCTCCCAGAAATTATAGAGAACGTCAACGACAACATTTTTTCCTTTTTTTAGGTTCGTCAAATGTGCGACCACTTCAGAATAAGCTGTTTCCACATAAAGCAGCGCACAGATTGACTTATAGACGACGATGCATGCTAAGTAACATAACATTGCACTATTTGTTACATTTGCTATTGCAATTACTTTGAAATGTCATCAAAATTACATGAATTTCATTTAAAAATATAAATTATATATAAAATTATTTCATTAAAACTTGATAAATGATTATCACAGTTCATGAGATAGATCCTGATGAAAGATGACGGACAGCGAAGTCTTAGTATGTTCTGAACCTTAAAAACAAAAATATATTCTATTTCAATTCTGTTAAAAATTAATTGAGACTTTATTTAATAAAAAAAACATTTACAATTAAATAAAATAATTAGTTTCGAAAGAATTTTCAAAAAGATCTAATAAAGTGCATCCAAAACTACCAAATAGGCAGTCGAGCGGCGTCATATTGTTCTGACAAAGGTGAAACAAAAAATATTTGACATATAAAAGTGTTGCCACGTTTTCAGCACAATATTTCCCAAATTATCGGGAAATTAGATAAAGATTTTTTTTGACATTTATGTTATTGCAATAGCAAAATGAAACAGATTAGTATTATTAATTCACAACATTAAGTACACGAACATGTATAATAAGTACCTACACAAGTACATGAAATTAACCTGATATAGAGAAAATCACCATATAAAATAGTTAACAAAAATCTGTAGCTGTCTTACCTAATATATCTGTTTCCTTTTTAAATCACCCAAAAGAAAATAATAGACAATAGAAATGAGAAAAACTAAAAGACAAGAGAAAGCTTTGAGGTCCACAATATTGTCTCGTTTTTTTCTCGCAATATCAGCGATAAAGCCGCATTTTTCTCTTGATAATTTGTCTATTAGTTTTCTATGTTCTGAACTTCGTCTTTATGTACAAAATGTTGTTTTTCGAATGTTATGTTATATTATGTAAAGAGTGGCACAATAAAAAAAGGTTAATATTAATCCAAAAAAATATTAACATACATAAAATTAGTATTTTAATCTTTGACAAATAAAACCTGTATTTTTAAATATACGATTTGAATTTTGGCCTAAACTATATTCGTTTTAGTTTTGCCAACTTATTCGACAATAAGTTGGCAACACCAAACTACACAAATGATTAGTGTGGATGGTGGGTTAAGTACTTAAATAAGATGTATTTCCCTAATGTCATATCCGATTTTGTACGTTTTTTTTGCGTCTCTGGATATGAAGTCGATGCGTTGGTAATTATGAAAAAAAAAAGATAACGAGAATCATTTATTTAATTTTGAAGTATTTTTATTGTGACCATTTCTTTCCTATCTTCGCTTCATAGCATGCATTGTCTATTGTCTTATATTTCTTACTTAAGTTAATATTAAGTTTAATTTTAAGATTAACAATCTACAAGGTTTTATGTCTTCAACGTGACAGGGATCTTTTGACGCGTGGCGAAAATTGGAACTTTTCATATTAGATAGTGATTTGCAACAAACAAACGCCAAATTATCCTTGTTTTTTACTTTTTTCAGCTGTCACAATGTATTGCCATTCAAAATGTCATTTAATCAGTATTTTAAATATTTTAGTATTGCCACATTACTCAAGAATTCTACCAATTTGTCAGTATTTTCAAACAGTTAGAAGAAACGGTATTTCCCTGTTGATTTAGTTTTTACCCCAGTATTTAATATTTAACAAATTACCCGCCTTAGATTTTACAATGATTTTTAAAAGATCTAATCTGCTAGTACTCATTTACATTATTAGTCATCTTTTTTAAGGTAAGTGTATTAAAAAAATAATAATCAAAATGAGGATCAACGTTTGTTTTAGGTATAACAAATCATAAAAATAGTACTTTAAGTATAAAATTATGTTTGTCATTGGCATCATATTATTATGTGAATTTAACCTGACGCCAGAACGCCGCGAGATCGCGCGGAAAAGCGGTCGCGATCTTCGTTTTGTTTCTGCCCGCGTCCGCTTTATGTGTGACAGGGTGCATACGAATTCGAACATAACTAAAACTCTGTCCCGCTCTCCCGCGCGATTCTGCGGCTGTTTGACATCAAATTTATGGCCGTGTTGAAGATCTTGTATTTAAAAGTATTCCGTATTATGTATTAATTTGAGATTTATATTTGTATATTTAAGAATTATTACCATTTAGGTATATTTTGTGTGTATTTAAATGTATTTTGCTAATTGTCACAAAACTCTAGCGTATAGGTGGAGCTAGTGCAGTATTATTTTTGCTATAAAACACGGTTTTAACAAAAAAGCCGCTACACATAGAGTTGGGAAAGCGTGTGTTCTGTATTATTTAATTTTATTCCAAAATCTTCACAACGCCGTTTAAATAAGATAAAAAGTGGCAAAATACTGGCAATATAAGTGTTGCAACTATTTATTTTATTTACCACTTTTGCTTTAAAAAACCCTCTATGCCTAACCTTTCTGTGTAGCGGCTTTTAAAAAAGTATTTATGTAAGATTGCACGACTAGTGGCCAGTATCTTATCTGGACAATTAAAAAATAGATGACATAAAAATCAAATACTTTTTTGGCGAGAACTTTTAGATATAGTGCGATTCAAAATGGCGCTGTGAAATAGGCGCGAAAAATTAGGCACTTATTTTGTGAAATAATAAATGTTCTTTAATTTAAAGACTGTGTGACTGAATTTATCTGGAATATGAGCTTAATTTTTAGATTTTCACTCTTTTTTTCGCTTAATTTCATAGTCGCCATTTTGTATCGGTGAATAACATTGTAAATACTTATATCATAATAAAAAAGTGCCTCTCACTAGATCAAATGCATATTTTCATAAAAATAGTTGTAGAACTATTGAAATAGGAAAAAAAATAGAAATCAAATAAAAATATTCATAGCTAATATAAACTTTTAAAAATGTACTCTTCAAAATTACAATTCTTCCTCTTAATAATAAAAGTAGGTTTCATCGAAAGAAAAAAAAAATGTTGAGATAAAACATCTCTAGGAAAAAGTTTCTCTTTAGGAAAATAAATGTTTTTTTTTTTCTATTTACTGGCAACATTCTTTAAACCTTAAATTGTTGAATAAAAACTTAGAAAAAGTCTAGAAACATGTTCTTCCAAATGCCTTTATGAAAAAAACATTTTGAAAATTGTACAATATACAAAAATATTAAACTTTCATCATGATTTTTGAAAGGCCATTTTTAGCCGTAGTTGGAAAAAAGTTTTTCTTTTTGAGACTTCTTAAACTTGCTTAAAAATTATGCTTTTCATTGAAGAATGCCTCGCGAACTACTTGTTACAAGATTTAAATAGAATGTGGCTTGAGCTAGTCATTTTGAAGGACTTCTGAGTTGGATATTATATTGCATAATTAAAATTTAATTTATTTTTATTTATATTGTAAAAGCGAAATTTAGAGTGTGGCACATAATATGACTTTTCGACCTCATAATGCATTGAACCAGTAAATTATTGTACAATTTCCAAAACTTTAGCTACGCTTATCCACAATTGACACCTAATGCTTGATGTAACACAAGAAAATAAACAATATTAAAATAATAAATGTTTTTTATTTATCCTGACTTCTCAGAATCTAAGATTATAACAAGTATAATGTAATTTTTTACTATTCTATATTTTAAAGAATTCATTTTATTAAAGTTTATTTCAGGATGAGATGCTTATTTTAGAGAATTTGGAAATAACCTAAATAAATAAATAAAAATTTAAACATTTTAGAGATCTATTTGCTGAAATAAGTAGGTGTATTGTTATTCTTGGAACGAAATATATAAAATTGCTTATTTTATAGTTCATAGTAGTCTTGCAGTTTATCTTTCAGATTTTTTTTCATAATAAATAATGTTGCCATAATTTAGCTTGTGCGTCATTTCCCTCCATGGACATTTTTAAGGAATTCCTCTTTGATTTTTGCCCTTTCTTCTACATCAGGTAGGTATGGGTACAGGCCTTTTGCTCTCCTTTCCTTTTGAACTGATCCCTGGAAGAAAAATAACAATGTTCTATAGCCAAATAGCATTATAGCCAGCAGAGGGCCTATTGGCTATCGCCAAACAACATAAAACCCTAGAATCCATAGACAAAATTGCATACATTACTTGCTTAAACCTCCTCATTAATATTAGTAAAATAAACCCAGCAATGTACATTTAAGTTTATATCAATTGTAGTGAGTGAGAAATAGCCAATAGCCCTCTGTTTAAGCCTAGGTGATGCTACTGCTTCAGCAAGCTTAGACAAACAATCTTTGGTGGCTAACCTATTTTTAGGGTTATTTATTACTTCGATGATAGTTGTCGAAAAAGAAATATTAATGACTATCATTCCATTACATTTTTTCAATCAATAAAATTGTTTATTTGCCAGGATTACATGTTGAAGTTCAGTTCTTAACAAAATTACCTTAATCTAAGTTACAATGTAACCCATCTGCAAGCAGACATGCAAATCATTAAGTAAGTATTTGTTAATTAATTACATGTGAAAATATGTAAATTAAATTATGTTTCGTAGTGTTAGCCACAAACAATTGGCTCTTGTCTGGCCCCTCACATGGGAGAAAATATTGTACTAGGTATTCCTGTACAGTGTTTTATAACTGCCTCTGGCAGTAGCAAATATTCAAGTATGAACCTATCCAGCTTTCTTCAATAATTAGTGGAAATTTTATGTATTTATTAGGATTGAAAGGGTAAGGTGTTCAGAAATCTTACTGGGCTAATGAGTATTAACATTGGATGATTAATGTAAAATTGGGCAAATATGGTAAATAGAACTACTCTCAGAAGAAAACAATCAATATTTTAAATCAGTGGGCACTAACTCGAGCTTTTCATACTTGTCTAGCTTATAATAAAAAATAATTGCCACTTTTAGCCCCCGTTTTATGATAGTGGGTAAAGATTTTTACTCTGCACTCACCCAGAATTTTTTACAAGTATTATAGTTGTCAAAATACTTTTCGCACTTCTCATTATCAAATCCATGTCGGCTGAGGCATGCATACGACTGTTCTTGCTCCTGAAAAGCATTTATTACATAATTTAAAATATATTTCCGCTATTAATATTTTTTTTAAGTGGAACAAATACCTTGAGACAGGGGTTTAGCCTTTCCGCATCTTTGTTGACCAATTTGGTCATATTGAGAATTTATTACAGAAATTTTTTGTTTGTTTTAATATTATTGTTTTTTTTTGGTTATGTTTTGAAAATCATCTGATTTTTTATTATTTCATAACTGACAATCAACTATTTGACATTTTTAGGAGGTGTTACTAGGTAAAAAAATAAATTATTTAATAAGCTACAATAAAAAACTTACGTAGAATGAAACGTTTTAAAAAAATAATAATGTGGTCGTTTTCTTTGCCAATAAATTTGACGTTTTATCGATTGACAAACAAAAGCTCATTTTCTATTGGACAAAAAGGTGTCACGTATTACTAATGTCTAAAAAATGTGGCAATTGAAAACATACTTTAATAACTTACGACGCGAGTTGAAAGAACACCGTCATTTTATTTTTAATTAAAACTTTTGATATTTTACAATGTTGTGTTTGAAATAAAGTGCCTAGATCTTTTAAAAGTAGTTTATTTAGTGTAAGTGGTTTATATTAGATGTTATCGAGATGTCTAAGAATAAAATAGCTGCTCGTATTGACAGCCAAAGTGTAGAAGTTAAGACGAAGGTATGTGGCTTGGATTCTCATATCTAGATTCACTGAACGAAATCGAAACCAAAATTATGTGTAATTCTTTAATTATATGGAAAATAATGTGTATCACCGTTAGGTTTTGGTCGGAGAGATTTTTTACGGTTGATGACCCTGCAGTCATACTTTAATATGCACCTCATTTACTAGAAAATATGTAGAAAACTATTTGATTTAGAACATTAGGTTGCTTATTACAATATCTAATAATAGTTATGAAAGGTCTTTATTGCTCTGTCTTTTTTGTTTATTGCTTAATAAATTACCTAAAAAAATGTGTAAGGTTTCACTTTGCAGTACCTACCGCAAGTATGAATTTACAGTATGAATTCAATTAAAGAACTCAGAATACATAGGTATGTATTCTGAGTTCTTTAATTGAATTCATCTTTTAATATTGAAAGAGGTTGCTTTAATTTCGACCATTATAAACGATCATATCAACTTTAACTTTTTTAACAATTAAACACTTGAGGATCAGTAGTAGATCTAGGATATTCACTAGTCCTTAACCTCTCTGACCAGTGCAGATTAAAGCAATCATTTTAAAGTTTAATGTTAAGCTTTTTAAGAATTTGTTTTTGAGAACTTGCTAGTCCTTCCTAGATTTATCACTGAGTTTTATGATAAGTTTAAACGTAAACAGTGACTTCAAACAGAAAAGTTGCCGTAGCGGAAAACTGTCCCTCATTGGCAAGCCATCTATTTATGTGTAAAACATAAACAGATGTTATGTGTAACACAAAATACATGTATTTCAGTTTGACGCAGAGTTCCGCAGATTCTCCCTTAATAGGACGGAGAAGTTAAAGTACGAAGACTTCAAGGGCCTTATAGAGAAGTTGCACAGACTGCACGATGTTGCGTTCCTCATCTCCTACACTGACCCGAGAGATGGAGATCTGTTGCCGATCAATAATGATGATAACTTGGCGCGGGCGCTGCTCACCGCCAGGCCGTTGCTCAGGGTTATTATACAGAGGAAAGGTAAGAGATTGATATTAATTTGCAAGAATATTAAGCGATTTTGAGTATAAAGCGTTGGTGCAGTGCACCTAGAGTTGCACATAATTGTGAAATTCTGGGTAGCACTGTACTGATTATGGGCAGCGTTATCTCTTAACATCAGGAGAGCATCTTGCTTGTCTTCTTACTTCTCCACATAAAAAAATACTAATATTATAAATGTGAAAGTTTGTAAGAATGTAATGATGTCTGGATGTTTTTTTTTATATTTATTTCCAGAAAAATTACAGTGGTTTAAGCTTAACTTTAAAAACTAGACTATGTTAGGCTAATTTTACATTGAAAATATCATTAATGATTAATTTTGAATGTGTGTTACCCTTTTGAACTCCTAGACAGGTGGTGGTGGAATATTTAACTAATCTTTCACACTTAAAAGAATAGACTGATTGATCTGAAATAAAAAAAATGGGGTAATGGGGTTAGGTATGTAGGTAACTTAACTTAAACCATGGAATAACACAAGCATAGTGGGTAAAACCAATGCAAATAGTTTTTTTTATGGAAAGCGTCCATCAAATGGCATGTGCTCAAATGTAGGCCTATTTAATAATAATTAAATAATTTTCACACCACATAAAACAATTAAATCAGTTCAAAAGCCCTACGAAAACCTACACACAAATTATCATTCAAAATATTCATAATTCATAGTCACCTACCAGGATAGGCCTATTGTACTATAATGAGACATACTTAGCATATTTTAATGTACTATAGAATTTTCTACCTTATATCAATGGCATAAAGCCTATAGGTATTACTTTTTATTTATATCTGAAATGATGATAATAATTTTAGGACACCTTTAAAATGATTTGACAGATCAACCATTTTAAAATTACGTTTATAAATCAAACAAAATGTTCCTAAAGTGTATGGAACTGACATGCAATTTAAGAGTGGTCCAAACAACGCGTCATGACATAGATTACCTAGTTACAGTGTGACCAGTTTTTAATTGTATTTGTCTGTCAAACATAATGTTTATAATATTAAGGGAGCGATATGCAATTTAAAAGTGGTTGGTTTTACAACACGTCGATCTATAGATTAACTAAATTGTGTCCAGTTTTTAATTGCAGTTGTCCACGAAATATAATGTTGTAGATGTTGAAGGAATGGTATGCATATTTAAAATGGACAGTCTCTATAGAAAATGTACACAATGTGTCAATTTGTAAACAATGGGTGGTTACTTGATAGTATACTCTGTCATTCAGGTGTAGATATTGTGACTTATCTAAAGACTAGCTTACTTTCTTAGCTAAATAATTTTTTAGCAGATGTCTGTGTCAGGGAGGGATTTATCCCGCCTTCTAGGTAGTCTGCTGCCATCTACGGCCGCATCGTCGCTTAACAAAAAAAAAGTCTATGACACAAAATCTGTTTCTGTTGATAGGTCAGTCAAAAACATTTTCCTTTCATATTTTCTTCCTGCCCTTATCCCACACTAGGCAGAGTCGGCACAACACGTTTTCCTCCTCCATTCTGCCTATCATCCGTCATTTCTTCATTCACTCCCCTAGCACGCATATCCTCTTACACACAGCTCATCCAAACCTTTTTCGGGCGCCCCCTACCCGAATCACCACCTATCACCATATTCATAGACTTTTTAGAAATATGTCCTACTTATATTATAAACGGAAAGTTTGTAAGAATGTATAGATGTCTGGATGGATCTAAAAAAAAAGCAATTTATTGACAGTAAAAAAACAGAAAAGATACACGAAAAAAGTAGGTATACAATTTGAACAACTCTTGTCAAATGGGATAGACTCGGCTTTGTGCGGCACAGGAAGTAACCACTGCGCAACGCTGGTTTTCAGTCTATCCCATACTCGAGTGACGATATTAGCTAAGCTATCGTATACCAAATTTCAGCTTAATCAGTCCACCCATTTAGACGTGAAGAGTAACAAGCAAATATAATATTAAAAGACATAAATACGTATTACGGCGCACGTGTATCGTGATCTATAATATAAAACATAGGTATAACACAAGTAAACAAGCAAGGAAGGAAGTGCACGAGTGGCATTGGCCGGCTAATCAAATCAAAACACCACTGAATGAGGTGAATCCGTACTCGGTGACGCGTGTCGATATGTGGTCACACTGCAAGCGGGACGGTTTGATCGTGTGACTAAAAGACTTACCTATTATAGGTACCATAGATTAAAAAATAATAGGCAGACGCCGTATTGACGTTTATGACATGGATCACTTTAGGACAATTAGGCCCATGGGCATTATTTAAGAGCGGAAAATTGTGTCAGGCACAGTTTTACTTCGGAGCAAGTCGGCTCGGCAACCGACACTTTTCGATCCAACAGGCCCAATATTGGCATATCAACGAGAGCGCTATGGCGCATCTTTCTAATTTCTTTTAATGTAAGCTCACACTTGGCTGAATTTAGTTCCTAAATTCAGATTTAGTCAGAAACGATACTTGCGTCTGAATTTAGGATGCTAACTTGCTAAATGTTTTCACTTGACTGGATTCAGTAGGTAACGACTGAATTTAGGCTTCTAAATTCAGTCCAGTGGAACAACCCACTCAATATCTACTCTTTCAGTAAACTATTCCTTACAAATGTTAGTTGCCTGGAAGAGACCGCTCACAGCTATGAAGTGTTGTAAATAAAATTGTGAATCAAAGAGTCGAATTTGAAGAGGGCCTAAATATTACAGAATCTAAATCTAATATAAAAAAAAAATCTCCACTACATAGATCAGACTAGCTTATGCGGCTTTGCCCGCATGGAAAAATCCATTCTTAGCAGAGGTCTACGTCATAAAACCCATCTATGTTTCAAATTTCAACCTAATCCGTCCAGCGTTTTAGGCTGTACGTTGATAGATCAGTCAGTCAATCAGTCACTCATTCCTTTTATATATTTAGATTTCTCTAGCATCCTCTAACGCCCATATTATTTTCCGGTATCAGTATGGCTCCACCCCAACTGAAGCGTCGTTATATTTTTATACTAGGCGCGTGTCATGGCCGCGGTTCCTCCCACAATGCACAAAACATAGGTACTATAAGTTTTATGGTTTTTTTAAATATTAGACGTGCGATTTGAATGTATGTTATACTGGTGGTAGACTTCGGCCGTGGCTATAGTCAACACCCACTGGACAAAACCGTGTCGCCAAGTGGTCATTATGACTATTTTTCAGCATGATGTTCGGCGAACCCAGGGAGGGATTCACACAAGCACGCGCGTAAACACACACACACTCACTCTACATAATATTATTTTACTATAATATAATTTTATACATAGGTATGTTAAAAATCATTCTCAGAATATGCACTAGTTTCCATTTTTAGATTTCATGCAATGATGCACAAAATATGAGGAATCTTGCTTTAACCGAAGACACAGACCATAAGTCTAGTTTCGGATAGAGCAGTTTTCACCACCACTATATCTCCTTATTGTACCCAAATGTTTCTGTATCATTAGATTTCATGTACCTATTTTATGAATAAATTTAATTTAATTTAAAAATTTATCCCGGCTTCTAGGTTCAGCTGCTATCTCTACGACCGTATCGACGTTCTATATCACGCGAGATCGCAATAAAATCCCTATTCGACCAATCTAATATTACAGATTGTTTCCTTAGACATCAGTAAAATTTTGTTCCACTGTCGGGTGCAAATTAAAAATGGCCATTTGAACTATAGCCTAGTCCATAAGGCTAATGACTACATCTGGCCGACTTCCCATTAAGGTCTTATTCCGCCAATACCTATATTGGGAAACTGGCTTAGAAACTTGCAACTGATGCCTAACAATGCTTACTTCGTGGGGAAAAAGCTTTGATATATGCGTCATTGAGATTAATAATGGTTTAGTCACTTAATAAGTTACTGTGAAACTTAAAATGCTTATGTTCACAGCTTTGCCTGCGTGGAGATATCTTAGCGGGCGTCTACATTTTAAAACCTATGCGTGTTCCGAATTTCAGATCAATCCGTCCAGCGGTTTGGGCTGTGCGTTGATAGATCAGTCAGTCAGTCAATCTTTCCTTTTAGATATTCAGAAGATAAAAGTTGCCTATCTGTTATTCTAGAGACTGAGCTGCCTTGATACGAAATTTAAGCTTAATCGGTTCAGCCGTCTAGGCGAGAACAGAAACACTTTCGCATGTAATATAGAAAGGTCCACCCGTTTAGGCGTGGAGAAGTAACAAACATACACACTCACAAACTTTCGCCTTTATAATATTGTTGTAATTAATTAAACTTTTCATATTAGTAGAAAATAAGAATAAAAATCATTTATTGCCACACAAAAAAAGATACAATAATGACAAAAAGTACAATAATTACATAAAAAAATTACATCGTAGGCAAAAGGAGCATACTCAGCTGATAACCATATTAATACCAGGTTAACACGGTTGCTGATTTTTAGTCTGCCCCCTACGTTCGAACTTAGATGTTAGTCGAATTATTGCGAATTCGGGTTCCGTTGACGTTTTATCTATTCCATAATATTAACAAAATTAATTATATTGGAGTACTGCAGTGTGCGTGTGTGTGTATGTGTAATAAGATAAAACTAAAACCAACACACTCATACATTTTTATATGTTTTATCTTTGATGTCCTATAAATCTGTGTAACCTTCTAATTTGTTTGATTCCAGGAGACAGTCTAGAAGAGTTGAATGGGTACGGAACGATGCGGCCGCGGAACATAATCTCATCGATCCTCAGCGGCACACCGGCTAAGAACAAGGGGCTCGCTATATCGAACCCGCACGACTTTAGAATGGTATGGATTCATATAGAATTGTCTTCTTCCTTATTTAGATGGAGGTGATTTAAATATAAGCAATTAAGAAAATTCATCCATTTATTAAGACGACCGACCGTCCGGTTATAACTCCGTTGAACACGGTGTCTTAAAAAAACAATCATAGGTAAGAAGAAGCTATCCGTGCCATCCCAGCTTTCACGTCGCCGATTAGAATAAAAATGTTTTTTAATTGGCGACCCTTTCGCCACCATCGCTTCAAAATCTGCTTTAACATGAAATATTTTGTTACAGGTATCAGCAATAATAGATGTAGATATAGTACCAGAAACCTGTCGGAGGGTTAAACTACTCAAACACGGCTCCGACAGACCATTAGGATTTTTCATAAGGTGAGTTATTTGAAAAACATTTTGACTTAAATGCTTTCTTGATAACTTGTGATGTCAATTCTGTATCCCCAAATTCATTTTAAATGTTATCTAAATTAAGCGACTTCCTAATAAACGTGTTTTATTTGAAAGCAAGCTTTTTTTTTTTTTTTTTTTTTTTCTTCTAAGTCTTATCTGCAATCAGTCATTGGACTTTTAGCGGATGCGTTGTGCGTTCATAGCTTTCGAGAGGGCCCCCCACTGGAGGCGCTCGCTCATTAGAATCTCGCTTCTAGCTCCTGTATATCACAGCGCCTCAGGCGCTTTGTGTATCTGGCCTCGGTTAACTGCGCCGCCATCTCGTTTGGGTGCCGCTCAAGGCGATCCTTATATCTCTTCGACAGGAGGGTGATCTCTGTTCTCACAGTGCAGACATTCAGTTCCTCGTGGATTTCCGCGTTTGTAATGAACCACGGTACATTAGAGATGTTCCTAAGTATGCCGTTTTGAAGGCGTTGTATAATGTTGATGGAAGTGTTGCAGGCGCTTCCCCACAGTTGAAGTCCGTAAGTCCATACTGGCTTAAGTATTGTGTTGTAGATAAGTAGTTTGTTGTCTGTGGACAATACACTGTTACGGGACATAAGCCAGTATAGGTTTCTGTATCGGATACCCAGCTCGTCTCTTTTGGCTTTGATGTGTGTTTTCCAAGTCAACCTTCTGTCAAGGTAGGATACCGAGATATTTGACAGAGTCACTGTGGGGTAAGGTATTACCTCCCAATGTTACTGAGGGACAATCTCCTCTTCGCAAGGCAAAAGTAATGTGGACGGACTTTGTTGCACTAGCTCGTATACGCCACTTCCTCAACCAGACATCAATGTTGTTAAGGCTAGTCTGCAGAGAACATGATGCAGCTGCAGGATCAGTGTTACTGGCCAGAACTGCAGTATCATCGGCAAAAGTCGCTGTAACCACACCAGTCGTTTCGGGCAAGTCGAATGTATACAGCGTGTATAAGAGAGGCCCCAGGACGGATCCCTGTGGAACGCCTGCCATTATGCTGTAGAAATCCGAGGTTTCTTCATCCTCACGCACTTGGAAAGTGCGGTCTGTTAGGTACGATTCCATTAGGAGGAAGTAGCTGTGAGGAAGACATTCTTTTATTTTACTAAGCAAGCCCCTGTGCCAGACTTTGTCAAAAGCCTGCTGGATGTCCAAGAATGCTGCCGAGCAGTATTCTTTCTCTTCTAGAGACTTACGGATCCTCTCGTAGACTCTATGCACCTGCTCAATAGTGGAATGGTATTTCCGAAATCCAAATTGGTGCGCTGGTATAACTTGAGATTCCGCTAGGATGGGTTGCAGTCTATTTGTAAGTATTTTTTCGAATACTTTCGAAGTCACTACTAATAGGCTTATCGGTCTGTAGGAAGTAACGCTTTCTAGAGGTTTCCCTGTCTTGTGTATCATGGTAATTACCGACACTTTCCACAGTTTTGGGAAGTACTGAACTCTAAGAATGCCATTAAAGAGTGTGGTGAGAAAGACCAATGCTTTGCGTGGTAGTTGCTTCAAAACTTCTTTGGTTATTAGGTCAAAACCTGGAGCTTTCCGGTATTGGAGACATTTAATAGTCGCTTTAACCTCCTTTACAGTAACAGGCCTGGGTGGTAGAGACATTTGGAAGTCCTGGTTTAACGTTGCTTCAATTTCCTCTCCAGAGTCCTCGTCACCTTGGTTTGGCGTGAACACAGTGGCCAGATGTTTCGCAAACGCTTGAGCTCTCGATTTCTCGGTTCTCGCCCAACCAGCTTCGGTTTTCAGAGGGTATTTGATCTCTTGAGGTCTATTTAGTGACTTTGTCATCTTCCACAGGGAATAATTAGTTGCGAAAGCAAGCTTGTCAGCGAAATATTTATTGTAACATCAATACCTGGCAAAGGTGTGACCAGGTGGCCTCTGCAAAAGAAGCATATACAAAATAATTAGTCAATAAGGAAATTTAACTTTAGGGTAGACTTCATTTGTTGGAATTCGTCTAGGTGGGTACCCAAATAGTGCCAATTATTCTACCGCCTGAGCATTGATGTGCAAACATTACTGTGCTTTGGGCACACTGTAGCTAGTAAATTACTAGGCTAAAGGGTCTTAACATCTTATGATTCTTCAGTAAGAACCGTTGGATCAGTGCACCTAGAATTTGTGAACTCCTGGGTGGCATTTACTGTACTGATTATGGTCAGCGTCATCTCTTAATATCTGGAGAGTCTTGCTTGTCTTCTTACTTCTTCACATATAACAAATAAACTTTTTTGTTAACCTTTGAGGGACGGCACGTCAGTCCGAGTGACCCCCGCGGGCGTGGAGCGGTCGCCCGGTATATTCATATCCAGGCTGGTGCCGGGCGGGCTCGCCGAGTCCACCGGCCTCTTGGCCGTCAACGATGAGGTGTTGGAGGTTAACGGGATCGATGTCTCTAACAAGACTTTGGATCAGGTTTGTACATTATATGCTGACTACAGTAAACGACCGAGGTGACTTTAGAGAAACAATGGAGCACATTTTCTATAAATGCAATGTCAAGACTCAAGACATTGCATGTAGCCAAGGCTACGAAACGCATAAGCCTCTTTGGGACTGCATATTGCATATCTGAAACCGGAGGAGTATAGGTTTCTTCCTATTAGTGGGATCACCGCTTTAATAACCCACTTCTTCCAAGAATAGAAAACGGAAAGGTACGAGTACATTAGATCCCAACGGTTTGACGTGTTGCTGGTTTTGCCCCATTAAAAGACAAAATCTGTCAGAAACTTGCGGAGTTATTGAGCGTCAAAGTTTAGGAAACAGAAAGGTAAACACAATAGATCCCAATGACGTGTTGCTGGTTATGTCATCCCCCGTTAAAAGATAAGAAACTGTGTTATTGAGCGTGTGAGTAGTTGTCAAAATAGTTGTTTAAAATGGTTTCATTCTAAGGAATGAAAAGGAGGTGGAGGAGGTTAGGTAAGCCTAGTCTGGTTTTGAAATTATTTTTTTTATTTATTCGGTTCACAAATAGGGTGTAGCCCAGAACACGATTTACAATAATGATTACCATATATATAAAGTAAAGGCTCATTCTAAGTACAGTGAACACAAAATCCTTTCCTTACCCTATCTATCTGCAGGAGCTGATAAACTTACCCATTCACTTGTAACTGAGCAATATTGCGAATGTTACGTTACAAAAACACACAGAAACAACATGACAGATATAGATAAATGATACACAGATCAGCAGGGATATTCACTTATCCGTCAGAGTTAAAGATATATTCGAAAGCGTTTTAGCGAGCGTCCTATTGAAAGATAACTATGGTCTGTCTAATTTAGCTTGATAATTTTGACAGCTCACTATAGGGATGGGGTAGTGTATAATCGTTAAAGACTCGATTCGATTTTTATATTCATCGAATATTGAAAAATTTCTTATCTTATCTATTAATTATAAATTATTAATAGGTGGGTATGTTAATAAAAGCTCTCCCACAATATCACCTAGTGCATATTTTTATTTGGTCAGTCAGAATATTTAGTGGAATAGGTACGTGCCAAAATAATTTTTGAGAAAAATCTCTTGGGTGAAATAAAAAAAAATGGAACATAGAGTTATTTATTATTAAAATAATGGGGTACATCCTAAATTAAATTCATCTTCGTCATCATCATCACTAGGCCCACTACTGGAACTCTCCCCTAAGTTGATTATCAATTCTTGATCACAAACGCTGTCAAAGTGGACATCTCGCTCCCAGTCTTCTAATATATATTTTTTCGTGTGTTCCACGACTCTTCTCCAGTCATCCGCAGTAACGTAATCACAGGCATTTTGCAATAAAGTCAACATTTTCTTAGCCGTAAACGGTGGAGATGTGTTATGTTTGGCTGCATGACCTAAAAAAATAAGTAAAAATTAAGAAGGTATGATAAGTATCATAGGTAATAATAAGTCTTCTTGTATGTTTTACTAGTCTCAATAAAGAGTTTTTGTATTGTATTGTAAGTAGGTAAATAGTAAGTAGGTAATAATTTAATTTAAAAAACCAATGACTGTAAACTGCCCTTAAATAAATCTGAGTCTTTAAGGGACACTAATAATTTTCTTAATGTCGGATATTCATCACGTCTATAATACGCGTAAACATGATTGCGTATTGCGGCGGCATCAAAGTCGTCAATCGCAGTGACACTTGAGAGTCTCCTTCGTTTTTTATTCGGCGTCGACAATTTTTTCCGTGTCTTCCTCTGTCGCTTGAGTTGATGAGGGCTTGCCATGCTTTTCTTGCAATATACGAGATACAGTTGCACGACCGATGCCAAGAGCGTCCGCAACTCTGTTGCCAACTTGGGTTAAAGGCAACAACGGTCCGCCATTTTGACACTCACGTTCAAAATAATCTTGCAAGCGAACCACAAACTCGCGACATTCGCTGTGCAAAACAGTCTTTTTAGTTCTTTTCGGCATTGAGAAACCAAAAATAACAAAAACTAACGACAAATACTCAACAAAAACAGTAGAAAGCAGAAAATAACAAAAACTCAACAAAAACAATAAACAGCAGAAAATAACAAAAACAGTAGGTACCTAGCAGAACAAAAACAAAAACTCAACAAAAACAGAAAAAAGCAGAAAGTAACAAAAACTGAACAAAAGCGTATACAAGGCACTAACGGCGCGACGTCAGAACTCGTACTGATTTACAAAATGGCTGGCTGACAAAAGGATGTTTTTTTTTTTTTTATTAATTTATTCTGACCATGGATACAAGTCCTTCAGTCGAAATCTTTATTATAATTTTAAGTACATTGTTTATTGGAGAGGATATTCCCTCCAATATTCGATAAAGAGTGGGCGTTTATCGAATCACATCGATTCATTTTGTGACGATTCTTGAAAATAGCAGACTGTTGAATTTTTTCCATTCTTCGACAGTAAATCACATTCACAAACACTCAACGTTTATTAAACCCACTATTAATACGCGTTTAGCACTTATTGCAAAATTATTATCCAAGAAGGCAAAAAATTTCATCCGCTTTCCAAAAGCGCGGCAAAATGAATCACAAAAGGATGACAGGCTGTAGTGTTGCCAGTTGCCACAATCTTAGAGTTATACTATTTTTGATTTCCATTTTTATTTTAAGAATAACACCTGTCAATATAAGGGTGACACGCAATTAGTGCCATTAATAGAATATATTATATTGCCAATGAAAAGCTAATTCCAACACATAATTTACGCGATTTTAAATATTCGATTCAATTCAAAACCGATTTTTTATAGTCTGTGGTTTGTTCGTTATACATGGCACATCACTAAGTGGGCGGTAACCATCCATGAAGTACAACATTAACTGTATGAGAGAAAAACTAAAAAAAACACGAAACTTCATAGGCGCGAGCTGTCAAAATTATCAAGCTAAATTAGACAGACCATAAATTTGAGCGTTTCATTGAGCCGAGCTTCTGTAATTGTTGCGCCTCCCTGTACCGTTTTGATCGAAAACTAGAGAGTAAGGTAAAGACATAGACGGCCTTCGCAACAGAGGCCTACCTACTACAATGATGATTGCTGTAGCGACACTTGTTATTTACTCGCACATTGTATTTTGTCGATTAGGCAGAATGCAATGTGCGGGGTTCGGTGCATTCGCTCACCAGTCGATCCTTACGCGCGTTCACAATTGTCGTGTCTATAAAAATTCTAAGTTGTTGTTACCAATAAACTCAGTGATTCGGAACTTGAATTTTATTGATGAACACCTTCTCCAAAATTGCTAGTGTCAGATATGAGAATAACATTATTTATTTACCTGCAGGTGACGGACATGATGGTAGCCAACTCGTCCAACCTGATCATAACAGTCCGTCCGGCCAACCAGCGCGCGCCCCCTCCCGTTGAAGTTGTCGCCGCGCCATCCAGTGAACACGACGAGGATCGGTAAGTTTTTATTACGCATCGTCACCCTACGCCGGGGACGCAGTGTGGGGATCCCCCGCCAAAGATTGGTGCGGTCTATACCCACTAAAAATTCCCAGCGGCACTTCCTGCTTGGTTTTTATGGCGGAGGACCTGGAAACTGGCAGAGCCTCTACATCAATCGCACCAACGAAAGTAGCATATAGGTTCCTACTAGGGAGTAACCATCAAGGAGGAAATGGTCGCATGCTCAGCCATTCCTGCGGGTAGTGGTGAAATTATTGACTGTATTCAATAGAATCAAATGAGCCTGATGATGGGGACCTGTATCATGCGCGTACCCGCAGTGGGACACCAGACCCACCCTGCTGTCTGATCGGAACCATTCAGTGGGAATTTTTAAATACTGACGATCTATTGGCTATCGCCCACTGCCCACCCACTTGTAAAACACTAGAATCCATAGACAACATTGCTTACATTACATGTTTAAACCTCCACATTAACATGAGTAAAATAACAAACGCAGCAATGTACATTGAAGTTGTAATCAATCGTAGTGGGTGTGAATTAGTCAACCCGTCAGGTCGATATCCAAAAGTTGATTCAAAGGTCTATCTACACCCGTTAAGTACTTACCATAATGAAAATAATTAATATATAATATGTCCACAGATTCGACCAAGACGAACAAGACGAGATAGTAGACCTCACAGCGGTGACCCTCGACGAATCGGACCCCCTCCCGCCGCACATACCGACCAAGGACGACGGACAAGTGTTGCACCTCTAGTTGTGTTGTTATTGGTTACATTACTATCAACATGAACAACACGAGATAGTAGACCTCACAGCGGTGACCCTCGAGTCAGACCCCCTCCCGCACATACCGACCAAGGACGACGGACAAGTGTTGCACCTCTAGTTGTGTTGTTATTGGTTACATTACTATCAACATGAACAACACGAGATAGTAGACCTCACAGCGGTGACCCTCGAGTCAGACCCCCTCCCGCACATACCGACCAAGGACGACGGACAAGTGTTGCACCTCTAGTTGTGTTGTTATTGGTTACATTACTATCAACATGAACAACACGAGATAGTAGACCTCACAGCGGTGACCCTTGAGTCAGACCCCCTCCCGCACATACCGACCAAGGACGACGGACAAGTGTTGCACCTCTAGTTGTGTTGTTATTGGTTACATTACTATCAACATGAACAACACGAGATAGTAGACCTCACAGCGGTGACCCTCGAGTCAGACCCCCTCCCGCACATACCGACCAAGGACGACGGACAAGTGTTGCACCTCTAGTTGTGTTGTTATTGGTTACATTACTATCAACATGAACAACACGAGATAGTAGACCTCACAGCGGTGACCCTCGAGTCAGACCCCCTCCCGCACATACCGACCAAGGACGACGGACAAGTGTTGCACCTCTAGTTGTGTTGTTATCGGTTATATTACTATCAACATGAACAACACAAAAGAGTGCTCACAATATGTCATCATCGTCTCAGCCATAAGACTTCCACTGCTGAACATAAGCCTCCCTATTGAACCTCCAAACACACCGGTTTGAAGCTATCTGCATCCAGCGTCTTCCGGCGACCTTTATAGTCGTCTGACCACCTTGTGGGTGGAAGTCCTACGCAGCGTTTGCTAGTCCGTGGTCTCCACTCGAGCACTTTTCGAGAAAAATAAAGAGTTTTTGTATTGTATTGTATACCAAGGACGACGAGAAAGTGCTGCACTTCTAGTTATATTGTTATTGGTTACATTTATCTACTGTTCGGACAGATTTCTTGGGATTTGGTCGAGCTTGGTCAAGTTTGTGATTGTTTGGTCATAATTGTGATTGTTGGGTCTTGTGTATATGATCTTTTTGTTATATTTGTGATGATTTGGTCATATTTGTGATTATTTGGTCATCATTATGATTGTTGGCTTACGTATATGATCATTTTATTCTACTTATTTGATAAAATAACTTACAAATGAGTCAATTTTGGTCATACTGATGTATCAAATGGACTCACGTTTCATCATAACATAGCATATCTATTTAAAAACAAGATAAATATATATCATGGGGTCAATTAATTATTACAGAATATCGGGTCAATTATAAGCGTTTATCATGTAATTAGAGTCAAAAAAATTTACCGATTTAAAGGTATCAATGAACATAACATGAAAACTGGTCGACTGTTTCGATAAAACTTAAATAGAACCTGGAAAGAATATTTAGAATAAAACATATTATTCTCAATCGGCTCAGGTGTCTTTGAGTAATCGTTGAACATAAATAAAAATATTAAAAGAGCTTTTCCTCCTTATTTTGAAGTCTGTTATAAATAAAAATCGAAAAAAACATTCCAAAAAAATTTAGAAATGGTGCAAAATTAAGTGATATTCCATTATTATTAATAGTAATGCAAAACTATTATGTATTATTAAAACATTATTAAACGTAAACGTAGATAACGTCACAATATTAGTCTATTCATTCCTTTTACTTATTTTATACGCGATTTTCAACATTCCTTAAATTAAGTTTCAAATAATTTAAACTCAGTTTTTTTATTAAATTTTTACATTGCGGACAATAAATTAAATTTAAAATTAATTTAGGTGTAAAAATCCATCCATTTTTGTTAAAACATTTGTTAGATGTAAGGTTTTTTCGTCAAGATCGTCTTATTCGTAAAAATACTATTAAAATTTCCCATTGTACATTATTCCCCTCTTCCCATAGAAGGTGCTATGTAGGAAAACTAAATTCATGTGTTTTCATGTTAAAAATCAAATTTGTTTTCAACCAATAGTCAGTCAAGGCATTTATTTTGCAGTTCATTTTAAAACAAAGAAGAATTTTCAGGCATTGAGATTGTAAGATTTAATTTCTTCATACATTAAAAAATCTTGCTTAGAACAGTAACATAAATGTTTGGACAGACTTTGGTTTGCGTTTGTCATACAAATAGTTTATACCCTTTTAAATGGGAAGTACATTTTTGAATTGATTTTTCTTCGGGCCGATTTCTGAATTTTAGAATGGATAACATGTCGACTAACCTACTTATAGAAATCTGCCTGTCGATCCGTCGCGTCTTTCGTAAAATAGGCCTTAAATTGTTTATAAGGCAGCGTTATCTTTTACCATCAGGAGAACTCTTGCTCGTCTTCTTACTTTATTGTATAAAAAATATAATTTTGTTCAAATTTCAAAATGAGGACAGATACTACTGAAATGGCTAAAACTAAACTTGTATGACAAATGCTCTTATTATTACGTGCTTACAATATGGCCTATATTATGACGTGCCTTTATCAGTGTTCTACAAAATAAACTATCTTAGATCTTATTTTGGTCCAGAGAATGGCGGTGACGTATTTAGAATTAATACAATTCCTATAGAAATATTACTTATAATTTAATTATACATTAAATAACAACTGTCAATGCCATTCCCTGCGCTCGCGCACTTTTAAAAGAACATTCTGTAATATAAAAATAGAAGTTTTCAAAGCTTAACTCTTAAAGACTTGTAAACCATTCCACGGCAAATTATGCCATTTTTCTATCTAAAACACATATCATGGCATAAGTATTATATGAACTTAAGTATAAATTATGCATTACATTCGCGTTAAAAGCTTAATCGTTTTTGTAAGCTGTTAGCAAAATATTTTTATACATCTTTTAATGTATAGGGCCTAATCGAGTGCCTTGGGGTAGCCCATTATTAAATTTGCAAATCATTTGCATAAACTTTCGCTGTTTTCCCTACTTAGTGTTTAAAAGCGAAATTATGTTTGTATGTTATGGATTTTATTACATTAAAATATATATTTGAAAGTTTTGCTAGAAAAAATGTAATAAGAAAGATGTTGAAAGCTCTTTAGAGATCGAAAAGGTTCGCCTTAGTACTTTTTCGTACATTTTCTTGAATAATCATGTTTATGTAGCATTTTTGCTGTTTGTATTCTTGATCAGTATCATCCATTGTTTGGAATGAACATTTTGATGTAGTCAAAAACATTTCTTAGTAAGATATAATCAGCATTTAGGGGCCAACTCCACAAGCGTCTTCAAACAGTGTGTACCATTAAAATTTTAAAACAGTTTTATGCTAAAGCTAGTAAGTCGTTAGACTGATATAAAGTTACCGACAAAATATTCAGTCTATCAACAAGAAGTTTTATACAATACTGCGTTTGTGATCCTAAAGCCACTCCACTTGGTGTTAATTTGAAATTTTGAACCTAAAAAGTGCTTTGACTGTTGCTTAGTTTAATAATTTGCTCCAAATAGGGTTCTGTGAGGCATAAAATGTGCGCTTGTGAACTAGGCCCCTTAGTTTTAGTAAAATCATATCTATAATATTCTATATCGATCACATTAATTTAAATTCCTTTTTAGGTTACTCTTTAGGTTATTTATGTTTAATTTTAGAATTTATAATACTTAATCAGAATCTTGTAAAATTATATCATTGTGATTGTAATTTAGTTAAGTTTAAATGAATTACTGTAACTATTATAAAATTAAATATACTTTTAGTTTAGTTTATCATTTATCACAGTTTATGTTATAAACATTCCATATTATATTTTTCTTTGCAATGAAATCTTTACCAGACCATATCTTTGTGTGTTTAAAAATATATTTTGTTTAATATAAAAACACAAACCGAATTTAGAAAAAAAATGGTTTCCATTTTTATTTTAACATACAGTATTGCACTTGTATTAAAATTTCATTTATTTTGCCCAAAATATGTATTTATTGGATTTTAACGTAAAATTTACAGCCCAAAGTGATTATTTGGCTATCGGGCACTGATGACTATAACTATTAACCGACTAAAATAAAACGTACTTAAGAGTCATTGAGTTGTTAAAAGGCACTTTTCAATTTTGTCGCGTAAATCAGTAGCACGTTACACGACAAATTTAAGAGACGTCTTTTAACCTTGTATAACGCTCTATGACTCTGATAACATTTTATTTTTATCGGTTAATCTGCTAGTTACCAAAACGCGATAACCTATGGGCCCTTTAAAACATTTTTGGCATATTTAGGTCTTTATAATTTTCATTCTTTACTCAAGGTATTAAAATGTACTTAAAACTGGTTTCAACGTATTATAATAATCGAACATCATGTACTTATGAATTTATAAGCCATTAGCTTTTTTATATGTAATCGGCTCAAGAAATGGTCCAAAAAACGTTACAGATTGTTTAATGTTTGAATTTGGAATATTTAAAAAAATCAATTATAAACGACACTGGCAAAATACACAAGTCATTAAAAAAAGAGACACTGTGGAACGTAAGTTCTAATTTTAAAATACATAATGTTTAATTTTTATAGTTCTTGAATATGTGTCATACAGTCCACGCATTAGCCAGTTCATTAAGAGGTTTATAAATGTTGCAAATTCAAACATTATTTTTAGCACATATATTTTATATAACACAAGTCGGCTAGTAGACGCTAGTATACAAGTGTTGTATGTATTAAAATATATTATTCTTATTTAATACCAATTGTGATTTTATTTATTTTTTAAAAAGAGAGTAAACACAAGTTCAGGCCACACGCCAAAAGATGCATGTCGCGCACCATCGGTTTTATAAAACCTTGATGAAGTAAACCTTGAAAACTATTAAATTAAAAATCTTGCCAGTTCCATGTTTTCTCAACCCACGTTAAAATATTTACTATTAGTTTAAACTTAAACTCTTAGGCTTAGAGTTCAAAGTCCAATGCGAGGAAGCTATTAAGAAAATTAGTACAAGTTCGTTGAGACCAAACTAAATATAGGTTTCCATTTTTAAACGACAGGTGAGCGTGCTCTCAATTTGAATTTTACTAAGTAGGTTTTCCTAAGAGCTTTTAAAAATATAAATGTACCTACTTATTTACAAAAAGAGGTGAAATAAAAAAAAAAACGTTAAAAAAATTGTAGGGCGAAACGTCCAGTGAATTCTACTTATCAAGCTTCTCTGAAAAATACGCAAGTAGAAAAGAGTTCATATTCTAGTTAAGTGAAAACATAAATCTGTTACTGAGATTTATTACGATTACGTTACCCCTTGGAAACACACTTGTTTTTTTATTATTAAAAAAAAGAGTTCCCGCCAATTTTTCACTTTTTTTTTCGACAGACGTCTTTTAGAGCTTTATCCTTTTTTTTTCCAGGAAAAATGCGTTACGCATCATCACCCCACGCCGGGGGGCGTGGGGCGGTATGTGGGACTCCCCCGCCAAAGATGGGAGCGGCGGGGATACCCACTAAAAAACCTGGGGGTGTTCCTGCGGGACGCCATAATGCCGGGGCAACGGGTACGCCGAAGCACTCATCCGCAGCCCCGACGGCGTTTGGTCCTCACTGACAGGAGGACCCCTCCGCGGAAAAGGACCCCTCCGCGGTTTAGAGATTTACCTACCTTGACTATAAAGTTCCCATGACCGAAGACCTAATTTCTATAAATTAGGTGATCTGTTTGAAAAATAAATTAAAATGGACTTTACTATGTTGTTCTAAGATATTTTTTTAAATAGATAGATGGATGCAATGTTGACATCTTGCCCATAGGTCGACATACTGACAGACTGATCGGCGTCAGTAGTACTTTTGCTTTCAGTGTGATTACTGCTGTGATTAAATATTTATTATGGCTGACGAAAGGTAAGCATCTTTTTATTATGTTTCGTGGTGTTACGTGAGTGGTCATCCAAAATGTTGGCCAATGTCATAGAGATAAAATGCGGCTGACGGCTGAATGCTGAAGCGATACCCTATATACTTATGTATTATCTATGGAGCCGACTTACTTGTTTACTTTACTTGTAAAAGTTAATAGAATAAAAACGTCCAGTCATAAAAATGTCCATTCGGAAAATAGTCCAATCATAAAAATGTCCATTCGCAAAATGGTCAAATTATAAAATTGTCCAATCGGAAAGTGGTCCAATCATAAAAATGTCAAATCGTAAAAAGGTCCAATTTGAAAAATGTCCATTCATGAAAAACGTCCATTCGTAAAAATGGCCAATCACATTTTTTCACTTTATCCGTTGTTCTATCAATAGCTAAACCCGTAGTCCTATTAAAAGTGTCACGTACCTAGTGAATTTTTTTTATTTCCAATGACAGCTGTCAAACTTGAAATGTCAATATCTCTGAAAGTTCTCGCAGGCTGACGCTTTTATGAAAGAAAAGAAAGGTCTTGAGGAGATCTGCCTTTCAGATGACAGCTGTCAAACTTGAAATGTCAATATCTTAGAAAATACTCGTCCTAGGCTGACGCTGTCATAGAAGAAATTAAAGCTCTTGAGGAGATCTGCCTTTCAAATGACAGCTGTCAAACGATAACTTTCTGAAATATTGACGTTTCAAGTTTGACAGCTGTCATCCGAAATAAAGATTTCCTTTCATTTCTTCCATGACCATCAGGAATAAACCAATTTGTGTTGGACATTAATCATAGTTGGACCAAAAACATATTGGACATAAATCCTAGTTGGACCAAATTATTTTGGACGAAATTCGTGTTGGACATTAATACTAGTTGGACATTTTGGATTTTGGACATTTGTCGTATAAACCCTATAAATTAATTAAAAACGAATGCATTGTATTATTTCATTACTACACGCACGCTACTGCTACTTGCTATTTAACTCGATGCTTTATTTATTTTTTTAAGTACGTAGGTACGCATTTAAATTTTCAAGTTTTAAAGCATAGTTTTAAATTCCAGCCCGTTTCCATTCCTATAGACAGTATCTTATAGTGCCATCGTAAACGCGCGTTAATATGTTTGCCAACGGTTTAACTGCACACTGCACGCTAAACAAACACCAATCAAAAAGTGATCCTCCTTTGTTTATAATTTCAGTAAACAGTATTTACTAGCGTCATGCGCCTCATTTCCTGTATTATGAACAAAATTTCATTAATAAACACATCGATCATTTGTTATTCTAACGGCAAGAAAGTTTTTATTTAAAATGTGCACATGAACACATAATATTTGCAAGCAATGATCACTTTTAGTAAAAATACGCTTTCTATTCTTTCCCTAAAGTTTACACGACAGCGAAAACTGAAGAAAATAAGAGGCAGCCAGAATCCAGCGCAATGACCCTTAGTAATGTTTTTTTTTTCATAATCCGTCATTAACGACCACGCACGATTATTTACCAACAAATCAACAAAAAATTCGTCAAACTTATTGTAAACGAGATAAAAGTTAAAATCCCTCGAGTTTACTGAACGTGTATTTTGGCAATGGCATTGAGTAGGTTTAGTCTCCAGAAATAAATGTTACATCTTCCAGAGCAGACGCTTGTGCCAAAAAATTGCCGCCCTTACCGCGCCAGTCAGAATTCAGCTGAATAGTGAACGCGCGCGACGTCAAATTTAAATACACGTGTTTTTAAAAAGTTAAAGTTTATTCTTTTTTATTGCCAGTGAAATGGATGAAGATTACCACCCAGTGTACACCAGAACGGAGGCCATCACCGAGCAGGATGATAAACATTTAGCAGGAGCGACCAAAGAGTATAGAAACGACTTAACCGTCCTCATTCCAGAAAATCCTTTTCCGGAAATAGAAGTAGATGCGTATCCTCCTTTGAAGTTTTCATGGGTGATACCAAAGAAGATGGCGGCCATGGCTTTCCCGCGGAATAAGGAAAATTTGAAGTTTTTAATAAATCAAGGTATTACTCATTTGGTGACGTTGACGGCGGATAAAAAACCGCCTGTTGATGATATGCCGAGGCTGCGGTGGACGGAAGTCCCTGTGGAGGAATTCGAAGTACCTGACGTGGAGAAGATTAAGAAGTTTATTGATGTCTGTAAAAGAGCAGAGAAGAATGGAGAGGTAAGTTAACAAAAACATTAACACAACGAATTTTGTCGGTTAAATTCAAACTTAGAACTTCAAGACCTACCCGCTAATTGTTTGGCTTACCCGCACTTTTGGTGACCAAAGAAGAATGAAAACTACCATAACTATGTCGGTTAAATTCAAACTAAGAACTTCAAGCCTACCCTTTAGTATTATTTATCAGTACTTTTTGTGGCCAATTCAATTCCTGTTCGATATATTTGGCTTAGATTTAAAATTTAAACGGATGAACTTGAAGATACCCAATTTTCAGCGGGTAAACCCTCTGGGCACACCTAGTGATGTATACGAAATCTCATTCTGATGCTAATCACTGAAAAGACTTGACTAAAAAGCTTTCACAGGAAGTGTTCGAAGCCAAATCAATAAAACTAATACGTGAAGTAAACGTTTAAATTCCGTTAACCTCACCATAAGTACATCCCTGTCTAATGGCGTCACCACCTGACAGTGGCGGATTTACAGTCTAGGCCGCCCTAGGCCCCAGTCCATGTAATACCTGCACCTACGTCGTATATAACATGTCTACTCCTACTTACTCCTTAAACAATGGCGGATCCAGAATTTTTTTCTTGTGAACAAGGTAGGTTAGTACATTTCTACGTTTACCTACAATTTGAATCTCTAAAATAGGAAATGTTATATCTCTGACAAGAACGTGTGCGTTAAACTCGTTCTGAATAGAATAAAATTTTAAAAACCTTGTAATGCGCGAGCAGCTTGCTGCGAGCGCCGAGAAAATTTTACGTTTCAGACTACAAAAGATGTGCAATCAGAGCCGGTTTTAACATTACCAGCGCCCTGGGCGAGATTTCTACGGCGCCCCATAAAAAGCAATTCAAACCCATACTAAAAAGGAAAAAATTCCAGGATTTTTTTTCTGGGCCGATTCCGATGGGCAAAATCATGGGCGTATCTAGAAAAAAATCCACCTTTCCAGCTTGCTGCGAATTCCGAGAAAATTTTGAATTTTTCAGCACAAATGATGTGCGTTTAGCTTGCTCCGAGCGGCAAAGAAACTAAATAAGTATTCTTATTTATAAAAGCGCGAGCAGCTCGCTGCGAGCGCCGTGAAAATTTAGATTTGTTCAACACGAATGATGTGCGTTTAGCTTGCTTCGAGTGGAAAAAAAACCAAATGTCCTTATTTATAAAAGCGCGAGCAGCTCGCTGCGAGCGCCGAGAAAATTTTGAATTTTTGCAGCACGAATGTTGTGCGTTTAGCTTGCTCCGAGCGGCAAAGAAACTAAATAAGTATTCTTATTTATAAAAGCGCGAGCAGCTCGCTCCGAGCGCCGAGAAAATTTAGATATTTTACAGCACGAATGATGTGCGTTTAGCTAGCTTCAAGTGGCAAAGAAACTAAATGTCCTTATTTATAAAAGCGCGAGTAACTCGCTGCGAGCGCCGAAAAAAAATTGAAATTTTCAGCACGAATGATGTGCGTTTATCTTGCTTCGAATGGCAAAGAAAGTAAATTTTCTCATTTATAAAAGCGCGAGCAGCTCGCTGCGAGCGCCGAGAAAATTTTGAATTTTTCAGCACGAATGATGTGCGTTTATCTTCCTTCGAGTGGCAAAGAAACTAAATGTTCTTATAAAAGCGCGAGCAGCTTGCTACGAGCACCGAGAATATTGAATTTTTCAGTACGAAAATTACTATAATGGGGCGCCCGTGGCGCCCCTTTTATCCGGCGCCCTGGGCGGTCGCCCAACCGCGCCCCACCCTAACGCCGGTACTGTGTGCAATGAGCTCGTTCTGAGTGGTGAGCAAAATACATAATATTCTATTTATAATTGCGCGAGCAGCTAGCTGCGAGTGCCGAAAAAATTTAATATTTCAGGCTACAAAAGATGTGTTCTGAGCGGTGAGAAAATAAATATTCTTATTATAGAGCAGAGCCGCCGAGAAAAACCCATGGCCCTTTGAGGCCTTTAAAATATTTACGTACTTTTAGTTATTTCTTGTCATCAGTGATTTTTTTGTCACGATTGGCCGCCCCTAATATCTGGCCGCCCTAGGCCCGGGCCTACTGGGCCTTAGGGCAAATCCGCCACTGCCACCTGACTTATATATTTGTTTATTTATATACCGGCGAATGACTTATTTACGTCGTTTAGGTAATGTAAGAGTTTACCCAAAACTTTTATTTGACGAGAGCCACGTTTTTTTGCTATGACGAAGAGCGGCAAATGACAAGACCGCTCATGATAGCCCAGAACACACAGAATTTATGATTATGTCTAAATATGCTACTGAATTTATGATTATGTCTAAATATGATACTGAATTTATGATTATGTCTAAATATGATACTGAATTTTAAAACACTAGGCGGCACCAATGTGATACTTGTTATAAGTATTTCCCCAGGTGACCTCTGCAAAAGAGCCTACCACTACAAAAACTAGAAAAATTTACCGTAGCTAGTTTTCTAATTTTTTAAGGATCTAATCAAATAGTCTCAAATTAGGTAACAACTATATCTGCCCAGCGGTTTTACCACAGAACTAATACAACTAGAAGTAGCCATATTATGTGTGAGTGTGACGGCAATAGGGAAAATTCTATGTGAAGAAAAAGGAGAACCTATTTTTCTTCCGTCCCTTTCAGCGTGGCCGGTTTACGTTGTTTGTCACAAGTTCAAACGGCTTCTTTTTTTTTTTTTTTTTTAAATGACCTACGCTGTTGGTCTCAGATTAAGACCTCTACAGCTTTACCGGGCGTGTGGTGAGCGCAGGAGGCACTCGACCCAAAGTTTTTGTGGGCGACTAGCTCAAGGGCGCCTCAGATGGCACGAACCTCGGCTTGGGCCGTCGCCAGATACGGGGGACTAGACTTGCCCTGGCACCCCTGAAGGGGCGTGTCCTAGGGCCCTAACAGTGTTTTGATCTGTTTGATTATTTGGAGAGAATCTAACTGATCTGAAGGATCTCAGAGGTCTTCGACCGCGCCGGCGCGGTCGGTGTCGTGTTTGTGTTGGTTGGAGGATCTGGTATCCGGGACCAGTACCGAAAACGGAGCGACTGTTGCGCATGGTTGGCGGATTCGGCGATCCCAGCGCCGCCGATGTGACGGCAGCGATGGGATCGTCCGGATCGTTCAACACGTTTTTAGGGCGACGACGGAGGGGAGTGGAGGCCTGATCTACAGAGTAGTTCGAGGCTTGGACAACGAGGGGATTGGGGTGGTGGGGGGCCGCGTCAAAGTAGCGGCGAGAGCAGTCCTTCATGAATTGAAGTATAGCGGCTTCCTTGTGACAAACATACCATCAAGTCATTCGAATTATCTTTTATTTTTTAAGATTTTAAGTGCTTTCAGGGAATAATTAATGGTTTATGTGTACTCATAGTGGTAGTGAAATGGTAGGATGTGCAGTTTTGGGCTGTAAAAGCAACATTAGGAGAAACTATTGCTGTCGCATAGGCGGGCACGCAGTGGTGAACCACCTGGGTTTTACCCTCTGAAAAGTAGTCTATGGTATTTTGGGGTCGATAGATGACGTTGACGTTACCGCTCACCATCAGGAGATCCGTCTGCTTGTGCGTAGAAACACAAAAAAGAAGATAAAGAGAATAACTCTGTCCCTCTTCTTTAAAAATAAGTACAATACGATTTTTAAAACTATCGCGAGTGTTTTCCCTAACTAAATACAACAAAAACGGCACAACTCACGTCTAAACAGGAAGACAGGAGGTGAAGGACATCGTAATTGTCCGAAACCGTGGCTGATCGAATGTTCTCGACAATATTAGACGTTAATAGAGTTGTGCCGTTTTTGTTCTTTTTACTTAAAGATGTCCAAAGCTGTTATAATGGTTGCAGGTGATCGGTATCCACTGCAGACAGGGTCGCAGCCGCAGCGGCGTGATGCTGGCCTGCTACCTGGTGCACTTCCACCGGTTCCAACCAGACCAGGCCATGAACGTGGTCCGGATGATCCGACCTGGTAAACATTCTTCCAAGCCTGAGGGCCTATTGGCTATAATTATCACACACGTTTGATGACAACTTAAATGTACATTGCTGCGTTTAATAAAAATATCAAACGCATATCAATGAGGAGGTTTAACCAAGTAATGTACGCTATTTTGTCTATGGATTCAAGTGTTACATGTCGTTTGGTAATAGCCAATAGGCCCTCTGATACGTACAACAGTATGTCACTAATAAGACGGAAATGTGATGTGTCCTTATAATTTAGCTTTAGGGGTAGTGGTTCCAACATACAGATCATAGAGCTAATATGTTCCAACAGAATAGAACAAAAGTTATGTAGCCAACCTATAAGTTGCAGATTCAGGTCGCCGAGATTACTACAAGGCCTGCAACATGACCTGACGACTACCTCCTACATATCTTAGAGGAAAAAGCCGGGACTCGGGACCCACAGTTTTACGTGCCTTTCGAAACATAGTCGCGTCTAGCTCTAGGCGAAAAGTTTTTGCCACACTGAGGTTTGAATCCAGGGCCTACTGATCATAAGCCGAAAGTACGACCACTGGGCCAAGGGTGCTACAATATGTTTTATGCTAGCTCTACGTATCGGCCGATGACATCGCGTCATTTTGCAGCAACTAACTGAAACGAAGCACAGTATTGTTTGCACATCACTGCTCGGGCGGTAGAATAACTGGCACTGTTGGGGTACCCACCTAATCGACCTCCTGCAAAGGAAGTCTACCCCCGGTAAAAAGTTGCGAAAAAGTTACATTTTTCAGTGACTGATGTTGCGAAAGTTGCTCAGTGTGCAAAAAAAAATTATTGCTCGTATAATAATTATTTATATTGTCCTTTCATATTTTGAATATATTTATTACATGTATTTTTGATTCAGTATAGAGGTTAGCCTTTGACCAAAATCTCGCATGACCTCAAGCGATGCCACTTGCCACCGAAGATAAATTATGACCAATCCTATTATTTGTGCAGGTTCATTAGACAGCGAAGAACACGAAGAGGCCGTGGGGCGGTACTTCGAATACCTCACAGAAGACAACCCTCTGAGGTTCGGAGTATCCCCCGACGTAGTGGAAGAGTTCATTGAAACCGCGCGCGCAACTACCAAGAAGGTTCTGAGCGATTGAACTGAATAAAACCTGCATTCTCAGAGTTTCAAAGATTTAAAGTTATTGCACTGGCAAATAAACAAACGTGTGAATCCAGCATTCTCGTGCGTAAGCGCAGTAAAAAAAAATAAATCTATTTTCAAATCTTTGTAACGGAAGTGACGTAAAGAGGGTGGGTAGATGTAATTTAATAAAGTGTGATATTTTAATCGTTTAGCTTAAGAAATAATATTATTAATGCTGTTAAATATTCATTTTGTAAATAAAAGTTTATGAATTTAATGTTGAATTTATTTCAAGATTCGTTCTGTCCCTGATACTTGAACTTTGAACATCTGATAAATTTCAAGTGTTTTCTAATTTTAGTTGCGACACCAATAAGTAGGCCTAATTAATACAGATTGGCATCGCGTCTTCTGCCTATTACATCTTCAAATGTCAATTTACTGTGCCAACAACCGTACCACCTGGCATCATTCCAACTACGATACTGATATGCCAATGGACAGAAATAAAATGCATTTTATTCAGTGATTACACTTTCCATGTCGCGGAAGTTTATAAATTATGACTTTGATGTTAAATAATCCAGAGAATAATAAACCTGCGCGACTCTGACGCAAGAGAAGAAAAAAATAAAAGTGACGTTCCGTTTTACGCGCCAAAAACTCGTGCCAAGAAAATGAGCAAAGTGCCGAATCGAGTAAATTTAAAATTAGCTAGATTGTTTTACAAATACATGGAAGAGTCTAAGGAGAGGCAAAATGAGCAGAAACAAAATAAAGAATTACCTAAAGAGGAAGAAAAAGATTACGAGTCCTACCCTCCGTATAATTTTTCGTGGTTCGTTGAAAATAAATTAGCGGCGATGGGTTGGCCGCAAACAGTGGAAAACTTGAATTATTTAGTGGACGTTGGAATAAATCATTTGATTACGTTGTCTCCGGAAAGATGGCCGCCGATCGAAGGGTTCCAGAGGAAGCTGAAATGGACGGAAATAAGGGTGAAGGAATTTGGAGCACCGACTTTGAAGCAGATTATCAAGTTCATTGAAATATGCGAACGGGCTCAGCTGAGAGGGGAGGTGAGTGATTTGTTTTTATTATGTACCCACCTAAATACATAATACATTCTCAATAGTACGAAAATTATGACATATAGCCGAATGATTATATATAGATTATAAAAAAAATGAAATTCTTGACAAAAAATCGTAGATGGCCATCAAACAAAATATAATCGCCACAATTTTCACATTATTTTATATCTCCTACCGCCCATGTGACTTAATTATTAACAGCTCGTAATTAACATAGTATTTTGTATTACAAGCTGTAAATAACACATTTCATATGTTATTTTAAACAACTGTATATCAGTCTGTGTATCAGTATTTATTGATAAATTCTTCAACTCTGTGACTTTACTTTTTTTTCTTTTACTCTGTGACTTTTTGAATAATAAACGTCCTAACATTAGACATGTAACGCCTACAAAAATTAATAGAGCAACTCCTGCGAGTGAAATACTGCGTTTTAGAGTTTTAGGCGATGCGGGTCGGAATATTTTGTTATTATTTTCTGGACATAGATAGATAGATAGATAACCCCATAATTGTTCACAAAAGTTATAAAACAAACAATATCTAACATTAAACTAATAATATACATAGGTACATTTGAACATAATAATTTAGTTGTGGTCATTTCCCAGGTGGTAGGCGTCCACTGCCGGCACGGTCGCGGTCGCACGGGCACGATGCTCGCGTGCTACCTCGTGCACTGCCGGGACATGGCGCCCGAGCGCGCCGTGCTCACCGTGCGCGTCAACCGACCCGGTAACCACTAACCACGCCGCCATTAAGGCCGAGTTTCCAGCTCCTGTTTAAATTCAAACATTTTTTGACTTAAAAAAAAAATTTTTTTTTGGTGTATGTTTTGTTGTACGTGCTTCCATCGAATATGGAAAGCAAAAAATATTGTTGGAGCAAACAAGAAGTCAAAATCGCCGAGATTTTTTTTTGATGTTGTCATGCTTATGTTGCATGTTTGAACTAAAGCCGCGTTTCCAACTCTTTTTTTGGTTTACACTCTCAACAAAAACACGTCAACACACAGCAAAATTTCCCTACACAAAAAAAATAATGTCTATGCTTCAAGCTTCAACAAATGTTTTTGCTTTCCATCGGCTATGGAAAGCAAAACATTTGATGAAGCTTACCGCCGGGCTCAGCTAGTAAATAAATAAATGAATAAACAAAGCAAAAACATTTGTTGAAGCTTGAAGCATAGAATAGAATAGAAATAGAATAGAAAACTCTTTATTGTTCACACAAATACAACAATATAAACTTAGAACTAAGATTACAAAGAAAGAAGTGTTACAATTGGCGGTCTTATCGCTAATAGCGATCTCTTCCAGACAACCAAGCAGGGAAAGGAAATACATAAAATAGAGCGACGGTGGTTATAAAGATATATAAGGAGACATAAGTACATATTTTTTATCATAGCTATATAAATATACCAATACATACTATTAAAACCAATAGAATAAATAATACATACTTAATGATATAATAATAAACATACATATTATTATACTACATATATACTATACGATATATAAATAATATATATAGTATATAGATATCATAATGATAGGAAGTGAGCTTTGACGCGATTTTTGAAGGAAGCAAGGGAAGGAGCGCGTCTTATCTCCACAGGGAGATTGTTCCACAGGCGGACAGATTCCACGGTGAATGATCCACCATAGAAGCCGGTGCTATGCGCTGGGCATTTCAGTGTTAGGTTCTCCGACGATCTGAGCGAGCGTGAATGGGTCGCATGAAGGAACTCAAAACGTTCCCGAAGATAGCGCGGGGAAGAGGGATTAAACAGAACACTGTAAAGAAGAGATAGAATATGAGCATTCCGGCGATGGCGAATAGGAAGCCACTTGAGCTTAGAGCGAAATTCGGAGACATGGTCATATTTGCGAAGACCAAATATGAACCTAATACAGAAATTTTGAAGGCGCTCAAGTTTATTCAGCTGATCTTCCCTAAGGTCAAGATAGCAGACGTCAGCATAATCGAGTACAGGGAGTAGAAGAGATTGTGCTAGTGCAATTTTGGTGGCGGTGGGCAGGAAGTTTCGCAGCCTACGAAGTGCGCCAGCCGAAGAAAATAGCTTTCGACTAGTTGTAGCTAGCTGCGGGTCCCATGACAGACATTTATCAAATGTTACACCCAGATTTTTCACAGTGCTGCTAAACGGTATGTACACCCCATTGAACATCACTTGAGGGAGACGGTCCCAATCAACTCTGCAAATTGTTCGTGAACTTCCCATGACAATGACTTGGGTTTTGGACGGGTTGACTTTAAGGCCGTGCGCCCTACTCCAATCGGAGATTTGGCGCAAGTCACGATTCACCGTAGCTATTGCCTCAGGTAACTCATCAAGAGGTGCTTGACAATACACCTGCAAGTCGTCCGCATAGAGGTGGTAGCATGAAGTAAGATTTAAGGAAATAGAATTTATAAAGGTAGCGAAAAGAAGAGGAGAGAGGACACCACCCTGAGGAACACCGGCGTCGATGTTACACCATGAAGAAAAGGAATCTCCAAGGCGAACTCGCTGCCGGCGACCGAACAGGTAATTATAAAGCCAGCCAGTTGCCGCAGGAGATATGTGAAGAGAGCGAAGAATAGCAAGAAGGATATCAAAGTCGACAGTGTTAAAGGCGTTACTGAAGTCCAGGAGCGTCAACACAGTTAACTGTCCAGTCTCCATCCCAAGACGAATATCATCCGTGATTTTGACTAATGCAGTAACCGTGCTGTGCCCTGGACGAAAACCGGATTGGAATGGGTTGAGAAGGTTTCTAGAGGTTAGGTAAGAGTGAATCTGATTATAGATGAGACGTTCGAGAACTTTAGATAGAAATGGAAGAATAGAGATAGGCCTGTAGTCACTGAAAGATTTTGGATTATTTTTTTTAGGAAGGGGAATAATTTGCGCTTGTTTCCACAATAATGGAAACACACAGTTTGAAATTGAGAAATTAAAAATATGGCATAAGACGGGAAGGATGAAGTCTAGAATTGGAATGAGCATATTGCGACTAATGTTGTCGACACCCACAGCATTAGAAGTGATGGAGAGTAAGCTCTTCTGAACATCAGCAGCGGCAACTGGGTTGAAGGTGAAAGATGGGACAGTAGAAGAACTTAGAGAAGAGAGATAGTTTAGCGTGTTGGATTTAGTGGCGTCATCGATGTTACTAGGTGATGCGAAGTGAGTATTAAGGGCATCAATATCCAAGTTATTAGAGATAGTGTCCTGGCGGGTTTTTCCGACTCCTATAGTCCGGAGGAATTTCCATACCTTTGCTGGGTCCTCGTCTTGAACAGAATCGTATATATGTCGCCTTTGAGCGTCTCTACATACCACATTGCAACGATTCCGCGCCTTGACATATCGAGACTTATTCACATCACTGGGACACATCTTATACCTAGTCTTTGCAGCAGCTTTTTTATGCTTTAACAACTTTATGTCATCTGTAAGCCAAGGTGCGGGCACATGTTTTATTTTTATAGATCTGAACGGTGCATGGACGTCATAAAGTTGTGTGACAATAGAGTTAAATATTGCTATTTGATCATCGATAGTCGAAGCATTCGTGACTGGAGACCAGTCAATATTACTCGCATCACTCATAAAGGCCTCTTGATTCATACCACCAAAATTGCGCTGCAGAATGACGGTAGGTTTTGGTTTGGGAGGACGAATCTTATAGGACAGAAAAATCAAGTCATGATAAGAAAAGGCATCAGCAGAGCACTGGCCATGCTTCGCAACATGTTGTAAGGAAGATACTAACATTAAATCAAGAAGAGACGGCAATGAGTTAGGAAAATGGTGGGTGGCACCTAGTGGGAGGATAGACATGTTGCATGAATTAATTAAGTTTTGCAAAGAGAAAGAGCGGTGATCTTGCTTTAGTAGACATGTGTTGAAGTCACCCATAATTATGGTGTGACTATAAGAAGGCGTAAGATTTTCGAGAATAGTTTCCAAGGAAGAGAAGAAATTAATGCTAGAAGAAGGGCTATAATATACTCCGAGTAGAATTTTGGTGTGAGAGAAAAGGATTTCTACAATTAAATGCTCGCCGGCATTCGCGGGCGGTGGTTGGGCTGAGGTGCTAATTACAGTATATGGAAAATGAGATCGAAGGTAAATAGCGACACCTCCACCACGACCACAAGTACGATCATTGCGTATAAGATTAAATCCGGGAAGAGCGTATGAGGCAGATGGAAGAGTTGGTTTAAGCCAGGACTCGGAGACTAGTATAGCATGAATGTTATTGTTGTCAAACGACGTCAGCATATCAGAAAAATGAGCCGGAATACTCTGCGCATTAATATGGATAATATTCAAATTTTTAGATACATCGGAGAAATGAGAACCCAACGTTTCAGAGAGAGAAGGTATACTAATAAAGCTATCGTCACTGCTAGACGAAGAAAGGGTTAAATAATCGTCACTATTATCATTATCAGAGGATAACATTAATATATGTATAATATCTAATTTAACAATAAATATATATATAATAAATATAATATAATACTACTAAAAAATATAGATACCTTAATAAAACAGATTCAACTAAATAAAATAATAATACACTACACCTGCCGGGTTCTGCTGTTGAGTTACAATAAAAATATTGATTAATATACAAACCAACAAACATTAATTATTTTTAAAACTTGAAACAAAAAAATTATAAGTAAACTCCAAACTTCAAAGACTGCAATGGCAAATACATGTTCCATGTTAAGTTATAATAAAGAGAAAAACAATAAAATAGAATGCCATGCTAAAGACTCTAAGACAAGAAACGGAGTTTTTGGCGGCAAGCCTTGATCATATCATTAGCTCCACGTCTTTTGCTTAATAATCGTGTAGAATTTGATTGTTAGCGTGTAATAATGGTGGAATATTGCGTGTTAAGTGTTTTTGAATGTGCACAGATGTAGGCAAGTGATATGGTGCTGAAATATGAATTTTGGTGCCCCCTCCAAAACTCCTCCGAACTTTCAGTAAAATTCCACCCATTTTACTGGAAGACTCACGTGACAAGACGAGCTATTAAGCTCACTCTGACTCTGACCTGACTAACTAACTTATTACTTAAAAAATAACATTTAACTTGACACTGGCAAAACACGAAAGTGGAGACCATAATTTAATATCCCGTGAACATTCACGAATTTTACTCGACACTGGCAAAATGCACATGTTGCCATATTATTAAAAAGAAAAAAAAAAGACAAGAAACAAAATATTGGAACATTTTATGCTTTTTAGTCTGTGGTGAAATAATAAGCTGTCATAATGTCACCTCATTAATAATGTCAAATGCCAAATCGATAATTTCGTGAAAAAAAGTAAAAATGAGGTTATGACAAAATAAAAATAAAGTTTTAAATATTACCCACAGATATTACCCTAAAATTATAAATATTGAAGTTAGAAGTAATATAAAGTGAAACATATCTATACATGCATTGTACATCAAACGGAACTAAAGCAAAAATAATAAAAATTACAACTACCAGCCGGCGCCTAGACTCCGCAGACGATTCATTTCTTAATTGCAGCCGCGCGCTTAGTTTTGGGGGCCGGCAAGGGCTCCTTAGCGCCTGCAATAACTTGTTTTGCTGCGGTAGTGGCAACAGCATGTTCCTTATGCACTCCAAGCTTCTCCAGATCAGTGACAGAGTTCACACGATGCCGCTTACCGTCTTCAGTCACGACGTAGACGGATCCATCACGGGTCCAAGACTTTGTAACACCGAATCTCTGTCTCGCCAACATAAAGGTGTTGTGACGTGCCTTTGTTAGAAATTCGGAAACAGTGATGCCTGTACCTTTGAGCTTTGTTTTGGCGGCCCAGATTTTACCGCGCACTGCCAAGTCACGAAGCTTTACCAGTATTGGCCGGGGACGAGAAGAGGTGGCCTTGCCCATCCTATGACAGCGACTGATATCTGTCTGATTAAAGGCAACTAATTGAAACTTTTCGGCAACTACCTTTGCAACAACAGATGAGGTATCTTCGTCTTTGTCCTCGAGGCAACCATGAAGAAGAAGGATTTTACGCCTACTCTGCATCTGGAGATCATCGTACCCTCTGCTCAGTATTGCCACCTGATTTTGTAGCGCACGGAGAGCATTTAATGTAAATTCTTTAAAAGTCCTATACTCAGCATCAAGGGAGGAAGAGTCCTTGGAAGGTGCAGCAGCCAGTTTACATTGTCTCTCCTCAAATTCAGACAGCTTTTGTAGGAACATCTCGCTCATCTGTGCCACAGAGTTCTCAATTGCTTCCATGATGTGTCAGTGTTGTGATTTGTAACAATAAACAGTGGAAAACACTTCCCAGCAGGTACTGTAGCCTTATTTTTAATTACACATGTAAATATTATGATTTTAATTCTTTTAACTATTTTATTTTTGAATATTAAATTTAAGCTACACAAAATAAGTGTTTACGTTAAACTACCCCCCGCCGAAAAAAGACATTTTTATTTTTTTGTGTAGGGGAATTTTGCTGTGTGTTGACGTGTTTTTGTTGAGAGTGTAAACCAAAAAAAGAGCTGGAGACGCGGCTTAAAACAGGAGCTGGAGACGCGACTTTACACAATCATTAGAGCGCTTATACAGTTGGATGCTCTCTCGCTCGCACTATTTGATACATTTTGAAATGTAAATTCATACAATTAACTTTTTGAAAATCTCAAGAGCAGCCTTGCACAATATTATTGCACATTTTAAAAGTGTTTTCAGTTTGATATATTAAAAATGGCAAAAAGAGATTTTTGAAAAAAAATATATTACTCCCCAATTTTGAGTTTCAAAAAACTGGGTGGTATGGGCAATTATGATCCTTACCATTCGACACCTGATTTGCTAGTCTTGTCACTCATTGTGATAAAAAATTCACAAATAATATGAACAATATTGTAATATTATTTCAATGTATTTTCAGGTTCCTGTGAAACCTACGAACAAGAAAAAGTGGTGTGCCATTACCACGACTGCGTCAGAGGAACAATAACTAAACCTGACTACAGACTGGTCGAGGATAAACTGTACTTCGATATGAACATGAAATATAACTACAGGGAACAAGACTCTTCGGAAGAAGAAGAAGAAGAAAATAAAGTCGTTGAACTTGGCAAACAAGACAAATGTGTGAAGCTACAGCTGCCTAAGAAAAAATCAAACGCCATGGTCATCAATCACAAAATTTATTTTTAAGAGTGCTTTTTACGAAAGCGGTCCCGCGGAATATAATTTAATCGATTTATACTGTATTTCATATCCTGAATATTTTTTTGTATGATAAAGTAAATACCTATTAAATTAAGAAACTTAATGAGAAATGTGAGGAGTCAAAATGTTAAAGATTTTTAAAACGCGCGATGGTGGCGCCCCACAAAAAGGACTCCTTTCGTTAAAAGCACTCTAGAACCCTACGTATAAATTTTATAAGATTTCAACTTCTATTAATTTTTTTTCGCAGTAAGAACCTTTGAAAGTGCAAAAACTACGATCTAAATGCTGCCTCAAATCATAAGTACAGTAATTGCTAAGAAAATAACACCTTTAGTTTGAAAATAACAAAAAAATGCTTGTTACTGCGTTTATGATAAGCGCAGCAAAATGAATGGTGGCGCTAGTGTCTATCTGTTAACTAACTAGTAGTTCGCCACGAACTGGGACCTCGCTATAAAATAGGTATACATGCGTAAAAGTTATAAGTATCTACGAAATATAAATGTATGGAAACTTTAACCTATAATATTCGTAAAAGGAAAGGAAAATGCCAAAATTGAAAGTAATGTTAAAACTCAAAATACGTAACGAATATACATCAAAAAAATCTTTATCTCTGTGACTATTTTATTGTTGTGATCAAAATTTCAATAATAATAAAATATGAAAGGTTATAATGTGTGTATTCACTTGCAGAAAATAATAGAATAAAATAATAAATATTACTATAGTTTTTAAAAAAAATCTCAAAAAATCTTCATAGTTTGTAGCACTTGTTTACGAAGAAGTTGCCAATGCAGTGGACATTAGAAGAATTGAAATTGGAAAAAAATATCTAGCTTTACTTGTGTTATATAGCAAATTTACAACAGTTATTATATTGATATTGTAGCTAATTCTATAACATTTTTGTCGTTACAGCCGATGATGACTTAGACTTGGAGCGAGAACGCAGAGCTATGACAGTCACGCGTAACATCTAGGCTCGCAGGTTTTCAAGATGTATCTACAGCTACTGAGCAAGACAAAGTGTCCTTGTTCAAGGCATTATCAGACTTTTTATACGTGCAGCTCGTCGATCACATTTGCACTTTCCATCAGGTGGGATGTGATCAAACGTAGGCCTAATTATTAATTATTTTTTTAAACAAAAGACTTGTGGATGAACTTTACAAACTACAACTTTACAAAAAACGGATCCAGTACAACAATGCTTTCAGGATGCTTTTGGCGCTGTCTCGATACTACAGAGCGTCAGGGATGTTTGCAGATATTAGAGTGAATGATGGTTTTAATGGCATAATGATATGTGATAAACATATTAATAACAATCCCAATAAGTTTCTTGCTCGTTCTTCTCATAGATATGCTTTTCGAACGAACAGTAGAGTCTTAAAATACTTGGGGGGGGGGGGGGGGGGAAGAAGGTTCCATTTTTAGGTTTTTTGTTTATGCCAATTCGAGTGTAATGTGCCCAAACTCAATAGCCATTGAAGAGGTTCAGTGAACACCTCCTGGCTCCATCATCAGATCAGCTCAGTGGTACCAAATTATTGAACTGTCGTCATATTTCTAGACATTTACAAAGTTTCATTATGGTACGATAACCAGAAGTTGGTCAAATATTACTTATATAAGATATTTTTACCGACTTTGTATGGAAAACTAATTTCAGCATCTTAAAAATAGACCATGTTTGGAAGCTCATAGCTGGACAACGATTGGATATAGATAAAAAGTGTTAAAGCCAAAGTTGTAGGTAATTTTAAGGAAATAAAGTAGGAAATGTAGTACAACAAAATATCGTACTACGCCCAGTTTTTGACATTTAGGTAAAAAACCTAAAAATGGGACCTTCTTCGGCCCCCCCACCCCTCGGGATCACCTCGGAGGGGTGGGGACTTTTAGTATGTTAATCTCCTGAATAGTCCAAACAAAGTTCCTAAGTTAGTTTTTCTGCTTTCGACTTTTCGATCCACATGCCTCTTTTGGGCACTCATTGACTGGCCTACTATTTGAATTAAAAATGGGTTTAAGTTTCACCCGCACGATCATTTAAATTCATAATATTTTGAGTAAGTCAACATGGCTATTTACTTATCCGTTAGGGAACCGAACCTAGGCCCAATTATCAAAAATGTATGAAATGACGTATTACGGCGTATCGATTTTTGACAATTCGGTCTTTGGTTCGGTTCCCTGACGGAAAACTGAATATCCCTGCAGTTCTCATAATATTATAATCGATAAACATTGTAATTTTGTATTCTCTATAACTCTACAACCCTTGCACCGATTTAGCTCATTTTTGGACGTGAGAATTCTTTTAGTTTGTACTACCTGTTTAAAAAGTTTTATCAAGACTGGATCATCGGTTTCATTGTAATAAAGCAATCTCTTTAACTCTTGAACCCTTCGACCGATTTGGCTCATGTTCGAACTTAAAAATTCTATGGATTTAAATTACGCGTTTGCAAAGTTTCATGCAGATTGGACCATTGGTTTTCCAGTTATCGCGTAACAAACATACATACAAACATACACTTTGGCTAATATATTTGTGTCACTTATAAAAAATGTGTATATGTTAGAAAAAAAATTATCAGCGGTCCAGTTTTGAAATAATCGTCAGACCTATCGTAAAGACTTTAAGTCACCTATATCTCTGCAACCCTGTAACCTATTTAGCTAATTTTTTCACTTTAATTATCCAATTAACCTTCTTAACTTGTGTGCAAAATTTCATTTAATTTGGATTAACCGTTTTCAAGTAAACGTCGACCAAACTTAAGCATCAGAGGTCAAGCGTTAAACTGGTCAAAACGCAGGCTTTTCGCGGCTCTCGACTCTAAGACCTCGCTTCACTCGGTCGACTAACTAAGACGGCGCAGCGACCCAAACTGAGTCTTGGCCTCCGACACAAGAATACGCCATTCCTGCCTGTCCTGCGCTGTCGCTTCCCAAGACTCAGCTTGGAGCGCTCTCAGGTCCTTCAGTACTTCGTCCTTCCAGCGGTACTTTGGACGCCCCACCGGCCGCTTGCCGGTAGCTCGTCCCAAGTATGCTCTTTTCACTCCCCGATCCTCCCCCATTCGCTCTACGTGGCCGAGCCAGCGAAGTCTGTGAGATTTTATCTCGCCGATGATGTTAGGCTCGGCCACTAGTTCTTCAATTTCTGCATTTGTTCTGATTCGCCATGAACCATCTACTTCTTTTATGGGTCCCAGAATCTTCCGCAACACCTTCCTTTCTGTAACAAGAAGTTTATTCTCTTCCTTCTGTGTTAGTATCCACGCTTCACATCCGTACATTAGGATAGGTCGAATTACAGTTTTATATATGCGTATCTTCGTGCTTCTGCTGTGTGATCATTCCTGGCCGGACCACGACAGAAATCGCAGATTCTGTTGTGGCACAAATTCATCATTTAAATTGTGCCAATTAGTGCCACTTATCCCAGGAATTTGTGCCTTATACTTTTCGAGTAACAAGACTATGATTGTGGTCCGGCTGGGAGTGACCATTCCTGGCCGGACCACAATCAGATCTCATGAAATACTAATGGTGGGAGGTCGCGTACTATGTCAAGATTTAGTGCCTAATTAGTGCCTCTGAAATATCAAGTTCGATTAATCATAAATTTTACGGTTTAAAAGATATTGAAGAAATCCCGCCGCCTTGAAAATGGAAAAAAGCTTCTCACATCTAAACGGGAGGCTTTTCGTGGTTTCTTTTTTGATGAATATTTAGTGCCTATTTGGCACTAAATATTTACACTATACTAGTTGCTGCATGTGACTTGGTTTACTTGGAATTATTATTTTTTCATTCCCCATACAAAGTTCCAGGGGCGGACCCAGGATTTTTTTCTGGGGCCAAGTTTTTTTATGACTGCGGCTGCTCCCGCTTTGTGAATTCCAAGTATTTGAGCCTAATATGATGCGGCGAATAACAAGAGCATGATTGTGGTCCGGCTGAAAATTACTTTTTCTGGTCGGACACCAATCGAATCTAATGACATACCAATGGCGAGAGGTCACGTACTATGTCGAAAAATTTGTGCCTCTGAATATCTACTTTGATTGATCACAACAAATGTATATGTATTTAGTATGTATATTGAAGATAGCACGTCACTGCACTTTGAAGATTAAAAAAAAAATTACATCTAAACAAAAGGTTTTTTGTGGTTTATTATATGATGAATATTTAGTGCCTATTGGGCACTAAATATTCTATTAATTCCAGGAATTTGTGCCTTATGCTTTTCGAGTAACAAGGGTATGATTGTAGTCCGGCTGGAAATTACTTTTTCTGGTCGGACACCAATCGGATCTAATGACATACAAATAGCGAGAGGTCACGTTCTGCGTCACAAAATTAGTGCCTAATAAGTGCATCTGAAATATCTATTTCGATAGATCATAACTTTTATGGTTTGATAGATATTGAAGATAAACCGCCGCTGCGCCTTGAAGTTTAAAAATAAATCACATCTAAACAAAAGGCTTTTTGTGGTTTATTTTTTGATGAATATTTAGTGCCTATTAGGCACTAAATATTGTATTTATCCCAGGAATTTGTGCCTTATACTTTTCGAGTAACAAGGGTATGATTGTGGTCCGGCAGGAAATTACATTTTCTGGTCGGACCCCAATCGGATCTAATGAAATACCAATAGCGAGAGGTCACGTTCTACGTCACAAAATTAGTGCCTAATTAGTGCATCTGAAATATCTATTTCGATTGATCATAACTTTTATGGTTTGAAAGATATTGAAGATAAACCGCCGCTGCGCCTTGAAGTTTAAAAATAAATCACATCTAAACAAAAGGCTTTTTGCGGTTTATTTTTTGATGAATATTTAGTGCCTATTAGGCACTAAATATTCTATTTATCCCAGGAATTTGTGCCTTATACTTTTCGAGTAACAAGGGTATGATTGTGGTCCGACCAGAAAATGTAATTTCCTGCCGGACCACAATCATACCCTTGTTACTCGAAAAGTATAAGGCACAAATTCCTGGGATAAATACAATATTTAGTGCCTAATAGGCACTAAATATTCATCAAAAAATAAACCTCAAAAAGCCTTTTGTTTAGATGTGATTTATTTTTAAACTTCAAGGCGCAGCGGCGGTTTGTCTTTAATATCTTTCAAACCATAAGAGTTATGATCAATCGAAATAGATATTTCAGATGCACTAATTAGGCACTAATTTTGTGACGTAGAACGTGACCTCTCGCTATTGGTATTTCATTAGATCCGATTGGGGTCCGACCAGAAAATGTAATTTCCTGCCGGACCACAATCATACCCTTGTTACTCGAAAAGTATAAGGCACAAATTCCTGGGATAAATACAATATTTAGTGCCTAATAGGCACTAAATATTCATCAAAAAATAAACCACAAAAAGCCTTTTGTTTAGATGTGATTTATTTTTAAACTTCAAGGCGCAGCGGCGGTTTATCTTCAATATCTTTCAAACCATAAAAGTTATGATCAATCGAAATAGATATTTCAGATGCACTAATTAGGCACTAATTTTGTGACGTAGAACGTGACCTCTCGCTATTGGTATTTCATTAGATCCGATTGGGGTCCGACCAGAAAATGTAATTTCCTGCCGGACCACAATCATACCCTTGTTACTCGAAAAGTATAAGGCACAAATTCCTGGGATAAATACAATATTTAGTGCCTAATAGGCACTAAATATTCATCAAAAAATAAACCTCAAAAAGCCTTTTGTTTAGATGTGATTTATTTTTAAACTTCAAGGCGCAGCGGCGGTTTGTCTTTAATATCTTTCAAACCATAAGAGTTATGATCAATCGAAATAGATATTTCAGATGCACTAATTAGGCACTAATTTTGTGACGTAGAACGTGACCTCTCGCTATTGGTATTTCATTAGATCCGATTGGGGTCCGACCAGAAAATGTAATTTCCTGCCGGACCACAATCATACCCTTGTTACTCGAAAAGTATAAGGCACAAATTCCTGGGATAAATACAATATTTAGTGCCTAATAGGCACTAAATATTCATCAAAAAATAAACCACAAAAAGCCTTTTGTTTAGATGTGATTTATTTTTAAACTTCAAGGCGCAGCGGCGGTTTATCTTCAATATCTTTCAAACCATAAAAGTTATGATCAATCGAAATAGATATTTCAGATGCACTAATTAGGCACTAATTTTGTGACGTAGAACGTGACCTCTCGCTATTGGTATTTCATTAGATCCGATTGGGGTCCGACCAGAAAATGTAATTTCCTGCCGGACCACAATCATACCCTTGTTACTCGAAAAGTATAAGGCACAAATTCCTGGGATAAATACAATATTTAGTGCCTAATAGGCACTAAATATTCATCAAAAAATAAACCTCAAAAAGCCTTTTGTTTAGATGTGATTTATTTTTAAACTTCAAGGCGCAGCGGCGGTTTGTCTTTAATATCTTTCAAACCATAAGAGTTATGATCAATCGAAATAGATATTTCAGATGCACTAATTAGGCACTAATTTTGTGACGTAGAACGTGACCTCTCGCTATTGGTATTTCATTAGATCCGATTGGGGTCCGACCAGAAAATGTAATTTCCTGCCGGACCACAATCATACCCTTGTTACTCGAAAAGTATAAGGCACAAATTCCTGGGATAAATACAATATTTAGTGCCTAATAGGCACTAAATATTCATCAAAAAATAAACCACAAAAAGCCTTTTGTTTAGATGTGATTTATTTTTAAACTTCAAGGCGCAGCGGCGGTTTATCTTCAATATCTATCAAACCATAAAAGTTATGATCTATCGAAATAGATATTTCAGATGCACTTATTAGGCACTAATTTTGTGACGCAGAACGTGACCTCTCGCTATTTGTATGTCATTAGATCCGATTGGTGTCCGACCAGAAAAAGTAATTTCCAGCCGGACTACAATCATACCCTTGTTACTCGAAAAGCATAAGGCACAAATTCCTGGAATTAATAGAATATTTAGTGCCCAATAGGCACTAAATATTCATCATATAATAAACCACAAAAAACCTTTTGTTTAGATGTAATTTTTTTTTTAATCTTCAAAGTGCAGTGACGTGCTATCTTCAATATACATACTAAATACATATACATTTGTTGTGATCAATCAAAGTAGATATTCAGAGGCACAAATTTTTCGACATAGTACGTGACCTCTCGCCATTGGTATGTCATTAGATTCGATTGGTGTCCGACCAGAAAAAGTAATTTTCAGCCGGACCACAATCATGCTCTTGTTATTCGCCGCATCATATTAGGCTCAAATACTTGGAATTCACAAAGCGGGAGCAGCCGCAGTCATAAAAAAACTTGGCCCCAGAAAAAAATCCTGGGTCCGCCCCTGGAACTTTGTATGGGGAATGAAAAAATAATAATTCCAAGTAAACCAAGTCACATGCAGCAACTAGTATAGTGTAAATATTTAGTGCCAAATAGGCACTAAATATTCATCAAACAAGAAACCACGAAAAGCCTCCCGTTTAGATGTGAGAAGCTTTTTTCCATTTTCAAGGCGGCGGGATTTCTTCAATATCTTTTAAACCGTAAAATTTATGATTAATCGAACTTGATATTTCAGAGGCACTAATTAGGCACTAAATCTTGACATAGTACGCGACCTCCCACCATTAGTATTTCATGAGATCTGATTGTGGTCCGGCCAGGAATGGTCACTCCCAGCCGGACCACAATCATAGTCTTGTTACTCGAAAAGTATAAGGCACAAATTCCTGGGATAAGTGGCACTAATTGGCACAATTTAAATGATGAATTTGTGCCACAACAGAATCTGCGATTTCTGTCGTGGTCCGTCGTGGTCGATGATCACACTTGTTTTCAGAGAAATCTATGGCAAATTTCGTTATTGTACGAACGGACGATTTGACAAATAATTATTAATTTACCAAAATATAAATTATTTGACCAACCGTTACCTCAAGTAAGGTTTTATTTTTATTGTTGAAAAAAAAAACAATTTAGTAGTCAGGGGTAAACAAAATAAAAGGAATTTTGAAAGGAAAAAATACTATTACAAAGTCGAATTATTCGTTTATTGTTTAAATTGTAACATTCAAAACTATTTTTCAGTAACATCAAATTATAACAAATTATCTCATCAGCCATATAGATATACATACATATATCTTTTAAAAATAAAAGTTTATTGGCGCAAATAAAATCGGACCGCACCGCAACGCATCGAAAAAAAATCTTATATGCACCAACGCACTCTGCAGGACTCAAATAATTATTATCAAGTGTGCGTTAGTCAATATTGAATACTCGAATGTGATGCAGGCAGATTTTTGTAATGCCCTCCCTGGCATAAGAAAAAAAACCCTATAAAAATAATAAATCCCTATTTATCTCGCCTTTTAGGTTTAATCTGCTAACATCTACGCCCGCATCGTCGCGTATCATCACGTGATGATGGTCAAAGGCTATAATGAATTTAAAAAATGCGTTGCGTTGCGGTGTGACGGGTGTGACTCTAGTTTGCGCTATGTACAGTAGACAGAAGGGTATCGCAATAGGTGTCAAAAATTTCATAATTTGACACACATTACGAAAAATCTAAAAAAAATGTGTCATCATGACAGTTCTTCTCTTTGAAGTTGATAAAATGTCGTTCATAAATGAACGTCGACTACGAAACCCCGAACGACGAGATGTGTCAAATTACACAAATTTTAACACTAATTGCTTCAAAAAAAAATTTATACATCGGTTAGGACACCCTAAAACTTTAAAATTCAATTGATCTTCTGTATATGGCATCCAAGCAAGCCAGGTTGCGCCCACGGTCGAGGCACCAAATGAACGCTGGCCACAAGTCTACCTCTTTTAACTTGCACGTTAATGGCCTGGCCCACTGAATGTGACACAATGCTCGAGATCTGGGACATGTCCGTGAAGTTTGTGTGCGTTAGGGTACCAAACTGTATGATCTTGTCGTCGCTGCAAAGACCCTGGAATATAAAATAAGAAATGTTTATTTTATAGATTTTAAGTACATATACATAATAGAACTTTATGCATAGTTCAGCTAAAAAGTTGTTTGCCTGGAAGAGATTGCTAATAGCTTTAAAGCTATAAATGCTACCTTAGTACCTATTTCCTATATACAACCTATAAACATTTTCTATTCTTGATTAATCTTGATTCTTGATCAAAGAAATAAAAGAAGATAATAAAACTACACTCCCTAAAATGCAGTATTTGATTTTTTTATACCTTCATAGTTAGATGTTCAACCTTATCAAACACAATAACACACACCTTATAATAAACTTCCTATGGAATATAATCAATTAAACAAAAATGCATTTTATAATAAAATATATCAATGGCTATGTGACAGATGTTTTTACTCATTAGATGAATATTTTAAATGTAAATTTGAATAGACTTTGTTTTAATTATTTATGAATTTTAATGTAATGGAAAATTATTCAAATGCATGCCAAGAACAATGTTATTATTAAATATTTGCACGACATTACATCATGTCAAATACGGAATGAACTATGTTATACTATATTTTTAAGACCTTATTAATACCTGTATTTATACAAATAAACGATTCATTCATTCATTCATTCATTCACAAAACAACAAATAAATGAATTTTGACATTTTCTTTTACTGCGTTTTAGGCACTGTAGAGCACTTTATTTCAGTTAGGGGGTTGATCTTAGGTTGCCTACAATCTCAGAGAGTAATAAAGTTACAGTTTTGGAAAGTACTGTGAGTGTTTTCCATTATAAATATGACATGGCTGTACTCACGTAAATTATGCATGCAGGTGAACTCCTGATGAAGGACATCGTAATTTTCAAAAACCTTGGTTTAGACTTATCTCAACGAATAACTTACGTGAGTACTGAGTACAGCTGTGTCATATATATAATTAAAAGTTTCCCCACAAAATGTTGCCTACCTCTACCAAACATACAAATAGCCATATTTCTATTGGTAAAATATGTATATGACAAAAATTAATCAAATAAGGATAATAACATTTTTTTGTTTCTCTTCTCAGTTTAAAAGTTAGTTTAAAAAGTGGAGCAGATCAGGCCATTTTGTCTCAGAGTTAGAGAATGTCCCTGCACAGATAAAAAAGTTTGATAGATTTTATTGAAATACAAAATATAACAGAACAGAAACTCAGCAATAAGACCAACAATGACATCTTTATTTTTACCATTTTTATAATGTCTACTTTCAAAAGTTAATAACAGTAATATTTTCCAAACAATCAGTTTGGTGCAACTTACAGCTGAATCAGCCGGTGATCCATCATCCACACGAGTGACGATTGCAAATGGTTCCATATTAACATCTCCACTGTTGTTCCAATTTGAAATGTGGCCATTATTGTGGCCATTCATATGTCCATTAGAGTGGCCATTACTCGGTGTTGGCACATTAGGGCTCTCTCCGTTGGCTCCAATCAAGTCTGAGTGGACCTCCGCTAGGCCTCTCTCTATCTGTTTCATTAGGTTTTTGTGGTCATTTTGTAGGCCTAGAATATTTTATAAACATTATGAAATTAAACTGTCAACTTTTATTATTTGAAAACTTGAAGTCTGAGTCTACATTACGTCAGGTACGCAGGTATTGCAGGCGAAAACCTGATAAAAGATATCGAAATTGTCTTAAACCATGGTTAAATTTTTAAGAATTGTAAGTAGTGTAATCTACCCTACATACACAATAAATAATTCCAATTCACTGCTCTGAAATTTGGTTCTGTGGCTCGCGATAAAGAGTTAGTAAATATAAACTTGCTACGCATACTTCTACATAAATAATATGCACCAAAACTTAAAACTTTAGTTACTGTTTAGCTGAGTCATCCTACTTTGAAAGTGTTCCAAATTAATAAATTTATACTTACAAATGATCGTATGTCGCGCGTGCCTTACTTTATAGACATCAATGTCGTTTCTTGGGAACCCCTGGTCATCTACCAGGGATTCGTGCATACCTATATGATTACTCTCCAATATAGCTGTTTGGTCTCTAATCTCACTCTCTATGCGGTCTTTCTCTTCTATAAGCTTCAGCACGCGATCTCGCGCTGGACCATCCATGTTTATACCAACCATTACCTTGTTTTATTAGTTTATTTGGGATTTTTTTACATTTATTTTGATCAATGCAATTCCATGACAAAAACTAAAAACTTATTGACAGTGACAGTAAAGTATATTTTGACAGTTGAATACCAGAGTTGCCATTGCAAAAAACACTATAAAAGCTATATAGCATGTACAGACTACAGAAAGCATGCTTATTTGCTAGTTGCGTTAACCAGTTTCAAAAAATATTAGCAGAAGAAACGTTCGGATTTTCAGCTAAAAATTTGTCGCGAGCACGGGCACAAAGGGGAGTACCAGCTGAGTAACAGAGGTGCTTTTGATATTTATTGTTTCAACTAAACCCAGATATTCTTATTGTGGGTTTATTAAAACCTTGTAAAATCCACTTTTCTCGTACTGACCACTATTTTCAATAGTTTTTATTTGGTTTAGTTTTGATCTCAATATTCAAGCAGTCTGTAATAGACTCATACTGCAGCATTGGTACATTTTTATTCATTACGTTACAATTTACAATCACTGGCGATTCTACTATGAAAGGTAAAGGTAAAAGTAAACACACTTTTATTACTTGTTATTCTTTATTTTATATTTTGAAATCAATAATGAGATTTAAAAACTGTAGCTCTTCAGGTTCCATTATTTATACAAAAGATGTAAGCTTTTAGTAGATTTGCTTCGATTTTACATTCAACAAATACAACAATGATTTAAATAAAATGACCAGATTAATAGTTTTATAACTCTAATAATGACTTAATTACAGAGTCAGATTTATAATAAAAATTAACAAATAAATGTGAGTCTTGGTTAACATTTTAAACGAAGAAGGTTACATTTAAAGCGTTTATTTATAATTATATCAAAAGTATTCTTAGCTTTATTAAGTAAAAATGTCTTTTGCGACAAAGTGTACTTTAGTTAATTCACTTAAAGTTAAATAAATGTCAGCTATGGAATTTTAAATAATGAGCAGTTTTTGGGTAATTACAATGACACTCGACAACTCTGGCGTAAGTCGTCGGTGTTACTTGTAATTCACTGGCCAAAATAATAATAATTCTCATCACATAATTATATAATTGTGCATATCAACGTATAACATATAAAACATTATATCATACATAAATGTACATAACATACTGCAGGCGATTGAAAATCATATCGACCATTACAATTGAACACAAAAAGGATCTAAATAAGAAATGAATGATTGTGCATTACAAAGAAAAATACTAATAAAATCTATTATCACCTTATTTGATGACTGAGAACTGTTTCAAAGCGATCTATCACAACACGATCTGGCGTAACCGAGCATGAATGTGACCAACAGAGAAACGTTACCCAGGCATCGTCTATTTAAAAGTTCGTTAAACAAAATGGTCCCTAAAGAAAAAACATTTAAACATAAGATCGAAATCACACTTTTCCGTTCTCCGCACAGAGAATACGTATAACATACAAAAAACATACACTAACAATTATGGCAACGTTGACAATAAATAAGAAAAGGGGAATATTCACATCGAGAAAAAATATCTTTACGTCGCTCATTAATATGAACGTACTGACAGCACAAAATAAATAAAAGAGTCCAAAGTGCATAACTCGCACGGATAGTACAAAAAATAAGTATACAAGGCAACATGTGCAGACTTTATGTTTTACTACCGTCTATTGTTTTTCATTTAAAAGCCACATTCGCAAATTCGTATTTTTAATAATAAGCTTGGCTTAATTCGCGAATTGGTTAATTCTGTTAGTATAATAATAATAATATAGGCAATCGCCTGCGTCGATGCGAGCCGCTCTACTCTCCTTTTTAGAGAAAATTTTCATTAAGGTGGGTATAATTATTTAACATAGATAAACAGTGAGTGAACGGATTTGGTGAGAGCGACTTGCATCTCGTAGGCGATTAATGTCACAGCTCGATCTTTGATATCGAGGTGTGACTGGCATTAATTAATATCGTCTACAGTCGGAATGGTTCTCGTTTCTCTGTGGTCGTAGTTCGTGAGGTGCCTGTGGGGCCGGGGGTGCCCTTGCGAGACCCTGGCGTGGTCCCTGGGGCCCCGTTCTCGGAGGCATCGGAAGGTTTCCTGAGCAACCGAGACACGGCCGTCTGCTGTCCTGCCCTCACTGGTGTCGTACTGCCGGAAGGCGTCCTTTGCCTAATATAAAAACTATAATTAGCTACACATTTTAAATAGAAAACTCACCATGCTCAAGCTGTTTTCTAACAACGGTCCAAAACCTTTCAAAATGTTGACTACATTTTCCCAATTGAATCTTCGACTAGATAACACCAAACGAAACACTATAGATTAAGGTTTGTTAGAGATAAAGCGCTACAGAGGAAGTATTACCTATTGAGGTTACAGTTAGTATGGTGATCCTTTAATACGGGGATGCGGCTGCGGCCGGGCGTTTGTCCGTCGGTCGACGCAAACGACCCACTCCTATGTCCGAGATTAGCGAGCGAACGGAGACATACAGAAAATTAGTGACAGAACAACAGAGAAGAAGATTATTTATTGTTATTGCAAATGCACAATATTATCTTGTCAACTACAATATTATTATTGAATAATTGAATTAAAACAATTATAGGTATTATTTTATTAATAAAGTCCTGGAGATTTGAACATATCTTATAATAACCAAATATTTTTTGAATAGAAGAGTGTTACAATTTTAGTGCATGTGCAATAACTAATGAACAATAAATACTCATACAGTTACATAAATAGAAATTGCATAAAAGAATTCACATGCAAACACACTAATTTAAGTTGTTAGGAAAACCACAACAGAAAATCAAACCATTAATTCTTTTATGTAATTTTCAAACGCTTACATAAAGCCTGTAAGCCTGATGAAGGAAGATCTGAATGTACAAGAAGGCTTTCGGAAGCTTTGATGGTGCATGTGTAATGTGAAGTAAGCAAGAAGTGAAACTGTTAAACTGTGTTTTAATATAACTTACACCAGTATTCCTTTGTGCAAAAGCTATTTTCACCAATATGCTGTTAATGTGCTGCAGGCGATGTTAGTAAATATTTTATCGTTTGTAATGGGAAAGTGCCAATGAAATTTCGCGATTACGACGAGCGTTGGTGGAAGCGATAAATGTGATGTAAATAATGAATCAGAATGAATGATATTATATCGATGTGATAACATAAAACAAAATTCAAAGAGCATCAATCAAAATCATCGGGCAAAAACGATGCTAGCATTCTACAAAATGTACCCTTTGACGTCCCGCTGGGTCGGCTTGGACGCTTCGCCGCTCGATTCGCTTATATTACTTTCGTATTCATTGTCACTCGTCATTCCCGAAATGCTGAATAGTGAGGAATCGTCTTCGGGACTCCTCTGCTCGGACTTCCTTGACGGATCTTGGGAAGTGGGACTGGGTTCTTGGGATACTTCTCTGGAGTGAGATTTACGGGATAATTTCAGTCGTCGTTCAACGGATGGGCTCCGATGAGATCGATTGCCCACATAGACGGGAATCTTGGTTGAGCCTTGGGTTTGTAACGCTGGATGAGTGTGGGATAAAGATTTGGGATGTTCGGATGCCATCGAGGACGGCTGGGAATGTGTCGAGCTGTTTTATTTCCATTTTCGTTATCGATGCATGCGAAAGGAAAAAATGTACCATTTAATAAACGCGTCATTTATATAATATCTATAATGTTAGTTAGTAAACTCCACTCTGTGGAAAGCTGTGTTTCTGTAAGACTACCGTAGACGACATGCTGGTCTATTAAGGTCCACAAGCCAAAAGGAATTTCTCCAACCCACCACCAGATCACAATCAATTTTGGAAAAACTCAAGACCAAATCGCGTGTTCTCGAAAAATTTGTGCACCCAAATATAGATCGACGTCACTACAAGTCCCTGTAAACCAGTACAAGCAATGCATCGTGCTTCCACACTGTATCTCTGTAGTGTCGGTCGTAATTCAACAAAAGGAACATAATGACGTTAACTGGACAAAATAAGTCAAGGTACACAACATAATATGAACTAAACACCTCTATTTCCTCAACATTCTTTTTAACGTTGCCCAAAAAGGACTTAACAATTTAGTAAAGGAATTGACTACAAGTATTTTATATTTTTCTATAATATTATATTTTTTTATAATATTCCAAAATAAAAGGCATTTAATTTATATAGTGTAGCTAAGATCTTACACGGTCAAAATTAAGCCACCAACCAAGGTCACCTATGGTAAAGTTTATACGGTTCCACAACCGTTCCGACCAAATCAACATAATTTAGTCGTTCAAAGACCTTCCCAAGTAACAACACATCATGCAGCAAATAGGAACCAACTTAAGTTGACCATATAAAAATGGACTAAACTCATAGATATAAAAATAGAAGTTAGGCTTGACCCTGGCTAATGGCCGAGAGTAACCGGCCTCGCACCCTCGAGGCGTGAGCTCCTGATGAATGACATGGTAATAGTCCAAAACCTATGGTCGAGCCTAGCTTTAACTTTTATGTCCGCGAGTTTAGTCGGTATTTTACACGGTTAATATAGAATATAGATAACGCTCGCTTTATAAGTTGTTCAAAATTGTACAACTTAAGGAGGTCCAAGATGTCTCTTAGTAGATGTTTTATTTCAACCATGTAAGACCATATTCAGAAGTCAAATTCCAACCGCACAGGACAAGACACTCATTGCTCATGTACCTCACTATCGTCGGCATTGGTGACAGTGTCGGTATACTTGACGTGCGGTACATCCCGCTTGCTCCGAACCTGTGCCACATTCCACTTGTCAACATTTGCTAGAGATATCATGTGAGATCATTGGAGAATATTATAGTAAAGAAAAATGCCAATATTTCCTTTAGAATTGAAGTTAAGATGGAAATTAAATACAACCCGATCGTAAGTGAAAGTATGAAGACAATTCTCCAAAACGTTCAATTAAAATAAAATAAAAAATATAGGTCAATTTGGAAAATAGAAACGGTATCAATTGTTGTTTGTTATTTGATTGTAAAGTAATATATTTTTGCAAGAAAGTCATGGATTGCTTTCAGAAATATATTTTTTTACCAGAATCTAGAATATGATAGTAAATTATACAAAAGTTTTTTTTTATTAACATTAGATACATACACACAGATATGTACCTAATTTCTACATAAAGATAATAACATTTATAATCATCATAAGATAGTGTTAAGTTTTATATAAATAAATAAATATTGGTAGAATTGAATCAACTATTATGAACTTTAGGTACATATACGAGTACATTAATTATTCATATGCATTTTTCTTTAGAACAATTGCTCATTTATGAGCAATTGTTCTACATCATGATAATTTATAACATAGATATTTATAATAATCAACTCTATCAACAATTTCTCATTTCTATTTCCAAATTGCCTCCAAGTCAACGGCCAACCATCACAGTAACGTACCTCCCGCTGGCCGGAGTGAGCAGTCCGGTGGGCGTGCGCGGTCGGGAGCCACCGTTCGGTGTGTGCAGACCGAACTTGGTGGCGTTGGCTGCGGCGCGGGCTGTCGACGTTCGCGTGTTCGTCACTTTACGCATCGGTATGCGAGATGGGGTGCCCGTGTCGTCTGCGTAGAGAAAATAGGAAATGTATAATAAAACAAGCCCATTGTTGTGAAAATAGGCTAAAATATATAAATACTCAGCTGAAGAAAGAAAAATTAGAAAAACTGAAATTATTCCCCGCGCTCGACTACCTTTAAAGATCACACACAGGCGTGAAAGCGGTGGCGGTCCAGAACGGATTTTTGTATGTTCGAATTTGTACGTATAACTTTGTTACATATAAAGCGAACGCGGGCAGGAACAAAATGAAGATCGCGACCGCTTTACCGCTCCGTCCCGCCTCTGTCTGTCGTCAGCTTTAATGTTCGAGCGCATTGTCAAATTCTATTTCAACATGTGCTTTAGATACTTTATTTTGTTTCTAGAATTTGAAATGGCGACACAGTGTGTGACGCGAGTGGAGCTGGCCTATAAAATATATGATTATTATAGTTACCTGTGCTATCCAATGAAAGGTTGGATCCATGTCGTGATGGAGGCTTCGATCCAGTTCGAGACCCTGGCCTCGATCCGGGTCTTGATCCTCCGGGTGTCAATGTTGATCTGTTTACATTTGTTTGAATTAACAACCAAATTAGAGTGAGTAAAATTTGAGCAAAGTATTAAATAACATTGAGGATAAAATAACATCTGAGATGTATAATTAATTTTCAAAAAAGGTCGGTTACGCAGGAATATTTTGAATTTGGTACACTTTAGAACTGGTTAAACTCTACACGACTAATCTAGTTTAAAGAGATATTCTTACCTAGGAGCGCTAGGCTTCCTGTATCTAGTTCCAAGTCCACTGGCGGCTTCATTGTCACTGAGCGAGTCAGGAGTTCCGGCGCTGAGGGATGACCTTGAGGCCCTTCCTGCCGCCGCTCCTCCCGCAGACATTGGCACTGAACGAGCTGTGCGTTCCCTCACCTATATCAAAATATTTTCTTAGTTCATGATCTGATCTTTATTTCGAGAGCACACACGTTAAAGTAGCTACAATATTGTTTAATCACACACGTGAAGTTTCTATGTTGGAATTGCTTGGTTATAAACAAAGTTCTGATAGGTATAGTGCATGCTAACTAATGGACTTGACGGTAGGACGATCACAGTTCTATCTACCTTTAACTAAACATGAAACACAAATGGATATGAGTGAATGTTGATAGACCTGAAATGAGTCGAGTCAAGAGAGTGCAATCAAACCCACACTTTATCCTAATCATTACCCAATGGTATCCTGGAGACGGCTGGTAGCCGTGGTGGTGGGTATAGTGGTGCGCCCCCGGTGTGGTCGACCCTTGCGATCTTGAGTGGCCGTAAATGAACGCCTGCTTAGTGCCGTGTGTCGAGCCGACGTGCAGTGGATACGAACAAGGTAGCTCTTCCCGCTGCCTCAGAGCCTCAAATATAGGCTTCAACTGCTCCATAAACTCCTCGGCTAAACGCACCAATACAAAACCGGGAAAGCTCATTAAGGAGGAAGGGGAACACATCCGTCACAGAGAATAACGTTATGCCTTCATAGTGCCAATCGTTTATCCGGAACCGCGGTTTGTTTAACGATGTCACGCCGACGCGCCGTTACGATTAGTCCACACGTTTAGACGAACGCGAAAATTTTGCGAAATGCAGGAATGGTGGGATCTAGCGGGAAGGGTGAACGAAATACGTTACCATAAACATCCAAGGCGCGGTCGTGCCACCTCTCCATTGCAGTGGTTCCAATGGTACTAGCAAACAACACCAACACTACAACGAGCCTGTGCCTCAATGCATAGCTTGACACTCTAATGCAATACGACCAAACGCTACGAGCTCAACGCATGCTGCACTCACGACAGTGCACCTTGCAAATGGATACACCGATCCATGTACAAGTTGCAGCAAATTAAAAAATCAAGCAGAATTTGAGACCCAAACCGAATTGCTCCCTCCAACAACTACTGTGCGCTTAATGATACGTGTGCGAGATTAAATCTAGAGTCGATCCTGTTGAAAAGAGGATTCGATAGGAAGTAAAGAAGCAACTTACCTTTGTGATAGGTCCGGTGGAAGGCGGTGTGTTGGTGCTAGAGCGGGGCGTACGCGGTCGGAACGCAGCCATACTCTGTGACACGCCGTCCGCCAGTATGAACTGTTCTCGGAGTTCGATGTTCGTGCGTCCCTTGGCTGCATGCGGGCGGCGTCCAGTGCGCGGGTCACAAACGGGAAGGGAACAGGATGGGGCCAAATAAAACCGTTCGGTAACGGGACGGGTTGAAAAAATAACACCGAAATGTGTTAAAAGAAAATCGGGATAGCGTGCATTGGTAGTGAGGAAAAGAAAAAAACAACAAACAAAATCAGAACATGTCAAACAAAATCAAACGTAAACAGTTGTAAATAAAACAGGGATATCAAATCGTGTGCAATTAGGAACGGGAATAATAACATACGATTAGTTTATTCTCTCACCAAAATTATGCAATCTGTATAAACCAAGAGCAAGACGCCACTTTTAGAATTAACTTTAAAAGTCATCTTTTCGTCAGATTAACTAAAATATTATTCCGTTGAAAACTAGGCTAGTTTATGACTTTAGCCAAAATTGCGCGCAATGACCTCGACCGGTATTTATAATAATAATATATTTTTTGATTTCTGATCTGTGCAATGATGACGTGATAAAAATATTTACACACATTCCAAGTGTATTAAATCTTGCTTTTGTTTTACACACATTCATTAGTAACTACGCAATAAAATAAATGTTATTAGAATATCTAATGCAAAATAAATTCCCGTATCATGCTACCACGATATTAAGCTCAGTTATTTTACTCATCACCACTACATACATACTTAATGTTATTAATAAAATACTTATTGATAATGATTTAAAAATAAAACTAATGTGGCGTTCAACACATTTGATGTACTTTGTAGAATTTATAAGCATACTACAACATCAAAAGCATCAATTGTGTATAAAAGCCCATATAAAATACATAGTAGCAAAATATACTTCTACTCTACAATATGGCGAAATAAAATTTTAAGCCACACCAACTACAAACGGTTTACGATGGAACCAAATCAAGTGATTTAAAAAAGCAAAAGTGCTTATAATACGTTGATGATAAATAACAGGTTCCAAAGTAAATCGCGTTGCTTACCGAGCGGGCAACAAGCCTCATGCTGCTCCGGCTTGCTCGGATCAGGCAGCGGTAGCACTAATGATACTACATTATATAAAGGGATGTTCGAGGAATAAACAAAACATAAAAATAATTTTAAAAAATAAATTTTCATAAAGGACCACGGGATTTGGAATGGGCAAAGCGAATACGAATTAGTAAATTAGTAGCAACATCATTTATTATTGTGGACATTAACCGATGCTTACTTTAGCCATAGGTACTGTTTGCAGTTACTAGCGTTGGTTTGTTGGTATGCTTCACAAAGACAGTGAATTGAGTGTGATTTTTGGACACACAGTGTGTAACTAAAGGATGAGTGTGCTGTTAATGTAAAGATTTGTATGTTTTTATTGCAAATATTTATATCTATTTCATTTTTTGAAAACGATTAAAAAACTTATTTTTGTTAATTTTAAAAATTCAATAGGTATCGTTATTTCGTTATATGCTAAAATGCTTTTTTTTTTACTCGCAGTGTTAATAGCATTCTGCTATAAATAGCTGCTAATGAGTTTCGGCTGGCAACACTTCTAACTTCAAACTTCGCAGGATTCATTTTGCCGCGCTTTTGGAAACCGGATGAAATGTTTTGCTTTCTTGGTTAATAATTTTGCAATAAGTGCTAAACGCGTATTAATAGTGGGTTTAATAAACGTTGAGTGTTTGTGAATGTGATTTACTGTCGAAGAATGGAAAAAAGTTCCACAGTCTGCTGTTTTCAAGAATCGTCACAAAATGAATCCATGTAATTTGATAAACGCCCACTCTTTATCGAATATTGGAGGGAATATCCTCTCCAATAAACAATGAACTTAAAATTATAATAAAGATTTCGACTGAAGGACTTGTATCCATGGTCAGAATAAATTAATAAAAAAAAAAAAAACAAACTTCGCAGACAGCGGATTGCGCATGTCAAATTGTTCGCGTCGAAAAATAAAACAAGAACAATGGAATTCACCACGGGTCGATTTTAATTCGCGTTGACTCAGTTTTCCGATGTAACTACGAGTGGAACGTCTCAATATGACGGGGACGATAATAGAAAACTTAAGTGGTCGGAAGCTCGCTGTTTTAGTGTCATTTCTACTTTTGTGTCAGCTAACATGTTTTTTAATCGGCGGCTTGGTCGCGCCCATGCCCGCAAACGCACAAAACATACTCGGGACTGTGTGCAGGGATACAACTACTGAGAAAAATGACACAACAACGTGGTTTTATAACCGTGGGAAAGGAGCCTGCAAGACCGTCGACCTCGCTGCATCGTATCACGACTTGAGCGAAAAGGACATCGTATTCGCTTTTCAAATGCCGGTTCCCCGTGAAAGCCGGGTGTTGGACTACTCTAGATGGCAGCAAAACCTCATTGGAGTTCTCCAAGTGGACGTAAGTTACCATTCACAGATGCAAGTACTTCCGCGCAGCATTCTCACGATCGATGCGCGTCTCGCATACCGTAACAAAGGAGATCCCGAGAATAAATGGACATTGTACACACAATCGGTTGAAAAACGTCAATTAGACTGCGATATTGACAAAAAAGCTGAAGAATATCTGTACAACTGCTCGGCTGTACCATTATTTGAGCTTGGGTCTTTGTTCCACGATTATTACTTATTGAATGTCAGATTACCCGTCTCTAAAAACATGAACACTAACATTGGACATCTAACTGATATGTGGCTGACAGTCATCAATCAAAACGGAGGATTCACCAAAGTGTGGGTGTCTTTAAAAACTGTATTCTTCCCGTGCATCATTGCCATATTAGTTTGGTTCTGGAGAAGGATACACATGCTTCAACGGAAACCTGTTCTACTGGAGAAGATGCTCTTGAGCTTGGGGATATCATTATGTGTGTTGAACATGCCTTTGGAGTATTTTACCCTTCATTTTGACCTGCCATTCATGTTGTTATTAGGGGACATTCGTCAAGGAGTGTTCTACGCTATGCTGTTCTCATTTTGGCTGGTTTTTGCTGGAGAACACATGCTGATTCAAGATGCTTCAACTCAGAGCTCTCTAAAACAATACTGGCGTCATTTGAGCGCAGTTGCAATGGGATGTGTGTCTCTATTCATATTTGACATGTGTGAACGAGGAGTCCAACTACGTAACCCATTCTACTCAATCTGGGTGACAGATATCGGCACAAACTTGGCTCTAACTTTCATAATACTGGCTGGGATTTCAACTGGAGTGTATTTCCTGTTTCTATGCTACATGATATGGCAAGTTTTCCTGAACATCTCCCAGAAACGCCAGTCTTTGCCAACAATGTGTTCCGTACGACGTTTGCACTACGAGGGGATCATCTACCGCTTCAAGTTCTTGATGTTGGCTACTCTACTTTGCGCTGCTTTGACGGTAATTGGCTTCATATTGGGACAAGTCGCTGAAGGACAGTGGAAATGGGACGAAGACATTGAATTAGAATACACTTCGGCATTCTTTACTGGAGTCTACGGAATGTGGAACATCTACATCTTTGCTCTGCTAGTATTGTATGCACCAAGTCACAAACGCTGGCCGGCAAACGAAAACACGTCTGACACACAAAACTTGAGCGAGGAGATTGAATTCAGCCCATTGCCCGAACGTACCAGTGAAATTTCATCTCTAACGTCTTTCATCAGAAAGACTACTATTGATTGAATCTCATACATTGCAACCACTGATTGTGGGTTTATTTTTAAGCTTTCTCATAGACTTACTAGTTCATAGTTTCTTTGCGGCCAGTACTATATAAGGTCATGTATGAACAAAGTTTTAACTCAAATATTTAAGCTCTCGTACTTATTCCATATTTAGATTTTATCTTTTTAAATATTTGTTTGAAACCAGCACGGCCATAAAATGTTTTTAAGACTTTTAAAATAAGAATAAGGTAATGTGACTCATAGACTTGAAAACTGGTTTGACCTTGGTTCTATTCAGGTAGATTTTGTGCTTCCAAATCTAAATTTGAATAATTAAGGCGTTGGTTCCGCGAGCGCGAGATTTTAAATGGCGCGAAGCTTTCGTTGTGGAAATGGTCTTTAGAACATGTTTTATGTATTATTTCTGTGATAGTTATAAGAATAGTGTTTAATTTTGCATTTTTGTAACAGTATTATTATCTTGCTAGTTTAGTGTTGCCAGCTACTTAAAAATAATCGTAAATTTGTGTAATTTGTACGGTAAATTAATAAATTATATTAAAATAATGTTATTTTGTTATTTATCACACATTTTATAGTTAATATAAGTTATAATATTAGTTTTCCCCAATATTAGGGTGTTAAAACACATTATAATTATTAATTACTTTTTATCCCGAATTGCTTGATTGACACTTTGAATATCACCAAAATTCTAGTACATTATAAAGTACTGACTTTTAGGCATGTTCTCTTGAAATATGTTAAAAAATATATGTATTTAAAGCAAAATTATTATTATAAAAATGCATTTTTCAATAAAATTCTTATTTGTTATAGTTTCATTCATTCATAAATTACAATTACATGCCTAAAAATCAGTATAAAAATCACCATAATAGACACTTATGTAATGCTTTTTTGAAAGCATGAACATAAGTGTCATAAAAATTAGAAACACCTGTAAAATTGTCATTATAATTGATTTATATATGGGCACTAAAGATGAACACAATAAAAAAATATATTTAATAAAGTAAATAAATAGGAATTTTACTAATAATGCATTAACCTGTACTACACATTGGTACAGTTTTCTTGAATGAATATAATTTTTCAGAAAAATTGTCTTGATTATGTATTGATGTTCGATATCCTTTGGCAACTTAGTTCAATTAAGAAAATAACTACAAAATTAAATGCTTGTATTTTTCAGATTTTCTTAAACTGTGGTTATCTTTAGTACCCTTCATTAATTCTAAATATATTATTTATTCTAATAAGTCTGAATACATAAATTTTGCTACTTCATATAGAACCTCTGCTAAGGCTGGCGCAAACAACAGCGGACCCATAGTTTGCGCCGTTACCTAACTTAACATCAGGTGAACAGAGTCTAATCATAAAATATAACTTATTTCTCATATTATGTAATTTTCATGGCAAATTATAATTTAACATACTTAATTAAACTTTGAGACAAAACATTCCCTCAGATATTGCAGAAAAATTCAAAATACAGGGCGACTTTAAACATTGATTCATTAACTGAAAACAATTATTTTGATTAACATGTATAAAAATAAGTTTTTGTTAATTAAGAAACGTCTAAACTTTCGCTCTATGACTCTTAGAACATTTTATTGTAGCCAGTTATTAGAGATCGCCAGTGTGATAATCAATAGGCAGAAGTGTGAAATATGAACTCATTCATCTTGTCATTGGCATCACAAATGTCAACACTAAAATCGAATGGAATTAATAATATAGTTATTTAAAGTCGCCGTCCAAATGAATATATCTGCAACCAACCTAACCTCACAAGAGTAATCAAACCTACCTCTGCAAGGGTCATTCTTGACGAGGAACTCGTCGAGTGCGACCCACCCGCCTCCAACTCGCACCATCACCGTCGAACGGAGGATGCGGACTAGGCGCAGCTTTTGGGAGTCACCGAACTACGAGGACAAAGGAATCAGTCAGAAATCATCGACCAGAATGTATGTAGCAAGTTAAGTACGTGGGGCGATCGGCGATATACTTTTGATAGGCAAATGCTTTCGAATGAAATATGCATAACTAGTTGCGCCCAGCGGTTTCGTCTGCTGTAGCCTATGTGATATTTCTGGGTCTAAGTGATCTATATACCTAATTTCAGATTAATTGGTCCACCCGTTTAGGCGTGAAAGAGTAACGAACATCCATTCTTACAAACTTTCACGTTTATAATATTAGTAAGAAGTAAGATATTATGTAGTTTTTCCCGCGGGTAGACTTCCTTTCAAACTCAAACTGAAAATTCATTAATTCAAATGGAGCACTTTTGGAAGTATTTTTTTCTATTTTAAGTCTACCGCTCGTTCGAAAAGCACCTCTATAAGAACGAGCAAGAAACTTATAGGGATTGTTTCCTATAAATGTGTTTACAATGTTTATTTTGGAATTAGCCTAACTTTGTGGGGTACCCCAACAGCGTGAGCAGCGTTAACTCTTACCATCAGACCTTGTTCGGTTTCTTACATAAAAAAGGTGGAATGTTGCTAAATAATTGCCTGGAAAGGAAATTCCTCTAGCACACAAGACCATAAGGTGCTATGGACGTAGGTAACTGACCCGGTAGTCAAGACCCAAGTTCACAAGGAGCTAAGGACAGTAACTCACCCGGTACTTCCCCTCTCCGACCTGGAAGACCCTGAACTTCTGTCGGCAGGTGCAGAGCATCACGAGCCGCTTCACCTCGTCGTGGATCTTGTCTGCATCCGTTGGGGGACCACGACGCTCCACCTAAGGGAAATCATCAATGAGGGTTTTCTGAAAAAACCATTCACTAGGAGGCAGCACTGAGACATCAGGTCCGGACCTGTCAAAATTGTCTGAGTACAACCTTTTTTGTCCATTGGCTTTAGCATGCCACGGGATCCCGCTGAAATGTCAAGAGTAGAACTGTCATCCCATACATTGTACTTTTGTGAATGTATGGGATGACAGTTCTACTCTTGAAGTTTTGTCGGGATTCCGTATGGCATGCAAAGCCACATATGAACGTGAATAAGAAGCGGGGTTATTCCGGTCCAAAATCGCTTCTCGTTTTGCTATCGTCCACTGTCAAATATTAACAAAATTTGGAAAAAAATCTTGAAAATTCTTACAGAAAAGACATTATGTATTAGCAAAAAGTTGGAGGACCACTAGGTTACCCATTCCAATATGTATGCGCATAACATTGCTTAACTTCGATGTCTTCGATGTGTGATTAAGTAATAGATACTTTAAGTAACGTTTTTTATGATTTAATTACAAATGATTTCAGATTCTTTGAATAAAAATTATTGGCACAAGTTTTTTTTCATTGTAATATTATTATTTTATTTTATTGTAATCCAATGTCATATAAATTAGGGTACCTAACTACGTCCTTAAAGACACAAAACAATACGTTACCCAATCAGGCCTGAGAGCGGCGATGAACTCCTCCCAGTCGATAAGACCGCCTCCGTTCCTGTCGAACAGATCCGCCACCGCGCCCATCTCCAGGCGGGACGTGTCGAATTCTATATGAACAAATACGGAATGATTAATACATGTAATTATTCTTTTCCAACTTATTCTAACCCAGGGAGGGATTTATTCCACCTTCTAGGTTGAGTCTACGGCCACATCGGCGATTATCACGCGAGATCATGGTCAAAAATTAACCCAAAAAAAATAAAATGGGTCTTTTCGCCCGCTGGTGGTGGTGAGTCCCGGTTTGTGGCAAATGCTCCCGCTGGACCAAATGCCACAGCCCGGGACTGTCCCGGGCTAATGGCGACGTATGAACGTTATTTTTTTTTAATTTATTCTACACACTTCTACAAGTCCTTCAGTCGAAGTTTTAAACTTGATTTTTTAAACGTATGGATGTTAGTGGTAACAAATGTTGCCAGTACTAAAAACTTCATACTGGTGGCTAATTGCAATACGTACTGGTGTTGAGGATTCCGTCGATGAACTCGTGGCGCGGTATCAGTCCGTTGTTGTCCTTGTCCATCTTGCGGAACAGGTCCGTTAGCCGGGACTTCTTGTGGTTCATGAACTTCAGGAACTGTTGGAGGAAAATTATTTTTTAACTTTTGTGGGTAGTTGCAATAAATACATGGCAATACTTCACAATGGCAAACATTTGAGATTTGTTTTTAAACAGACTAAAAAAGGAGAAAATGCTTACAATTCCTTAAATACATAAAATGTTACCGAAAACTTGTAATTGGCTTTAAAAAAAATAAATAAATAAATAAAATCGTTTTATTTCAGGCATAAAATAACCTTTATAATTACTACTACATACATAAAATAAGCTTTATAATTACTACTATGTTTAGGCAAGAAAGTTCCTAGCTGTAAGTTTCTCTTTGAAAATAAAATAATATCTATTGATATAAAAACGTTAATAAGTGTTGTTATTAATTAAATAAAAATATTTCCAGTAAAAATAATATGTAGTCCCAATAAAAATGTTGCCAGCATAAAAGTGTTACCACTACAAAATCAAAAAAACCTACATTCTTTCTCCATTCGTCCCAGCTGAAGTTGGACACTCGCTGCAGTTCCTGTAGATGAGCGAGACGGGCGTGCAGCCGTCTCTGTCTCTCCCACGCTAGAAGCCACACGTTCCTCCACTTGTCCCATAGAGTCTTGACGCGCGGCGATCTGAACTCAGGCTCGGCGCCTTTGCTGCTTTTGGAAGGAGGTTTGGTTAGTGTTGACTCTTTGGTGTTAGCATACCTATTGTTAACTTTTTTAATTAGACTTAATAGGTATGAACAAATATATGGGCATCCGATATTTCATAAATTCTTGGCATAATTTTTCAGTTCCAATTTTAAAATTGATTACTATTTTCTAAATTATTACAATTGTTGTACAGGTAAATATGTCTTTGCTTAACAGTAGGGGACAGTTATAAAATAGTTTGATAAAAAATATTTACACTACTAAATCAAGTTTATCATTATTATAATTTTTCTATACAAAACTGATATAAAATAATATTTAAGTAGGTAATTGATTCATATTGTAATGAAACTACGACTATTTTTGTGATTGTGAATAATTATATCATACAAATAAAATCTAAACATCTAAGCTAAATCTACAGCTAAAATTGCTTGGGTGTACAATGTACAATTAAAAAGTTTATTTAAAGCATTGAAAAAGACACTGCGGCAAAACAGCAATAATAAAACCGCGTTCAGGCAAAAAGCAGTCTTGAACACACACATATAAAACACACCCATATCAAACACATTTATTTTTGAATAATTATTAGAGCGGCCACACGCACGCTCGGAATTGCGTTTATTAGTTTCGATATATCGGGCTATTAGGTTTAACTTATTAGTTCCCAGTTGTGAGTATTTAATGTTCCCAAGTATTATAATGAGTGTATGACATTCAAAAACACGTCGAATTTTATAAACCTATATTTAAATTGTATTTTTATAATATTACCCGAATGGTAGAATGTTACAAAGGCAACCCCGAAAATCGTATATGTAATAACCAATATTTAAATTGCATTTAATGACATGTTACCAAAATGGTAGAATGTGACGAATGGCAACCCTTAAAAATCGTTAATTACCAATATTCAAATTACATTTTAAAAATATTACCAAAATGGTTTTGGTTGTATTTGACAAATGCCAACGAAAAATCTAGATAAAATTAAGTAAATTTTATATTGTAGGTATTACCAAAATGGTAGAATTTGACAAATGGGCAACCCTTACCTTCCTTTAGTCGGGAACCGCGGGCCGTAGTGCGGCAGGTTTCTATCGGGCGAGTCTCGGCCGGGGCTCACGCGACTAAGGGGCACACTTGGCAATGTAATCACTTGTAGACTTGTTAGTTACTTTACCCCACGGTTAGTTTTGTTAGGGGTTTGGTTGTTGGGTTGGGGCGGCAATAGCTTTTTTTATGTAAAGTAAGAACACGAGTAACACTCAAAGAGTTTGAAACAAGAGATTTGACATCTTATGTCCAGTAATTAAGCCCAGTTTTATTGCATTTGCTATATGAAAGTTGGTAAAAAAATGTTTTTTTAATTCAATTTTTACTCTATAGAGATCTCTCTTTTATCTCTATCTTTTGTAAGTCTCTCTAGGCAAAGACCCCCCAAACTCTTTCAAAATCATCTAAAAAGGCGGTTTCAGTTTTCTTATTAAAACTGATATCTGCGTTTAAATAACTGCATATCAGGCTAAATAAAGAGTTTTGAGAGCAACACGGTAATTATTATTATTTATTTATCCCCAATCAAACATACCAATTCCACTAGTTTCTATTATTAATTAGTTTTTCAACTCCGTGGTGTTAGGCGATGGTGGTTTGCGCGTGGTGAAGTTAGTTAAATGTGGAATAACATTTTTAAAAAGTTAGTTTTTATTTTGGTAGGATTTCTTACCAGGTATATTTTGTTATGGTGTCAAAAGCGTTTTCGTGTGCTAATATTTTAAAGTTGCTTTTCTATACATAAATGTTATAATTTCATGCATTAATTTAAGTTTGTATCATGCAAAGTCAAGCAATTAATTGTAATAGGAGGTTTCACGACATTTATAATGAAATACATATATTTCTTTTACCTAGAATATGAATAAGAGAAGTATCCAAATCGACTGCGGTGGAAGTGTGCAAGAAAAACCAATAGTTTATTTATTACCATCCTAATAGGAACACATACGTCTTATAATGTAAGTTTAACCTATATATTGTTATTTTTTATTCTCCTATATAATATTTTACACTTTTGCAACTAGTTCACTCCATAGTAAGTGTTTAAAAAAATGAGTTAGGCAATAGAAAAATTTGGTCTCATAAGAAAACCTTTCTACTTGGCTAACATTAAAGATCGTATTTATTTTTAATAATGATAATATTTTTCATTAAGTTAGATGTCCTTTAAAACATTATTTAAAAAGCACACACTTTATAAATTAGGCAAGTAAAATGTTGCCATTGTAAAACTGAAAAAAAATCCCAAAATACACAAAAACAAACTACGAAGCTCTAAGCCGTCAAACTAAAAGCCACACTAAAAACTCAAACTAATAAAAAAACAAACTAAAAAGTTAAAATGTCAAACCTTCCTCTCCTACTCCGACTGTGAATTCTGGACCTGGCCCGTGATGCGAGAACGAGACAGAAAGCAACATGTACAATGTGTTAGAGCGAGACAAAGCAATGTGAATAAATTTAGCTGTCAAAGAATGAACGAATTCACTTTTTGACTAAACCAAAATTACATTTAAAGCACATGAAATTAACCAAATGTGAAAAAATTAAGATTGCAACAAAAATTAGATAAAATTGTTGCAATTTTAATCTTTTAAAATCAATTAAAATGTCGAGGGTACTCACAAAATATGTCAGTTTTTTTTTTTAAATACCAATGGCCGGTAAACTCAAAATAGAATCAAATTACTTTATAAAATTGACAAGCAAGAGGAACCTTTAGGAGTAAATGCTTTTTGAGGTTAATAGAAAAGTACCCTCAACAAAAATTATAAATAAATTTACTCAAAAAAATATACAAAACATAAAATAAAGATTGAATCAGAATATAAGTAAAAAAAAAACAAATAAAAAACACACCTGTAACGTCTAGAGCCATAATAATCTGGTGAAACGGAACGTTCTCTATGATGCAAGTCGTGTTGGGAGCCACGACTGAATGGTAGAATTTATATTTTTCCATATGGCAACATTTCCCCAAAGCGGTCACACCATGCATGACGTCACAATATGGCGGTGAACGGCGACGTGCGTGAAAATAACGGACAAAACAAACAGATGAGATGATGAACATAACATTATATTTAATGAAACATAACAATTAAGCTGACGAAAGACAGAGGCGGGACGGAGCGGTAAAGCGGTCGCGATCTTTATTTTGTTCCTGCCCGCGTTCGCTTTATGTGACAAGTTACGAACAAATTCGAACATTACGAAAAACCCGTCCCGCACCGCGACCGCTTTCCCGCCTGTGTGTGGCATCAGCTTTAGTGAAAAAATCAAATAATGATCTTTAAATTAAAACAATAATTAAAAATGAATTTATAAATATCCGTCAAAAATGGAAAAGATGAAGTTTTTATATTATTTTCGTGAGAAGTTATGGCGTACATCATGATAGTGCATTTGCCAGAACATACTTTATATAATTATTTAGCGATTTTAATGAAATTATAGTTTTTTGTACGTAATAAATTCCACTTAGAGACAAAAACGAATTAAAACCAACAAATTTAGCATAAAACATTGAATAAACAACGACACAATGTAAAAACGTCGAAAAAATGTCACAATCAAAAACATACCCAGGCGTTCCTTTAGTGGCGCTCTTTGCTGAAATCTTTCTTGGCGTTGTGTCGCGGCCTTGGCTTTGACTCTTGACCTGGAAAAAGAACAAAATATAAAACACAGGTTTTGTAGTTAAAGCACTGACTCCTAAATCATTTGAAAACAAGTGAAAATTTCAAAAATACTTTTTAAACAAGCTTTTATTATTATTACCATCCAGCACCAAAGTACTCGTCAAGACGAATCAAATGAGCCCAAATTCGATGGAGTTGCGTCGTTTAATTACGGAGTTCGTCGCTACCTTCCAGCTCCATCATCAGACCAGCATCCATAATAATATTGCATTGTTAACCGATTCATAACAAGGATGCAAAATTTCAGCTCAATCGGAAACCGGGAAGTGGATCTAATTTAACTTGCAAGATTTGATTACAAACAGACAGACCGACAGACAACGAACAAGTGAAAGTAAATAAAAGCTTGTAATATGATTTGGACGTCCACCCACAAGGTGGACAGACGACCTTATGTCGGTCGCCGGAAGACGCTGGATGCAGGTCGCTTCCAACCGGTACATATGGAAGTCCAAAGGGGAGGCCTATGTTCAGCAGTGGACGTCTTATGGCTGAGATGATGATGATGATGATTTGACTAAAGTACCTGGTAAGCTTTGCAGACTCTATCGACTTCGTTCTGTCTCTTCTGCGTGTGTTCCATCAACTCCTTGTGATCTTCTATCAGTCCTTCTAGAAGTTCGATCGATTCTGGCAGAGGTTCCGCTTCCAATGCTACAAGAAAACAATTATGGTCAATTATGGTCTCCAAATTCAGAATTTGTGAACGAAAGGTCGTAGCTTAAATAAATATAAACGTCCTTTGCAGGAGGTCGACTAAGTGGGCAATCCAACAGTGCCATTCTACCGCCTGAGCAGTGATGTGCAAACATTACTGTGCTTCGGTAGGAGGGCACTGTAGCTAGTAAAAATTACTGGCCTGAAGAGTGTTAACATCTTATGACTCTTGAGTAAGAAATGTTGGTCTAGTGCATCTAAAAATTTACATCATTGTGAAATCATGGGTGGCAGCGTTATCTCAATTCATATTCGACTAAAACTGTGTTGGACATAATTCCTTATTGGACATAATATTTCATTTTGAACCAAATTAGTGTTTGACAAAATTAGTGTTGGACATTTTGTATTTTAGACATTAGTCGTATTAATAAAAAATATAATTGTTATTTCGGACAAAGTGGCTGAAAATTTTGTGTCCGGAATGTCGGCCGAACAAGCCTCTCAACATCAGGAGAGCGTCTTGCTTGTCTTTTTTTTTTGTGGCAAATGCCTTTATTGAGAAAAACAAACTAACAATACTACAGCTACTACAGCAATAAAGAACACAATTAACCACTGATCGGCCACAAGCCGATCTACAGAAAATCCAAGTGCTCCAAACCACTGTCAGATGGCAGAGTGCCCAGAATGCCGGCAGCATTACTGTGCTTAGGTAGGAGGGCACTGTAGCTAGTGAAATTACTGGGCTGAAGAGTCTTAACATCTTATCTCTCAAGTAAGAAGCGTTGGCGCAGTGCATCCAGAATTTTACCTTTGTAAATACTGGGTAGCACTGTACTAATTATGGGCAGCGTTATCTCTTACCATCAGGATAGCGCCTTGCTCGTCTTCTTACTTCGTTGTATAAAAAAGCATTGCCACGTTGAATGGCAATACTTATACGTTGGGCCAAATATACTCGGCATAAAGTAACTTACATATGAGTGTGTTCTCGAGTCCGATGAGCCACTGTAACAGCTCCTCCAGCACGAGGTCGAGGTCCTTCAGGCTCTGCATGTGGGTCTCCAACTTGGTGCCGCGTTGCATCGCCCATTGCCATACCTGGGGAAATTAATAATATTGTTATAGTGGAGCCGCATTGACTATATTATAGGAATTTTACCGGGGATAGACATGACAACAGTGCCAGTTATTCTGCCGCCAGAGCAGTGATGTGCAAATATTAATTTGCTCCGGTAGGAGTAAATTAATGGGCTTAATTAAGACTCTTTAGTCTTAACATCTTATGACTCTTGAGTAAGAAGCGTTGGTGCAGTGCACCTGGAATATCACATGAAATCACATCATTATTAAATCCTATGTGGCATTGTACTGATTGTGGGCAGCTTTATCTCTTAACATAAGCCTGCCAAGCACAGACGCTGCGTAGACTTGTCTTGCTGTCAAGTCAACTGTCATCCCATACATTCACAAAAGTACAATGTATGGGGTGACAGTTATACTCTTTAAGTTTCGTCGGGATCTTGTGTGTCATGCTAAGACAAGTCTACGCGGCGTCTGTGCTTGAGAGGCAGGGTTCACAGAAAAAAACAGTTCAAAATATACCTAATGGGTTTAATCCATCGAGTTATGATATGTAAAGAGTAACATGTACTTAAAATATTACCTGCCCGGGTGTAACTTTACTAAATATCCGTATAACAGGCAAAACCGTCGGCAACAGTTTGATCCCTTTTGTATCACCCATTTTAAATTATTTTAAAATTATAAATCACATTTACACCAAATTGAAAATCAAAATAAACTACTCCATGCAAAATCACATGATATAATATCAGATAGGGATTTTCATATCTTAACTATCAAACGATTATTATATCAACAAGGCTAATTATAATTATTAAATAATGCATTTTTGTTAACAATAAATAAATTAATCAACCAAAGCAAAGCTCTTGACACGAAAGTGGAATCCAAAATGTTTGACGATGAATTATATCTAACAAAATTTAATAATTATCCTATCCGGAATCCTATCCGGATCGGCAAAACCTAAGAAAAAAATCTCAATGAGGCATAAATAATAAATTTTATGACTACTCACTGCCCCCATAATGAGAACAGATTCTTAGAGAAAAAGAGGGATACCCCAGCAAACAGTAACGATTTTACGTAATGGTCTTCTTCAATATTTACTTTGCATGTTATCTAAGGAAATGCAAGGGTCTTCATTGCCTCAATAGGAGCTTAAGGGCGGTAGGTAGATAAAAGGAAATAGTGACTGATCTATCAACGCGCAGCTCAAACAGCTGAACGGATTCGCTTGAAATTTGGAACACAGATAGGTTTTTTGATGTAGACATCTGCTAAGAAAGGATTTCCCCACGCGGGTAAAGCCGCGAGCACAAGCTAGTTATTAATAAGATAGTAGGTACATTACCTCGTCCCATCTGCTCTGTATGATGGTGATCCAGTGCTTGATGACGGTGACAGCGTCCGGGTGCGCCTTGCTCAGGATGGCGTGAGCCAGGGTTATTGTCTCCTCCTGTACAACAATATAAAGGGTCAATATACTTGTATTTCACAATAGTCTTATTATTAACAAGTCACGAGTCTTCAAGGCACGAGTGAATAGGTACCTTTCTAGGCATCTTACGTGATCCATCGTCGACCGCATTTTCACTTTCCATCAGGTGGGATGTGGTCAAACGTAGGCCTATCTCGTATAAAAAAAAAAAAAAAAATTATCGGTAACTATAATATGAATAAAAAGACTATTTACTTTGTTACGCCTAACTGAAAATAATTAATATTTCTCTACTATATTACGTATGTATTATACATAGAAACCTTCCTCTTGAATCACTCTCAACCGCAGCAAAATCCGTCAGTTAGTTTTGAAGATCTAAGCATACATAGGGACAGACGCGGGGTGCAACTTTGTACAACAAAGTCGCTCTATGTAGTGATTACTTAAGGGCATCGTCTTTGCTTGAGATTCTTTCGCTCGTACGATATGTCGAATTTTTAAAAATAGGTTCGTATAACAATCTTACCAGCTGCGCCCAGCGGTTTTACCCACTGTATTGTAGCCTATGTGTTATTTCAGGGTCTAAGCTTTTTCTGTACTAAATTTCAGTTCAATCGGTCCACCCGTTTAGATGTGTAAGAGTAACAAAACATCCAGATATTCATAAATTCTTCAATCTTCACGTTTATAAAACTAGTAAGATTTGAAAAGAATTCAAGAACGAAGCGAACGCATTCTGCAGTGGGGCGATACAGGCTAAATAATTATAACTATACCTTAAATAGTCCTACCAGGCTTTCCTACCTTCTACCAGATCACAATGCCCGCTAGGCGACACGATCTGCCTGCCGCAAAATAATACTACCCTTATACTGCTCAGCCTCGTGCAGGTATCCTCAACCTAACCTTTTTTTACCCAGGAAAAATGCGTTACGTATCATCATTCCACGCTGGGGACATGGGGCGGTATGTGGGACTCCCCGCCGAAGATGGGCGCGGCGGGGATACCCACTAAAAACCTGTGTGTATTCCTGCGGACATGTCGAGGCAGCGGGTACGCCGAAGCACTCATCCGCGGCCCCGACGGCGTTTTCCTCATCCTAACCTAACATAACCCAACAGGTCCACTAACCTTATCCTTCAGTTTCTCCTTTAGTTCCCTGACGAAGGCCTCGTGCTCCTGTATAAGACCTCTGGTGTCCAGCTCTGCCTCGGGCAGGTGGCCAGAGAAGCGCAGCTTGGTTTCCGCGTCTGATAGCCACTCTAGCAGCATGTTCACTGAACGGTGGAGTTTCTCCGCCTAAAAACATGTTAAGTGTTAAAAGCATTCATTGTTTCATTAAAATAAAGTTACATTCAATAAACACTAAATCTAAATCCTATGTTGAAAGGATATGTGGCCAGATTGCTGGCGACACTGTCCCGCTGATAACAAGTACATTTTTTGGGCAAACCCTAATTATTAATATTCCCACCAGTGGGACACTACAGGCTCTTAATAATATTGGCCTCCCTTCCCTCTCGCCATAGTTCTCTGTCTTGTGCAATAGTGGACCAATCCTTGAGGCGTTTGTCGAAGTCATCTCGACATCTTTTTCTGGATCTCCCGCGACCCCGTTTCCGAGTTGGTGGCACCCAGTCAGTGGTTCTTTTAGCCCAGCACTCATCTGGCATCCGGCAGACATGTCCAGCTCAATCCCATTTTAACAAAGCGGTTTGCTAAACCCTAATACTTTTGTTAACACCGCTTTGCTAAAACCCTAATACTTTTTAAAAGTTAATGAGTGACAAGGCGAGAAAATCAGGTCATGATTGGCCATATCACACACAGCTTCATCCAGTGTTTTGAAATACAGAATTATGCACTGCACTGCGCCTGTCACCCTAAGATATTAGTTGATCTCGTCATGTCCAGTAATTTTTGTACAAGACAAAGGTACACAAGCCTATTTTATGTCCAGTTTCATACAGCTCTCATCTCAAGTTTGAATTACGTGTAACGGAATGGAACATGTAATTGACAAACTTTTGAAAACACTACTCCTTAATAACATTAAAAATTGACATTATGATGGATTGGTATTATATGTACCTCCTTCAAAGCGCCCTCCAGTCTGGTGGCCTTCTTCTCGCTGAGACTGAGCACGGTTTCCCAAGCTTGCTTCAACTCGCTGCACTGCTGTCTAATGTGAGCTGCGTCTTCACGGGGCACCTGAAACAAATATATACTCTATGATACCAATGTTTATGATACCAATCTCTATGATACCAATCTCTATGATACCAATGTCTATGATACCGATGTCTATGATACCAACGTCTATTACCAGTAGCTGATCCGGTGCCCGTAGCATGGTGTATGGGATCCCTCAGAAATATCAAGAGTAGAGCTGTCATCCCATACATTGTACTTTTATGAGTGTATAGTGTATGGGATGATAGTTTTACTGGACAACAAGACAAATCTACGCAATGTCCATGCTAGGCCCACGGGATTTTCGTTAGGCATCTTCATTGACAGGTTCAGTGCGGTTCATAGTTTGGTTTGGAAAGGACTGAACCTAGGTCTAGGTGTAGCCGCAATATACGTACGTAGGTCTGACAACCAAAATCGTGTGACCAATTATGATGTGTCTATAAAAGGAAAGAGTGACTGATTGACTGACTGATCTATAAACGCACAGTTCAAACCGCTCAATGGATTCGCTTGAAATTTGGAATACAGATAGGTTTTACGATGTAGCTTCCGCTTAGAAAGATTTTGCCACGCGGGCAAAGCCGCGATCACAGGCTAGTATAGACATATAGGACCCATACTAGATCAATTCCCTTACCGTAGCCTCCAGTTCCTTGCCAGTCTTCATAACCGAAGCCATCTGCTGCTCCCTAGAGTGAAGATCTTCTTCGAACTGCTTGTGCTGTTCTATCAGAGCCATGACGGTGTCCAGGTCGCCGTGGACAGGTGAGTCTACGTTGAGGGTCTTCTGTTGTTTCTTCAACCAGTCTAGTAAGGCTGACATCGCGTCCTTGAACTGGCCTGAGTAGAGCAGGGCTTCTTCTAGACGACGTTGTCTGTGGAATTTGTTAGATTAGTTTATGGTAAAAATATATTAAGTAATAATATTAATATTTGCTACTGAAAACTTTGAAGAGATGTGGGATAATAAAAAACCCGTTCCGAGTCTGATTTGAAACCAATTAAGTAACGGTCCGGAAAATGAACGGTAAGAGTTGGTGTGCATTGTTGTATGGCAGTTTAAATACCACAGTCAGAACTGCCAAAGATGGACCAGTTACGGACATTTTCCCCTTGAAAAATGGTCTCCCTGTGTAAAAAACGCGTTCTCTCGACATGTTTTTGAACTTAAAATACCCCTTTTTTCGAAAACACGACCAAAAATACAAGATTCAGAGTGTCTGAGATTGATTTTGACAACTCCAAAAAGGAACCTTTCATTTTTTTTTGACCATATCCACCTGATTGAAAGTGAAAATGCGGTCGACGATGGATCACGTAAGATGGCTAGAAAGGTACCTATTCACTCGTGCCTTGAAGATACCCAAGTAGTACCGCTCGGGAAACACGGATGACGGCAGTGTTCCAAATTCGACCAGTTTCCATTAAAAACGATGAAGCAAAACGCTTGGTGCGGGCTATCTATAGCAATAATATCAACACTTCAAGTCACCCATCCACAGCAAACTCACCTATCCACAGCCTTAGAGCAGACAGTAGTCCATTTAGTCTTGATATCGTTAAGCATGTTCTTGATGGTCGGCTCGTCAGATTTGGGCGCCTTGTCCTTCAGTTGCTTGCCCGTCTTCACTGTTTGGTCGTACGCTGGTTGCTTGGCGGCGAGGGCCTTTTGGAACTCGCGGTGTTTGTTCAATCTGTAGGAGAAATTATTTTAAGTATGTTAAGAAAATATTATAGTAGGTAAATGTAAGTATGTTAAAAAATATTATAGTAAATTTATAGTAGAATTGTAAAAAAAACAGTGCCGTGTTTACATGGACAGACACGCTTTCGGAATCACAATTCGGAATTAATATGTGACCTGTATGACTGCATCTTTATAAGATACATATATTACGTCTATAAAAGATGATTTAAGCACCATCCATGGCCAATGTTCGGAACTTACGAATGTCGTTGGGAAGTGTTATTTCACCTAGATTTTTGGATATAATTCAAAATGGCAGTGTACATAATGTATCCATTTGACATACCTCTGTTTAATCTTCTCGGGATCGTTGACAGTGGCTTCAGAGTTGAGCTCGTCGAGATGTTTCTCGGTGTCGTTCAGCCAATTCATCAAGTTGTTCCTTGAAAATAGAACATTTTATTTTCATTTCATTCACACACACTATGGATTATTGAACATAAATAAAAGAAAGAAAATTAAAATCCGACATATGTAATTTTTTTAAATTACAAAGAAGACGAGCAAGACGCTCTCCTGATGGTAAGAGATAACGCTGTCCATAATCAGTACAGTGCCACCCAGGACAATGACGTAAAATTCTAGGTGCTGCACCAACGCTTCTAACTCAAGAGTCATAAGATGTTAAGACTCTTCAGCCCAGTAATTTCACTAGCAACATTGCCCTCCTACCTGTGTACAGTAATGTTTGCACATCACTGCACAGGCGGTAGAATAACTGGCACTGTTTGGGTAGCCACCTAAACAAGTCTACCCTCGGTGAACTTAAAAAAAAACCGACCAAAAAGAAAAATCATCGAAAGAAGAAACACATAAGTATTAATCGATCGGGACGCACCCGCGCATGCGAATTTGAACCTTATTTTGAAGAAGCTAGAAAAAATAGATGTCAATTTTGATTAGAACAGCAGGGTTATTCATTTATCCGTGAAAGAACCGAACCGAATACCGAATTGTCAAAAATGTATGAAATGACATATTATGTAGATACAGCTTGACAAGTCATGTCACGTCATTTCATACATTTTTGACAATTCGGTATTCGGTTCGGTTCCCTAACCTATAAGTGAATAGCCTTGCTGGAAGTGTATCTTGGATCAAGGGATTAAGGAAGAAGTAGGTACATAAATATTTCTTACTTTGTTCCTCCTTTTTGGTCGATAAAAAAGAAAAATCTACATTCCACTTACCACATATCATTAAACTCCTTCGCCTCCTTGAACCCATGGTCCAAAGCCCTCGTCCGTTCAGCCGCCTTGGACACGACCCTCTCCCATCGATGTTGGACGGACACGAGCAAGTTCTTGATCAGTATGACGTCTTGCTTCTGGCTGAAGTACTTCAAGTGAGTGCCCTTCTTGTCTAAGTGAAGCATTGTTTCACGGTGTGTCGCTATTTCCTTTTGGAAGGATTTGTGTTCTTCGATTTGTGCTGTGGAGAAAAGGTAACGTTAAACAAGAAATAGGTAATTTAAAAACTAAAAAATCCGACTAAATTTTTGTGTAATTTAGAAATAAAATATATCCGCCATTTTGTATTTCTTATTATTTTGACATACCCAGTGTCACTCTCATAGTAAATACAAATCTACGCCTCTCAAGCTAAAATCCATGCATAAATCCTACTTCTTGTATTATAAACACGAAAGTTGGTAAGAATGTATGGATTTGTTACTCTTTCACGCCTAAACGGGTGGACCGATTGAGCTGAAATTTGGTATAGAGATTCCTTAGACCCTGGAATAACACATAGGCTATAGTACAGCGGGTAAAACCGCAGCTACTACATACATCCTTTCGAAAAAAAATAGTCCTTCTTCTGACGCAGTCTGAAATTATTACTTTTCATCTCTCTTGGTGACAAGGATATGGCGGATTAGGCGATTAATGAGAGAGATATACCTAATATAAGTCAAGTGTGAATGGTCAAGCCGCAATTGGTCGACCTAGGCATACTTTGCTTGATTTGCTAAATAAATTACGTTCAGAAAGGTCAGGTCAAGAGTACCAAGAACCGACGAGCGTGTATGAATAATGTGTTGAAAGTTGAGAAAGCGAAAGAGGTGTGTCAGAGTCAGAGATAGTCTCTACCTACCCCAACGGGAACCAGGCGTGATTATAATGTTTGTTTGAATTGGGTTGAAATTGCCTTTCATCCATTTCAAAGTATATTAGGGGTTAAATACTTACTAAGCAGTGTCTCCATCACCCTAGAGACCGGTTTGGCGGAGGTGAGCGTTTTCTCAGCGCTCGTGAGCCAGTCGACGAACGCTTGCAGAGCGTCGTGGAACTCTGTCGCCTCCTTGAGAGCTATCTCCAGCTTGATCTTCTTGTCTGACGCTCTGTGGAAGAGAACAATGATTTAAACGTGGGACTTTACATTGTCATTTGCTGAGGCAGTTCCTATTCGGCGGCTTAGTGGCGCATTTTGTAAAAAAATTCAAGGTTTGTAACTTTATGCTTCTGTTATATGGTCAAATTACAGTCATAAAGGGCTATGAAAATTTGTGACTAGTACTGGTCTGCCATTTTTTCGCCTATGGTAGTAGTAACCTATTGAACTCGTTAGCTGACATCTATACCCAGAATAAATATTCTGACATCCACTTAGTGATCGGTTTTGGAGTAATTAAGCGTCAAAGTTGGTCGTGACTTCATATTTCACGCGCATACCCCATACAATGACCTTTAAACCCCACTAAATTAAATGGAAATCACGTCAATCGTCGTGATCAACGTTGACGCCTAATAAAGTCCACAGATGCAATGACCTCGCATTGTGCGAGCGCGACGGCATTATTTTAACGCGGGAGTGACAGAGACAGGTAGTAAGAGGTCAATGCACAAAATTCTTCCTAATGTGCGACCGGACTTTAACTCTAGATAGATAACATTTTATTGAAACACAGAAAAATATACAAAAATAAACTTAAAAATAAAAACACAATATCTCAATACCTTATTACAATATCTTAATATTGTACTTGACTCTTCGCGAGGATGGGGGTCAGAATATTTATTGTTGATGTCAGGTGTTTTATTATTGGTAATACCTAAATTTTGCCGTCAAATAACGCCTAGAAATACAGCTAAAAGAGTATAAACTCACCTAGCAGTAACATTATCCCATCTGCTCTTCAAGTTCTTGAGATTGTGATGCAGCTGTGAGGTCGGGTTGGGCTTGTTCTGCTTCTTGAGGTACTCCTGCCCTTGTTGCAGTACTGCTTCCACTTTGGGACGGTTCGACTCGATTTCGTTGTACACCTCCTGTTAACGACAAATTGAATTAATATAGTTAGTTTCCTCAACATACTAAGCAAGTGAAATAATTTAAGAAAACTGTCTAAAAAAACAAGCTTTTATTATTATTACCATCTAGCATCAAAGAACTAGTCAAGACGAATCAAATGAGCTCAAACTCGATGAAGTTGCGTCGTTTAATTACGTAGTTCCTACAACCACCTTCCAGCTCCATCATAAGGTCAGCTCCATGTCATAATAATATTGTAGTCATCCGATTTATACATGCGTGCCAAATTTCAGCTCAATCAGAAATCGGGAAGTGGATCAAATTAAACTTCCAAGATTTGATTACAGACTGACAGACAGAAAACAGACAGGTGAAAGTAAATAAAAGCTTGTAATAATAATAGGCGTCTTCGAGTAATCACTGATCATACATAATAAAGATTTCAAAAACCGTACCGTGGTAACGTTTTGATTTCCTTACCGTATTTACCTTTCCTTCTTAATTTGAATTTAGCTACAAATGCAACTCAATAACAATGATAGTAAAACTGTTCAATATAAATAAAGCAAGTCAGTTCTCACCATAAATCTCTCCAGTTGTTCGGAGGCAGTCTCAGGCAGACCGCCGACGGGTTTAGACGCAGCGATCACACTGTCTACTTCTGATAACCAGGACAGAAGATCACCAATCTCAGCGTTGAAACTGTAACAAATATATTAAATTAGGAAGAGAAATTGTGGAAAATGTAGAAACTGGCTATTCACAAACGCTTTTAACATAATTTTTATGGCGCATTCGGTAGGATCAAAAATAAATATCTACTGATTTTCATTTTATATTGATACTTTTATATGTTTCGTAACTGAAGCTTCAATAAACTCAGTCTTTTCGTTGAAATTTTAAAAAATCTTTTAATAATTTCAGTCCTTTCGTTGAATAAGTACTACTCAATCCACGTACGTACGCACGAACAAATTTTACCAACGAACATAGTGTTACTTCGTTAGTAGTACACACGAACCAAGTTGTTGCTTATCATGCAACGCAACAATTTTTTTGTACGTGCGTACGCGGTTTTAACTTTTTTTTAAGCTTTGCCATTTTTTGCCAAGAAACAAAATATACCATCCCATTTACATAAATAACCACTAAATTTTGCAAAAACTTTGGAACAAAATAAAAATAAGATACTAAACGATTCGTTAGTGTTTAGATTCATCTTTGAAAGAAAAATGAGATATGTGGGAGCATGTCAGAGTGTATTGGCAGAGCCTTTGTCAAAGGCCGCCAAGGAACTGTACAAGTTAGCATTAAGATAGTGGTAATCATAAGTTTAGTTTTAACCAGGGCGGCATGATCGCGTATGGCGACAAAGCCCTTTTTATGTTTTAGTTTCTTATTTAAAAAAAATAGATACCCGTAATACAAGTAAAAGAATATATTTACCTCTGAGCTTCCCTAAGAGCATCCTCGAGCTCGGACTGCTTGTCCCTTGCCTTCTGCTGCAGCTCGCGCCACTTCCTGTTCAACGTGGCTAGCTTCTCCGCTGTCTCACCCGCTTCGTCTGTACCTGGGGTGGGGAGGAATGGAAATATGAGCCTTGGAAGATGATGGAGATAACTGTATGAACGGCCAGTAGATTCTTACCTGGGCCCATAACCTGACCACTAATAGATGCTTCAGATTCAAGCACAGAACAAATTGCTTGATATCTTGAATCGTTTTGCTCAGTAATTGGAATGTTCACAATTTTTTTGTCCATTTTTTATTGACCGTATGTCAACATCTCCATAATGACATTCTTCATTAGAAGTTTAGATAGTAAACAATTTTTAAAAAATCTATCTAGTTCAGGATTCAGGACCATGTCTTTCGAAGTGGAGCAACTTTAGACACATTTCGCATTAGTAGAAGATTCAAGCATGATGTGACAACACAAACACATAAAGCATTATCGCTTTGGCAATATGTTTGAAACGGCGTGTGAGGTTATATCTAGCTTATAGATTGACAGAATGTATGATGTGACGTGATTGGAGAAAGTTTTTCTATAACACTTCCTAGAAAACATATATTATTTTTATTATTCGGGACTATTCGCGTAGGTATTTATTATTATCAGTTTTACAAAAACATCATATAAAACTAACCTCGATGTTTCGTTTGACCACGGCCTACGCACATACTAGGAGGCCCGACTAACAAAATCAATTAAAGATTTTTCTTTACATTTCAAAACCACCGTTCTTCCAGTATTGTATATTTCCTGAAAGAGATCGCCCTGAGCGATAAGACTGTCAATTAATTCACACTTGATTAACGTAGACAGCTTTATTTTTATTGTGATAGACATATTGTGGTAGAGAGGTTTGTGGTAATTTAAAGTAAAGAGTAATAATAATAAATAATAATAATAGTAGTGTGGTTTACCTAATCTCTTAGATTTAAAACATAAAGGCAAGGCACTGTACACACTATAATTGCTATAATGAATCTAAAGAGGTAATGTTTCGAAGAATGGTCAAGAACCAGCCAATGAGGTATGTAAGGGAAGCTCGAGCGCGCTACATACCCGTACCCTGCGAGACGATCTGTGCGCCGGCCTCGTTGAGTGTGTCCACGGAGGCCTGGTGCGCCGCGATGTCGTTCACTAACACCTTCAGCTTGGCCAGCTCCACCTCCAGGATCTGGGGGTCGCCCGCCACCTGGGGAATGGAGATATCATTAGATTATGAATTTACATCAATTTCAACCAATGACCAAAAAGCTGGCTCTTACCTCGGCCAACGTATAAGTTTGGCCATTCAGAGAGGTAATGTAGCCAGGTTTTTGGGTACACTTCCTGCAGGTCATGATCTCAACGACGTTTTTATAAGTAGTATTTAAATCATTGTTTAATAGTTAGTTGATGTAAATACTTTGTCATAGTTTAATCTTTTTTTTTTCTAATATATTTTATTGTAATTTTAATTAAAGTGAATTTCAAATATGATTAATTAAAATAATATTCTAATATTTTGTCCATTTACAGAAAAATATCATAATTCAACACAAAACATATAAAGATCCCAAGATAGATAGAACAAAAAACTAAAACATAAAAAAAAAATATGCATCGTTTTATATTACTTCTACGCTGTAATTGATTGCACCTTTTTCATGTTGACAGATAATGTAGGAAGTTGCGGAATAAAATAGAATTTATTTTGATTTTCTGCAACTCGTCCCATGTGAGCCGCTGGCTTGTAAGACGAGGTGATTTCCCCAGTCGCAATAAGGCTCGTTTTAACTGTTGTTGCTCTGACCATTCCACGTAGTATCGCTGAGGCGAGAGTTAAGAAGCTGCTTTATGAAAGTCGGTAAAACCTGTACTTACAGGTCTTAACGTGTTCAAAGTCTTGCTGGTATTGTTGATCCAAGTGAGCGTATCTTGCAAGGCGTGTTGCAATTGCCCCAGACTCAATAAAGCTCGTTCTAACTGTTGTTGATGCTCCAACCTTTATGGCGGACGCTTATTAGTAAAGAAAACCATAAACTTACAGGTCTCAGCGTGTCCAAAGTCTTGCTGGTATTGTTGATCCAAGTGAGCGTATCTTGCAAGGCGTGTTGCAATTGCCCCAGCCTCAATAAAGCTCGTTCTAACTGTTGTTGACGCTCCAACCTTTATGCCGGACGCTTGTTAGTAAAGAAAATCATATACTTACAGGTCTGAGCGTGTCCAAAGTCTTGCTAGTATTGTTGATCCAAGTTAGAGTATCTTGCAAGGCGTGTTGCAGTTGCCCCAGCCTCAATAAGGCCCGTTCCAACTGTTGTTGACGTTCTACCATTCCGCGTAGTAACGCCGACCAGCGAGAGTTGACTGTTGTTAGAGGCTGCTTGATGGCAGATGCTTGTTCGGAGGACGTACGCTCTGTTAGCTCTTGCGCTTGTCTGTTGGGGTGATAAGGTGATGTAGATGTTTTGTAGATAGATGTACTGTCAATAGATGTTTAATAGATAGAAGCATATCTAATGCGGCGTCTCCAGCGAGTGTTTTAGTTCAAACATTCAACATGAACATGACAACATTAAAAAAGCTATTTTGATTATGTTTGAAAGCAAAATCCTTGTTGGAGCAAACAAAAAGTGTAGTTTGACAAATTTTGGTGAAAAATGTTGTGATGTTTGTGTTGAATGTTTGAACCAAAACACGCGCAGGATACGCGGCTGAATATCTGCGTAACAAACTGAAGAAAAGTAAAAGATCATGAAAAAAATCTAGAATAAACTTTAAAAGAAAAACTATTGGGAGTAAGTTGATTAAAGAGTGTAATATTTAGATAGAAGCGTTACTTTGTAACAAACTGAAGAAAAAGAACTTGAAAATACTATAGAAAAACTTTAGGAAATAATAGGTACTATTGAGAGTTGGATGATCAAATAATGTTCCAACTTTGTAAATATTTAACCTAATTTTTCGCATCTAAAGCCCGCGCTCTATTTCACTCAAACGTTCGCGCCCATTGTCAAATCTCAGTAAACAGTGCTTTTGATAATTAATTAATTTTGCATGAATATTTGACAATATGAAGAACGCACAAAGTGAAACGCGAGCTAAAGGCCCGAAAGCAAAAAAATGCTAACATAACCATGCAAACATAAAATATCAAAGAAATTTAAACATAGGACAGAAAAAACACAATCACACGAAGCTCGTAAAATATAATATAACACTTACTATACATATACCTATTAAATAAATACATATAATATGACAGCACAAACCCAACAAAAGCTAATTTTGAGCCACTACGTGACGTCATAGCACACACAAATATATAATATACATATCCTTGCCTCATTAAACTCCTGATGACGTCATCATCCCAACGGGGCATAGAAAAACACAATATTAGTATTAGGAATCAGGAATCTACTGTTTTAGTCAAGGGGTAAAAAACCCAAAGGATAAAATAGGATCAAAACCTTATAAAGGGGTCAAAAATGTTACCATCACCTTTAGAGGGGATATAAATCTATTAACAAAAATGATTACAATATTCTTATTTCAATGTGTATTTAAAAAAAAAGATATATTAAAATTTCAAATACATACATATATCCACATGCATACCCAATTTCACACGTGAGACAAAGATCAAGGTTATTTTGAATGTCACACCAATGTTCAAAAACACAAATATGGTCAATATAGTACCAATTTTAGCTACGTATCAAAATTCTTGTCTTTAAAAAAAACAATTCATAAATACCTAAACCGGATAAAATTTAATTATTTTCAAAAAAAACCTTTCATCATTAGGTACTTTTCTTGACGTAGTCAACCACCTAAGCTTCGACAAGCCGAAGGTACCCATGCGGAAAAATTATCCCTATAACTCCAAACTCCCCATAAACACTACCCCATAACTTCAAACTCCCCATAAACACTACCCCATAACTCCAAACATCCCATAAACACTACCCCATAACTCCTAACTCCGCATAAACACTACCCTATAACTCCAAACCCCCAAAAACACCACCCTCCCAATAACTCAAACCCCCTGAAAACAGTACCTACTTCAAACACCACCCCCCGTAACTCAAAGTCAACGTACCTGTTCAAAGCCTCAACCTTGACCATATGCGGGTCGACTTCTTGCTTGAAGGATGCGAGCTGGGCTATCTGCCGCTTCACCGCATCGATGTCTGAACCTAGGGCACCCATACGGGAGAATTTATCTTCCGCGACGTCCAGGAACTCCATTAGGTTCTGTTGGTCACACAAAAAAATGAATTTACTGTAGGGAAGGTACACTTTACGTTGTCGACATGGCACACTATCTCAGGGAACCATAGTAAAAAGTGGAAGCGACAAGACACAAAAAAATGTTAACATATGCTTTACACATAGAGTGGATGATTTTATACTGGTTCTATAGAAATATTCATCGATAGCTATAGAGGACTCAACCATTACTCATTACCGTACGCATTACCTAAAGAAGGAAGGGTATGCTGTTAGGAAGTATGCTGTTGCCGACGATACGCATTAACGCCGCATTACACACGTCAAATGTCTTTGAACCAATGAGTTTTCTACTTTGTTTTCTACTAGTTCAGTCGTTGTAAATCCTTGAACCAATGAGTTTTTACTTTGAACGAGCCAATCAAAACTAGGCAACCGCCCCGCGCGCCGCGCACTCCACCATGTTTTAGTGATTTTGTTTTCGTACTGAAAATCACAAGAGCGTGGTCTATTTTTGTCCTCTTGTCAATGCTTGTATCTGATACATGACACAAGTGTCCACGTTTGCGCCCTGCCTAAGATTAATTACAACAAGAAAATGGTACAGTTCTTACCTGTAGCGTATCATGGAACTCCATAGCCTTCTCCATGGCATCGATGAGGTTCTCCTCCCTCCTCGCGTACAGAGCCGTGATGTTATCCCACGCGTGGTCCAAGTCTTCCATGTGCTTCTTGACCTCAGGCTTGTCTGGTTCGCCGCAGAGGGACATGAGGGTTGAGCCGGTCTTGCGGACCTTCTCCACCTGGGGGTGACATTTGGGGTGAATTTTGGGGATTTTTGACCCTATTGAATAACATTTATATGTTTTTAATTGATGGAATTGGACTTTCTTTCGAGTTTTTTTATATCTATCACAATCCCAAATTTCATAAAGATTGAATAAGGCATTATTATACAAAATTTTGCAAAAAAATGTCTCCATTAAATTTCTTACTGGGCATATAAATTTATTGTATCGTTTCTGTGAGTAATTTAGGTAGGTACCGTATTTTCTCCTTCGATTAGTGATCGAACGTAGAGGATGGAGTCTACTTTCTGTACGATTTTCGCATTTTCATTTTGCTGCGTCTTTCAATATGAGAACGGCGAAGCTTTGGAATTCGCTACCATCAACAATGTTTCCCGTATGCTATAACGTGGGGTTGTTCAAATCAAGAGTGAATAGGTTCCTGAACAAGCGTGCTACAACTTAGACTACATCGTCACTTACCATGTAAGATTGGGGTCAAACGCTTGTTTAGTCAGCTATAAAAAAAAAATCAAAACTTACCTCAGGTTTAGTATGATCGATCTCATGTCTGATCTCTTGCAAGGCGAGCTGCTGGGCCTGTATCGCCCTGGGCTGGGCGGCGGGCGGGGGCTGGCTGGCGAGGGCATCTTGCAGGGAGGAGAGCGTCTTCATCACTGAGGCCAGTTGTTGCCAGAACCGGGTGGAAACTTCTAGAGCGCTCTCTAGTGACGCGCCGCGGTTGCTCGTTGATTTCTGTACTTCGTCCCATAGTCTGTAAGAAGAGAGATTGTTTTAGAAATGGTTTATATAGCCAATATTACAACCCCTCTATATATTATTTAGATACAGGTTCTACATTATCAAATTATCCAAATTCAAGCGGATATTATTTAAGGTATAGATTTTTAAGGTATTATGTACGGTTCAATAATAAAATCCGTAAGGATAACGGGGCTCACAGAAGGTTAATTTGAAAGCCGTGTGAAAGCTACTCTTATATTACAAAAACAATATAAATTAGTTTAAAAGCTAAAAAAAGGAAATATTATAGCGATCTCTTGAAGACAACCGACAACGCAGGGAGAGAAGATTATTGATTACACAGAAAGGTTCTAAAGATGTAAAAAAATAGGGTATATTTAGTGAATACTTACTTGTTGAGTTTGTCGAGTTTGTTCCTGATATCCCTGACGGCGGGGTCGCTCTTGTTGGCCTTGCTGATGACGTCAGAGGCGGCGCGTTGTACCGCGTGGTAAGCTTCCTCGCGCTTCTCCAAGTCTTCTACTAGAGCGTTGTTCTCTTCGATTTGATCTCTGCAGGGGTTCAAATATTGCAGATTAATAAAGTGACGGGTGGGGAGTGAGCGGGTGAGGCTAGAGTAGAAGAAGAAATGGGAATGAGATAGTGGCCGGGTCTGAATGTAAACATTTGTAGGGTAATCGAAGCAACCGCGTGGTATGTTTTAGCCAGTAAAAAAAATTATAAGCAAGTACCGCGCGGTCCCCGCAGCTCAGTCCGTACGCCGCAGAGGCAGGTAGGATCATGAGGAGGTGGAGGGGTTGTCAGATTAATAAAGTACCTAATAGGAACGTTACTAACTTTTTTGAAGATTTATTTATTAACAGAACACAAAACAGTATAAGAGAGAGAAAGAGTGTAGTAGTGATTTGATAAAAAAGTGTAAAATACAACCCACCAAAGTCGCTTGGTGTTGTCACTGCCCGAACTCTGTTACATTTTGCACTGTATAGTGACGTAGCGCACTCCCACCCAACAACTTATAATCGTTATATCTGTCATTTTTACAAGCTTTATATTACTTTCACCTGTCCAATGTCTGTCTGTCTGTCTGTCTGTCTGTCTGTCTGTCTGTAATCAAATCTTGCAAGTTTAATTTGACCCACTTCCCGGTTTCCAATTGAGCTGAAAATTTGCATGCGTGTGTAAATCGGATGACAATGCAATATTTTTATGACATCGAGCTGATCTGATGATGGAGCTGGAAGGTGGCCAAAGGAACTCCGTCATAAAACAACGCAACCCCATCGAGTTTGGGCTCATTTGATTCGTCTTGACGAGTACTTTATGATGCAAGATGATAACAATAATTAAAGCTTGTTTTTAAAAAGTATTTTTTAAATTTCACTTGTTTATTTTATTCATAAAATACGTAACTAATTTTTGTTTTGCACGGGGAGTCATAACCCTTCCTTACCCCCGACGGGAGGGTACTCTTACTCTTAACGCGATTTATTTCAACGTAAACAGAAAAGATTAAAGCGTAAACTCACTCAATCTTAGGCGGGTGTGCGGAGACTGGTTCGGCCCGGTGCAACTGATCCGCTGTACCGGATAACGCACGTAACATGCCCTCCAACTTGTCAGAGAACTGAGACGATTCTTGTAACGCCTGTAACATTGTAATAGTAAGTATTTGACATACTAGTGTAGGTGTGAAATTATTGGAGCAGTCTGTAGGATCACTTTAATTATATACAATACAATAACTCTTTATTGCAAACCTGGTTACAAGAAATTGTTTCATAAGTAGACAATACACATAAAGCTAAAGGTATACAATCGGCGGTCTTATCGCATAGAGCAAAATAAAATCCTTCTAGGCAGAAAGATGGTTCAAATATTTTAACAAATTTAAAAACACATTGTATTGTTTTGGCTGGATAGTTTGTGAAGAGTATTTTTGAATTAAGAGCTTAAATAGATAACACACGTTTTGTGGAGGCCCTTTAAGTCCAAACCTTAAGTGTCATCCATTAGATGTACATAGAACAAAGGGGCTTCTAAATGGTGAACTGTATTCCAAACAAAATGTTTCACAAAAGAACATGCTATTTATACTATTATACCTATATATATTGTTATTTATTATATTATTGTTATTTTGCTTTTAACGAAGGCTGTCAAAGCTAGCAACATTGGAATCTATTGTGTTCATACCTGCCTTTATGTTTCCTACTCTCTGAAGATGTGGTATATTAAAGCGATGATCCGCAAGAAATCGAGCCAGGGAGGGATATCCCGCCTTCTAGGTATAGTCTGCTGCCATCTACGGCCAATTCGTCACTTAACATCACGTGAGATCGTGGTTAAAGGATAAAAATATAATGAAGCAAAATATATCTTGGTTGTCTGGAAGAGATCGCTTTAAGCGCTAATACCGCTAATTGTAACACTTCTTTCTGTTTAATCTTAGTTCTGAGTTTATATTATTGTATTTGTGTTTGCAATAAAGAGTTTTCTATTCTATATGAATATAATGAAACAAAAAAAACTTGAGAGGTGTCAAGGGACACCCGGATGGAACGAAGTTTGATTAATGAAAATATCTGGCTTGCTTTCTATAAGAGAGAGAGAGAGAGAGAGAGAGAGAGAGAGAGAGAGAGAGAGAGAGACAGACAGAGAAACATGCGCACGCCGCACAGCTTACAATAGCTTACTATAGCAAAAAGTGTCGTGACAATTTTTCGTATGATGTTTTTCCGTCTAGCCCCCTTTCACAACGCGCGATAAGGAACTTCGTTCCAAAAAAAATAGCCCATGCTAGAAAGAGACATTATATCACTGACCGCTTCCAACTCCAGTTGCCTCTGCCTCAGCTCAGCCCTCAGAGCGTTGTATCGGTCGCAGTCTTGTTCGACGATGTCCTGAACCTTGGCGGAGTCCTCCTCGCCGCAGAGTCTGCAGAGAGCTTCGCCGGTCTTCACCAGCTTGTCTACCAGCGGCTTGTGGCCCGAGATCGATTGTTGCAATATCTGGGAGAAATATTATTTTTATTATAATAATTGACAAAACCAGCAAATCATGTGCCCGATGTATAATTATTGCTCATATCAAACTTGCCAGTTAGATGTTGAATCTAGTCATGCTCAATGCTATTGCGCCCGTGTTATTGCGCTGGTAACATTGTCATATTATTTTTATACAATATGGCTTGACGGATAAATAACTAGCAAAGGAACCTGGGTACCTTTATGGCCTGGCCTATATTATCGGTAATACGCCTATATTATAGTACAGATAAAATACTAGCACTACAATAACACAGAACATCCTACTTTATTCGTCAGTCTCATAAAATTGTAAGATGTGTTTGTAATAGAGTAATTCAAGAGGTAGGTTATTATGTATAGTACAAAGCCAGGGCGGGTTGCTAGTATTAAATAAATAAAAGATACTGACCTCGTTTTTATCTTGCTGTTGCGCGATCTGATCGGGCCGGAGCGCCGGCATGGCCAGCATCTGGACTTGCTTCTCCATGTCGTCCAGCCATGATGACAAACTATGGAACAATACACTTATTAGTTCGTGATATACTCGTATTATATCGATCTGACTCGACAGAAGTGTCATTTTACCGCCGGTAGATTTCCTTTGCAGGAGGTCGACTAGGTGGGTACCCTAACAGTGCCAGTTATTCTACCGCCTGAGCAGTGATGTGCAAACATTGCTGTGCTTCGGTAGGAGGGCACTGTAGCTAGTGAAATTACTGGGCTGAAGAGTCTTAACATCTTATGACTCTCAAGTTAGAAGCGTTAACGCTTAGAATTTTACTTATGTAAAATCCTGGGTATCACTGTACTAATTATAATATATGGGCAGCGTTATCTCTTAATATCAGGAGAGCGTCTTGCTCGTCTTCTTACTTCGTTGTATAAAAAAAAGTGTCAGGACAGTGACATTTTTGACTACTTGACAAATATTTTAGTCAAAATTGCGTCATAAGCGCTGACTCAATATAAACAAACTCACCCATGATGAGTATCAGCGAAGTGCTCAGCCAGAGGCAGCGCCTGTTCCAAGGCAGCCAGCCGCTCGGCGCTGAGCAGCCCCACTTCCTCCATCATCTCCTTCAACTCCTCGCTACGGTCTCTGATCACGGCCGTCTCCTCGGATGATTGGCATTCGCGGAGGACCTGCAAATAATAAGTTATATTATGTGGTTTTATTACTAGATCAACGTAATTACAATAAGTGTTTTCGACTCTGTTCAATAAGGACGAATTTTCTGCAAAACAATCAGCTCTTTATGCATAGGATCTAAGATTAGACACGAATGAAAAATCGTTTTGACTTCAGCCATGTCATAACCTTTTTAGCTCTTACCGAGAAAAACAAACTAACAATACTACAGCTACTACAGCTGTAAAAAACACTTTTTATTAACCACAGATCGGCCACAAGCCAATCTACAGAAAATCCAAGTGCTCCAAACCACTGTCAGAGTGCAGAGTGCCCTGAATGCTTGTAGCTATTTCACAAGATAGCGACAAGGCAAAATGTAAAGTATAGCATATCTTCTCCAATATAAACGTACCTTCTTAGCCTGGCTCAGCAGGTCTCGAACCCGCACCCTCTGGGCCGCCACCTCGTCGTTGAGCGGCCGCTGCTCCTTCAGCTGTTGCCTGACTTCAGCCGCGTCACAAGATGGCGGCTCGGCGTTACGTAACGTGGCGTCCACTGATCGCAGCCATTCTAGCAGCTCTTCCATGTCGCCTACTACTTCTAGGGAACGCTGGGGAAGGAAAATAGGTATTTAGTATAGGCGGGCCACATAGCATGCAGAACGGATGGCCGATGGGATCGAAAAGTGCTTGAGTGGAGACCATGGACAAGCAGCGTAGGACGTCCATCGTAAGATGGGCAGACGACCTTATAAAAGTCGCCGGAAGACGCTGGATGCAGGTCGCTTCCAACCGGTACATATGGAAATCCAAAGGGGCTGTCCATGTTCAGCAGTGGATGTCCTATAGCTGAGATAATGTGTCGTCCTGACTGTTTTCGGCCTCGGCGAATATAAGATCTGGATATAATATTTAGATTTCAGGGTAAAAGTGTAACACACAGCGTTGGTTTTGTAGCAGTCCCCATTATACTTATTTTTTATGCAAAGCAGAAAGAAGACGACCAAGATGCTCTCTTGATAGTAAGAGATAATGTTGCCTATAATCAGTACAGTGCCACCCAGGATTTCCATAATGATGCAAAATTCTTCTTACTCTGTCATCAGATGTTAGGACTCTTCAGCCTAGTAATTTCGCTACACTGCCTTACCTGTGCACAGTAATGTTTGCACATCACTACTCAGGCGGTAGAATAACTGGCGTTGTTGGGGTACCCATCTAGTCGACCTCCTACAAAGCAGTCTACCCACAGTTCCTGGTTAATTATTAATCTCCTTACCTTCTTGCTGAGCAGGACCCTCTCAGCCTTCCTCTGCACTTGCTCGGCGATGGCGTCGAACCGTCTGTTGTCGCGCGTCACTATACCCTCCACGTGGGTCGCGCCTTCTCCAGGGGATATCTGTTACAAAAGCAACACTTCAGAGCTGGAACATCTTAAAGGCCACCTAGTACCAGTGTTTCTATTTGTTCTCTATCTTAATAGAGTTTAATTTTTAAACATATTTGTCACGCATAAAGAACTAACCATTGAGTGCGCATACTGAATGTATGCTGTCGCCTAAGATACGCATTGACGCTGCTTATCACACGTGAAATGTCCTCACCCCCCGCTTTGTTTTGGCGATTTTGTTTTTATACAGTAATTCACGAAAACGGGTTCTATTTTGATTATCGTGTCTATGTTAAAAAATGTTGACATAAAAATGCTAAATGGGAGAGTTAGCTACAAATAATAAATAGAAATAAGTATTTTAGAATATTATTTTTGAAAATATTTCCCTGATGGATTAAAACAATATGCCCATATATCCAATATTTTTTTTATTCTAGATCCAATTTAAATTTTGTCCGATGTTTAAAAAGGTAAAGGTTAACACGGGGTTTTTTTGACAAACAGTTTGAAAACATTTTCCATCTTACCTGGCAAAGCTGCGGTCCAATAAGGTTGATGTTGTCCAACAGTGGCCTGAACTCTTGGAGTTCCACCTCCAGCCGGAGGATGTCTTCCTCCCTCGGCTCCACTGATTGAAGGCAGGACTCCGCTCCCATCATCCAGTCCGTTAACCTGTTGGGAACATAGAAAATTTATTAGTATTGTATTTACAATAAGACTTCTTATTTTAGTAATTGGAAATAATACTTAAAATGTAAATCCATATTTATCGAACGTAAATAAAGTACATTTGTCGCTCCAGTATTTTTCCAAATATAATTTTCTGTAGATACAGGATACTGAATACTGAAGGACAATTGGTAAAAATCCATACTGGCAATAAGTTTCTTGTGCCTTTGTTGACAAAAAACGGGAACGCACTAAAGTTGCTTGATGCGTCTCTCAGCCATTTTTTATTTTATTTGTATGAAAAAAAATACGTATCGAATATTTTTCGATTATTTTAAAATTACGGACTAATTGTGTTTTAAAAAAGTTGACCTAGTCAACATCCCAATACTTTCGACGAGACAATATACCCCAGCATTTCGATCACACGTAGCATTAAGTTGGGGGTCGCTGGAAGCGGTCGAAGGAAGAAGACGGAGGACCGAGTTGAGTGGCTTGAAAAGGAGGCCTATGTCCAGCTGTGGTTAAGTTTAGGATAATAAGCATAAAGATACGAACCTGGTATGACTATTATACAGCTGTTGAACCAGCGGTAAAGTCTCCGAAGCGATCCTCAGCAGCTCAGCACCACGGCTGGTGAGGTCGTTGTACCGCCGTTGTAACGCGTCCAGCTTGTCCTTCAACTGGAGAGCTTCGTCTCCTGAGATGTGCTTCATCAGCTCCAAGCCTGAGTCGACTGTGGAGTCGACGGCTTCTTGTTTGGACGCTATCTCTTCGGTTTTTTCCTGGGGGAAGAAAGTTGGTGAAATTCTAGATCGTTTAATGATATAAAAGAAGGACTGGGTGTGACTAAACACACTAATATTATAAAGGCGAAAGTTTGTGAGCGTGTATGTATGTTTGTTACTTCTTGATGCCTAAACGGGTGGACCGATTGAGCTGAAATTTGGTATAGTTAAAGCTTAGACCCTGGAATAACACATAGGTTATGGTACAGCGGATAAAATCGCTGGGCACAACTAGTTGAATAATATATTAAATCACCAAGCTGGTTGACTAATCTTTTAGCTCACAGCGCAACTGCAGAACGGATTCAGTTGCCAAAGGAAAATTTTACGCAATAGCGTCTCAGTTAAGAGCGTATTTATCGAGTGACGCTCTCTCGCTCGCACAATTTGACGAATTTTGAAATATAAATTCATGAAATTAATTTATTGAAAATTCATCTTACCAACCCTCCATAATATTGCTTATTATTGCATACATTTTAAAAGTGTTTTCAGTTTGATATATTAAAACAGAGCGTCACTCGATATATACGCTCTTAACAGTTCGTTTAACTTGGTAATCAACAGTCCTGACACATGAAAGGTCCATGAAAAATACATAATATATGACTTTTCCACTTGCAACTCCTGAAAAATATACTATACTAGCTTACCCGGCAAACGTTGTTTTGCCATATAAATAATTTCCAGTTACACTGAGATAGCAAAATAATAATTGTCAACGTTACTACTACACTTGATGCATAAACAATAATGATGGCCGACAACTATGTAGGGAGTGAGAAAGAAAGGAGACCGGCTTCGTTCTCATCCCTACTCCGTGCTGTTTACTGGGTCAGAAGTGACACCTGTAGACATCTGGCAGGGATAACTAATTAAATGACGATTGATCAGTTTTCGACCGGAGAGGAAAAATGATTAAATTACTAAAATGGCTATTAAAAATAAGGGTTGATCGTAGAAGGGTGAAAATTGAGGATTGTATGTATTTTTGTATGTTGAATCATAAAAAAATAGAAATTAAAAATGTTGTCTAAAAAATTAAAAAAAAATTTAGGGGTGGACTACCCCTAACATTTCAGGGATGAAAAATAGATGTTGGCCGATTCTCATAGATACCGGATAAGCACAAAAAATTTCATCAAAATCGGTCAAGCCGTTCTCATCCCTACTCCGTGCTGTTTATTGGGTCAGAAGTGACACCTGTAGACATCTGACGGGGATAACTAATTAAATGACGATTGATCAGTTTTCGACCGGAGAGGAAAAATGATTAAATTACTAAAATGGCTATTAAAAAATAAGGGTTGATCGTAGAAGGGTGAAAATTGAGGATTGTATGTATTTTTGTATGTCGTATCATAAAAAAATAGAAATTAAAAATTTTGTCTAAAAAATAAAATAAAAAATTTAGGGGTGGACTACCCCTAACATTTAGGGGGATGAAAAATAGATGTTGGCCGATTCTCATAGATACCGGATAAGCACAAAAAATTTCATCAAAATCGGTCAAGCCGTTTCGGAGGAGTATGGCAACAAAAACTGTGACACGAGAATTTTATATATTAGATTATGTCCTGCAACTCACAGCCAGTTCATCCATCTGCCTCAGCAGTTTCTCCATGTGGACGGGGAGGATCTTCCTCTTGTTGAGGTACTGCTCCATGCCGTCCATCCAGCCGGACAGGTCCTGGTACGTGAGCACCAGGTGCCGCAGCCCCTTGCGGGAGCTGTCCAGCAAGTCGCCCACTGTCAGGCTGTGCTCCACCAGGGCTTGGTATCTGGGGGTTGAAGGGATTGAGTTAATGGATGAAATGTGACTTCGTTTGTGCTGGCAGACAATTGATAATACACGAAAAAAAATTAAGTACACTAGGAACTACTAAAGAAAATCAAGGAATACTTATAAGTGTGCAAGTAAATATTATTATGACAAAAATAATTAGCTACGTATATGTCTATATACTGACACTAAAGCGCTAACACACACAAAGAGAGTGGACGCGGATCGGGACGTTAGTACAGTGGGTGCAATGAGGATTTTCACAAAAATGGCTTAAAACGTATGTTATTACAAAATATAATAAAAACAACTTACCTATCAGTAGCAGCTTGCAGCCTATCAGCGAGGGTGGAAGCTTCATCGTCTCCCACCAGCGCCATCAAGGCGGAGGCGGTCTCTGTGAGTTGCTTGAACGCTGGTTGTTTGGACAGGATATCCTCGTGCAGTGCCTGGGGATAATTGGACTTTGTTAGCCAGGTTTGGGGTTAGGTTAAGTTTTAATAGATTTCAAAAATAACTTAATCAATTCGATATGTTTCACTCATCTAATCCATGTCACGAAAGTCGTTTTTTATACATTTAACACTTTTGAACAGTGCTACATAAAGTTTTTCTTTGTTATAAGCATTGTAGTTGACGCGCTAATGTAGAAAAAGAATTAACGAAATTTATGATTTCTAATCACATGAGCGATTTATGTATATTAAATGTTATATTACTGGACCTGGGAGAAATATATATGGAACAATCATTGAGGATTCCAAATGTACCAAATTTCAAAACGTATGTCCTCGTACTTCTGCAAAACTAGTGATCAGATTTAGAATAGAATAGAAAACTTTTTAATAAACACAACAAGTACAATTATTTTATCAATAAATAAAAAAAACCGGTCAAGTACGAGTAGGACTCGAGCACCGAGGGTTCCGTATAAACCTACGGGTTTCTACGGAACCCTAAGGAAAAGTGGGTATAATATTATATATTGTAGGTTTTGATTCCCTTGCGAGTACTTGCGAGTTTGAAAATATGCGGCTAAAAATACTGTCTCTTTTGATTGCGTTGACATAGATGTTTGATTTTTTTACAGCTTAAAGTTATTATAAAGCTGAGTATTTGGTATGAATTTCAATTTAATACCTGTACGCGTTCTTGAGGAAAGGGATAGTAAATACAAAATTATTAAAAATATTTTTTTATATGATGTAACTACAAATTTACAGTTTTCGCAATTTTTCCTGTGGCTGTGATTTAAGACGTTGCTGCGAACCAAATTTCAAGATTCTGAGTTAACGGCAAGTACCCTGTAGGTTTTGATTCCCTTGAGAGTAGTCGCGAGTTAAAAAATACGGCTAAAATTGCTGTTTCTTTTGAATGCGTTAAGAAAGAGGTTTGATTTTATTACAGTTTAAAGATTATAGACCTTAGTATTTGATATGAATTTCAGTTTAATACCTGCACGCGTTCATGAGAAATAAGGTAGTAAGTATGAAATTATTAAAAATATTTTTTTTATATGATTTAACTAAAAATGTACAATTTTCGCAATTTTTCCTTTATCTGTGCTCTAAGGAATTGCTTCTTACCAATTTTCAAGATTCTACGTTCACGGCAAGTAACCTGTAGGTTTTGGTTTATTGAGAGTAGTTGCGTGTTTAAAATGGAGGTTTGATTTTATAAAATTTTATTACAGTTTAAAGGTATTATAGACTTGAGTATTTGATATGAATTTCAATTTAATACGTCTACGCGTTCATGAGAAAAGGGGTAGTATGTATAAAATTATTCAAAATATTTTTTTATATGATGTAACTAAAAATGTACAGTTTTCGCAATTTTTCCTTTATTTGTGCTCTAAGAAGTTGCTTTGTGCCAATTTTCAAGATTCTAAGTTCACGGGAAGTACCCTGTAGGTTTTGATTTTTTGAGAGTAGTTGCGAGTTTAAAATTGCGACTAAAATTGCTGTTTCTTTTGAATGCATTGACATAGAGGATTGATTTTATTTCAGTTTAAAGGTATTATAGACTTGAGTATTTGATATGAATTTCAATTTAATACGTCCACGCGTTCATGAGAAAAGGGGTAGTAGGTATAAAATTATTCAAAATATTTTTTTCATATGATGCAAATAAAAATTTATGGTTTTCGCAATTTTTCCTTTATCTGTGCTCTAAGGAATTGCTTCGTGCCAAATTTCAAGATTCTGAGTTCACGGGAAGTGCCCCGTAGGTTTTGATTTATTTGGTAATGTCGAAAATTTGCTGAAATTTGCGACATATTCGACTATATCTTTTGATTGCGTTGGCCTAGAAGTTTGAATTTTTCACAGCTCTAAGAGGCAATAGACCTTAGTATTTCCTATAAATTTCAGCTTGTTACCTCCACGCGTTCTTGAGAAAAAGGGTCTTGACAGACAGACGGACGGACGGACGGACAACAAAGTGATCCTATAAGGGTTCCGTTTTTTCCTTTTGAGGTACGGAACCCTAAAAAATAGACCACTATACCAGGAATAGATGGGGTTGGGGGAATGGGTTGGGTTAGATTTTAATTAAGACCTTTTTTTTTATTTGCTTACATTAAGCTGAAGTTAGTGTCAAGTTAATCAGTGCGCGATGGCCCACAGCACTCTGGACTGGTAATTAACTCATTTAAATAAAAAAAACCCTGTAAAAATCCACATAGCACTTGATAAAACATTTAAGAATATTCACGAGCACTAACTGAGTACAATCTGGCGGTACGCAAAGAATATAGGAAATCATGGCAATCTCACTGTCAGGACATTAACACTGTACCTGAAGGCTCGAGATTAGTAAAGGCAATGTCTGCAAGCAAGAGTATAACTTTAAACACTGTTAGGACCAGAGATGGAATGCTAACAGAATCAGGTATAGAAACTTTGAGGATCATGATGGAGACGCATTTTCCCGACTGCAAAATTCATGATCGCACAGACAGATGATCCCATGCCTGCAGTGGAGCAAAATTTGCGAACTGTAAAAGCAGACTGGGATGTTGCCAAGAAGGTAGTAGAAGAGCGTAAACTCAGATGGGTTGTGCAAAACTTTCAACCATATAAATCCCCAGGACCAGATGGCATATACCCAATACTACTACAACGGGGTCTTCCCATAATAGGTCCGCACTTATTGCGGCTGTTCAAGGCCTGCATAGCCTTTGGGCACATTCCAAAGATATGGAGGAAGGTAAAGGTAACGTACATTCCTAAGCCAGGTAAAGGAAGCTATGAAGAGGCTAAGGCGTTTCGTCCGATTAGTCTCTCATCATTTCTTTTAAAAACCCTGGAGAAACTCGTAGATCAATACATAAGGGATGGGCCTCTAAAAAAGAAACCATTTCATAAGCTACAGTGTGCCTACCAACCTGGAAAATCAACAGAAACTGCGTTGCACCACGTAGTCACTAAAGCTGAAGAAGCTATTGATGGTCAGGAAATTTGCGTGGCGGCTTTCTTAGACATTGAGGGAGCTTTTGACCGCACAACATTCGAATCGATCATGAAGGCCGCCAATGAACACGGCATTAACCCTACCCTATGCAGATGGATTGATTCCATGCTGAGGGGTAGGAGAATATGGGCATCTCTATTAGGAGATGAAATTCACGCAACAACAACAAAAGGCTGCCCTCAAGGAGGGGTATTGTCACCTACACTATGGTGTTTGGTGGTAAACTCCCTCCTTACAAAATTGAACAGTGGAGCATGCTATGCTGTGGGATACGCAGATGACATAGTAGTAATGATCAATGGCAAATTTCCAGAAACTACATCGGGACTTTTGCAACAGGCTTTATATATTGTGGAAGAATGGTGTGTTGAAAACCACCTTACCATCAATCCAAGCAAAACTACGGTTCTTCCATTTACAAGGAAGAAGAAACTGGGTAGTCTGAAGAAGTTACTACTATTCGGCAAAGAGTTGGAATGGTCTACCGATGTGAAATATCTTGGTATGACCCTAGACAAGGAGCTTACATGGAATCTGCACGCCAAGAAGGTGACAGATAAAGCCATGAGGGCTTTTAATATGTGTAGATCAGCTTATGGTAAAACTTGGGGACTTAAACCCAAGATACTAAAGTTTATCTACACTTCAATGGTGCGCCCAATACTTTCCTACGGTAGCGTGGTATGGTGGCCTAGAACCGAACTCGCAGTGTGCAAAAGAACATTAAGCAAACTTCAAAGGATGGCCACTATGGCCATAACAGGAGCGTTTAAGTCCACGCCAAGTATGGCTCTTGACATAATTTTAGACTTAAAACCTCTTGATATATTCATACAACAGGAGGCAATGAAAGCCTTATACAGACTCCAAGCGGTAGGAGTTCATGACCTCAATCGGCCAACAACAAGGCACACAAAAATGAAGCTCAGTGAAGAGCTACAGAGGAAGATGAACATGATTAGCGACGTAATGCCGCAGATTAAAATCTTCAAAAGGAATTTTAAAATACATGTCCCCTCAAGGGAGGACTGGAAGCAGCAGCTACGACCACCAGACGCAGACTGCAGCATATGGTACACAGATGGTTCAAAAACTGGATCTGGTACAGGAGCAGGTATATACTCAAATACTTTCCAACTTTGGAACAGTTTGGGTCAATACACAACCGTCTTTCAGGCAGAAATGTATGCTATCATAGCATGCGCTCATGAGAATATAAATAGGAATGTAAAAGATAAGACTATCTACATTCTCAGTGACAGTCAAGCATCACTAAAGGCCTTAAATTCCTGCAGGATCAGCTCAAGATTGGTCTTAGATGCTGTTAAGGCCCTAAATAAATTAGGCCACAGCAACAGAGTACGATTAGTTTGGGTACCGGGCCACGTTGGAATATTAGGGAATGAGAAGGCTGATGAGCTTGCCAGAAGCGGATCAGCAAATGCTATGCATGGACCAGAACCATGTATGGGTCTGCCAGCATGCACAATCAATACGGCCATAAAGGAATATGCTGATCTAAAACACCGGCAAGTTTGGGAAAACAGCGAAGGGCTGATACATTCGAAGAAATTCCTAGGTAACAGCTACAGAAAAGCTTCCAAATATATACTAAATAATGGAAGAAGCAAAGGACGAGCTATCATTGGTGCCTTAACCGGGCATTATGAAACCAATGACATGCTTTTCAAAATGAGGCTGACTACAATAAACGATTGTAGAGCCTGTGGCGAGGTCAAGGAGACAATGGAGCACATTCTATGTGAATGTGACGTATTGGCTACGAAACGCATGAGGCTCCTTGGGAATGCATTTCCCAAACCAGAGGAGTATAGGTTTCTTCCTCTAAGTGGGACCACCGCCTTAATAACCCACTTCTTCCATGAGTAAGAAACGATAAGGTAGGGGTAAACACAATAGATCCCAATGGGTCGACGTGTTGCTGGTTATTTGCCAGCCCCCGTTAAAGATAGATAGATAGATAGATAAAACATTCATACCTTATGTTCCCTGATCTTGAGTTGTATCTTCTCCTCATCAGTGGGCACCAGCTGCAGGTTCTTGACCTTCCTCTCCGCGACGCCGAGCCACTCCACCAGGGGTTGCAGCTCCTCTTGGAACTGCTTGGCCACCTGGGAAACAGAATCATGATATGTTAGAGACTCAATAAAACGATGCAGATTTATTTATAATAATGCAGATTTTCTGGCAATCTGATATATCCACCGGCTAAACCAGAAAATGATATATAAAAACAAAATCGTCAAAACATGGCGGGGTGGGGGTGCGGTTGGCTAGTTTTGATTGGCTCGTTCAAAGTAGAAACTCTTTGATTCAAAGACAATTGATGTATGCTATGCAGCGTCAGTGCATATCGTAGGCAAGAGCATACCTCCGACAATGCGCACTCTTGTGGTTAAGTCCTTTACGGATATAATATCTTAGCAACCCTTGGAATAAAGTAAATAAGTATAGCCATCCTACACTAGGCGGTGCAGGGCTGTATAAAGGACTCCCACGCCGATGATGCCACTAACCTCGGAGTGTTCCCCAGGGCCTATTGGCTCTTTCTCACCCACTACGATTGATGACAACTTCAATGTACATTGCCGCGTTTGTTGATTTAGTCATATGATTAAAGAGATTTAATCAAGTAATGTACGCAATTTTGTCTATAGATTCTAGTGTAGTGGTAGCATTGTCCTTCAGTACATGGAAATGCCTGCACATTACTGCTTGGCGTATAAATATAACTGGCCAAGGTGTGGTACTTGCTGTGAGGATCTTTGCAATATATCTGCCACTAGAATAGGTTTACAAATAGTGTGATAAAATACCTTCATAGCCTGTTCCAAGTCAAGCATCCTCTGCTGCGCTCCAGTAGTCAACGCGTCGAATCTGGTCATCAATCCCTTCAGTTGTTTCTCTATTCCCTTCCGCTCCGCCGCGTCACATCCGGCCGCCACTTCGTTACCCATCGCGAATAGTGAGGACATCGAGTTCTGACGGTCCATTAGCATTTTCTTCAGGAACTGGCAAGAGAATAATAATAATGTAATATTGTAGGACACTGGCCATCTAACCCCAAGCTAAGCAACTCAATGCTTGTGTTATGGTGGCTTGATAACGGATATGATATTTTTCTTTTGTAATAAAACATACTTATAACCCCGTAAAGACACCAAGATATATTAGTACTAGCTTGTGCTCGCGGCTTTGCCCGCGTGGTAAAATCGTTTCTTAGTGCAGGTCTACATCATAAAACCCATCTACGTTCCAAATTTCAAGTGTATATTTTCAGCGGTTTAGGCTGTGCATTGATAGATCAGTCAGTCAGTCACTCTTTCCTTTTTAAAAAAAATCTCGGAATAAAAAGGCCACCACACAGGCAAGAACTAGCTTTTTGAAAAGCAAATAAAGGAGTTGTCTGAACTTGATGCTTTATTTTTTGCTTAAAAATCATTTTACTCTGTAAATATTCTTATTCAGCGTAAAAACGTATTTTAAAATTTTTGTTTCTTTACAATAACATTATGAAACTATAGGTTTCTATTTTTTACAATATTTTATAATCCATTGGTATGGTTAAAAATGTATGACGTGTATCTGAATGATATAAATAAATGATTTGTATTTGTTTATCTTTTTGCAAATTAAATACGTACAAATAATATTAAAATTACCTTCTGTTCTTGTAGCTGAGCCTTGACGACCTTATAGTCAGCGGAGGGCGGTTTCTGGTTGTTGACCATATCCTCAGTATCGGCGAGCCACTTCTCCAGCCCGGCGAGAGCTTCCGCGAACTTGCCCGACTGGAGCAAGCCCACGTCGAGGCGACGCTCGCGTTCGTTCATCTGTGGGGGAAATTAGAGTTGATTTTGATGGAATTTTCTAATATTACACACAAAAATAAGGTTGCTAGACACACAAAAATAAGGTTTGATTCGAGGTGAGTAGTTACCGTTAGTCAATAGACATCTACAACGGTAGCGATGGTCTTGCCGACGTATTCTCGAATAAATAGGCGGAATAAACCCGGTAGAGGTTCAGAGCCAATTCATTTGTATATCTTCACTAGATAAAACCTAAAGGGGTCTGAACATTTTTGTATGGAGTGTGAAATACCTATTGGTCCAACGTGTTTTTTTTTTTCAAAATGGTGGATCACTTGGAATTTCACAAATCTTGAAACCCCTATCACCATTCTTTAAACACATTATAAATATATCCTCTAAAGTGTTCTATTTATCGATATTTTTTCTCGAAGAAGCTATTATTGACTGACTTGAAGCTCTGACCGAACTAATCCTTGAGCAATTTTTTTACAATGCTCATACAACAAAACCGGAACTGAATTGTGTTACGTTGTTGTAGTTCTGACCAAACCCTAGACCAATATTAAATAGAAATTTTATAACTAAAACGTACCTTCTCCTTCAAAGCGTTCCACTTATCGTTCATCTTCTCCAAGTCCTTCTCTAACTGACTGGTGTTGACTGACTGCAACGCTGACCGGACCAGTCCCTGACCGATCTTGTTGCAATGCGCCACGTTCTGACCGAGCGGCTCCAGTGTTCTACGCTTCAGTTCTGCGAAGTCCTTCTGTTGGGAGCGGATCTGTTCCACTTCGGAGGACACTGGTTTTAGACTGCGGACTTGTTCGCTTGCCTGTGGATAAAATGACCAATTGTAACACTTCGAACAACATATAAAAAAGTAAGAAGACGAGCAAGACTTCCGGGATGGGATTTGTAGCGCCTTCTAGGTGTAGTCTGCTGCCATCTAAGGCCGCATCGTTTCTTAACATCAGGCGAGATCGTGGTCAAAGGCTTACCTATATAGAATAAAAAAAGACGCTCTCCTGATGGTAAGAGATAACGCTGCCCATAATTACACTGCTAAGGCAGGCGGTAGAATTACTGGCACTGTAGGGCCACTTTGAACCAAGGGCGGATCCAGGATTTGGTCCATTGGGGGGGGGCAAGGTGCAGACGGGCATAAATATTATAATTTTTACTACGAAAAGAGTGTGTTTCGCTTGCTGTGAACAGTTAGAAAGTTCAAATATCCTTAATAATAGGTGCGTCGAGAAAAAAATTTTAATCTTGACCATGAAATATGTGCAAAATTCGTAACTCTATAATGCTCCTGGGGGGGGCTTGGCCCCTTGGCCCCCCTATTTTTAGAACCCACTTAGTCGACCTCCTACAATAGAAGTCTACCCCCGGTAAATTAAACTACAATCTCTTCATATCAAAAACTCCTGTTTATATATTGTACAATATTTTACTTTTTTCTTTAGCTAAATCGTACTCTAATATCACCACAGCAAGGTCCAAAATCCAAAATCCCTAGAACGATACATCACCTCAGAAACATCATCCATGACGGAGTCGTAAGCCTTGTAGAAGGCCTCCAGCTTGGACAGCGTATCGTCTAAGTCTTGTTCTTTGGCTCGCGCGCGCTCGTCCAACTTGCCGAGTTGCTTGCGTAGACCTTCCACCTAAAGGAATAAGGGTTATAATCGTTTAGCAAATATCAAGGATAAAAAAAATTAAAAATTATTTAATTGTCCAATTTTTTTTTTAATGGCAAATGCCTTTATTGAGAAAAACAAACTAACAATACTACAGCTACTACAGCAGTTGAGAACACTTTTATTAACCGCTGATCGGCCACAAGCCAATCTAAAGAAAATCCAAGTGCTCCAAACCATTGTCCAAATTAAATTCATAAATACATAATTGACAAACATAAAAACGTGCACTTTTTAAAATTGTTTATTATTGCTTCGATTGAGGCAATATTGACTCTCCCTGGATGTAAAGCTGGAAAGGGGGCAGGGAGGTATTTATTCTGACTTTTAGGTTTAGTTTTCTACCATCTCCGGTCGCATGTCACGCGAGATTGTAGTCTAAAGCTAATTTATCTATACCTTTAATAATCTTACAAATATTATAAACGTGAAAGTTTGTATGAGTGGATGTCAGGATGAATGTTTGTTACTCTTTCACGTCTAAACGGGTCGACCAATTGAGCTAAAATTTGGTATAGAGCTAGCTCAGACCCTGGAATAACACATAGGCCACTATGCAGGTAACCGCAGCTACTCCCTGTAGAAGATCCTCGCACAGGATCACAATCACAACGGTCGGCACGAAGCCGAAGTAAATACAAGTGATTTTATGCCGTTTATTTACAAAGATGAATTTAAATACGAATCGTTTAATGTAAAAACATAGGCTACTGTACGGTAAAACCACTGAGCGCAGCTAGTAATTTTTTAAAAGGGCAAATGCCTTAATTGAGAAAAACAAACTAACAATACTATAGCCTACAGCAATGAATAAAAAGTTCAATATAAAACCTAAGTAGAAACTAGTAACATACCTGGTTCCTAGTATTAGCGTTATCCGTGTACCCGCTATCAATCAAAGCTTCCACAGCCCTCTCCGCGTCGCCAACCAAATCGTCAGCCTTCTCCAACCGCTTGTAGTACCGACCGACGTCGTCCAACTGTTGCTTGACGGTCTTAATGTCGCGCCCCGGAGGCTTCATGCTTTCCAGCTCCTTTTCTAGGTCCGATAGGTCGTGGGATAGGCTCTTGACCTTATCCTGTGAATAAAGAGTTAGAATTTTATTTATTTACTCAATAACACATGTTAAGGCATTTGTTGTGTGTCTTATTTTATTTATTTTTGGTACAAAATTATCCTTCTAAACGTGTTCAGTTACGGCAAACTCTTTACGTTAATAGTTGTCTAGCCCTGATGCAGCTAGCCCATAAATTGGAAATTCTGTTGCACGTGGGGCAAAAAGTTGACTAGTACTATTGAATGTACAGTTTTAAGCACGGTTTGTGAGGAATTTTTACAGCTGGCGCTTCTGGTCAGGTTAGTGCAATAAATAAAAATGTTTATTTCATCCGTTACAGTGAAGAGTTTAAGGTAATGTATCTTATGTAATTTATCTTGTTGAGGACTTATGCCTATTATAAGTTTATAGAATATACCTGTGGTGCAGGTCACCAGTGCCTTCCCTCTGATATCATTAGTAAACTAATATACAATACAAATTGTATGGAGCTAGCTATGCTCAGTCTTTATCAGAATCTAAGTCAGTCTGCATCAGAAATTAAGTAATCAGAGGAAGAGAGAATCAGAGTAACCGGCATGAAGACCGATTAGGGTAAAAAAAATATCCTTATTAAAAACGTTTTCCTTCTATTGAGGATACGGGAGAAGGAAGATATCAAAATTTTCAGCAATTTTCATTGGTGAGAAATGAGTCTATTGAACGCTTATTTTCATTTTGCAAAAAATGTTTTTATCCAAATTTTCTAAAAAACAGTTTCTTTATTATCAGTACCTAATTTTCATCTTCCTCTATATCCTATATACTTTTAGAAGTTCCCTTCTTACCTGGAAGCTAGTCATAGCAGCGGCAGCACCGGCGAGCCTGCCCTTGGCATCCCTCGCCCTGGTCTCCAACTCCTCGATCCTGTCGTGTAATCCTCGAGGCTGCTCCTCCAGCACTTGTCTCGCTCGGTTGGCAGCGTCAGGTCCGTTAAACTCCAGAGCTAGGGTTATTATATCGTCTGCTGCTACGTTGACGCTCTGTGGAGAGAGAATTAGTTTTTAAGAAAATGTAACAATGTGGGTGTGGTGGTGTGGTGTGTGTGGGTAGAAGTCAGATGAATGGACGATATAGTGAACGTAAGGGGGCCGAAAGTGGACCAGATTGGCACAGAACAGGGTCAACTAACATAATATTATCATGAAGGAGGCTTATGCCCAGCAGTGGGATGTAGATGGCTGTAGATAATGATGATGAGATTTGCAGCAGCTGTAACCGTCAAAAGCTTGTAGCTAATTCTAATAAAATGTGTTGGAATTACGGTTGTAAACAAGTGAACTTTAAAAAAAAAACTTTTTAAAAACAAGCTTTTATTGCATTGTCATCCGATTTATACATGTATGCAAAATTTCAGCTCAATCGGACACCGGGAAGTGGGTCAAATTAAACTTTCAAGATTTGATTACAGACAGACAGACAGACAGACAACAGACAGGTGAAAGTAAATAAAAGCTTGTAAAAAACGTACAACTGTAATTTCAGTGTACGTGGTATTTAAGCATTTGGCTGCAAGGCTATGGCACAGGTATACCTAGAAAGATTTGAAAAGATTTATAACTCATTTCAGTGCTACATTTTGCAATAGTTGCGCTGTCTGCAAAGCGCTTGGATCTGTCATTCAGAGCCAGAGGAAAGCTGAGAAAGATAACATATAGGGATCTTACCTGCAGTGGAGCCTTCTGTTCATGAATCTGATCCACCAACCTCGGTTGTCTTCACTGAACGAACCTTCTCGCTGAACTCTCCTAGCTTGCGAGCTGTTCCTAGGAACTACACCATGACTCCAAGAGTATTGTACTTACCTGTAGTAAATCCATCAGCTGGTATCTCCACTGAACCTTCTCGTTGGCACACTAACTTACTGTCGTTTCTAGAAATTCCACCATAAAGGGTAGTGTCTTATAATTGCAATAAGCCAGCAGTGGAGCCTTCAGTTCGTGTATCTATTCCACCAGCTTCGGCTGTCTCCCCTGAACGAACCTTCTCGCTGAACTTCTCTAGGAACTCCTCCATAAAGAGTACTATTCTTCTTAAAGTCTAAAAGTTTACCTGTAGTGGAGCCTTCAGTTCATGTATCTGGTCAACAAGCCTAGCAACAGCGTCGGCGGCGGCGGCGGGCGGCGCGGCCAGGATGTCCTGCAGCCGCTCCTCGCAGCGTTGCAGCGGGGTCTCCACCGAGCGAACCTTCTCGCTAAACTCTCCTAGCTTGCGAGCTGTCGTCTCTAGGAACTCCACTTGGTGGAGTACTTCTGTTGAGGGAATTTACTGGTTAAGATATTTTATTGACATGTCTAATAGAGATTCTCTCCCATTCTAGGTGGAATCGAAGGTGTTTTAATGGTGATACGTGTATTGTTTAATACATTAAAGGTGACGCCAAACAGTCGGAAATGCGGTCACGGAGCGGGTTTGAATTTGTATGTAACCTGTCACGTATAAAGCGCTCCGATCGCGACCGCTTTACCGTTCCGTTGCGTCTCGGTCTGTCGTCAGCTTAAGAAGTTTAAAAAAGAGAGTGGGTATCAGATTAATACGGCCACTGACCCTACCCAATTTTTTTGTTCTCCTTTCTTTGTTACCAGGAGTGCAGATCTACAGAAGAAATTGTTTTCTAGGGTTTGCATTCGATTATCTCTAAATTACTTCCCTAGTTCGTTGCTAAATCTCGATAACATGAAGATGAAAAGTACCAGGGCATCATAACACCAAGGAGTAGTATTAAGAGTTAATATGATACTTTAAGGCTGAGCCCAACAAAGATGTATAGCGAAGAATATATATTTTTAAGAACATTTTCAATGTTTAGTGGAATGAAAGCAAAGAAACTTGCCGTTGTTAATCCTGTCCCATCGTTCCTTCATGGCGTCGATGATCTTCCTGACGACCTCCTGGTCGATGTCACACGCTGAGATGAAGGTTTCGCCGAGGGTCTTGTTGTTCTCGAACTCTCCAGACCTGACATCAAAAATATTACCTTAGAACTGAGGACTAACAGTCTACAGAAAGGCCCTAATTATTTTTTGAAAAGGGGTCAAAATGTTTTGTATAATTAACATTTTCCGGCGACGTGTTACCTAGATTTTTAAGTTTATTATTTTTATGTATGTTAGTCTTCAAGGTATTTATTGATATGGGCCTTTGGTCAGCTGTACTTGTTGTCAGTGTACTATTTGCCTGAAATAAATGAATTATTATTATTATTAATATAGGTTGGTATCATGGTGAACGATAAAGCCGCGTCTCAAGCGCCTGTTTGGTTCAAACATTTAACATGAGCATGACAACATCCAAAAAAAAGCTTATTATGTCAATGATAGTACAACGTTGGAGTCAAAATTCATAATCGTAGGATCAAGAAATACGGTGTTGGCGAGGAGCCGGTCTAACTCCCTGCACTCAGATATGTTGAAAACGAAAAAGCAATCATATTATGGTAAAAATAAATAATGTCAAATATGTCAAGAAAATGCTAAAATCAGTTTAGCAAGTATAATATAAATATTTTTAATATTTCAGGACGTTTCACACAGCGCCACCTAACCCCAAACTAAGCAACTTAATGTTTGTATTATGGTGGTTAGGATAACGGATATAATATTATACTTATATACTTTTTCTTTTGTAAATACTTATAATAGATATTGAACCACCCAGACCAGGAACAAATACCTGTGGATCACACAAACATTTGTCCCATGCGGGAATAGAACCCGCAACCTTCTGCGTTGCAGGCGGGTATTAGCCCACCGCGCCACAGTGGTCGAAAGTGGAATAAACTTCATCATTGTAAAATGTTGATAATTTCATAGAATCAGTGAAGAACATTACCTCTTCCATATATCGTTCCTGATCTGCTGCAGCGTGCGCAGTTGTTTCTCGGCCTCCTTCTTAGTGAAGGCGGCGGGCGGCAACTGAGCGAGACGAGTCTCTGTCTCTCCGAGCCACGGCACGAAGCCTTCTTGAGCCTTGTGGAACTTGCGCCAATGCTCCTGTAGATATAAGTTATTGTTAACAAATTGCGGAAATCTCACATACATATGCGCTACACAGGATCGGATTTGCGGGGCTTTCGTGCGGATCGTACGCCGGTGCGGCAGAACACATAATGCGTTTACAGCGTGTGTGTGACTTGACTAATTCTGACTGAAACAATCGCACGTCTCTACGTTTAAGCCTAAGCTCTTTGCGGTAAAAGCCAAGTATTCGTGCTGTCTAATTTAGGTCTGTAAGCTGGGAGGTAGGCAGCATAATGGGTAAGTACATGGAAAGAGATGAAAAGAGTCTGTAAATCTCTGGTTTTTTAAGTAAAATGTCAGAAGTACATTTAATGACTAATGTAGACGCAGTGCATAATCTTTATTTGTTTCTTATTGCATGAAGTTAAGACTTTTGCGATGTTATACAAGTGAAATTTTAAAAATACTTTTTAAAAACAAGCTTTAATTATCATTACCATCTTGCATCATATAGTATTCGTCAAGACGAATCAAATGAGCCCAAACTCGATGGGGTTGCGTTGTTTAATGACAGAGTTCCTATAGCCACCTTCCAGCTCCATCATCAGATCAGCTCCATGTCATAATAATATTGCATTGTCATCCGATTTACACACGCATGCAAATTTTCAGCTCAATTGGAAACCGGGAAGTGGGTCAAATCAAACTTGCAAGATTTGATTACAGACAGACAGACAACAGACAGGTGAAAGTAATATAAAGCTTGTAAATAACATCCTGTTATAGACTCAATTTACTATGAATTTCGTATTCTTACATAGTCATTTTTTAAGCAATCCAAACTAGTACGAAAAAAAATAATACATAGCAGTCCAATTATAATGTGTATAATCAATGTAATAATACGAACCATAGCAGTCTGCAGCCGTGTTTGCCTGTCGACAGTCTCTCGCTTGAGTTTGTCCCACTGCGTCTGGATGCGGTCGAGGTCCTTGCGCAGACCTTGGTGGGCTGGCTTCTTCTCCATCTCACGACCTTAGGGAAATGAGGTACTGTTGAGACTTCACATAATTTATACATACTTGTTTTGATAGATTAAGTATTTAGCAGGTGTGTCTTTTGAGATATTAAATATAGCAATGAGAATATAGCAATAATTTTCTCATCCTTATTAACTACATTACAGAACCATTCAAAACCAGCTCTTAAATTGTCGAATTTGACACACAACTTTGACATCCTAACCACGCGACATATTGATATGAAATTCAGTGTTATCCTAATGCATTATTATTATTAGTTCATTTTCCTTACCTGTATTCAGCAACATCCAAACTTTACAACACGTAAAAATAAAATTCACTTTTATCCAACAACATTCTACGTTCAGTCTCTGTTAACGTCCTAACTCCACAAAATGTTCAAACAAAACTCACCCTTATCCAACAACATAACAAGTTCCGTGTTTTCTCTGGGTGAGCTCCCTATACAGTGGCTAGTGCCTCTCCAGTTGTTGCTGTAACTTATTGATGTCGAGCCTATCTAACTAGACTCCACACTCATTCAAAACTCATCCTTATGTCATAGATTACTAAGTTCACTTTCCATCAACACACTACAGCTTCATTTTAATCCTTTCAGAGTAAAAAACTTCATAACTCCAAGACACACTCAAACAAAACTCATTCGAATGTAACAAGAGATAAAGATCAATTGACTGTCACACCACAAAATCAGAAAAACGAAAGTCTAGATGTCTAGAGTCTTATGGTTCAAGCAAAACTCACCCTTATCGAGCAACATAATAAGTTCGTGTTCCCTCTGCGTGAGCTCCCTGTACAACGGCTCGTGCCTCTCCAGTTGTTGCTGCAACTTGTTAATGTCGGCAGATATCTGTAGCCTCGCCGGGAGGGCGCCCAGTTCGGATTGCAGCCAGCCTAGAGTTCGGGAGACTGTTTCTTCTAGGTTACGGCCGTCCCTGGAGGAAATACGACGGTTATAGTAATTTTTAAGTTTTTAAAATGTTTAGTTTTTAATGAGAGGCAATCAAGCAGATGGTTCGTCTGATATTGAGCGGTTACCCTTGCTTTTAGACGTCAATAACACCAGTGGTGATGCCGACACGGTGTCGGACGTTTTGTCAGTCAAATAGATTCATTTTAAGAGGTTAGCTTTGACGACAAACTTGCGGCCGTAGATGATAGCATATGTATAATAACCGCTTGGCGACAATACTTTATCCAGTGGGTGCAAGGGCGTATCCAGGCAATCCAAATTATAATCTTGACTATGAAATATGTGCAAAATTCGTAATTCTACAATGCTTCTGGGGAGGGCCTTGACCCCCTGCCCCCCCCTAAATCCGCCTATGAGTGGGTGGTAACTAGCACTGGCCGAAGCCTCCCACCAGTAAAAAATCTTACTTCTTTGCATAAAAAGTTCAAACTCACTTCAAAGCAGCTTCAATCTCCGCCTTCCTATGATCCAGTTTCCTCTGCAGGTTGTCGTACTGGCGGGAGACAGCAGCCAGCTTGCTCTGGATGTCCTGCCTTGATGCTGCGTCGGCTAGAACTGCTGCAAGAGCAGCGCCGGCCGTTTCCAGGTCCGCGAGGAATGGACGCTGGCCTTCTAACTGACGTTCTAGGTTCTGTTGGGAAAACGTCACAAGCTCATGTTAGTATTTTTTTATGAAGTAGAAGACGAGCAAGACGCTCACCTGATGTTAGGAGATAACGTTCCCCATAATCAGTACAGTGCTACTTAGGATTTCACAATGATGTGAAATTCTAGGTGCACTGGCACCAACGCTTCTTACACAAGAGCCATAAGATGTTAAGACTCTTTAGCCCAGTAATTTCACTAGCTTCAATGCCCTACCGAAGCACAGTAATGTTTGCACATCATTGCTCAGGCGGTATAATAACTGGCACTATTGCGATACCCACATGGACGACCTGCTGCAAAGGAAATCGGTATAGTCTATAAGAATTGTAATCAATAATACACACCTCAATCTTCCTGAGCTGGTCTTCAGGCTCGTTCTCCATGGCGACTTCGTCTAACTTGTCTCCAATAGTTTGCAGCGCGTCGCGGAGTCTAGTAAGACCTGCGTCGAACTCTCTGGAACTGTCCGCGGCTGCGCCGAGACTCTCTGCGCGCTGTTCTAGTCTGTATTATGAAGGATATAGGGGTTATTTTTGCTCGTAGCATTAAAACCAAGTCACATATAAAAATTTTGGTGGAAAAGATGGAGATTTATACGTGTTTTGCAGTACGAGACAGATGACCTTGCACGAATTTGGAAACTTACTTTAGCAAGCGTCATCCATATTTAATTAAATATTAAATGATATTGGTACGGAAATACAATCTTTTAAAGTAAACAGCCCAACCCCATAACGCTGACACACCATCGCTGAATAAACACGCACACACTTTCAAATCCTAACACATAAAACTTTTCTACACAAAATTAATAGTCTTGTCTTACCAAGACAAGATTATCTTCATCTTCCTGCCCTTATCCCACACTATATAGGATCGGCACAACACGTCTTCCTCCTCAATTCTATTCTATCATCCGTCATAATATGACAAGATATTATCTTCATTTATTCATCCAAAAAGGGCGCCTCTTTCCCTTTTTACCTATCACCATCATAAAAAGACTAAAAAGAAATATAAAAAGAATCACCAAACTCACTTGTTCAACAGATCGTTCCACCGGTTGACCAACTCGTTGACCTTCTGGTTGAGTTTGACGGCGTCCGGCGAGCTCGAGTCCAGCCGCTCCAGCACGGCGCGACCCACCTCCTCCAGGTGGACTAACTGAGGCTGCTGGCTGCGGAACTCTTCGCGGAGCACTTGGACCTTGGGAGGAAATAAGGGTTAGTGTACAAGTTTTGTAGAAGAAATGTCTGTTGGGAACTGGCGCAGTCGGTAGGATAATGCGGGAATTCAAAATACTTATTTGAAATTTGGCTTTTTTGTAGAAGTAAAGAAAAATGCTTTATTTATGGCAAATTAAATTTGGTTAGCGATAAGTAGATAACACAGTACCGGCTGCCAATTCCAAAAATACTTATCTGAAATTACTGCATTATCATACCGATTCCTGCACTATTTAAATAATAATAAAAATATTCTAAAGGGCCAGCTCCACTTGCAACACACTCTGTGTCGTAGTGTCGAACTCACAATTAAAAAACTTTTTTTTAATTTGATTTCGATTTATGTAGCTCAATATATGCAATAATTAAGCCAAAAATACCTGTTGAACTTGAGTCTGCACCATTCTAGAGTCCGTAGAGATGGGCCCTAAGGCTGCCATCATGCGTTCCTTGGCGCTGAGCCACTGGGAGAGGTTGCTGTGGGTGTCGTGGAAGTCTTTCATCTCTTCCATTAGGCGGATCCTGAGGGGAAAATGTGGGTATATTATAGATATTCTGCGTAGAGGGCATTTTACGATAAATAAATTTAGCTAAGGGAAAATTCCGCTAATGAAACTAATTTAAGCGAAGGGGACATTTTGTGAGTCACATTTTGCGAAAAAAACATTTTTGAAAGGGACATAGTGCGAAAATTACTTTTTGTATAAGGTACATTTTGTGAGGACATTTATCTACACTTTGCAAAAGAGGACAATATAATTAGGTAAAGGTTCACTTTGCCAAAGAAATATTTTGCGATCCTTTTTCCAAAAGGTTATGTAACGAAATTGTTTTCATTATAACAATAAAAAGATTATTGATTATAATAATTGAAACCATTGTAATCTATAGTCATCTTTCAATCACTAAGCAAATCTTCTTCTTAGTCGTACACTCTTGACAGAGTGGTCGTGGTTGCTCTGATGCTCGGTCTTCTGCTTGGATTTTCACGATGGATTTAGCGATGTGACGCCATTTTTGTCTGTTAATAGCGTTGCGAGAGCACTGGGTCTTAGCTGCCTCTGTGGCCTACTTGATGATGTCAGTCCAGAGTTGGAGCACAACCTCGAACTCTCTTTCCTTCAATTAGACCCTGCACAACAAGTCTCTCCATAGAGATTCATTAAGCAAATAGCCAAGTAAATAGTACTCACTTATCCTTGAAAGCGTCGTGCGCTGCCCTCCACCGAGTGGAGACGTCCTCCATCTCATCGTGCAGCCGGTCCGCGCCCTGCACGCCTTGCTTGCGACGTAGCAGCTCACGGACCTGGATACAAACAACCAATTAGATTTATTTTATATTCTATCGCCGCTTCCACAGTCATTGTTGCCTTCTTCTTCTTGTCGAGTCATATGGCTACATTTGTTAAACCGGTTTTTTTGTACGACCTCTGTGGCGCGAGAGCTAATACCAGCCTGCAACGCAAAAGATTGCGGGTTCGATTCCCGCATGGGACAAATGTTTGTGTGATCCACAGATATTTGTTTCTGGTCTGGGTGGCTTTCCTGTATTTATTATAAGTGTGTATTTACAAAAGAAAAGTATATATAAGTATTATATCCATTATCCTAACCACCATAACACAAGCATTAAGTTGCTTAGCTTGGGGTTAAGTGGCGCTGTGTGAAATGTCCTGAAATATTTATTTCTATTTATACAACGAAGTAAGAAGATGAGCAAGAAGCTCTCCTGATAGTAAGAGATAACGCTGCCCATTATGATTAGTACAATGCTACCCAGTCCATTGCGCCAACGCTTCTTACTTGCGAGCCATAAGATGTTAAATCAGCCCAGTAATTTCACTAGCTACAGTGCCCTTCTACCGAAGCACAACAATGTTTGCACATCACTGCTCAGGCGGTAGAATAACTGGCACTATTGGGGTACCCACCTAGTCGACCTCCTGCAAAGGAAGTCTACCCCCGGTAAAAACTGTTTGACCCAGTATTGAGCCAGTTTTACAGCCCTTTCGTTGGCAACAAAAAGGTCCTCAACCGTGCAAGTAGTGGGACAATTAAAAGGTGCTCCATTGTTTAGACAGCACTGCAATCGCACTTGTCGTTCCCTGAGAAACCCCACCTAACCCAATATTGCTTTTTGTTGCCTACTTTCACAGTATATAATATGATACCGCTTTGCCGTCATCCGTGTTTCCTGAGCGGTACAACTTGGGTATCTTCAAGGCACGAGTGAATAGGTACCTTTCTAGGCATCTTACGTGATCCATCGTCGACCTCATTTTCACTTTCCATCAGGTGGAATGTGGTCAAACGTAGGCTTATTTTGTAAAAAAAAATAGTCTATAAATCTACAAACCTGAGTCTTGGTAGAGTCGAGAATGCTCTGCTTCTCGTACATTTCTTCAAGAACAGCTCGCGCTTGCTTGATGGTCTTATCTGCTTCTTCCTTCGTGTTGGGCACGGAATCCTTGGGCAGCTGTCTTTGGATCTATAGAGGAAATATTAGAATTTAAGAAAGTTTGGCAGTGACATTGATAAGCTTTGTTTTGGAGATGAACGAGATAAACGATGAACGGTCTGTTTTTATAAAGGTCAAATTATATGGATATCTGGCGTGAATTTGGCTGAAAACACACAATATTTGCGTGAAGATATCCTTCCGGATATTATCGCCCCATCTCACCCATGGGCGTCCTATACTAAGTTTGCCGAGTCATAATTTCCACTTGAGAATTCGTCTACACCTCATTTACTAAACTTAGAAATTGCAAAACAATGGCATCTTCTCGGCCATTCCTTTGAATTTAATATACGAAGAGAATATTGAATTCAAAGGAATGGCAAAGGCCTAGACAAAAATCTCTTTTAAGAGGGTAGAGGATTAGTGGGCTTGCCTAACAACGGACAAAAACGGCAATTAACAATAATTATAATCTCTCCGACCTTATCCAAGAACGTGTTGAGTGCCTTCAAGCTGTCGAGATGCTTCCTCAACTCTTCCCTGACGGCGTCGATCTCAGTCTGTCTGTCTGACAGCTTGGTGCCGACGAGGCTGTAGCGGTTGTTGATGTCTGACAGCTGCTGTTGGACTGGGGATAGCTCTGTGGACGGAAACAATAATTATTCTACCTGATATGAATTGTGAAGATGTTTTTTTAGACTAGAAACCGTGTTATAATGAAGACAGTTATTTAATCAATCATCATAAATCATAGCGTCATCAAAAGCCCACATTATAAATCTCCGAAATATTAATAACTGTTTTCTGTTTCAAAATAATGTCCCAATTTGATTGGCTGATGCTGATAACGTCTGCTCATTACAGTCACCGCTTAAGTAGGACTGACTGAAATCTAAGACTGAATTGAAATTCATAAAACTTTAGCGGGCTGATTTTTAGTGTAGGCCGCAAAGGTCTACCTGATGGTGAGTGGACCTGCCTTTGGTTAACTGCAGCAGTATTATTGTTACAAATTTGTACCAATAAAATACCTATACCAACAACATATCAATATCCATTGTTGCTTACAAAGGTACATCAAGTGAACAGTGACTTTAAAGCAAGACTTACTTGACTTGAACTGAACCAATTATCATACCTTCGAGATGGAATCCGTCCTGACTGGAGCGGCGTGATGAGAAGCCGCTGGATGTGGAGTGTGTGGACGGAGACACCAGTTTAGACGGGGATGGGGACCGACCGTCCAGTGTACGACCTAAGAATAACACGATTCTTTATATTTCTTTTATATTTAAGAATCCTAGAAACTAATTCAATCCACCCCAGCTAAAAAACAATTGAAATGCTGAGGGAATAGGGTACGTAAATATTTCTAGCAAACACCTACGCTTTTGTTTTATGCAATTTACAATATTTCTTTTTTAATAACAAATCATACTATAAAAAAAATATATAAGAATTTCTAGTCCTATTTTCTCATAAAGATTTCTAATCGGACAGCTATTTGCTATTGAGGTTCAAGTGGAATATTCAAACATTAAAAACTATTAAGATTTTTCTTATTATTGTTTGTCTGTTCTTTACATTAAAAATTCTTCAATGGTAGGGTATTCTCGGGAGGTCCGCTAAACGTATTATTAAATTGTTTCAAATCTTCTTCTTCCTAGCGTATATCCCGGCTAATAGCCAGGGTCCGCTTTCCTACATCTTTCTCTCCATTGTTACAAATATACATCAGAAAAAGGGGAATATTTTGTGACAATCCATGAAAAGTGTGACTTACTGGGCGTCTGTCGGTGTGCCTTGGTGGGGCTGTACATTTGTCGCTTACGTTGTGGACTGTCCGCGCGCTCGCCGCGACTCAACGCATCGTATATGGCGCCCGCCTCGTTCAACTGAACAACAAAATAATTCATAAAAATTAAGCCGAGTATCCATATAGCGCGGAGAGCGGATGGCCGATGGGGTCGAAAAGTGCTCCAGTGGAGACCACGGACTAGCAAACGTAGCGTAAGACGTCCACCCACAAGGTGGACAGACGACCTTATAAAGGTCACCGGAAGACGCTGGATGCAGGTCGCTTACATACATACATATGGAAGTCCAAAGGGGAGCCCTATGTTCAGCAGTGGACGTCCTACGGCTGAGATGATGATGAAGCCGAGTATCCAGTTCGTGTGTTGGTATACACAATCATTAGAAACTTATCAAAGTTGATATATTTTTGTTGATTGTGTAGACCAAAACACGAGCACAAGCGAAAGTGTGGAGGTGTATATGTGTTTTAACTATCTATTAACGCCTAAACAGCCTTTTGGTAGCAGTACCGATTGAGCTGAAAATTTGGTACGATTGGTAGACAGGCGGTTAAACCCACCGAAAAGTAGCTCGTCGCTATTAAGACTTCGAACGTCTGTTCACGAAGGACTCCATCGATTGGAGTCAATCATACACATTATAAACCTTACCTTCTCAATAGTGACAGCATAGTCCCTGTACTCCTTGGCCAACGGTCTCAGTTCCTCCAGCTGATGCTTCAACAACTCCAATTCTACGGCGACTGGTTGGAGTCGGTTCACGCGGGACTCCATCGATTGGAGCCAATCTAGCACCTGGGATGTTAATGAAATGGTTACTATAAAGTATAATAGAAAAGCAGCATAATTATCTATTTTTTTAAACTGACTTTCTAGTTATTTTTGAAGTGAAAACTTCTTTAGCGGCGCTGAGCACTTTTTTGTATGGGTAAAAACTTTAAAACTCGCGTCAGGGTCACGTGATGCTGATCGAAAAAGCGTAAGATCGAGGGGAAGGGAGAGGAACTAGTATCTCCCACTCTTTCTACCGTGCCTGAGTGTGCTGCTCTGTTTAGGCGGCACAGGGGGCTTAGACAAGCGCGCGCCCGATATTTTTTTTTAAGTTATCATAAACCAATTGTATCAGTTGTAAAAATTTGCGATGATGATTATGATAATAACGATGGTGTAAAAGTCGTCGAAATTATGGATGGAAGTTGATTTTTCTGAGAGATAAAATTTAATCTGGGGGCACGGTAGTGCCCCCGCCAAGTCGAGCGCGAAGCAAGCACTGCCGTACCATCTTTACAGGAACCATTTCGTCGCATTTTCAGGCTCCTATTTGAGAACCTCTGGATAAGACCAGAACACAGAAATTTTCGTCATCCAGTAAGCTATAATTACATACTTAAAATCCAAAATTTCAAGTCTGTAGGTCATTAAGTTCCGAAGTTAAGCGAAAGCAAAGTTTCGCATTTTCGACACTCATTCATTCACTCACTCACTCATGATCATCAAAATAGAACTAGTACTTCCCATAAACTCAGAGAGCTGAAATTTGGTACATACTTAGAATTTATTGTATAAGCCATAGGAAAACTAAAAAAACATGCAATTTCGGTCTCGTTTTCGAGATAATTCATCTGCATAAATAACTTTGTAATCTCATATAAATGTATAGGATTACAAAGTTACATTTGCAGTCAATAGTTAAAATTGTGTAATATCCAACTTATTAATTCAAAATATATTTAAGGCATAGTATATGTATATGTGAGTGTGTATATGTGTCGTAAATCGTCAGTTATGATCAGGCGATATCTAGCGTGGCCAACTAAAATAAGAGCCCAACCAAACTATTAGAAAAGATCGACATACCGCCTTTACTACAAGCTTTTATTTACTTTCACCTGTCGGTCTGTCTGTCTGTAATTAAATCTTGCAAGTTTAATTAGGCCCACTTCCCGGTATAATATTATGATGCATTGGACTAAGAGTGAACGCACACGTATCTAGATGGCGCTGACTGTATTTTAAAACGCGCTTACGGTTTGTATTTCTGATAACCTTATAATATAGCGTTTCTACAAAAATAAGTGAAATCCCACCAAAAACATTCTGTAAAAAACTAGCCAAGTCTCGATGGAGCTGCTTGTTTATCTCTAAAAAGTAATGAAATCTAGACAAAGCCGTGCCAAGTATAAGGTTCCTTACTGCGATTTCTTTATTATTATAGTTAATGTTGTGTGACTTGGCCGTTGAAGGGTACACAAGGGTACAAAACCAGATGCTCCATGACACTTGGATCGCCTAAACATAAGTATTATTGAAATACGCAGCTTTATCAAGCCTACAATTAACTGGTTATCCAATCAACGTTTTCCAAGTGGAAATTTTCTATCGTGAATGGGTAGCGGACAGATTGGTGCAATAGTGTCATGGAGCACCTGGTATAATACCCTTGTGTACCCTTCAACGGCCAAGTCACACAACATTAACTATAATAATAAAGAAATCGCAGTAAGGAACCTTATACTTGGCACGGCTTTGTCTAGATTTCATTACTTTTTAGAGATAAACAAGCAGCTCCATCGAGACTTGGCTAGTTTTTTACAGAATGTTTTTGGTGGGATGTTATATATAAATCTAATATATAAAATTCTCGTGTCACAGTTTTCGTTGCCATACTCCTCCGAAACGGCTTGACCGATTTTGATGAAATTTTTTGTGCTTATCCAGTATCTATGAGAATCGACCAACATCTATTTTTCATCCCCCTAAATGTTAGGGGTAGTCCACCCCTAAATTTTTTATTTTATTTTTTAGACTAAATTTTTAATTTCTATTTTTTTATGATACAACATACAAAAATACATACAATCCTCAATTTTCACCCTTCTACGATCAACCCTTATTTTTTAATAGCCATTTTAGTAATTTAATCATTTTTCCTCTCCGGTCAAAAACTGATCAATCGTCATTTAATTAGTTATCCCCGCCAGATGTCTACAGGTGTCACTTCTGACCCAGTAAACAGCATGGAGTAGGGATGAGAACGAAGCCGGTCTCCTTTCTTTCTCACTCCCTACACAGTTGTCGGCCATCATTATTGTTTATGCATCAAGTGTAGTAGTAAAGTTGACAATTATTATTTTGTTATCTCAGTGTAACTCTCATATTAACTTTTAATCATTCCTATTCTATCAATAATAATTAAATTATCAATTTAGAGTGTATTTTGCACGATTAGTTAATCAAGTGATTTTATAACCTCAAAAGTACTCAACACGTGACACGAGCTTCCAATAACAACGGATTTTGTGTTGTAAGTATACTTTTTTTATTTATATCGAAAATGTTGTTGATCTTATAAAAAGGTAATTTTAATTTAATTTTATTAAAAAAATGTAATTGAACAATTAAGATTTTCATAGTTTCCAAAAAATCAATCATTATGAATCTTTATTTTGAAATGTCAATGGAAATATTGGTTGTATGAAAAAATTATAAGAGACAATGTTTTCATAAAATTTAATTTTTTACTTTCGTTTGAAATTTTTTTTTTTTAAATAATGCTTATTTCACGCATATACCACATTCTTACATACATACAATATACACATTCTAACATACATACATACTTCCAATAAGTAAGCTATTTTTTGTCTACACTAGAAATTACTAGGAAATTATTTATATGGCAAAACAACGTTTGCCGGGTAAGCTAGTAACGATATAATATTATAAATAACAACATATAAATTGTCATATTTGTGTACGATAGCGCAATAAATAACTATTGTATTCTACCTCATAAATGATAGTATTTTTATACTCATAATTAAACACAACGTTAATATTGAAGTTTTCACTTCTGCCGGCACTCCCGGAGTGCTATTTTTTTTTTTAAAGAACAGGACATGTTTGTTTTTATGTCGCGTCTCCAGCTCCTGTTTTGGTTCAAACATTCGACATGATCATGACAACATCCAAAAAATTCTCGGCGATTTTCTAAATATACAACAAATTTAACCCAATAGCGCAAAAAGAAGGGCAATATTACCTGTATCTTGAGAGATTCGTATTGGTTGAGCTGGTCAGCCCTTTGCTTGGACAGCTTCTGTTTCTCCTCCAGGGTCGCGTTGAAATCGCGCCAGTTGTTCTCCAATGCCTGAGAAAAAACCAGTTAATTACCAATTTTTCAGTCAGAACAAGCTTTACAACTCGTCCAGACAAGTCGTACTCAATTATTTCTAGTCAAGTTTAGTAAATATTGAAAAATGGCTTAAAACTAATTACAACTCGTGCGAATTAACTGTGCACTCCGCTGGAATGCGACCCCTCTCCCGCTTCCCCGCGCGGTGCCCCGCATTCGCCGTAAGCGCTCAGTAGCGATAGCATCTTTGTTACCGTTGCGCGCGGCTCGTTTTAATTGTCTAAATACAGTTAAAATCTGAAAGCGAAATTGATGATGACGAATCTAATACCATGTCGGGAGTTGAAGAAATTAATTATAGTAGCGAAAACGATTGATTAAAATAAATGTATAATAAGTTATAGTTGGGGTGCGGGCCAGGGGCATAAGTAGGTATTAAAATACGTTGTGTTGGTAGGCTCCACACGTTTATTATTCACACTTTAGTACTTTTATGTTCACATTAACCACAACTACAATTATAGGTTTGTTTACAAATGGGTTCGGGAAGAAGTACTTATATCTAACACACAAAACTTTTTACACGTAATACTTTCAAAAGACTTAAATTTTACTTGTTTTACACAACGTTAAGACTCATAACATTACAGAGGATAATTTCACGCGCGTCTCTGTTATTTAAAGCGTGTTATCGCTTCGGAAGCGGGATTGCGACTGACTAATTATTGGCAGGAGGTCCGAGACTTTGCAGAAATGGAGTCGGCGAGCGCGAACCGGTTCGAACTGGTTAATGTTGCCAGGATCGTACAAAACTGTGCAATCGTGCAATCTTTTTTCTACGCGTACTTCTCTATTTCCTTGTTCGGACCGTTTTGGGTTGCCAGTAATGGGCGTAAAACTGCACGACTTTTGCCAAAATCTGCACAGTGTGCAATTTGTGTTTTGTTGCTCTCTCTAATGTATAGATTTAGCGAGGGACACAAAAAAAGGGATAAAAGCCACTACTAAATTACTAAAAAAGGGATGAACATCACGACGCTGTAACTAAATACAAAAGGATGGTGATTTTCTCGAAGAAAACTACTGAAATATCTCTCTTTCTATAATAATATGTTACAGTCTCCCCCTCTAACCCGAATATATCGCCCTCGAATCAGGGTTAGTATTTACGCGGCCTACCTCGCCTACGCTTTTCCTGAATCGGAACTTCGGCATCTCCTACAAACGGAGTCAACACTGACACATGGTATTTACCTAAAATACCCTTATCACGACAACGTTCTAACATGTATGTGGTCTCACTTACAATGTCTCGTATCCGGTAAGGCCCATCACGACGGGGAATCAATTTCGGAGTTTGCCCGCGGCCGGTGTCGTTAACTCCCTGGGTTTTCAACAAAACCAAATCACCAACCTGGTAATCAGGCGCGGGTCTACGATGTTCATCAGCGTATTTGTTCCGGCGCGCCTGGGCTTCTTCGTGGACATCTCTTGCGCCGAGCAAAGCTGTTGTTAATCTCTTCAAATACTGAGAGATTGATGTCGCTACACAGTCATTTTCTATAATAGACCTCATATCCGAAAGGACATCAGCTGGGGCTCGAAGTTCTCGGCCAAACATAAGGAATGCGGGAGAGTAACCTGTGCTGCTTGTTGTTGCCGAATTCATTGCGAAGCGAATAGCGCCCAAATGCGTATCCCACGTGTTGTGATCTTGTCCAACCAACACTGCGAGCTGGGGTTTCAAATCACGATTTTTCCGTTCTACCGGGTTCGCTTCGGGATGATACACTGGCGTCAAAGACTGAGATATTCCAAAAGAATGACATACCTGTTGCATAACTCCGCTGATGAATTGTACGCCATTATCGCTAATAACTCGCCGTGGAACTCCGAACCTCAAGAACACTTCGGAAATTAAGATTTTGGCGCACTCTTCACTTGTAGCTTGTGAAAGGGCAAATAGCTCTACCCACTTTGTGCACGTATCTTCTAGGATTAATATCCACTTGTTACCATTAGCGGTTTCCGGAAGAGGCCCAAACAAGTCTACTGCTAGTACTTCAAACCGACGGGTTGCAGCTGGTGTTTGCAAAAGTCCGGCGGGTTTCCTCGTGTCCACCTTGTATCTTTGACATGATACGCAGTTTTTAATGTATTCAGACACAGACGCTCGCATATTAGGCCAATAATACTTACCTGCGATTCGGTTCAGCGTACGCTCGACACCAAAATGCCCCGCCGTCGGTGCATCATGATACTCGATTAGTACGCTGTTACGTTCATGATCCGGAACCACTAAGCTGGCATCGTCATTTTCCTCGTTCTCAGGACAATAACGGTAAAGAACACTATCAGTCATTACATACCCTCTATCTGACCACAGTCTCCCCCTAAAGGGATCGTCAGATTCCATAGCCTCGATAATCTTTCGAACATCGGGATCCTTCATCTGGTTCTCTCGAACGTCCGTAGGGCTACGGGAAGGTAGGTCTACTGTAGCGAGACGAAGGTCACAATCCTGACCATCTGCACATGTCGGTCTCGATAAAGTGTCTGCTAATACATTAGCTTTACCTGGGGTGTACTCGATTTTCAAATTGTATTCCTGGAGACTCAGTGCCCACCTGGCTAGTCGTCCGCTAGGGGAGCGCATGCTCATCAACCACCTGAGCGGTTGATGGTCAGATTTGACGATCACGGTGGCTCCGTCAATGTACCCTCTAAATTTAGCCACTGCCCAAACGACCGCCAAGGCCTCCCTTTCCGTGGTGCTATAATTCCTCTCGGCGGCTGTCAGCAACCGGCTAGCGTATTCAATGGGACGCTCGTCGGTTCCCTCCCCCTGGAGTAAGGCCGCTCCGAGAGCATAACCGCTGCTATCAGTACGAAGAACGAAAGGTTGGTTTTCATCGGCTTGTCTCAGAATCGGAGCAGAAGAGAGGAGTTCCTTCAACTGTTCGAATGCCGCTTGTTGTTCAGTACCCCATTGCCATCTACTTACCTTCTTCAGTAGGTTGGTTAAAGGCCGTGCGATTTCCGCGTATCCTGGTATGAACCTCCTAAACCAACTAGTCGTCTGAAGAAAGCATTGCAGGTGTTTGAGATTCTGTGGGGGAAGCATGGCTAGAATAGCATCAGTCTTACCTGGGTCCATGTGAATACCTCCAGGCACGATGACATGTCCTAGAAATCTCACAGAGTCTTTCGCAAAAAATGTCTTTTCACGGTTCACCCTGAGCTTGAACATAGCTAGACGGTCGAAAACCACTTTTAAGTCTTGAAGATGTTGTTCGAATGTCTCCGACAAAACAATTAAATCATCTAGGTATCCCCATAAGGTCACTCCCTTTAGGTTGGACTTAAACCTATCAATTAATCGCTGGAAAGTAGCTCCGGAGTTACGCAAACCCATTGGCATACGTTTAAAACGAAAAGTGCCCACAGGTGAAATAAACGCAGTCTTGTCCCTGTCATCTGGATGAACACTTACGTGAAAGTAGCCTGATCGGAGATCCAATGTCGTCATATAATTCGTTCTCTTTGCAGCGTGCAGGATGTCTTCCATCCTGGGCAATGGATAACGGTCTGGTTCCGTTACCGCATTGAGTTTCCTATAATCAATACATAAGCGCATACCTCCGTCCTTCTTCGGGACGAGTACGACGTTGGCGGCCCACGGTGACTCGCATTCTTCTATTATATCTGCATCTAATAGCTTTTCCAGTTCCTTTTTCAAGGCTTCCTTCTTAGTCTGAGGTAACCTATACGGTTGACAAGCTATGGGTTCCTGATCGTCACTTACTTTAATCCTGTGGACCGCAAACTCTGTTGCCGGTCCTTCGATGGCGAAACGGTCGGTATGTTCTAAAATAAACTCGTTAAGTACTGATCTCTGCTCGGGAGTCAGTTTTTGACCTTCGTCTGACCTCAAGCTATAAAGCTCAACATCAGCGTGCATCAGGCCTGCATCTTCAGCCATCACGTAGGTTTGTAAAAATGTGTACTTACATGCGGGCGCATCGGAAAAATACCATACTCCTCCAGGAACATCTAAGACTATACCTAAACTTATAATAAAGTCTCTACCTAATAAAGTCCTAGGATTCATTTCCGGCAATATAATAAAATCTGTAGGAGTGGATCGGCCCATAATGGTAACATCTACCCTAGCAGTGAGTACATCTTGCTCTCGTCGTGAGCCGTCGGCTAACGTGATTGTGCTTTTGGTAGGTACAAATTGCACTCCGTGTGTAGATAAAACTTTATGTAAGGCCGGACTGGCCAAACTGTGTGATGCACCGGTATCAAGTGTTGCGACGCCCTGTTTACCTAAAATCGAAATGTCTACCATAGGGTGCGATACATCTACGGTACATAACGTGTTTAATTTTATGTCACGGATCACATTCGCATTTTTAGTCGCTAAAGGGTTAACATCATCGGCGTGCAACGTGTTAAAATGTATTGCGTTACGCACGTTTGTATTATTATCGGGAGGCAAAGGGTTAAAAATTTCGGCAGACGACGTGTTAACATTTCCACTACATACGTATGTATTTTCGGCAGTCGAAGGGTTACATATACCGGCAGGGGACGTGTTAACATCACCTATGGCATGTCGTGGAATATTTTTATACTCGATATGCACAGTGTTAAAATCAGCTGATTTCGCAGATTGTGATTCGTTTGTTTTGCAATTACTACAACGGGACCTTATAACGCCGGGTTGTCCGCAACCATAGCAACGCAATATGGAAGTGTCAGAGTTTGTCACGGCACGAGTGTTATTATTATTACTAGTATTCGGATTGTCTACTTTTCCAGAATTACTAGAAATTTGTTGTTTCGTGCCGGCTTTCCGGCACTCCGCAACACTATGCCCAAATACGTGACAATAAGTACATCGCGGCCTATTGTTACTACGCTTCGACTTACTATTCTCTACGGGAGCACGGCATGCAGTGTTCGTTTTAGAGAGCGATATATTCGAGTTGGAATCCACATTAGAGAGATGGCTAGTTTTAGTTCCTATCTTAGTAATTGGCTCGCTTACCCCGATTTCTGCAATCGTCTCTTCTACTGACCTCGCCTTGAGTATTAAGGCATCCATGCTCGTAACAGAGTCGCGCGGTAGACGTTTACGGATACGTCTATGTAAAAGACCGTATACTATATCTAATTGCACACACTCAGACAGGCCATATGGTAGCTTAGATATTAAGCTCCGCACTCGCGTGATTATTATTTCCGCGCGTTCACTACACTGTTCCGTTGCGAAGATTTCTTTGAAAATCTTGTAAGCGGGGCGCGGGGCGCCGTACATGCCCCGTAGAGCTGCCACCGCCTCAACCCACGTCGCCGTCGTTGCCTTGACGCCTTGCCACCACACGGCGGCATCACCCGTCAGTAACATCGGCAGACCCTTCAGCGCGTGGTAGTCGGACACATTAGTGCAATCCTTGAATGTCTCTACGGCGTCCAGGAACGCTTCCAATATCTCCGCGCTGTCCTTCTCGTCGGCGGCGCCGCTGAATCGGGCCGTGCACTTCGCGAAGGAGCCCGCGTGATGCGCGTAGAGTGACGGGGACGCGGCGGGCGCGCCGGCGTCGGCGCCGCTCGCGTCCGGGCACGGCGTACGTCTGATCGGCGTCGATGCGGAGTACGCGTGCATGTTGGACACAAGACTTTCTATGAGAGCCTTGTTCGCCTCGGCTTGAGTTCTCGCGATGTTTGTGAAGATGGACGATAATTGCTCTTCCGACATCGTAATCACGTTCGTCGCGCCACCCGCCAAGGTTGGCGTGTCGACGACGGTGTCAGTGGGCTCGTCGCTGTCTCCTCCCTCGCTGTTATTCCGCGTATTATATTTACTGCGCGGCATATCTCTCGCCGGTGTTGAGTCGCTGGTCACCGCGTACGAGACGTACTGCGCGTTGTAGTGTGTAGGTATTTAGCTTCTCGCCTCTAGTTGAGCGCCACTATAATAAGTTATAGTTGGGGTGCGGGCCAGGGGCATAAGTAGGTATTAAAATACGTTGTGTTGGTAGGCTCCACACGTTTATTATTCACACTTTAGTACTTTTATGTTCACATTAACCACAACTACAATTATAGGTTTGTTTACAAATGGGTTCGGGAAGAAGTACTTATATCTAACACACAAAACTTTTTACACGTAATACTTTCAAAAGACTTAAATTTTACTTGTTTTACACAACGTTAAGACTCATAACATTACAGAGGATAATTTCACGCGCGTCTCTGTTATTTAAAGCGTGTTATCGCTTCGGAAGCGGGATTGCGACTGACTAATTATTGGCAGGAGGTCCGAGACTTTGCAGAAATGGAGTCGGCGAGCGCGAACCGGTTCGAACTGGTTAATGTTGCCAGGATCGTACAAAACTGTGCAATCGTGCAATCTTTTTTCTACGCGTACTTCTCTATTTCCTTGTTCGGACCGTTTTGGGTTGCCAGTAATGGGCGTAAAACTGCACGACTTTTGCCAAAATCTGCACAGTGTGCAATTTGTGTTTTGTTGCTCTCTCTAATGTATAGATTTAGCGAGGGACACAAAAAAAGGGATAAAAGCCACTACTAAATTACTAAAAAAGGGATGAACATCACGACGCTGTAACTAAATACAAAAGGATGGTGATTTTCTCGAAGAAAACTACTGAAATATCTCTCTTTCTATAATAATATGTTACAAATGTCTTTATACCTTATTTGGTTTTTTATTTTCAAATATGTATTTTGGTTTTTTATTTTCAAATTGCAAAACTTCATGAGAAAAATAACCTGGTAATCATCAAAACGACCTTTTATCAACATAAAAAATGGTAATTTGTATTTTTTTAACATAATTCTCTTTTTTTTGCAAACGGTACCGTCCGTATGACGTCACAGAGCGAGGTGCACAGTTAATTCGCACGAGTTGTAAATGTGAATTAAATTAAAGGTTTTAACGCTTAAAGTTATATCTTTTAGATAAATGAATCGCAGAATGACATAATTAGTTTAGTTTTTTAACCTTCACTTTTCTAATTGATTTTTACAAACAGCAATCAAGGACCCATCAAAATCTATTGATCAATGAGTAAATCTATTTGCTCATTCCTGATTTGTTTAATTAATTAAATTAAGTTCTAATTCTTCCAATTAACCAGCCTTTCATTAATATAATTAATTAATTGTAATGTATACATATTAAGTTTCAATTTAATCGCCTCTTGTAAATATTCATTTCTTATTTTTAAAGCAGGAATTAAGTGATTTTTAAACCTGACTTTATATAAGAATTAATATGTTTTCGTACCTTCATCCTGTCTCTGATAACGTGTGTATCGGTGACGTCCTTCTTAGCGATGAGTTGTTTGCCGTTTCTCAAGCATTCTTCCAGCAACGGCATTTGTTTGTCCCTGAAATATTTACGTCATTAAATAGGAAAATAAGAGTAATATTTAAGTATGGGTATAAAGGTTGGTTTACTTCGATTCAGCTTCATAAGACTTGAGTTCTAATTTTAGTCTCAACTCTAAAGTGAACTTTAGAACCTGAAAGATGGCATGGCATATCTTTCCATCTTAAAATAAAGGAGAAAAAATTACATTTATTTAGTAGTTTCGTTAGTAATCCTACTACAACACATTTTCATTTCAAAACTATCTATCTTAAGTAACTCAACTAGCACATAAAAAAAGCTTGTCATATTGTGCATTAAGTTTCCCTAATTCGTTGGCATTAAGTTAGTCCTAGCGTTGCGCTGAATAATAAAATAAATAATAAAAAAATTGCCAAAAAAGAAAACTCAGCTGCCGTGCAGAGACTAAACCGCAGTAAAATAAACAAAAGCTTTTGATTTCGTCGATCATACTGTTCTACTAAAAAAACTCGATTCATATGGTGTACGAGGTAATATTCTCAGTCTCATACAATCTTATCTTTCTGATCGCACGCAAACCACTCAAATAACGCGAATATGTATTAAAAATAAAATTGAGACAAATTACATGTCAGAATCTAGAGTTATTTCATATGGAGTTCCACAAGGAAGCGTTTTAGGGCCACTGCTATTTATCATTTACATAAACGATCTGCCAACAGTAACAAGTAATTGTATGGTTTTGTTTGCAGACGACTCGACATTAATTTTTACAGGCAAATATGGTAAGAATCTTGAACTTGACATTACTCAAACAATGACTAATATAATAGAATGGTTGACATAGGTACAATAATCTAATAATTAATTTAAATAAAACTAATATAATGACATTCCGCAATAGAAAACCTAACATTCAATGTTTAAATAGTGTGACATTAAATGACTCGAATATTATTAATGTTAATGAAATGAAATTTTTAGGTTTCCGAATTGATTGTAATTTAGACTGGAAATCACATGTTGAAACTATTCGTGTAAAAGTCAGTCAATTCTCTTATGCTCTTAACATCCTGGGCAAAACAGCAAACACTGACACTGTCATCACAGCGTACTATGGATATGTCGACTCCTTGTTAAGGTATGGTGTCATGTTCTGAGGAAATTCTACTGATAACTACTGATAAGGATCTTGCATTTAGAGCGCAAAAGAAATGTATAAGAGCAATATGTAAATTGAAGGTAACAGACAGTTGTAAACCATTTTTTAAACAATTTAAAATCCTAACATTGCCTAGTCTATATATATTCGAGTGTGTATTATTTGTCAAAAGCAATCTATCAATGTTTACCAATTATAAGTAAGCGACACGAAAACAAAATATGTGGACCTGTCTGCCACACTGCTTTATTCAACAAAAGCGTCTTCTGTATGGGACCACGAATATATAATCATCTACAAGTTCTTTTAGAAACGAATGATATTCATCTGTTTAAATTTAGTTTAAGAAAATTCCTAACTGACAAAGTTTACTATCCTGTAGATGAATATTTAGATGACAAACTTTGAGTGTTATATTTTTATTTTAATCCTATTTGACATTGTTTGTATAATTATTATAATTGCAATTTAATTACTATGACATGTTACCTATATCACTAAATTTAATTTTTATTTTTTGCATGCAATATAATGTCAAAATAATGTGTTTTTTTTTGCACGCCGAAAGATAGCATAAGGCCGACTGTTTATAATATTATTCTTAATCAACTGTATTTACCCTTATACGCAAATAAACGAATTGAATTGAATTGAAATAATTTGCACAGTTTTATTTTCAACCTTATTACACACAAAATAAGGTATAAATTATTTTTGACATTTTACTTTTACTGCGGTTTAGTCTGTGCACGGCAGTCAGTTTCTTATCAAGGTCCTCTTCCGATTCATCAATCTCACCTATAATGATGCAAGTCAGCCAGCCTCGAGCTGAGTTCCTCAGCCGGCATCCTCGCCAGGTCTCTAGCGTCCAGTTGTTCGATGAGCTGCGCGTGCGCCGCGTCCAGTTGTGCAGCTTGGCTTGTGAATATGGAGAGCTCGTCCGACACCTCGTCTAGGAACTGGCTGCGCTTGGTCGACCGTTCTAGAAGCTTCTCGTATCTGTGGGAGAAGTGTTGGCTTACAAAAGTGCAAAAATCAGGATCGATGCCGTAAAATCATAAGGAGAGTAAATCAAAACCCTCAGAATTGAGGAGTACGAACCAAGAAGTATTGTAACCTTCTTATTTAAAGCCAATTTGAATTTGGAGTAATTAATTATAGAAAGAACATAATTTTATTGCCAAATTTTACAACATAATTGACTAAATACATGAAAAAAAAAAATAACGCGTGCGTTGCGTATAATTTCCTAAATTATGAAGTTTATATTTCAAGAAAGTGTGTGTGGCGATCTTAGCAATGTTGACCTATGTTACATGCTGCTCTGTCCACAGGCTTCCCTATGACATGCCACTCAGCTCGATCCTCTGACTTTTTGCTCTAACCATAACCATAGACTTTCCGGATATCCTAAAGGTATACTATAATATCTTACCCTACCCCTATTTCTGTCTCTTTCTTTGTTTCTGGTCTCTACCCGTATCTTTGTCCCTTTCTGCCCCTGTTTCTATCTCTATGTCATATCTATCACCGATATTATATACTCACTTAGCATATATATCCTCGGCTCTCTGCTCCAGTTTCCTGGCGATCCTGGCGTTGGATGGAGTGAGGGCGGCGTCCCTGGCGTTGGCGACCAGTTTGACCAGCGTGGGTCGTCGGGACTCCAGCTCCGTGTGGGCGAGGCGCTGCGAACGGACTTGAGAGTCGAGGCGCTCGCGGATAAGTGAAGCTGGTTTTACTTGGTTCCTGGAATAAGTTATAGTTATCAATAACGATGAAAGCTGCTTTTAAAAATATTGAAATGAAAATGAAATGAAATAATGTTTATTCATGCACAAACATCTCAGATAGACAACATAATATTACAAGACATAAAGATATATTTGTGCATGAAACGGTCGCAATTCAGCATATTGCCGACTAACCGGCCGGCACTGGTCTATCGTTGCGACCGCTTTGGTGACATCAAGAAATAAAATATAAAATAACATACAAACAGGAACAATTAAACAACGCAATGTAATAAAATCGTATCTATATTATTTATCTAATTCTATGATACAGAGGGTATCACAAGTGCAGTTGGTCTATTAATCTGACTTCGATTTTTGAAAATAAATAAATTCAAAATAAGGCCTGGGCTTTAGCAGCATCCTGCAGACTCTGGCACTGCAGCAGGGCAGCTTTCAACTACCTTCAAGAGTTGATGATAGCTGTTCGTCAGGTATATGATGGAGGCTCCAATAATTAAGAAAACTCACTTGTAAGTAGTCTCAGCGTTACTAAGCCAAGTGGCCTGGGCTTCAGCAGCGTCCTGCAGACCCTGGCACAGCAGCAGAGCAGCCTCCAGCTCGGAGCATCTTACTCCAACTGCCTCGGACAGCTGACGGTAGCTGTGCGTCAAGTCTTTGATGGAGACCAGTAAATAAATGACTAAACTCACTTGTAAGTAGTCTCAGCGTTACTAAGCCAAGTGGCCTGGGCTTCAGCAGCGTCCTGCAGACCCTGGCACTGCAGCAGAGCAGACTCCAGCTCGGAACATCTTGCACCAACTGCCTCGGACAGCTGACGGTAGCTGTTCGTCAGGTCGATGACGGGGACCTCCAGTTGGCGGATCTCGGATGGAGTGAGGTTCCCTTCGAGGGACTTCACTAGTTGCTCGCATGCCTGGAAGGGAAATACGGATTGAGAAACGGTCTGAGATAATCCTACTTCTTGATATAAATGCGAAAGAATGGGTAAATGAATCTCTATTCTACTATGACTACTGACTACTACTTGATTACTACTTTTTGACTATTTCTTGTAACTTGGTATGCAAAAAAGAGTAATTCTATACTATTCTATATTCCTTTCTATTATGACTATGAATGACAAGACGAGTTAATCAGGAAGGTGACAAAGGCGTAGCACTTTCCCAGGCAGCCTTTGCGATAGAGGTCTACCACTACAAAGAAGTTGTAGCTCAAAAATCTCTGGTTATCCAAATTTTTTTAGTTCTAAAAAGGCCTATGTTTGACCACATCCCACCTGGTGGAAGAGTCAAATGCGGTCGACGTTAAGCAAATTAAAATACTTAGAAATTCCAGCTCCTAATCCTATCCTATTCACTTCACATATTCACTCGTGCCTTAAAGATTCAAAAGTTGTACCGCTCGGGAAACACAGAACCTAGTAAAAGTATGTTAAACTGCTCATTTTCCATCAAAACAAGGGGTAATACTCACATCTCTAGCGTTATCGACGAGGCGTCCTTGAGACAGTATTTCAGTATGCAGAGCCTTGGCTCTACCGAGCTGAGCGTCCACCGCCCTGGGTTCTCCGCCCACTTGCTCTGAGAGGACGGCGCGTGCTTGTGGCTCGATCTGTATGGAATATTGGTTAGATTTGGAATTTCAAAGAAACAACTATAAGGGTTCCTTGTTGACTACGGAACCTTTAAAATGAGGATCCACACCGTGTTTTTAGGTGAGAATGCATCTTAAATCTCAAGTCATTGGACGGGGATGTGCTACGTCCTAATTAAGAACGAAATCCAATCAAGTAAAAATGACGTGATAAGCCTCCATCCAGCAATTTCTTTTTATATTACTATTAATTGAACCCTTAAATAAATCACTTTTAAACCTTCCTTCTTCATCTACCTCAAACGGCGATCCAATCCCTACCCTGGTCACATCCTCTCTAATGCTTTTGCAAGCATTGCACCTAAGCTCACAACTCTAAACCCATTCTTCAAAGCTAGGAAGACTATAAAAGGACTACTTACATCCTTCATAATTCTCAAAGCGCGATTCTAAACATTATTATAAACCCTAGTCACATAAGTCTCTTGCAATCATTATACCAAATCTAAGCCAAATGTTAAGCTAGGAAGATCCAAAACAAAAGAACAACTTACATCCTTCATCCACCTCAAAGCGCGATCCAGAGCATCATTATAGACCCTGGTGACGTCAGCAGCTCCTCGCAGCCTCTCCTGCAACCTCTGCGCTCGGGAGCACAGCTCTGAGTGTCGCCTCCTAGCGAGCGCGGCGCTCTCCCGGACGATGGAGTCCGAGGGAGGGATGTGGGATAAGCGGGAGGGTAGGGAGGTGCGGTACTCGTTCAGGATTGTTAGGAATTCCTGGGGGAGAAAGTTAAAGTTAAATTTCGTAAGAAAAATTGCAATTTTGAGAAAATTTTTGGATATAATCATGTACAGTTGCAATGAAATAGTTTTCAAATGAAAATATAGGTTATCATCATCGGCCTACATTCGTCCGCTGCTGGAGATAGACCTCATGACATGTCACTCAACTCGGTCAGCGCCCCATCTTGCCTATGGGCGTCCTATACTATATTTGCAGAGCAATGGTCTCTATAAATAAATAAAGAAAATATAGGTTAAGCATTTTTTTTACTTTGACCGATGTAAAGTCAACTGAGTGACTAAGCAGTAGCTAAATAAATATGGACCAACCAGTGGCAGTAAGCAGCTTAATTTTAATACATCTAATTTATTGTTCAGCTGTTCAGCTTGGACAACTGTGGATTCTTCTAGAAGATGTACCAACCTTGAACCTTGATGACGTGTCCAGACACGAACTCCCTCACATCCTCACCCTGGTTCAGCAAGCTTCTTCTAGAAGATGTAGCAACCTTGCTTTCATCGACGAACTTCTGCGCTGACATGGTGATGAAGCGCAGGTCTGCTTGGTGAGCTATGACGTCAGACACGAACTCCCTCACATCCTCGCTCTGGTTCGGGAGGCTGTTCAGTATAGACTCCTTCTAGAAGATGTACCAACCTTGCTTTCATCGACGAACTTCTGCGCTGACATGGTGATGAAGCGCAGGTCTGCTTGGTGAGCTATGACGTCAGACACGAACTCCCTCACATCCTCGCTCTGGTTCGGGAGGCTGTTCAGTATAGACTCCTTCTAGAAGATGTACCAACCTTGCTTTCATCGACGAACTTCTGCGCTGACATGGTGATGAAGCGCAGGTCTGCTTGGTGAGCTATGACGTCAGACACGAACTCCCTCACATCCTCGCTCTGGTTCGGGAGGCTGTTCAGCTTGGACAGCTGTGACTCTTTCTCTTCTAGAGTGCGGTAGGCTGACTCCATCCAGGTGTTGAAGGCGTTTAGTTCGTTTCTAGAGGGATTGGAAAGGAATTATTGAGTTAGTTGCTTTTTTCCCCCAACACAAAAACGTCGGGATATTGAAGTTTGAATTGTTTATGTGTGTGTCTGTCTATGGCATCGTAGCTCCCGAACGAGTGAATCGATTTGGATTTTGAAACGTGAATTAGTCGGGTGTTCTTAGCTATGTTTGGTGGAACTCGGTCTTAAATGGCCACCGCCACAAAATAGCGGTTCACATGATATTTTTTCACAACTCCCTCAATATAAGTATCAAATGAAAGCGCTCGAATAGTTGAATATATAATATGTTTTGTATGTGAATTGTTCGCTTAGTACATGGTTTAGTCCTGGTACAATCGAAAGTCCGCGTTTTGTAATTAGATGGATTATGGATTGAGTTGAAATTTGGTACATAGGCTTTTGAGCGTAAAAACACATATATTGTTTTATTTTTTTTAAGTTTATTTTGAACATTTTCTTTGTGTTTCAATAAAGTGTTATCTCGTATGTATCAACTACCACTGAGCATAGCAAGTCTTGCAAAAAGTGCATAAATAACAAAACTATAGAAACTCACCCAAACTTGCCGAGCTCGTCCCTGGCGGCTGCGATCCGTCGCAACATCTTGTCGCACTTGTCGCTGCACTTGTCGCAGCGCTGCTTCAACTGTCGCACGCCACGCTCCAGTGCTGCCACCTGACATCATAACATTGTCTTTGAAAACAAGTTCACCGAGATATTATCATTGTATTAAGTTAATCGAGCGAAACGTGTTTTAGAGCTTCGTATCTCGTAAGGGAAAAACGAAACCCTAATAGAATCATTCTTTTTTTTTGACAGTCAGTCTGTCTGTCGGTCAAGACCCTTTTAAATTTAACCCTTTAATAACGCACAGAGTAATCAAGTTGGATTATTTTATGGCAGCAGATAACTTATAGCTAATCGACTCGACAAGCAGAATAATTGCAATATCTTTCAGACAACTGAATTATCAAGAGAACTTTATTGTAAAGCTTCAAAGAATGTCTTACCTCATGAGGAGCCAGCACATCTCCGCCGGACACAAGCAGTTGCTTGGCCTGGTCGGCGCACGCGGACACCTGCCGCTGGTGGCTCTCCAGGTCGTCCTTGATGAGCTGGAATATAACATTTCATGAGATCTAGACTTGGAGCGAAATAAAACGAGAAGCTCAAGACAGAACGGGATGGAGATGCACTGTGGACGCCCTCTGCCCCAGCTAGGGGACATAGGACCATAAGTCAAGTAAGTAAGTCAAGGTACTACTTATATATGAGTAAAGGATTAGACACGCGCTGAGCAAGGCTCACAAGTGAATTTCAATAAAGTATTAAGCCAACTTAAATCTCGCTTTTCATAAGCGAGGAAAGACGCACGATTTCACTCAAACCTTAAAAATCTGTAAAAAACACCCTCTTAAATAAACTCAATTAAGAAATCTTCGTGAGGCGGTAGTCTCAAACTAGAAGGCGGGATAAATCACTCCCTAGCTTCACTGAACATCATGTCGGAACACAGTCGTAATTGCAAGGTTTAATCAAGTACTATCAGTACAGCAAGTGAAAGGAATTGTGATCATTTATTAATTTTTTTTAAAAAAATGACCAAGGAGGGTTTTATCCCGCCTTTTAGGTTAAGTCTGCTATCTCCGGCCGCATCATCGCTTAACATTACGCGAGATCGTGGTTAAAGCCACCATCATTTTCTTTTTAACCCCCGACGCAAAAACGACGGGGTGTTATAAGTTTGACGTGTCTGTCTGTCTGTCTGTCTGTCCGTCTGTCTGTCTGTCTGTCTGTCTCTGTGTGTGTGTCTGTCTGTGGCATCGTAGCTCCCGAACGGATAAACGGATTTTGATTTAGTTTTTTTTTGTTTGAACGTAGAGTTAGTCGAGAGTGTTCTTAGCCATGTTTGGTGGAAATCGGTCCAAGATGGCCGCCGCTACAAAATGGCGGATAACTTTTTTCTTCCACGACCCTCTCAATATGGGTATCAAATAAAAGGGCTTGACTAGTAGAATACACACACTATAACAAATTTAAAATCCAAGATGGCCGCCACTACAAAACCGCGAATTACATATTTTGAAAGCGTTGCGTTGGGTTTTTTTTTTAATTTTTAATTTAATTCACTTGTGTAAATACCTTCAGTATATTGATCTGGTTCCTCAGATCGTCCAGGTCTTCCTTCACCGGCTCCTGATTGGCCAGCCGTTCTTCTACCACGGCGATCCATTCCAGCAGCTTGTTCAACGACTCGTCGCAAAGCCTGTACTTCTCTTCTACTGCTTGCTACACGGGAAAGAAGAATGTGAGTTCCATGATGGAGACTGGCATTTTCTTGGACGTGAGTGAAGAGGTATAAAGTATAAAGGAACTCAAACTTTTTAAATTAGAACGCTTCCGCACGGGATCCAATCGGAATCCGATCCGAATCAGGCTTAAATCCGGTCTGAATCATTTGTCGAAAAATTTGAATCGTATACGCACTACAGCCATACGAAATCTTATAATGAAAGACAGAAAACAAATAGTCTATCCGATTTCTGTCTATCATGTGCGTAAGCTATCATACAAATTTTTATATCGCTACGCCGGACAATTTTATGAATTCGAATCGGACTCATCGGATTTAGTGTGGAAACGCAGCAAAATTTATAGCAAAGCCAAATTACACTCGACGGGGTTATTACGAACTTTGCGACCGCAATGTGTAAGCGTGGATATTGCAATATTTTCTGTCAAACGTCACTTTTCATACTATATAATAAAACGACGTTTGACAGCAGAATTTGCGAAATATATCGCTCTGCTAACGCATTGTTGTCGTAAAATTTGCAAAACCACGTTTACGTGTTGAAATTTAAAAATTTCGTAAATCAGTTATTTTGAAGCATGCAATTTTCCCCTATATCATTTACATCTATTTTACAATTTATTGACCATGACCTAAAACAGCCATGATGAGACTGTAATGAAGGAAAAATATGATTTTTGATGAAGCATGCATTTTATACCTCTTTCACTTACGTCCAAGAAACATGCACCAATACCTTTTCAATCCATTTCCTTTATTTACAAACTTGTGCATTCTCTGTATGCCATAATACAATGCTATCTACACGTGCCGTCGGTCGGTTTCAAAGGACGACTGGGGATTTAAAGACTTCTTAAATTGGTAGCATAATCGTATCGTCAGACACGAAACTTGAGATAATTATTAATGTATGACTTATGACCAGAGTTTAACTCGAAAAGTCAACTTTATTATAAGTCGACTAAAATAAACTACCCTTTGAGATATAGAACGGTAATGTTAAAAGGGGTTTCTTAACTTTGTCGTATTATATTACGCGATAAAGTTGAGAAACCCATCTGCAATATAAAACCCACTGAAGTTTCGTGTCAAAACTTATTCTCTAGTCACGTGGTACCCCAGCTGTCAAATTTAATAGTTGTGAGTTGTGATAAAGTGGAATAAGCTACGATACGATTAAGCGACACATTTTGTACAGAAGTCTTTAAATTCAAAGTGAGATGCAATTTTATTTAAATTTCACCAAGTACAGTATTTTGGAGAAAGTGACGTAAAATTTTCATGCACCTGTAAAATAAGCACAGACACAGAAATACGCAGAAAGTAAGCAAAAACGATACGACGAAGAGGCGACACCAAAGAGCGACATAGAAAATGAAATATGAACAACACAACCTGAAACAACCTGTACCACGATCTCATAAAATGTGGCGCTAGTGTCTTCAGCTCATTGACAGCTCAAATTAGTTCCACTTATCACCACATTCAAAAAGATCATAGACAACATGCATCCAAGCCAAACATGCAAGCAGTGAAACGTCAAAAATTGGCGCCAATTCTCGACGCCAAGGCATTTATCCGTTACTATATTAAATGTTTAGAGTTAATTGTTAAGTATAAAAAAGTAAAAGTATACCTCCATTGAAATATCTGAAAATTGTTCAACAGTAAGATAGTTATTGAAAATTTAATTTACACTTAAATAAACGGACGAATGTACACCTAAATTTAACTTTAGAATGGGACCTCATTTCACGAAAAAATCATTAAAATATTAATAGAACTCTTACTGAGTCAGTATTTATTCAATTAAAAATAATTTTCATATAAATTCTGAAAAAATAGTGATACAGGTCTCTCTAATTTAGTTTGACAACAATTAAAATAAAACCTGCAGCTATCGCATTGCAACCGCAAAGTTCGTTATAGGCCCGTCTGCTGCCTATGATATTTTTCATTTATTATCATTTATATCTATGTTTTATATAGTCACTACTTTAACACGTGACTTTTTGTATAGAAAATAGCTAAAATAATAAAAGCAATGATAAGGCATATTCCTCCCCAAAAAAATGTACTTTTGGTTAAATGTGAAATGAGATCCCATAACGAACATAAGACTATAATGTGTGGATAATACCTTCGTGTTCGTGTACATAATTGTGAACGCTCACAATATACCATCATGCATTCCACACGGGTCCAAGGAATGAGTATCTCAGATCTAAATCAAAGCCAGTTGTCTAATACTGGCCTAATATGAAAGCATACACTAAAGCCGGGACACACCGACTTTATTCTTAGCACAAGTGAATATGACAGTTAGGTGATGAACTTTTTCGTCGTTAATATGATCCCTCACAGGCAAGCATTCACGATTTAGCTCAAAAGGGTTCTTTAGCATCGCAGGCATCGGCTGTAAATAAAAAACAACATACATCGAGCCTTAGTAAATGAGGCCACGTTGCGTTTGGTGCTATGTTACATATCACGGAAAATCCGGGGTTCGGCACCGTTATTGGTAAAGCCGAGGATTAGGGTCGTATTCTATTATATTAACTCAACGCTGAAGTCACTCCGTCTCGCAGCTAAGCAAGTTTTGAGCTACTCGTATTAACTGTGCGGTAAAATTGCTGCATATTTGATTGAATAAATCAATTATAATGCGTCGAACGCGAATTTATTGTCAGAAAACTGTGCGATAAGTAGACCATACACTTATCGCACAGTTTTCTTTCAATATTTTTTACCGTATGTATTGTTTAGCTATGAGTCGAGTTGCAGTGGGATCGGCGTTGAATTAATGTAATGTGTGAAGACCTTTTGAATGTCTTTTCTAGATTAGCCTGAGTTTATTTTTCCATTACATCTGAGATCGTATCGGCTTTTAATATTATTTTTTTTAATTTTGAACGTTTTCCGGGATATGTAAATCTTGCAGGAAACGCGCGATAGTTTCCTTTCTAAGGAAATTGTTTAATGAGCGCTAGTCTTAAGCGTCTAACACATCACAGTAGGCACAAAGTCTACAAATATTGAAAGCGAACCTAACAATAAAAAAAAAGCTAGTGGAACAACGAAGAGTTTGCCCATCAGACATTTTATATATACGAAAATTTGAAATTATATTGTGGTAACCCTCACTATTCTGCAAGGTAATCATCAAACAAATGAAGACAAACGAAAGGGTTCTTTGGCTATGGTTGGAGTTATATGACTTAACGAAAAATACCCGCAGAAACACCCCAAAGTTTTTAATTGTTGTCCCCCCCGCGCCCCGCATTTTTTTGATGTATCAAAAACTTTTTGTGTTTTGTTCCCACCTCTCTGTTCGTTATCAGGAAACCTTCTTAATTAAATGAAATGATAAATCAGGGCCAAACTCTGTGCTATACCACTGCTAAATCCTATCTAATGAGTGAAAACTAATATTCTTTACATGTGAATATTCAAAATGTGTACTTGTTATCCATCTATTGGCTAACTATCTAACTGAATAAGTAAAATTTGTTTAGAGTTTATAGTAATGAGTTTCAAGTGTGCCACAAATAGGGCCGTATTAGGTAACTAGGGTTAACAACGATGACTATAATGCGACTAAATTGAAATGTACTTAGAGACGTAGAATGGTATAAAGGCGTTCCTTAACTTTGTCACATAGGTGTATCAAATTTGGATTATGATGAAAAGTTGAAAAATGCCTTTTGAGTTTACTGTTCCATGTATCTATTATTTCATTTTTGTCGCATTATATAATAAAAGCTAGTGCAAACGAAAGCAGGCCGCACCGGATAGAAAATTTTGTTATACGCTGTGTTGCGGTGCGGTCGGCTCTAGTTTAATTTCAGCTTTACAGTGATCGTTATTAATCCAAATAGTCTTACTTTTGACTAATACAGCCTCTGTGACGTTTCTTACCAATCGACACTAAAACTTCAGGGTGTCGTGCCATGCCAACGTTTTAAGCCAAACGCTTAGATAATAGTCACCGTAAGAATGAAATAGGAAATGTGAAGCAACACCTTTGCTTGACAGAAGCACAACTCGACAAACAAAATGTCCACTTACCCTCGTTTCTGCTGGCAGCAAGTATCCCTTCTTTAAAGCTTTGACTAAATCGAGTTTGATTCCTTTCTTTGGGTCTGTGACGAGCCTGCCTTCTACGGGATCGACCAGTTTCTGTTCGATCGCTTGAACCAATGGCCATATCTTTCCAGTCTCTGGTTCTTTGACGACTGTGCTGGACGCGTCGACGATTCCTTGTCGGATCGCCTCGCCTAGATTCAACCTCTTTCTATCTATAACGCTAGTGGTAATGAACGGATCATTCAGAGCTCCGGTGGTAGGATTGTAAATACCGAAGTTTAATGTTTCAATCAAGCTGAAGCTCTTTTTAGGCGTCATGAGTAGACCGCTCTCTATGGCTGCTGTCAACGTGTTCAGCTTAGAGGTCTCCGTGTCTAAGATGTTGCCTTTCTCAGCGTCCATCAGACCTTTGCGGAACGCTTCAGGGAGTTTGACTAACCTCTTCTTGAGATTATCCTTTATGAGCGCTGTGTCTGGATCGATGTAGCCCAAAGTGGCCGCGTCTCTCAGAGTAAGAACTTCGTTGGATTGTGGGTCGGTGAAACGTGCGGTGGTCAAATTAAGATGGCCGTTCTCAATCGCTTGCTCAAACGTAAGAGGTTCGCGGACGTACACTATCAAACCGTTCTCAAAGACAAAGCAAAGAGTACGAGATCTATTCTGAGTGTCGAATGATCCCTTAGCGTTTTTATCGATAATACCCTCGGTTATACCTAATTTTAATGGAATGTACTTATTTTTGTGAGGATCTTTGATAACAGTCGTTTCGGGATCAATAAATTCGTATTTGATCGCTTCGTCTAATGTGAATTCTCTAAGCATGGGTTCTTTAGAAGCGCCAGAATCGGTTACGTAGCGTTTGGTTATAGTTTGAGATGTAATGGGTTGCATAACAGTTACTAGAAGACCTTTGTCGAACGCGATATCTAAGCTATAAGTTTTCTTAGCTTTGGTGTCGAGAACCCTACCTTTGGCGACGTCTACGTCACCTTGTTGGATAGCTACAGGCAAAGGTTTGAATTTGTTAGTGAAACTATCTTTAACAACAGTCGAATCTGGGTTCAACAGATTTGTTTCAATAGCTTTGTTGATATCAACGAATTCATTAGTGCTAGGATCGACAATTTTACCGTTATCCGCCCTAAACAGACCGTTCCTGATAATTTCCTCCAAGCTCAAGTTCTTTTTAGTAGTTACGATAAGACCGCGATGTTTGGCGTCTAGTAAATTGATTTGATTTCCATTTGGCAACAAATAGACGTTATTTTCATCATCAATGATGCCAGTTTCTATAGCTTCAGTTAATTTTATGTATTTACTTGATGGAATATGTTTGATCAGAGAAGTTTCTGGGTTAATGAATTCTTCTGTGATCGCAGCTCTAAGAGTCAGATTCCTGTCATTTACTGGATGGACAAAGACCAGCTCAGTTATATCGTACATGTTCATTGCCAACGTTTCATAAAGAGTAAAACCTGCACTTTCAATATCTACGATCAGACCTAAACTCATAGCTTCAGACAGGGGAATGAGCATATCAGAACCAGGTTCATGGAACTTTCCACTACGTCTGTCGATTATTTCGCTACGGCAGCAGTCGCCTAAAGACAGAGGTTTCTCCGACTTTTTGTCGAAATAGCAAAGGTATTTAGGACTGATGATAGACTTTCTAATCGCTTCGTGAAGAGTGATCTTACGGTTTGTCACAGGATCGATGATTTTTCCTGTAGTGTCATCATAAAGGCCTTGGTGAAGAGCCCTCTGTAGACTGATTGGCGCTTTGCTATCTACAAGCAGACCAATTTCAAAGGCTTTACGCAAAGATATTTCTTCATTGTCACTGTTAATGTTCCTAATTTTACCTGACTGGTCATCAATAACTCCAGTTTCTAGTGATTCTGGCAATGTGATCTTATCCCATTTGCCTAGCCTGTTGTCTCTAATATGAACCGAATGAGGATCGATGAGATTCATTTTAATCGCTTCAGCAAGGGTGTATTTCTTGCCACTCTGTGGATCCATGAACAGTCCGGTGATTTCATTGTACACGCCCTTCTCAAGAGCTTCAATCAGTGAAAGAGGTTTGCGGACTTCTACAAGAATGCCCCTCTCAAAAGCTTCACGGAAATCTATTCTTTCGTCACCTAGTACTATGGTTCCTGTCCTACCATCAACAATGCCTTTATCTACCGCGAATTCGAAAGGAATAACCTTACCGGCAACGTGTACTAATGTAGACTGAGGGTCGATCATACGTTTCTTTATAGCCCTATCGGTCTGGACCTTTTCTTTACTCTGAGGATGTGAGAATTTACCGGTTTTCGGATCGTAAAAGCCCTTGAACACAGCCTCTGGTAAGCTAAGTTTACGTTTGGCAGGGAGAATGAGGCCTCGCTCTGAAGCGTCCGTAAGTGTAATCTTATCACCTTGAACAGGATCCCTAACTTTACCCTCCTTAGTATCAACAATACCAGCTTTTATGGCTTCGGCTAAAGTAATGATTTCACCAGTTACCGAATTCCTGACAGTTAATGCCGTAGGGCTGATGTTGCCATCTTTAATTGCATCTTCTAATGTCATTGTAACGTTATTTATCGTCAAAAGCCCAGTTTCTGGGTCGTAGAAGCCCTGAACCAAGCCCTCTTGTAACGACCATGGTTTTTTGTCACTCAATAAGTATCCTTTGTCGCTAGCATCTTTGAGATTGATTACTGGAGATGTAATTATACCTTTCTCTAAATCTAACAAACCAGATTTTACAGCCTGATCGAATGGAATGACTGCTTCTGATTTGTCATCTTTAATTTTAAGATTTGAAGGATCAATCAATTTATTCTGAATAGCCTTTTTCAAAGTTACAACATCACCGGTTTTCGGATCAAGAATTTGGCCTGACTCGGGCAAGTAGTAACCTAATTCTATAACATCAAACAAGGAGAATGTGATGGTTGTAGTTGCAACCAATCCCTTCTTTAATGCGTCATCTAATGGAATGTCTTTGCCAGTCTTTTTATCTTTAATTTTAGCTGTTACTGGGTCAATTAATTTCGTGATTAGAGCTTCTGAAAGGGGCACGAATTTATTTGAAGATGTGTCTTTGATTTCGGAAATAGTCGGATGAACAATGTTCCTTTCTACAGCGTCGGCTACTGTAACTAGTTGGTCTGTTACTTTGTCCTTTATCTTTCCAGTTTTAGGTTCATACAATTCTTTGACAACTACAGCTTCAATAGAAATAGGTTTGCGAATAACAGTGAGTATACCGCGTTGGATAGCAATAGTTATTTCAATTATCTCTTGAGTTTCAATGATGGTTATAACGCCTTCATGAATTTCAATGATTCCGCGATCAATAGCATCTGATAGAGAAATTATTTCATTAGTACGAGGGACTTTGATCATTAGTGTTTCGTGGTCTATAAGACCATCCTCAATAGCTTTACCGATTGGTACTAACGCGCCAGTATTAACATCGGTGATTTCGCCAGTTTTAGGATTGTATAAGCCTTGCTCCAGAGCTGATTCAATAGAGACCTGTTCTGGGACCGAGACGTCTTCGGGTTTCTCGACTATCCATCCTAATTGTATGCATTCTAGGAATGGCACGCGTTTGCCTGTTTTAGGATGAACCATATGACCAGTAGTTTTGTCAATAATAGGTCGCGCCATGGCTTCATCGAATGAAATGTAATCATCGGATTTTGACGTCAAATCTTTGACTAAGATCGACTCCGGATCAAAGATTTGAAGACCGTAAACGAGCTCTTCAAATGAAATTTTCACGCCCGTTTCTGGGTTCAAGAAAATTTGTTTTTCAATATCGTATACGCCCATTTCGGAAAGCTCTTCAGGGGTCAGTCTGTGAGAAATAGCGACGAAATATCTGTGCTTCGTTTCCCTTACGATTACGCAGTTTTTAGAAATTACGTCTACGGGGGTGAACCTACTGATTTGTTCTTGTTCAAGGGAGTCTTGGACGGTTAGATGAGATTCTATACCGTTAATAATAATCCTACACACTTTAGGTTCGATTTTACCTTGAGCGATCGCGTCTATCAAAGGAATATTTTCGAAAAGAGGTTTAATAGGTTCATCCTTTTCTTTCATAATACTTTGTTCAGTAATTTCGTCAATGACTCTCAAAGGTTGACGTTCAGCATCAATTAGTAAAGCAGAAACTGTTTTTCCGTCATGAACCGTAGTGGTTGGAAGAGTAGGAATTTCTATTTTCTTTTCAACAGTTTTGGAAGTTTCAGTAACAACGGGAGAGTACTCGGTTGTTTGAGTAACAACTTCACCAGAATGAGTTACTTTAGTAGTCGTTGTTGTGTGTTGTTCGACCACTTGTTCTGAATAGGTCAAATCCTTAGGATGCCTTGGTTTAGCATCTAATTGTGTAATACTTATGGAAGAACTTTCAGGAGATTGTTCTTTGATCGTTTGTTCTAATTTCTTGTAAGTTTCAGCAGTGACCAAGCCCTTATCACGGGCTTGTTCAAGGGGAACTTTCTCTCCGGTTTTGGGGTCAACTACCACTGCCTTCTTTACAACTTCGATAATTTTAGATGCAGCGAAAATAGGAGCACCTACTACGACCAAGGCACCAAATTTAGCAGCATCGGCTATGCTGACCTTCTTACCCGATGGATCTTTAATCTCACCGGTTTTCTTGTTAACAATACCTTTGTTGATAGCTTCTTTGAGCGTAATATCTTTTTTCGTTTTGGGGTCTTTGACTACGATACTTTCAGCAGGTACAACTCCTTGCTTAACAGCTTCCCAAAGATTGTCAGAAACTCCAGAAGTAGTAGAAATAACAACGGAAGTATTAGGATCATAAATCACGCCCGGTGCCACTTCCACTGGTTTAGTAGATTCTACTGTTTCAACTACTATTTTTTCCTTCGGCTCATCAGACGGTTTCTTAATTTCTACATCTGGTTTTTTCTTGGAATCTTTTTCCTTCAGTTTTTCTTCTTTAGCCTTAGGAATAGACTCTGGTTTCTTTTCGGGAGACAAATCTTTGGGTGTTTTGTCTTTTGGTTGTTCTTTAGGCAGGGTGGTTGTTACAGTTTCAGTTACAGTTGTTACTGTCTCTTGTTGAGCTCTGTCAGGTTCATCTGGGGATTCAACCCGATACTCCTCTATCGTGGTTTTACCAACATCTTGAGGTCCACTGATTTCTTCAGTGACTACTTGATAAGACGTAGATTCATTTTGACTTACTTCTACAGTGGTCACTGTGGAAGTAGACGTAGTTGTAACAAAGGAGCTACTTTCGGTGACGTATTCAGTAGGCTTTGAAACAGTCTTTGTTATAATGGTCGTTACTTCTCTACCATCAGGTGTAGTTTCTCGCAATTCCTGAACTACTGGACTACCTTCAACTACTTCTGTGGTAGATTCTAGAGGAGTATCTTTTGGTAATTCAGTGATAAAAGATTTTTGTGTAGGAGCTTCAGACATGATCGTGTCATATTCAACTGTTTTAGATGTAGTGGTTTTAATCAAAGTCAATATTTCCTCGCCGTCTGGTGTCATTTGACGATATTCTTCCACGATAGGCTTTCCTTCCACAATTTTCTCTTCGACATTCCATACTGTCGTAGGCTGTTTCTCCGTCACAACTGATGTTATTTCTGTAACCTTACTGTCAATCACCTCAGGTGATTTTTCTTTTTTAGATTTTTCGGGTTTAGCTGGTGTTTTTGTAGGCTTGTCTTTAGGTAATTCTTTTTCAGTTGTAACAACTGTAGTCTTCTCAACAACAATTTGCTTACTTTCTGGTTTATCTTTTTTCTCAGGTTTAATTTGGACTTTTTCTTCAGGTTTATCCAAAACGACCGTCTTCTTTTCAATAGTAACGACTTTTTGCTCCTCAGATGTTTTAGGCTGTTTACTAGGTTTTTCTTCTGGTTTCTTTGTGTCGGGCTTAGCCACTATCTTTTGAGGTTTTTCAGCTTCCTTTATTTCAGATTTCTTTTCACCAGTCGTACTGGAATCAATAGTCTTATGAGTCACTACCTTGCTTTCAACAACTCTGCTTGTTTCAACAGCTTGTTCTTGCTTAGGCTTCATTATTTTGCTTGTGACTGTTTGAGCTCCCTTCACAACAGCCATACCAGCCAACACTGGTGCAGCAACTACTGCGATCAGGCCCATCTTCGCAGCATTTTTAATATCAACAGATTTACCTGTCTTAGGTTCCTTTACCTTTCCTGTCTTCTTGTCAATCAATCCAGTATCGAGGGCCTCTTTAAGAGTTACTGGCTTACCAGCTTCTACGTTGTAGATAACTGAACTGGGATTGATGACATTTTTCTCCAGCGCTTCTTTAAATGTTATTACTTTGTTTGGAGATTTAGGATCCTTAAATTTCTGTGTTTTCTCATCGAACAAGAGCTCGAAAGCTTCGTTCAGGTCAAGCATTTCAAGCTGTTTTCGTTCAGGGGATGGCTTGGCTGATTCTGTAGGCACTGTAGGCACTTCCGTGTTAAGAACACCAGTGCTTACAGCCTCAGAAATAGTTATAGTTTCTCCTGTTTTAGGATGGGTGAACGTACCAGTTTCAATATTGATGTAACCAAGATTCAACGCATCCTCGAAAGTGATGTTAGTATCACTTGTCAAAAATTGTTCTTTGCTAGTTTGTTCATCGCGAACAATTCCTTGAGATCTCGCATCATCTATGGATAATATTTCTCCAGTCTTAGTATTTTGGACTTCATTAGCACTTACCAGAACATAATCTGCTAGTAACTCAATCATTTTGGTTGTTATTGTATGTTGAGACGAGAATGTCTCAGTGATGGTGGTAACAACCCCACTCTCTTGAACTATATCTGTGCGTTTGATAGCTAGCAAGCCTTTTTCGAGGGCTTGATCAATAGGCATCACTTCTTTAGTGTTGGGATCAGTGAATGTAGCATGTTTAATATTGACTGCTCCTTTATCTAACGCTTCCACCAAGGTAATTGTTTCTGATGTCTGAGGGTAAGGAATAGCCATAATCAGATCATTTGCAATAGCGTCTTTTACAGGACTCATTTCGCCTGTAAGTGGATGCTTGAATTCTCCTGTGTGAGGGTTTATCAGATTCTTTTGAAGAGCAACATTTAGCGTCATAGCTGCTGGTGGGATATTTTCAAAAGGTTTTACTTTTTCTTCTGGGAATATTTGAATGTTCACAGCCGTTAGTAAATCGAGGGGACCGTCAGTAGTTTTGATTACATTTTTCTCATTGTCAATAATGTTTCTCTCAATGGCTTCGGCAAGAGTGATTTTCTTACCCGGCGCAATAGTAACGCTTGACAATGGATCCACGATCTCACAAATGATAGCTTCTCTCAATGTCAAACCATTACCAGTCTCGGGATGAATTATTTTTCCAGTGGCGGGATCTAACAGGCCTTGTTCCATTACTTCGGGAATCGTGAGGCTTCTAGCCAGAGGAATTAATACTTCATCCTGACCATCAGCATCCAAGATGCCACGATTTAGTGCTTCCTTGATAGTAACAACATCTCCGTGAACAGGATCAACAATTTTGCCCTTATTTTCATTAACTACGCCCATATCAATTGCCTTTTGAAGAGTGATCGGTTCCCCATTTTCGTCTTTGTAAGCCTTAATAGATTCAAGGATAGTCGCAGTTTCTTTGTCAAGTAAATCCTTTTCGACTGCTTCAAGAGGAGTAATGACTCGTTTTCTTAGTTTCTGTAGAATAACAGGTTTTGTTTCGTACAGTGTTTCGGGAGTACGTTCTCGAGAAACGCTGATTTTATATTTAGGTTTGGTGGTAATAGTAGCCTTAGATATTTGGATAACATCAGACGGAATAACCTTAGTTTTGGGAGTTTCGATGACTTTTCTGGTATCAGCGGCTAGGCTGTTCTGTATAGATTCTACGGTAATAAAACCTTCAGAAACAGCCGCACCTACTGACAAAGGCTTCGAAACTTGAGTCACTCCTTGAAGTTTTCCAATCGACTCTAAGGTTCTAGTCTCTTTGTAAATTTTATACGTAGTTGAATCTATTATTCCTCTTTTGTACGCTTCTTCAATCGTCAATTGCTCCCCAGTTTTAGGGTCAACAATCGTAGTAACTGATTCTGGTGAAGTTTTAGTACTCTGTGTGATGGTTACTGTACTTGTACTTGGTGAAGAAATATCGTAAGACGTGATCCTCTCTGGAGTATTTTCTTTAATAGATAGTTCGTATTTCTTAAACGAAACAGGGTCTATAAGCCCTCTTTCGTAAGCTACTTCAATCGGTAATTTTTCACCAGTATTAGGATCTACTACTACAGTTACCGTTTTAGTGGAAGATGGTAATGTTGTAGTTACTTTTGAGATTGTGACTTTACCCTGTTGGGTGGGATCAAGAGATTTTTCGATAATCATGTCTTGGTATTGTTTGTAAGTTACGTCATCTATGATGCCTCTTTCGTAAGCTATGTCAATAGGTAATTCCTCACCAGTCTTAGAATCTACAATGTAGGCTGTTGTAGTCCTTGAAGGAGATGTTCTAGTCACTTGTGATACCGTCACAGTACTTGTCTTGGTCTCTCCGCTCTCGGGAGTCTTATCTCTAATCGAGTCCTCATATCTACGATACGCCGCAGAATCGACTAACCCTCTTTCGTAAGCTACTTCCATGGGCAATTTTTCGCCTGTTTGTGGATCTACTACCATTGTGCTTTTTACTACTTGTATTACTTTAGATGCCGCGATTAATGGTGCTCCTACTACTGCAAGCAAGCCTACTTTAGCCGCATCTACTAGAGTGACTTTGTTTCCCGATTTATCTTTGTATTCGCCAGTTTTGCTATCGATAATACCTCTTTCTAAAGCCTGTTTTAGGGTTATATCTGTACCAGTCTGAGGCTCGACTACTTTGATGACATTTGATGGAACTACACCACGGTGGACAGCTTCTAATATATTTTCCGATACGCCTGTAGTAGTAGAGATAACTAAGGCAGTTGCAGGGTCAAAGATAACGCCTGGAAGTACTTGAACGGGTTCAAGAGCTGATTGCTCTTCAGCTGACGCTGAATCTTGGGGACCATCGTATATTTCCGATACTTCCATCTTGTCTGGCATACCAACCACGGAAGTTATTGTGATTACCTTCTGAGAAGATGTTGTTATGGTCATTTTTACGAGAATAATGAACTGACGTTCAATAGCTTCTCCCATTGTTAGAAGACCGGAAGAATGCTTGTAACGACCTGTGTTATCAATTATGTGCAAATCTAAAGCCCTACTCAGAGATACTTTGTTTTTGGTTTTAGGGTCAACTACGTCAGCGGAATCAGGGTTTATGATATTGAGTCCTACTGCTTCTTTCAAGTCTAAGACGCGGTCAGTGCCGGGGATTGTAAACATTCCTGTGGCAGGATCGAACAGATTCTCGTGAATAGCTTCCCTAAGAGTCCAGCCACCGCGTGGTAGCTCTATAGTGTTTTTCTTAATCGTCATAGAAGTGACTGTTGGCTCGGAAACGACAGATTCTTTCGTCACGGTCCTGACTTCTTTGAAAGTACTCCTTTGAGGAGACATCGTCTCTCGCATAGTATAGTCGGGGCTTTTTAGTGTTTCCGGTCTGCTATCGCGTTGAACTTTGCCTTCAGGGCTCGGAGGCAAATCTTTGAAGAACGATTTCTTAGTGATTTTCAGTTCAACTACTTGTCCCGGTACTAAATCTTTTTTGGCGAGTCGATCGGATATGTGAACTACTCGCGGTTCATTTTTATCAACGCCGAGCAAGCCTTCGTCAAGAGCTTGTTGTATGGGGAATATTGTCCCAGTAGTGGGATCTGTGAATGTTTGAGTTTGTTCGTCAATGAGTCCGCGTCGTATTGCTTCCGCAAAAGTTATTATAGTTTCCGTTCGTTGCGAAGCGTTAGTATTAGTAACAGTTACGTACCGTTTTACTGTCTTCGTGACAGTTTGTATTGTCAGCGTTATATTCAAAAGCGAATTCAACAAAGCTGCGCCTTCCGGAGTGATCATGTTAATTTCAACAGCTTTGTTAAATGGAATGGGCTTCTTAGTTGAAGCATCTAACAAGTGACCGGTCTTAGGATCCAGTATATTCTTGAATACCACGTCAAGCACACTCAGTTCTTTACCATTTTCATATATACCTATCTTACGATTAAACATTTCTAATACTTCGGGCCTTATAATTGACACTTTAGTGCAGTCTTCTAAGAATACGAAATCACCGCTTTCAGACATCAAGAACGTTTCGCCGTTGGCGTATTTTAGGTAACCTTTGCTTAGAGCAGAGTTGAAAGAAATGAATTCTCCGGTTTTAGAGTCCCTGAAACCATCGATGTCGAAGATTGATCGTTGTGATACAGAAGTGATAAGACCTCTGTCTACTGCCTCGGGAATGGTACAAATCTCGCCGGTTAAGTTATCGCGGAATTTGTTATCATGAAGTATGATTTTAGCACCTAATGCTTCAGACAATGTCAGAAGCTGACCTGTGGTTGTGTCCGTAACACATTTTACGTTATCACTGTCAAGAACACCTACGGAAATAGATTCGAGAATGTTCAGCGGAACTCTGTTTGCTGGAGACAAGATTTTACCGTCATTAGTCATCAAGTTATTATCGCAAACATCTTTAAGAGTCATAGGTTTACAAATGTATCGTTTGACTGCCGCCTCTTTGAACGACAACTTCTCTTTTGTTACGTTATGCACGTATTTTGAATGTTTTGTGTTAATTATGTTCTTCTCTATAGCTTCAGCAAGCGTGATTTTAGTATCGCGTTTGGGATCAACTACTTCTCTAACATTTGGGTCGATTAGTTCATTTTTGATGGCAACATCTAATTGGAACCTATCGCCTGAATTCCTATCCAGAATCCAACCGCTATTGTCAACTAGATCTTGACTGATCGCGTCAGAAAGAGACAGAACGCTCGATTTGATTTTGATAATCTCGTTGTAGATGAGGTAGCCGCGTTCGTATGCTTCAGCTATCGTAATGAAAGTTCCATTGGGCAATCTGTAGAGACCTCTTTCTAAGTCGACTTGTCCGCGATTCAATGCATCAGAAATACTCATTCCTTGACTCGGCCTCTCGGTTTCAACTGTTACCTTAATCCTCTTCTCAGCTGGGTCTGACATTCCTTGTTCTGCGTCGTACAGTTCTCTTTGAATTGCTTCTAATAAAGTTACTTCGTTTCCATCTTCAGTCATGCCACAGGGGCCTGTGAGTCGCGCCGCTAGTTTTGGATCTATGAGACCTTCTTTAGCTGCTTGTTCTATTGTCATGGTTTGTCTTGTTTCTGGGGAAGATACTAATCTTCCTGTCCTGACGTCTAGTATTCTCATACTGATAGCTTGACCTACTGTGAGTATTTCCCTAGTTTCAGGGTGAATGATACCTCTGGACTCAATGATATTGGGTCCTTCGTACATTCTGTGGACTCGTTTAAGTTTCCTGACGTCTGGTCTGTCATCGTCGGTGATAATAGTCTTAGTTGTGTAGTTAGGCGAGGTTAGTTTGCCATTGGCCATTGATTTGATTGGTTGAGATTCTCGCTCCGTTGATTGTGACGTTCTGACGTATCTAGCAGGATAAAATTACATTAATTTACATTTCCTTGTTTTGTAACTTTTTGTGTAACTTGATACTTTGAAACAACGTCTTATATGGTTTCGTTTGTAGCTAAACAAATTGAAATATAATAATATCTTTTGTTTGATTAAACAGAAATTTGCGTGTTTCTAAAGGCGAAAGTTCTCGAAGTGGCAACCGATTTGGCTGAAATTTAGAATTGTCACACACAGTTCAGCATCGCCAGTTATTTCCAAAGTGAGCAAAAGAAATTAACACGCACACACAAACTTCCGACTTAACATTGGTGAGATAACTATAGAGAACATCGCAAAGAGTAGAAATAATAATAAAAACTTACTTTTCCGAGGTATAATGTGTAGTATATGTGGTCTCAGTGGTCAAGTCTTGCATGTTGAACTCTTGGCGGAATGATCGCGCCGACCGAGGTGCCATTGCCTCAACGAGACGCTGAAAAAAAAAATATACGGTTAAATTATATATTTTTTTATTAGGTACCCTAAGTAACTAATAATATGACCCTACTCTTTATATTTACATCTCCATGCAAAGCCGGTTGCCTGGAAGAGATCGCTCTAAGCGATAAGGCCGCCCATTGTAGACCAAATGTTATACCTACATATAGTTCTGTAAAGATGTAAAGTTTTATTTTTTTAATTTTAAGTCATTTATTGTAAAATTATTTTTCTGGTCACAATAAAGAGTATTTGTATTGTATTGTATTGTAATATGAGAAGGAGAAACCTCCTACTTTTTTCATGGGTTTAAAAAGAAAACAATTTCAGTTCGAATTTGGAATTTCAATTTTTATTTTTATTGGCCATACTTTTAATCATAAGCGCATACTACTTAATTTCAGTTCTTTGATGCATCAAATCTTCTTTCTGTGCTTATAATATGATTTTACGTCTGACGCCTTCTCCAGATAAATATTTACGATTCCTTTAATAGTTTTATTTATTTTTGGCCGATTAGCTACTACCACACAGTCTTTTAAAATAAATACTTACTTAATCACAAATTGATGTATTTTGAGTAACTTTTTTATCATTACGTAAATGGTATGTGTTAAAATTGTTAAGTTTCAAAACCATATCAGTTTTTAACTCAATAATACATTTTTTATTGTCCTAATTACGTTTGGTAGGCATTTTCCAAGTCAAACTGTTGTCTCCATCTCTTTTTTTGACATTGGCAAAATACACAAGCCGTGTGCTGTCAAAAAAAAAAGAAAAAACATTTTATTTAATTGCAAAGGAACTCGGTCAATGCTATCCATTTATCAGTTTATGTAATACGGCATAAAAACTCGATTCTTGTGAGGTGAATGACCTCCTTTATGCAATTGTTTCTTTTCACGTAACCTCACTAAATAAGGGTAACATTATGCGGCCAGACATATACGTCGCACGCCATTTGTATCGACTTTTGAATTTCGAAAAGGCAAGATTCTTCTAAGGAAAATAAATATTTAATTAATAAACCCAATTTACAACGATAATAATAATTATTGAGTATAATATTATTTAAAATAATTAAATATTATTATACTTTCCTGTATTTTGTAAAAAAAAGATTTTAATTTTAAAGAGTTTGGTGTTGCAAGTCTTATGCATTTGCCGATTTCGTGTAAAGGTGTGGCCAGCGTCACAATAATTAACAAGTGAATTAAATTAAAAATTTAAAAAACCCCCAACGCAATACGTATTTCACCATTTTTTGTATGGCGGCTATCTTGGATTTTAAATTTTATATAAGGGACTGTAATCTACTCGTTAAGCCCTTTCATTTGATACCCATATTAAGGGGGTCGTGGAAGAAAAAAGTAATCCGCCATTTTGTAGCGGCGGCCATCTTGGACCGATTTCCACCAAACATAGCTAAGAACACTCTCGACTAACTCTACTTTCAAACAAAAAAAACAAAATCAAAATCCGTTCATCCGTTTGGGAGCTACGATGCCACAGACAGACACATACACACACACACAGACAGACAGACAGACAGACAGACAGACAGACAGACAGACAGACAGACAGACAGACAGACAGACAGACAGACAGACACGTCAAACTTATAACACCCCGTCGTTTTTGCGTCGGGGGTTAAAAAGATGAATGCCATAAAATAAAGAGAGAGTAAAACTAAACTTTATTATTACTTTTTTAGTTTCGAAACTAGCAAAATACAAGTGTGTTGCCAAAATTGTTAAAAAAAAAACTTTATTTAAGTGCATTGTAGTGACTCATGAAACAGTTACCAATTCGTTTAAATATTTATTAATTATACAATAATTAAAATAATAATAAGGTCAGGTAGACTAAGTGTATTTACTTTTAATAAAAAAAATATTAATTTATATTTTAACCTTGAATATTAGGTAAATATAATTAAACACGCGGTGAATTTATATATTTTTAATAACGTAAGTTTTTTATTCCTTTAATCCATTTATTTTCTATATCTTTAATGTATTATTAAATTAAGAAATGTAAGTCACATAAATATATGTTTAAAATAAGTGTATACTTTATTTTATTACCCGCAACTTTTTGTTTTTTATAAATCCTGCATATAAAACGGTCACATAAAATTATTCACATTCCTTTTTCGAATTGAGACATTTATGTGACGAGTTGCCATTTATTTTAAAAAAAAAACAAGACAAATTCTTGCTTTGGATCGTTCTGGTATAACCTTGATTTTATAGAGATGGACTATTGTTTTAAGAATAAAAAACGGAATTATCATAACAATGCAGCCATTTTAAATGCAGTATGCACTAGCTTAAATATAATATTAAACATCGTTGATCTATATCTCTTTCATTCTAACAGAAAAGAAAAGGATAAAAAAAGTTTAATGACTTGGTTTAGTTTAAGGTATTTATCCCGCCGTCTAGATTTAGTCTGCTACCATTGCCCGTATCACCATTTAACATCAGGCAAGATCAAAAACTAGAGAATAAAAATAGGTAATTTTTATTTTTTTAATACCAACCCGGCACTCGTAGGCGAAGTCATACTCGTACTCATCCATTTTGGACAAATCACTAAATTCAGTCTATTTATTAACACTTAACACTAACATTTCACTGTCCACACACAATATTTACACAAAAACATTATCCTAAAATTAACACAAAATTAAATATGTAACACTGGCAATAATAAAAACAATTAAAAAAAGAAAAATCGTAAAGAGGTCCAGTCACGCACCGGACTGGCAGAAAACTGAATGAACGCCAGAAAACCGTAAATCGAAAAAAAGACTATTCTATTTTTAAATCATTTCGTAATGGCGTTCACGCGTCTCGCCAAAGGATTGTTACGATACAATTAAAATAATACGTTAAAGAACAGCTGTTCAGAGGTAGTTTTGAGGTTAGGAGTGGTGACTAGCTTATTCGATATTGGGGAGGAGAATTTTCGTTTGGATGCGCGCGCATATATGGCCGCGGTGCGATACCCGTAATCTTGACATAATACCACGGATTTGTGAGACAATACTTTTTTTTACTCCGGTCGAGAGCCGCGCGTATCTCTGTGCAGCCAATTTTAAGTATATTATAAGTTTTTTGGGCAAGTTCTTTCATCCTTCTAGATTTAGTCTGCTATCATCTGCGGCAACATCATCGCTGACTGAAAGGCTGACCTATATAATGAAACAAAAAAGTTGAAAACGATAAGGGGTGCACTTTTTAGCAATTTTATTTAAGCCGTTTTTTACCTGCCGGAAGCCGGAAGGGCAAAATTTGGGCAATTCATACTTGAATTGCTCTTATAAAGAAGGGACTACCTATTTAGATGCGATTTTGTTACGAATCTATATATTATTATTTCGCGCTGCTAAATAAATCGATCTTCGCCTATTCAATAGCGGATAATTCTCATAAACGTTCCGCGGTTGCGTAAAAGAGATTCAAAGTAAAATTTACGATTATCGCTTAAAATTGTATTTATAGAGCAGAGGGGTATTGTCATTATTAATTCAATGAAGCACAAGCATGGCGAGCTCTATTATATGTATATTATTAATTATTACGTATGCTCGAAAATGTAATGTTCTAAAATAATAGAGTGGAGAACTTTTGCAAGTAAATATTATAGACAAAGAAATTTATTTAAGACTCTACCACATATTAGGAAAGTACCCCTTTTAAAAAGAACGGACCAGAAACTCATGGACTATTCAGTGGTTTCAGGATTTTGTTTGGAAAATCGATCCGTCTTTTAATAAATCTGTGGGAAATATGCAGAAAATTTGTAACGATTTTGATGTGAATGCTCATTAATGAAGATAAGATCCAAAGGGCAATATCAATAATATTATAATTTATCTGAAGAGCTGGGGACAGAATTGGGCGTATACTTTAGAAATACTTTGTGCGAGAGTGCGATCTTGTGTACATGAAATTTGGGCGTACGAGGGATGCCTCATTTTTTTCAGGAGATGTAGAGTTGTAACATAGATCTACGTATTTATAGAGTCGATTCTAGTTAGATTTAGTGATTTAGGTCAACAAACCCGCGGAGTGCCAAGTCAATAGTTTTGTGATGGTAACTACTTGACGGCTGTTTATCTTGGAAATTATGTTTGCTTTTTAAAAAGCGTGTGGTTTTATTAGCTACTTGCGTCCCGTGGTTTCATTCGCTGAAAAATTTCATTTTTTTTTATTCCAAAAACGTTGGTTTACATTTAGGTCACAAGTTTATTATTTTCACCCCATATATTATTTTAGAAAAGCTTGCTTTTATAGCGCAGAAGAACATTTTATTTTTTACATAAATACTACTCCGTAATAATATTTTAATTGGACTATAAGAGTTGTAAAAACCCTTAAATAACGAATTTTCCAAATTAGGGGATCAAAACACGGGTTAACTACAAATACAGATACCCTAACCCTCCCTAATTACGGGCAGCGTTATCTCTTACCACCAGGAGAGCGTCTTGCTCGTCTCCTTACTCCGACCGACCGACTCTACAGATAAATTGAAAACCTCCTCCTTTGCAGTCAGTTAAAATACAAGGTTAAAGTAGTGCGTAAGTTAGTATTGCAAAACTTCCTATGTAGTAGGTACATAAACTACAAAAATTGAGGACAAAATATGAACTTGACATTACACTACCACATTAGCTGTAAACCTTGGTGATGAATGCTCTAAAAACCTACGCTGATGTCATCGTAAGGAATATAAGTATTTCGCTCTTATTACAATCTCTTAGAATTTAAAATAGATTTCAAGGCTGTTGCGAAATATGTACTACCTAATTGTTTAGACGGCAAGTGTGATTTTCTTTAAAGTTAGTGATCAAACGACAGAATACAATAATTAAGAGTTGAAAAATCTGAAAGAGACCGAGAGAAAATCTTTAAGATATCACTCCTGCATCGTTATTGTGCTGAAAGGATTTGGGAATGAACTTTTCAGGAAAACTACAGCGGTTAAGATAGTATTTTTTTATACAACGAAGTAAGAAGACAAGCAAGACGCTCTCCTGATGGTAAGAGATAACGCTGCCCATAATAAGTACAGTGCTACCCAGCGCACTGCGCCAACGCTTCTTACTCGAGAGTCATAAGATGTTAAGACTCTTCAGCCCAGTAATTTCACTAGCTACAGTGCCCTCCTACCGAAGCACAGTATAATGTTTGCACATCACAGCTCAGGCGGTAGAAAAACTGGCACAGTTGGGGTACCCACCTCCTGGAAAAGGAAGTCTATTCCCGGTAAACCCCCGGAACTCATACTACGTAATTTTACAATTTTTTAAATATCGTTGATAAAAGTAATATTCGATTTGCCAGTAGGTACTACGGAAGCATTTATTGCGCGTAGCCAGAATAGCGCTTGGCCTATTTTTTATATTAGACAGGGTATGTATAATGTATACGAATTCTAACATTTAAAAATTCCGTCCCGCATTCCCGCGCGATTCTGCGGCTGTGTGGCATCACATTTAAAATAATTAACTACCTAGTCTCATCAGATATATTTATATGAAATCGAACGTCGTAAAGGAATGCTCTTTTCACGCTTTCTTTGCCTTCTCGCGTGGTTGGGTGCAATCATCTAGACACGCGGCAGCGAGTCAAGCCAAGTTCAAGCAAAGGAACTGGCGAACGCGCCGTGTGTTATATTACACGAACCGTCCAAAGCGCGTTTTGGCGACTTTTTACACCCTCGTTATACAAAAACTATTACACATAGACAAGTCAAATTTGGCACATATACTTAAATATACGAACTATATCTCTGTTCCAAATTCCAATAACACAGCTCAAACGGTTATTTAGATATAAACATCCAGTAATCGGTGAAGTTAATACATACTGAGGGATAGATCAAAAGTAATATCCCAGTTCCAGATGACCTAGAAAGCTGAAATTTGGCATCCCGATAGGTAATGTCGTAGTAACAAAGGGAAAAATCAGAAACTAGTATTTTTTTATCATTTTAAATTATTATTATTTTTTTAAAAATGTATGATATTAAAGTTTGAGACGCCTAGGAACGCATAAAGCAATACATGTTGCTATAATTTTTGTGTAGGCGGCTATTTTCTGTTAGATACTACGAAGTGCGCGCGAGTCCACTATTCCTACTAATATAAATACAAACTTTATACCTACTGTACTTATGGATATATGTTTTTTACTTTTTCACACCTAAACGGGTGGGCCGATTGACTTTAAATTTGGTATAATTAAAAATATAGCTTAGACCCCTGGAATAACATAATAATATACACTACTGTACCAAACTGTATAGCGGGGAAAACAGCTAGGCACAGCTAGTCACTAAAAAAATAGGTTCCTGGTACCTACGTAACAATTGTATATCCTATGTAAATACCTATCAATATATCGACTCACCAGCACAAGGCGGCTCAGTAACATAGAGGTAATAATATTAACATTGTTTACAATAAAAATAATGTATGTAAATCGCCTTAGGTGCTAGTTGGTGTAAACATTTTAGATACCTACGTACCTGTAACGTATAGTCATAATATTATAGGTATGTGGCGGTATCTGGGGGCACGGCAGTGCCCCCGCCAAGTCGTCGTCATTACAAGTCTTGTCGGCTTAGGTTTCTTTTGATCGAAATTCTAATCCAGTTCCAGATGATCTAAAACGTTAAATTTCCATCCAGGTAGGCGGTAGGTATAAAAGATAGCTGGGTGAATATAGATAAATTTATCAGTAACTAGTATTGTTTAAAAATCAATTGATTAGTTACAATATTCAAATCAATAGTGCACATAAATATGTACTAAATTAATTATAGGTATAGGTATATCGAAGCACGGCGAGGCTCACGGGCCGCGGGGCGCGGTGCGACGGCCGTGCCATGGAGCAGTGGGGTGGGGGGAGGTGCAATAAAATAATCATTTGGGATTAATCTTATTATGACTGGGTGTCTTAAACCTATTACATACTAAAAACTTTTTAGTATGTAATAGGTTTCAGAAGTACTGAGTAAAAAGTACTGTACAAAAAGCAATGATATCCCATCAAAAACATAAATGTGAAAAGAGAGCCAAGTTCAATATTACGATGTATGCACTCATAGTTACCTATGATTTGGTAGTTGACTTCAACGACAAAAGAAGTGAGATCTAAATGGGTGCCAAGTTCAATGGTCAGTCCTGAAAAATATTTACAACAACATAAAATATTTTATTACAACTTAAAAGATTATTTCTTCTTATCACTTAGAATTAATATTATTTTGAAGCCCAAAGTTTGACTTGGCTAGTTCTCATGGGTACCATACGACGAAGTATCATTAAGATAAGACAATAGATACTTTATTGTACACCACATAATGTTACAGAAAATACATAAGTACTTACATAATTAAAATTAAAAATTACAATATACAAGTGGCGGTCTTATCGTCAAAGAGCGATTTCTTCCAGACAACCAATGGATGGAGGGGATTAATTTACACGATAAAAGACGGTGGCGCACTAATTGGCATTAAGTGCGTTTAATAGTGATCAAGCTAAAGTTAAGAGAGTACCTACCTAGTATATTATGAGAACTGGCCAAGTCAGTCTTTAGGCTTCAAAATAATATTAATTCTAAGTGGTAAGAAGAAATAATCTTTTAAGTTGTAATAAAATATTTTATGTTGTTGTAAATATTTTTCAGGACTGACCATTGAACTTGGCACCCATTTAGATCTCACTTCTTTTGTCGTTGAAGTCAACTACCAAATCATAGGTAACTATGAGTGCATACATCGTAATATTGAACTTGGCTCTCTTTTCACATATATGTTTTTGATGGGATATTTTTATCGGAAAATTGCACTAAAATATTTATTGTTTACATATCGCACATCAAATAAAATACTGGCTTAGCTCTGTTTTTGCAATCACAAATTTATCTTTACCTTTTTAACACGATGTTACATAGACTGGGGGTTTTACCGGGGGTAGACTTCCTCTGCAGGAGGTCGTCTAGGTGGGTACCCCAACAGTGCCAGTTACTCTACCGTCTGACCAGTGATGTGCAAACATTACTGTGCTTCGGTAGGAGGGCATAATAGCTAGTGAAATTACTGGGCTGAAGTCTTAACATCTTATGACTCTCAAATAAGAAGCGTTTTTTTTTTTTTTTTTTGTTAGCGCCGGGAAAAAATGCGTTACGCATACCCTTCCATCGGGGGTATGGGAGGGTTATGTGGGACTCCCCAGCTGCACGGGTATACCCACTAAAACAACCCGGCGGCACTCCCGCATCGTCTTTGGGACGGAGGCCTGGGAATCGGCAGAGCCTTGCAAAAACAACGCGGGAAAGCGGTCACGATCCGGATTTTTTGAAATGTTCGATTTTTTTTCGCACGACACATTATAGGTATATACCTACTAATCATTTATTGTAGTTTATATTATTGTGATGGACAGGTCAATGACCTTGCACTTATTGATCTACTTACACTATCGATATTGTGTTTTGCAATAGATAAGAAGTCAAAACATACAACATTTGCGTAAAAACTATTCCTGCTTTTTCTATAACTTTCCTCGAAAAAGGTTTAGTAGAGCAGGGTTAAGAGCGATGACATGCCTAAAAATAGGGGTGTAAGAGTTATTAATATTGAGATTTTTATATATCAATCCAAACTCCCTTACGGCTTGTTTTACTAATAATACTAATATTATATAAATAAAACTAAATAATATACCTATTTGCAAGGGAATACAAAAACATAGCGAAAGATGGCGCTTTTCCGTTCTAAATCCCATTCCGTTTTTTCATCGTCAATATTTAACTCCAAAAAGGTTGTTAGTCTTCAAAACAAAACTCATTTCCTTTTGAAATTCGAACATCCAACATTCAAGATCAGAAACGCATCGCAAAACAATAATAGAAACATTCACGTAAAAGAAGCAAAAATAGTCCATATTGACACCAGTTATTAGGACGAAAGTCGAATGAACACTGAATTCCTAAGATAATGACAATAATTACTATCAGTAGAATTACACAGATTATCTACAAATGTACTTTGTTCTCAATTTAAAGCATTCAATTTTGTGACTTATTATTTACGCTATTAATGTCATTATGTATTGACAGATGAAGAAAATTTAAAAACAAAATAATCATAGATAATGCAATGTTCTATTTGCTCTATGGTCATTCATAAATTTAAAATATTAATAGAACGTTCGCGTATAAATTTAAACTCTGAAAAGATTGCAATAAGGTTGACATTGAATAAGTTTTTAATCTTCGATTCGAATGCCATAGAATACAAAAATAGGTAAGTTTGGCAACCACACGTGTGTTCTTCGAAGGAGGTGCCAAATTGCGCGTGAGTGCTTTATTGATTGAGATTTAGGTACCATGAAAACAAAAGATCTAGAAAATTGAGGTATACCTAGATTTTAAATTGACGTTCGAGCATTACTAGCTAAAGACAAAATCAAAGCATATAAACTAAATCCGAACTATGGTGTGGAGTGTAGAGACGGCCTTAAATGTGCAATATATCATATATTTCCGTTATATGTCGCTGAATATTTTTGCACATGTTATTCTAGGGTCTAAGCTACCTGTATACTAAATTTCAGCTCTATCGGTTCATCCATTAAGTCATGAAGAGTCAACATACACATTTTCGCATTTTTAGAGTATGAGTAGAGCAGTATAATGGAATTTAATGAAATTATTAACATAACGATAATAATTAAAAACTAACGCTCACGATGGTTTTAAAAATGGAACATTAGCTTCCATAAAGCATCAAAACTCTATAGGGACGTTTGAACCGTTGCGTTGAGTTGATTAGTCGACCTCGCTCCGTGTGGGTTACATTAATAGAGGTGACCCGAGACTCGAGAATAAATCTCTATTTGGTGGTGTCTAGATAGGGATTGGTTAGACGACTGATCTGATTCCACTTTAGATAAAAGTTAGGTTAACTTATTTGACGTTTACCAGAAAAGTATTTTATTTTGCATGGAGATCTCTTACACATACGATTTTTAAAACGCGAGCGTTATCCTTATTAACTATGTAAAAATATACCGACTAAACTCACGGATATAAAAGTCGAAGCTAGGCTCGACCCTGGGTTTCGGACTATTACGAAGTCCTTCATCAGAAACCCAGGGTCGAGCCTAGCTTCGACTTTTATATCCGTGAGCTTAGTCGGTATTATTTACATTGTTTAACTCTTTCTCTTACAAAGCTCTAGAGCCAAAAATTAGAGCCTAATTTATGCTAGGCAAACTTGAAATTGCGACTGTTCTGCAAGGAAGTGCTGTGTCAAAAAGAATAAATACATTTTGGCGTGGAGTCTCACATAATCACCTCATATTATTATCCCGCTACTGGCATAGTTTTTGAACTTGCTGAACATCTTAGCTGAGCACGGGGTAGACTGAAAATCAGCGCTGTGCAGGACCTCCCTGCCTAGCATTATGCTGAGCCTATTCCATTTATCAGTGCATTGTTTATGTTGTCTTATTATATCTTCTATTCATATCTCATACTAACATGTCACTATTATTGTGTATAATTTTATGTATGTACTTTTTGGAACTGATAATAAATATTTTTTACAAGCTTTATATTACTTTCACCTGTCTGTTGTCTGTCTGTCTGTCTGTCTGTCTGTCTGTCTGTCTGTCTGTCTGTAATCAAATCTTGCAAGTTTAATTTGACCCACTTTCCGGTTTCCAATTGAGCTGAAAATTTGCATGCGTGTGTAAATCGGATGACAATGCAATATTTTTATGACATCGAGCTGATCTGATGATGGAGCGGGAAGGTGGCCATAGGAACTCCATCATAAAACAACGCAACCCCATCGAGTTTGGGCTCATTTGATTTGTCTTGACGAGTACTTTATGATGCAAGATGATTAATAATAAATAAAGCTTGTTTTTAAAAAGTATTTTTAAAATTTCACTTTTTTATCTTTTTCTTTACCCCGTGTGTTATCTGTACCGTAATTTAGAATTTTTCAGACGTAACTTTGTTTTACGAATGGGTCAAAAACGATACACAAAACTGATTTAGTAAGACATATTTTTCATTCTGGTCAACCGCAACGTTACCTAAAAGAATGTTACATTTGAAAAGAATTCAAACAGGCGGCAATTGAGGAAAACACGGCTCTGTTTACAATGTCAATCAATACAGTAGGTAGGTAGGTAAAAAGCTGTGTGATGTCATATTGTATGCAATAATCATTTTGGTCAACATAACAAGGTCGCACTATGAGCTACTACTCGCTTTACAGTTAAATAATTTATATTTTTGGTGAGATAAACACGTTTACGTATTTTAGTTGGTAACTTTTGGATTTCAAATAAAAATAACAAAATATAAAATGAAATAAAATCCTATTTACTATTATTTTAAAACAAAAAACTACTCAATCCAAAAACTTTAAGATGCAACAATTCGAGATATAATAAATATTGAGTAGTTAATCCAAAGTAGCGCACAAAATTTTGTGATCAAAACGACTTATTTCGAAATTCGAAATAGTCTAAAAATCCTGCCACCTATTAAATAAAATTACCCTACCAAATATTGTTTTTTTTTTCATAAGAAATAGTAACGTACCCGAATGAATAACAATCGTTATCGATAAAAACTGCATTATCTTTATAGACTTAGTTATTTATGATTGACAATTCGGATTTTGCTCGAATTAAAATGACCTTGAAATAAATTGATAAAACACAAACAAAACACAAAATTTATATTATTATGTTATTTTAAAGAACAAGTCTCGTGGGTTTTAGTATACCTAAGAAGTTTTTTATTAAGTCATTTAAATAAGAATAAAATTACATGGAATTTATGTGACGGCTAGAGTTTATGTTTGTTATAACCTAAAACCTCTCGGCAAAGTTATAGGATCGATTGAGATAAAATTTGTTACCTTTATAAATTCTACTATACTATGACTGCTTATTATATTTTTAACATGTTGGTGTTTATATAGATGCCAAATTTATTTACAGAAATCCCTCATAGACCTCATAGACAACATTTCTCCCATTTCCCTCATAGACAACATTTTAGGAGCTCAATATGTACCTATATGATTATAGATCATTTTCAGCAAGAGAAACCTAAGGAAGCAGCTAGTGTGACTTTCAATAATTAACAATAGTTATTTATCTAATTAATTAAATGAAACGCTACAGATATATTTATTATTCAAAAATCATGAGTTTATTTTATTGAAACCGGTTTTTTGATGATAACTTAATTTATTATTTTATAATGTTTACCACTTTTAAGAGTGGCCAGTTTTTTTATATCTGTGTTATACCTACTATGTGTAGGTTGAACTTGAAATTTTAGAAGGTTAGAACAAATTATATACCAACTATAAAATTAGTTATTTTTATAATTCGCAAATAAATTATCTTCCGCATAAAACCATTCAGATAAACTGAAGTTAAAGTGTAGTGTAGAGATAACAATAACAATGTGAAGTGAAGCGAATAAACTTAAAATATCAAAAATAAAATTTAAATGAAATATTTAGCAAATCACAGCACGTTCGATACAAACATTCCACAAAAAAGTACAACACTTCAAAACTTTTCAGAAGAAAAACTTTTTGCACATCGATATTCGAATTTCAAACTCGTTTCGATAAAATGGCGACGCGTCGCTCGCGGGACGCAGTTCGCGCGGGACTGAAAATGGAGTGAGATTTCGCCATCATTTGAATTGACGTGATAAAACATGCAATGGTTACTAATTCTGAAGAACGGAACTGACCGTTCGGTTACGCTTAATATCACATCTGATAATGTCTTGGGAGTTTAGTGGAAAAACATTTTTATTACATTTTAGTCTTAAAATGTTTGGGAGAGTTAGCTCTGAAATAAATTTGCTAGGGCGTTTCAGGGACTGATTTTGAAAGTCCTTATTGTGATTATGTTTATCTGTATTTTAGAAAGACTTTTTTATTTAGTGATTTAAGCTACCAAGAGGTCTAAGCTACCAGTATAATACCAAATTTGAGCTAAATAAAATCTGATATAGATATATAGATAACAAATTATCACACTAATAATTTGTTCAAGTTTAGTGACACACTTTTATTTTTTTCAGAGCCTACGTAACCTGTAATCCACATACTATGGCTTCAAGAGACTAAGCTTATCGTTTGTTTAGTTTTCTTATCGGTAGAATTGGCCATACATAACTGTATTTTAGTTATAACTAAGTCAATATTTTATTAGCAGTTCAATCTTTCTGCTTATATTTATAAAGAATAGAAAAAATATATCTACTTATCTATTGGTAATAAATTAAAACAAGATTTATATTATCTGTTGATCTCTATTTTTTCGATTACATACTGATGACAGCTCGATGACAGTTTTGTCAATGATTGACTAGTGCTGTCCACAATCATTATTTCATTATTATCGATTCAAATTGTCGATACATTTCAAGTAAGCCTATGTTTATAAACAGGTTTAGAATTTATTGACATGTTTTTCGCCTTGACCTTTTTCCGAGCGACCTTAAAGGCCTAACCCTAGCTGATTTTAGATAGCTCGCTCGCGTGACACCAAACCTTTAATACCTAAATATTTTACAGCGTACATAATTCGGCCTACCGTGGAATCGGCCATTTAAAGTGGGTTATATATTTTTGGATTTCCCGTGTTAGGTAATTCTGGAAGTATTTGAATGTTCAAGAATTTGAAATTGCTATAGAGTAAAATATTATACGCAGCTTGTTTCCACCTATTGATGGATTTATTTTTATGCCTATACTTCTTCTGGTTTCTTATGAACCTTGTCCAGTCCTGACATAATATATTCAACAATATCGTCTGACTATCAGGCTGTTGGCCTGTCTCAAAATCTTTTTAAAACACTATTATTTATTTTAATACATTTATGAGGATGTATTTGTACCTAAATATTATTTGAACAGTTGAGATCTCGTTTAATTAAATTAAATGTTTTCCTTTACCTAATAAACGAGTAAATAATTATAAAATTAAAATAACGTTTGACGATGAGTATATTACGTATCTTCCAAAGTCACAAGTTTTATTCACCTCTAATGTCCTAATTAATATTAAAATTATTATTTTGCAATTATTAATCCTTGTACAAGAATTTCGTAAAACAAATTCAATGTTTTAAAACTTAAATAGGTACGCTAATGCATTTAAAATCAGTCTATTTATGCTAAACTATTACTAAAATCATTGTGGTGCATCGTTGTGGCGCAATCGAGTCATAAGTGAGTTTGGATATTCTTATCTATTTAGGCTCAAAGCACCTTGAACTTGACACAAGCATAGAATTGCTTAACTTGGGGTTAGCTGGCCTGTAATATTATTATTTACTTGCTTGCTTGACTGTAATGAGCAGGTAATTATTGCTTATCGTCAGGCGTCGCGTATATTGAAACCCTACCTCTATTCAGCACCGCGACCGAACTGAGATGCGGGAGCCTTTCCATACGTGAATTCTCAAAATGCGACTTTAATCCCTTCCGCTATTCAGCACCGCGACCGATCTGAGCTGCGGGAGCCTTTACGTGCATTCATTCTCTAATTGCGACTTTAATCCCTTCCGCTATTCAGATCGACCGATCTGAACTCGGGGATTGATTCCAGGGTAATATTTAAATCTGTTTGATGAAAACGCTTGTCTGTCGTATGTTTGCTTAGATCTTTAAGGGGCCGTTCAAGTATTACGTAAGCACCAAGGGGGGGTGGGTTGTTTGTTATGTTTTTTTTTTTTTTTATGTGATGATGTAGAAACACGAGCAAGACGCTCTCCTGATGTTAAAAGATAACGGCTACCCATAATCAGTACAGTGTTACCTAGGATTTCACAATTATGTGAAATGCTAGGAGCACTGCACCAACGCTTCTTACTCAAGAGTCATAAGGTGTTAAGACTCTTTAGCCCAGTAATTTCACTAGCTACAGTGCCCTCCTACCGGAGCACAGTAATGTTTGCACATCACTGCTCAGGCGGTAGAATAACTGGCACTGTTGGGGTACCCACCTATACGACCTCCTGCAAAGGAAGTCTACCCCTGGTAAAAAATGGTATGTTCTTTATTTCTGAATTTTTTCTTTGTCCCTTACTCTATGTAATTTTCCTATTTTAAAAAATAAAAACATTTATAACTAAAAATGTTTACGTAAGCATAGGGGGAGGGGGTAAGTGCTTTGCTTACTTTTGATGACAAGGGGGGCGGGGGGGTAAAAAATGGTAAGAAATCTGCTTACGATATACTTGAACGGCCCCTAAAACCACGCAACGAAATTTGATTGTAATTCAAGAGGAAAGTTTATGTATTACTAGTGGACCCGCGCGCACTTCGTAGCGCGTAAAACAGTCTACAAATACTACATACCTTTAGTCATTCAAGAGACGAGACAAGACAAGAGACAGGACAAGAGACAAGACAGAAGAGACAAGACAAAAGAGACAAGACTAAAAAGACAATACAAAAGAGACAAGACAAAAGAGACAGGAAGGACATGCGACAGGACAAGAGGCAAGACAAGAGGCAAGACTGAGTTTCAAAAAGAAAAAAATTATATTGCAAGGTCTGTACTTTATATTTATACGAGTAGGTATACCATATTCCATATTACGTATATCAATAATAGAAATAAATTAAAGTTTATAGAATAATTATATTTTCGTATTTATTTATTACATTTCCTTAACAATGCGTCAACGTCTCATTCAGTATTCAGAACTAAAATTAGTAGCAAACAAACAATAAACATCGGTCGATCTGAATAGCGGAAGGGATTAAAGTCGCAATTAGAGAATAAATGCACGTAAAGGCTCCCGCAGCTCAGATCGGTCGCGGTGCTGAATAGCGGAAGGGATTAAAGTGGCATTTTGAGAATTCACCTATGGAAAGGCTCCCGCATCTCAGTTCGGTCGCGGTGCTGAATAGAGGTAGGGTTTCAATATACGCTCAGGCGTCAGAGACAAGTCCATTGTCTCTTTCAAAGCTGAAATTTAGTCATGTACAAAGCGAAGACCTTGAATAATTTAAGCTATTTTTCATCGAATAACACCAGAGAGAGCAATTTTTTACATGTTAGAGACAGACACACAAGCAGATGACCCGCCGGAAGACGGTTGCAACACTAATGAGAAACCCCGCTGAAACTACTTTTGTAACTTCTCGACTAACACCGGCGCTCGAGTATGGGATAGACTGAAAACCTGCTGAGTATATCCCTTTTGACAATAGAATTGTTCAAATTGTATACTTTTTTTCTTGTGTGTATCTTTTATGTTTTTTTACTGTCAATAAATTGCTTTTTATTTATTTAATGGCATTGCTGACGCGGTGTCAGTAAAACCGACGCAGAGTCAGCCAAACCGACGCATTGTCGTTCAAGGTAAGGTAAATCTCTCTGAATAAAAACAACTGTGTCACTGAAACAACTAGTGCATAATCAATCGTGCTGCCATTAAATCGCAATAACATTTATAAACCGATATCTGCAGCTATGACTAGAGTTGCCAGTATTGTTAACCTTGACACTGTGACCATGTGTCTGATGACATCAGTTTAAATAATAAGTTATTTGTAATTTCCTCACGCGACGAATTCATACCTATTCTGGCTGAGTATACGGGTGCGATAGGGCATTTTGTTTGTCGAAAATGTTTTTAGTTGTGGCAACATTGATTTTAGTAGATGACAAAAATAAAATTCGAATTTGTTTCCTGAAATACACGCAATTTCTTAATTCAATTTTTGTTTTTTTTTAGAAAGCGCAAGGCGATATTTATTTCTTCAAATATACTCTTAAAAATAGACACTAATTCAGCGGTACATCGTTTCCTTAACGCCGTACATGTTTATGTACTATGCTTAACGGTAAATTAATTTCTAATTATACCTAGAATTCCATTATGTACTAAACCTAAGAGTTAACTCAAGACTATTTTTCAAGACTGAAAAAATAGGCATTCTCTGCAGCATTTTTTAAATTGCAAAACTTATCGATAGCCAGTAGCCAGTATCGGTGACGCCACTATGTATGATGTGTGGGTGTAAAAAAGTTGTTTGTTTTTTTCTTCATTTTTGTTGCCATAAAAACTAGTAAGCGCCAATCAGGAATTATTAATTGAATTATTAGATGAAGATAATGTCGTTATTACGTGTAATATTGATGTAGATTACAATCTGGAATTCGATGTATTAATTTTTGATTTATTGATCAATCAATCAGTTTTTATAATAAAAGTGGTATTTTTTACCATAGTTTTTAGTTTGAAATAATGCATTATATATATAATGACTTTTCATCGTTTTTACATCTACCTAAAGAGTTAAGAGAAAGCACCTGAAATATATTTAGCTTCTGTGTATTAAGTGTAATTGGTAGTACATAAAATATAAAAATAAGGCTTGTTTAACTGACTGATGACAGATATTGGATTGATTTGGCTATCCGATGAGAAAGGCTTTTGTAACGAGAGCGAAATATAGAAAAGAAAGAAATATGTATATAAAATTGCAATCATAATATATAAGATCGTCGTACAATAAGTATAACTCTAGTTTATCAAACTTGAATAGAGGAAAATAGTCTCAGCATGATGGCGTCAAGTCACCATTAAATATGATTTAATCCTTCATAACTCCATTTGCCTTGAATTTCGTACATTTGAATGATACTTAAAAACAAAAATACCTACATTCATTACGATCTACCTACCTACATCTTCTTACATTTAATTGCTCATCGCATTACATCATCGGCCTAACTTAAGGCTATCAAGAACGCAAACTTTTAGGTATTATGTTTGAAAATAAGCGCCCACATCGGCACAAGATAGTGATCGCAGGAACGGCATAACAATGTTCTGTTTCCGACTTACAATACGCATTTTATTTGTACGAATTACGTAATAATATTCTATGAAAACACACAACCAAACAAAAAATTTGAACCCTGTTAGTAGTTTTTTTTATTATTTTAAAGCTATGCCATTTTGGGTCATGATAACATTATAAAAGTTCGAACGATATTAAAAAAAAATATACTTTTTTCTATTTTATTTATGGCAACACCGAAAAAAAAGAAAACTTATAGTTGATTTTTATTTTCATTATAAGGTTTCGCGCGGTTTAAACCAGCGTTGCCAGTGCGTTACTTTTGTAACATTTTGCGTTACTTTTTGACCCTTTGCGTTACTTTTACGTTACTTGTCCTAAAATGTTACTTTTGCGTTACTTTTTGGGGTAATGATTTTTTTAAATGAACTAACAATGGAAGAATATAAAATAATAACTTAGTGAATCGGAACGTAATCGAACGGAAAACAAAAATTTAAAAAAAAAAAGTAAATTATATGTCAATGTCATGGCTCGTCCACATATGCCGGTCAATGACTCTGCAAGTCGTAATTATTCACACAAAATGGCTTCAAATGGTCCATGATTGATTAATATTCAAAATATAATTAAAGTCGTCAGCTATGGAGCCCAAAATGTATACCAGAAATTTACCAGAAAAAACCGTAAATATCCGAAGACATTCGTTTATAGACAAAAACTGTTCATCCATAGACAAAACACACATTCAGCAAATCATTTCAAATTCTGAAAAAAAACGAAACCCAAGTATTATTGTCAAAGTGAAGCAGTTTGACAAACAACATAAAGCAGCCACGCTGAAAGGGACGGAAAAAAAATAGCTTCTCCTTTTTCTTCACACAGAATTTTCCCTATTGCCATCACACTCACACATAAAATGGCTACTTCTAGTTGTATTACTTCTGTGATTAAAAATAGTTTTTTTTTTTTTTTGAAATGCGTTACTTTTATTGTAAATGCGTTACTTTTCGAACCTGTCTGCGTTACTTTTGAAGATAGGGCACTGGCAACACTGGTTTAAACATTACTCAGTTTACATCTCATACATGTTTTATCATTAAACGTGACCTAGTTAGTCAGAAAAGTAGAAATAAATTATCATAGTGGATTAATGTGAGCAATAAACTTCAAGTTCATAACTTAGTATTAGGTCATATTTATAAATAGAGTAGTTTATGACAAGTTACGCTAAGTTAAACATAGGAATTGCACTTATAAACATTGAAAATTATGATTCTAATCAAGTCCCGCAATTTTTATCCCTTGGGAACTTAAGATAAAACCTATGTGTTATTCCAGGGTCAAAAACCATCTGCTAAATTACAGGTCATTCGTATGGGCTGTTTTAGTGTGGAAAGTTAATAAACACATAATAGTCATTTTTACATTTTCCTTTCTATATATTATACCTATATTATTATAGGTAATTTGTGTGATTGTTTTATTTTTGTCCTATTGATAAAAAGTTTAATATATATTTTTTTAAATATTTTTGCTATTCTATAAAAAATTAAAAGCCATAATTTAATTTTTTTAAGTTTGATTACTATTTTTTCTGCTGGTAATATATTTTTTTTAGTCGGCAACGTGCTGAGTTGCGACTGTTTCGAAAACCGTTGCGATGTGTTTCTTCTGGTATTCTATAACCTTATGTTGTTTTCTTGCAAAATCTGAGATGTTTGTACATGAAATAAACATTTTTTCATTTCATTTCAATATTAAATCCACTGTAGAAGTGTTGAGCTCAAAAACTAGCCGCCAAGCCATGCATTACAGTTTTTTTCGCTCTAAGTAGCCGAAACTAAAGTCATTGACATTGAGTGAATAGGTAATAGGTATAATACCTATTCAGCACGTTTTTACTGTTTTGATCGACACTCCGATGCAATATTTAGCAAGTTTTTATTTTTACATTGGAAGTTTTTATTTGGCAAATGGTTTATTTTTAGCGTCAATGCTAATCACATTATTGTACTAGAAGTTTACACGAAAAAATTGCCATTGCAATAAATAAAAAAGGCAATTTAACGTGTATGCTATGTGACCAAATAGAGAATACACTTTGAAATTAAAAATAATATTCGAAAGTTATTATTGTCAACTAAGTTTGTAAAGATTTTTTTAAATATATGTTATTTACGAAATTAAATAGGATAACAACTGTGATAATATGAACAGACAAACATTTAAGTGAAAATGGCGGAAAATAGTGCAGGACTAAGGAAAGACCAAATTATAGAATTTATTGTCGATAAAACCCACTTTCGGTTTGCGCGCCAACAAAGTAATAATGAATAAAGGCACCAGAAAGTTTCATTTTACAGTTTTATGTAACAAGAAGGAAGATGTTATTAAGACCTGAGCTCAAAAATAACGTTTAAGGTGTACTTCAGTAAAATAACAGTCCAATTATCCAATAAATATTAGCTTATACTGCGATCTAGCGACTACCATAAAAGTCAAGTCGCCTACACGTAGCCTTTTATCGCGCACGTAGGCGGACTATAAAGTCTTTAGTCTTAAGAATTGGTTACATCACTTTTAGTGTATGGCAAAATATTATGAAAATAAATACATAATTTTATACTTGAGCAACGTTTTTTTTTTTTTTGTTTTCTCCGGGAAAAAATGCATTACGCATGCCCTCCCATCGAGGGAATGGGAGGGTTATGTGGGACTCCCGTGCAGGACAGCTGCACGGTTTACCCACTAAAACAACCCGGCGGCACTCCCGCCGGTGGTATTGAAAATTTCTTGGCATTTTTGTTTGCAGTAATATTATTATCAATTTTACAGGATATATCTTTACTTAAAAATACTTTGTTTAGTATACTTAAGTGTCTTACCGAGGGATATATTTATTTACAATAAATTTAATAAGTAAATGTCGACTTGTTTGAAACATCAAAGAAAAAAGTTTTTTTTGTAAAGAAAAAATTCCTCTTGGTTGTTTAGTTTTCTTTTCGTTTCACTAATAATATTTTAACTTATACAAAAAAACAAAAAAAATATATTCAAAATTCTTCATTAAATGAATTCATTCATAATAATTCTGAGAAACAATAATTTGCGTCCAATCCTTTAATAGAAAATTTAAATTAAAAAGTTAACCAAAGATGGACATGAGCCTCAAATTCCGTAAAAACGATAAACAAGATTCCGATGCTGACCTTGAACTAGGTCCGCATTAGGTGATTAGGTGACATCACTCGTTACGTCATTAACGATCTCAACTGTCAAATATTGTTTTTTTTTTTCTACTATTCGAGAAGGGCCTAAATTCTGCAAAAAAACCTATAAAACACAATTTTATTTTCGAAAACGCCACTTTAAGGCGACTTAAAATGCTAAATAAAAAAAAATGAAGTTACATTTAATTTTGTACTGGTATCGTAAGACTTTTCAAAATTTTGTTAAAATTTGACAGTGGACTTTAGCAAAACGAGAAGCGATTTTTGACCGGAATAACCCCGCTGGTGTAGATTTTGGCGCCACAGATCTTGTACACATACCTACATCTTTTACAGACACGATAAAAAAATATCATTGTGTATTTATTTGTAAACAAAGAACCGGAAATCATGTATGATTTTAGTTTTCACAGGAAGTATGCACATTAATTACATAGCCTAAAACACTAATTCCCTAAATTCAAGGTTAAAACATTAATTGCTTTTCCTAACAATAAGTAATGAAACGTTTTTTATTAATTGTAACAGTTATTTAATTCTTAATTGGCTCATATTAAAGCCAAAGTCGTTACGTGCATTTTTATCAACGAGTTTGTTTTGTTTTGAGTATTGCCAGTAAAAAAAATTGCAAAAGTGTGTAAACATTGTGTGTAATGTGAAAAAAAATGTCAATGTCAATTGCTTTGTCAGTGTTGCTATTGCACAAAAGCTAGTTTCCCATAAAATTTTAAATAATTTAACTCATATTGTTACACGATTTTTATCACAACCCTGAGTACGTGGTTAGTGCAGTCGTAAATTCGTGATGAAGGACATCGTAATTGTCCCAAACCGTGGTAAAGACATTCTTAGCAATTACACGTACATTTACATTTTACCATTTTGTTTTTTTAGTCAAATTAGGTAATAGTTACAGCTAAAAATAACCAGCCTTTTTGCACAGACACTGACAAAACAAAAGACAATAAAAAAGAAAGAACAATTACTTACCAAAGTGACTATATCGCCTGGATTAGCGGCGGCGATTCGCCTCAATCGCTCATACAGCATATCGAGGAGTCTTTGATATTTGGCGTTTAATTCGTCCAGTTCTCTCGCCACAGCATCGGATCCGTTGGTCCTCTCAGGGTCTACGCTCCTCTTCCTCAATCTCTCGGCCTGTTCCACCTCGGCTTGGCGTTTCAGCTGCTTCATGTCCAAGGATGGATGGACCTCCTCGCACAGCCATTCGGCGTAACGCTGACATCTCGAGGAGTTGATCTAGATACGGTTAGGTTCGAAGCGAGTTAGTTTTGTAGGTTAGTTTTTGGCAGAATGTTTTTCATTTATCAAATTTATAGGAAAGTTTTTTTTATCATGTAAATGTAGACTATAGAAGTATAGAGTGACAAGACCAGTTAATCAAAAGTAAAATAAGTCTGAATAAAAAAAAACTACGCGACACTGCAGTACGCTTGTCATTCCGAGATATTAGTGGAATATCGTCATGACCAGATTTTTTTTACGAAAACACTATGCCAATAAGTTATGTTTCAAATGTTTTAAATATCCTTTCATTGCACTGTCATACTTTTAAGTAATAATTCATACAAACTTTCAAACAAATCGCACAAATCAATAATAATCATAGACACTCGTTTTATTTTTTAAATCGTGATTGGTGATCACTGGCAACATTTTTAAATGATAGCTCCATTTAAGGGGTTGTCTATGATATTATTGGTACTCTTTCACTCAATCTTTCTTTTCATAAAAACATCTAATTTATATTTATTTGTCCAGCATCAAATCCCAGTATAGATCATGCCGGAAATCTAAGCCTGTCCACTAAACTAATCCATCTAAGCGTGCAACACCGTAATATGCTTTGTGCTCACTTTACCACATCAAAAATCGTGCATTTTAAATAAGCACCCAAGAACTTTTAGATTAGAAGAAATTAGAATTCTTGTAAAACTTTTACCCTGACTTTTGAGGAAGTTTTTTAAGTCTGGTATCATCGACACAAACATGCAAAGCTATTTGTTTTTTTTCCATAGACAAAGAAAATTGTTCTGATCGATTTCTTTAATATTTCTCTGGTTTCCTTTTTTTGCACATTTATAAAAGTCTTTAGTCACAACAGAAAAAAACAGTGGCAGTAATAAATTGCTGTTTCCATCATTCATACACACACTCACACGATTATTGTTAGTATTGCAAACTAAATACTTTAAAAAATTATTAAGCGTTAATGTTATCAAAGCATAAAATTAACAAAAAACGGCAAAGCATTATGGTATGTCGTGCGAAGCCAAACCATGCATGAAAAAGAAAAAAGACAAGATTGAGCCTAAAATCTCCGCAATACAAAGAGAATGATAAGACCCAAGACGCTAAACGACAGAAGCACACAGAACAGAAAAGACGGGACCAAACGCTGGACCAAAACTTCCTATTTCTTTCAACAACTTTCATTTTAAATCTCAACAATAGCAAACATCAATAATTTCTTCGAAAAATTATAGATGCATCGTAAAAATATTGCGAAATAATCGGGGACAATTCTTCACTCTGGCAACATTTTATTCGCCATTTTCTTTTCCGTTTAAAAAGTTTGAAACTTTACATTCAGCCAGTAATTTTATAACTTTTTTTGGGTTCGTCACACGATTTAAGCATTTTTCTGTTCCCAATGATTTCGCAAGTCACAGAGTAGATAATTTTACTCATATCCACTTGTGTTCTTATATTTACCTTTGCCTCTCGTATGAACCTGCCACCGTCTACGTTAACCTTCTCAATCTTAGGCGTTCTCTCCACGACGCTAGTCAGTAGTATCTGCGAAAACCGCGAGACAACCCATATTTTAATTTATTTAGTTCATCATGCACAATTTTTTCATGCAAAAGTTAAAATATTATTTTCTAATAGTGCAAATTATTATATGTCGTAAAAGTGGTTTTCAGTTGACATGCATTTCTTTGTGTTTAATTTTTTTGTTAAGAAATGTCAGTTTCATAAATTATATTTATATTTATAGTTAAAAATGTGGATTAATTTGTTCCATACAATTTCTTTATTTATTTTTGTTAGAGATGTAAATAATATAGTCATGCATTTAAATTTTAAATCTATATTAGGTATGTACAAAAATGTATACCACAAATTTGTTTTTTAAAATCCAGCAAACAGCAAAAACTTCGAAGAAAAAGCTAAAGAAAAACCCTAACAAAACAATAAAATATTTCTTAAATGGCAACACCAACATATTTTAAACCTGGCAACATTATCAACGTCAAACGTAATATCTGTCAAAAATGACAAAATCTTTGTCTACGATAAAAATAAATACGAGTGAGGGCGCCACTAGTTTAAAAGTACTAGCGGCTTTGCAAGGCGGAATGTTAGTGCATTTTTGGTCCACGTCCATTTTTATCGTAGACAGGTTTTCAACCAAATTCTTTTTTGTTTTTCTATTTTCTACTTACCCGTGTAGGCTCGAATTGCTCCTTAGGGCGCACCTCCACGGGCGGTTGAGCTTGCAACTTGTTGTAAGCATCATCGATCCATTCGGCTTCCTTTTCTAAGCCGGCGTTATAGTTGCGCAGGAGTTGGTATGCTGCCTCGCAACTACGTAGTCTGCAAGAGAAAATTACACGTTTTAATGGTTTTTAAATGGTACACGTTTTAAATCCTTCCTGACCTGGCACAGAATCTTACCAAGAAGACAATTCCTACAGTGACGACGAGTAATGTGGAAGATCTTGAAGGGAACAGAAGAAAACTAACCTTCCTGGAGGAATCTAGACGTCCGCAGATCCAATTTATTGGATTTTTTGATAATATACCTTTATCCTTTCGTGGCACACATCAAGTGGAGAATGCCCACAAGAACCAAACAAATAGCCCTGGATGACTGCACCAGACATCTGGAGATCTAAGTTACTGGTTCTGATGATAACCTTTCTTTCTTGACCTGGCAAAGAATTTTACCAACAAGGAAATGTCAACAAGGGCTAGAAGAAAAATAGAAGAAAACCAATCTCTCTGAAGGGATACAGACGTCTGCAAGTCCAATTTACTGAGTCTAATGATAACTTACATTTCTTTAATATCGAGGCACATATTTATATGTGGAGAATGCCCACAATGCCTCAATAAAAGACTTAACCGATCTAGCAGGATAAAGAAGGAAACCAACCTCTCAGACAGCTGCGTGCAGACTCCATTCCACCTGTTATTGAGCTGAGACACCTCCTTGTCCAGTCTCTCCAGGTCGATATGTTTGCCAGCTCTGGGGAGAGAGCCGTGGGGTAATGCAGCCCTGGAAGACTCCACCAGACGTCTGCAGTTCTCTGCATCATCGTTCATCTGGTCGATTTGTATCTGCTGCTTGCTGACTGCTACTTGCATGCGAAGAAGGTCTTCGTGCATCTGTGAAGAAAACCATAATGTAAGCAAGTAGGAAATAAATATAAATTAGGATTTTTACTCCAATCTCTTATATCACAGTCAGATTTTTTGACAATGAAATGAAACGACGAGCTGAACCGGGTTGAGGTGCCTAAAGATTAATCGTGGTTTAATCAGTCACAGTGCCACTCAGCGTTTTTTATATTTAACATTATTAGTTTTAATGCGGTGGTAGTCAAGCAAAAACCAACTAATAAAAGAAAGACCTGGATGCGAACTGTTCAGGACAGAGTTGCATGGCACGAAGGGGAGAGGACTTTGCCCAGCAGTGGGACGATATGTGGGAATGATAGTGATGTTGTCCAAGGTTATGTGGTGCAGGTGGTTGGTGGTGTAATTCTGGAGCACCGAGTTGGAATCCAGGTCCCGCACCAATGACTACAATTAGTTAAGTTGCCACTCGCCATACTGGTGGTAGGCATCGACCGTTGTTATGAGTGGTACTTACGTCTTTTAGTAGTTCAACATCGTTGGGCAGCTCGCTGAACTGCGCCAGTTTGATCTCGAACTCGGAGATGGTCTGGTGGTTCTCTTCCATGCTGTTCACCACTATTTCCACGAACTTCAACCTGAAAGGATTATAACATTTCAGAAAATGGTGACGCTTTTAGCAATAAAACTGTCAATTATTATATTTTTTCTCATATTGTGTGTATATAATGGTGTGGTGTTTCGATAAAGAGCGGTTATTTAATCTAATTAAATGAGCATATGATATAAAACTGTTATATATAAAAATAAAAAATCGTTTAGCTCATAGGTTTAAGGTTTATTTAAGGTATAAGGATAATAACAAATCTTTGAATATCAATATGAAAGATTGATTCAAGACAATTTAAAATTACAATAATCAGGTTTCAGGGATCAACAACGCATTGTTTTATGTCTTATCTCGTCAACTTGAAGTGCTATCTCCAAATAAACAGAGGGATAGTTGGTAAAAATGTGAATTATGAACTAGTTTACCTTTCCACAAAGAGTTGGCTCTTGGACTGCATGTCATTCCACTTGCCCATCACCTTCTCCAGGCTCCTCTTCATGGCTGGTGTTTTAAGGGCTATACCTAGAAAATAACACATTGCACATAATTCACAGTGTTCAGTAACATTATTTGAAGATAAGGCTGATATTGGCCTGGGACAATGTAAGGCAAAGGATGACTTTTTCATTACCTTGCAAAACATACGCACATTATGACTTTAATGAAGTCAAGTCTAGATGTCACACTTTTACAAAAATACTTTACAGCAGTTTTAACTCGTTTTTTTATACACTGCGGTGCCACCAGTGTCGGTGGGCGAGCTGACAGCTTGTTTCCTACTTTAGGACTTGCGACTTGCTTACAGTCTACAAAAAACAGAACTTTAAATATTTACCTCTGAAAGTAGTCTGAACTTCCTCAACATCTCCAGACAGCGCATGGACGCTGCTCTCCCAGTCCTTGTGCTGTAAGACCAGGTGCTCCAAGGAGTCCAGGTCTCGTGGAATATGGCTGGCTATCCTCTCGTGCAACTGCCTCTCCAGGACGTCGAGCCTGTCGAGCAGTTGCGAGGACTGTTCTGTGAAGATCCGCGCTGCATTCTTGGATTCCTCTGTGGGAGAAAAGAAGGTCATTTTTGAATAATTTTTCCAATTTGTTTTATGTGAAGAAGTAAGAGAACAAGCAAGACGCTCTCCTGATATTAGGATATAACGCTGCCCATAATAATCAGAACATTACTACCTAGGATTTCTCAATGATGTGAAATTCTAGATGCACTGCACCAACGCTACTTATTCAAGAGTCATAAGATGTTAAGACTCTTTAGCCCAGTAATTTTACTAGCTACAGTGTCCTCCTCTACCGAGGCACAGTAATGTTTGCACATCACTGCTCAGGCGGTAGAATAATTGGCACTGTTTGGGCACCCACCTAGACGACCTCCTGCAAAGGAAGTCTACCCCCGGTAAAATAATTTGGATTGGGTATTATTTCATTTTTAATTTATTTTCATAATAAATCAGTTTGCACGTGGTCAAACGTGGTCTACGTTTGACAACTGATGGAAAGTGCAGATGCGATCGACTATGAATGCCTATAAAAATACAGGTACCTATTTATGTGTGCGTTGAAGACTTCCAAGTTCTCCCCTTTTAAAACAACATTTTGTCTAAATGTCAAATAATTATTGTATTGAGATCAACCGTTAAAGCTAATCTGCAGAAGATTAGTAATTCTGCAATCACCTATAACATTGTTGTGGTAAGCAATAAATCTGTATCTGTACAGAACATAGGAACCGTGACCTAGGTCATAAATCATTTCCTCTACAATCAAGTCAATCAAATGCTCATTACCATCCACAAGTTCAATATAAATGACCACACAACATATAGGACAGAGGAACGGCCTAACAAGTTATCAATCTAGATTCTAGCTTATACTTTATATAAGTTACACTATAATTTGGACACCTTCTAGCGACTAGAAGTATATCCAAACTATAGTATAACTTATGTACACACTACACACTGTTGAGTTTCACGCTCTTCACTTTCGTTCATGGTGCAAACTATTTTTTACTAAATAATAATAAAAATAATAAAAGGCAAGACTAACTTTTACATGACTGATCTATCAACGCACAGCTTAAACTGCTAACGCAGTTATGGTAAAAAAATAGATTTATTTTCGGAATCTTAGCGTGTGGAAAGTTTTTCGCCTGGTCGATACCGTGTTTGGAAGACATGTAAAATTTTCTATAAGATATGTAGGATGCAATCGTTAGGTCATGTTGCAGGCCTTGATATTTATTTGACTTCTATATTCTCGATATGGCATTGCTAAAACAAAAATGCTGTAAGCCGATCTAATGATATTAGTCCTCGTAAAATGGTCTTCATAAATGACCATCTGATAGCCCTGCCCAGTTATCATGCTGTCATCATCGCGTGTTCTCATTAACCAAGGCATACCTATTACTGGCATGCAATGTATGATTCCAGAACATTGAACAATATGGAATTATTAGAGTCTGTGAACTTAAGGGTTTAATATAGACTGGCGAAAACTTTGCTCGTACGATGACGAACGAATAAGGTTTTTTTTTATAAATATTGAGAAATAGTGAATGGTGTTCCAGCATGATGTCATTGAAGCCAGGAAGGGATTTATTCCGCCTTCTAGGTTAAGTCTGCTACACTTTACGTCCGCTTCATCAACATCACGCGAGATCGTGGTCAAGGACTAATAATAAAATTATGATGAATAAAAAAATCTTATTATTTACTTTTCTTTAATTATTATAATATCGTTAGATCATGTTGCAGGCCCTGTGGTAATTTTGGCGACTTTAAACTACAACATTGGCTACACAACAAATTGTGATTTGACTCTGACAGTGTAAGTTGGACAACTTCTGTTGATAGTATAAAAACCTAATCATTCTTAATTAACAAATTAAATTACAGTGATTTCTTAAATCCACTGAAAACCATCGCGTCACAGCATAACAAAAACAGTAGACAAACCTGGCAATGTCTGATAAGTGATGCATCTCTCAATCGTTCTCTCTTTGTACACGAGTATAATGCACTTCAAAAACATTTAGATTAATAAATGCGAGAGTTATTCAGTCGATCGCTTTTGTGGAACTGAAATGTGAGGTCTAGATTTCTTGGGAGCTGGACGTAGTGGAGATAGAGACGGTTGGGTAACTTTGCATGTTATAATACCCAGATTTTATATAGCCGCTTCATTTTACATGACTTCCTTGCGAAATTCGATAAAAAGATTTTTAAAACATAGCATACAGTTAATCCATTAATTAAGATTCGCTTTGCGAAGAATTTTGCCTGAAGATAAGTATCACAATTGCTCATAATTGATAATATTATAAGGCGCAGTGCCACCCGATTTTTGTCCCTTAATGTATCCGATGCTTAAAGTGTCACATATTATTATTATAAAACTACCGCAGCCGTTTTGAATGCTATATAATTTTCCTTTGCAAAAATATTTTCGACTAATATTATAAATGCGAAAATTGTGTATGATTATTACCTCTCTCTAAGTTGAAACATAATTTATAGTCAGCTTGGACCAAGGAATAACACTGGGGTAAGTACTTAGCCATGTAAAAGTCCTACTGAGGTGCCTACACTATGGCCACCCACTCTCAGCTCATTGGAGATTGGTGTTATCTGCCACAAACTGTTTCAAAGATAACCAAGGTCGTTTGAATTGAAACCTAGTAAATAGCTCAATATGACATCATCTACTACTGATATTTATTCTGTGACGCTAGTTATGGAAGGTGTTATGAAAAGGTGAAGTTATAGTTAAGACAGGATGGTGCCGTCGGGGCCGCGGATGAGTGCTTCGGCGTACCCGCTGCCCCGACATTATGGCGTCCCGCAGGAACACCCCCAGGTTTTAAGTGGGTATCCCCGCCGCGCCCATCTTCGGCGGGGGAGTCCCACATACCACCCCGTGCCCCCTGGCGCGGGGTAATGATGCGTAACGCATTTTTTCATCACAAGTGAAATTTTAATTTTTTTAAAAATATTTTTTTATTATTATTACCATTTAGCACCATAAAATATTAGTCAAGACGAATCAAATGAGCCCAAACTCGATGGGGTTACGTCGTTTAATTACGGAGTTCCTATAGCCACCTTCCCGCTCCATCATCAGATCAGCTCCATGTCATAATAATATTGCATTGTCATCCGATCTGCATGCAAAATTTCAGCTCAATCGGAAACCGGGAAGTGGGTCAAATTTAACTTGCAAGATTTGATTTCTGACAGACAGACAGACAGACAGACAACAGACAAGTGAAAGTAAATAAAAGCTTGTAAAAAAGGCGCTTCATTGTTGCAGGGGCCTGATGAATGACCATTGATGAAAAAGTCTCAGAGAAATGGACATCACACTAATATTATAAATGCGAAAGTTTGTGAGTGTGTATGTTTGTTACTTCTTCACGCCTAAACTGGTGGACCGATTGAGCTGAAATTTGGTATATAGATAGCTTAGACCCTGAAATAACACATAGTACAGTACAGCGGGTAAAACCGCTTTCTTTCCATTCATTTATATAAGTATACATGTTAAACAATGGGCGGTCTTATCTCACAAAGTAATTTCTTGCAGATAATCTGGGAACAGGACATAAACAAGAGACAGACTTAGAACCCCCTTTTGTGGTCGGTCACAAAACGTGTAGACCGTAGACGTAAAGAGCACGTAGATGGTAGCGTCCTTACATAAATTTTGATTGTAGACCATGACATCAGCGCCCAAGATCTTCCAAATGACAAGGCCAATATCAAATGGACACCTACGGGAAGCGAGGTGGCAATTAGCTGATGTAACGTGACTCGGTCAAGTGATTTAGGTTTCGGGTGCTTTTATGACAGTTAATGAAGCGTGGCCCAGTGGTAATACGTCCGGCTTTAAATCCGGAGGCCCTGGGTTCAATTCTCAGTGTGTGCCAAAATGTTCGCTTGGACGCTACCGTGTTTCGGAAGGCACGTAAAACTGTGGGTCCCGGCTGTTTCCTATAAGATATGTAGGAGGCAGTCGTCAGATCATGTTGCAGGCCCTGTAGTAATCTCGGCGACCTGAAACTGCAACATATAGGTTGGCCACACAACCTATAAATTGTGATTTGACTCTGACAGTGTAAGTAAGTTAACCTGTTCTGTTGGAGTATAAACACCAATTATTATTATTATGGGTCATTTTAGTGTAGAAAGTGGCAACTCTCTTCCACTTAGTGTATTTTGTATTATGGTATCCTTTAACTTGCTGGCAAGTAATTCAGGTGCTTTATATGACAGTTATGGGTAATTTTGCAGCAGGTAGTAGTGCAACTTTCCCACTTAGTGTATTCTTTATATCATACTAGCTTATGCTCGCGGTTTTGCCTGCATGGCGAAATCCTTTCTTAGCGAAGGTTTACGATATAAAACCTATCTGTGTTCCAAATTTCAACCAAATCCGTCCAGTGGTTTAGGCTGTGCGTTGATAGATCAGTCAGTCAATCAGTCACTCTTTCCTTTTATATGTTTAGACTAGCTGTACCCAGCAGTTTTATATCTAAGCTATTTCTATACCAATCTTTTCAGCTCAATCGATCCACCTGTTTAAATAAACAAATCGGATAACAATGCAATATTATTATGACATTGAGCTGATCTAATGATAGACCTGTAAGGTGCCCATAGAATTTCCGTAATTAAACAACGCAACCCCATCGAGTTTGAGCTCAATTGATTCGTCTTGACGAGTACTTTGGTTCTAACACCAAGGTAATAATAATAAAAGCTAGTTTATAAAAGGTTTTTTAAAATTTCACTTGTTTCTCTTATTCTGAGAGCATGTCTATGAGAAAAACGGGCAAGAAATTCATAGAAATTGTTTTACTTAATATGTGTACAATGTTTACACTATTTTATTAAAGTTTAACCATTTTTATTTCGTTTATCTTCTGTGACTGATGTGCAACATAATCACAAAGTACTCGTACAATATTTAGTAAATTATAACCATGTTTATGCACATAACTGTTTATCTACATGAGGTCAAGCAATCAATACTCAGAGGACATCGTTACACCTTATCGATATAATTAAATATTGGTTTTAAATTCTATTATCATACCAAGCTATATAACTTTCGTAGAGTGTGAAAGTGTGAATCAATGACAATTAAAACGAAGATAATATAACTAAAGATAAGTGACTTTAAACTGGACTCCCTGAACTATGTCTGACACTGTTTTAAAAAAAAAGATCTCATTTTATTACTAGCAACATACAGCGTTTTTGTTTTGCCATTGTAGAGTCAACCACAGTTTCATGCGACACTTGATTAATAAACGACAGACGAAATTTTGCAAACTTGGATTAGAATAACATATTTATTATTCTCATATAGTAAGTGATTTTGAAATTTTCTTTTGTTTGGGAATTTAACTGGCCTATAAGAGCTGGCATATAAGACATAATAACCGCTCTTAGTTCATCGAAATCCCTACAATATCAATCAATATTAAAGACGATATGGCAAAAGCACACATTTGAATCCTTTTTCTAAGACCAAAAGCATAAGAAAGACACCATAACAGAAACAAGTGAAATTTTAAAAAATCTTTTTAAAAACAAGCTTTTATTATTATTATCATCTAGCATCATAAAGTACTTGTCATGACGAATTAAATGAACCCAAACTCGATGGGGTTACGCCCTTTAATTACGGAGTTCTTATGGCCACCTTCAAGCTCCATCATCAGATCAGCTCCATGTCATAATAATATTGCATTGCCATGCGATTTATACAGGCATGCAAAATTTCAGCTCAATCGGATACCGGGAAGTGGGTCAAATTAAACTTGCGAGATTTGATTACAGACAGACAGACAACAGACAGGTGAAAGTAAATAAAAGCTTGTAAAAAGAGAAAAATATAGCAACAAATCTAAATTCACAGTGATTAACCTATTTTCTTAAATTAGGATAATATTAAATTGTATTGAATCACCGTCCAATCAGATGCTTTTATTGTAAAAAGCTTTTAGTTAATTGATTTTCAACAATTAATTAGTCTTACCTCCTTTCCCTATAGAGAATAATCGCTTTATTTTCTTCATTTTGAATCGATGTTTTCACTACGTTCTTTTGCCACTTAATCACACATTTCAACACATCTTGATACTTTTAAGGTAGATACTTATATAAAAAGTTCAGATGAATTTTTGGGTGTCGTTTCGAAAACAGTTTCTGGTTTTTTTTTATGCCTACAAGTAATTTATTAGTTATTAGACAAGGTATGTACACCTATTAATTTAGACCTAATTTTTTTACTTTTCATTGGTCGATAAACAATGTTATTAGATTTATTATGTTAAATTTAAAGTATTCGTGAGAAACGATGAACCAAAATGGTATTTTGTCTTTGCGTCAATAGTTTATTACCACTGTAGGTAATAACTACTATTTATCTTCGTTTACTATTTATTAATAGCATGAATAAAACTTAATTTATTAAATCTCATTGAGACAGAAGTAATTGAAATTAAATTTAACATTTAACACAATAGTTTTAGCGTAAAATGATAACAAACACACTCGAATAAAAAAATAATCAAAATTCAAATATTATTAGTACAAATTCAATATTAAATATCATTTTTTAAATTTAAACTAAACTCAAAAAGTACACTCAGCACAAAAAAACTACGCGCACTGTACACGTCGAAATAAAAAACAGCAGAGAAATAGTACGCGAACGTAGTAGTGCGTACGCGCAGATAATTGCGACTGGCGTCCCGTGGGACGACTCATTATTATACAGCGACTGATGTCACTTGATACTTGGTCGACGAAGTTTTAAAGTGTGGCGATAGTTTCTTTAGAAAAAGATTATGACAAAAGATTATTCTTTCGAGTGAAAGACAGACAATTTGACAGTTTAGGCGTAAGCCTAAACAAGCATTATAATATTTTAACATTTTGTAACGCCTTTTTTATAAATGAGAACTGAAGAACTCATACATTGTAACTGAAGAACTTGATACAAATTTCAATATGTACCATTAAATATTTTGATTTTGTCTTGTCCTTTAAGACTTTCACATTAATTCCGTTTGTACGGATCTTTGTTGTAGAATGGCGCAACGTAAATATTGTTATAAAGTTTTCTTCCTGAAAGTTTGTGGTTACAAGTTAAATTTGTATCATATTCCTGAACAAGCAACCGTTATAAAAAGACAGTCAAAAAAAGTCCAAGGACCTAAATCTAAGTAAGAGTTAAGACTTGATTAGACTATGAATTTATTGTAAAGTATCAAATCACCTCGAGACGCATACCCAGTCATACGAATAGCTCTCATTCGCATTTATTATGAGAACTGAGAAACTGACTGTACCTACAAGATAAACATTTTAGTCATCTCGTTAATGGTGATGTAAGATTTTTGATTGTATTGTTTTCATTTTTATAATACTAGCTGATGCCTTTTTAACATAGATAACATAACATATTTAGATAAATCAAACTACAATTAGGTACTGAAAATTCCCCAAATTACCCGTACATATCTTTTGATTCTGGTGTCCTGGTAATTCGAAGTTTTTTGTTTTTTGTTGAAAATTCCCCAAATTACCCGTACATATCTTTTGATTCTGGTGTCCTGGTAATTCGAAGTTTTTTGTTTTTTGTTGAAAATTCCCCAAATTACCCGTACATATCTTTTGATTCTGGTGTCCTGGTAATTAGAAGATTTTTGTTTAAAATTCCCCAAATTACCCGTACATATCTTTTGATTCTGGTGTCCTGGTAATTCGAAGTTTTTTGTTTTTTGTTGAAAATTCCCCAAATTACCCGTACATATCTTTTGATTCTGGTGTCCTGGTAATTCGAAGTCCATTGTGATATCTTTTATTCATCTGCCAAGCAGTAAAGTGCTGGCATTATTGTGTGGAAGCAATGTTACCAGCGAAATTACTTGGCATAACGTGATTCAACAATTCATATTTGAGTGTAGCAGTGCAGTGCCACGTATAATTTTAAATTAAAAAACACTAGATGTCCACTACGTCTGATATGAGCAATCAAGATGCTCACAGTTATGCTAAAAAAGCTATTAGGTAGTAACATCAAATAGGTATTAAGATTAATGGTTTGGTAACATACTGCAGAGAGTTAGTAAACATCGACGCACGAGTAGGTAAATAGGTACAATTGTTTTAGTTCTTAGTTTTTGTATATATGTAACTGTGGTGTCACAATAAAGTACGATTTTGGAAACTACCGTGAGTGTTATACATATTATAAATTCAACCTGAGTACAGCTCAGGTTGAATATTTGTTGAGATACGTCTCAACCACGGTTTCGGACAATTACGATGTCCTTCATTAGGAGTTCACGCCTACAGTAACCGACGCTGACCGAAACCGTGGTTGAGACGTATCTCAACAAATAGTCAACGTGAGTACAGCCGTGTCGTATTTATAATACACAATAAAGTATTTTCTATTCTATTCTAAATTTTCAGACATCTCACATGCATCTGCACGCACCATCAGGTGGGATGTGGTCAATCGTAGGCCTATGTTCAACATAACATAAACACATGTTACCTTCAGCCCTGGCGCGTCGTTCGAACTCGTCGAACAGTCGGTTGACATCGTCGATCTCCCGCCTCAGTCGCCTCAGTTGTGGGTCGGCGGGGTCTCCTTCGGCGAGCAGTTTCTCAGCGTCTTCGTTGAGAGCGCGACGGATCGCTTGACGCTGTTCCGCGCCCATTGCTACGAACTGGAGATAAATGGGTATTGTTAAACAGGTCTGATACTATAAACCGACAAAAACGCACTTTCACAATTTTATCGGGGCTTCCTTTACAGGGGTACCCCAACCGCCTGAGCCATGATGTGCAAACATTACTGTGCTTTGGTAGGCGGTAGGAGGGCACTGTTGCTAGTGAAATTACGGCTGAGTCTTAACATCTTATTTCGAGTAAGAAGCGTTGGTTCAGTACACCCAAAATGTTACATTATTAGGAAATCCTGGGTGACTCTGTGCTGATTATGGGCAGCGTTATCTCTTACCATCAGGAGAGCGTCTTGCTCGTATTCTTACTTCTTTACATAAAGAATATCGCAATAAGCGAGGACGAGACGTACATTTTTATTTATAACTGGAACACTGCACGAAATATAAAAATTCTAATTTAACTTTCTGGAAAGTACACCTTTTATAATGTAAAAGAATTTTCCAGGTCGATTTAGGCGTCTTCGAATTAATCGATGAATGTACATTGTACATAATAGAAGATTCCGTCTAATTACTTCCTGTTTTGAGGTCGATAAAACAAAAGTGTGTGTACCTGTGGGAAGTCCCATCCTTTGACCACCTTGATGGTGGCAAAAATCATGTTCTGACGCATCCTCAGCTGCTTCCTCTGCCATAGTTGGATTATCTACGAGAAAAACACTGTTAGAATCTATTTCATCTATTACGTTTTATAAAGGACTTTCTTTTATAATAGGTTTTAAAAGGGACTAATTTAAAAAAAAAAAAACATTTATTGCCCAATTTAAAGATAAATATACACTAGAGCTTAACATAGATATTATTAACACAGTTAATAGGCAGATTCGCATAGCGCGAGTCGCCGAGTAGGAATTTATGAAGGGAAATAGTCCAGATGCTGATGATGACAATGTGACATCTAAAATGCGTTATTTGAACAGAAACGTGCAAAAATGTCGCATTTGCATGGATTTTCACGCAGTGTCGGACAAGTAGACGGGGCAAAACCCCTGAATCTTAGAATTTTTTAATGTTTTTAGGATCATTTTTTTCATGTTCAAAGCACAGTACTAAATATCACCTTTAAAAACGCGTAACAAAACATACAGTAACAATAATTCACAATTAGGTAAACTATATTCGATGACAGCATTCTACGGGCGACTAAAGAATTGCTTTCTCTAGGTCGTTAGTCGTTATCTAATATTTGCTTTACTATTAAGTAATTACGATGTGAATGATATACATTATTATATACCAGTTTGAACCCATCCTTATTCTTAACTTTTACTTTTATTAAACTTGTTGTCTTCCCAATCATACATGTTGTCTCCCAATGAAACAAGTCGCCTTCGCCTACCCAAATAAACGTGTTGCCTCCCCCAATTAAAGTATTTGCTTCTTCATTAAACTTATTGCTATCCCAATTAAATACGTTTCACACCCAATGAAATCCCCTACTATATCCCTTCACAAGGCTTCCTGCGCAGGCGGTGGCAAGGCCAGCACAGCTCCTGGTAGCTGTTCTTCAGTACCGACACCTGACTATATATCTTCCTACAGTATATATCCTACTCACCCTATCATATCCCTTCCTCAGAGCATCAGCAGTATCCACAGCCTCCTGGGCAGGCGGTGGCAAGGCCAGCACAGCTCCTGGTAGCTGTACTTCAGTACCGGCGCCTCCAAGCCTGACTATATATCTTCCTACAGCATATATCCTACTCACCCTATCATATCCCTTCCTCAGTGCATCAGCAGTATCCACAGCCTCCTGGGCAGGCGGTGGCAAGGCCAGCACAGCTCCTGGTAGCTGTACTTCAGTACCGGCCCCTCCAAGCCTGACTCGCCAGCGGGAACGGCCCGAATTGTCCAGCACTGTGACTGCTGATCCTTTCTCTATCGCGATCTGTGGGACAAATATATTGTTAAATAATGTACATGCATTTTTGTAGGAAAAGTAAGAAATGGCGAAATAACTCATTTCGCATAACATTAACCCGAAAGCAATATACCAGTTATTACTGGTCGCCCTCAATATTGCCGTCTGCCGTAGTCATGGGTGATCTTCATTGCTTCAAAGGCGGCACTAGCCTGGACACCATGAGGCGGCACTAGCTTGGAGACCACGAGGCGGCACTAGCCTGGATTCTGGAGTTCTCACAATACTTACATTAGCATGTTTATAAGCGCAAACAGTGTCAGCCCTCAAGGGCCTGGTGATGGGTGCCCTCCGTTGTTTCAGAGGCCGCACTAGCCTGGACTCCTCCACCAGCCTGGAGACGACTCCTCCGTGACCGTTCAGCTCCTCACGCAACTCCTGCATCCCCTTGAGCAGACGCTCGCCTTGGTCCAGCGTGAACTCCGACTGGGAGAATGTGGTGTTTAGGGCTTCTTCGCGCCTGGTGAAGGAAAAATACACGTTATAATGTACAATTTAAGAGCGTATATATCGAGTGACGCTCTCTCGCTCGCACTATTTGACAAATTTTGAAATATCGATTCGAATGTAATGTGCCCAAACTCGACGGGTTTACTAATAGCCATTGAAGAGTTTCATTAGACACCTCCTGGCTCTATCATCAGATCAGCTCAGTTGTACCAGATTATTAAACTGTCATCAGATTTCTAGACATTTGCAAAGTTTCATTATGATACGACAACCAGAAGTTGGTCAAATTTTATTTGTAAGATTTTTATACCGACTTTGTATGGAAAACTAATTTAAGCGTCTTCAAAATAGACCATGTTTGGAAGCTCATAGCTGGACACGATTGGAGATAGATAACAAGTGTCAAAGCCGAAGTTGTATAAAATTTTATGAGGTTTAATAATGTAGTACAACAAAATATCGTATAACGCACAGTTTTTGACATATAAGCAAAAAACCTAAAAATGGGACCTTCTTCGGCCTCCCCCCCCTCGGGCTCACCTCGGAGGGGTGGGGACTTTTAGTATGTTTATCTCCTAACTAGTCCAAACAAAGTTACTAAGTTAGTTTTTCTGCTTTCGACTTTTCGATCCACATACCCTTTTTGGGCACTCATTGACTGGGCTATTGCACACATTTCAAAAGTGTTTCCAGTTTGATATATTTAAAAATGGCATGAAAAGAATTTTTGAAAGGCAAATTAATTAAAGTCTTTAAAATAAATAATTCTTAGAGTACAGGTATATTCTTAGCGTACAGGTATATTCTTAGCGTACAGGTATATTCTTAGCGTACAGGTATATTCTTAGCGTACAGGTATATTCTTAGCGTACAGGTATATTCTTAGCGTACAGGTATATTCTTAGCGTACAGGTATATTCTTAGCGTACAGGTATATTCTTAGCGTACAGGTATATTTTCGTGCAAGTACAGTGGTTGAGTCTCGCACTGGATGGAGGTGAAGAGAAACAGCACCTAGACTTTATACACAGCACCTAGTACAATTTTGAAAATATCAAAAATCATTCCTATTACCAATTACCATTTCGGCCAACACCTTAGTCCGACCAAGGGGTGCATTGAAAACCAGCGCTGGGTGATCATCTATCTATAGGTATTCACCCAGTATATGCTGAATGCATCCCTTTTGCCAACTGATTATAATTATATATCATTGTACTCTTAACTAGGGCAAGTCGTATATGCGACTCCCCCCCTATTGTAATTTTTAGTTAGTAGGTACTTATTTTTTAGCCGTCTGCATCCAAGCTAAAGCCTTGATGATTAGAGATAGAATAAGCAAATCAACCAATAAAGTTAAGGCCGTTTGGAATACTATTAATAGAGAGACGGGTAAAAGTAAAACTAAGGATACAGAATATAAATTATTACAAAATAATCAATTAATATCAAGTTCTGAAGAAATTGCAAATATCTTTGCGGACTTCTTTTCTAACATCGCGTTAAATTCAACTAAGTCACTTGACTCTTCTCCCGACTTAGCAGTAACTTATCTAAAGGAAAATTTTAAACATGATATACCTGACTTTTCCTTTACACATGTATCGGCAAATTATGTTAGAAAAACGTATAAAAGCCTAAATGTAAAAGCCACTGAAGACCTCTGGGGCCTATCGGTTAAATTGGTAGAGTCGCTTATAGACACCCTTGCTCCTTACTTATCGGAATTGTTTAATTTGTGTATAGATAAAGGCACATTTCCAGACCTGATGAAAGTTAGCAAAGTCACCCCAATCTTTAAATCGGGATGCAAAACTGATCCCTCTAACTATAGGCCGATCTCGGTCCTTCCTGTCCTGAGCAAAGTCTTTGAAAAGATGATGCTGCACCAACTGCTGTCTCACTTCAATCAACACAAAATATTACATCAAAGTCAGTATGGTTTCACCAAGAGTAGATCTACGACTGATGCAGGTAGTCACCTTATGACTCTGATCCTTCAGGCTTGGGAGAGTTCAAGGGATGCTATTGGCGTATTCTGTGATCTTTCCAAAGCTTTTGATTGTGTGGATCATAGCACACTGCTGAGGAAGTTGGAGGTATACGGAATTCATGGAAATGCCTCGAACTTGGTGGAATCTTACTTGTCGGACAGACAGCAGAAAGTGGATATTGGCGGTGTCATTTCATCAAGCCATCCTGTTAGAATGGGAGTGCCACAGGGGTCAATACTTGGTCCATTTTTGTTTCTGGCATATATAAATGATCTCCCTTACATGGTTAAAGACCTAGCAGACATCGTTTTATTTGCCGATGATACCTCGCTAATATTCAAAGTGGATAGGAAAGATAGTGAGCTTGTACATGTAAATAACGCTTTAGTAGTAATATCTAAATGGTTTGCAGCTAACAATCTGTTATTGAATGCGAAAAAGACTAAATGCCTGAAATTTTCATTACCTAACGTTAGGTACATAGAATCGAATGTAGTTCTTGATGGTGAAATACTAAAGCTTGACAATGCAACTTTATTCCTTGGCATGAATATAGATTCTAAGTTACAATGGGGTAATCATATTAACGTATTGTCAGGGAAATTAAGCTCTGCAGCATATGCGGTGTATAAAATCAGGCAACTATCAGATGTAGCTACAGCTAGATTAGTTTACTTTGCATATTTCCATAGTCTAATGTCATACGGTATTTTACTGTGGGGGTCGGCAGCAGATATTGAGACTATTTTCATACTGCAAAAACGTGCAATTCGTGCCATTTATGAGATGCGCCCAAGAGACTCTTTAAAAGAGGTCTTTAAAGAGATAAATATACTGACCCTACCATCTTTGTACATTTACGAAAATATTATGTATGTCAGAAAAAATTTAGATAAATTCAAGTTAAATAGTGACACTCATAGCTTTAATACTAGAAATAAGAATAAGTTAGCTGTACCTCGATTCAGACTGTCCAAAACGAGCCATAAATCATTTTTAGGGAATTGTGTACGTTTTTATAATAAAATCCCTGATGAAATAACGGGGCTCACAGAAGGTAAATTCAAAAGCCGTGTTAAAGACATATTACAAAAGAAAGCCTATTATAAAATTAGCCAATACATAGAAGACAAAGATGCCTGGAAACCTCTGCAACCACCTGTAAATAAATTATGTAACCAAGATAATAATTGTAAACACATATTTAAAAAAAGCAATCCCTATGAGTTTCTTGCTCATTCTTCTCATAGAGGTGCCTTGCGAATGAGCGGTAGAATACTAAAATAAAATGTAAAATTGACTTGCAAAAGTGCTCCATTGTAGCCTATTTGAATAAATGAATTTTGAGTTTGAGTTTTTGAGTTTGAGTTTAGTTAAGCTATTAATTATGCTGTGTTTTTAGTTTGGCAATAAACGGTCTTTTTTTTTTTCTTTTTTTTTTTTTTAATTATATTACTATTTTTATTTTGCATTTATTTCTGTCATTAACAAAAAAGTTACATTCGGATTATAATAATCGGCTACCTTTTCATTTATGCGGAACTAGATCGAGTGGTGGATTTTCACCACGCTCACCTCATTGCTAAATCGCTCCGCATCAATGGAGGGGCAACCTTACTTCTTATTTTATAACTGTAGAACTTACTTCTGTATCCATTTCTCAGCTTCCTTGACCTCTTCGAAGAAGTTGTGGTACTGCGTGGTGTGCTTCAAATGAGTTTCCAGGCAGAGAGTCAGTTGGAGCACCCACGCCCATTGAGATTGCATCACCTAGAAACAATAAGAAAAGGTAGTATTTATACGAGTCAACTTATACCGGAATATAAATCCCACATAATAGTATTAAACAGCAAAAAAGTCCTTCACTAAACATCATGTTGTCTTGTCTTAATATATAAAAGGAAAGATTGACTGATCTATCAACGCACAGCTCAAACAGCTGAACGTATTCGCTTGAAATTTGGAACACAGATTTTTTGATATAGAGCTCCGCTAAAAAAGGATTTTAGGAAGAGTATCTTGTGTTTTTTTTTATGTGATGATGTAGAGGACGAGCAATACGCTCTCCTGATGTTAAGAGATAACGCTGCCCATAATTAGTACAGTGCTACTTAGGATTTCACAATTATGTGAAATTCTAGGAGCACTGCACCAACGCTTTTTACTCAAGAGTCATAAGATGTTAAGCCCAGTAATTTCACTAGCTACAGTGCCCTCCTACTGGAGCACAGTAATGTTTGCACATCACTGCTCAGGCGGTAGAATAACTGGCACTGTTGGGGTTCCCACCTAGACGACCTCCTGCAAAGGAAGTCTACCCCCGGTAAATATTTTAAAATAAATATTGCAGGGAATATACTTAACAAAACATCCAACCAATCCGTGTTTTCTCAACATAATAAACGGCGATCACAATAGGCCAATCGCCAATCATGGCCGATGTGATACCATAGCCGCAATACATAAAAAAAAAACCAACCTGTAGATGCGACTCGATAGTCTTAGTCGCGGGATGATGCTGAGCGATGAGCGCCTCTCCTCTATCGATAACGTTGCTGAACTGGAGCTCTCTCTTCTCCAGGGATGACATCAGTTGCTAAGGAGAAATGGACATTATTATTAGTATTAAAGATAAGGTTGGATTTTGCATTACCTACTGAGCTACTAGCGCTTCAATTGTTTTTTAGTGAGGTTGGATTGAATTAATTAATATTATTAATTAATTATTTTTAATTATAATTTTTTAGCATTTTTAAATTAAAGCCAAATTCGAATGGGATTGTTGCGGCCCGATCGAGCTGTACGGGAGTTTAAAACTTAAAATCGTCTATCAAATAAGGACGATACGCAGACTATTCCTGACAAATTCCAAGGTTTTTCTATAAAATTTCTATAAGTGGGAATACGAACAAGACGCTCTCCTGATGGGTAAGAGATAACGCTGCCCATAATCAGTACAGATCAACCTAGGATTTCAATGATGTAAAATTCTAGATGTACTGCACCAACGCTTCTTACTCAAGAGTCATAAGATGTTAAGACTCTTCAAGCCCAGTAATTTCACTAGCTACAATGCAATCTTACAGAAGCAGAGGCGGTATTTATGGACGAATATAAAGAAATCTAAAGTTAATTTTACTATTTGCAGAAGTACAGTCAACTACAAAGAGATGTATCCATGGTAGGCTTACAAAATGAAGTAAATTTTCATTTGCCACAATGAACTACCCTTGGTTCGTGACATTTCTAGTAGCAATCAAACTTTATATTATCATCGACTCGTTTAATATGCAACAATGATGTATCCCACTACTTTTCCTTAGGTGATACATAATAATAGCATTTAAAATGAATCGAATAAAGTATAAGATTTGGTGGATACTGAAAATGTCACGAAGTAAGGGTAAATAATTTTTGCATACTAAAGTTCCTTCATTTTGTAAGACTAACATGGATACATCTCTTTGTAGTTGACTGTACTATAGATAAACAAGCACATTTAAAACAAAACGCAAATAAGAATAAATTAAACGAAGATCAGAAACGAACCTCTTTGTCGTCTCCAAAGGAATGCTTGCATAAAAAAACACAATTTTAAAAACTAATTGTAACACAATTTTACATAAACAAGGATATTTTGGCACGTGGCCAATAATAATACTAATTATATTACTTAGCTATTTGCTACAATAGCGCTACTTTTCTAAAAGGTCACATGCCAAAATATTTTTGTCTCTAACATATACTGTATAATAATATTGAAATAGTGGAATATAAGATTTTTTATAAAAAATATAATATGAAAATTGTCTTGTCAATAGGGGAATGCTACCATTGAGCCTATTTTCTATTCATGGACTCAGAGACAGACTACGATAACCCGTCAAGCGACAGATTCGCCAGAAGTCGCTTGACGAATGGAGTCGTAGATACACGACTGGAACTACTGCTGGAGTAACTAAAATGTTCTTCCCGTGCGCGGTTGGAGCGTATAGAATTGTGAGGAATCTAAAGCTGTCGGGAGTCCTAAGTCAAATACTGACTGGGCACGGCGGGCTCTCGGAGTACCTGCACCGATTCAAATGCAAGGAGAGCCCATCGTGCACATGCGATCCCGACAAACAAGAATCGATTCCTCACGTTCTATTTGACTGTCCAGTCTTCGGCCGCCAGCGGGAGGATCTTAAGCAAAAGATTAGGATGGAAGTGACAGCAAGAACAATAGTAGACATAATGAAAGGAAAAGAACGCGAAGATTTTTTGACATATGCGGAAAAAGTAGTAAGAAAAGTGAATTTAAAAAATAAATAGCGATAGCGCACATTAGCGCAAGGAAAGAAAAAACAAGAGGATGAAGATAAAAGAAAGGAAAATAAAATCCCTGTCCCACACACGGGGGAAATATAGAGCTAAAACAAAAAAAAAAAAAAAAAAAAAAAAAAAAAAAAGACTACGATAACCGTCATCCATTACCCTTAAATAAAAACATGAATGTACTTTTTGTAGCCTATCAATATCCGGAGATATTTCCATAAACACAGCTCTAACGGTTATTTAGATATTAACGTCCATAAATCCCAAATATTAAGGGTTCTGACGCAGGTGTAGATCAAAATTCTAACCACTGGGTTAGTCCAGAGGACTTAATGAGTATCGTATCCAATAATAATAATTGAGGTTTATACACCAACAGAACAGGTTGCCCTACTTACACTGTCAGTCAAATCACAATTTATAGGTTGTGTGGCTTATATGTCGCAGTTTCAGGTCGCCGAGATGACTACTTTGCCTGCAACATGACTTAACGACTGCCTCCTACATATCTTATAGGAAACAGCCGGGACCCACAGTTTTACGTGTCTTCCGAAACACGGTAGCGTCCAGGCGAAAATCTATGCCACACTGAGATTATAACCCAGGACTTCCGGCTTACAAACCGGACCAATTGCCACTGGGCCATGGACAAATAGGTAGCTGGATGAATATAAAGGATTTTGGAAACTACCGTGAGTGTTATCCATAATATGGATATAATATTATAATATTATTATAAATACGACACGGCTGTACTCACGTTGACTATTTCGTTGAGAAATGTCTCAACCACGGTTTCGGAATTACGATGTCCTTCATCAGGAGACATTTCTCAACGAATAGTCAACGTGAGTACAGCCGTGTCGTATTTATAATATAAATATAAAGGAAATGAAACTAGTAAATTTGTATCACGATATAATAGTAAAGATTACCTCATAATAATGTTGTACAGCTGGCAGGTTGATGTGAGGATCGGCCCAGTCCCTGGACAACTCCACTTGTTCCTTCTCGTTGAGCCAGTTCAGCTCGGCCGTCGCTGATTGAAGGAAGTCTTGGAGAGCGTCCAAATCTGACATGCTGTAAGGAAAACAGGCTTTTAAGGGTCTGTAGAGCTGACTAACACTTTGTTAACTAAAAGAATACATTAATAGGAATTTAGAGATATAAATTATATGGTAGATATTCTGAATTCCGGCGTCTTGCCACTCTTAAGTAAGTCGTTAATAGCTATCTTTTCTTGAAAATCTTGCAGGGAGATAAAAAATGATATTTACAAAGGTTACCAGCAATAGATACTTTGAAAAATTTAAGAGCGCTTAATCCACGGGACGCTCTCGCGCTCGCACTTTTTGACACAATTTGAAATATAAGAATGAAAGTCCCGATAAATTCATAGAATTAACTTTTTGAAAACTCTCAATAGGGGCGCTGCACAATATTATTGCACACTTTTCAAAGGTTTTCTCAGTGTTATAAATTAAAAAATGGCATGAGAAGAGTTTTAATTAAAAAAAAAATCAAAAATCGCATTACCCTTAACGCTAAGCGCAGAGAAGAGCGCGCTAGTTTTGAGCAATCATAGTATTTGATTTTTTTTACATTTCTATTCCAGCACAGTGTCAATTTTAGTCCACTCCGAGACAGAGGAAACCTGTACATATGTATATTACGTACCAAGTCTTTAAAAGAAATTTCTAAAGGAGATTAATAAAACATTTACTTACCGCTTAGTGCTGGTAGAAAGTAACTCAGCGTACAACTTCTGCAGTTGACTCAAATGTTGGTTGTACAGCGCCAACTCTTCACCCGAGAAGTTCGCTCGGTTGTGCACACATTGCTCCACCTATAAAAAGAGTTCATGTAAAAAAAAGCAATCGTTCACTTTACGAACAGCGCTTTCAGTCTCCATGCAACATCGAGCCCTCTCGCTGGGAATCTCTCGCTCAGATGCGACCAGAAAGGAGGCGACGTGTCCAGGAGAAGCTTTATTCTTTCGAGGATGAAAGAAGGCAAGAACTTGATCGTAAACGTGACCAGCTTAACGCAAGACCAACTTTTAACATCCACTATAACTACGTTAACGGTACCCTAACGTGCACATCTTGCTCTCGCACGTTTACTGCAAAAATCGGGTACATAACTACGAGTAAATAAAGTACTTACTTCCCTAATTCATTGGTACATAAGCCATATGAGGGCAAAACATTTATAAATCAATGTAATAATACCTGTTTAACCAAGTCACTGAAGCCGAGAACGGCTAGGTAGATTATATTTCTTAGTCTCCCTTATTTTGAGAAAAAAGTCTTGCCCCTTTTCTTCTCCTCGCACTGTAATCAACATATCTGTTCTTCTGCCTCACAAAAAAGGGAGTGAGATCTCCCTTTTCTCTTTTCACTCTTTGTTTCTATTTTTGGGATCAAGACCACTTCACCAAATCGGTAGTCAATTTCACAATGGGAAATATTCCTAATTTTAGACACTTAGATTGGAAGATGTACAAAGCCCATACCTTGGAATGGAACTGGTCGATCTGTTTGTGCTCCCGTTGATGTTTGTCGAGCTCGTGCTGTACTGTCTGCAGGTCGGACCCGTACTCGGATTCATGCAGCTTTTTCTGTTAACAATATAATAGTAATTAGAAAAATAGGTAAGGAAATCACGACAGAATGTCCTATTTTCTACAATGTGATATTTAATATTATACAAAAATTACGTCTAAAATGCCACAATATAATAATAATAGTCTTCAGAAGATCACAAGTAATGGAATATTATATTCCATTACTTGTGATCTTCTGAAGACTTCATCCCAGTTTCTTCACCCAGAGGCTTCAGTGAAGTGTTGGAACATGGGGTATCATAGACCCTGATCTCTAAAGCCATCCAAGTCTCCAAAAATAATCATGGTCTCCAAAAGATGCCCAGTAGAAAAATATACCACGTTCTTACGAGATCTTCCTTACACAACTAGTGATTTCAGTACGGGGTTGGAACTTGGTTTCGCAAACCTAGACCTTTATCTCCAGATAACTAGAGAAAGTAAGAAGATGCTCTATCTTCTTAGCAATATGTTCTTACCAGTTTCTCCTTACACTACCTAGTGGCTTCAGCAAGGTCCTGAAACTTGGATTTGCCGTTCTAGATCCTGGTCTCCAGGACCGTCCAGATCTCAAGGACAACCCCTCTCTCCAGAAGGCCACAAAGGAAAACAATAACAAAAGGAAAGGAATATAATAGGTTTTTACCAGTTTCTCCTTACACCACCTAGTGGCTTCAGTGAGGTGTTGGAACTTGGGGTCAGCATCATGGACTCTGGTCTCGAGGACCGTCCTGGTCTCCCTGCGAACGGTGGTCTGTTGGACCGGCAGACGGACGGAGGACAGTCGTGGGAGCAGACGTCCAGTGAAGGATTGACGAGCGTTCAGCCAGCGGTCGTGGATTTGTTGTACTCTGGAAGAAAAGAAATTACCATGTATTATGCCTTTGACCACTATCTCGTCTGAAACTTAAAGGGATTCCATGAGGAAATCGTTATTTCATACATTACAAATGAAAACAATGACGCTAAATGACCTTATTTATGAAACTAACTGATATACCATAATATAATCTTACCGAGAAAGATATTATTATAATCTGAATCGGAGACGTAAGAAATACATTTTCTTATTTAGTATGACGACCATGAGCATGAGTATAAACATATACTAAGTAACTTAATTTAGTAAATGCAGTAGCGAATATCGCTCATGTTTGCATTGGTCTTAATATTGAATATTGACTGAAGTAAACAAAGAGGTCGATTTTCAGAGATTCTTGGAAGAGCAATCACGCCAACTCTCGAGTCGATCAAGTATTTTTAAGGATACAATTATTTTATGATTTCAGACAATCTTAATAGAGTTTATTTCTACTTCAACTCACCTCCTATGTAAATCAGCGGCCTGCGGGTACCGTCCCTCCCTGAGCGCCTGTGCATCAGCGAACATCTCCTGTATGGTGTGCTCCATGGCCCTCAGGTCGTGCTCTATCTGTTCCGCGGCTTGCTTGGCCTCGGCGGGGTGCACGCCGCGCTCCACGCGACGGATCTCGCTCTCGATGTGTCGCTCTACGTTGTCTAGCCCGGTTTCGGTCTGTTTGATGTCCCTGGAAGATGATGAATGTTTGAGAAGTTGCTTTTTGATTGAAAAGTCATAAAAGAGTAGGAGCATAGATATAAAAGTAGTAGGAGTATTGAATCAGATTTGATTAATTGACAGACATCTGTCACATCAACCACAAACAATAGTTTGATTCCCTACAGTTCCTTTACCTGTGCAGTTTAATATTACCTGCTGATGCCCTATTTTAGGGCACTATAGGAAAACTATAATAGATTTCTTTACGTCTGCAGTTTTAAATCCTCTGATGATGCCCTACAGCAGTTCTCACAACGTATGCTATTACCTACATGACATATACATACTTGGTTTCCTACAGTTCTCTTTACTAGTACTCTTTTATTTCTCTGATGATGGCCTACAGTTCCTAAAGATAACTTTGTAGTTTCACATTCGTAATATTCTCTGATGATCTCCTAAACTTCTCTTTAATAAAATCCTCCATGATGCCCTGATGATGATACATTAGTCTACAGTCCCCTCACCTGTGCAGTTTCTCAGCCAGCCGCTGCAGCCGCTCCAGACGCCTGATCTCATCAGTGAGATCCCTCTCCCTCTCTTGCTGCGCCATCATGAGGCGAGACCACGCTTGCTCGAGCGCCTCCGGTCGCAGCGTCGGCTCGATGTCGCACTCGCCTACTGTCTCAAAGTATTTCTGGAAAACAAAGTAAAATGTCATAAAAATAGTAAAACTGGCCAATGAATCGTTGCTTAAGATGAGGCATCTTAAGCAACGATTCAGTCGAAGAATCAACATGATTGCCTAAGAAATAAATAAATAATTTATTGTTGTTATTTGGACAAAGCGTATTAGCGTATACAGGGTGCACAGGATGTTTCCCAGCGTTGATTTTCAACCCTAACACCCTATTTTTGAAACCCTGAGATATTAGTTGTCGGATCTCGTCATGTTCAGTATTTTCGCTAATATCATGAGTCCGGAAAACAGTAGTAGTGTGGTAATGGTACAGTAATGTAAATTACTTCTTGACAAGCAACTATGGTGTCGTACTTCAGACACTATAATGCAACATGGTATGTTCGTATTGCCTTTTTAATGCAACGATCAAATATACCTGGATAATACATATATTAGATCGTTCGACATGAGAGCCAATGAACTCAACATAGAAGATGCCGAAGACCGAGTAAAGTGGAGAGAAAGAAGTAGGAAAGTGGACCCTGGCTATTAGCCAGAATATACGCTAAGAAGAAGAAGAATTAGATCGTTGTTTAAATGTCCTTACCTCCAGCTCCCTGTAATGGTGGAAAAGCTTCTGTTTCTCGCGCTGACGGAGCGGCACCTCCTCGTTGCGGAACCGGGTGCTCTCGCTGAGCAGCTTCTTCATTTCTATCAAAGTTGACGGGAAAGCACGGTCCTGGGGAACAAAGTTAACATGTTAGTATCATGAATATGGCTTGACGTCACTCTTCAATCGATGTTCTTAAAATGTGTGTCCAACTTATGAAGGCCGCATGGTCCTGCCTACTGCTTAACTCTTTTCGTCTATCTCATTTTTTTTTATTTGAGCCCCTTACCCTTCTGGCATTCTGGGGGGACTCAAAGTTGTTATGCCCTGGTCCCGTACGCGTATCGAAGACTCATTGAATATAGAACTATTGTTTATTGCCAACAAGTGATGGTCGGCTACAATTTCAAGAGCCAATTCTGGGCGGGCGCTTCGCCTTCGGGATGAGCATTTGGAAGACTTGTTCTTCCAAATCCTCCTCCCCTCTGGAAAACTGTCTTTGGAACACTTGTTCCAAGTCTTCCAGAACCTGTAGTAAACAGCAGGAGTAAAACATTGTTGGACACGGTTTCAGAGAGTATATTTACCTGCATGAGCGCACACTTCTCGTGCAGCCAGGCGCGGTGCTGCGCGGCCTGCTCGGTGTAGCCGGCGGCGCGCCGCTGCGACTCCGCGTCGAAAAGGGGATGGACCGCCGGCGGCTCCGGGAATGTCTCGTATAGGGACGAGATGTACGTGATGAGGGACTTCTCGTCGGGTTCATGGGTGTCCACATCTGGGGGAGAAAGATTACAGTTAATCAAGGTTGTAGGTATAGTATGGAGTCTAGATGGCGAGTACTTGTCGCCCCACCCACGAGAATATATATCTTAATAATATTGTAAACGTGAAAGATTGTAAGAATGTATGGATGTCTGAATGTATGTTTGTTACTCTTTCACGCCCAAACGGGTGGACCGATTGAGCTGAAATTTGGTATAGATATAGCTTAGACCCTGAAATAACACATAGGCTATTATCCAGCGGGTAAAACCGCTGGGCGCAGCTAGTAGTAGTTTAGTATAATAGACCCACGAGATGGCGCGCGCTGTGTTTCCGTGCGCCCATTGAGAGGGTGGGGTGAAATTTCTCTTCGCCTCACCGGGGAGGAGTCCTCCTGTCAGTGATGACCAAACGCCGTGAACAAGTACATCCGCCTACCTACTGCCCCGGCATTATAGCATCCCGAAGGAAAACCCACAGGTTTATAGTGTTGAAATATGGTATCACATGGAGTGGACTGGCAGGGTCTCCATGAAATGTTGTATGTTGGTGTTGTTACTTGCAGGAGCGTAGGGTGGTGGAGACGGAGGAATAAATACAAGTTTACTCCATGACTGTCGTTTATTGATTACCCTATCTTACAACTAGTTTAATTAAAGAAGACATAGTTTCTTCCGTGTTGACACTGGACAACGTGATGTTTATCTCTGTACGTGGTTTGAGATGATAACTTAGCTTTACGTGATTTCTACTCATGATTAAAGTAGGAAGCGATTTGTGCATGTCATACTCTACAACTCCCCTAAAAGTTTCAGGGTACCTCACTCCCCCTTTTTTTTTTACAAAAAAAATTACATATAGAAAGCAAGAGTGTCCACGTTGTTGCAGCATCAACATTACAATAATAATTATTATTAAAATATTTATATAAAGTTAATTTCCTTATAGTACCTATGTAGTCTTAATTAAATGTACAATGCAGTAGGCATAAAATATTATGTAACTAAGTAAACAATATTATATTATCTATGTTTTAAACAATTTTGTATTCCTTATATTATGTACCTACTATTACTTCTTTATTGTCCTTAACTATCTTAACATTAGGGCTTAAAATTTCAATAACTTCAAAGGCTAGGCACGTATAACTTCTCTTATAATTAAGTGTATTAAATATCATGTCGTATTTTACTTTCAGAGTCTTGTTTACCCAACAACAAATACTTTTTTTTACCATACTTATCCATATCTTATTACCATAATTATCTATACCTTGGGGCCCACTAAACCTAAACTTACTCTATCGAATGCTGAATTTATTAGCAGTTGTACTAATTGTCTAACATTTTTTTATTTGTATGTTCCTGTATTTGTCAAATCTTACACCTCGTGACGTACTTAAAGACGTCATTTGTCATTCCTGGTCAAAAGTAACGCGTTTTAATTATCTATCATAACATACGATTAATACCTGCATGTACGCTAGTGGGTAATGAATGGTAATCGTTCAAAAATTCTTCTGGTTTCGTCTTTGTCAGTAATTCTCTTTACTTTTCCGCAATTAAAAATCGTGGAGACGCTATTTAATATTGCTTCAACCTATGATGCAACAATTTTATAAATTATATTTACCATTACTCTTATCCTTTATTATGAGTAATTCCTAACATTAAACTCTTAGCACATGCTTTCTAAATCTCTCGCTAACACCCGTAGGGTCGATTACGATCGAGAATGAAGAAGAACCGCGTATTGCGATGTTGCGTATGTGCGAGTACAATAATTTGCGTCTAAAAATGTATTGTACATTTCCTAAATCTCTCGCTAACACCCGTAGGGTCGATTACGATCGAGAATAAAGAGAAACCGCATAAAGCGATGGTGCATAATACTACAATTTACGTATGAGAATATACCTATTACTGAAACCTCTCAAACATTTTTCGTGAAAACCATCTGAAAATCGTAACTCGAGAATGTCCTTCGGTCTTCTGAGAACTTCAACGGCCGCAGGGTGATCAATCCCTTGGTCGGTAGAAGAGTCAGTTGACTGTTGGTCATCATCTTCGTTACGCAATCTCCTACTCTGATGTCTCTTAATAACGATTTACCGTTAATTTATGCATTACTTTCAAACCTTGTGACGTAACCGGGAGTCGGACTAATGCGCCTGCAGTTGCATTATTCCGTTACCTATATCCACATTACTATTTTTCCTACGTTCAATAATCGCAAACTCTGTGTGTCGTAATTAATTACTGCTTTATAACGATAGAAAAAACTTCTAATATTCCATCTGCTAAACGTGACAAATCCCGTAAATTCATCACGTAAAATTTCTCTGTAAATACTAAATCATCATACTAAAAACTCTAAATTCACATAAATAAGCTTCCGTAACTAAACTATCTACTGCTTATTCCTCTGCTACTTATTTTATCATGACATAATTACTTTAAAAACGTCTATTATTCGATTAACTCTTTGAATTCGATGAGTGGTTATCATATTTCAAAACACAAACTTGCAACTCTATCAATTAATAGCTACATTGTACTACCTACATATGTATATCCATATCGAATTCTACAACGATATTTGTATTATAATTTAAAACAAACGTTAATTAGTCATAAGTTCAGTAGTCTCAAAAACTGCTTGTTCAGTGCATTCCGAGTGCACGATAACCTTGACATAATGCGCGATTAGTTAACAATATTCTGCTGACTATAATAACTACTTCTATTTACAGTTCCGTGAAATGGACAAAACTCACTATTAATCGAGTTTCCTTATAACAGACAAAACTTAATATTCCAATTATAAATTAGCGCAAGTCTTTAGTTACTTTAAACTACTGTACACACTATTATAACAATAATTAAATTCCACCATTACAAAAAAAAACAAAACAAATTATGACAATGGCTTATTATGTCTAGAACTTAGCTGGACACGGGCATCTCCATGCAGTATGATTTTTCTCGGGCTGGGGCAGAGCACGGGCGGGGCGGGGCGGGCGCTGCTCTGGCACGGCGGGGCTGCAGCTGGCGTCGGCTGCGGCGCTGCTGGCTTCGTGCTGTTGGGCCGGGACTCCGTGGGACGGGAACACCTTGGACATCGCTCGTTCGCTTGTAGGCTTCTTTATAACCGCATTAGGGACTCGGCGGGACTGAGGGCGGTCGCTAAGCCGCTTGCGTTTTATGGTCGCAACCTCTTCCTCAGGGTAGAAGTTCGCCATCTCGTTCTCAAAGCTGGACGTCGTGGTATCTTACTAAACTCTCGGTGGCATGGCTTCTGTGTGGCGTGGCGATGCTGGTGAAGTCATCTTGGAAATTACATTGTGGGAGGTGGCGGGGCTGGCATGGTCGGCAGGATCTTCGTCAAATTTACACGGGGAGGACTGGACTGGGCCATGAAATGTTGTATCCACGTAGCTCGAACTGGCAGGGTCGCCATGAAATATGGTATCACATGGAGTGGACTGGCAGGGTCTCCATGAAATGTTGTATGTTGGTGTTGTTACTTGCAGGAGCGTAGGGTGGTGGAGACGGAGGAATAAATACAAGTTTACTCCATGACTGTCGTTTATTGATTACCCTATCTTACAACTAGTTTAATTAAAGAAGACATAGTTTCTTCCGTGTTGACACTGGACAACGTGATGTTTATCTCTGTACGTGGTTTGAGATGATAACTTAGCTTTACGTGATTTCTACTCATGATTAAAGTAGGAAGCGATTTGTGCATGTCATACTCTACAGTGTGTATCCCCGCCGCGCCCATCTTTGGCGGGGGTCCCACATACCAGCGCAAGGTGACGATGCGTAACACATATTAGTGAGTAAAAAAGGCTATAAAGTCAGCCCTTGTCATGAAAATTAATAACAAAGTTGACCAGCACAAGCAAGACTATTCACTTATCCGTCAGGGAACCGAACAGAAGACCGAATTGTGAAAACTGTATGAAATGACGTATCAAATCGATACGACGTAATGCGTCATTTCATACATTTTTGAAAATTCGGTCTTCGGTTCGGTATCCTGACAAATAAATAAATAGCCTTGCAGATACTTCTGTGTATAATGTATAACACGTTTCGGCACGATATTCACTAAACACCTAGCCTATAGCCTAAAGAGTAACATACCTAAGTCTAAAGGCTACACCAATTACTCCAGCCGTTTATCTTGACAATGCAGCGGAGGTTGGATCATTATTCGCGCCAAATTAAACACGTAACGCGCACGTAATTGTGAACATTACATTGTTTTAGGTCCTTGCCTCAAGACCTTAGGTTTCGATTCAGTGACTATTTATTTATACATACTATTCACAATTTATAAATGAAATTTTCGATACCAATTTGTTAAAAAAGTTAACTTCGCCACGATGCGATTTTCAATGAAGCGAGGGTGAGATGTATCCCGCTTTCTATATTTGTTAGCAACCATCTTCGGCTGCATCGTCGCTTTAGATCAGGTGGGATCGTAGTCAAATGCTTACATATCACTACATATTATAAAACAAAGTCGTTTCCCGTGTCTGTCTGTCCCTATTGCATGTTTTTATAATAGACTAGCTGCGCCCAGCGGTTTTACCCGCAGTAGATACTTATGTAGCCTATGTGTTATTCCAGGGTCTAAGCTATATCTATACCAAATTTCAACTCAATCGGTCCACCCGTTTAGGCCTGAAAGAGTGACAAACATCCATCCAGACATCAAGACATCCATTCTTACAAACTTTCACGTTTATAATATTAGTAAGATGAGTGATTTAAGAGTAAGGTTTATAATGCATAATACCTCCCTCTATAGTAGAGATACACTGATTATTTTCTGTTTGGCCCTACGAAGTGCGCGCGGGTCCACTAGCAACGAATATAAAAAAGTAGCGGTCTTAGCACTAGCTACTAGCCAGCAGGACTATTCACTTATCCGTCAAGGAACCGAACCGAAGACCGAATTGTCAAAAATGTATGAAATAACGTATTAAATCGTATTGACTTGATGTGACATTTCACGTCATTTCATACATTTTTGACAATTCGGTCTTTGGTTCGATTCCCTGACGGATAAGTGAATAGCCCAGCAGGGTTATTCACTTATCCGTGAAAGAATCGAACCGAATACCGAATTGCCAAAAATGTATGAAATGACGTATTATGTAGATACAACTTAACATGACATGTCACGTCATTGCATACATTTTTGACCATTCGGTCTTCGGTTCGGTTCCCTGACGGATAAGTGAATAGCCCTGGATCATAGAAATAAGACAAACGACGAAAAAACGATAAAGTTAAACGACGCCGCGGCAGACCCAGGCGGAGATGTCGAGACGAATTGGACTCTTCTAGTCCCAATTGGCAAACCATGGCCCTTGCACATGAGGAATGGAAGGAGGGAAGAGAGACCTTTGCCCTGCAGTGGGACGACAATGGCTAAGATAAATAAATAAATAATAGAAATAAGACAAGCCCTGGATCGAAAGCTACACCACCAATATATGGCAACTTTAAAACAATAACTGACAGGTCATGTCCTATGGCAGGTGAGGCGATTGTTATTTTATTGTCTATTGTTCGTCTCATCCATGATGACGTCATTATCTTACTCATACAAACTTGTATGGGATGTATGAATTATGGTTTTGAAGATATGATTTAGATTGGTATTCGAGGCCCTAGCATAGAATTATGCTTGTAAACTTTTGTATCTATATTATACTAAAACTTATGTAGTGTGGAAACTTATGTAGTGTGGAAACTTATGTAGTGTGAACTTTAGAAAGTGGAAAAAGTGGTTCTAATTTCGAGTTTACTTTGATTTAAAATGAACAGAATTTAAAAAAGAACTAGACACACTGTGCTAGGCCTTCTGCCTTATAAAGCTTTAATCCTATAGAGCTCTTAATCTAACAAAATAAGGTCAATAAAAATAAAAGATACTTTTCAAACACCCATACATAAAGTCCGCCATTTTCATGCCTTTTTTATTTCTTAACAGCTTACCCTTTGAGTATAAGTAATTTCCCTTCCGTTTATTCATGTTTTTAGCATAAAAGAAATTATTAATTCATTAAAATACTACGCTAAAAAACTCATCGCAAAGAATGTTCCCACAAAGCGCGCGCGCATCGATTCGATTCCAAAACATTTATTCGAATTTATTGAGCGTGAAGCGTCGGTGCAAAATACTATGATGTGGGAAAGAGATGGAGCATCAAGTGAGAATTAATTCAGTGTGATTATTGTTAAAGGAAAGAAATGTGTTGCTGATTAACCAGCACTGCTATAAAATAAAGTTGCTTCCCACTGTCTGTCCCTATGTATGGTTATATCTTTAAAACTACGCAACGGATTTTGATGCGGTTTCATTATTAGATAGAGTGATTCAAGAGGAAGGTTTAATATGATTAAAACATGCATAATATAGTAGAAGAACACTGATAATTTTTTATTAAGCGCGACGAAGTGCGCGCGTGGATACACCTGTGTACAGTCAACTACAATAAGATGTATCCATGTTAGTCTTACAAAATGAAGGAACCATAGGCGTACCCAGCTTTTGGCCTAGGGGGGGGCAGGCAGATTTTTTTACTGAACTTGAACTTTATGCCTATGTTATGTACCTATATGTTTTAACGTTGAGTGGGTAGGACCTATTTAAAGGTACACCACACTTTGATTTCGTCGCTAGAGTGGTAAGAAAATTAAAATTTTCTTCCCTTAAATAGCGCGAGCAGCTTGCTGCGAGCCCCGAGAAAATTTTATATTTTTGGTAGCAAAAATACTGCAGTTAATTTGATGCGAGCGGTACATAAATTAAAATATACTTCCATTAAAAAAGCGCGAGCAGCTTGCTGCGAGCGCCAAGAAAATTTTATATTATTGGCAAAAAAAAGTGCGGTTAACTTGCTCCGACCAGTGAAAAATTTATAATATTCTTCCTTAAAATAGCGCGAGCAGCTAGCTGCGAGCGCCGTGAAAATTTTATATTTTTAGCAACGAAAAGAGTGCGGTTAACTTGTCTGTTGTCTGAGCGGTTGGAAAATTAAATTATTCTTATTTAAAACAGCGCGAGTAGTTTACTGCGGGCGTCGAGAAAAATTTTATATTTTGGACTACGAAAAGAGTGATGTAATCTTTCGCTGAGGGGTTAGAAATTTAAATATTCTGACATATAGGAGCGCATACAGCTTGCATCGGGCCGGGCGGCGAGAAAATTTTATATTTTGGACAACGAAAAAATCAGTAAATTTGCTTCGAGCAGTAGGAAAATTAAAATATTCTTCCGTAAAATAGCACAAGCAGCTTGCTGCTATCGCCAAGAAAATTGTATATTGACAACGAAAAACGTATGCAGTTGTCATTTTCTGAGCGGTTAGAAATCTGAGTATTTTTTATATTTCTGACTACGAAAGGTGAGCTTAGTTCGTTCCGAGCTGCAAGAAACATGAATGTTCTTACTAATAAAGCGCAAACAGTTTACTGCGAGCCGAGAAAATTTTAAATCTTCATTATGAAGAATGTGCGAACGGCTTATTTCGAGCCCAAAGAAAATATCCCATTTCTGACCACATGTAAGAGATACATATACTACTACTGCCTCTATAGCTAGTAGCTATAGAGGCAGTAGTAGTAACATAGTTACCTACAACTTGGTGCAAGTGCCAAGAAATTTTATAAATATGATGACAAAATGTGAGCATTTAGTACGCTCCGAGTGTGTAGTGGTGAAAAAATTAAATATTATTACTAAAAAGCTAAAAAATATGTAAATTCTGACTACGAAACGTGTGTGATCGCCTTATAAGCTGCGTGCCAAGAAATTTTATATATTATTCTACAGATATAATATAAGACATTCGATTTCCAGGGGGGGGCAGCTGCCCCCCCCTGCCCCCCCCTGGGTACGCCTATGGAAGGAACATTTAGTATGCAAAAATTATTTACCCTTCGTGACATTTTCAGTATCCACCAAATCTTATACTATTTTCGATTCATTTTAAATGCCATTATTATGTATCACCTAAGGAAAAGTAGTGGGATATATCATTGTTGCATGTTAAACGAGTCGATGATAATATAAAGTTTGATTGCTACTAGAAATGTCACGTACCAAGGGTAGTTCATTGTGGCAAATGAAAATTTACTTCATTTTGTAAGCCTAACATGGATACATCTCTTTGTAGTTGACACGTCCTGCACGGAAAGTCCCACATAAACCCCCCGTACCCTAGACGGTTTGATACTCGTAAAGGGTATTTTCTCGCTGCGCCGTTAAAAAAAGTCGAAGAAAATTACAGGAATTTAATTACCTTCAGGGTCCAGAAGACGAGTAACGCCATACTCCTTCTCGACCACATGGAATGCTGTCTCCAAGCGCTCACGGACGTGTCTTGACCTGGAAATAGAAGACACATCTTAGTATTCTCGCTCCCGATTCTATTAGGTACTTATGCTAAAGTTTGGATGTCTGCCTAAGAGGAGGTAAAATTCCTGACTCTCATGCTAGGGCTTGGCACTAACTAGCCCTTGGTATTATTGCCCTTGGTATTTTAAATCCTACTGTTAATTTGTGGGCTCCCTCGGCACAGGCCCAGCCTAGTGAGGGAGTCACAGGCTCTTACATAAAAAAAACTCTAGTAATATAATACATATTGCTAAAATGTTTTTGTATTGCATGTTCTTTAGTTAAATAAATATTTTTTCATTTTCATTGGTCTTCAACACAAGAAAACGCCAATCCTACTGTTTTGCTTCTGAGACTCAGCTTGGAGAGCTTTTAGGTCCTTCAGGGCTTCGTCCTTTTAGTGGAACTTTGAACGTTTCATCACCCGCTTGCCAGTAGCGCGTCATCTTGGCAGCGACTTAAAGGCGACCCAATCACCATGAGGTGAAGAAGAAGGCTTACTCCAGTTTTCCCCACCAAGGAATCCCCCTCGGGGGATTCCATTACATATGTGTAAAATTTTCCCCACCGTCCCCAAAATCTCTTATTCCAGGAAATAACCAGAATTACACTCTTACCTGATATTACGCCAGTCTATCAGATCAGGACGGTTCCTATGAATGAGCGCGTTGAAGGCGAGGCCGTCCCTCCACGAGGATGTGAAGTCGCTGACCCTCACGCCAGGGTACTTGGCAGTGGAGCGCCGCGCCCAGCTCAGCAGGGCTTCGCGGGCTGTCACGTTGGGCTCTTGGCCTACCACGATGTCTGAGATCTGGGGAAGAAATTAGATGATAAGTAAAACGGTCATGTATCATATAAAACATAAAAATTAAATTAACGTAACAAAAGCACGTCGGGAAGCTCCCGCAGGAAAATCGGGATGAGAAATAGGTAGCATATATGTCAGATAATTCCATTGTGCTTCGCAAAATGTGAAGAATCAAATTATAAAAAGTCAATACCACTTTTTGAATAAGAGATTAACGCGCGAACATTCGCGCTAAGTGGAGCACCAGTTTCAGACATAATACATCAATAAAATTATTAAAGTGAAAGCGCGCAATGTTTGGCTGACGTCCAGACTGTAATTATAGAAGTCTAGGCTATGAGGAAGTGAACCTAGGTCCAGTCTACTACTGGATAATGAAACTTGGATTGAAACGCCAAGCCGACAATGTATCTCAAAATTAAAAAAAAAACCCGTCTGAGTACATACGAGTATTATTATATCAGCATAAAGCTCAGTAAGTTTCTTTTTTTGGTATGCAATAAAGTATTTTAGCGATAAAACCGCCAATTGTAGCACTTATTAAATCAAATGTATTTTTATGTTAATTGTGAGTAATAAGAGTTATCTATCTATGTATATATTATTCTATTCTACATCTTGTAGCCACCGTCGGTCGCTATAACGCTAGGTAATTGTAAAACTTTTTGTCCTAAATGTGTACTCCATATCTGCATACACATACGTCCTCCCTCCTTTTTTGAAGTACTTATCCTCGCGGATCCTTTAGAGGTTACTACAGCCGAGATCCGTACATTTCCATCGCATCGCTTTAACGGTTGTTTATCCTACTTGTACCACTTGGTAGTTTATTAGTAAACAGTAGTCAGCCATACAAGCCATTGCACCCGGCGTCGCGCGTCCAATCGATTACCCCTAGCTCTAGAGTTCGATGCACTCCGCGACTAAGTCTTCTGAATAACGGGTCGTGGGCGTTTCAGCTTGTTTTTCAGTTTCTAGATTGATCCAGTCGTTTTTTGAGGTCAATATTTTCATGGTAAGCCAGTCGCCGTTAAACTAGTGTAAATTGACAGACGAATGGACCCATTATGATGAAAATGTATGGAACTAACCAAACCAGTGTTGTGCAGAACACTGTGTCTAATATGGGCCATCATGATTCTTGTATTCTTTATTTTGTGGTTTGTGTACATGCAATAGCACAACTTTGCCAATGACTCGTGGAAGGATAAACCACCAAACGATGGAAAGCAGATCAATATGATATTTTAGAATTTTGAGAACAAACAACGTTCAAAATTAGTAATACAGGCTGAATATGATATAACTTAATCAAGTTTCTTATCATCGCATCTGGTACCTGCATTGCAGTAACATAAAAAATAACATTAAAACAATTATAATTGTCAGATTCTATTTGGTATACTCGTAAGTCGTACAGTACATAGTCGTAAATGGCCTAGTAGGAGATACTTATCTATTTGGCAAACAACTCATGGCATAAAACAATTCAGGTAGAATGTAGTTAAGGACATTAAGTGCTTAAGATTCACCGCCTGCAACCATGCAAGGCTTCTTGCGAAACTTGGCAGCACATAGGTCAGTTCCATTGTGAGGTAATTGTATGGCTATTATTTTAATGGTTATAAAAGGATATAATATGGTATGTTTGGAATTATAAATACTATGTTAACATACAGAGAGATACGGATTATTTAAATTCGGTCCGCTATTTTTAATAAGCAGAAATTGTATATTAAATATTACATACATAATACATATCATGTACATATCATGTATGCGTTTTTGAAAATTAACGTGAGTGTTACCCATATTACTATATGTGTGTGTGTGTGTATGTTTTTATTAATTTGTTTCATATTATGTACTACATATTAATTTCGTATCTATTGATTCAGTAAGTCAAAAGAAATAAGCAAAATACATGATAATATGCACACATAAAAACTTTCGCATGTCTTCATGTTTCGTCTTCTCGTCGCTTTTATCAAATTGAGATATAAAAACACAATTTTAACAAAAAAATCCAATAATATTGAAATATACAAGCTAGTCTACGATCAATAAAAGCTACCGGTTCTAAAACGATTAATTTTAACTGTTATCGGTATATTTATTATTAAGCCATTGTTATTATAAAGAACGGTATTTCCTATATTGCTTGTAAAATTGCTTAGAAAAGATTTCAACGGGGTTATTGTACTCGTATTCTTTAAGGTTCTCCTCACTGCGCGCTACCCTTTGCATGATATGACGAACTTAGAAATATAAATTCTTAGAATTATTTAATTTATGAAAACTTCATTTTGGTGAAATTTTTGATTTTAAGTTTACGCAAAATATTTTCAGTTTAGTATTTCCAGTGGTCAGAGAAGGACCTTAAGATTTAAGTCCCCTTCTCTCAAAATGTCCCTTGATCGCAAGACGTCTTTTTCGCAAGAAAAAGTTGGCGTATAAAGTTGGCGCTACACAGACGCTGGTGTGTTGTTCCTGACTGCGCCCTCTTTAATGTGAAAAATTACATTAGGAAATCCGTTTCTGATCGCGAACGCTTTCCCTTAACTGTATTATGACAATGGCTTTATTTTTTCTTTTTTTTTATTCGTTAGCCTTTGACTAAAGATCTCGCCTGATCTTAAACGACGATGCAGCCGTAGATGGTAGCAGACTTAACCTAGAAGAGGGGATAAATCCCCCCTGGCTTCACTGAACATCATGCCAAAACACGGTTACAATGACCGCTTGGCGGACACGGTTTTGTCCAGTGGGTGGTAACTAGCTACAGTCGAAGCCTACTACCAGTACAAAATCGAAAAGGGGCGACTTTATTAAAGTTTTTTATTTAAAATCAAATTCTTCCTGCGACATCATCTCAAAGTGGAAGCGGTTTAACCATGGCAATACATACATTCCATGTAAACACATAACCGCGTTACATAAGTAAATATACACGTCATAGCGCCACAGGCTCTGGCGGCATGACATCATAGACACCTCACGGCTAACTCCCACGCGTGATCGTTCAACTAAACCCATTCTGATTAAATGTACTATATAATTTAAATGTACTTTATAATCCAACCCAAGGGCGGATCCGGCGGTAAGGTGCAGACGGCCAAATATATTATAATTTTTGCTACGTGCAAAATTCGTAACTCTGCAATGATTCTGGTAGGGGGCGGCCTTGGCCCCCTGCCCTCTCCCCCTCAATACGCCTATGATCCAATCCAACTCGATAATCTACGCGTTTTTGAGTAAATCTTAACACACAGAAGGACGACCACGTGATCCCATAAGGGTTTGGTTTTTTTTCTACCTAGGTATGAAACCTTAAACAAGTGAATTAAATTAAAAATTTAAAAAACCCCCAACGCAATACGTAATTCACCATTTTTTTTTATGGCAGCCGTCTTGGATTTTAAATTTTATATAGTGGGCTGTATTCTACTCGTTAAGCCCTTTCATTTGATACCCATATTGGAGGGGGTGTGGAAGAAAAATGTAATCCGCCATTTTGTAGCGGCGGCCATCTTGGATCGATTTCCACCAAACATGGCTAAGAACACTCTCGACTAACTCTACTTTCAAAAAAAAAACTAAATCAAAATCCGTTCTTCCGTTTGGGAGCTACGATGCCACAGACAGACACACACACACAGACAGACAGACAGACAGACCGACCGACAGACAGACACACACGTCAAACTAACCGACGCAAAAACGAAGGGGTGTTATACCCTTCGTTTTTGCGTCGGGGGTTAAAAAATAGGTCACCCTATTTACGCTGTCAGTCAAATCACAATAATTGGTTGTGTGGTCTACCTAAATAGATCGCTGAGATTACTGTAAGGCCTGCCTACATATCTTATTATAGCCTATAGAGATGCATGCCTACTACATACTCTATCATTTAAGTTCTAGAAAACTTTTTTTCGGCGAGGAGGTTCTCAATTAGACTTTTTTGCATGTGACCTCAGATCTTTCAACTGGATTTAGTCTTAGAAACCTTATAGAGTCCTCAAATCTGTTAACACAAATAAACAATAAAGACTTTTACAAACTTATTTCTATGTACTACTCAGTACTACATTACTTTTAGAGTAGGTTTGAGATCTTATGCCGTGATTACTTTCTTCTCTAAACAATAGATCTACGATTTTAATAAGTGCATTGTTTAATTGTTTGTGTATGTTAGTTTATATTTTATTTGTTGATGTCACCAAAGTGGCCGCAACGGAAGACCAGCGCCTGCTAGATAGTCGGCAACATGCTGAGTTGCGACCGTTTCATGTATAAATGTTTCTTTTGATGTCCTATATATATTATGTTGTTTTCTTGCAAAATCTGAGATGTTTGTACATGAATAAACATTTTTCATTTCATTTTCATTTCATAGTCCTCAATCATCAACCATATATGTTCAGAACTAGTTATGAATCACACGTAAAGGGCCCTAACCCGGCCGCGACAGGTTGAAATGGAAAGTGGTACCACCACTCTGTCATACTCTGATTGCCGCAATGTTTAACCACTTTCATGTGTTTATTGAGAATACATTATGTGTACTTTGCTTTTTTGATATCCATAGTTCTTGCATTAATGCTATTCTAAGGGGTAGACTTCCTTTGCAGGAGGTCGACTAGGTGGGTACCCCAACAGTGCCAGTTATTCTACCGCTTGAGCAGTGATGTGCAAACATTACTGTGCTTCAGTAGGAGGGCACTGTAGCTAGTGAAATTACTGGGCTGAAGAGTCTTAACATCTTATGACTCTCAAGTAAGAAGCGTTGGCGCAGTGCACTGGGTAGCACTGTACTGATTATGGGCGGCGTTATCTCTTACCATCAGGAGAGCGTCTTGCTCGTGTTCTTACTTCGTTGTATAAAAAAAAACTATCAAATTAAAAATGTATTTTCATGAGTTTCATTAACACTCTACCGCTCATTAAAAAAAGACCTCTATGAGAAGACCGCGCAAGAAATTCATAGAGATTTTGAATGTGTTTACAGAGTTTGGCTTACATTTGAACACATACATATGTACATATTATTATCACGCCTGGTTCCCGTTGGGAGACTATTTCCCTCCGTTTGGTACGATCCTGACACACCCCTTTCGCTTCCTCGACTTTCATCACATTCTACAAAAAGGGGGGCTATCGTAATTAAAACTACGAAATCCTAAAAAAAAACTATGTAGCTAAATATGTCATTCGAATCTCCAAAAACATTTTTTTTATGTGATGAAGTAGAAGACGAGCAAGACGCTCTCCTGATGTTAAGAGATAACGCTGCCCATAATCAGTACAGTGCTACTTAGGATTTCACAATGATGTGAATGATGTGTGTGTGTGTGTGTGTGTGTGTGTGTGTGTGTTCCAAAAACATGATTTGTCAATGAGCCGCTTCTTTTCCTATACTCTACTCTACATTTGTTCTTTGACAGGCAGAATTTGGTGTATTATGCCATGCAGAACCAAGCATACTTCCACAATCTAATGTTACAAGTTTTTGCCAAAACATGGTAGCCACAAGTACCCTAAGGATTCGCTGAGTGACCTTGAGATCTACTAATATCAGAAACAAACAAGTTCTGTCCGTCCGTCGGCCTTCAAACGATGAGGCATGCAAGAGGAATGTCATGTTATACTTTAACTCGATAACTTAGACTCTACAGTTAAGTTATATCCAAAGTTACAAGTAACTTTTGCATTGTTATGAGTTTTAAGCAAAAAAATGTTTAAATTGTGAGGTAACGTAGAAGTAAATATAAGGAAGTATTGATTTTTTTATTGAATGAAATTAGTTCTACTTGTGTAAAGAACATTCGAACAATGGTTTTAGAGAAATGCAAGGACAAAACGTAAAGAGGAAAAGGAAATAAAAGGATGTGTCTGAAATTTGGTAAATCAATTTGATATTTTTCTCGCAGTTCCTTCATTTATTATTATCTAAATAAATGTAGCGATTGATTGACTGACTGATCTATCAACGCACGGCCCAAACAGCTGTACAGATTGGGGTGAAATTTGGAACACAGATAGGTTTTATTATGTAGAACTCCGCTAAGGATTTGCCACGCGAGTGGAGCCACGAGCACAAGCTAGTTTCAAACAAATAACATCGAATTGATAATTTCAAATTTCCATTTTTGGAGTCAGTTAAAACAACTCAAGCTCTACACTTATCGATAAAATTCCATCCATTCGTAACAGAGAAAGTACTCAACCAACACCTAAAATCGGAGCTCAAATCTCAATTATGATTAACCATGACATTGGAAATAAACATTCGTAATGAAGAGTTCATCGACTCAAGTATCTGATCGGAAATAGATCGTATCAATATCAATCATTTGTTCGAATATAAACCGACCTGCAGTGTTAGGGTACGTACGCAATTAGCCGTCAGTAGTACGGTCGGCCGTTTGGCTGATCAGAATCAGAATTATGTACTGACTAGATGTTCATAGTGGTTTTTTCCGAGCGGTTTTGTTCTTTTATTAGTCTAATGCCGCGGACGAGTGGTTCATGACATGACCACCCCCATGTTTTTTTAGCGAGCATCCCCGCTGCGCCTTTCTTCGGCATGGGAGTCCCACATACCGGCCTAAAGTAAGGTCAAGCTGCAAGCTAACATACATAATTTTAGGTCAGTTAATGTGTGACGTGACAGCTTCACACACATTCATACTTTCTTATTTTATAATTAGTAGGTGATACCTATATTACAGTTTTTATAAGCAACGTGGTGTAAGTACTGTACAACCTTAAGACTAGCCGAATAATGACTATAGCCATTAGCAGTACGCGGATAGAATCATTTTTTTTCAGTAGTTCCTTTAGATTGTTCTTTTAAAGGACCAATAGGACCCTTTCTTTCCATTATTTCGTTTCGAAGTCCCATAAATTCCTTTGAAAAGAGAGAACTGAGAGATGACTAGCCGCAATCAAAATGTCTTGCAGCCAGCCGGATGGATTTCGTCCGGTTATCCGAACATTGTATACGCAACCTTACTGTAAATTTGAATTAAGAAGGGGTTAAGAGGCCGGATTTCCATTTAATTTAATAACTACTGACGATATTAATTTCAAAATTTGACGGAAATAGCTGGATGACTCGCTTAGGCCCGGATGGTGTGACGTGAATATGAGGAAGCTTAAACTTAAGAGAGGAAACTGGCAAATGTGTTGTCTTGGTTGACGCTATTTACTATGCTTATACTTGGATGAATTCTATGATTATTAAATTTGTTATAATTATTTAAACTAGTTCATTTAAACCTGTTAGTGCCAGTAATGTTACTGATAACTAATATTTGAGGCACTATATTTTTTTTGTTACCTATATAATACCAATGGTAGCTGCATTTGCCAAAGTTAATGAATATCGTAAAAGGAACGATAGGGTTGGGCTCAAAAATTTCATGCAAGCACCTAGTTTTTTTTTTCTTTTTTATTACTTAAAAGTCGCACGATTTGTTCATCAGCCAGTGTCAAGTGCAGTTGCTCTACTTCAAACGATATACATTATGGTTGGAGCGGGTAAATATATCAGAAACGTGTATTTTCTCTCGTGCCAGTCGTGATGCGGCTAGTCGTGCCGTCTGCTCAGCAGGGTTGCCCGGTGTAAAAAATGCTTCAAAGACTTAGGGTTACCAAAACTTTAAATTGACTTGGCCAAGCCACATATTATTTTGAGTTAGAGCTTCTTAAGTTAGGGACAAAAGCTTGGTTCTTCATGAGATTTGATAAGTTTTTAAAAGTACGAGAGGCGAGCGGTAACATCACGGATTACAGAATATAGTATTATGTTCTATTTTTTATGTTCTGTGGGTAACATATTATGGTTTAGTTTTGGCAACATTTAGCATGAATAACATACATTTTCTTCTCTATTACTATTAGCGATAAGAGCGTCAATTTATTAAAACTTAGAAGCGATAAGTCAGTAATTATATTATATTGATTTACTAAGAATATTTACCTCTATATTTGTGCCTTAATTTAAATTTTGTGATGTTTCAATAAATTCATTCATAGCCTGAACTGGTAGAGCTTAAATTTGGTACACAGCTAGCTCAGACCCAGCAAAAACACAGGCCACTTTTCAGCAGGTAAAACCGCTGGTCCCAGCTAGTTATTGAATATTCTCCTAATTGATTTACAAGGCAATACGTGGGAATAGGGTTAACGATCCTAGGAGAATCTAGACTTGAAGATAGCGCGAACAATCAAACGGTTCACAATGGCTTCTCATGGCCAGCTTATCAGGCGATCTGGTATGATAGGCCAATTGAGCTTTTGAAACTATATTCTTTGCTATTTGTGAAAAAAAATGCACATCGGTTTAGCCCGCCGAATAATGGTGATTTGAAGCAATATTTTTCACTATTTTAGAAAATATTGAAAAAAAACTAAAACCTTTTTTAAACTCCTTCCAACCTAATGTATTTACGGATATCAAGCATTCAAATTAAGAATATGGTTTTAAAAATGAACTTTCCAGAAAAATTATAAAACTTACGCCACAGCCTACAAAAAAAAAACAAATCGACCTACATTGCGCGTAGACCGATTAGCGCTAGGCCTATTTCTTCACTTAATTTTTTTATCACTTAAATTTCCGAATAACAAGACAATCTTGTTATTCAATACATAGAGAACGAAAAAATCGCGCGTAGAAATGTGACCTTTAAAAAGGCAATAAATATTAAAATTGCCCATAACATAACTAAACTAATTCTAATGTACTATAGTAGCATCCCATTATATTTAAAACAAGCATATCAACTTTTACAAATGTCTAAAATAATATCTGGTCCTTCCAGTTTGATCTTGAAATCAAAACAATTTGGAATTTTATTTATTAATTATTTCAAGGTCAACCAACCGGAATTATTACGTAGATGACCGATAGATGTGCCTCTTAAATTAACTTGACATTGGCAAATGTATGACATGTTATGATACCAAAAAAATGAGCTGTCAAAAATGTTGACATTCATTTGTACTTACGTTAAAAATACTATAAAATTAAAATACAGACACAAATATAATATCTAGTAGGTAAAATAAAAATATGTGATTTTATGACTGTTTTTCTATAAAATTTTCCTACACTTAAGTAGGAAAATTTTATAGAAAACCCGAAGTTAAAAGTTTAACGCAGTTTGCTCTATGTGCCCTAACTGTTACTTATTTTTTATTTAAATGCATTTTGAAGGTAAACGCTACATATTTTATAAACTGTCACAATATACCTAGTTAGTTCTCTTTTTAAAAATAGTTTTATTAAATTTATTCTTACAATTTTATCATTTATTTTTTTATTATATATTCATCCAACGAACACATTTTTTATTTAAAAGAATTCTAAATTAGATCTAGTCCCAAAGTTACACAAAAAAAAGCTATTCATTTTTATGTGCGTCGATTTAAAATGCAGAGTCGAACTCGAAACAACAATAAATAAAAACAATAAACTAGATAATAATATTATATGAGAATATATAAGTATTTTGATGACATCATTATAACAAGATTCGTTGACATCGGCACAAATAAGGACATAGATACAAATATTGAACAAAAACTAATAATATGTGGGAGTAAATAACACAGTAACTAAATCACTTGATATTTTTGAGTAATGAGAGCATTGGCTTGTTTTCATAATAACATTACAAGGTCTTGTAGGCGGTTTAATTATTTTTTTAAAGAATAGCCTTTTATTTTTAAATAAAAGGACTTTTCCTGCTTGTTCTTGAAAAAAAAACATACCTACCTATATACTTTTTTTTAAAGAGCAAGGATGAAAAGTCCTTGTCACTTGTGTGTGATGATAAATATTTAATAGTAAGCCCTTTTTGACGAATCAGTTTTTTCGTTGCGAAGCTGGCAAAGTGCAATTTCTTTTAATATAATCATCGGGCAAAAAAAAAATCACACTTTGGAAAAAACAATGTTATTATTTTCGGTTTATAATCTCACTTGATTAATTACAAACTGTTACAATAATTTAACATAAGCATATTATTATTATTTTTTAATTAAATTTGAAAGTCGCGACAACCCACTGGAATTCTAGACATAATTTTTAATCTGTAATCCAGTAAAAAATGAACTCAATCCTAAAAGGAAAGCAACTTAAATTATCTTATAAAGACTTATAACGGAAATCCGAATCTAAAATTCAAATGTTATTTTGCAAGGAGATACTGTTAGCGGATGATGTCATGTGGTCAATAAATGCATTGATTTAGTACAAAATAAAGATATAAAAAATATTTGATTTTTTTACGTGAAGAAATAAGAAGACGAGCAAGACGCTCTCCTGGTGTTAAGAGATAACGCTGCCCATAATCCCGTACAATGCAACCTAGGATTTCACAATGATGTGAAATTCTAGGTGCAATGCACCAACGCTTCTTACTCAAGAGTCATAAGATGTTAAAACTCTAGCCCAGTAATTTCACTAGCTACAGTGCCCTTCTACCGAAGTACAGTAAAGTTTGCACATTACTGCTGTCTAAAAAAATATGTATAGGAATAAATAAAGAATTTAAAAGAGAAATAATGTTCTATGTCAAACAAGCTGACGATGCGCCATGATTTAAATCCATCTTATCTTAACCCTTTAACCGCCACCGTCGGATATATCCGACAAGCCTGTTCTGTTACGTAACCGCCAGAGTCGTATATTTCCGACGAGTCGTATATTTCCGACTGCACTTTAAATCTACATTTTTTAAGTCATAACACTGTATTTTATAAAACTATACTCGTAATTAGATAAATAGTGAATAAAGTTATGATTTACAGTTGGTTTTATGCTTCTCTCCCAAATAGAATAAATATTAGACATCACTTTTATTGTAGGTATTTATAATTCAAAAAACTTGCCTGGCGCTAGGGGCACGACAAGTGATTTTAAGTCTGGCGGTTAAAGGGTTAAATACCATGCGATAATGTCAAGATTTTCTCTATGTGTCAAGATTACAAATGTCATAAAAGTAGAGGACGCAGTTAGTTCAAATTAATTATGGAAGTACTCATATAATTGCAGTAGGTACATAAAATACCACCATAATTGCGTGCAACACCAGTTTTAGCACCATAAAAACAATAAAGGTAAATCTAAGTAACTAAGAAATGCAGCGTCAACAGTTAGTTAAACTGTACTTCAGGTTATAACCTCCTTTCTTAAGACGGCTTAATAAATTCCACTGGCAAATGCACAAATCGTGCGACACCGTAACTGCGAATGAAAAAATAAAACAATGTTGTGCTGCTCATTTTCACCCGTTAGCATTTTACATGCACTTAAATGCAATTAAATGTAACAGACATTTAATTTAGTTCTGTGCGACATTTAATTATGTGTTTTTCTTATTTAAATTTCAAGTTTTTTTTATTGAGTTACTCGAGTAAAGTCGCAAAAATAGTTTAATAATACGGCGGCAATAATACGGCTGCCATATTGAAAACAGAGATATTATAATATATTGAAAAAAAAATGTCAAATCAAAGACAGCTTGCCGATAACTTTTAATTCACGTTTGTTTCATTTAGTTGCAAAATTTGGTGCTTTATTTCCAACACTAAACTGATATCGTTCAATTTTAAATGGCGTCACACGGTCAACCATTAGCCAGTCATCCCGGATGGGTGTCAAATGACAGTGACAGCTGACAGCAGTCACTTTCTTGGCCCTTTCTATCGCCGGCGCGGGAAACAGCGCGCGACGAGCACTTTCGATGTTTAACTGACTTACTGGTTAATAAACTAAAGATGCACTGTATTGGGTAAAACTGCAACTTCACCATACTTTGGTAAAGTCTTGAGGAATCTCAAATGTTCAATGTTAATAATTGTAGTATACATTTGTTACTCAGTATGTAACGTCTAGCGGTTTCAGCTGCTGAAAAGTTAACTTATTTTCATCAGCGCCATAAAGGCATATTATCTCGTATTTATTTTAGTAAGTTTCTTTTGTTATAAAGTCTTTTTTGACGCAGACAATGTAATGAAGTAAAATAAATATACAAAAAAAAACGACTTACAATTTTTACATATCGACGTACAATTTTTTAATAATAAATTTTAATCTCATCATAACACGGATGTACGCGGTCAGGAAAGGATCGGTAGTAGGCATCGCACACAAATAAAATCGATATAATCGATAATTTCACGCGTTATAATCGGACTCAGTCAACCGAACGTTTTCCTCCCTACCGACTACTGATCCGTGGGATATAGATGTGCCACAGAAAATACACAAACAGTTTTTTTTTTCGACTTAATCGCTTCTTAGTCGTTGTCTTCACGAAGTGAAGGTCGTGTCTAGTCTGCAGGATTTGCCATCACTCTTCTAATTACACTCTGCCAGGTTGTTCTATCCGTCGCTGTCGACTTTAATAAATGAAGGTAATTACGATATGAAAACACTAGCTTGTGCTCGCGACTTTGCCCGCGTGGTATAATCCCTTCCTAGCGGAGGTCTTTATCATAAAATCTATCTATATTCCAAATTTCAAGCGAATCCGTTCAGCCGTTTGAGCTGTGTGCTGATAGATCAGTCAATCCAGTCACACTTTTCTTTTAAGGTATATTTAGACTAGCTTAAATTCGCGGCTTTACCCGCGTGGACAAATCCTTTCTTAGCGGAGGTCTACGTCATAAAACCTATCTGTATTCCAAATTTCAACCTAATCGGTTCAGCGGTTTAGGCTGTGTGTTGATAGATCAGTCAGTCACTCTTTCCTGCTACGAGTATATATTCAGATTAAATGGACTTTATTCCCAGGGGAGTTTCAGCCATTGTAGTACGCCGTGCGAGATTCAGCAGGACGCCGCAGTAATGTCAAGACTACAGTACCGCATAAGCTAGTCATTCTACCCTTAAAAATGTATGGGATGACAGTTATTGTAGTCTTGACATGACGTAAATGCCCGCAGCCCCTAGGACGCCTCTCAGCAAAGCGTCTAAAGATGATGCTGGAGTCGCGGGAAGGCGCAGGAAATTGGTGGCGATCTACGTATGTGTTAAACCTTTCCGCGTCCGCTTTACGTGTTCGTTCGTACAAATTCGAATGTTACAAAAAATCCTCCGCGACCTATTTCCCGCATCGACATCGTTTGAAGTTAACCCACTGTTACATAAGCTGTATCCATAGTGCACAAGTTCAAATGAACGGTCGAGTGCGCGCGCGCATGTCATGTGCACCGCACCTGAGCCAGCTTCCGGCCGCCATCTTGAAACGTAGCCAATTTGGGTTTACCTTAAGGATTAAAGACTATACGATACTTTTTATACTTTTATTATTATTATCAGAGTTTAAAATGGAACAAAAAGATTTGCACTGTGATTGCAGAAAACACTATAGGTGTGTTTTTGGGGTCAAAACGCAGTGACGCACACATTTTTTTATTGCTTTTTTATGTGATGAAGTAGAAGACGAGCATGACGCTCTCCTGACGGTAAGAGATAACGCTGCCCATCATCAGTACAGTGCTACTCAGGATTTTTATTTTTTGAGTTTTGTGAACTTGATATTTTCCGTCACTGTGTAAAAAATCCGTCGCAGTCAAAGTCTTAGAGGTATTCCGACGCCTTAAAACGTCTTAAATAGATACTCTTAAAAATAATAGAGATGAGTTAGTAATATGATCCCGTTTTTACCTTTTCGGTATTGGCTATACAAATTTTATTACTTTTTTTGCATGGCAACCCTAACAATCGGTACAGCCAGGCAATTTCGACAGACATTCACCGGAACGGAACGGGAAACGGTGATTTACTGACAACTCTTTGTCTGATACTCTTTGCTAATGTACTGTTTTTCAAGACGTTATCAAAACTTTAAATCAGCGGTACGCTACTTAAAATTCGCGAGAATTTATGGCCCATTTGAGAAAAAGTATTTTTTTTCTAAGTTCGTCTTTGGGTACCACAGTTTAAGGTTTTAAGACTGGCGTAAACTAGGAGCGGCCGCTCCGCAAAGCATTAAAAATCCTCCTGTGTCAACGATCTTATCCGATACATTAGATCGTTGTCCTGCGTCACATTCGTACAGATGTATTAACATGAACTAACTCATATCTCTACTACAACTTTAACTGACGGACTTTACCTCTAGATAGTTTTTACTTTTTTTTATTGTGGACTAAACAGACTTTTGACCGCAATCACACCTACTCGTAACTCGTAAATGACGATTCAGCCTAAGTTGGAGCACTCTTGATCGAGAATAACCTTGTCAACCTCAAGTGCAATGTAAAGTACTGCAGTCACAAAGAGCAATGTTCCAAATATCATCTCAGTATGATACTCCAATGTACCGCTGAGCTAACAGTGTACCGCTACCGTCTGAGTTTTGACGCCATGACTAATCATTTGATTTAAAGTTTAAAGCACAGTTTGAGGTAACTTTGAGATTAATGTGAACTAGCTCCGTCCAGCGCTTTCACTCGGATGGCCTATGTGTTGAGATGATGCTGAAGCCGAGTATATAAATAAAAATATCATTTATTGTCCAAATTACATACATAACATCAAATAAAAAAGAGAGTAGGGTATAATAAACAAAAACAAGATACATGATAAGAAAAAGTTGGTACACAAAAAACAATGAGAAAAATGGACAAAAGGGGAGCATTCAGCGTATGCTGGGCTGAGCTGATGACAAATGTCAACTACGTTTCAGACGTTTGTGTGTGGAGAGGTAACCGAGACACGCATACATTCATACTTTCGCTGGGGCTAGGGCTTTATATATGAGTACAGCAGAATAGTTTACCATTATTACACTGCTAGAGTCAAATCACATTTATTGGTTTTTTTCTTTTATGTAAGCCACAATACCCCCAACTGTTCGTGTCTTTAATAAGGAGGCAGACGTTTTAGTTATCTTGGCGACCTGAAACTGTAACATATATGTTGGTTGGTCACACAACTTTTAATTGTGATTTGAATCTCAAATTGTAATTAGGGTAACCTGTTTTGCAGGAGTATAAACCATGTATCGTAAAAGAAATAGCCGTTACCCACAATTTTTAGTGTGAAAAACTTGCCACACACTAAGATTTGAACCCAGAGCTTCCGGATTACAAGCCGGTAGGACTAACATACCACGGACGCTACAAAAGTATATCAATCGCAACATTTTGCATTCCCGTTTATAATATAAAATCCATTAGCATTTCCATAGCATGTGAGCATGGTCAATTAAGCAAGGCATCCATGCCACGCCTTCCTCCTCTCAATTAATTAGAGAAACTCGAAGAATGCTCGATGTATACAATTATTGCACCCATTGCTCTGTTTGATTAGATGTTTTCTTAAGTGGGGAATTAGCTTTTACTAAGATGAAAGAAATAGATTTTTTAAGCAATCAGTTAAACGCCAGATGTTCGCCTAATTACTAATTATATATATCTCCGGAAAGTTTGCATAAGGATCCACTTTGCAATCAAGCTGCTTAATCGACATTTTGTGAAGGATTAATTATAATAGATTTCATTGTGTGAAATACAATAAACAAAAGGGATATTTTGTTAAAGAGACGTTTTGTGAAAGGCTCACTTTGCGAAGAGGTAATTTTGCAAAAGAGACATTTTGCGATAAGGACATTTAGCGAAATGGATGTTTTGCGACGAAGCCTGCTGTTAAATTTGCAATCAACTTTCAATACTTATTTCAATATTTTCGGATTTGTTCAAATTAAATAAGATTGTTTACCATTTGATGAACGCTAACGCTAATCTAAAGGGAATCTCCACCTTTAAACCACAGGAACCTTTGTGAAAGTAAAGACGATACCCAAAGTAAAATAACCCTTATTCCAAAAGCAATAAGTACTACAATAGATGATAAATATCGCATACGAATCCAAGGTAAAATAGTCTTTATTACAATAGCCATAAATACCATAATAGCTGATAAGTATTGTAGCAGAGCTGACATTTTGTTATTTCTAGTGGTGAACTTTGAAGAATGCTATTGTGATTATCTTGTTTTGAGTTTAATTGTCTCAATAAAGAAACTGCTTAAAGATTAAGATTAAAGTAACAAGTGGGGCAGTTGTAACAAAAAATAAGTAGTTTCTAGCTTACTTATTATGCTCATGAGTTTACTCGCGTAAAATTTTATCTAAGCTGAGATCAACGTCTTAATTTCTATCTGTATTCCAATTTTTAAACAAACCCGTTTAGCGGATTGAGCTAGGAGTTGATTGATCAATTAGTCAGTCACTCTTCAGTCAGAAGTCAATCATTTAGGTCTCTCTTTCCTTTAAAATATTTAGACTAAAATTAATTGTTGATAGTATAATAAACAATTCATTATTACTTCCTACGATGACTCCAATTTTCGTTCTTTGATATTTTGTATATGCCCTTATTGAGAAAAACAAACTAACAATACGACAGCAGTAAAGAACACTTTTATTAACCACAGATCGGTCACAAGCCAATCTACAGAAAATCCAAGTGCTCCAAACCACTGTCAGATGGCAGAGTGCCCACAATGCTGGCAGCATTGCCACGTTCAATGGCAATACTTATACGTTGGGCCAAATATACCCCAGCATTTTGGTCACACGTCGCCTCGCCCATTTTGTAGTGTTTAAAAAATTGACACTTCTCGCGAAAGTTTGCACTAAGTGAAACTGGCTTATTACACATCACATTTGTAAGTAAATGACTCACAAAATAGCGAATATAAGTAATTATACCACTATGACCCTCAACGTGATTGATTTATCAAAACCTAGAATTAGTATTCAAAAACATATTTGTTTAGCTAAAGATTAAATCAAACGAGGTCTTTTTAAATTGTTTATTTATAAACGATAAATCAGGTTTTGATTTTTGACGCTAATTTTTCAATTACCGTTTATTTTAAAGGCGAAGGCTAGATATTTTTGTAGCTACGTACAACGAAAGTATTTTATGACAATTTTTTTTTTCATATTTAATATAGCACACTTGTCAATGCTTCTGTGTGTATGTCTGGTTGCAAATAAATTCATTTCTTTCTTTCTTTCTTTATGTGTTACTAGCTGTGTCCAGCAGTTTTATCCGCTATTCTCGGTCCACCCGTTTAGGCGAGACAAATTAACAAACATACATCCGACTGTCTGGATAGACATCCATACATTCTTACAAACTTTCACGTTTATAATATTAGTATATTAGTATGATTTAAAAGTTCTGCAAGCCAAATCGGCTCAGCAGTTTCAGCGTGACTTTATTTCATGCTTGTACAAGATAGGCTTCTGTATTTGTATTGAATTATTGGTCGTAGCCCTCAATTCCCCTCAATTCTCTTCTTTTTTGAGGAAAAGTCGTGAAAATGGACACGGAGTTGTAGGGACACAGATTATGTGTTTCATTTAGTTGTCCCGCACACAACAAAACATTAACTTCGAATACCCAACCTTCGAACAGGCGTCTTCTCTACCATTATTTGAAATCGACCATCGATTATTTTGACCTTGATTACAAATTTAGCTAAAAGCCTACGTTCCTCAAGAGGTTAGGCAAAGATTAAGCTAATGGCTTCAAGAAGGACCTTTATGCCTTCATTGCGTGTGTTTGCTAAACTGATTATGATGTAATTTGAACGTTTATAAACACTTTGCAAGGTATGCTATGACTAGGTCTGATGAATGAAATCACACATTTCTAAATTCTATATATTTATCTTTTAAAACAGGAAAATGAGACCGAACTCTTGTTTATTTTTGTACCGGTTAGTGACGTCACGCTTTCTCACCCAAAAACTTATAAGCAGTTTAAATCGGTAATTTTTGAAACAAGGAACAAATACAAAATAAAAATTGAACTTTGCTTGACACGCTCCCGCGTGTCTAGATTAAAAACGTGAGTTTTTAAGAATGGATGTCTGGATGTTTGTTATTCTTTCACGCCTAAACGGGTGGAATGATTGAGCTGAAATTTGGTATAAAGATAGCTGAGACCCTAGAATAACACATAGGCTACTGAACAGCGGGTGCGCAAGTAGTAATAAATAAAAATAACTTCCTTTTTTGAATGAGGTCAAAAATTACACTAATTCTAGGGAACCACTTTCAAGATTAACTTTACGCCATTTATTTGTTCATCTAACCTAAGTGCCGCCGTGTTGTTTTAGTGGGTATACCCGTGCAGCTGCCCTGCACTGGGAGTCCCACATAACCCTCCCATACCCCCGATGGGAGGGTATGCGTAACGCATTTTTTCCCGGCGTTAACAAAAAAAAAAAAAAAAAGCTAAGCAACTTAATGCTTGTGTTATGGTGGTTAGGATAACGAATATGATACTTATATACATTTTCTTTGTGTATAATAAATACTGAAAGCCACCCAGACCAGAAACAAATACCTGTGGATCACACAAACATTTGTCCCATGCGGGAATCGAACCCGTAACCTACTGCGTTGCAAGTTGCAAGCGGGTATTAGCCCACCGCGCCACAGAGGTCGTCATATAGGTACATATTATGTATGTATGTAAATGTCATGCAGTACATAACAGGCTGCGCACGAGTATGACACAGTGCGACCTAAAAAGCCTTGTGACGTATGCGATCGAGCGATACTGGCACATTCGATACTGTGCGACACTTGCATTTTGGTCGTGATGATCTAATCTTAATCGACCGAGCGAAGCGAGGTCTTAGAGTCGAAAGCCGCGAAATGCCTGCGTTTTGACCAGTTTAACGCTTGACCTCTGATGCTCAAGTTTGGTCGATGTTTACTTGAAAACGGTTAATCCAAATTAAATGAAATTTTACACACAAGTTAAGAAGGTTAATTGGATAATTTAAGTGAAAAAATTAGCTAAATAGGTTACAGGGTTGCAGAGATATAGGTGACTTAAAGTCTTTACGATAGGTCTGACGATTATTTCAATACTGGACCGCTGATAATTTTTTTTCTAACATATACACATTTTTTATAAGCGACACAAATATATTAGCCAAAGTTTATGTTTGTATGTATGTTTGTTACGCGATAACTGGAAAACCAATGGTCCAATCTGCATGAAACTTTGCAAACGCGTAATATAAATCCATAGAATTTTTAAGTTCGAACATGAGCCAAATCGGTCGAAGGGTTCAAGAGTTAAAGAGATTGCTTTATTACAATGAAACCGATGATCCAGTCTTGATAAAAAAATTTAAACAGGTAGTACAAACTAAAAGAATTCTCACGTCCAAAAATGAGCCAAATCGGTGCAAGGGTTGTAGAGTTATAGAGAATACAAAATTACAATGTTTATCGATTATAATATTATGAGAACTACAGGGATATTCAGTTTTCCGTCAGGGAACCGAACCAAAGACCAAATTGTCAAAAATCGATACGACGTAATACGTCATTTCATACATTTTTGATAATTCGGTCCTAGGTTCGGTTCCCTAACGGATAAGTAAATAGCTATGTTGACTTACTCAAAATATTATGAATTTAAATGATCGTGCGGGTGAAACTTAAACCCATTTTTTATTCAAATAGTAGTCCAGTCAATGAGTGCCCAAAAGAGGCATGTGGATCGAAAAGTCGAAAGCAGAAAAATCTAACTTAGGAACTTTGTTTGGACTATTCAGGAGATTAACATACTAAAAGTTCCCACCCCTCCGAGGTGATCCCGAGGGGAGGGGTGGAAGGTCCCATTTTTAGGTTTTTTGCCTAAATGTCAAAAACTGGGCGTAGTACGATATTTTGTTGTACTACATTATAAAAGCTTTGAAATTTCCTACAACTTTGGCTTTAACACTTTTTATCTATATCCATCGTCCAGCTATGAGCTTCCAAACATGGTCTATTTTTAAGATGCTGAAATTAGTTTTCCATACAAAGTCGGTAAAAAAATCTTATATAAGTAAGTAATATTTGACCAACTTCTGGTTGTCGTACCATAATGAAACTTTGTAAATGTCTAGAAATATGATGACAGTTCAATAATTTGGTACCACTGAGCTGATCTGATGATGGAGCCAGGAGGTGTTTACTGAACCTCTTCAATGGCTATTAGTAAACCCGTCGAGTTTGGGCACATTACACTCGAATTGGCATAAGCAAAAAACCTAAAAATGGAACCTTCTTCGGCCTCCCCCCCCCCTCCCCTCGGGCTCACCAAGGATGAGTGGGGACTTTTAGTATGTTTATGTTCTGAATAGTCCAAACAAAGTTCCTAAGTTAGTTTTTCTACTTTCGACTTTCGAGACAGCGCCAAAGATCCGTTTTTTGTAAAGTTGTAGTTTGTAAAGTTCATCCACAAGTCTTTTGTTTAAAAAAATAATTAATAATTAGGCCTACGTTTGATCACATTATCCCACCTGATGGAAAGTGCAAATGTGATCGACGAGCTGCACGTATAAAAAGTCTGATAATGCCTTGAACAAGGACACTTTGTCTTGCTCAGTAGCTGTAGATACATCTTGAAAACCTGCGAGCCTAGATGTTACGCGTGACTGTCATAGCTCTGCGTTCTCGCTCCAAGTCTAAGTCATCATCGGCTGCTACGACAAAAATGTTATAGAATTAGCTACAATATCAATATAATAACTGTTGTAAATTTGCTGTATAACACAAGTAAAGCTAGATATTTTTTCCCAATTTCAATTATTCTAATGTCCACTGCATTGGCAACTTCTTCGTAAACAAGTGCTACAAACTATGAAGATTTTTTTATTCTATTATTTTTTATTTATTATTTTATTCTATTATTTTCTGCAAGTGAATACACACATAACCTTTCATAAAGATAAAGATTTTTTTAATGTATATCCGTTACGTATTTTGAGTTTTAACATTACTTTCAATTTTGGCATTTTCCTTTCCTTTTACGAATATAATAGGTTAAAGTTTCCATACAATTATATTTCGTAGATACTTATAACTTTTTACCCATGTATACCTATTTTGAGGGAAATTGGGTCTGCGAGGTCCCAGTTCGCGGCGAACTACTAGTAATATTATAACGTGAAAGTATGTAAGACTGTGTGGATGTCAGTGGCTTTAGCATGCCACACGGGATCCCGCTGAAATGTCAAGAGTAGAACTGTCATCCCATACATTGTACTTTTGTGAATGTATGGGATGACAGTTCTACTCTTGAAGTTTTGTCGGGATTCCATGTGGCATGCTAAAGCTGCTGGATGTATGTTTGTTACTCTTTCACGTCTAAATGATCGGACCGATTAAAGCTTACGTCACAATGAGGCGGGACGGAACGGTAAAGCGGTCGCGATCTTCATTTTGTTCCTGCCCGCGTCCGCTTTATATGTGACAGGTTACAAACTAGAACATTACAAAAATTCCGTCCCAGATCGCGTTCGCTTTACCGGCTTAGTGTGACGTAAGCTTTAGTAAAGAAAATCAAGATCAGGATTAAGCTGAAATTTGGTGTAGAGATAGCTTAGGCCCTGGAATAACATATAGGCTACAGTACAGCGGGTAAAACTGCTGGGTGCAGCTAGTATTATTATACTCTGTTCTGTTAGAGATTGGTTTCTATTAGGTCAGTTTGAAAGGCGAAATGAAAATTGATTTAAAAATAATAGCTGGTTTGTTATAGATTAGCTTACGATCTCGCGTGATGTAACAGCGACGATGCGGCCGTAGATGGTAGAAGATAAACCTAGAAGGCGGGAGAAATCCCTCCCTGGCTTCACTGATCATCATGCCGGAAGATGGTTAACAATGACTACTTGTCGACACGGTTTTGTCCAGTAGGTGTTTTCTATTTACTTTTTTTGACCCAGAAAAATGTGCTACGTATTATCACCCCAGGCCGGGGGCGTGATGCTGATGCTGTGGGACTACACCGACGAAGATGGGCGCGGTGGGAAAACTGATTAAGATACTTGGGGGTGCGGGACGCCATATTGCCGGGGCAGCGGGTACGCCGAAGCATTCATCCGCGGCCGTGACGGCAAGGAAAAATCTCTCTTTTTTTTGACCCAGTAAAAATAGATACTTTACTGAACATCATGCCGGAACAGGGTCATCATGATCGCTTGGCGACACGGCAAACCGCTCAAAATCAGACCAACCGTCTGTTGTCTAACATGAACAAGTGAAATTTAAAAAAAAAAATTTAAACAAGCTTTTATTATTATTACCATCTAGTACCAAAAAGTACTCGTTAAGACAAATCAAATGAGCCCAAACTCGATGGGGTTGCGTCGTTTAATTACGGAGGTCCTATTACCTTCCACCTCCATCATCAAATCAGCTCGATGTCATAAAAATATTGCATTGTCATCCGATTTATACATGCATGCAAAATTTCAGCTTAATTGAACACCGGGAAATGGGTAAAATTAAACTTGCAAGATTTGATTACAGACACACAGACAGACAACAGACAGGAGAAAGTAAAAAGCTTGTTCTTCTTCTTCTTCTTATCGAGTCATATGGCTACATGATATTTTAATTATACATAGTTATTTTGTTGAGAGAGTTAAAGCTGCTTAAGCCAGTATTGAGCCAGTTCTACAGCCCGTTCGTTAGCTTCAAAAAGGTCCTTAACTGTGCAATTTATGGGGCAATTAGGACAAATCAGGAGGTGCTCCATTGTTTGGACAGCACCGCAATCGCACTTGTCTTGTAAAAAGCTTGTAAAAAGAGGTCAGAACAGTGCCATATGGTTGGTGCAGATCACGATTCGGAGCACAAAGCTCATTCAATGTCTCTAAAGATAAATTGTACTACATCCATATTGGGCATCCTCCGTCCTAACGGATATTTGGCCTGAATTGACAGTACAGTTCGAGGTTTGCAATAAATGTTTTATAAATTATACATTCGGAAAGAATTTGAGGAAAAATAATTGTGATAAATGATATAAGTTTGTGCGGCAAGTACATTATTAAAAATTGGACATTTTTTTTGTATGACTGAGACATGGCGCGTTAAGTTGCTTGTTGGGGCAAAAAATACGTATAGAATATTTTTTTTATAATTGAAATGATAGACTAATCGAATTAGATTTTTTTTGTCAACATCCCTATTTGAGAGGTCGAGACATCAGTTGGTACGTGACCGGGATTCGAATTCGGTGATCCAGAATCACATATTACACACCTCACACCACATAGCCAACATCGATAAGGAATATTTTTCTCATTATTAAACGATTAGGGCGGAAAATAACACAAAATATTAGAATAGGATAGAATAGGAAACTCTTTATTGCACACACAAATACAATAATATAAGATTACACAGAAAGAAGTGTTACAATTGGCGGTCTTATCGCTTAAAGCGGTCGCTTCCAGACAACCAATTAATATGTTAATAATAATCATCATGGATTTCCGTAAAGTAACGATTAATTTCATTAAATACGCACCTCTTCATAATAATTCTATTTTCAGATCGGATTGTTAATCGATTTAATAATAGTAAAGTGAGAGCACTCCACAAGATGGATTATTATGACCTTTTAATAGGTAATTATAAAAGCTTAATGGATCCAATTAGGTCTGAGAGCGAACTTGATTCGAGAGTGAAAGCTGCACCCATAAATATACTGACAATTAACCGTACGGTACTTTTTTGTTACGAGAAATGTAAAACAAAAAATAAAATAAGCTAGAAACAAGTTATTTAAATATAAACCTTCCTTTTGAATGAAAACTGCATTAAAATCGGTTGAGTAGTCTAAAAGATCTAAGCCGATCGATCTTTCAGATTTAACTTTATATTATATCAAGAAGATTTTTTTTATTCATTACAGTCAGACTTTAGGCTTCAAAATAATATTTATTCTAAGTTATAAAAAGAAATAATGTTTTAAATTGTAATAACATATTTTATGTTCTTGTAAATACTTTTTAGGACTGACCATTGAACTTGGCACCCATTTAGATATCACTTCTTTTGTCGTTGTAGTCAATTACCAAATCATAAGTATCTATATCGTAATAAAGAACTTGGCTCTCTTTTCACATACACGTTTTTGATGGGATAAGAAGTTAGAAGAAATAGTAATAACTACCTCTACAATACAGACTGTCTTTTTATACACTTAAAATATAGGTAAAGAATCCCTAAATATGTACATTATCCAAATGTCTCAACTCGAAATAACACAAACTTTAAAAAGATACTATTAAGTATAACAATAATAATTCATAAGTCCGCCATAATTGTACGTGATACCAAGATACGTTTGTTTGGCTTGACAGCGCGTTATTATTTTAACTTTTTTAACACTTGAGAATCATGTTATTAAATTACTGGGCGGGGCTGGGACGAGATCGTTATAATGTCAGAGATCAGCTTTAAAAAAAGCAAACTGTTGGACCAAGAACCGGCGAGCGTGCATAAAGAATGTGATTAAAGTTGAGGAAGCAAAAGAAGTGTGTCAGGATCGTACGAAATGGAGGGAAATAGTCTCTGCCTACCACAACGGGAACCAGGCGTGATTATAATGTATGTGTGTGTGTGTATGTATGTATTACGACCCTGCCGCTCCAGGATTGGTTTTATTAGCCACCAACGAAAGTGCTAACGCAACCCAGCAGACAGTGCTTAAATCGTCTGCAATAGACGCAAAGGCCGATGATGATGTATGTATACTGCTGGAATGGACAACTCAAAATTCTTTGCAGTCAAAAATGTTGAAATTTTACCCTTTTTGATATGGGTAATGTATTTACTCCGTGGTATTTACTTACTTTTGTTTTAAATAGAGTTACTTAATAAAATGTTGGTAGATAAAATAGTAAAAGAAAACCTAAAAGTTGCTTATTTAGTTTTTTTCTGTAGATAAAGCTCATGGCAAATTTCTAAATCATAGTTCTTGTTCGTTGTTTAAACACATGACATTTTTAAATAATAAAACGATTGTGTATATTTCAACGAGAAAGGCAAATATATATCTTTTACCGTTTGACTCTTCGCCATCAATGAAAAATCAATAACATTTCGGATTCTGGTAGCGCTCGTTTTAGGCAGTAACTAACATATCTAAACATGTCAATAAGTAGACACTATAGATTAAAAATACCTTTACTCTCCGCGGCAACGATGAAGATTCCATCTCCACATGCCTGTAAGTTTCCGACGATCGTCGCACATCGCCTCCCCTCCCCCTCAGATCCTCAGCTGAAGACTTCTCTTCTCCCCGAGTGAGCGTGGTGACCTTCCTCACGATCCTGGTCGTGATGCGGCGCTGTCCCGCCTCGTCTTTCTTCGAGATCTTGGTCGACTCTAGCGAAGAGCCGAGGACCTCGGTCGACATTCTCTTGTTCGTATGAATCGCCTGCAACTCCGACACTCCGCGTCCGCCTGCTGACATAGGCACAGCCAGTGCACTCTCCCCCCCATCGTACTCAAAATGCGTCTGATTCCCATCGTGCACTATTCTCCCATTGTAACTTTCCTCCCTGTACGACCCAGACCGATAGCTCGAAGTCCTTTCCATCCCTGGATAGTTCCCATCATAAACGGTCTCATGTCTCGTCAAACCTTCTCGCAAGCTTCGAGGCACCGAAGCCAGGTTTAAACTGGTGGTTATAGGAGACCCGACGGGCGACGAGGAGGATTTCTTCAGGCTTGACTTGAGAGGCTTAGCGTCTTCGCCTTCCAACGTCCCCTGGACGAAGAGGCGCTTGCTCCCGCCTTCTTTGACGAATCTGTACATGGACATGGCTGAGGCCTAGAGGCCTTCGGGGCGCATAATAATCTCACTCAGCTATAAACGTATGCACAGTTATTATGGATTCGATGCGCGTTTGAATGTACCGGTGACAACGTGTGGTAGAATTTCCGCAAATGGACAATAATATCAGCGCAAATGGAATAGAAATGCAGTGGTCGGTCTCACGATTCTAACCCTGAACGAGGTTCCAGCTATTTATGGAGATGCAGTTATGATTGCAAATGTGTCATGTTCAAGGAAGTAGGAGCAAATTGATATTATGAAGAGATAAATTGTAAATAGGTACATAATAGATGCAAAAATGGAACTAAAAAGATTTATATAAAAATACTAATTTATATAAACAGCTCGTGACACATCGCTTGTTATTCTAACTCCGCCATTTTAAGAAAATTTTGTGTATATATTTGTTAGGGCTGAGAATCATCGTAAAATATTCTTCAACCCAGTCATTTTACCATTGATTTCTCCGAACATTTAATTTTTGGCGACTCATCGATTCTCAATATATTCGTTCAATTATAAAATGCACTAAACTAATAAATTTCTCATCGGCAAAGGGCGCGGCGGGAAGGCAAATTCAAAACGATCTGCCTACATCAGCGGATAACCAAAGCCGGATTTTAGTCAAGGAAAGTCAACAGTGTTGAAACCAAGAGTGGCAAGCCAAGCTAATCATGACGAAATAGGCGTATGTCGCCGTATTTGGAAGGCATAGGCGATTTAAAAGGACAGACCTTCCGGCGAGCAACTGGCTCGTGTCGGATGCTCACAATGTGATGGTATTTTTAATTTAAATGAATACTTTAACGTTATAATTAGTTTTTAATTAACTTGAAAAAGGAAAGGTTTTGAATAAGTCGGATTATTTTTTATCTAAGTTTACCGATTACTCGGAGACGCCTGAACCGTTTTCTAACATATTTTTTGTTAATTTCCATGCCACTTGGCTCCTTACAAAAAAATCAATCGGTAGCGCCTTCGAGGGATTGTTGAACATGGAACATACATAAAAAATCCAAAGAAATTGTCTAAATATTTTACTTTCTCAAGTCTATTAAAAATAAGAAAGTTTTTTAATTTCATTTCAATTGGCAGCCATTGTTAACTTTACAGCATTTAAAATTTGGTCACAAGTTTTGCATCCATAAATAAAAATCCGAAATATACAAATATTAACCTAGAAATATATAATTCCTACAAGTTTTACTAAAGATAATAGCAAAATATACAAAACTCGATTAAATATGATCAAATTTGCGTCGACTAGTAGTCGCACTTGACCCCGTTTGACTTTTATATAACGGCTTACGTCAGCCTAAACACGGCATGTATGTGATTTGAATAATAAATTTTATCTGATATTGACTTTGAATTTAAAATTAAGTTCGTTTGATCCCGTAGAGGAAGAGAGCGATTACATGGCATTTTGCAAAGACTGATATGAAATGTGTATGTTTGTTACCACTTCATGCCTAAATAGCTTAACTTATTAAGCTGAACTATGGTATGAAGGAAACTTAGAACCGATGATACCAGGAAAACAATGGAGCATTTTGTGTGAATACGACCTAAGCTCCAGCCACAAAACGCATGAACCTCTTTTAGACTACAATCCTCAATCAAAAGAGTATAATATGTATGTATGTAGGTTCATCCTCTTAGTGGGCCGCGGTAATAGACAATTTAACAATAAATCTCAATGGATCTATACTAGGATAAAACATAGAGGTTTCTTTTTAAAACCACTGCGCACAGCTAGCTACATTATTATGATTAACGGCCGGATAACACCTAATTCGAATTCAGAAATGCGTACTCACACAGTCACACCGCGGCGCGAATGGCGCTAGAGCATCGGACGGCGGCACACAAAACTACTTGCGCGCACTATTAGATAGCGCAAGCGACTTTATATCGCATCGTGTTGTAATTTCCACAAAAAACTCAATAGATGTCGCTTATTTAAATAAATGAATCTGATAACTAAAATATTTTTTTTTATTTTTGTTGGTTGGTAAGATTATTTTATTCATTTAATTAACACAATACTTTCACAAGCTTTTATTATTTTCACCTGTCTGTCTGTCTTCTTTTAATCAAATTTTGCATGTTTAATTTTACCCACTTCGCGAAATCCGATTGAGGTGAAATGTTGCATGCATAAATTGGATGACAACGCAATATTATTATGACATCGAACTGATCTGATGATGAAGCTGGAAGGTGGCCACAGAACTCCGTAATTAAATGATGCAACCCTATCAAGTTTGGGCTCATTTGAATCGTCTTGGCGAGTACTTTGATGCTGAATGGTAATAATAATAAAATGCTCTATTTATACTCACTTGTTTTATAAACAAATATTTAACAATGAGAAAAGGTGGAACGGCGTTTAGTAATTAGTAATTTTATTTTTTACGATTGTGATAGAAACCATATTTTACTTCGCTGAAGAGTCTAAAAATCTTATGACTCTCAAGTAAGAAGTGTTGGCGCAGTGCACCCAGTTTTTTTCCTTTGTTAAATCGAAGGTAACACTGTACTAATTATGGACATCGTTATCTTTTACCATTAGGACAGCGTCTTGCTCATTTTCTTACTTCATTGTAAAAAAAATATATTTTATATAAAGCTTCAAGTATGACCCCGTCCGGCAGAAATCATGAAACTTGGCATACGTTTAGCTTTACCGTTCCTAAGAAGATATTTTAGTAGAAACACCTCTACGACAATTCCCCCCCCCCCCCCTTTATATCTATATAAAATCTACTACTACTTAAAACTATGAGAGCTAAAATAAAATGTCAATTATTCTACATAAAATTTATTTATTAACTTCAAAAAATAATCCATTTCTTTCTTTTATATTTTCTAAAATACCATATAAAACAGACTCTGGGCGCAAAACGTCATTTTATGCAGAGATTTAAAACTTGGCTCCAAATAAGTTGATTAAGATCGAAACTCCCCCTCTATTACGACAAATCGAATGAGCCCAAACTCGATGGGGTTTTGTCTTTTAATCACGGATTTCCTATGGCCACCTTCCAGCTCCATCATCAGACCCTGGTTACTATATGTATAGTATCAAAGTACTCGTCAAGACGAATAAATGAGCCCAAATTCGATGGGGTTTTGCTTTTTAATCACGGAATTCCTGTGGCCACCTTCCAGCTCCATCATCAGATCCTGGTTACTATATGGTATCAAAGTACTCGTAAAGACGAATCAAATGAGCCCAAACTCGATGAAGTTTTGTCTTTTGTTTACGCGGTTCCTATGACCACCTTTCAGCTCCATAATCAGACTTCAGATCACCTCCATGTCATAAAATTATTGCATTGTCATCCGATTGCTGGTATAAGAAATTTCAGCTCAATCGGAAACCGTGACTGCTAGGTAGAGTGCTTTTCACGAAAGGAGTTCTTTTTGCGGGGCGCCACTATCGAAAATTTTAAAAGTTAGCATAGTTAATAACTTTTTAACGCCTCATAATTTCTCATGTGTAATTTCTTTATTATTGTATATGTCTATTTTATCTCTATTTTATCTAACAAATAAAATTATTTATGGCATGAAGTCCAGTATTTATCGAAAAAATTTAATTTAGTTCCGCAAAACTCCCTGGGACTTCTTTCGTGAGAAGGACTCTACCACTGAGGTGTATAGTATACCTATAATATTTATACCTCAACGTATGACTATTAGAGCGCTTTTCACGAAAAACGTACATTATGCGGGGCCCACTATTGCTCATTTTAAAAGTTTTCATAATATCTATTCTATTAGAATTTTAAATAGATTACACAGGCGTCAGTCGGCCAAGGAGTACTTTAAAATGTGTAGAATTATGACAGTTGTGTCCCTCTTTATTTACAACTCACTTCTTGAAGTACATTCCCAGAAGGATCAACTACGGAAAAGACAAGATAAACAACCAATTCCTACTAGAAATAGGGAGAGGCTCATAGTACCTTTTACAAGATTAAATAAAGTATATAAACAGGGTTTCAACATAAAATTAGATATGTACAACAAATTACCTATTCAAATTACTAGACTACCTATGTTAGAAAATGTTCAAATGCAAAATAAAATACTTTTTTGAAATACATCCTTTCTACTCTCTTAATGAATACATGTCTAAAACATGGTCTGATGAAATTTTCAATCTCTAAAATACTTATTAAAAATAATAATATTTAATTATAATTATACTTAAGACAAAATGTATGTAATACAAATGACTTGCCTTTTATAACGCTCATGTTATATTTATGGTTAAATAAATAAATTGAAAATTGAAAAAAATATCTATAACATTAATTTAACTCCATTATATAATTTCTAATATTTAATTTCTTAATGAGAGGTATTTATTTAATCTAACCATTAAAAATTATTTGGGATATGGAATAGTCCAGTAGTAAAAATTGATAAAATTAAATTTAGTTCCGATTGTTTATTAGCATTTTATATGTGAATCTTTAAATTGATATAACTCTTTTATTTAAAAACCGATTTGATATAAAACCTATTGGAAACCTATTTGGAAAGTAGAGAAATCTGCAACGTTTTAGCGAAAACTGCATTCAATTCGGTTGTGCCGTTTTATCACACATAGGTCACATAGTTTTTACAAATTAAAGCCCCTAAAACTACTTTGGTAAATTTTCGTTTATGGCCACATCGATAGAAGGCGTTTTTTTAAGTTTGTGGCACCATTTTTTTTTAATCGACCGAGCGAAGTGAGGTCTAGAGTCGAGAGCCGCGAAAAGCCTGCGTTTTGACCAGTTTAGCGGTTGACCTCTGGCGCTTAGGTTTGATCGACATTTACTCGAAAACGGTTAATCCAAATTAAATGAAACTTTACACACAGGTTAGATAGGTTAATAGAATAATTTTAGTGAAAAAAATAGCGAAATAAACCATAAGGTTGCAGAGATATAGGTGACTTAACGATAGGTCTTTACGATAGGTCTGATGATAATTTCAAAACTGGTGCTCTGATATTTTTTTTTTCTAATATATACACATTTTTTATAACCTACATAAATATATTGTCAAAAGTGTATGTTTGTATGTATGTTTGTTACGCGATAACTTGGAAACCGATGGTCCAATCTTTATGAAACTTTTCAAATACGTAGTTTGAGTCAATAGAATTTTTAAGTTCGAACATCAGCCAAATCGGTCAAATGGTTCTAGAGTAATAGAAAATGCTGAATTACGACGTTACCAAAGTTCCAATCTTAATGGAACTTTGCGATCAGGTAGTAATAAGCTAAAAGAATTCTCAAGTTCAAAAATGAGCCAAATCTATCCAAGGGTTGTAGAGTTATAGAGATAACTAAATCATAATTTTTTGCACAATTTGTTAGGTACATTAAGTTTGAGAAAGATCCTACAGGCAAGAAAGAGTAGATCAAGCTAAAGAATTAATACCGATAAAGTCCAATAATTCGAGAATTTCAAGCAATTTATCTTATTTTCAATAACATTACTTTTTAGTATATTGCGTAATACCAATAATGGCGTCAATTATAAGTCCGGCCGCCTAAAGTTTGCAATTGAGATAGGTGTCACATATATGTAGGTACGTACATGTTTTGTGCTGTTTTTTTAACCTCATTTTGCTTGATCGATAAAATATTATGTTATTTAATTTAAGTAAAACATAAAAAAATTAAAATAGTTATTTAAAATTTTAAAACCTTACTATTAGCGTTATTTTATGCCCATCGCTAATGGCAAGCAACCAAAGTTGGATTTAGTTAGTATAGGCATCATAATTATATGACGACATAATTACGTCACATTGCCTAAAATTTTGTATAAATTATCCCGAGCGCAATGTACCGGACTATAACTAGCTGTCAAGTAAAATAAACTTTTACTAGCAAAACACAAAAGTGGAGACCATAAACAACAAGCAGGCAATATAATGTCTGTGGAAGTGGTGATAGAATAATAATAAAAATACTCGCTGTATCGTTTTGTTATAAAATATAATTTAAATATATAATTAATATGAATACATACATATGTATATCATCTTAGAGTCGATAGCCGCTGCTTTTTCGCTGGCAGTAAGGTATATATATTATTATTTGTGTAGCCTGTCTGAAAAACTGTTTATTACTGTTTATAACTGTTGTATTAGAAGAAATATAAGTAGAAACACCCCCCCCCACGATAATGTTTCCACCTCTCCCCCCACTTTTAGGTCCCAATTTTTTGTATTTTGAGTTTTTCTTGAGAACTATGAGAGCTAGAATAAAGATATCAAGGACAAGTTTATTATCCATAAAATTTTCTACAATATTGTACTTTATAGTATATTGTCAGGACTTATAGTTTCAAAAAGAATCCAAAAAGAAATAAATCATATTTTTGAAACTATAAGTCCTGGCAATATACTATAAAGGACAATATTGTATATACAATATTGTAAGACAATAATATGTATATCTTTATTCTAGCTCTCATAGTTTTCAAGAAAAACTCAAATACTTAAAAATAGGGACATAAAAGTGGGGGGAGAGGCGAAAACATTGTCGTGAGGGTTGTTTCTATTAAAATTTCTTCTAATGAACGGTAAAGCTATACGCATGCCAAGTTTCATGCTTTCTGCCGCTCGGGGCCATACTTCCATACAAAATCGAGCTAAGGAGCCGCACTAAAATATTTGACACAATTTTTTTGGCTATTTCGACGTTTTCTAGTTTCTTTTTTCTGCAAATATAATTTACACGATATAATCATAGTAACGGATAAAACAAAAATGTAAATATTATAATAGGTAGGTATGAATATATTTTTTAACTAGGGTCTCGCATCATCTGCTTCCATCAGTAGGTAGGTAACCTACCTATACCGACGCGGCCATAATATAATAATACTAGCTGCGCTCAGCGGTATACAATTTTTTCCCAAATAACAAAAATAGAGTATACGTCCCGTACCCTTTCCAAAAAAAAAACCAAATTCGGACTATGTGCTCTGTAAAAAACAGGTCTACGCATCGACTTGTAAACGCCCTACATTTTGTACTACTTGGTTAAAAATACAAACTTATAATAAAAACAAATAAAGCAAAAATTACATCTCTTTACGAAATTTGAACCCAGACATACAACTTGCGTTTCCACCAGTATACCAATGTGGCTATCATAGCACCTAACCGAGTGTCTAAATAAACTAATCTGTTATTGCCAAGCATACAGTTATATCAATTTTTTATAGATATTACAGAAGTATTATTTACACGATTATTTAATAGTGAAAAATTATTAAAAATATGCAAACGTAAAACTAAACTATGACCTATCAGAAACACAAGATATAAAGCATTGAAATATGGAAAAATGTCGACGAGAGTATTCTAAACTCAAACTCAACTCTACATTTTGTTCTTGGTTAAAAATACAAACTTATAATAAAAATAAATAAAGCAAAAATTACACCTCATGACGAGATTTGAACCCAGACATACAGTTTGCGTTTCCACCAGTGAACCAATGTTGCTATCATAGCACCTGACCGAGTGTCTAAATAAACTAATCTGTTATTGCCAAGCATACAGTTATATAAATTTTTTATAGATATTACAGAAGTATTATTTACACGATTATTTAATAGTGAAAAATTATTAAAAATATGCAAACGTAAAACTAAACTATGACCTATCAGAAACACAAGATATAAGCATTGAAATATGGAAAAATGTCGACGAGAGTATTCTAAACTCAAACTCAACTCTACATTTTGTTCTTGGTTAAAAATACAAACTTATAATAAAAATAAATAAAGCAAAAATTACATCTCATGACGAGATTTGAACCCAGACATACAGTTTGCGTTTCCACCAGTAAACCAATGTGGCTATCATAACATCTTACTAAGCGTCTAAATAAACTAATCTGTTATTGCCAAGCATACAGTTATACCAATTTTTTATAGATATTACAGAAGTATTATTTACACGATTATTTTATAGTGAAAAAATGTTAAAAATAGTCAAACGTAAAACTAAACTATGACCTATCAGAAACACAAGATATAAACATTGAAATATGGAAAAATGTCGACGAGAGAATTGAAAATAAAAGCGCGACACGTCCATTCAGCAAGAGGCCTCAGCCGGGTGTGTCTGTACACGGGCTTCACGCACACATGCAAACAATTTTTTCCGCAAATAACAAAAATGGAGTTTATGCAAAATTGTCTTATTTTATTTAAAAAATGGCACAAATCAAATATAGTTAATTACATAAAGTATCATTTGACAAAAAATCTGACCGATTTAGTAACATCTTCATACATTATTTAACCATGAAAACATTTTTTAGAGGTATTTTCATTATTTTTTTCTATCGAGCGAAAATAATGGAATTGTGTTATGAGCACTAACCAAAAATAAAGTATATCCTGTAGATATACATATTTTTTTTTTATTCACTATGTTGCATTGTATCGAATACAATAAGGCCTACAAAACTTACGTATTGGGTGTTATCCTCCCGTTAAAAACTAATCGTCATTACAATAAAACAAGCTATAAAATTGCAACCTTAGCCCTCAGACCTGATTATGGCGCTAGTTCTAATCGACGCAACTGCATAGAATACCAATCAGACATAAAACAACGGCCATCATATACAAAATGTCAACCCCATATTAGGAGACAAGGTCCAAAGCAAGCGTGGGCTTCCCATTGAATTCCTGTCGCCTACGATATAAATATTTTAAAATTACCGCCTCCGTCTTGATCAACATTAAAATGATGTATTGATTGTGTAAAAACTGTGTACAATGTACACAATAAAACGAGGTAGATTGTACATACGTAAGTGGACTGTTTTTGTTGCAGCAATTATGTCATTAGTTTTATAAAATCATATAAAAGCGAATGTTTACAAGTGGGTACTTATCGGTAAATAAGGTAGCTGCTGAAAACTTTATCTTCGTACAATGAACAACGAAAAGTTTCTCTGTACAGGTGCAATTCTATTCGAGGGTTATTTAGGTCTTATGTGATTGAACTTATAACAAATACTTATTATTAACTCAACATTGCTATTAATCTGTTAGTATAGAACGAGGGAAACAAGTCTGCCGCGGCAGCGGCCGGCGATGCGCCAGAAGCGATTTGTCATAATAATTATTGTAGAGTGCAAATTTTACGCGTTGCAATACTATTTTTTGATGTTCATTCTAGAGGTAGAAAAAAAAACGAATAGACAATAAATTGCCTCGTGAATTTAAATCGGCCGCCTTATGTGAAATGCAAAAACATTCAATTTGCCTGCGACATATATATATACATTGTACACTTTTACATAAATTATAATATTTAGGACTCCCAGTACATTTGATTTTGTTACTTTTAAAATTTGTTTAAAAGTGTAAATATTAAAAAATGGAAAAAAAATGGAATGGAATGGAATTTTATATTTGTGTAATTATTTATATCTTATCTTTTATATGTCTATAGATATCTCTTTACAATCAAAGTATTTCTTATCAAGACATTATTAAGTAACAATAACAATCTGCAATAGTTACAACAATGAATAGAAATCCACAGATAAACAATTGTTGCAACACAGACCAACATTTGCAACACTTGTTATACTCCAGCTAATGATAATTAACTTCATTAGCGAAAACGAAACAATTTCATCTATTTGAACCACAGATTTAATACGTTCAGAGGAAACATAACTCAAAATTGTGTAGCTAAGTTCCAATAACTATAATTTATAATTATTATTTATCTGGAAGAGATCGTATTTAGTGATAATACCGCAAATTGTAACATTTAGTTTATTAAATTTGTGTTTCAGTTTAAAGTTTTCTAAATATTTGTGACGTTTCAATAAAAAATCAATCAATTTATATATTATTATATGGAATATATTATATATTATACTTAAATAATATATTATAGTTATATTATAGTCTAAGTTTTTTCAGCAATTGTATTCATGAATAATAATAGTGTTTTTCTTTTTAATACTCGTACATTGTATTGTCTAAACATTTTTACTATTGCATTTTTTATTACATTAATTCTAATATTACATTTTTGTTATCTTAACGAGCTCTATGGTGAATGCTATGTACGCCTTTATTGTTATACATATAAGAACAAGCCTATGTTTAAAAAATTAATCTAAATGTATAATATGTATAATGTGCCTGTACTTAATAAATAAATAAATTAAAAAAATGGTATCCATATTTTTCTAAACTCGTATAAGGATGACATAATAAATCATGACTAACTCGTTATAAAACGATTATAGACATTTTTATGCGCAAATACGAACGTTGAGTTGTAAAACAGCAAAACCTAAAACTCATTTACAATGTTTTGATTTAACTTTTTTAATCAAATACGAGTATTATTATTGTATAAAACCTGACCTACTTAAATATAATCAATTATTGTTATAACTAATCGAATTACTGCCGATTTATATCAAAAATCAATCGAGATCATCTAGAAGAAATGGCTTTTCGTGATATGACCGCCAATTGTTTAATAAATATTGCTTTTTGTGACGTATTATGTTTTTCTTTTTATTTGTGTTGCAATAAAGAGTTGACTATTCATTCGATAATCAAAATCGAAAAGAAGATCCACAAAATCCAATTGTTGTCACCGATTTTCAAACATCGAATCCGTAAAGCACAACACTATCAAAATCACATACACAAACAGTTTTTTTTTTTAATTGCGTTAAAAAGTTCGTAATTCGTTTCGTTTTTCGAACGGCGACGCGCGGTTTCGTCGGCGGATGGCAGGTGACTGGCAAATGGCTACGCTCTGTGGGCTCAGTTTACCCGTGACGGATAAAAACTATTTTGTATGTGGGTCTGTGGTTGCTAATTAGATTTGTTTATTGTGGGGTCCTAGGCCTGTGATCTATATTTATATTTTATTCGCAAACGTAGGAACCGTACGACACGCAGGGTCAATAAAAAAAATAAAGTTCATTTTACTTGATACCTACTGGCAAATACACAAACATGTCTCAATTATCATTTATCTCTATTAATTTATTTTGTTCTCCGTAATGGTAGCGCACATCAGACCGCGCCGAAAGAGTTTTCGTATAGGAAATATTCTTCCGATTCGGCCGATTCGACTCCGGCAAGTGTGCAAGGTTTCATGACATTTCATATTACAAAGAATTCAAAATTCAATTCGTTCAGCGTGATCAATGCAGACAGGTGGCATTCACCCCATTCACCATAAAAAGTGTCTTTATTTATTTATTTTATTGCAGATAATTTTCAATAATAAAAGTCAATTCCCGCGCAATCTTACTTGACTTGACAGGATGAGTTGTCAAACTTACGACTCTACTAATATTAACTTGACAAGGGCAAAAACACACGAAAGTGTGAAATTATACAATTCCCATTATGATAGGCTACGATTGTATGTCTTAGACGGCCTATTAAAAAAACAAACTAAAAAAAAAACAATAATATACGTGAAACCGGCAAACACCCATAAGTGTAACCATATCATTCCTGTGATTATGGCAACGAATATTTCTCGATAGAAAACACACTTTTTTTTCTGTAATTATGATTATTTTATGTGTTAGTGTAATGCAATTAATTTGTTTTTAATTGCTAACATACGAATTACGCGTTTGATTGGCGCCTGCACTTCCTCAATTAATTGAACGATGCGCTTGCGCATACGTAAAGGATTCCTAGTGAATTTTATGGGTCTGTACGTAAAATAATGTAACGTTGCATTACGTTCTATAACGCATCATTTTAAATTTAAATGTTGATTGTTTGATAACACTACATTTTCATTCAAAAATTTATTATTCAAACAATATTCATAAAAAAATGTTCATTATTTTTACAAGTTTTATTAACTTTCACCTCTCTGTTGTCTGCAACTTCTTCTTGCAAATTAAATTTGATCCACTTCCCAGTTTCCGATTGAGCTGAAATTTTTGATGACAATGCAATATTATTATGACATAGAGCTGATCTGATGATGCGAGCTGGTGGCCATCGGGTCTCCGTAATTAAACGACGCAACCCCATCGAGTTTGGGCTCATTTGATTCGTCTTGACGAGTACCTACTTTGGTACTAGATCGTTAAAATAATAGTTTTTTTTTTTTAATTTCACATGTTTAGTATTTATTAACTATCTAAAGACATTACACATTTATATACACACCGCCGCTATATTTCTTCAAATTCCCTTCCAACCAGGTTGTCTGTAAGAGATTGCTTAATGCGATAAGACCGCCTATTGTTTACCTCTATTTTTATGTTTGTCATATTATGTTCATAACTATTTCTTTTCTAGGTATTCAATAAAGTGTCCGTTCTATTTATTCATAATCTGAATGTCGTTCATACAAACACCTATGCTCAGATTCCATAAATAATGTGCATTATAATTATACTACCGTGTAGGCGATGTCCCACCTGTTTGTCCGTTTGTCCTTGTTCTTGTAATAATTAACTCTTTTTATAGATAATAATTATGAATGTAAACAGGTTATGGGCATACCCCACGGATTTATTCGCATACAGTTCCTCGGGAGTAGATGCTTTAGGGAGCAATTAATATAAAAATATATAATATCGAGTAAGGCACCCCTGTCTGAAATATCAGATTAAAAATAGCATTTTTAAATAAAGAATATTATGTTCATAAAGTTTTGGGTGTTATGTTGTTACATTTAAAAATGCTTTGAAAAGGAATTAAAAAATATTTCATACTTATTATTTTAAGACAAGGGCAGTACTAAATTTAACAGTTTTATTTTACCCTTTAAAAGGACGGACGGACAACAAAGTAATCCTATATGGGTTCCGTGTTTTCCTTCACGGAACCCTAAAAAGTGTGCAAAATTGTCTGCCTTTAACCCGTACTTAAACTTGTATAATTAGAATCCCCATTTATTTGAGTTACATTTTCTTCTTATTGATTGAAGGATTTTTTATGGTCACATAATATTAATTTTATTTTATAACGCATAATAAATTCTTATATAAATGAATGAAGAACTAGTTGTTATTCTACATGATATTGTATACAGTTCTAACAGGCATTTTTATTTAAGCATAATTTTTTTTTTCAAATACATATTTATGAAACAGGTAACGCCATCTATCGAGCGCTGTTGTAAGCTTGTACAAGCGCAGTCGCCGACAGTGCGTACAATTGAAAACAGCGCCATCTAGCGTCGAGTAGTCAAAGCGGTAAGCAAGCGAGCTTTCGCTTTGACAACTTACCATGATGGTCTGCCAGAGGGTGCATGTACAGACAAAACATGTGAAAAATTGAAAATATTCATATTATTTTTCCTTATATATTTACCAACTTTACTATTTACACTAATTAACCTGACAATAATAATATATAATAATATATAATAATATATAAGTAAACAAAATGAAATTAAAATCACCTCCTGCATAAATCTAAAAATATATGTTTAAGGATTTCTAACAGCTCTTTTAAGAACCTATACGTTATAAATATTTTAAAAACTGAAATTTATTGACATAGTTAATTATGCGTATTTATGTTCTACATCACAAGATCTTCAAGAATTGAGTGAAGTAATTAAAATCGTTCGGTCTACAGTCTACACACGACGTAAATAAGTTCACAGCATTTAATGACATTTTAATAGATAAAGTAATTACTATTATTAAGCTATTAAAATGTAAATATCATTGGATGATAATAATCTTACGTTTATTAATTTATATCTACTATTAATGACATAAACGCGAATGTTTGTATTGATGGATGAATGAACAGATGTTTGTTACTCTTTCACACTAAAACGACTTATTTGCTGAAATTTGTTAGGGTTAGAGATAGCGTCTAACATAGATAGGGAGATAGGGAGGAGGATAGAGAGATAGGGTCTAACCCTGAAATAACACATAGGCCACTGAACAGCGGGTAAACGCTGGACGCTGCTAGTTATTAATAAATATGATATTTTTTGTAAATTATTATTTATGACTCACATAATATATAAATAATATAGATAAATAAAGATTTTTTTTATACAAAATGTAACATTTTGCCCTTGCACCATTACGAAATCACCCTTGTAGAAAGTGCGAGGGTGCGCGAGCGCAGGCGCGGGCGAGGTGTGGGCGCGCCATCTGTCGGCCGGCCTTCGAACCCACGCCTTAGCTTATATTATTACCTGTAGGTCAACCTCTCATGACGTCATGTGGCGTAATCACTCACATAATATATTACAGTGCAATAGGGATGTTAACTAAATTTTTTTTGTCCATAATGAAGATTATTGAAAATTTTATTGGACACGTTTTTTTTTATTTGTAAATTTTGTGAAAAACGTGGGAGATACAACGCACTAAAGTTGCTTGATCGTGACACACTAGAAATGTTTAGTGGTGTGACGTCACGCGTCCCAACACAATCTTATAAGCGTTATATCTCAGGCATTTTTTATTTTATTTGCAAAAAAAAAATATGTATCGAATTTTTTTCACTATTAAAATTACGGACTAATTGTATTTTTTAAAATTTTGACCTTGTTGTTTGACATCCCTATTATAACAGATTTTTAATGCATTATATGCCTTTTACCACGATCTTACGTGATCTTAAACATCGCGCCGGTTTTATCCAGTGAGTGGTAGCCACGACCATTATAATACTTTGTTATTCACCACCCCAAAAAAAAAAAACATTTCAAAAAGGCATACTAAATTTAAGCTTAATCGGTTCAGCATTTCATGCGTGAAAGAGCAACAAACACACACAAAACTTTGTAATTAGGGTAGGAACTTCTCAAAAATGACCCGCGCCTGCCTAATAGAATAAAATCTATGTTGATCGATCTAACCCTATTAAATAATCAGTGGAAAATACAGCCTTAAGTTATTTATTGTAGGTGAACTTCTTATGACGTCATCAAGTTTCAATAAATATTAAATAATACAATGAATAGTCATGTAGTAATAAAAATAATGATAATGAAGATAACAATGTTTTAACTTTTAGAATGTTGCAGTTTAATTACTTCAGGAGGTGATTCACGATTAAATTAATTTAAAATTAATAATTAAAAAAATAATTATTTTTTTATACAGCGAGCGACTGTTCCACGAGTCGCTCGCTTTTAAATTTCATAGATATTTTGAAACAAAACGCTAACAATACGACAGCGACGCCAAAACAAAGATTCTGTAGTTGAATGCAGAATCCACAACCAGTTATAATTTCATTAAGTGCGCGTACGCAAAATGAGTAATTAAATGTTGTACCATATAAAATAGTATTCCAGTGCGATCTAGATACCAGATTATGAACTAGAAGTTTGTAATGATATCTGTTACTCTTTCATGTCTAAATGGCTGAATCTATTCGCCTAAAAATAAAATAGCACATTGGCACGATAAAGAGTTGTATTTAATAGAGATGCACCGAATATTCGGTTACTATCCGGTATCCGGCCCTTTTTTACTATCCGGCCGGATACCGGATAGTAATGTACTATCCGGCCGGATACCGGATAGTAAACTTGGTAGATTTTATAAATGTGTGATTTTAAAAATAAAGACACAATTATAATTGAAGCTTTTTATTATTTTAAAACAACTTTAACTTTTTATAATAAATCAATTACTTAAAGTAACTTGGTGGTAATACTGATAGTTAAAAAATGTAGGTACTTATTTGTAACTAGTAATATTAATTAATTTAATATTGGAAATCCACCAAAGGTAAATTATGACAAGTACTTGCAGTTGAGCTCGTAGAAATAGCAGGTCCAACACATGAGAACGAACCACTATTAATTTCGCTAAACTCATCAGCATACTTGGCTTTCAAGTGGTTTTTCATTCACGAGGTTCCAGCTTTCTTTCCCTCTCCGCCACGTGAAACTTTTAGTTTGCAGATTAAACAAATAGCGTATTTAGCTTCTTCTTTGTCTATCTCAAAATAATTCCAAAGCAGAGACCTTTTTGTTGCCATTTTTTATAAACACACTAATGACACAGTAGGGTAATGTTAATTAATACAAAACCACTAAGTATCACACGATAACATCACCAACTTATTTTATTATCTAAAAATACGCGACACGCACCTACGAAACTCAAAATGTAGGTATCACACCCCCGGCCGAATATTCGGCGGCCGGATACCGAATATTCGGCTGGTGGTCAGGCCGAATATCCGGTATCCGGTATCCGGCCAAACAACTATTCGTTGCATCTCTAGTATTTAAATATCTCTCCTTAAATATTATATAAATATCCAGATGCTATTTTTAGCACGTAAAATCGCTAGGCGCAGTTCTTAAAACATATTTTTGTGCTTTGACCATATTAAGGACAAGATGCAAAATGACCTGACCACTTAGGTCAAGAGTTATGACTCAACCTGACGTCACCGATTATAACCTATAATTATAGGTAACTATAGGTATATATTAATGGAAAGTTACATGATTCATTCGCCATTGAAAACCATGTACGGAATGATTTATAACTTTAGGTACCAATTTATTTTGTAATTTTGTGTAAATCAACATCCAGCATTGCAAAATGTTTTGTTAAAGTTCCGCTACTCGACGATAGATGGCGCTGTTTTAAATATTATGACTAACTTTATAAATGCACAAGTTATGTATATAAGTATATGTGTTCCCTACGAGATTTATTCGTTGTAATATTATATAAACGCAAAGGGATGTAAAATATATAAAACGATTAATTTAATGAAGGGTAGACTGTGCAGATATTTTTTCTTAAGACATTTATTTACAAAATAAAATTAATGTCCTAAGCACTTTTTTGTGTGAACATACAGACAAAATAAATATGTTCGAATTAACAAATCTTTTTCGTTAGTTAACAAAATGCAGAAAAACTAAAGTACCTAAACTACAACTCGTCGGGATCCCATGTGTCAGTAGCATGACACATGGGATCCCGACGAAACTTCAAGAGTAGAACTGTCATCCCATACACTGTACTTTTGTGAATGTATGGGATGAGTTGACAGTTGACATGACACCAATGCAAGTCTACGCAGAGTCTGTGCTTGAGGGGCTTGAAGTAAGTGACAAATAGTGATATTACTAAGCTAAAGAGTCTTAACATCTTTGAGTAATAAGCGCTGGCGCAGTGCACGTAGAATTTTACATCATTGTGAAATACTGGGTAGCACTGGGCAAATTTTGGGCACTGTTATCTCTTACCATCAGGAGAGCGTCTTCTTACTTCTTTGTACAAAAAAGCATATATTTTTGACTAGCTTTTACTCGCGGATAAGCGTGGCAAAATCCTTTCTTTGGAAGTCTAGTTCCAAATTCAACCCAATCTGTTCAGTGGTTCGGTGTTCTGTGCGTTGCGTTGATAGATCAGTCAGTCAGTCAGTCAATCAGTCACTCTTTCCTTTTATATATTTTGATGAATGATGAAGATTTTGTGGTTACAGAGATAGCAAATAGCGCGAACGCCGACAAAGGCGCGGTCATCGACCCCCGACCCGAGTAACGGCGCAGCCTCCGACTTAGTTCCGGCTGTTGTATTCTTATTTCTGAAGATTACTATTTATTACAATATTTTATTGGAACTATTGGATTGTCGCGGTTTTCCTTTTCATAGAATGTTTTTATTTATATGCATTTTTTTTCCAAAATTTTCTCTCGCATTTGAGTTATCCAAATATTCACTATAGATCATCATCTTCCTGCCCTTATTTATGTTACATCTTACTAATATTATAGTTCATCATTACATAAGTTATAGTACACCCATACGTTGTACTTTTGTGAATGTATGGGATGACAGTTGACTTGACAGCAAGACAAGTCAACTGTCAACGCAGCGTCTGTGCTTAGCCAGCTGTTGCAGCTGTGCATCAACTTAAGTATCCTGTTGACAATATTTCTTTTACCGGGGGTAGACTTCCTTTGCAGGAGGTCGACTAGGTGGGTATCCCAACAGTGCCAGTTATTCTACCGCCTGAGCAGTGATGTGCAAACATTACTGTGCACAGGAAGGAGGGCACTGTAGCTAGTGTAATTACTGGGCTGAAGAAGCATCTTATGACTCTCAAGTAAGAAGCGTTGGCGCAGTGCCGCCCAGAATTTTACCTTTGTAAAGCACTGTACTAATTATGGGCAGCGTTACATCTTAGGAGAGCGAGCGACTTGCTCGTCTTCTTACTTCGTTGTATAAAAAAAAATATTAAAAAACCTACGATCCCTGAACAAAGATGCACGCTTGCCAAATTAATTAGCATAGATCGTCAACCCCGACTGGCGTCTTGCCTAATAAGTCTACCGATTATTGGGTGTTGCGTCTCTTTTGGCAGCATCTACTTTCAACCCACACGCTTTTTTCTATTTTAACCGACATCGAAAAAGAAGGATAGAGCTTGCTTTATGCGATAAAACCACCGATTGTTTACCTCTAGTTTTATGTTTGTCATATTATGTTCATAAATAGGTATTTCTTATATTTTGGTATGCAATAAAGTGTCATTCTATTCTATTCTATAAATTAGATTTACTGTTTGTATTTAAACAATTATTTGAATTATTTGGTCAATCCTATTAAGCTTCAACAGAAGCATATACGAGTACAAAATTTTAAGTGTATGTAGAGTCCCTAAATAAGCCTCCCATATCATTATAACTATCGATCTGAGTTTTAGCATTTTACCTTACGTTTATTCTAACTTAGGCGACAGTGCAAGTTTCATAAAAATCGGTTCAGTACTTTTAAGATATTAATTAAAACGTTCGTCTAGTCAAATCCCTCGCGTATTTTAGCTCAGATTGGGCATTTTCCTGCTAGGAACGGGCCCTGGAGCCCTTTTTGAGAATTTTTAATTTTTTGTATTACTAACGTTTTTTTTTTATATCATATTAATATAAGTTTATCCCAAAATTCACTATAGTTCATCATCAAGTTTAAGTTACTAGTAGTAGTAAGTGTAAATGCTTAATAATAAATTATAATAATATATTTAGAAACAATGAGTAAAATTATTCAGCTGGGAACAATGAGAGTTACATCACGACTGACTCATAACTTACAGTCATTATATTATTCTGAACTAAATAATATAATAATGGACTATAATATCTACATTCTAAAATCATAATAATCTTAACTAGTGTACCCATGCGCACTTCGTAGCGTTTACTTTGCGGAAATCCATCACAACAATTATTAGTTATTATTTTTAGAGCGGAATTAACACTAAATATTAAATAATAACTAATAATTAGAAAATTATCTCTAAAAGTGAAGTAAAATGTATTTATTTCTAAGAGTATTGTAGGTACAAAATATGGTAATACAAGAAAAGGTGTCTCAAATACTCTACCGGTAGTCCGGTGCACAAATATTAAGCAGTAATATTAAATTAGTGGGCGAACCTACATTATAATTAGTATTTCAATACACAATTTAAAACAATAATTAATATAATATGCATTTGTCATACTAATATCATAAACGTGGAAGTGTAAGAATGTATTTTTGTTACTCTTTCACGCCTAAACGGTTAGACCGATTGAGCTGGAATTTGGTATAGAGATAGATTAGACCCTGGAATAACAAATAGGCTACAGTATAGCGAGTAAAACCGCTGGGCGCAGCTAGTATTATTATAAAACCAAAGTTAGACATGGAGGTCGACTAGGAGTGCACCAATAGTGCCAGTTATCAACCGCCTGAGCAGTGATGTACAAACGTTACTGTGTTTCCTTAGGAGGGCAGCCAGTGAAACTACTGGGCTGATGAGTCTTAATATCTTATGACTTTTGAGTAAGAAGCATTAGTGCACCTAACATTTGATATCATTTTGAAATCCTAGGTGGCATTGAGAAAACTCTTAACCATTAGGAAAGCGTAAACTTGCTTATCCACTAAAAAACAATACCTATTTTCTTCGGATATAGGCAAGATAAAAAGAAAGCGAATCTAACATAACGCGATTAGCGATAAGACCGCCAATTGTAACACTTCTTTCTGTGTAATCTTGGTTCTAAGCTATTATATTTTTTACGATTTTTATTTTTTTTATTAATGAACCTAATCAAAAAAAAAATTCTATTCTAGATTCTGTGAACGTTTTTGTTTGACAGGTTAGTATGAATTTCCTACAAGTCCTAAATCCTAACTAGCGCCTCAGAATTAAGATTTTCGGCAAATGAAAATTAGTCTTACTCGTTTTTTGGATATCCGTTTGTCGTTTATATTAAACTACTAGTTGTTCCATAGCCTGTGTTTTATTCCAGGGTCTAAGCTATCTTTATACCAAATTTCAGCTCAATCGGACCCGTTTAGGTGTGAAAGAGTAAAATACATCAAGACATCCATACATTCTTACAAACTTTCACGTATATAATATTAGTAAGATCTATGATTTGTACCATAGATGTTGAAATTAGACTCATATTGCACAATATTAGAAAGAGAAAGTGAACGACATTTGAAATGTAACATTTCAAGTGGGTTACATAACTCACTTGACATTTTGGAGGACAGGATGCAATATAATCATTAAAGTTACATCCTTTACTTTTACTAAATATCTAAGTGGGACTTATCCTTACTGCACAATTTATCTGGCGAAATACTAAATGAAAAAAGTAAAAGTATCGTTACCCAAATGAAATTTCAGTACCTATTTAAAACGGCAATCATCATCATCAGGCCACGTTCGTCCTGTGTACATAGGCCTCCCTCATGGCACGCCACTCAACTCGGTCCCCAGTCTTCCTCCTCCACCCGCTCCCCGCGACCTTCCGGATATCGTCACCCCATCTCACCCAAGGGCGCCCTACACTACGTTTGCCGAGACGCGGTCTTCACTCTAGAACACGCCTACCCCATCGGTTATCGGTTCTGCGGCAAATGTGACCAACCCATTGCCATTAGCTTGCTAATCGGTTATGTCGGTAACCCTGGTTCTCTACCGGATCACCTCATTTCTGATGCGATCCTTTAGAGAGACGCCGATCAACGGCAATAAATACTTTTAATTAATTTATTTTTAAAGCAGAAAAAAACATGTCCATTGATCGGTACCAAAGAAGGCAATTATAATATTAAAATCAGTTTAATTTAACGTATAAGGCCGCGGCGAGGCTGAAGACACATTTCTTGGTAGTGATATCATTATAAGTTCATTTCTTACGTATTCTACTTTAGGCTGGGAGCTGCGGGTTGGTTTAGTTACGAGTGACTTAAAGAAATAAGTTATAGATGGCGACACGAGTAAAATAATTACGTAAAACGGGAGTAGGTTCAATTTTTCGTAGTGTGTATGAGGGATGATTAATAAAATAAATAATTGAATAACTTCAACTCAATACATTTCTTTTTTTATGGAATCCGACGCGACAAACCAGACCCTTACCTGTTAAAATCCCGATCTTAAACGTTAACATTAAAAGAGTGACTGATTGACTGACTAATCTATCAACGCTTGGCCTAAACCGCTGAACGGATAGGTTTGGAACACAGGTTTCATGGGACTTCCGAAAAGAAAGGAATTCTGGTTTTGATTTGATTTAAACAGGTGGACTAGGGCTGCGACATATGGTAAGGAACCAACCCAAGGCGAGGACAAATATCTCGATGCAGACCACCAGCCCGACGGCCAGACGATATTGTCAAGTATGTCAGAAGGAACTGGATGAGACTAGCACAGGATCGGAAGGTGTGGCGTGGTGTGGTGAATTGTGACACTACAGTTATACCTATGTATACAAAAAAAAATATTCTTGTGCCTGTGTTTCTGTGCTCAATAAATAATTATCTTTCTTTCTTTCTTTATTATATATATCGTAATTCGTAATGTTATCAGGCATTATCTCCCGAACTATTAGACAAGTTAATGTGCACAGTGACGATGTATGGACTGAATACATGATTAGTGTGTCATGGCAACCTTTATAAGGAAATTTGAGAGCCTGTACACTAACTTTAGCACCTATGTCTAACCAATACTGTGGGGTAATCATATTTCATTATTCACTAACAATGCCCTACGGTTTCACTAGAAAAACCACTGGCATATATCTATACTCTATACTATTATATAAAGAGGTAATCTGACTGACTGACTCATCCTCGTAGAGACGAAACCGCTGGACCGATTGAGTTGAAATTACGACCGCGTGTTCTTTAAGTGACGTAGGCGACCAATAAAAAGCGATTTTGCGAAATTCCTACTGGAACGGGAATTATTCCCAAAAAACGTTTGTATGCAAATCCGTGCCCGCTGAACCGATTAAGCTGACATTTTGTAAAACGATAGTTTGGAGGCTATAGTGCAGCGGGTAAAACCGCTGGGCGTAGCTAGTATGAAATTATAAAGTGATAAGAAAATCTTAATAAATGGTATTGCACTTTTCAGTAGATATTTTTTTATTAAACTCAGACCTTGCTGGTCACCAAATGTGGGATGCTCGTGCGGTTCGTGTAAATACGCGCCCAATCTTCCTTAGGATAATTTCAATTGCGATATGTATGGAACACTGGCTTTTATATTAGATTATGTTTTACTAAACTTAAATTCAAGCTTGTGTGTTATATTTTTGTAACGTAGACTGAACAATTTGTAATGAAATTTGGTACGATTGGTAGTGGTCAGGTTTAAAACGGTTGAAACAGTGGCACGGCTAGTTAATAGTAGAAATAGGATATAGGTTTTAAACTTTTACAATCCGGTTTGCGTTCACTTCTTGCGCAAGCCTAGCTAAGCACTAGGACTAGTGTCCAAGTTTGGCTAAAATAAAGAAAAAAATGTAGTAAAAAAATATTTTACGTATTTATTCCTTTCGTAACACATAATCCGATTAATTGTTCGGTAACCCGATTGCGATGAAGGTTTTCATATAATTTTTGAGGTACTATGTACTCGGCGACCGAGGTCTTTACAAATATAAACCTGAGTATTTTCATGTATATCTGAAAAAAAATCTAAAGCCCTGGGTTCAAGTGGGTGGATTTTTGAAGTTATACTTCTTTTGGCGCGATAGAGAAAAATGATGAGAGTGAATTTTTACGATGCGCGCGCACACCGACACCTAAATTCTACATCGTGAAGTTAGTTCTAGGTGGCATGCATGAAAATTGATAACTATGTTCAAGTTGTATATTCTAGTATTTTTATATTTAGAACACGTGTTTCGTAAGGGTACAATTAAACAGTGTGAATAAATAAATATTATTTTGGTGTTTTTATTAAATCAATTTCATATACGACGGTGATACTAATAATTTATTATTTATTTTTCCATACGCCAAAGAAGTATAACTTCTAACGCGTGTACATAAGTACACACACTCTTTTTTTTATTAGGCGCTTCTAGTACTGCTGAACGCTTCAGCTACTGCTGAATGTACCCCTATTGCCTAAGCAAAAAGTAGATTTAGGATTATTGTACTCTTTTCTGGCAATAAATGGCATTTTATTTATTTATTTTTATTTTACTAAACTATTATTATTAGCGTTCGGAAGTCATATAATTTTATTAATTCAATTTTAATTTTCAAGTACATCTTATAATATGCCCTCATATAATATCCTATCCCATCTTATAATATCCTCTAAACCAATTTAGCACCAATAATCACGCAAAACGATGAAAGTTGAAGTACAATAAACGCAAGGGAAAGAACTCTCCATAACTTTTAATTTCAAGGCACAAGGATAACAGAAAAGTAAAATACCTAAATTCATGTAACGATCCATGTCGATACGCAAAAAACAATAAATGCCCTATAACTTTTGGAACGAAGTTCCTTATCGCGCGTTGTGAAAGGGGGCTAGACGGAAAAAATTCTTACGAAAAGTTGTCACGACACTTTTTGCTATAGTAAGCTATTGTAAGCAGTGCGGCGTGCGTATGTTTCTCTGTTTGTCTCTCTCTCTCTCTCTTATAGAAAGCAAGCCAGATATTTTCATTAATCGAACTTCGTTCCATCCGGGTGTCCCTTGACACCTCTCAAGTTTTTTTTTATTAAATTGTGGCAAATGCCTATAAAATGAATTCTCATCATAAATCTAAGTCCACTAACCTGGAAATGCAGGATGATGGTCCAGATCAGTCCAAGAGTGAGCTTCGGGTTGCCGTCGACGATGTCTTCAGCTCGGATGTTGACCAGCTTGATCTTCTTGTAGCGAAGGAAGTCCAGCGCCATCTGGACGTTCTGCAGCATGTGGAAACGCATGCGACCTCGCTCGCGCGGCTGGAAATTTATGAATATGGGGTTAATTAAGATATTTTTAATTAAACTAAATAAAGTATTTTTTTGCGATAAACGGTTTTCTATTATTTTTTTCTATTATTTTGCCCGCGTGGAGAAATCGTTTCTTAGCGGAGGTCTACATACATACTTTAAATACCTATCTATATTTTTAATTTCAAGCACATCCGTTCAGCGTTTTGAGCTGTGCGTTGATAGATCAGTCAGTCAATCAGTCACTCTTTCCTTTTATATATTTAGATGATTTTCCATAATATCCTGTTACAATAAATTAATAATTATCTAATCAACATGCAAGCAAGGCGCAATCTCGCTGGCAGTGCGTAGTAAATACATTATGTATGGACGGCTAGGGCTTGGGAATGAGAACTAGGAAGCTATGTGGGTGGCGAAATCACAACGCGTTCATTTATTTAGCGATGCCGGCTGACATGTCAATTCTTTAAGATTTTTACAAGCTTTTATTTTATTTTCACCTGTCTGTTGTCTGTATGTCTGTAATCAAATCTTGGAAGTTTAATGGAAATTTAATAGATAAGGTTTTGTTTTGTGCATAATTATGGTTATTGCGTTGTTGCATAAACCACGGAACGGATCGCGATGAAACTCTGTATTTAAATAGCTGGAAACGTTAAAAAATACTTAATATTATGTTAAGGTTTGACCAGCCAAAAATGTTCTCTCCCTTGTTTTCCTTCTCCATTAGTATTTTTTTAAATTTTTAACTAGCTTAAGCTCGTGGCTTTGCCCGCATGGTGAAATTCTTTCTTAGCCGAGGTTTACATTATATGGGGCAGGTCCCCAAGTGCGCTCGGATACTTCCTCGTAGTCTGCCCTGGACCCCGTCTGACCACCGTAACGGAGTGGCAGACGGGTGACCAAACTTCGAGCGCCATACTTGCGGACAGTGCGCTGTGTTTCTTTGTGGTGTCATTTTGCGATTGTGGTGTGTTTTTTAGGCCATGCCTAAGAAACCCCAGAGGGACGCCTCCGGGCGTTTCCTAAAAGGCCCTTCTCAGGGCCAACCCAAAGGCCCTTCTCAGGGCCAAACCAAAGGCCCTTCTCAGGGCCAACCCAAAGGCCCTTCTCAGGGCCAAGCCTCCGACGCGCAAGCGTCGACTAGCCGCGCACCATCTGCGGCTAGTGTGGATGTGCCGGTTCGGATGTCGGACGCCCCGTCTGACTCCGAGGCTGAATCCGTGCCGGGACGGGTAATTCCGTCCCCGGAAGTTCTGGAGGCTCTAGCGGAGCCGCTAGTGGGTGCCTTATGGGCGCCTACATCTCGGAGGAGACAACGGTGCGATTTGTCACCGTCACCCTCGGTGTCCTCCGCCGAGGGTGAGTTGATGGGACCTCCGCCTCTGAAGGTTTTCGTAAACCGCAGGGCGGAGTTCCGCAAAACCGAGGCGGGTAAGGCTCAGGTCGAGCAGACGGTGGAGCAAATGGCTCGAAACCTGGACGCCTCAATTACGTCGATGGGTGCGGTTGGCGAACAGCCTGCCGACGTCCTCCTTGGGCAGGCCAAGATGTGCCTGCTCATAAATAAAGAGGTGGCAGCGAGATCCGGTAGTCTCAAGGGGGGTTTTGTAAAAAGCCTCAACTTGACGACCCGGGTCGTCGCGGAAATAGTGGAGGCTCTCGCCAGCAGGAGCTCAACTTCGGAGGTGGCAGTCTTGCAGGCGGAGAACGTCCGCCTTCGGACGGAGGTAGCGGGACTGCGTAACGCGGTGGAAATGCTCCGGGTCGAGATGGCGCGGAACAGGGAGCCTCCTGCGCCTTCGCCGCCCTCGCCGACGCCGGCTCCCCGGAGGGTTTCTCCGATGCTCTCCGAGCAAGCGTCTCCTCCTGCCCTGTCGCAGGAAGAGTTCGCCAGGGGTATCATGGTCCAGGTCGGGACCATGGTCAACGCCCGGCTCGGGGAAATGGAGAGTCGCCTCCTTCCGGCGCAGCGACTGGCGCCTCCACTCGCGGCCAGAGAGAGGGCTGCAGCTGCAGTCGCGGCTCAACAGCCGAAGCCCGGGCCATCCACCGCCAATGCGCCGGTGACTGCCCCTCCCAAGGAGCAACAGGGTAAAGGGAAGGGTAAGGGGAAGGGGAAGGGCAAGGGCAAGGGAAAGGCGGCAGCAGCCGCTACTCCTAAGCCTACGCCTCGCCCCCTTCCTCCAGCCCCACGGGCCTTGACTGCTTCGTGGTCGGCGGTGGCCCAACCCGGCGTCTCCAATGCTGCCCCGCAGCCTACCTCGGCGCCTGTGCCGGAAGCCGGCTGGACAGTGGTTGGTAAGCGCGGCAGCAAGCGTACTGCCGCGCCAGTGCCGGCCAAGAGGCAGCAGGTGAAGCTGCAGGCTCCGCGGTCATCGGCTGTAGTGATCTCGCTGCAGCCGGCGGCCGTGGAGGGTGGCGTTTCGTACGCCGATGTGCTGGGCCAGGCGAGAAGGGCAGTCGACCTGGCCAGCATTGGAATTGAGCAGGGGCTCCGAAGCCGCAAGGCAGTGACCGGGGCCCGTATACTGGAGGTGGCAGGCACAACCAGTGGCGAGAAGGCGGACTCCCTAGCTGCGAAGCTGAGAGAGGTCTTGGATCCCGCCATGGTGAAGATCTCCAGGCCGGTTAAGACCGCAGAGCTGCGGGTCTCTGGCCTGGATGACTCTGTCACCTCTGCGGACGTGGTGGTGGCGGTGGCGAAGCGCACCGGCTGCTCCGAGCAGTCGGTGCAAGTCGGGGAGGTGAAGCAGGGTTTCCGGGGCCAGGGTACCGCCTTCGTTCGCTGCCCGGTGGTCGCCGCCAAGCAGCTGGCAGCTGGAGGGAGGCTGCTCGTCGGCTGGGTCTCGGCACAGGTCACTGTGCTCGAGTCCCGGCCGATGAGGTGCTACAAGTGCCTGCACACGGGGCACGTCCGTGTGCAGTGCACCTGCACGGCCGACCGCAGCGATGAATGTTATCGCTGCGGTCAAAAAGGCCACATAGCGGCCAAGTGCCCCGCCCCCGCGCCCAAGTGCTCTCTGTGCGCGGCAGCGGGAAAACCATCGGCGCATCGGATGGGTGGCAGACAATGCCACCCACCCAAACCAAAGAGGAGCACCGGAGCGGCCGCTCACATCCCGGCCGCCCGGTCTCCCCCGCGGACAGTGGAGGTAATGGAAACCGCGGGGGATTAATATGGCCCACCAGGTTCTTCAGGCGAACATCAACCACTGTGCAGCAGCGCAGGATTTACTCCTGCAGAGCATAGCACAGTGGTCGATAGAGGTCGCGGTGGTCTCCGAACCATACTTCATCCCTCCCCGGGATAACTGGGTAGGAGATGTTGATGGTTCGGTGGCCATCGTCGCCTCGACGGCGTCCGGCACCCCACCCCCTTCGGTTGTTGCGAGGGGGAGTGGGTACGCTGCGGTCCTCTGGCGAGAGTACCTCCTCATCGGGGTGTACTTCTCGCCCAACAGGAGTCTCGCCGAGTTCGAGTCGCTCCTGGACGGGGTAGGGACCCTCATTGGGCAGACCCTGCCTCGTCCCGCGCTCGTCATGGGGGATTTCAACGCCAAGTCCGTGGCGTGGGGATCCCCCAGGACTGATGCGCGCGGCGAGACTCTGGAGGAGTGGGCGACGATAGCCGGCCTGTCGGTACTCAACCGCGGGTCGGTGAACACGTGCGTGCGGCGGAACGGGGGGTCCATCGTGGACCTCTCATTTGCCGCCCCAGCCATCGCACGCCGTGTTCGGGACTGGAAGGTGGTGGAGGATGTGGAGACACTGTCGGATCATCTGTATATCCGATTCAGTGTCTCCACAAATTCCGGTCCCCGTCGCCCGAGGACGACGCCGTCGTCGCCGAGGTGGGCCATAAGGAGCCTGGACAAGGAGGCCATCATAGAGGCTTCCATTGTCCAGGCGTGGCTGGCCCCCCCAGAGGGGCCGGTGGATGTGGAGGATGAGGCCGAGTGGTTCCGGGAAGCGATGTCGCAAATATGCGACGCTGGCATGTCCCGGGCCAGACCTCATCCTCAGAAAACGTGTGTGTACTGGTGGTCTCAGGAGATCGCAGCCGAGCGCTCCCGCTGCGTGGAAGCGAGACGCCAGGCCACACGACGTTTTCGGGGGAGGCGCAGACTCGCCAGTCAGCAGCTGCACGACGCGTATACGGAGCGCAAAAAGGCTCTGCAGCGGCTGATTGGCGACTCCAAAGAGCGGGCTAAGGCGGAGCTCCTAGAGTCTCTGAATCGTGATCCGTGGGGGCGGCCCTACAAAATGGTCAGGGGGAAACTCCGACCATGGGCCCCCCCACTGACAGAGACTCTGGAGCCCCGCCTTCTGGAGGAGGTGGTTAGCTCGCTCTTTCCCTCCGGGGTGGAGTACGAGCCCCCGGAGATGGCGCCTCCCGAGAGGGCGCGCCAGGAGGACACTGCGGTGCCACCGGTGTCGGCGGGCGAGCTGGGATATGCCGTGTCCCGGATGCGCGGTAAGCGCAAGGCTCCGGGGCCGGATGGCATTCCCGGCATCGCCTGGGTCCTGGCGTTGGACGCCCTCGGGGACCGCTTCCGAAGGCTCATGGATGCCTGTCTGGAGTCGGGGCGGTTCCCCTCGCGGTGGAAGGCGGGCAGCCTTGTGCTCCTCCGAAAGGAGGGGCGCGCAGCAGACTCTCCCGCAGCGTACCGTCCCATCGTCTTGCTTGACGAGGCGGACAAGTTGTTTGAACGGGTGGTGGCTTGCCGCCTCGTCAAGCATATCGCCGAGGTAGGCCCGGATTTGTCCGATCGACAATTCGGCTTCCGGGTGGGCCGGTCGACGATTGACGCGATCAAGCGCGTCAAGGCCCACTCGGACATGGTGGTCGCCCGTGGCGGTGTTCTGTTGGCGGTGTCCCTGGACATTGCCAACGCGTTCAACACCATGCCGTGGGCCGTCATCAGGGAGGCACTGAAGTACCATGATGTGCCTCCCTACCTGAGCCGGATTGTCGGGGCCTACCTCTCGGATAGGTGCATCACCTATCCGGGCGACGATGGACGGACGCTGCGGAGAGAGATGTCGTGCGGTGTTCCACAGGGCTCGGTCTTAGGACCGCTCCTGTGGAACATCGGATACGACTGGGTGCTGCGCGGGGATCTTCCCCCGGGGGCCAGCGTGACGTGTTACGCGGACGACACGCTCGTCATGGCCCCGGGGGGGACATTCCAGGAGGCTGCCCGCCTTGCCACCGTGGCGGTGGGGGAGGTGGTGGCACGGATAGGGAGATTGGGACTCCGGGTGGCCCTCGATAAAACTGAGGCCCTGTGTTTTCATGGGCCTCGGAGGGCCCCAAGTAGGGGTTCCACTATCCCTATCGGGGAGGTTCGCATCGGGGTCGAGCCCTCGATGAAATATCTTGGACTCGTCCTCGACGGGCGGTGGAACTTCCGGGAGCACTTTGCCCGGTTGGCTCCCCGCCTGATGGGTGCGGCGGCCGCTCTCAAGCGGCTGCTGCCGAACCTAGGCGGACCTCGGACCAGCTGCCGTCGCCTGTACGCGGGAGTCGTGCGGTCCATGGCTCTGTATGGAGCCCCCGTATGGGTGGATGCTCTGACGGAGCAAACCATCGCCCATCTGAGACGTCCTCAGAGGGTGATGGCCGTCGGGGTAATACGGGGTTACCGCACGGTCTCCTACGAGGCGGCGTGCCTCTTGGCAGGATCTCCCCCCTGGGACCTGGAGGCGGAGCTGTATGCGGCGCGCTACGAGTGGCGCGCCGCGCTCCGCCTCCGCGGGCTCACCGCGTCTCCCAGGGAGGTAGAGAGGTGGAAGGAGGAAGCCAAGAAGGCACTGCTCGAGAGGTGGAGTACGCGTTTGGCCCACCCTCGAGCAGGCAGCTGGACAGTGGTGGCAGTCCGTCCACTACTCCAGCAGTGGACGGACAGAGAGCACGGGTCCTTGACCTTCCGGCTCGTGCAGGTGCTTTCCGGGCACGGATGCTTCGGAAAGTACTTGCACCACGTAGCCGGCAGGGAACCGACCCCTGCTTGCCACCACTGTGGTAGCGACGTGGATACGGCGCAGCACACACTGGAGGAGTGCCCAGCTTGGGTCAGTGAGCGTCGTACCCTCGTCGCTGTTATGGGGGGCGAACTCTCGCTGGCAACCATGGTAAGAGCCATGGTTGCAAGCGAGGAGTCGTGGCAGGCCGCGGTTTCGTTCTGCGAGAGTGTCATCTCGCAGAAGGAGATCGCGGAACGCGAACGGGAGGTCACCACCGACCTCCCGATGCGTGCCCGGAGAAGGGGGCGTCGGAGGCGTATCTTCCACGCCCTTCTCCAGCCCCCATAACCTGGGTCTAGGTGGCGAGTACGGGGGTACTCGTCGCCGCAAGCACAGACCCACGAGGTGGCGCGCGCGGTGTTTCCGCGCGCCCCTTGAGAGGGTGGGGTGAAACTCCTCTTCACCCCACCGCGGAGGGGTCCTCCTGTCAGTGAGGACCAAACGCCGTCGGGGCCGCGGATGAATGCTTCGGCGTACCCGTTGCCCCGGCATTATGGCGTCCCGCAGGAACACCCCCAGGTTTTTTAGTGGGTATCCCCGCCGCTACCATCTTTGGCGGGGGAGTCCCACATACCGCCCCGCGCCCCCCGGCGTGGGGTGATGATGCGTAACGCATTTTTCCTGGGTCAAAAAAAAAAAAAAAAAAAAGGTTTACATTATATAACCTATCTGTGTTTCAAATTTTAACTCACACCGTTCAGCGGTTTGGGCTGTACGTTGATAGATCAATCAGTCAGTCAATCAGTCACTCTTTCCTTTTATATATTTAGATTTAAGTATGCGTAGATGCGTTGCATAATATTATGTATAAAGAGTCACATTGAGGTCATCTCATACACATGAGCACTTAATACACATTAAGCCCTAGTCACGGGGTAGAAAACCAATAAGAACAAGTCGAAAACTAAAAGTGATGGGAAATTGATTAAACACTCTCCTGATGACTTCCGCAGGGTTAATCTATCATAGCCTGTAAGTACTCCGGTAGATTTAATCAGGCCAATAGCTGGGCGTGGAAGCTACCTTCAATTGGGTCAGTGCTGAATGCTGAAGTTTAGCGAGGGTTTGTTATGGTGGTTTTTGGTAATGGATCTTTTTGATAGTAGTGGCCGGTAGAATAAGGGCGAATGCAATTTTCTTTATTCAGGTAAATTCCTTGGACATTATCTATTTTTGTTGTTGTTTTTTTTTTTACAATAATGGATTTATCGTCGACGAATACCATCGATATTAGAAGTCGATCGATAATGTCTCGATATTGTACCATTACCTATTAGAATGAATGCTAGTAAATGAGTTATCATTTTGAAATTTATGATTACTAGATTTACCGGTTTTCTAGGATCTATGGAAGACCTATGGATTATTACGCCCGCGAGTAAGCCAACTCTTTATTTTTGCACATACGAGTACTCTAAAATCAATTATTCAAAATCAACAGAATCTTCTTCTGATTACACAAAAAGAAAGAGGGACTAATTGACTGATCTATCCAAGTTGGTATAGCTCAAACTCTCAAACTGCCAAATGGACCATGTTTAAATTTGAAACCCATAGATTTTATGATTTTTAACGATGATTAAGAAATAATTTCATCGCATGGACGAAGCCGCAATTACAAGCTAGAAGGTATGTATACAATATAGTATAATAGCTGCGCCCAGCGGTTTTACCCGCAGTTCTTATGTTAGCCTATGTGTTATTCCAGGGTCTAAGCTATCTCTATACAAAATTGCAGCTCAATTGGTTCACCCGTTTAGGCGTGAAAGAGTAACAAACATCCTGACATCCATTCTTACAAACTTTCACGTTTATAATATTACGAGTAGTAAGATACTCACAAGGTGTTCGCCAGATAACACCTCCAGCAGCGAGATGAGGTTGAGTCCATCGCGCAGGTCTTCGAACAGATCGTTCACGTGCCGGTTCACCTGTACAAAAATATTATATTAGAATGGCAATCGGTTATAACATCCCTCTTATCCAAATAAACTAGTTATGAATTATACACTACTTCTACTTAAGATATGACGACTCCATAATGTGTTTTCACATCATCGTAGCCCAGTTTAGTGGTGTTATAGCCAATATATTACACTATGATTGTGTCAATCTCTATTAAACGTTCTATATGGTATTAAAATGTTCTTAGAGTCTTATAGCACTGAAATTAACATTTTTTTGTTATTTAGCAATTTTTACAAATCTGATAGGTACCTTCAAAAACAAAAATTAATTATGTTTAATTTAAAGCTTTAAACAAACTCATAAAAAAAATAACTACAACTCTCTAAAAGCTACAAAACTTTTCAGTGTTAAAAAAGCTCACACAACTCAAAAGAAAAATAAATCTTCCAAACGAAATCCTAAAAATGGCCAAATTAGAATAATAAAATTCATTTCACACGAAGAAAAACAGCAGATGTTAGATCAATGATCAATCCAACCAAAAACGTGATGAGAAAAGCCATTAAAGAAATATGTTACGAGTGATAATGAATAATGCAAAAGAAAATTACAAAGTCAAAACTGCGAGTAAACTAAATAAGTACGACATATGACTAAGCGAAACGCTACTGACATATCGCAATCGTAGTTCTTCATAGGACTTCCCAACGATGTCATACATTACACAATGACTCTATGAAAGCTTAATTATTAGTAGTGCACGAAAGCTAAAAGAAAAAAAAAAAAAGAAAAACTAGAACTAGAACTAGTTGCTAGATAAATATCGATGCAACAACGACCTGAAATAATGCAAAACCAAACAACTATATTTCAACATCTAACTACCATCAACGGTTAAACGGCCTTTCCACAAATTTGATTTTTTATAATAATTATCCTATTAAAAAGGTAAATTATTACAATTTGTGAAAAGCCCGCTCGAACAACATCAACTATCTATCAACAACAATCAAACTATTAACAACATCAACATCAAACAACTTACTTGTTGAGGCGGACAACACGGCATGTTGTTGATGATCTCGCACACATGGAGCCGTGTGTACGTCTGTCCGAGCAGCGTGGGGAAGAGATACGTTAGCACCTACGCCATCAACGGTTGTCAGAAACAAAATAACAACGAAACGGTTGTCAACAGTTGAACAAAATGACAACAGTTGTCAGTAATTTAACAAATAACAACAGAACGGTTTTCAGCAGTTGAACATTATGACAACGGAATAGTTGTCAACAGCAGTGGAACAAAAAATTAACACATAAAACGAACCAGAAAGTACGTTGGAGTGATTTTGCAATTTTAAATAAAGCATAGCTACAAAGTATAAATTATATAAATGTGATACAGACACAGTGACCAGATCTTTTTTCTATTCTAATAATTAATGTGCTGTTTATATCAGCGAATCTTCAAAAAAATCCTTTAAGGTGTCTTGAAAGGAAATAAGTTATTAATAGTGAGCTATTAAATAGGTGATTAAAAATGTATTTTACAAAAACTTAGAGTGATAAATCAACGATTTTACGTTAAAACCATTCATTCAAACTTAATATCGATTAAAACACGGAAAAACAAGTCTCAAGGTTTTTTGATTAATATCTTGATTTGATCAGATTAATAACTTATTATTTATTATTTTCTTAACAAATTTACATTATATAAAAAATGCTTGTACATAATGTCAGAAAAGGTGTTGTACACAATGAACATCTAAAGATCATTTGTAACATTAATACTTAAGATCTTGTGGATGAAATAAACATTTTTTTATTTAAAAAAAAGATGTTTGAACTACTAACTGACAAGTAAATAACAAAATTTTTATATATAAATAAATCTTTCTATTTATTTTTAAGTTTTTAATCATTTTTTTAATTCACTATGAAGATAAAATATAATTTTAGTTGTGTTTGCAACATTAACACTTTGCTACAAATAGGTGTTAATCCACCTTTTTGTACAACAATTTATAATAAAAAAGCCAAAATAATATTGTAACGACATCTAAAGTCCAATCATAACATGCCAACAAAGAGATGAACAAAAACTGCGAATAAAATGATGATGGAAGTTTTTAATTCGGTGTGTCGGTCAAATATTGTAATAACATACATGAGGATATTTGTTTAATTTTCTAGTGAAGTTACGAATGATTGACTATAAAATTAAGGAACCTAATAAAAACCAGTCATCTCAGTATATTTTTTTAGCGTTGTCTAGCACAACAAATAATGTCTTTTAATACACATGTATGAAAGGGAAAAATTAATAAGAATAACCTCCTTAAGTGAATAATGGATCTCGGCGATTCGGAAGACTAGTCGGTGGGAGGCAAAAGTCTTAGAGAAAAAGAGAGGGAAAATTAAAAATAAACCAATTTGGTAGAACTCCATTATATAAAGAAATATTTATGGTAACAGTAAAAAGATGAGATAACGTATAAACTAGAGAATGGTGACTAGAATTTGTCAATAATCTTAAAAATATGACATGAATATGACATAAAAATGTCAATAATCATAAAAAAGACGGTTAACGTTTGACAGACCACCTACGTGCGATGACAAGCGAAAACGGTGATGAGTAACTGGCAAATGCACAAAATGTGCGTCGCCTGCTGTGTATACTACAGACCTTTAGGTATTTCCAGTGCTGCTCCAATCCAATGAAAAGCGATGGAAAAAACAATTAAAAGTTACATTTGTGAAAATTTTGTGAGAAATATACAGTTACGTTTCGGAAATAAAATAAAAATTCAGTGCCTTTCTTATGAAGTTATTGCCTTCGCATACAACGCTCATTTGGTTTATTCCCTTTAACAATAATTTTATTATTGTTTTGAAAAAATCATAATTTAGATATTAGGGATATTGTGAAAATATTGTATACCTAACGCTAATCGTATACGAAGGCTGTAACTTATATACCTGCCCCACTTGGCGCAAATGTTCGAGCGTGTTTAATTCTCAAGCAAAACAAAAATCAAAGATACTTTTTTAAAAGAATTTGAAAAATTTTGCGCGAACATTTGCCGAAAGTGGAGCTGACCTATGTATATTAAGATTAAAATTAAACAAATTATAATAACGTACACATATTGTTTTAAATTAAGCTGTCACAATTTGCACTTTTTTTATTTTCTATATTTATTTAGTCACTTCGGTGTTAGGGTGCCTGAAGACACTAAGACAACCTGATACCGAATTGTTAAATATAGATTTAAATATAATTATAATTTTTAGATACGATTACTACCATGTTTTTTAAGGACCTTGTTGACAATATTAATAAAAACACCACACCCATCAGTTCCTCGTAATATTTCGCATACGTGACGTCACCGATTAGGCATAACATTTGAAAATTCGCACTTACATCATTATGCTTGTGGCCCGACCAAATATATTCTATGTTTATGCGAATTGTTTTGATGTAGAATTTTTATGTTGTGTGTTAGAAGATTAATTTTATTATCATTATAATAATACATTTTTATTCATTTTGAGCTTTTATGCAGCGATCTCTTCTGATTACGGCCGAAGCCACCAATAGTAACAGTTATTCGTACATTCCTATCTAAATAAAAATATTATGCATTTACAAAAGAAAAGCATATCCACCATAACACAAGCATTAAGTTTCTTGGGGTTAGATGGAGCTGTATGAAATGTCCTGAAAAATTACTTTTATTTGTACCTAAGATTGTTTTGTGCAGCAATTTAAATGATAACTAAATTCTGTGTATTTAAGTTAGGGTTATAAATTTGTGTAATGCATTAATGACCTCAAATGTTTTTAAGCTTATATTATTTTACACTTCAATGTGGTCAAATTCATTTAATGAATCATATTAAGTGGCTAATTTATTTTGATTCTGATGATTCAAATTATGTATGTATGTGACTAACAAAAGGCAGTGTATTTTTTTCGTCTGCAGACTGAAACTCTGCACCTGTTAAAAAAGCTTGGCTGAATGATGTACATATACGCACAGCTTAAACCGCTGAACCGATCGGGTTGAAATTTGACACACAGATAGATTTTACCTCTTAAAGGGATCTATTTTTTTTTCTTTTTGTCCAATAGTGAAGAGCCGCACTAGAAGGTTCTAAATATATTATTTATGTATATAAGGGGGTCGCGTATTTATTTGTACCGTTCTTACTATTACCCTTGTGCAAAATTACAGCTTTCTAGGACTTAATTTTTTTTCGTAAAGCCTCGGCCGGACAGACGGACAGAGCTAAACTGTAAGGCTTTCTTGTTGACTACGGAAGCCTAAAAAACGAAGCTTCCTCGATCCTTAGTCACTTAGCTATAATGTATTGCCTTAGGCGTTAAAACAGTTACAGGTGGGTGTGGCACTAAAAACCACTTTCTCGTTAAATATGTACGGTAAAACACGCCGCAATAAATAAAACTTACATTACTTCTAGACTATGCTAAAGAAAGAAGACACTGCGCTGCGCTTCAAAACAAGTGAAATGTTAAAAAACTTTTTAAAAACAAGCTTTTATTATTATTATCATCCAGCACCAAAATACTCGAAAGACGGCTCAAATGAGCCCAAACTTGATGGGGTTGCGTCGTTTAATTACGAAGTTCTTATGGCCACGAGTTTGTAAGATTAAAATTATATTTTTCTATTCAAACCCTTTGAAATATTTTTGGCGAATAACTACGTCATAATTCATTAATCTAAATTTAAACCCTATCTGTCGAACAGATTAAAGAGTTAATTGAACCGTCAATTCTTTTTAAATTACTTCACTTCATTTTAATTTTGAAATCGCGGTATCTGTTTTTATACAATATAGTCTGAATAAATACTAAGTAATAAATAAAAAGTTATACTTTACATTACCACGGTAAAGAGATATACAGTAGTTTGACTCCATAGAAACGGCCGGAATTTGGGAGTAAGTAGATGTGGGCAGATGTGGGTAGAAGTGGGTATATAATCCAGAAGCGGGTGCCACGCAGCGACGGGCGGACGTCGCGATAGTTTTTTGCAAGTATTTAGTGTAATTTACGTTATTTACTTTGGACGTATGTATACATAATATAATAAATTATATAAAATGGCAAAAAATAGCATTCGATATTATGCTGTTTTTTCAATTCAATTCAATTCAATAATTTTATTTCGGAAATTTTCCATATAGTGTTAGTTACATTAACTTACAAAACCTATGTTAGTATGATCCTTAAAACTATAAAAACACACGCCTATCGATTCATTTAGCAGTGGACCAGCACGCTTTATGCATGCTGATCCAATGCTCCATTATGGGTCCATCAAACCTGTCCGCAAACACTTGCAGGAGTCCGTTGGAGCTGCCCCGCACCCGCGCCATCAGGGATGCTGCTCTTTTGCGCATTATAGCATTAAAACCATCCACTCGAGCATCAGCAAACATTCCCGATGCACTGCAGTATCGAGGCAGCCCCAAAAGAATCCTGAAAGCGTTATTATACTGGACTCGCAGCGCATTGAGAGCCTTGAGGTTTTGAGGTAAGTTAGTATGAAGTTATTATAATATTTATTTTTAAAAGTATTCTGCTGAAGTAAGAGTGCGAGTAAGAGACCGAGTAAGAGTGCGAGTAAGAGTCCGATAAGAGTGCAAGTAAGAAACTGAGTAAGGATGCGTGTAAGTGTCCGAGTAAGAGTGCGAGTAATAGTCCGAGTAAGAGTGCGATTAAGATTCCGAGTAAGAGTGCGAGTAAGAGACCGAGTAAGAGTGCGAATAAGAGTAAGATTCTGAGTAAGAGTTCGAGTAAGAGTTTGAGTAAGAGTCCGAGTAAGAGTCCAAGCAAGAGTTCGAGTAAGAGTGCGAGTAAGAGTTCGAGTAAGAGTTTGTCTCTTGTCTTGTCTCTTGTCTTGTCTCTTGTCTCTTGTCTTGTATCTTGTCTTGTCTCTTGTCTTGTCTCTTGTCTTGTCTCTTGTCTTGTCTCTTGTCTTGTCTCTTGTCTTGTCTCTTGTCTTGTCTCTTGTCTTGTCTCTTGTCTTGTCTCTTGTCTTGTCTTGTCTCTTGTCTTGTCTCTTGTCTTGTCTCTTGTCTTGTCTCTTGTCTTGTCTCTTGTCTTGTCTCTTGTCTTGTCTCTTGTCTTGTCTCTTGTCTTGTCTCTTGTCTTGTCTCTTGTCTTGTCTCTTGTCTTGTCTCTTGTCTTGTCTTGTCTCTTGTCTTGTCTCTTGTCTTGTCTCTTGTCTTGTCTTGTCTCTTGTCTTGTCTTGTCTTGTCTCTTGTCTTGTCTAGATAGTAGCTTAAGTAAGTAGATGATATGAAATAGGTAGGTACCTACTGTATGCGGGCAGCGGCTGCCCGGCAGCCCTATGACTCGCGCATGTACCGCGAGACTGTAGGTATTTATGTTCAACAAGTGAATTAAATTAAAAATTTAAAAAACCCCCAACGCAATACGTAATTTACCATTTTTTGATGGCAGCCATCTTGGATTTTAAATTTTATATAGTGGGATGTATTCTACTCGTTAAGCCCTTTCATTTGATACCCATATTGAGGGGGTCGTGGAAGAAAAAAGTAATCCGCCATTTTGTAGCGGCGGCCATCTTGGACCGATTTCCACCAAACATGGCTAAGAACACTCTCGACTTACTCTACTTTCAAACAAAAAAAACAAAATCAAAATCCGTTCATCCGTTTGGGAGCTACGATGCCACAGACAGACACATACACACACACACAGACAGACAGACAGACAGACAGACAGACAGACAGACAGACAGACAGACACGTCAAACTTATAACACCCCGTCGTTTTTGCGTCGGGGGTTAAAAACATTGCATTGTCATCCGATTTATACAGGCACGCAAAATTTCAGCTTAATCAGACACCCGGAAGGGGGTCAAATTAAACTTGCATTTTTTTTAGATTTCTTCAGAATACTACATCCAGATAACTACCCTGCGGCTAGCTTACAATGGTTTACAAGGATAGAACGTAATGCACTTCATGAAAAAAAAAGGGTAACGACGCGTAACGCATTTTCCCCAGATCAAAAATACGAGTAAGTCCACTTTTGCCACATGTTCGAGCGAAGTGTAAAATTTTGCGTTAATTTAAATTTAAAATCGCATTAAAGTTGCCAGTCGCGGCTTACCAGCGATACTCGCGAAAGTTATTTATGTCCAATGTAGGGCTAGCCTTAAACAGTAGGTCATCAGTTACCAGCATCATTACCAAGTTATGCGTCATGTAGCAAGTATGAAAACATCCTTTGTTATGTAACTCTAGCTCTATGCCACGATTGTATTACCGGGGGTAGACTTCCTTTGCAGGAGGTCGTCTAGGTGGGTACCCCAACAGTGCCAGTTATTCTACCGCCTGAGCAGTGATGTGCAAACATCACTGTGCTCCGGTAGGCACTGTAGCTAGTGAAATTACTGGGCTAAAGAGTCTTAACATCTTATGACTCTTGAGTAAGAAGCGTTGGTGCAGTGCTCTTAGAATTTCACATAATTGTGAAATCCTAGGTAACACTGTACTGATTATGGGCAGCCGTTATCTCTTAACATCAGGAGAGCGTCTTGCTCGTCTTCTACTTCATCACATAAAAAAAAAAAAAAAAAAAAATTTAATAATAATGGCCACCTTAGTTCATTTATGCCCTAAGGTGATAGCTGAACTAAGGTTTTGCATAACGACGTAACACCATCGAGTTTGGGCTCATTTGATTTGTTTTGACGAGTACATTGATGCTAGATGTAATAATAATAATAATAGGTTGTTTTTAAAAAAGTTTTCTTAAAATTTCACTTGTTTTAAAGCTTAAGTCACACTGAGGCGGGACGGAACGGTAAAGCGGTCACGATCTTCATTTTGTTCCTGCCCGCGTTCGCTTTATATGTGAAATGTTACGTACAAATTCGAACATTACAAAAAATCCATAACGGATCGCGTTCGCTTTACGGGCTCCGTCTGTCGTAAGCTTAATGGATTTTCAGCGAGCAAAACAGCATGACGAAGCTTGTATTTATGATCTCATTTCACACAAAGACGTAAGTTGTATCGATAAACAATTGAGCTTTTAACACTTTTATTATTAAAATCAAACAGGACCTCCTTTCATAAACAAACTCAATGGTGCTCCTTTGCACATGTTCGCAACTTTCTTGTTTCGCAAATGAGATGCCGTGTAACCTAATTTCAGGTCAAATTATTAAAAAGAAATTGTTTTTAGTTTTTTTATCACTGCTTAATGGGCAATGGGATATCCATGGAGCCACATGTTAGTGTATTTGCTAGTGTAAAGTTAAAACAAAATATGTGGTTTATCTAATCTTACTAATATTATAAATGACATCGAGCTGATCTGATGATAGAGCTGGAAGGTGACTATAGGAACTCCGTAATTTAACGACGCAATCCCATCGAATTTGGGCTCAATTGATTCGTTTTGACGAGTACCTACATTAGAGCTAGATAATAATAAAAGATTGTTTTTAAAACAGTTTTTTTTTAATTTCACTTATTTAATCCTGAATCTTATTATGATATGCCTTGATGGTAATAGGTGAACAAAATATGTATGTAAGTGAAGTAATTAAGCAACGAACTCAGTTTCTGAGTCATGTTCCATTAGGGACCTCTGTTAGAAGGTTTGATAAGGAATGAGACGTTTAGCAAGCGTGATGTCATCGGTTATACATAGTTACACAATAAATACTCTATTGTCTTAAATCACTTAGAAAACTAGAGTTTTATAGCGGTAATAAGTGTGCATTAAAAAAAGATTATTCCCATTTGTCCCCCCGATTTGTCCTCCTAGGGGAACAGATGGGGAAAAAGTTTCAGATGTCCCCTTAACGGTAAAAGGGGGTAATTATTCCCATCCGTCCTCTAGGTCCCCTCCCTCTAGTGGGAGGGGACCTAGAGGACCTAGAGGACCCTCAAATGCAAAAAAAACTTATGCGGTGTATTTTAAAGTTAATTATTATTTCGACTGTTCCTTTTTCGACTCATTTACGTCGGTAAACACATAGTTTACCGATTACACGAAGACGCCTGAACCGATTTAGGAACATTTTTTTTTAAAGGCGCACTTTACTTTTATTTAAATCATTGCCTATATCAAAGTCCGTCGAGCTGTTTTTAGTTTACGAAATGAAAACGTGCGTGCTCGCTATTTGTCAGAGTATTTTTTTTAGCGTTAGCCAAAAATGTGTGGCGTTTCCCTAATGGAGCAAAATTCTTACCTTTCAACATAAAGGCGTGTTTACACATACCGTAATGGAACGCCGGGCAACCGCTCGAGTTGTACAGGGTAAACAAATAACGGCTTTGTTCTTCAAATGATTTGTAAACAAGAACAATAAGGTTCTGTTTGGATTGTGAATATCTTTGGTTCCTTTGTTTCCACCGTTTTGGTGTGGTTTTGTATGAAATGTAGAAATGGAATAAATAAATAATGGTCGCCTCGTTATCGGTCTTCTATAGGATTCATTTTGGAGAGTGTGCGCAGGAATTACACGAACTAATTCCTCCAAGCCCATTCTACCACCGGACGTCGCGGCAGACGGCAAAGCGGCATCCTTACTTAGTGGCGTTACCTACTGCCCGCACCAAGCGTTTTGCTTCGTCGTTCTTAATGAGAACTGGTCGCGTTTGGAACACTTTGCCGTCATCCGTGTTTTCCGAGCGGTACAACTTGGGTATCTTCAAGGCACGAGTGAATAGGTACCTTTCTAGGCATCTTACGTGATCCATCGTCGACCGCATTTTCACTTTCCATCAGGTGGGATGTGGTCAAACGTAGGCCTATCTCGTATAAAAAAAAAAAAAAAAAAAAACGAGTAAAATTACCTTTTGATGACATCGCCAAGTAAATTAATTAATCTGTACAAAGAAAACTCCAGTGGGCAACAAAATTTTAATAAATAAATAAAACGCGCTCTACTTGTGAGTTCTTAAAAGACGCGAAATCTCAAAAAAATTAGTTGCATTTAATTTCATAACTGTCAAATTCTCATTAAAAATGCTTTTTTGACGTTTTGATTTGCTTGAGAATTTGACACTGCGCGCGAATATAATGTGTACGAACTTCGCAGTAGTATCTTAGAAGCTGGGGGTGTCGAGGATGACTGATTGAATTAATTACTGCTTTTAAAAAAAATCATTTTGAGAATAAATTGACTACGCCAGCGCTCCAAAAATTGGGGTCGGCGCCCATGTCTAGTACGAAGTAGAGCCGGGGCCTTAGAGATTGTTATGAAAACCATACAAACATGTTATGCCGGTCAAGGGATCTCATACAAACAAACCATGAGCGTCAATCAAACGCATCGTGCTTGTCAAGCCGTGGTGTGCGGACGCGGATAGAATATTGATGATTGTTTGACGTTGTACCGGATGCATGCAGTTCCGTGCTACACTAAAGGTGTTGGTGTGAACGGTCAAGTAAGCTAAATTTATTAAAAAGAGAGATTGATTAACTGACTGATCTATCAACTACATAATATAATGTCTTAGCTACCGTAGGGCGTAGCCCCAAGCGGTGGTCTGCCCAGGTTGCACAGCAGTTAGAGATATCGGTCAGCGAGGCACTCCACAAAGCCGAAGATAGGAGCCAGTGGAAGAAGACAGTCTCGGGCAAGCAGCAAGGAAGGAGTCACGATCCTCAACATTGAGGGAACGAGTGAAGAAGGAGAATGTCTTAGGCAGCCAGGGCAGTTATTCACAACCAAATTAAACTTAAATGCCATCGCTTACAGACAAAATTTTAACAAAATGTTCTAAAATACCTGGAACCATCTGTTTCAGTACGAAATCAAATGAAACTTTTTTTTTTAATTTGTATCTTTTGGTAACTGCAAATAAAATTTTCAGCAGATTATTTTCACTCGCTATAGGTAGGCTTCGGGCGTGGCTAGTTACCTCCCACTGGATTATAGGTAGGCCACCATTTTCTTTTTACCCAGGAAAAATGTGTTACGCATCATCACCCCACGTCGGGGGGCGCGGGGCGGTATGTGGGACTCTCCCGCCTTGTATGTGCGCGGCGGGGATACCCACTATAAAACCTGGGGGTGTTCCTGCGGGACGCCATAATGCCGGGGCAACGAGTACGCCGAAGCACTCAACCGCGACAGGCCACCATAACTGAGCTGAGAAAAGTGACGTGGGCTACATTAATAATAAGTTTTAATTGTGTTTGTTATTTGTTAAGTCTCATAATGTAGTTGTTAACTTTTCCTTAAATAAATAAATAAATAAGTTAGCCTTTGACCACGATCTCACATGATGTTAAGTGACGATGCGGCCGAGGGTAGAGGAGGGATGGACAGACTAAACCTAGAAGGCGGGATGAATCCCTCCCTGGCTTCACAGAACACACCGGAACACGGTCCGACCGCTTGGCGACACGGTTTTGTCTAGTTTCCTACATTACTACATAGTTATGTACGGGTTTTCCTTTAACTTATTACACAAAACAATCTTCATCTTGACTGATTACAGTTACATTAAACTTATTATACAACAATAATTATTAATTAATTCATCGATAACATTTATTTATACCTACTTCAGGAAAAGGGGACTTACAATAATCAGACCTGAGCGGAACCACTCGGCTTCTTTGTGAACCATTATCACGAATCATGACCCATGCGACCCTTTACATGACCAAAGAAATATAACATTTATGTACTAGCATATAAAACTGATTTTCGCCTACATTTCCTTATATTCTCAGGTTCAGTCCCGATTTCAGTCACGAATATAAAAGCTAGCTCTTCTTCGAAGACTTCATTCCAATTTCAAACGTGAAGACACTGGTCGAAAATACCACAGATTTATAAATAAAAAAAAGTTCTTTTTGTTTTGCAAAATGGCGTCAATGAAAACTCTTTTCGTAATCTGCTTGTGCCTCTTGGCTTTTACGACCACGGTGTCGGCTGATTTCTGGAGTAAACTTGGAAAAGATCTGGTGAGTTTAGTTCTTATCATTTAGATTTTAGGGTTTATTTTCCGACTGCTTTCGGTGGGTTTCTCGGGGAAGCCGTAGAAGTTATATCTGGGGGCACGGTAGTGCCCCCGCCAAGTCGAGCGCGAAGCAAGCACTGCCGTACCATCTTTACAGGAACCATTTCGTCGCATTTTCAGGCCTCTATTTGAGAACCTCTGGATAAGACCAGAACACAGAAATTTTCGTCATCCAGTAAGCTATAATTACATACTTAAAATCCAAAATTTCAAGTCTGTAGGTCATTAAGTTCCGAAGTTAGGCGAAAGCAAAGTTTCGCATTTTCGACACTCACTCACTCATGATCATCAAAATAGAACTAGTACTTCCCATAAACTCAGAGAGCTGAAATTTGGTACATACTTAGAATTTATTGTATAAGCCATAGGAAAACTAAAAAAACATGCAATCTCGGTCTCGTTTTCGAGATAATTCATCTGCATAAATAACTTTGTAATCTCATATAAATGTATAGGATTACAAAGTTACATTTGCAGTCAATGGTTAAAATTGTGTAATATCCAACTTATTAATTCAAAATATATTTAAGGCATAGTATATGTATATGTGAGTGTGTATATGTGTCGTAAATCGTCAGTTATGATCAGGCGATATCTAGCGTGGCCAACTAAAATAAGAGCCCAACCAAACTATTAGAAGAGATCGACATACCGCCTTTACTACAAGCTTTTATTTACTTTCACCTGTCGGTCTGTCTGTCTGTAATTAAATATTGCAAGTTTGATTAGGCCCACTTCCCGGTATAATATTATGATGCATTGGACTAAGAGTGAACGCACACGTATCTAGATGGCGCTGACTGTATTTTAAAACGCGCTTACGGTTTGTATTTCTGATAACCTTATAATATAGCGTTTCTACAAAAATAAGTGAAATCCCACCAAAAACATTCTGTAAAAAACTAGCCAAGTCTCGATGGAGCTGCTTGTTTATCTCTAAAAAGTAATGAAATCTAGACAAAGTCGTGCCAAGTATAAGGTTCCTTACTGCGATTTCTTTATTATTATAGTTAATGTTGTGTGACTTGGCCGTTGAAGGGTACACAAGGGTATTATACCAGGTGCTCCATGACACTATTGCACCAATCTGTCCGCTACCCATTCACGATAGAAAATTGATTGGATAACCAGTCAATTGTAGGCTTGATAAAGCTGCGTATTTCAATATGCTTATGTTTAGGCGATCCAAGTGTCATGGAGCATCTGGTTTTGTACCCTTGTGTACCCTTCAACGGCCAAGTCACACAACATTAACTATAATAATAAAGAAATCGCAGTAAGGAACCTTATACTTGGCACGACTTTGTCTAGATTTCATTACTTTTTAGAGATAAACAAGCAGCTCCATCGAGACTTGGCTAGTTTTTTACAGAATGTTTTTGGTGGGATCTACTTTTCCACTACTATGAGTACTAGAGTACCTATTATTATATGAAACGGCTTAGGATTTGAAAAGTGAATTTGATTGTCGAGCAGTTTATAATAGTAAGTAGTAGGTTAGAGCACCTGCCTAGATGGGACACCTTTTTTCGCCTAATTGTTTTGTCCTAATTTAATTTGCCATAACGAGTTAGGCATATTTTTTGTCATAATAATATTTTGGCATACTATTTCTGTGACAGATGCAATGCACTAAAATTGCTTAGTGGGAGTATGTGACGTCATGTTACTTGTTCGGATTCGTGTCGGGTTTTCGGGTCTATGTTTCGTAGTGGGAGTGCGTCCGCACCCAAAAACTTATAAAAGCGTTATATTCTCAGCCATTTTTAATTGTGTTCACTAACAAAAAATATGCGTAGGTACATACTAAGTAACTACAGTTACACAGGTATATATATATTTTATTTAATTAGAGTAACATATATTTTTTTATTATTAAAATTATGGACTAATTATTTTAGAAAAATGTTGGCCTTGTGAACATCCCGTATTGATAAAGTTATGTTTGTTATGTTTTTCGTAATATATTATAATGTAAGTAGCATAATTTAACCGATCAACATTTTTTTTTACATTAAGGCATAGCTTTAAACGATCAATATTATTTTTACAGGAAGGCATCGGGCAGAGGACTCGGGATGCCATCATTAGCGCCGGACCCGCAGTCGACGTCATCAACAAGGCCAGCAATATTGGGAAGAATAACGACTGAGTACTGAACGTGTAGAAAACGCTTCATTTTTTACCATACTAAAAGTATTTTATTGTAATTTTATCATTTGTAAAGTATGCTTTATTTACATTAAATAATCATATTTAAAATTTTGTTTTTTTTTAAATGTTTTGATTTATAATACAACATTCATATAAATTCTTAGCGATGTTCGTGAATTCGCTGCCGTAAAAATCCTTTTTTGAGGACTACTATAGGATTAGGTACGTCAAATGAAATGTTGCACACAATATCCTATATCTATGCAACATACGTTCACTAAGATTTTTTACTCTAAACTGTGCAAATTTTATAAAAAAATAATTGACAGTTGTACACAAATTGATTAATACACAATATTAGTTAAAATAGATCGGCTTGTGGCCGATCTGTGGTTAATAAAAGTGTTCTTAACTGCTGTAGTAGCTGTAGTATTGTTAGTTTGTTTTTCTCAATAAAGGCATTTGCCATTAAAAAAAAAAGTTAAAATTAAACACCATCGCAATATTTTGGATAGGGTAACATGTTTTAGATATTTGTAACATTATCCCCACTTTTATAAATTTTGTTGAGAGTGGGGAAAAAATACATAAATAAAATAAAACTAAAAAACTGAATTAAAAAATTCAAGGGAATATATTCAATAAATCACACCTATAGGATTCAGTGGCAAGGTCAGTTTTAAATTGACCTAGACTGCATCGAGGTTAGGCAATTAGCACTAGTTTCATAATATACTTTGAAGACTGAATGTACTGCTACTTTGATAACTCTTTTCCGTGATAGAAATAATAATTAGGTATGTGTTTCACGTTATAATTTTATTTATCATATTTTTTATATAAAAAATATATTACTTGAATGGCTCTGTGGCTCTTATTATTTAGGGGTTTTAGGCCTTTTTTATTTATTTGGGTTAGTTCCTATAAACACATTTTAAAACTCATATTTTATTATTTCAATAAATTTTATTCGTACCTTTTTTTCCAAAACATATACCTAACTTTTTATAATTTGTACCGGTTATAAAAAAATACCTACCTACCTATCTATTATTTTTATAGGTAAATTGCTTGTTTGTGACAGCTTAATTTCTAAAATTAAATTAGGTAAGTAAGGACTGACTCAAAATTCAGTCTACCATCAAAATGTATGTGGCTAAATATTGGTGGTATGAAACTAAAAATTCCGTCTTCGCTGTCAAAATGATTGTGGTCGTTTTAGTGGGTATACCCGTGCAGTCACTCTGCACGGGTAGTCCCACATAACCCTCCCATACCCCCGTATGGCAGGGTATGCGTAACGCATTTTTTCCCGGAGATAACAAAAAAAAAGACGGTAGCGCTATTGCCACATACATTTCGATCGTAGACTTTCAAAAAATACAATAAATTATTATAATTTACCTTTTTGAGGTGTTTGTTGACCCATTTTGTGAACGTCTTCTTTTGTATGGCATCTCGCTCATCTGAAAAAGGGAAATAATCTTTTAAAATCATTATATCATATTGAATAAGTCCTTAATGTAAAACCTTCGTCCCCAAGAGGTTTAATCATTGCACAGTTATTTTACAAAAGTCAGGTTTTCGCAGATTCTTTCATACACTACTCGTATGTACGAGCAATTCTCATTCATACTTTACTCTAAAGCTTGATATACATATACACTAAGCAGAAAAAGGCTAACGAAGAGATTTGTTGCCCATCCTTGGTTGTATGGCCGCCTTAGTGAAGGTCTACTACATAACTCATTTTATAACATCAGCGTATCATTAGTTGGCCTTCGTTTGTGTATGCCCTTTTTATCTAGAAATGCTTTACGCATTGTCACCCTGCGACGGAAAACGCAGGGCAGTATGGTGGACTCTTCCGCCTAAGATGAGAACAGAGGGGACATCCACTAAAAACTAAAAACCTGGGTTGTTCCAACCCTCTGCCCGGGCATTTAGTTTATACGCACCCTAATCAGTGCAGACAAATAAAAAACATGTCCATAATCAATCTATACAAAAATTATATACATAAAACGCGTCTAATACAATCATAGATTTATACAAGTATAACGCCTTCTGAAAGGGTGAACGAACCTCGTCGATAACGCAACTATAAGTTTATTTTTATCCCGTTCTATAAGTAGCGCGGTAGTTGCGTTTGCCAAATTATTCGCGGATCGGAAGTCTCGGCTAGTGTAGCGGAAGATTAGCCACTTCGTACAGTACTTCAAAAAAAGACGTAATTCGTACACGAGGTGTGACATCTAGTAACTTATCAATATCAGGGCAAATGACAAAGAAAAACTGGAAATACCTTTAAAAATAATACATGTTTTCATTATTATTTAGCCCATATTGTCCCACTGTAGGGCAGGCCTCCATTCTCTCCCTCCACTCATCTGTCTATTGCCATTGCAATAAAAAAATAACTAAAATTCCATAAAAAAAAAAGTTCAATAAATATTTCCGAGCTCATGATACCGTACGAACGAGAGGGTTATGGGTCCATAATATTGATAAATTATTTTGACATAATATTAGGGTTTTAGGATTTACTATTTGAAAATGTGTCTTGGTCAATCTTTATATTTTTTACATATTATTTGCGAAGTATTTTCATATTATTCTATCGTTGGCAGAAAGTGATGCGCAAACATTACTGTGCTTCGGTAGGAGGGCACTGCAGCTAGTGAAATTACTGGGCTAAAGAGTCTTAACATGGCTCTTAAGTAAGAAGCGTTGGTGCAGTGCACCTAGAATTTTACATCATTGTGAAATCCTAGGTTGCACTGTACTAATTATGGGCAGCGTTATCTCTTAACATCAGGAGAGCGTCTTGCTCGACTTCTTACTTCTTCACATAAAAAAAAGTAAGTTGGTATGCCACTCAAAAGGCAAAGATAGACAAACCGGAATTTTATTCCAATGACATTATATCTAAAATGGAAAGAAAGATAGTTGATATCAAATATCAATACTTCCATAAGTAACACAGGTCATAAAGACATGGATGATAAAGCACGAAGTGATCTAGGTGGGCTAAGATTGTGATGGTAAACACACCATAAATGTATTGTTTGATCTGATGTCTTTATTAGTATAATGCAGTTTTATGCGAATTGAAATAGGTTTTATATATAGAAATTCGGAAAATATTATACTTATTCCTTATTACGGATGTAGACTATTTTTTTTGTGCATCAAATAGATTAATAAACAAGTGAAATATTAAAAAAACTTTTTAAAAACAAGCTTTTTTTATTATTACCATCTAGCACGTACTCGGTCAAAACGAATCAAATGAGCCCAAACTCGATGGGGTTGCGTCGTTTAATTACGAAGTTCTTATGTCCACATTCCTGCTCCATCATCAGATCAGCTCCATGTTAAAATAATATTGCATTGTCATCTGATTTATACATGCATGCCAAATTTCAGCTCAATCAGAAATCGGGAAGTGGATCAAATTAAACTTCCAATATTTGATTACAGACAGATAGACAACAGACAGGTGAGAGTAAATAAAAGCTCGTAAATATATTGAACATTTTCTTTGTTTCGTGACGTCACTGACCGTATTCGGGAACATTTTGTACTGGATAGTGACGTAGCGCGTCCCCACTGCATACAAATAATCACGATGAAATATAATAAAATATACCAAGTGGTGGTCTATGTGAGATCTAATCGAGATCAGATTGAAAAGAATAGCGACAGGCACTCAATCTAGCCTCTTTATTATGATTATGAAAGAAAGAACAATTTTACACTCAATTGATTGTGGTTGACTCTTGATCAGGCTTTTACTTAGGCGAAAGTGTATTTGGTTAAGTAATTTATCCAGTACTAGCTGCGCCCAGCGGTTTTACCCGCTTTTCTATAGCCTATGTGTTATTCTAGGGTCTAAGCTATCTGTATACCAAATTTCAGCTCAATCGGTCCACCCGTTTAGGCGTGAAAGAGTAACAAACACACATCCAGACATCCATTCTTACAAGCTTTCAACGTTTATAATATTAGTAAAATTTATTAATTTTTTAACTACTTTCAAAAAATATCTTTAAGTATTTTTTTACCTTTTCCTAAACAAAAATAGTTTTTTTTACTATTTTCAGGACAGACACTCAATTTATTAAGTATGCAGACTTTTAAAAATTCACTGATTCTATCCCAGTCTGTGGCACAACTAGTTATTATTAACTAGTTTTTATCTATGGCAGAGCTATTAATTAAATATTCATAATCATATCAATGAGTTCATAATCTTCACATCTCGAGTGGTTAATCATAAAACAGATTAAACCCTCCTTAACTAACCATGGTTTATAGATTTAGAGTACGTTGAACTGTGTTGTCTTTGAGGTGCGTATAGTGATTCACAATAAACGAGCTTAATATGATATTATTTGATTTTTTATACGAATAAACAATATGCCTTATATCTTTAGGTGAATCAAAATTAGGGCAAACAAAATAGCTAGCAATAGAAGCGTTGGTGCAGTGCACTTAGAATTGCACATTATTGTGAAATTCTGGGTAGCACTGTACTGATTATGGGCAGCGTTATCTCTTAACATCAGGAGAGCGTCTTGTTCGTCTTCATACTTCTTCACATAAAAAAACTAGAAATTATTGTTTAAATCTTAATTTTTTCTGTATTTTAATACATATTAGTGTTTCAATAGGCAAAGTGTTATCAATCAATTTTAATCAATCAACATTTACGCGTACTAAATTTGTATGCCAAAATATTAGGTGTGACAAAAATATACCAAACTTATTATGCAAAACTAAATTAGGACAAAAATATTAGTCAAAAATTAGATCCCTGTTTTGTCCGGTTTTGAAATTTGAACATATTGTAGACTTTTTTTTAAATTACACTTCTTGATGTACTCAAAGAATTAATCGTGCTATTTATTTAAATTATCACAATTACCTACATAGTCTACGATAAAGGTTTTATAAACATTACAAGCAATTTAGAAAATATTCTCGTTGATAACATCTGAATGACCTTGCTTGATAACAAACAAAATTATTAACACAGGTGGAGAAATAATAATGTCGCCTGTAAGTCTAGAATTACTTTAAATAAAGTTATTTTCTTGGAATATTTCATTGAATATGAAACTGTGTTACAGTATGTGTGGAAAGTAGAGCTGGCCCTTCATTGAACGTGAAACTACAAGTAAAATTTAAACAAGTGACATTTAAAAAAAACATTTTTAAAACAAGCTTTTATTATTATTACCATAAAGTACTCGTCAAGACGAATCAAATGAGCCCAAACTCGATGGGGTACGTTGTTTAATTACGGAGTTCCACCTTCCAGCTCCATCATCAGATCAGCTCCATGTCATAATAATATTGCATTGTCATCCGATTTACGCATGCATGCAAAATTTCAGCTTAATCGGACACCGGGAAGTGGGTCAAATCTAACTTGCAAGATTTGATTACAGACAGACAGACAGACAGACAACAGACAAGTGAAAGTAAATAAAAGCTTGTAAAAAGCAAATAAAATGCCCTAAGCATTGTGCAAGTTTCATAAAAATCGGTTTTGTAGTTTTAAAGGTATGAATCTAAAATCTAAACGTACGTCACGACTCACGACCATTTTAAGTAGGTAGGCACGCGGCTCCAGCGTGAATCCAGCTTACTTTATTTCATTTGAAAGGATTTATCCCGCCTTCTTGGTTTAGTTTGCTACCATCTACGGCAGCATCGTCGCTTAAAATAAGACGAGATTGTGGTCAAAGGCTAATAAGATTTTTTCTAATTACGTTGTTTTTATAATGCAACCACTTGCATAAAAACAACTCTAATTCATTATATTTATTTTCTCTCTTATCAAAATATTTCTGTCAATTGAGATTATCATCGGGTGACGTCATTATGATAAGATAAAATATAGATGGTCTAAATTATTGTGAAAACCAAAACAAACCTTGCATAAAGTAGGTTATTTTTACCAACTATAAAAAGTAAGTTTTTTTACGCTTTATTACAAGCTTTTATTTACTTTCACTTGTCTGTTGTCTGTCTGTCTGTAATCAAATCTTGCAAGTTTAATTTGACCCCCTTCCCGGTGTCTGATTAAGCTGAAATGTTGTATGCATGTATAAATCGGATGACAATGCAATATTTTTATGACATCAAGCTGATCTGATGATGGAGCTGGAAGGTGGCCATAGGAACTCCGTAATTAAACGACGCATGACGCAATCCCAAGCAGCTTGAGCTCGAGCACATTTGATTCGTCTTGACGAGTACTTTGGCGCTAGATGGTAACAAGTGGAATTCAAAAAACTTTTTAATAACAAGCTTTTATTACCATCTAGCATCAAAGTACTCGTCAAGCCAAATCAAATGAGGCAAAACTCGATGGGGTTGCGTTGTTTAATTACGATGTTCATATGGCCTTCCAGCACCATCATCAAATCAGCTCGATGTCATAATAATATTGCATTGCCATCCGATTTATACATACATGCCTGCAAAATTTCAGCTCGATCGGAAACTGGGAATGAATCAAATCAAACCTGCAAGATTTGATTACAGACAGACAGACAGACAACATACAGGTGAAAGTAAATAAAAGCTTGTTAAATAAAAGCTACCTTTTCAATCCAAAGGCGACCATGGTACATAATAGTGCCTTAAACTTAGTATTTATATAAATAGTCTGATATAATGCAAAGGTCATCTAGATTTAAATGCTAAACGGAAATGCGACGATATCCGGGCGTTAATTAAGACACGTCTGGCGCACTGATTGCAGTCTAGATCTCATATAAATCTAGGTCTTGTAGATAGAACAACGATATCTTACAAGCGATCGGCGAACTTTGGAAAAAGATCTGAAAACTTGATGTAAGTAATAAGGGCTACAGTAGTGGCTAGTTACCACCCACATGGCAAAACCGTGTTGCCAAGCGATTCATCCCGCCGTCTAGGTTTAGTCTATTACCATCTTCAGCCGCATCATCGCTTAAAATCAGACCATCGTGGTCAGAAAAACATATTGGAGTTGTAGTTTTTGCTCTGAATTTTAATAATATTAGCAGCTGAGTTATAACGCCATAAAGTTTCTTGGGATGGCTACGACTCTAAAGACGTCACAGAATGCAAATTTTCAGTGCAAGGTGTGACGTCGAAGAATTTATCCCGTTTAATCTGCCACCACAGTTTAGTCTGCCACCATATACGGGCACATCTTCCCTTTATCTAATGCTTAAAAAAATCAACTCGATAACTCTACGCGTTCTCGAGTTAGTCGAGTCGGGTCTTGATAGACGCACAGACGGATAATAAATGATTGATCCTATAAGGGTTTCGTTTTTTCCATTAGACGTAAGAAATTCTTAAAACGGAAAAACAAGTATATTTGAAAAATCTACCTATATTATGAATTATGACTAGCAAATGTGCAATCATTGTAAAACTTGAAACCTACTTATTCCTCCCACCTTATTAGCAAAACAAGTCAAACTAGGCCGAGTATTTAATTCAAATGCAGTGTAGGCTTTACAAATGAACTCTAAGAGATAAATGGGGTACAAGTAGGTCAATGCGATGTCATTAGCATTGGACGAGGTTGATCACTTATTGTTGTGACTTGGAGCTTTTAAGACTGCTCTATTAGCTATAAGACCGCTAATTGTTACACTTCGATTATTTGGTTATGTTATAGTTTAAAGTTATTCTGCTTTTTTTGTGGTGTATCTATCTATAAAGAGTTATCATTAATTAATTAATTCTATCTACAGTGAGACAATTTCTCAGTTTTAGGGTTCGTACCTCTAAATGAAAAAACGAAACCCTTTTAGGATCAGTCGGTCGTCCGTCCGTATGTCTGTCAAGACTCATTTATTGTAGCTCCTCAGCTACTAGCACTTTAATTGTTTTTTAACGGGGGTGGATTGAATTAGTATCTAGTATTCTTAAATTAAAGCCTAAATTCGAATGGGGTGGTTGGTGTGGTTAGGGGCTAGAATGCGTGGAGTTATCGAGTTTGAAATTTTTACCATATAGGTACATAGTCCACGGTCCCTTGTCCAGCAGTAGACAAACGAGGCCTGATGATCATGGTAATAAATTATCTTGAAGACCGTATAGAAAGCCATATTTTATTAGGTAAATACGAAGAATTATTCGACGAGCCTAGCGCATATCGCTAACTCAAACTATGTGAAGGTTTCGATGCCCCATATAAATCCCATGAGCTGTAACTGTGGCCTGTGATTCTGACACACATTTATTACGCCACTGCCCTTATCTGATGAAGATAGGGCGTTTTGTACTAGGTACGAGGTGTAACTTGCCACCTCACCACAGATTACTAAACAGTTCCTGAAGTGCCACCACCTTTTCTGAGGGCGTATCGACTAATTTATATTGGTGGTAATCTCTAAAGGGAACAAAAATAAAGGTCGCCGGAAGACGCTGGATGCAGGTCGCTTCCAACCGGTACATATGGAAGTCCAAAGGGGAGGCCTATGTTCAGCAGTGGACGTCCTACGGCTGAGATGATGATGAACAAAAATTAAAAACGATTTTTTTAAATACATTCTATGTTAATCTTTGACCCCGATCTCGGCGACGATGCGACAGATGGTAGCAAACTAAACGGTGGGATAAACCCCTGCCTGTATTCACTGAATATCTGCCAGAACACTGGACAACACCGTATCGCGGGAATTATTACCGTGTTTCCAGTACGAAGGCGGGGAGGGATTTATCCCGCCTTCTAGGTATAGTCTGCTGCCATCTACGGCCGCATCATCGCTTAACATCACGCGAGATCGTGGTCAAAGACTAACCTATCACACTAATCTTACTCATAAGCGTGAAAGTTTGTAAGAATGGATGTATGGATGTCAGGTTGTTTGAAACTCTTTCACGCTTAAACGGGTGGACCGATTGCGCTGAAATTTTGTATAGAGATAGTTTAGACCCTGGAATAACACATAGGCTACATAAGTACTGCGGGTAAAACCGCTGGACGCAGCTAGTATTATAAATGCGGAAGTTTGTGAGTGTGTGTTTGTTACTTTTTCACGCCTAAACGGGTGGACCGATTGAGCTGAAATTTGGTATAGAGTTAGCTTAAAGACCCTGTAATACAGGCTACAGTACAGCGGGTAAAACCGCTGGGCACTGGTAATAATATAAAATAATAATAATCGTATGTTATTCGTACGCACACCTCTATCACGTGTGCCAGCACGGCAATTAGACGCCGGGTTGATTGGTCTAATTGACCGATTCGTTGCAGATCCACACAGATGATTCCACTTGTCATGGTAGACTATAAACTCAGGAGCGATGGGGGAGTCTAAAGTCCAACTAAAACTTCTCGCAAACTAATAAAAAAAAGTGCGTCTAGGTATAGCCGGCTAATCCTAGGTGTCGCCGGGCATTTCGGAGTTTGGTCGAAACTCGAAACTCGTAACATAGGGTACAGGTGGCTTTCTGTATCTATTAGAAGTATCTATTTATAAATGAAACTAGCTGCGCCCAGCGGTTTTACCCGCAGTACTTATGTAGCCTATGTGTTATGCCCTATCTCTTTAAAAAATTCAGCTCAATCGGTCCACCCGTTTAAGCGTGAAAGAGTAACAAACATCCAGACATCCATTCTTACAAACTTTCACGTTTACAATACATATTAATAAGATGTGGAGGAGGATGAAGAGGAGGTCGAGAAGGACCTGAGCAGTCTCCACGTGGAAGAATGGCGGGAGGTGGCGCTGGACAGATCGAGTTGGAGAGACTTGATATCGGAGGCCAAAACCCACTTTGGGTTCTCGCACCAACCCAGTAAGTAACTATTTATAAATGAAAAGTATCATAGCCTTTTCAAATCGCCATAACACAAGCATTGCTGTTTTCGTATGAACGAGATATATTTATATAACAACCTAACGCCCTAATTATAATTTTAATGCCCACAGATTTATAATGTTACCTACAATCTTAAAGCAAAACACCAAAAAAAAACTCAATTTATTAGTCCACTACACACGAAATTAATAAAAAAGCACGCAAAATCACAATTCTTGTATTAGAACCTGTTTGGTGAACTTGTATCAGTTTTATTAATCAACCTCCAAAATTAACGACTTTTTCGACTCCACTGTCATTTGTTTTTTTTTATTCCTCTATCGTTGTTTTTTTTTATTATCAAACAAAATAGTTTCGCGAGAACGTTTAAAATCTAAATTATTGTGTTGGTCGATAATAAATTATTCTCTAAATTCTGAGTTTCTACGAATAAAATGAGATAGGAACTAAATAGAATTCCGATACGTCTACCACTTTTTATCTCAAAAACTACTGAACCGATTTGATAAAATTACATTATTCACTAAGTCAGACTATATGACTGCCAATTTTTTATCATATAGGTATCGAACATACACAAAAAAAAAAATTCAAATCTTTTTTTTATAAATATAATTTTTCATCAATTATAATTTTACTAGGTGTTTGCCCACTTTTTACAATCATAATAGATGTTTTTTTAATCTTTTTAAAGTTTAAAAACACAATAAGGCAGTTCTCTTTAAAATAGAGTTGTGGCCGTTTAGTCAATCGGTTTATCGATAAAAATATTATCGATTCAGAACACGCGAAACGTTTAATAAACACGCAATAAAAGCTATTCTTTTGACGGTGCGATTGACGATTGTTTTATATTTGAGTTAGTATTCCAGTACGAGTTTTGAGCATAGAATAATAAAAATGTGACTTGTATTCAGGAAACGTAGCTATTGAGCAATTTAAACCGCTGATTCTAGGCCGATATGAACTCTTCAATTAGGTTTTTTACGACTAGGTACTTGAAACTAGGTACTTGAAATATTAATTATTTTCTTTACTATATCTAATATCGTCCCATATTATGATGTATAAGTACTACGTACCACCTTCTCTCGGCACGGTTGTCTGGAAGATATCGCTTTGGGCGATAAGATCGTTGTTATATACACTTTTTTAAAGTTATCTATATAATATATATCTATCTGTCTATGAATTCTGTTTACTTACTTTAATTCTTTAATTTATAAAAAAATATTTGCAATAGTGCTCTGTTACAGCATACTTTAACAAATGAATTATGAGCTTATCATTATCCACACAGCTACATGTGTGCTGTGTGCTTTAAAGTGACTTCACAGCTCATTACTCGTTCTGGTATTCGCAAAAATCAACAGCAACACTCGAACAAGAATGTTAAACACATCCAAACAAACACACGCATTCTCAATACCTTCACGACGAACCTGACTGTTGAACAAAGAACTCCCAACATGTTGTACCTTTGAATTTGGTCAAGTTTTCCTCGTAAACCTGGTCATGCGGCTCCGAGAGTTCAGCCCGGTGACGTTTCGGCTGATGCGGCCCATCGTAGTAAGCGTTCCCGTTGACGCCATCTTGCATCGCCTCTTGCGGATCGAATCCGAGGCGCTCCTTGTAGTACGATTGTGTCGACATTTTTGTACACTGTCACAACACTATTTCATTTCTTTTTTTTTTTTTTTACAAAAGAGGTTTCACTATGTCGATGTCAGCCAGTGTTCCATAAAAGGAAAGTTGCTACCCCTTGACACACAAATCTTGACTCACACTGTCCGTTAATTTGTTAATATGGCAACATTAAGCGTTAGTATTTAAAATTGGAATGTTAATTTCGTTCGTTTTGTACTTTGTCTCTGGTTTTTAGGTGAAGTTTCGTGGACATTTGTGTAAACTGTGAAACAAAGGATTGTTTTATTTTACACTTCTGTTTTTCGAGGTCTGAATTGCCTAATATGAGTCACTCGCTTGTGGAAGGAAGCTAAAACGTTAATATGAGAAGCGATTTTAAAAAATAACCTTAGGTTTTAATCGTCGAGATTAAACTACCGGAAATCTTTTGTTTAGAGATAAAGATAAAGATCTTTTAGCAAACGTTCAAATACTCAAACTTTGTGAGAAAAAATATTTTGACAGATATGTGGAAGGAATGTCAAACTATTTTTTTTTCTGCGTCGCGTTTGGCGGTGTAAATTTTGTGCCATTTCTTTGTAAATCTATAGAAAATAACACTTATTTCTCAATTAACAATTATTTTAATCTTCAATAAAATTTCAATGATATTAATAAAATAACCTAGGCAGTCTATCGCATTGTTTTGGTCTAAGAACGACTTAGAAAGGCCATTGTCTTAAAAATCTAAACAGGATCTGTGTTTCGGCCTTGTTTTATAAGAATACGTTTGTCTATGCCACGAACATCTACGCCACTTAAGAACTAAATAAAAAATACACGACACTGGCAAATGAAATACCTTGTGAAGTAATATTCTTTAATCACCGTAGTAATATTATTATCATGTTCCATTAAAAATTAACCCATAAAGTTTTTTATACCTTCATTAGTGTTAATGAATTTTATGCAAGTAAAATTAGCAATTCGGATGTTCGCAGGAAATCTTAATCACTTCAAAATTAACATATTTAAATAGACTTTTTATGTGTTAAAAGTCTATGAATAATTTTTCGAGTTCCTATAATCCTAAGCTTGTAATCCATTGATATAAGAGTACCAACTTCCGTCCCACAGTCAAGACTAAACTGACATAATATCAAGACGCTTCTCTTGCTACTCGCGCTGTCATTGCATACAATTTGTAGTTACTCCCTATGTCCATTTACTCTTAAAAACGTCAATTACTTTTGACAATGGGATGGGCTGCTCGGGCTGCTTCAAATCTCTTTGCAATGAATGACAGTGGCAGAAAACTAGCCGCTTCCTAAACGTCAGATTACTCTTGACGCAAGATAAGAGTTGATTTGTCTTCACAGGTGGCGTCGTGTGCTAAAAATGTAGTTAATCAACAATATTGATTAAACTGATGACATCACTCCTCAATTCTTTAATTACCAAACGTCAATACCCACTAAAAAGACTTCACATAAGCCGATTATGGCAGCCTCGACTTCAATGAGACGAAATTAATGTCACACGACGTTTTTGGGCAAAATTGGATTTACGAGTGGTCACACCGGTCTCCATGGAGGTTTTAATTGTTATTTTCAGAAGTAATTGAGGAGTCAGTGGGTCAAATTGTGCGGATTTGGGTTATTGTTTTTTGATGTGACGCGCTGTATTTTATTACAAGCTTTTATATACTTTCACCTGTCTGTTGTCTGTCTGTAATCAAATCTTGCAAGTTTAATTTGACCCACTTCCCGGTGTCCGATTTAGCTGAAACTTTGTATGTATGTATAAATCGGGTGACAATGCAATATTTTTATGACATCGAGCTGATCTGATGATGGAGCTGGAAGGTGGCCATAGGAACTCCGTAATAAAACGACACAACCCCATCGAGTTTGGGCTCATTTGATTCGTCTTGACGAGTACTTTATGATACTTGATGGTAATAATAATAAAAGCTTGTTTTTAAAAAGATTTTTTAATATTTCACATGTGTTCATCATACTTTGATAAAGCCGCCAATAAGGCTTTTATACGTATTTTTAACGGCCTATAAGAATATAATATCGATCCGTTAAGCGCAACGTTTTGATTTATGCGTCTATGGATATGTCAGTCAGTCACGCCTGGCACACCGCCGGCTGCTGCCGAAGCACGCTCTTCGCACTCGCATTGCAGTCACTGTTCTAACCTTATGATATCGGGTTGCCCTTGTTTAACCGGCTTAACTTAGGTGTAGCCGCACTTTGTGCTTTAGCCGTAACTTAAATAGAATACAAAATAACTTTTCATAATTCATTTCATGTTATACCAAATTGCAAAAAAAACACCAGGCGTAGTAATGAAACCATTTCTTCATCCGTCTAGTTTTTGCTCGAGTGTATCGACCGGACGATGGAGTGCCTTGTCAGTGAATCTCTTAGATAACTGTCATCTGGCTGTGAGAGCTAAGGGCGTCTGGCAAATGTAAGAGTCGTGCGAATACAAAGAAAAAAACATGTCATATTTATCAGTCATTTGACATAATATAACTTAAACGTTTGGAAAATGTTAAATTTAAAAGCGTGGGCTTTTAAATTAAAGAGTGAACTTGCGTTTTTCTTATTAAAGCTGACCCCACACAGACGCGGGATCGCGCGGAAAAGCGGTCACAAACTTTGTTTTGTTCCTGACCGCGCCGCGTCCGCTTAATATGAGGGGTGCGTAGAGTGCGTACGAATTCGAACGTTACAAAAATACCGTTCCACTTTCCCGCGCGATTCACGGGCAGTGTGGAATCCCCTTTGAAAAGTATGTCCCTAGTTAACATTTAAAAATACTTAACAATATTGCCACAATCTGCAGGTGCAGTTCATTAATTTATTTTAAGAATTTAATCTAAAATAATATAAACAAACACGAGGTTAATTAAATAAAATATTATCAACGAAAGATACAAAAACAAAACAAAAATGACTACGGAACCCTAAAAAGTAACTTGTAGTCCAAAGACGTCCACGCTTTTTGTCGCTTTTTTTCATTAATCATCCATCGCCATTTTTATTTTTTAAACTAGGTTAAGTTATATATTATTATGTATAATGTTTTCTTCAACAGATGCAAATTTATTATTTTTAGATTCATTCAAAGTAATTATTGAGAGAAAAGTTTATCTAATATATAAAATTCTCGTGTCACAGTTTTCGTTGCCATACTCCTCCGAAACGGCTTGACCGATTTTGATGAAATTTTTTGTGCTTATCCGGTATCTATGAGAATCGACCAACATCTATTTTTCATCCCCCTAAATGTTAGGGGTAGTCCACCCCTAAATTTTTTATTTTATTTTTTAGACAAAATTTTTAATTTCTATTTTTTTATGATACAACATACAAAAATACATACAATCCTCAATTTTCACCCTTCTACGATCAACCCTTATTTTTTAATAGCCATTTTAGTAATTTAATCATTTTTCCTCTCCGGTCGAAAACTGATCAATCGTCATTTAATTAGTTATCCCCGCCAGATGTCTACAGGTGTCACTTCTGACCCAGTAAACAGCACGGAGTAGGGATGAGAACGAAGCCGGTCTCCTTTCTTTCTCACTCCCTACACAGTTGTCGGCCATCATTATTGTTTATGCATCAAGTGTAGTAGTAACGTTGACAATTATTATTTTGCTATCTCAGTGTAACTCTCATATTAACTTTTAATCATTCCTATTTTATCAATAATAATTAAATTATCAATTTTGAGTGTATTTTGCACGATTAGTTAATCAAGTGATTTTATAACCTCAAAAGTACTCAACACGTGACACGAGCTTCCAATAACAACGGATTTTGTGTTGTAAGTATACTTTTTTTTATTTATATCGAAAATGTTGTTGATCTTATAAAAAGGTAATTTTAATTTAATTTTATTAAAAAAACGTAATTGAACAATTAAGATTTTCATAGTTTCCAAAAAATCAATCATTATGAATCTTTATTTTGAAATGTCAATGGAAATATTGGTTGTATGAAAAAATTATAAGAGACAATGTTTTCATAAAATTTAATTTTTTACTTTCGTTTGAAAATTTTTTTCATAAAATAATGCTTATTTCACGCATATACCACATTCTTACATACATACAATATACACATTCTAACATACATACATACTTCCAATAAGTAAGCTATTTTTTGTCTACAATAGAAATTACTAGGAAATTATTTATATGGCAAAACAACGTTTGCCGGGTAAGCTAGTTAAATATAATATAGTTAAACCATCAAGCTGGCTGTCTAATCTAAGCTTACAACAATCGTAACTTTTAAATAAGTTATAACGCCTTTGACATGCGTACAATAAACAAACAAAAAAGAAAATTTGAGTAGATATAGGTATTATGTATTTAGTCACTCACGGCTAAACACCTAAGCGGATTGGGCTGTAATTTAGCAGAGAGGTAGCTTAGACTTAAAATAATATGTTGGTTATATTTTAGCGGATAAAATCAATGGTTACAGCTAGTATATTAATAAATTAATATTATACTCCAATTACAAACCGAGATATTACAAAAACTACAGAGTTCGATTACAAAACAGGTTTTACAACCGGCAACTGGCAACAATAGGAACCGCGCGTATCCAGACATGAAAAAAAATAATTTTGGCGGCTCTTTGCAACTCTTGAGTTTTTGCCCAATAATTTGTTTTGATACATACTCGTATAGTGAAAAAAATAGCGTTCTTAATTTTACACGCTTATTAGGTTTAAAATGCAAAAGTTATAGAGTAAAAATTATGAAAAAAGTTTCGCCACATCACTATTTATTTATTTATTTTTTTATATTATACGACTTCTCGCATATATCTATGCTTATTATATTTGAAAAGTCGTTGCAGGCAATATAATAACTGGTGCAGCAACTCTTAAAATATAATTTAGACGAAAACATACAAGATTAATTATAATTTTGTACTTTGTACACATAACTTCAGTTAAACGTTATAATATTTATTTATGTAATACTACATTAGCAAATGCCCTGACGTTAGAGCCCTATATTCACCTTCATCATCAAGAAGAAATAAAACATTGCACAGTGGGGCAAACGTCCAGTCAGTGTGGACATACACTCAAGGTCACGTGACCTTCGACCGAATTGTCCGAAATATCCGGACACCGTGGGAATGGCTATACAATTACTGAGGTTGCAGCCGTTTTTATAATAATGTGACTCTTATTTACTGTTTAAGGTGTGTTAGTAGAATAAGTACAATTTGTAGACATAATAAAATTATTTTTATGACTGAGTGCATGTTCAGAAACTGATGCTTTGTGGGGAGAAGAAACTTTTTGTGTATGAGGCCAAAATTCAATTTGGGTCGATCCGTCATAATAATTTAAAATAAGTAGGTACATAAAATAGTGAGTTGTATAATGAAAATATAATAAATCTTTTTAAAATAAATGTTATATTATACCTAAGTAATAAATTTATTATAATTATTTATTATGATAATAAATCTTAATTTAAACAGCAAGTTGTATATTTGCTAGTAACAACTAGAAGTTGTTTACAACCATTATTAAAAACTTTTTACGTAATTTTTTAGCCACAAATGACATATATTCTTCGAAATGTACGCCGGAATAACCTTCATATTCATTGTTATTTGAAAGATGAACGCGATTCTGCAAATTCTCAATTCAAAAACAGCAAAAAGGTTGCAACATTCGAAAAGGATGAGAGATTCCGGCCAGACAACGAAGGTCAAACTAAAGAGGGTCCGAATCTTATTGTTAAACCAGTAACACTGTGAGAATTTATGTCGACAAAAAACCGTAATTGGAAAGAGATTATGCGTTTATATAACTTCGAATAGGGTTACCCCGTTTTTGGGATACAAATTGTTGGAACGAGTAATTATTAGCAAATTGGAGGAAGACGGAAGACCGAGTTAAGTGGTGTGCTATGGGAGAGGTCTATGTCTAGCAGTCGGCGAATGTGGGCTGATGATGAAGAAGTTTATAGGTAAACCCATACTTGCAGTTTATATTGGTTCTAATAAAAAAATGCTTTTACTTTTATAATAATCTCAGTAGGATTTACTTACATTATCTCCCGTAAAAAACTAAAACCGGTTTTTTTACGCTGCTAGCCCTATAAATGACTACGGAAGCCTAAAAACGGTAGGCGACCCTAACTTCGAATGACATGAAAATAACCAACTATGTCGACATAACTGTTACGAGTTGTGTAAGTACGTTTACGGCTTAGTTTTAATACGTCAGATAACGTTTGTTGACTCGTATAGGCTTGGTTAAGGTTTCTATGTTCAAATTTACGTAATTTTTAAAGCTGATGACCTATTTTTGGACACAGTTGCACTGTGTCGTTTTAGACAATCTAAAAATTTCAGTAGGCGAATGCTTAACTAGACTCTAGTTAGACTTATATTAATTTAGTACTCCGGACTCCGGATCGATCAAATTATAGAAATGTTTGAACTGCCCGAATATTGACGGCAATTTTTAAGGTTAGCAATTTATTTATTTAATTAAATTTCGTGTGTCGTAATTGCTCGTGTCTATGATATTGTACATTATAATATTTTTATCAGATTTGGTGAAAACAAATAAGCCTATTCCGGATAAAAACTGATATTTTATACCTTTGCAGATATTGACGTGCAAAATTCAGTCATAAAGAGAATTATTCCAATTGATTTATGTCCAAAGGTTAAAGAGAGCGTCGACAAATCGAATACGCATTCCATCATCTCATTTGCATTTGTTTCAATAAAGAGTTCTCGTTCAACAATTGATGCATTTAATGTCGGTCATAGATTTATTAAACACAATATATGATATCAAGACATGTTCAGCTTTATTGATTGTTATTTTTTATATTTTTGCTATTGTCTGCAGCTGCTGGTCTTCCTAAGAATATAAATAAATTTCAAATGTGCCACGTGATTTAACTAACGGCGCGGAACAAGATCCAAGTAAACAGTATTAATCTTTAGTAACCGTGCCCAGCGGTTTTACCCGCTAAAATATAGTCGGTTTGTATGCCAGATCTACGCTACCTTTATATTATGCCGATAAATATAATATTTGAAATAGGAGAAACGCAAAAATACTTTCGTTCTTTATCATATCAATAATATTATACAAACCCCACTACACGGTACGGCATAATATGTTCACACGAACTGTCAGTAAAAAAAACAAAGCTTCAAAATCACCATTTCTTTGAGAATTTGACACCCCATGGGAACATTTGCACCAATCAGAGGCCCGACTTGTGATACAAAGTAATCACTCAGCAAGAGCATCTTACAATCGAGCTTACTAAATGCGTGCTTCAGTTACAGAGATTTACGACAATTACATGACGAAGTATTTCAATAAACGGACTCAACAATTGATGCACTTACAGTGAACAAAATGAATTACAATTCGCTTTTCATGGCCGTGAAACGAGTTGAAAACAAGTATGTCAGGGCTGGTAGATGTTGCAGTTTTTGGGGCTGACTCGGTAATGAGTTAAAAATTGCGAATGGGGTCGAGATTTAATAAGAAGATTAAGATATTTATTATTAACACAAGAGCGAACAGATGTCTTGCTGTAAATATTAAACAAGTGAATTAAATTAAAAATTTAAAAAAACCCCCAACGCAATACGTAATTCACCATTTTTTGATGGCGGCCATCTTGGATTTTAAATTTTATATAGTGGGCTGTAATCTACTCGTTAAGCCCTTTCATTTGATACCCATATTGAGGGGGTCGTGGAAGAAAAAAGTAATCCGCCATTTTGTAGCGGCGGCCATCTTGGACCGATTTTCACCAAACATGGCTAAGAACACTCTCGACTAACTCTACTTTCAAACAAAAAAAACTAAATCAAAATCCGTTCATCCGTTTGGGCGCTACGATGCCACAGACAGACACATACACACACACACACACACACACACACACACACACACACACACACACACACACACACACACACACACACAGACAGACAGACAGACAGACACGTCAAACTTATAACACCCCGTCGTTTTTGCGTCGGGGGTTAAAAAATGAGAAATATAGATATTTTTTAATCGTTATAGGTTAGCCTTTGACCACGATCTCGCCTGATCTTACGCGACGATGCGGCCGTAGATGGAAGCAGACTAAACTTAGAAGGCGGGATAAATCCTCTCCTGGCTTCACTGAACACGACGTTCTGCATTAAAATAGTAAAATAATTTTCGAAAAAGAATCTATTACATAAGAGGTCTTGATTGGATTTTTGCAGTACATAGTTATAACAAGGAACAAATATTTCCTTTTCCTTCAAAAATTCAAAGCCTAGATGTGCATAATATTGTGTATTTGACACTGGCAAATATTTTACTGCGAGAATCCACTACTTAAACAAAAATTAAAGAAAAAGGCTTAAAGCTTAGCTCTTTTACTCAACACTTGTAAATATACTATACTTGTTTTGTCAATGAAAAACCTATAATAAAAATGTTTACCCCATTCAAAGTGTACGTACACGACTATTACAGCAATTTATATTTTGCGTAAACGTTTCAAGAGTAAATCAATCACCTAATTAGGTTAGTCGTCTGGACAAATTGAAAAATTGTGTTCGATTAGCGGCGAGACGATGTATTTCTGTCCACTATTAGCACACCTACGACACACTGTGCAATTGAACGGTTGAGGTATCTGTTTTCATCTTCGGAAAAAAAAAACATTTTGACACAAATTATGTCAGAGAAAAAAAAAAACAAATCTAGAGTTCCCGCCCTTACAAAAATTGGCTGTGGTCAAAATTTCTTCAAATTTATGAAAAACTGTTTAACCAATCAAGCGTTAAGGCAATTTTTATTGCCCAAAAAAAGTCGAGTACGTCAAGGAAACAGTTGTTGCCTAAGCGATTTAATACTCATAACTGTTAACTGTTGAAAAAGGGTCTAAGCTATCTCTATACCAAATTTCAGCTTAATCGGTCCACCCGAACTTTCGCATTTATGATATTAGTGTGATTACAGAGTGTCGCGTGTTACTTCTTCACGCCTAAAATGGTGGAACATTTGTCTAAATATATAAAAGGAAAGAGTGACTGATTGACTTACTGATCTATCAACGCACAGCCTAAACTGCTGGATGGATTGGGTTGAAAATTGGAACAAGGATAGGTTTTTTTACAAGCTTTATATTACTTTCACCTGTCTGTTGTCTGTCTGTAATCAAATGATTCAGATTCAGATACTTTATTCATTTTCCACAATTTTTTTTTTAAAAAGATCTTACAACTAGATATTTCACAATAGTAGGTCATTTGTGGACCCTGTCGGGTGTAATGAAAGTCTAGAAGAGAGGGAGAATATGTCATAGTATATTAAAAGTTAATTTTTTTTTTTCCAAAAATACCGAAAATGTCACAAAAAAAAAAAAAAAAACTATTTGGTTATTTAATTAAATTAAGTATACAATATAGAATAATAGATAAGATATGCAGAAAGTATGGAATAAAAATATATAATTATTCCATACTTTCTGCAAAGTATTCCTCAATTGAATAATATGCCCTTTTCTGCAACATCTGTTTTAACCTTCTTTCAAATATACTATTGCTTTCTACTTTCTACACATTTTATTTCTTCGTCCAGTTTATTATATATATTGATAGACATAACCAAAGTGCTAGTCGAATGCATCCTAAGTCGCGATTTAGGCGCCACTAGACGGCTTCCGGGCTGGGAACTACTGGAGTCAGCGCCGGGGACTGGTTCCGTTTTATATAACAGCGGGTTGTTACGTACTAATTTACACATTTCAAATAAATATAGACATGGTACCGTTAGGATTTTATATTTTATAAAAAATGGTTTACACGAGTCCATTTGATCTATATTTGCTAAGATTCTAATAAGTTTTTTTTGAGCAACAAATATATCGTGGACTCCCAAATCTTGCAAGTTTGATTTGACCCACTTCCCGGTTTCCAATTGAGCTGAAAATTTGCATGCGTGTGTAAATCGGATGACAATGCAATATTATTATGACATGGAGCTGATCTGATGATGGAGCTGGAAGGTGGCTATAGGAACTCTGTCATTAAACAACGCAACCCCATCGAGTTTGAGCTCATTTGATTCGTCTTGACGAGTACTATATGATGCAAGATTTAAAGCTTGTTTTTAAAAAGTATTTTTAAAATTTCACTTGTTTTAAAATTTATTTAGGTAAACCAACGAAAGTTTTATAATGTAGACCTCCGCTAAGAAAGGATTTTGCCACGACCGTAAGCTAGTATAATATAATTTAATAATAACCTGCCTCTTATTCAACCTGGAGCGATTACTTTATTTTTACAAGTTTCATTTACTTTCACCTGTCTGTTGTCTGTCTGTCTGTAATCAAATCTTGCAAGTTTAATTTGACCTACTTCCCGGTATCCGATTGAGTTGAAATTTTGCATGCCTGTATAAATCGCAAGACAATACAATATTATTCTGACATGGAGCTGATCTGATGATGAAAGTCGAAGGTGGCCATAGAAAATAGAAACTCCGTAATTAAACGGCGCAAACCCATCGAGTTTGGGCTCATTTGATTCGTCCTGACGAGTACTTTATGATTCTAGATGGTAATAATAATAAAAACTTGTTTTTAAAAAGATTTTTTTTAAATTTCACTCGTTTAAATTTATATATTTCGAAGTACCTATGTATATATACAGGCCCGGATTTAGCCAAAATGCCGCCCTGGGCAGTGAGAAAATGCCGCCCCCTCCGCCGGTGCCATCGGCAAAACTTTTTACTAAGAAATTTGTCGAGTTCTTGCAATATATATAGTTCTTGCGCAATTAGCTCGCATTTCTCGTTTGGAAATTTGCCGCCCTCAGTTAAGTTAATTTGCCGCCCTGGGCACTCGCCCCGAATGCCCCTAGTGTAAATCCAGGGCTGTATATATAAGACACATAATATCTATATTTATATAACATGACACAACCGAGTTACCGATATATTTGCTGAGCACATAGCACGAAGCGCTCAAACCAATATTTGTTCTAAACATCCATTATAATTTGCGCAAAACAACTTATGGACTAGAAAACTACTGTACGTTACGAAACATGGCCGCTGTTTTTTTTTTAACTCTGGAAGTTATGGCGTCGCACAGTGTGGGTATTTGTCTGTGTATAATATTAAAAATGATTACCAAATTATGTAAGTTTAATAATCCATATTATGGAGTACGTATTTACGTAATATAGTAAGAAATTACTCCTTAGTAAGGTGTCTGTTATGAAAACTATCCGTGTGCCAAATTTCAATCTTGTTCGTTTAGCGGTTCGAGCGGCGCAGTCACGTCACGTACTACATTCGTCAGTCACACATCATTTATAATATAAAAACTTTTTTATTAATATATTCTGTAAATACTCATATATATTTGCCAGTTAAAAAAGTTAAATGTCGATTATAATACTTTTTATTTAAGTTACCTTTAACTGGCAAAAACAATAACCGTGCGACGCCATACTCAACAATAGTCCACACTTTATAAAAAAAAAATTAGAACGTAAAACTTCGCACAGAGATCAAGAACCTCTGCATTTTATTACAGAGTATCGTAGATGTGAAAAATTAAACGAATTTGAAATTGGAACAAACGAATTTAATGACTTCAAGTTCGAGGTCTTGTTAAAGCTTTGGGTTCTGTACAATATTATTTATTAACTTGTTTAAAATTTTTAGTAGATCATTGTGAACTTATTATACGAGTTTAACATCCATTTATAATTTATACACATTTATTATCAAGGTTTAAAAAAGTACAAGAAGATATTTGTTACTTCTTCATGCCTAATGACTGAATCGATTGAGTTGAAATTTATTGTGCTACAAGCGCCCTGGAATCTGACAAATATTATGAACGTAAAAGTTTGTAAGAATATATGGATGTTTGTTACTCTTTCACGCCTAAACGGGTGGACCGATTGAGCTGAAATTTGGTATAGAGATAGCTTAAACCCTGGAATAATACATATATAGTACAGCGGTTAAAACCGCTGGGCGCAGCTAGTACACATAATACGATATGTAATCGTGTGTAAAACTGCCAAGCATAGTAAAGAGTAATTATTTACAAAATAACTAACTATATGAAACAGTAAAATAAATATTAATGTTTGGTTTGAAATTCGGAACTAGAAAGTAGATCGAACTCATTGTTTGTTCACAAATATTGAATGTTTTTGTAAACTCTTTCAGCTAATTACCGATGTATTTGTGTCGATGTAGATAAACAAGCATGGCGGCTGCAGTTCCATACATTTTCACTTCTTTAAACTTTGTTTGAATCACACTTATATGGGCCTTTCTCTACTAACTGGAAACTTGTCTATTGAAAATTGTCCTAACCCTTTTTTTTAGAAAATCAAATATATAATATGTTAAGCCGATAGATAATTATATTATAAGAACGTATAAACATGAAGCAATTGTAATTTTCCCTTACTTTTCGAATTATAGGCAATTTTATAAAAAAATGCGACAGAGGACTGTTTTTTTAGTGTTTTTTTCACTCAAAAAACAGTTTATGTCAATGTTTATGTGAAGAAAAACACAATAATAATTATTAAACGAATCAAATAAATTCTCTCCTTTATTGAACACTTTATCACATACAGAATTTAAATACTTATAGGTATTTATCAGGAATAAAGTGCGAGCTTAGCTTTAACAAATCAAAATTAAACTTAAGTAATAAATAATCAGCCTTGTTTACTTATCAATGTAGACTTATTTCTCAAAAACAGGTAGGTACAACATCTAAGTAACAAATCAAAATAATTATAATCAAAATTAAACTTCAGTAATAATTAACATTCTAAGTAACAAATTAAAATAATAATAATCAAAATTAAACTTAATTAATAATAATCAGCCTTGTTTACTTATCAATGTAGACTTATTTCTCAAAAACAGGTACAACATCTAAGTAACAAATCAAAATAATTATAATCAAAATCTCTTTTTATTCAATTTTTTTGCCGTTGATATCTTAATCTTTCTGCAATTCGTTTCTGCTCTTTTATTTCTTCTTTGGTTTTAGGTTTCTTCTTTGGTGGCATTGCGGTAAAACTAAAACAATAAAACATACTTTACATTTTTAAAAATAACCGTCAAGGTTCACAAACAGGTAGTTACTAGGTACGTATTATTTTATATTCCAAAATCCATTAATAATGTATAACAAAAGATTTGAATTAGCGTGACAAGCCAATATAAGAATGGAAGAGGTTATTGGCAAGCAGTAGGTTAGTGCAGACTATAAATTATATTAATAAAATACACATACGCTAAATAAAACAGTCCTCTGTCACATTGAACAGTCCTCTGTGTTATAAATTTCCAGAGGACTGTTGCACAGAGGACTGTTATTTTTACGTAAAAATATCATACCACGTTTCCGTTTTAATATTACTTTATAACACAAAAACAGCTATAAATTATCACACTGAACAATTTTTTTATTAAATAAATATAATTATAACACATAAAACACCGTAAAATAGACTTACCAGAGGAATGTTCACTCAACACTACAGAGACGTGATTCCCAGTCAGACGCGGAGCTGTCACTGTGCAAAATTGCGGTGACTTGTTTTGCATGGCGCCCGAGCAAACTTCACACTGTTAAGGTTCCATTTCACGCAAAATGTAACCACAATAGTGTTTAATATTTTTGTGGTGCGATATTCAAATTGTGACAGAGGACTGTTCAAAAATGTTTGGGACAATATTCGAACACTACTTTCTAGTATTAAATTTTTTTCTAAAATTATAATTGTTTTTTGTTCACATGCATTCAATATTCTTTATATTTATAGAGTAATAGGATATTACATTTTTAAATACAACTAATAAAAACCGAACCGAATCATACTCAATCCGGAATTAGGACATAACAGAGGACTGTTTTTAGTTGCTTTTAGACCGAATTTATGACATGATTATGATTCTAAATATTTTTATTTGGCTTGGCTCCTTAAAAAACAGGTTATTTATTATGTGTTTAAATTAATAAAACTATGCATTAATATAGCTGAAGTAAAAAAAAATGCTTGGACCATGATTTTCCTGTTAGTAGAGAAAGGCCCATATCACATTAAACTAATCACTAATATAACAAAAGCAAAAGTATTTGAAAAAAATTGAAATATTTTATTAACTTGAATTATTATTGTCTATTACAAAAATGAAATTATCTACTAAATTTACTTCTGATTCAATTAAATGTCCAAAATAATATTATACATAAATGCAAAATGATATGAGTAAGTTTGTTAAATTAACTCGCCTGTAGGTCTGAACCGATTATAAAATGAATTATTTAGGTAGCTTAGATTCTACAATAAAACATAGGCTATTTTTCAGCTAGTAAAATGAAAACGGCTGGGCACAGTTCTATATCTATAAATTCCAAACCTTATCCTGAACTTAAATTCCCGCTATAAACTATAAACTAATCCCTGTCTTTTTACTCGTCTGTAAATAGTTAAAGTTATTTTAAGATGCGCAATAAATTACGTGCCGTTTCTAGTTCCTACCCTGTTTCGGATGATTTAGTCTAAATAATAGTTCAAATTCCAAAGCTTTGAAAATAGAATACCTATTTGAAATATAATTATTAAGGAATAAAAAACTAACGAATTAATGACATAAAATAATCATTTTATGAATGACTTAACCCGCAGATTCAAAAGACGATAATAATATTAACACGATTTAAGCAATTTTATGAAAGCATGGAATCTTTAAATTTACAAGGTGGTAACTAAATATTTATTCTTATGTAGGTATTTCAATTATGTCATAATCAGAAATAAATGAATATAATTATTATTATTAGAATACTACAATAATATTATTAGCCCAATACAAAATCGTTTTCATAACGAACAAGAAGGAACTCCAAAAATTCATCTTAATCGTGCGAATAACATTTTTGATTTCTTACGGAGCCATTGTGCGTGATCTCAAGACGTTATGTAGATGTAGAGTTCAACCATTTTATATCTGCGTCTGTCATTTGAACAAAATGTACGCGACGTTCAAGGGAACGAAATGCATTAATAAAATGGTTCATCTCCACCTCTACTTACATGTTCAACCATTTTATACTTGCGTCTGTCAATTGAACAAAATGTTTGCGACATTGAAGGGAACAACATGCATTTAACAAATGGTTTACATCTCTACCTCTTCTAACCAATGCCCAGTTCAACCATTTTATACTTGGGTCTGTCAAGCGAACAAAATGTACGTGACGTCAAGGAAACTGCATGCATTTACAAAATGGTTTATCTCTACTTCTAAGCAATGACCGGTTACCGTTAGAACTTAAGAAATGTGATAAAAGGGTTTCTCTTTGGAGTGTGATTTGTGTATGACAATGACGATTGACTTTGGATTGGTTTTTATAAACTTTTAAATTTTGCGTAACCCTAATACTATAGGAAAATTTAGTCGCATTTTCTATTTTCATAACAATCATTTCGACTTTTGCACTTTTTCTAAATTCAAAACCGATTCGTAAGTCTTTTTTTTTCTTTAACTCCAAGTCGGATTTGCGAGGGGCCATACACCAGTGCTTTTGCCAATTCAAAAAAAAGTTATTTTCTTTTAATAACGCTGAATTCACGTGTTACTGTATTTGCCAGTGTCAGCTGATCACTTATACTTTCGGAACACCGTATTAATAAAAAAAACTCCGTTAATTAATTAAACCTGCATTCTAAATTACATTGCAAACTCATCGGTATCCACAAACACAGCAACGTTAATAGTAAATAGAGTCGCAATGAGCAATGCCAAGAATTCGCGGAATTCCACTATCCGACTAACGGTAATAATACCTTAGGACCGACGAATCAATGGATGTGGCATGTCTATGATTTGTATATTCAATGCACCTAAGAATATTAGTGAAATGCAGAAAAATAAATAAGACTATTTTCTTGACATGAATACTGCTGAACCGATTTTAATGACATTTGCACTCTTTCTCATTTATAAGCCTAAAACCTGCGCCCAGCGGTTTTACTCGCTCTGCAGTAGTGTTATTCCTGGGTCTAAGCTATCTCTATACCAAATTTCAGCTCAATCGGTCCACCCGTTTAGGCGTGAAGAAGTTACAAACATACACACACAAACGTTCCCCTTTATAATATAAGTATGCTTCTAAAAAGGCCGAAAGCTAAGAAAGCACTGACTACAATCACATTAAATACGACAAAATATGGAACTAAAATTACACCTTAGTAATTCACTGTCAAAAGCCACTCAGTACGTAGAAACTAGCTCCATCACTCTGGATGACCATAACTGTTGTGCCCGAAAGCTATGAAAGCACATTCTAACAATTATCTTATTGAGAACGGCAAAATATGGAACTATAACTGTTCTTTAGTAACTCACTCTTATAATGTACTTGTACATAGAAACCAGCGCCACCATTCTTTCGTTAAGGGCGTATAAAAACATTAGTTTGTTCTCTATTGATAGAATCGATATTATGATCGTTATCTATGGTGACTTGCGTTTAGTTGCAAGTGAGAATCGACCTAAATTGTTAATGAGATGTTTATAATTTATTTGTCAAAATATTTAACATCATTTTAATAACACAAAAAAAATGGAGCTAATGAGAAAAAAACGCAATTATTGTGTAATTACATGCATCGAGAATTTTTACCCGCTAAAAGTAGCTTTTATGTTATTCAGGGTCAGACCATACCCATACCAAATTACAGCTCAAACGGTTCAGCTGTTTAGGAGTAATGAGTAATGATTAAAGTATTAAAGATATTAGAAAATTAGAATAAGCGACAATTTTTTTCCAAGTTATGAGTTTTTATATAAAAAGGGACATTGGCAAATGAAGATAAGAAATAGCTGAGATATAGCGCTTATAAGTTTTTCCGTTAGGTGTGACGTCATTTGTGGATGCATTTTGTATCACAACTCGAGCATCCACATGTGACGTCACGGCCCTTCCCATGTAACTTTAGTGCGTTGTAAATCACACATTTTTTATTAAAATTACAAATAAAAATACGTGTATAATATTTTTTAATAATCAACATTATGGTAAAAAAAAATTGTCCCTATTGTATATTGTCGTTTAAATATTTTTCTCAAGGAAACGTAAAAATTCTCAAGCACCACTCAACCCAAAACAATGACAAGAATTGGCAATATTTCGACAATTATTTACTTTTAAAACATTTGGCAGAGCGTCAAACGATATCTCCATTTGCCAACTGGGCTAAAGTTCGACCAATTTATAATTGCATGCGGTTCGCGTAGTCTTCACTAACATATTGTTTGACTGAAAATCGCAAATTTAAAATGGTTCATCTCTTCCAGTAGTCGGTTTGATATTGCAGGTAATGCCCATTCATGTTACGTACATATTGTTTGGTCGAGGGGTGCAATTTAATAATGGTTCATTTCTACATGAATGGATTGTTAGATAACTCTCATTTTTATTGCTAACGTGGGAAACAACGAGGATTTCTCATTGAAAGTAACTCTTAAGAGGAATTTCCAAGCCAAATATGGTTTGAAGAAAATTTTGCAAGATCTAGGAATAGGATTTTTTTTATAGAGTGGTTTTTACTTTCGTATATTTTCCAATGACAACGTAAAACGAGGTCAGTATGATGACATAATACTCCTATATCTTAGTAACTGAGGTACGTATTCACTGAGCTCGAATTAGGCGACTTTATTTCTTACTTAGTGTATAATTTTCACACAAATTATTAGCGAAAAATATCTTTCGGGAAGTAAATATAGATTATGATAAACTAGGCACATCTCTATGATATTATATTTATTACTTTAAAATTATATTGTGTGGTCGGACGGTTTGTCCATTTGCCTAAAATTAATGATTCTGTTTTTAAATAACATTCTAGACTGGGAGCTAAAAAAGGTTAGGACCTTTTTCTATAAACCTGTTTGGATGATACATTATTACATACAAAAATATATAGACGCATAGAAATTAATTCATTAAGGTCGCTCCGCCACATTTTTGCCATCGATAAAATTTGTCGATATACTTGTTTTACAAAATTAAATCAGTTCAGGACGTCTTTTTAATTTTAAATCTAGACTTTAAATTATCACAGAAAAATGCACTAATGGTGCGAAGCCAAAATATTTGTGCGGGGAAAAAAGTCAATCAAAGATTTTTTTTTCCTGTTTTTATTCACTCAAACGTAAATTTAATCGGAAATAAAATAAATGCAATTGTTTTAAATGTTAACAGTATTTATTATTTATATGCGTTGTACTAATAAGGCATAAATAAATGTGCTAATTAATTAATTAATCCAATACTAATGAGGAAAATCGGATTATCCGTTACATGAGTAACGACTAAACATTGGTCAAGAACACATGATATAGGCCAAGGTTTTAATTTCCAGTTCCAGGTCATCTTTCAAAGGACCTAGAAATTGTATTTTTTTTCGCGAATAAAGTTTATTAATTTTTTATTCGTTTTTTGTATTCAGTCAAAAGTGTTTAGCATAGCTTATCTAGAGGTAGTACATTGAAAGTTACACATTGTACACATTTTTGACCCTATCCGCAAAAAGTCGTATCAGCTATAATATTTTTTTATTAAAAAATCTTCATGTAAACTTACTTTTATTATGGTTATGATTTTTAGTGACAAATGGATTATGTAAATATTTTGCACATAGATAGTTATTGTGACATAGACATCCGCTAAATGGTTAACAAAAGCTAATATTATATAACCATAATATAGCTCTAATAAATACGGCATTTTCTTCAAGAAAACATACCTAATTCATAAAGATAACTGTTTCAGCCACCAATATGTTGTATACAAAATATTTCATGTATCAAAATATTATGATAAAAAACTGATAAAATTAGATACCTTGGCGGAACAGATTTGACGTAATATCTTAAAGATATGATGAGATAAGTTATTTATACTCGATACAAGTTTAAAATGATGTCAGATGTATATGACTTCATTTAAAACCTATTCTAAGGAAACAGTTTTAATTGATTTCTAGCTAAATACTGGCCATAAAGACTACAAATAAAAAAACATCGGATCACTTTTTTGTTAAACTTTTTATTTATTACACAGTACAGCCAGTATGTACTAATAATATAATATACGTTCGAAAATCACAGTAACAACTTTTTTTGACTGACGTAACACAGCATTTATTGTATTTTGCCAATGTCGTCTTAAACCGTAATTGTTATTTTTCCATCTTTGTTGTTAAGACAGCAGTTTAAAAGCAACATTTGTCTAAAAAGCATGACTAAATTAACAAAATAATAAAGAATTTTGTGTGTATGATGTTATCACTGACTCGGGTGTGTCGAGATACCAAACAGGTATTATTATCAAATTATTAAAAGGATAACTTCCAGCTTACTTTACAACGGTTGTGTTTAAAAATCGAATTATATATTTCGCTTTAAATTATATAGATTTATATCGTCTCTATCTTTAAAACTTTTTAAATGATAAAAATAATCTTTTCGTAGAGATATGTTACGCGCTAGAAAGTAAAAACAAAATATGCATAAAGTAATGATGATTTGATGGATAATTCTGTTTTATTTAAGGTAATCATGATTCAAAAAGGTCGAATAACTAAATAAACTCTTTTCCTTCCTCGTATTACGTCAAAATGACAGCATTGCTTCAAGAAGTGCATGTAATATGTAAACGGAACTAAACGGATTAATTATATTCAATTAACCTAACGAGAACGCGTTGAACTCACTGGTTCCCGGCAGGACGTTAACCGTAACCTAGATAACGTGTTTGAAAATATAACGTTCATGGCATAGACAAACACCTGACCGGCTATCACTGAAGACATATTAACGCCAATAATTATTTTGCAATTTACATCACCGGTAAACTTTTTGCGTCGAAACGATTCCTTCCACAAGCGTGAATTCCAAATTCAAACCTCGAAACACTCACAACACTTGAATCAAGTTGACACGTATTTTAGAACCCGAGAGAATTTCGTGAAATTCAAGATGGCGACGGTGTGCGATCGTGCCGCGGCGCCGAGCATCGGCCAACTGATCCGAACGCGGGGAACTGTCAAACTGGCTCCGCTTATCCGTGTGCGTGCGTTTGCACCTGTGTGCTGTACGTGTACGTGAAATAAGGCTTGAATGGATAAAGACTCGTAAAGGCAATGGCGCTGCATACCTGTGACTCAAAATACGTAGGTTGATAAAAAACACGTAATTATTTTCATTGCTGTGCTATTTTTGATAGTGCTAGTTGATAAAGTCAAGGTTAACGGTTTGGAGACAGGGTAACCTCATTCTACGATAGGAGCGGTTATGAAATGTCCCAACTGACTAATCCCAATCTTTGGCGAAAGGAATTTGTCGCTTACTCATAGCGATCTGTGAATTGATGATTCAGAAACGCTTACATAATTGGGATTGAGAGGATTTCAAGATAAATTTATGTCAGTATTTTTGAATACAGAATCGCTACACCATTTATTTTTATGAAGAGTCGTTAAAATCCGGTTTGCAAGTAACAAGATAATACAAAATTAATTTAGTTCTTAGTTTTTAGTGAAAGGTGTCATAAAGAAGATAAAATATGACAACTCAAATTTGTAGATATTAATCCACCTTTTGTGGTCGAAATGGAAATGTCTATGTAGATCAAAAGGGATACTCCTCGCACGTTATTATGACTTATCTGTATGAAATTCAAATCTTACCACAACCTGTTTAGCGGTTTGATAGATCAGTCAATCTCACGGTCAGTCACGCTTTCCTTTTATATATTTAGGAAATAACAATCGTTTTTATATAAACATATCATACAAGAAATTGGAGCTCAAAACTTTAGAATGGTGTAAGTTTTACTGAAAGCTCAATTTATTATGGGAGAGATAGTAAAGTTTTCTATTGGAATAGAAAACTTATTGATAGGTAAGTATATTCGTTACCACCATTCGTTAAAAAGTTAGTATTTATAGAAGTCACCACCTAAATAAATATGGAAATTAAGATATTACGTCATTTGCAAATGACGTAAGGTTGCAAATGCACTTGACACAGCTTAAATTCAATGAGTAATTAAAATTAATAATGTCAATCAAACTAATATCAATTAGCAAACAAATTCGATGACAATTTAATAAGTAAGTAAGTAGTAGTTAAAAACAAAAAACTAGCTTTATACGCTAATCTAAAAGTTCAATTTTGGTACATATCAAAAGATAGGGAAGTCCGATCTGAATCAAGTTTTGGGAGATCGATTAAAGGATTATACGATTTAAAGATTTTTTTTATCGATTGGAGGAAATACGACAATGCGATAGTTTTCTTAAATTCTCTAAAAATCGATTTCATTTGCAAAAAACATGCAATCAACAATCATTACAAGCTTTATATTACTTTCACCTGTCTGTTGTCTGTCTGTCTGTCTGTCTGTCTGTCTGTAATCAAATCTTGCAAGTTTAATTTGATTCACTTCCCGGTTTCCAATTGAGCTGAAAATTTGCTTGCGTGTGTAAATCGGATGACAATGCAATATTTTTATGACATCAAGCTGATCTGATGATGGAGCTGGAAGGTGGCCATAGGAACTCCGTCATAAAACAACGCAACCCCATCGAGTTTGGGCTCATTTGATTCGTCTTGACGAGTACTTTATGATACAAGACGATAATAATAATTAAAGCTTGTTTTTAAAAATTATTTTTAAAATTTCACTTGTTTTATAAACAACAATAACAGATACATAAAACATTAACCCCTTGTTTACAATACAGCAAAATTTTATATTATACATGCAAAAACAACAAGCACGTTAGATTCTAGCAAAAAGAACTAAAGGAATGCGACATTGGCAGACCTTGGCCCAAGTACCTGGCCCTTGGATTCCGAGATTATACGCTAAATGATTAAAATACAGATTCTGCACGAAGTATATCACGATTCCTAGAATTTTAAAACGTCTGATTCAAGTTTCAGATGAGGATTAAGAACTATTATTAACGCTACGGAAATGACATTGAAAATACATACCAGCACTATGTACCTCTAATAAAAATAATGTAACCACAATATTAAAAAAAAACACCATCAGTTTCTTGTCTATTCTTCTCATAGAGATACTTTCTGAATAGACAGTGGAGTCTTAAAATAATATATAACTCTATACTAGTCTATACATAATGGCTTGCAAAAAACGATCTACGATATTATAGCTTTAATAAGCATTTGAGTTTGAGCAACGCCGAAGAAATTTGGATACATAAATGTCCATGCTGGTCTTTCCTGCGATCTTGATGATATCGGTTTGCCAACTATGTATACAATTCCATAAGTTGTTATTACCATTGCTATTAGTAGTATAACAGTCTAAAAACTCACTACAACCGCTCTATCGTCCATCAACAACTTCTCGTGTCAGTTTTTTACCTGCAACAAAAAATATTCGTTAGATACAATCAAATAGCACAATCTATTGTTTGATTAGCCGCCTAGATGAATTGTTATATTTCTATATCTAATCAAGCCAGAAATTTTCCTGTTTAACTTCTTAGATAGGTTGGAATTAGGTATATTTACATTAATAATATCTTAAAATTTTGATAATACTTTTGACATAATTTGATAATTATTTATGTTCTGATATAATAATATTATAATACCTAATTTTACTGGTGGTCAACAATTCATGAGAGAGCTATTTAGAAATGAGGGTAGTATATTCCCATAGCCCCGTGCAGCAATGTACAGCGATTTTATGTGGTGGCAAAAGTTCCTTTTTTTTTTTTTTTTTTTTTTTTTATAGAAGACTAATCAAGCGTTTGACCGCAATCTCACCTGTTGGTAAGTGACGATGCAGTCGAAGTTGTAGCACGCTTGTTTAGTAAGAACCTATTCACTCTTGATTTGAACAGACCTGCGTTATAGCATTCGGGAAATACTGAGAGTGGTAGCGAGTTCCATAACTTCGCCGTTCTCATAATGAAGGACGAAGCGAATCGCTTAGTCCGAGCTGCTGGTATACTCACCAGATATTGGTGGCGCAGTGCCGTTTGCCTGGAAGTTCGGTTGTAAAAGGGTGATGGTGGAACTAACCCGTGGAGTTCTGAGGAGCACTCTCCATGATGGAGCTTGTAAAAGACGCTCAGGCTGGCAACTGAGCGTCGATGTGCGAGATCCTGTAATTTGGTCTCATTCAGCCTCTCATCACCAATTAATTTACGGGCACGACGTTCAATGGAATCCAAGGCCTCGAGCTGGTATTTGGCTGAACCGTCCCAAAGATGGCAGCAGTACTCCATACAAGATCGGACTTGAGCTTTATAAAGTGTAAGAAGCTGTCCAAGAGTGAAGTAGCGCCGCACTTTGGATAAAATACCCAGCTTTTTACCAGCTACCTTGGCTTTGGATTTAATGTACGTGCCGAAATTCAGGTTTGATGAAAGGCTGACACCCAGAAGATCCAGATGATCGGTCACAGGAATCGAAATGCCATGGAAAGTGGGGGAATGATTAAAAGACGCCTTTTTTGCAGAGAATAGATATTCGTCACCCGGTGACCAATGGAAATTTATTCCCACTTGCCACCGTGGGGACCAACGGAAATGTACCGAATTGAGCAAGAAGATTTTGGCCTCATTTTACCTACACGTAACAAAATATTACAGTACCAAATAATACCGCAAGAACTTAAGATTTCGTTAGTTTAAGTAACAAAACAAGATTTCGGAAAGGGAAAACAATGTGGGCAGAATTATTCATGATTTTGCAACTGCACGTAACGAGAATCATGTACAAGCTACCAGCAACATTTTACATTATCCTTATAAGTAAAATACCCTTGAAAGATTTCATTCAGAATGCCCTATTTAAAATCTAGGACAAGACAATCGAGGACCTTTTATTTTTGAAATAATAAATGATCTCACAATTTCTAGAAACACAGATGTCGCTTTAGAAATGAGTCAGTATACAAATAAGTTTATTGAGGGCCATATGTTGGAAAATGATGAATCAATGATTTATTTGTTAAATTAATGATGATCCATAACAACTTAAGGTAAAAAGGTAGCTTTGCAGACCATAAAAACAAAATAAATCCTACATGAAATAACTTTTTATCGACGAAAATTAATGAAATTGTGTTAAATAAGGTACGTTCCGCAAAGCGCATGACGTCATTCAGTACTATGACATAAAAAACGAAGTACTTTATGTTGTATTTTGTATTTATTGATAAAAGGTATGGAGGTATGCGTGTGTTTTTTTGTAATAGAAAAAAACAAACTTCATATATTTTATTTATTTAGAAACTATAAAAACTTCTACCTCTACGTATATCTTTATACCTATATATTTTACAAATCTATTTGACAAATAGTGTCTCATGAAAGAGATATATTCCTAAACATATTATCAGTTAGGTTTTTAATAACTTTATCGTTTACGAAGCTAAACATCATCATAATTTTCAATCAGGATCGGATATAAAGAACACACTGGCGCCATTTTGACCTCTAAATTATTTACGACATCCCACAACACTTGATTAAATGTCTCAAACTTGAATCGTCGTGGATAAGTCATAAAAAGTATATTTAGGTTAATAATTAATATATTTTTACTGTCATAATTATTTCTGTTTATTTTAAGGAATTTTTAAATACAATTAGAATGTAAGTAAAGTAAGCAGCTACTGGGTGTTTTGTTTCACCTTATAACATAAATCTAGTCCCTAAAGACAAGATAATTAGACTTTTTTTAGATAAAGGTATATAATTATAACACTTTATTGAAAAACAAAACGCTTAAAATAAAATAGAATTCCTACAACACGCGGCACGCGAGATGTTTTTTTTGACACTGGAAAAAATGCATTACGCATCTAACTAACCTATAATAATTATTAATAACAATTCGATAACCATACGGTTTCTAGAGTTATTGGTTCTTGACAGACAGACAGACGGATGCACGAGTGATCCTACAAGGTTTTCGTTTTTTCATATAGAAGTACGAAACCCTAAAAAATTCAAATTAGGTATATTATGTAAAAAAAAATTAAACAATGTTTTTTACATAATATAAATTATCTATAGTTTTTAAAGTTACCTCTTTATTCGCGTCGACCGATACTTAATAAAATAATATGAGGTATTATGTATTTTTGTACTTTTTTACCTATTCATTATAGTAGGCTAGTTATAGTTAGGTTAGCATTTGACTTACTCATTGACAGCGATCTCGCGTGATGTTAAGCGATGATGCGACCGTAGATGGTAACAGTCTAAACCTAGAAGGCGGGATACATCCCTCCCTAGCTTCACTGAACATCATGCCGGAACACGGTCACAATGACCTCTTGGCGACACGGTTTTGTCCAGTGGGTGGTAACTAGCCACGGCCGAAGCCTACCACCGATATATTTTTAAAATTTTAAAACCTTTATCATCATCATCCTATGTTCGTCCACTGCTGGACATAGGCCTCCCTCCCCCATGGCACGCCACTCAACTCGCTCCTCCGACTTTCTTCTCCACCCACCCCCAGCGACCCTTAAACCTTTATAGAAACCCTTATAGTATAGACCCTTATAGAAAACTTTTAAGCTTACGTCACACTGAGGCGGGACGGAACGGTTAAGCGGTCGCGATCTTCATTTTGTTCCTGCCCGCGTTCGTTTTATATGTGACAGGCAAGTGACAGGTTACATACAAACTAGAATAGTTGATAATCCCAAGCTCTCCGGTCTTCTCGATCCACTTAGTCTCCGCAGAGATATTGGATCTCTGTGTGTTGTTCTACAGACTGTACTACGGGGAATTCTCTGAAGAGCTCTTTGACCTTATTCCGGCATCACAATTTTTCCACCGGACTTTCCGTCACAGGGAAGGGGCCCACCCTCACATTTTACAGGCTTGGAGCTCCCATTCATCCCGGTTCTCTCGCTCTTTTTTGCCGCGCACCTGTATAATGTGGAACGACCTTCCTTCTTGGTTCTTCCCTCAACCTTTCGATCTATCAAAATACAAATGGGGTATTTATAAAGTCTACCAGGGCCAGCAACGCTCCATTAATGCCTCTGGTGTTGAAGGGGTCCATAGGCGTCGGTAACCACTTAACATCAGGTGGGCCGACTGCTTGTTTGCCGCTCTTAATATAAAAAAAAAACATTACAAAAATTCCGTCCCGGATCGCGTTCGCTTTACCAGCTTAGTGTGACGTAAGCTTTATATTATACGAAAAATAGCTTAGCGACATGGTTTTTTCCAGTGGGTGGTAACTGGTAACAAGCTATGGATTCTTTCTTAGTTCAGACAATACATATTTTGATACATTTATGTCACCGCTAAAATGTTTATTGCCAAAACGATACAAGTTTTATTTATGCTAATGGCAGTCGCAGCTGAATAAACTAATTTATTATTATTTTATATCATACTAGCAGCGCCCAGCGGTTTTACCCGCTGAACTGTAGCCGGTAGCCTATGTGTTATTCCAGGGTCTGGGCTATCTCTATACCAAATTTCAGCTTAATCGGTCCACCCGTTTAGGCGACAAAGAGTAACAAACATACATCCAGACATCCATACATTCTTACAAACTTTCACGTTTATAATATTAGTAAGATTGTTATGTATAGGGGGCCTATTGACGGGCTACGAATTTGGACGAATTACGTCAAGATCGGCGCGACAAATTTTGTCACACCGTGAGAGCGAGGGAGACGCACGTAAGGACGAGACCCTTAAAAAAACTCGGGGTTTACACACAAAATTTGAAGTCATGTGTCATGAGGACTGTAGCACGGTAAAGAGATAATATACAGTAGTTTGACTCCATAGAAACGGGCGGAAAATGGAAGTGAATAGATGTCGATAGATGTGGGTAGAAGTGGGTATATAATCCAGAAGCGGGTGCCACGCAGCGACGGGCGGACGTCGCGATAGTTTTTTGCAAGTATTTAGTGTTATTTACGTTATTTACTTTTGACGTATGTATACATAATATAGGTAATAAATTATATAAAATTATATAAAAATGGCAAAAAATAGCATACTATATTATGCTGTTTTTGGTAGCTTGAACTTATCAGGAAATCCAGAAATAATGAAATAACATTATTAACCCCCGACGCAAAATCGACGGGGTGTTATAAGTTTGACGTGTCTGTCTGTCTCTCTCTGTGTGTGTGGGTGTGTGTCTGTCTGTGGCACCGTAGCTCCCGCACGGATGAACGGATTTTGATTTAGTTTTTTTTGTTTGAAAGTAAGGTTAGTCGAGAGTGTTCTCAGACATGTTTGGTGGAAATCGGTTCAAGATGGCCGCCGCTACAAAATGGCGGATTACTTTTTTCTTCCGCGACCCCCTCAATATGGGTATCAAATGAAAGGGCTTAACTAGTAGAATACAACCCATTATATAAATTTAAAAATCCAATGGGAGGAGGGGAAGGGGAGGAGGGGGAAGGGGAGGAGGGGGAAGGGGAGGAGGGGGAAGGGAGGAGGGGGAAGGGAGGAGGGGGAAGGGAGGAGGGGGAAAGGGAGGAGGGGGAAGGGGTGGGGGAAGGGGAGGGGGAAGAAGGGGAGGGGATAGGGGAAGGGGAGGGGAGGAGGTTATCTTGTCTTGTCTCTTGTCTTGTCTCTTGTCTTGTCTCTTGTCTTGTCTCTTGTCTTGTCTCTTGTCTTGTCTCTTGTCTTGTCTCTTGTCTTGTCTCTTGTCTTGTCTCTTGTCTTGTCTCTTGTCTTGTCTCTTGTCTTGTCTCTTGTCTTGTCTCTTGTCTTGTCTCTTGTCTTGTCTCTTGTCTTGTCTCTTGTCTTGTCTCTTGTCTTGTCTCTTGTCTTGTCTCTTGTCTTGTCTCTTGTCTTGTCTCTTGTCTTGTCTCTTGTCTTGTCTCTTGTCTTGTCTCTTGTCTTGTCTCTTGTCTTGTCTCTTGTCTTGTCTCTTGTCTTGTCTCTTGTCTTCTCTCTTTTCTTGTCTCTTGTCTTGTCTTGGGTTTTAATATACGCCGCCACGACATAATAGGTAAGTAGGTAGTAGGTAGGTAGCTCAAGTAATAAGATGATATGAAACAGGTAGGTACCTACTGTATGCGGGCAGCGGCTGCCCGGCAGCCCTATGACTTGCGCATGTACCGCGAGACTGTAGGTATTTATGTTCAAAAATCACGCTCAGTCAAACTACTGTATATCTCTTTACCGTGACTGTAGTCTGTAGTAATAATTATTTAGAAAATTTCATTTTTACAATAACTACTATTAATGATGGATTTCTGAGGTATAGAAAGAGTATGAAATATAATAGAGTTAAAACTTAAATAAATCAGACTTAAAAAATTATATGTTTATTTTTTATTCTTATAATAAATCAGACAAAATTGCATAATGATAATAAATAAAGATAAAGTATATTCTATAGACCGAGGCAGGCCAGTGGAATCGCAACTAGCTCGCCTCGACACCCACACAGCGACAGTACTGAGCGTTAGGGCTGCCTCTTACAAGTAATCTGTGTATTCTAACTTATTGCAGTGAGTAAGTTGCGAGGTAAGCCAGTGGAATCGCAACTAGCTCGCCTCGACACCCACACAGCGACAGTTCTGAGCGTTAGGGCTGTCTCTTACAAGTAAACTGTGTATTGTAACTTATTGCAGTGAGCAAGTTGCGAGGCAGGCCAGTGGAATCGCAACTAGCTCGCCTCGACACCCACACAGCGACAGTACTGAGCGTTAGGGCTGTCTCTTACAAGTAATCTGTGTACTCTAACTTATTGCAGTGAGCAAGTTGCGAGGCAGGCCAGTGGAATCGCAACTAGCTCGCCTCGACACCCACACTGCGACAGTACTGAGCGTTAGGGCTGTCTCTTACAAGTAATCTGTGTACTCTAACTTATTGCAGTGAGCAAGTTGCGAGGCAGGCCAGTGGAATCGCAACTAGCTCGCCTCGACACCCTAACATCGACAGTACAGTACTGAGCGTTAGGGCTGCCTCTTACAGTAATGTGTGTTCTAACTTATTGCAGTGAGCAAGTTGTAAGGCAGGCCAGTGGAATCGCAACTAGCTCGCCTCGACACCCTCACATCGACAGTACAGTACTGAGCGTTAGGGCTGCTTCTTACAGTAATGTGTGTTCTAACTTATTGCAGTGAGCAAGTTGTAAGGCAGGCCAGTGGGATCGCAACTAGCTCGCCTCGACACCCTCACATCGACAGTACAGTACTGAGCGTTAGGGACCGCCTCTTACAGTAATCTGTGTGTTCTAACTTATTGCAGTGAGCAAGTCACGAGGCAGGCCAGTGGAATCGCAACTAGCTCGCCTCGACACCCACACACAGCAACAGCCCCTCTAGCACAGACGTTTCGTAGACTTGTCTTGCTGTCAAGTCAAACTGTCATCCCATACATTGTACTTTTGTGAATAGAGGGGCAGTATTGTAAGTCCGTGTTTTGAAATGACGAGGAAAAAGTTCAATTACGAAAAGTTATTCAGGGTTTATTCAGACTGTTCGCCCCATGTCGTTTCATAGTGCATTATATCACGAAAATGGCCGCCGTATAGGGTGTGTGTGCTCTAATTACAACGATATTGTTTGGTCAATAATTTTACGTTGAACTTATTAACTAATTATGGTATAAAACGCGATCAACTCCACATCTAACCTAATATTATTGTAGTTTGTTTAGTTTAGCAGTCCTTTCAGTCTAACAGTCGCCGAGGCCGAAAACAGCTAGGACGACATCATCATCATCATCAGTTTAGCATTAATGTTTCCATCATAAAATATGATCCTGGTTTTAGGTGTTAGACGTGCTATTAATAAAAAAATATTATTTTTATAACAGAAAATACGTTTGTATTTTGAAAACCTCTTGCAATTTTATAAAAAAAAAACTCTTAAATTTCCTTTTTTCTTTCTTATTTTCAAAGGTGTAACATCCAGTTGGATATTACAGCTTTGAAAATATTTAAAAAATATATTATCTCGGGGCACGACAGTGCCCCCGCCAAGTTGAGCATAAAAGCTTTGCCGAGAAACATTTTCAATTCAATTCAAAACGTAAGGACGATAGTTTAAGTTATTCCTAGGGTAGTACTTAACAATATTAAAATAAACTTAGCGTTGGCAACCCTACGAGTATTGGCAAACCGTAGAGAAAGAAGTGTAGCCCACGGATAGATATGGCAACTTCCTAACTACCTATCGACTCCTACGGACGGAATAATTATAACTGGTCTAGAAATTAGACTAGTCTGGTCCATATTGTTAAGGGTAGGTGCACAGCATATACAAGAGAGATATATACCGCGCTTAGGTCATTTTTTGTATGAAAACAAAGTCACTAAAACATGGTGGGGTGCGGGGGATGGGTGGCTAGATTTGATTGGCTCGTTCAAGGTGACGTCACAGTTACGCCACAGATTAGGTAATAGTTAGAGGCATAACATGACTTTCTAGTGATGTGGTAAAGTCGCTATATCGTATCGATAAGAAAATATAAGTTATTCTTAAGTTTAATGAGAAAGTTCGTTGTATTGTACTCGTATACGAGAGATATTTTAATATAACTTCAATTATTGTTTTATTATAGCTTAAATGTTTTCTCATCTCTATTACCTCCCAAAGTACCCGAATAAACATTTTATATGGTTTCACTAAAATATAAATAGGTCCATCGCTCGCATAAAATTTTTAGTCCTAATTTAAAAAAATTATGCGTGCGAATACGCACCCTATAAGAATAAACAATAAATGTTAGATAGCGAATTATTTGTTTTTAAATTAGTGACAAATTTAACATTATGTATTTTGAAAGCTTCGTTACACTTCTCTTATTATAAGCTTCATAATAACCATTCATGAATTAAATACCAGTAACCCTGTATAATATTAAACCCCGATAATTTTGGTACCTTAATATACCTAATACCTACCTACTTCAAAAATTTCAATAACATTTTTGTCGATAAAATTTGTGGTGTAAATTTAAATTTGTGTCTTATCACTTATCACTAGTTTATCCGGGCGTAAGAGAGAACGAGATAATGTTATACAAATTTACCAAAAAAGAATGAGACGAAAAGAAACTTGGCCATTTTTATATTGCATTTTATGTTAAACATTTTTCAATGATTATTATCGGAATAATAACTTGCCTGTGTAATAAGATTTCGTCTTTTGCGTAACTGAATGTAGCGCTAGTCTTTCCGCGCCTTTTTATTGAACAATACGGCATTTTTATTAATTATTTTTCATTAAGTATGTGAATGTCACGCTGTCAATGTCGGCCGTGGAATGAACACGAAAAAGAGGCGGAGCTACGAGCTTATGTTGATTCAGGCATATGACTTGGCGACTGTTACCTCATTTTAGCTTCCATCTCTAGCTTTATGATCTGTGGTGCACAGTATTGACTCGCAAATAGAATAGAATCGAATTACTAGTAAACCCGCGTGCACTTCGTTGCTTCGTATTATACATATAGACCTCTCTTGAATCACTTTATCTAATAAAAAAAACGCATCAAAGTCCGTTGCGTAGTTTTAAAGATCTAAGCATTAAGCATACACAGAGACACACCACAGGAGGCGACTTTGTTTTATATCTCTGCTATTATAATGAATTACCGCACCAATATGTGGACTAAAAAAAAACTTTTTTTAATGTCTATAAAATTCTAACATTAGGGCCAGTTAGCACTGTTAGGGTTTATACCCACCTGTATAGTCTACCTCCTGCAAAGGAAGTCTACCCCCAGCAAAGTATGGGTAAAAACATAATAGATATGATACTAATATTATAAATGTGAAAGTTTGTAGAATGGATGTCTGGATATCTGGATGTGTATTTGTTACTCTTTCGCCTAAACGGGTGGACCGATTGAGCTGAAATTTGGCTTAGACTCTAGAATAACACATAGGCTACAGAAAAGCGGGTAAAACCGCTGGGCGCAGCTAGATCACATATAGGTATGTAGGTACTTATTGTTGTTTGTCATATTAACCTACCTCCTATTAATGAGTAAACTCCCAACTCCCACGGTATATAGCGCTAATCACCATGGAACATGCTTAGTCAACCATGGCGTAATGTTTGACTAAACAATTAACAAAAACATTATTAAAACTAAGTAGGCGATGGGACGTCACTTGCGCCTTGCAGTTACCTACTGTTGGCTGACAAACAATGTCTTAATTAAGACAAGTAAATTTAAAATAAATTAAGTTTATATTTGGTTTGGGTTCTCGCGCCAATCCAGTAAGTAAGTTTATATTTAACTCCCGACGCAAAAACCACGATTTTATTTCCCTACGACCTCATTAATATGGGTATCAAATGAAAGGACTTAACGAGTAGAATATAACGCACTATAATAAATTTAAAATCCAAGATGGCCGCCACCACAAAATGGTGAATTTCATATTGCGTTGGGGGTTTTTTAAATTTTCGATTTAATTTACTTATATTATGTTTCTTCTTTACGTGCGTACCCTTCGCAAATTGACGAAATTTGCAATTCGTAAAAATACTTTTTGAAAACGTTTTTGGTAAAGTTTTATGAAAAACTTTTATAAAATGACGTAGATCTGTCGATCGCTGGCTCTTGCGTCACTAGATTCTATAATATAGATCATACTTTTAAAAGGATTAAAAGTGGCAAAAGATACACAAATTTAGTAAGGCTACCCATAGAGAAAATAGCTACCCTATTGAATACAAGCCTTGAAATTGGTGTTTTTTTTAATTACATACCTACTTATTTTATTAAATTTTTTAAATTACATAAATGTTTTATTAAATTTCTTGTCCAGGTCTAAGTAAATGAATCCCTCACAAATCACAATATTAATCTTTCTCGCTAAATACCTAGCTAACATTATGGAATGAAACCAGCCCACTCTCGGGAAAGTGGTCTTCCAACCCAGTCCTATGCAAATATAAGATTTATAGTCCGAGCTATGATTTGCGAGCTGAGAGCTGCAGCTTTATTTATGTACTTATTGTACCTATAATATAACACTTTAAATTTTCGCTATTTGAACTCATGAATTTTAATATTAATAATTGGGAATAATAAATCATTTTAATAATCGTATTTTAGTAGGTATTTGAAGTTGAGAATAAATTTCTATGAAAATCTATTCATAGAAACTAGGTTACTAAGAAATAAACCTATTTCCTCATCTATTTTATGTAAAATGCTTCTTAATTCGCAATCACGTCAATTTGTGTTTCCCTTTTTCACCGACATAATAAATTATAGTTTAACAAGCAATATTTCCATAAGGGAAGACAACCATGGACTTTCTGGGTCACATTACCCATAACAAGAGTACGAAGGGCCAAGGTATAGATTCCTATATGTTGGTAATTACTTCATTGAAATCGTACCTTGTAAGTTGAATAATTACGTGTAATGGAATGGTAAGTGATGTTTTTTTCTTGTCTGGCAACATTGACAAAAAAACTTTTGTTTATGGTTTTCCGCCATATTAAAGGAAGATTCATAGCTAGCGCTCGATTTTTTTGGGTCTTTCGGGTGTTTAGTGCGTATTTTTCTTTATGGGAATATTTAAAGATTTAGAATACTCCGAATCTTTTCCTAAGTTTGAAATTTAAGTTAAAATTCAATTTAAGAAAATTATTGAAAATCAGCACTGGTTAACTAAAGGTTTAGCCGGCTTTCCCGCGCAAACTCACGTCATAATGGCTAAGCTCTGAATTTTTAACTATTTAGAGCTTTTAGTGTTTAATACGAGATAATGTTAAAATATTACGAATTGTAAGTAATTTTGACATGTAGAAGTTCAAAAACAAGTGATTTAGAGTTGTTATTGTAATTTTTTCGTCAATATTTCCGCTAAATTATAGACGAAAAAATCATCACCAAAGAGTTCAATTTAATGTAGGTAAGCAAAGCTAGCAACCATCCTACAAGATCGTATAGCCACTAAATTCAATAAAATCATTTAAAACCTAACAAAACTCAACTGATTTAAAATCAAAATAGCAATAAACGTCATATATATCAAGTATAAACATAAGTGGATGTGAACACTTCGATAAATCGTCAATTAAAGAAAACCTAACCAAGTATGGCGTCAAGTTAGATCACTGCGCCTACAGTGTGCCCACGCAGCTCTGTGTTTGTCGGACGACATTCTTGACGAGTGATCAATGACAGAATGACAGATGTCATCGTGACATAATAAGGTTATACACTTGTGACTTATTACAATGCGCAGGCGCATCTACCTGCGCTTGTTAATACTAAATTAGCGGTAAAAAAAAAAACTTTTAAAGCTTATTGTAGAACTTTAAGCGGCTTTACCCGCTGTACTGTAGCCTATGTGTTATTCCAGGGTCTAAGCTATATTTATACCAAATTTCAGCACAATCGGTCCACCCGTTTAGGCGTGAAGACGTAACAAACATACACACAAAACTGTGATTCTGTGTAATTCTCATTCAAAATCTATAGTGTTTTTTTTTCTTTAACCACTATCTTCACCTAACCCATGTGAATTACAATTGCTCTCCTCTCCTTGCACAGTTGTCTGGAAGAGATCGCTATTAGCGATAAGACCGCCAATTGTAACACTTAGTTTTATAATACAGTTTAAAATTGTTTTTGTACATTTTTGTGTTTCAATAAAGGATTATCTATCTATCTCGGCCTACTAGTCATCTGCCTGAAGATGCAGCTGAAGATGGTAGTAGACTAAACCTAGAAGGCGAGATAAGGTCCTCCTGGCTTCACTGAACATCGTGCCGAAACGAGCTCATAGTAAAGATGACGTTTTGTCTACTAACTAGCCACGGCCGGAACCCAAGACCAGTCTCACATTTCAAAGTTTTTTTTTTCAAAGTTTTTGTTGTACCATAACTTTTTATCTTGTACGATAGTTTTCCAATACTTTTCCGATAATTCTCTCGCACTTACTCGTATCTGGCAACCCTGATTCAGTGTGAGGAACCTTTAGCCACATTGTAAAACGACCAGTGCAAATGTCAAATAGCCTGAGCCGTTACTACGTATAGAAAATTCAGGAAACTACTGCATTTGTAGATTCCCAGACTGTTTTCCTGACTATAAAATGAAAGCAGCTAAGTACCGTTTACATTGGTCAGTAAACTATCCAGTGCATTACTAGTCAAAAGCACTTGATCGATTATAATTATTGATTGTCAATTTGATATTTTGAAGTAATTTAGCCGACTGGCACCGTAGGCTGGAATAGATTTATTGAAAAACCACAAATATACAAAAAACTTAAGGGGTTAATAGTTAATAGTCACTGAGCCTCTGTCTCGCTCGCACGATATAACTTATTGTCAAATAACATTTGATAAAATTTACTTTTTGGAAATGTGTTAAATTGAAAATTTTGCTCATATTGGAACGAAGTTCCTTATCGCGCGTTGTGAAAGGGGGCTAGACGGAAAAAAATCTTACGAAAAGTTGTCACGACACTTTTTGCTATAGTAAGCTATTGTAAGCTGTGCGGCGTGCGTATGTTTCTCTGTCTGTCTCTCTCTCTCTTACAGAAAGCAAGCCAGATATTTTTATAATTATTCTCAGTTTGCTACCTTAAATAACAACAATGGCATTCTCAATTATATGAAAAATATCTATCTTTAAACATGCCTCAACCATTTTATAAAGTATCAAACTGGTTGTACTTTATAAAATTGTATAAAAATCTGAGCAAAATTTTCAATTTGACACATTTCCAAAAAGTAATTTTAACAACTGTTATTTGACAATTTGTTATATCGTGCGAGCGAGACAGAGGTTCAGCGACTATTAGCCGCTTAAATCTCAAACTTTATAATTCCCACGTAACTGGTTTTTAAAAGTCGGAGTGCGACCACAATGAGCTATGAACGCTACCAAATCACAATCAAAAAAACTTGAGAGGTGTCAAGGGACACCCGGATGGAACGAAGTTCCTTTCGATTAATGAAAATATCTGGCTTGCTTTCTATAAGAGAGAGAGAGAGAGAGAGAGAGAGAGACAGACAGAGAAACATGCGCACGCCGCACAGCTTACAATAGCTTACTATAATAGCAAAAAGTGTCGTAACAACTTTTCGTAAGATTTTTTTCCGTCTAGCCCCCTTTCACAACGCGCGATAAGGAACTTCGTTCCAATAAAATACTAAAAGCTAAAAAATAAAATCGTGAGGCACGTCAAATATCTACAATTTTCATTAAAAATGATCCTTAGAGATTTAGATATTTGACGTGCCTCACGATTTTACTTTTTAGCTTTTAGTATATGTTTACAGTTTACAATAAAACCGTTTAACTTAAAAACTTTTTTTATCTTTTTTATTTTAAAGCTTTTTAGTACACTGTAATCTACTTGTCAAGCCCTTTCATTTGATACCCATATTGATGGGATTGAAAAAAATATATGTTATCCGCCATTTTGTAGCGGCGGCCATCTTGGATTTACAATAATACTGAATACACATAATTGTATTGTCACCAGAACCAATGACGCATACCAAATTTCAGATCAATCGGTTGACAGGAAGAGGGTGAAATTTCAATTACTAAATTTGACCCAAGAATAAAAAAACAGAGTGAGCTAAATAAAACCGTTTAAAAAATAAATATATTTGTATGCACAACTTATATGTTGCAGTTTCTATCTATAATATGTCATCGGTTGGAATGTCAACTGGAATGTTTACTGTCCCGATGTAAATTGGCCATAACTCAGTTCAGTTGAAGCGGATCGTAAAGTTCAGTTTCGCAAATAGACGAAAGTTGAACGTACCTTTGTTAGGGAATGAACTGCAACACTATTTATTGACTATTTCGGACATTCACCTTTTAACTACACTAATAAATTCATTTTTCTAGATTACAGCATATAATAGGCAAAATCAAAAGGTGAAATCTGGCAACACTTTTGGTAAACACTGGCAACTACACAAATGTTTTCGCCATAATAAAAAAGTGGTGTGTCAATCATATTTATTACTAGCTGACCCGCGCGCACTTCGTAGCGCGTGACAGTAAATTATTCATATATTAATGAATTTGGTGCAGACCATTTAATTCGATTTCCATTTCCACGGAAAAGAGGGATTCAATTCACGGGTTTTCTGCGACTTAATGGGCGTAGAATTAGTAAAGGCTGGCAAGTGTAACTACGATCGAATCACCTACTGTTCAAAATGTCTATTGGACGATTCGCCTACGTTCATAATAACTATTGGTCGAAATCACTATTTGACGATTCGCCTACGGTTAACTCAGCTACGGTCGATTGAGCTATGGTTGATTAAACTATTGGACGATTTGCCTATTTTTGACCGAACTAACGGACGGTTCACGTATTTTTAGACAATGTTTCCGGCTGCTAGTCAGGTATTACAGCTAAAAAATACTTGTTTATAGTACAGAATTCAGAAACGTGTTGTTTTTGATACCTACCTGAATGATTTCTATCTGTAGGTGCGCAGACAGCTTATGATGCCACTTTGCCATGATGAGGTAGATGAAATAAGATGCCAAAATGCCTGAAAATGCCATGACACAGGATAAATCATTCAGTAAAAAGAAAAATATCTGGCGCTTCGCCGGCCGCTGCCGCGGCACGCTCGCTTCGCTCGCTCGGCTCGCGCATTGTGGTCACTGTTCAAACCTAACCTAACCAACTGATTTCGGTTTGCCCTGAATACTGTACTAAAAACACGCGTAACAAAGAATTTATAAACCGTAGGTGAGTCGTCCATAGTTGAATTAACCAATATATCAAATGAACATTGGCCGAATCGCCCATTAGTTCACATGCCCATAGTTTAATCAACCGCAGGCGAGTTGCACTGTAAGCGAGTGGTCCAATATGTGAAATGAACATAGGCGAATCGACCGTAGTTGAAACGACCGTAGGTATTATGATACGTAACCTATCCATGCGGGCAAAGCCATGAGAATAAGCTAATGACTGATGGATCTGTATAACGCACTGCCTAAACCGCTAGATGGATTGGGTTGAAATTTGGAACATAGAAAGGTTTCATGACGTAGACCACTGCTAAGAAAGGATTTTGCCGTGCGGGCAAAGCCGCGAGCATAAGCTAGTAAATAATAAAATGAAACATTTTTTGTGAATAATACTTAGATTTCAGAGACGTCCTGGGATAAGTCCCAGAACTATCGTTATACCTATACCACAGTACAAATTAGAACGGCAATAAATTACCACTTACACAAATTAGTACATCAAGATTAAATACAGTAAACAAAAATATATCAAATTATCATTAAAATCAGAAAAACTAATAAAAATACGGAATAATAACAGCTTGATTCCGTACACTTACTCTTGACTCTTTTCCGCGTCATTTAATGGTGATCTCTTTACCGTGGGTAGACTTCCTCTGCAGGAGGTCGGCTAGTACCCCAACAGTGTCAGTTATTCTGCCGCCTGAACAGTGATGTGCAGACATTACTGTGCTTCGGTAAGAGGGCACTGTAGCTAGTGAAATTACTGGGCTGAAGAATCTTAACATTTTATGACTCAGCAGTGCACCCAGAATTTAACCTTCGTTAAATCCCAGCGTTATCTCTTACCATCAGGAGAGCATCTTGCTCGTCTTCTTACATCGTTGTATATTTAAAAAAAACTAAAATAAAATTTTCTGAAATGAAACTATCATATACCTACTTACTCAAACTATTTATTATAATATATCTAGAAAATTTCAGATATTATTCAAATATCTCATACCCGTCGAAATAACGTTAAATCCTTTCTTTTTAGGGTTCCGTAGTCAACAAGGAACCCTTATAGTTTCGCTTTGTCCGTCCGTCCGTCCGTCCGTCCGTCCGTCCGTCCGTCCGTCCGTCCGTCCGTCTGTCTGTCCGCGGCATTGCGGAGAAACTATAAGTCCTAGAAAAGTGTAATTTTGTATACAGGTAAGTAATAATAAGGGTAAGAGAACGGTGACAAAAAATAATTTTTAATTAATTAATTTAGGCTACCTCTCGTACACGTAAGATGGGGATGATTTTTTTTTCTGGCTGATACCATCGTGTGGGGTATCGTTGAATAGGTATTTTAAAATGAAGGACGGTTTGCTAAGAAACTTTTTCGATTTCATGTTCTGTTTGAAAGATATTCAAGTTTTAAAAAAAAAATTGAGCGTCCCCCCCCCTCTAAAATCTGAACTACTAGCTTTAAAATTCTGAAAAAAATCAGAGGTATGCTTTCAACCATGAACTTTCCAGGAAAACTATAGCGGTTAAGATAAAATTATTAGTTTCGGTAAAATCAGCAAAATAAGAATACCTAAAGCTAACCTAGCCTATAGTTTATTAATGCATAACTAGATGGCGCTAGTAGTAAAATTAGATCGCGCAAGCGAATTGTTCATGGTTGTATTGTTTACGAGTTATAGCTATCACAAATAAATCACCATATTACAGTGTTACTTAGCTCATAATTTCTAACTTAAGTTTTTTTATTATAATTTGATATAGCATGGTCAAGGCTACTTGTGTGAATGATCCGGATATATTTTTTTTAATTTGCGGAGAATATTATGCTCAAAGAATTCCGTTTGAATGTGACAACGTTCATAATTTAGGCTTACAAAAATTACTTTGGATACTCCCTGGAAATTAACGACAAGCCTTGGATTCCCCAAAAGTTATGCAAAACGTGTGTTGAGTATCTACGTTTGTGGACAAATTAGAAAATAAATAGATTTTGGTACGAAACCGCTATAATGTGGAAAGGACTCGAGAACCATCACGATGACTTATTTTTGCTTAGTGTAAACATAAAACTATTGTTTTGATTTTATTAAAAATTAAGTATGCGGAACATAACTGGCTCATAATGTGTTCATTTAAAAATGGTTTAAGTACTTTGTTTTAGGCCAATGGTGGTTATTTTTTTTTTTTGTAAAGTAAGAATTATTTGGACTTTTCTCAACACGTCCAAAAACTAATGCGTCACTTTCAAAGGCTCGAATGTGACATAACCACCAAGTTACACTCTCTCCACGACCACCTAGACTATATTCATGACAATCTTGGGGTACTAAGTGAAGAATTGGGCAAGCAATTCCACCCGAACTTTTGTTCGATGAAGTAACGCTATCAAGGCTTCTGGAACGCACATATGATGGCTGAATATTGTTAGAGCATTTAGAATAGCCCTTAGAATAAGAATAGCATTTAGAATAGCTCTGCTTTCAGTTTCAGCAAGAAAATCAAATAACATAAAGAGTTTTTCAACTTAAACTTAAATTAATTAGGATCATCTCTACATTGACCACCCACAAGGTGGACAGACGACCTTATAAAGGTCGCCGGAAGACGCTGGATGCAGGTCGCTTCCAACCGGTACATATGGAAGTCCAAAGGGGAGGCCTATGTTCAGCAGTGGACGTCTTACGGCTGAGATGATGATGATGATGATCTCTACATTTATAGCGTTTTATTACGAAAACAACATAATATGTGTCATATCTTTTTAACTAGAGCTGGTACAGAAATTTCAGTCACAAATTTGAAATCGTCGTCAAAAATCATCCAAAATGCTGTTGTGCAGTGTATTCAATCTACTAGAACTACGGAACCCTACATTGTGCGTGGCCCGACTCGCGCTTGGCCTATTTATTTAATATTAGGTATTAAAAGTAGAATAATAATAATATAAAAGACCGTGCAACGACGAAATTCGACTAAAATACAAATTCGCCTTATTGTAATTTTAGTTTTAGCAATATAAAATGATATCGTGTAATAAATGCTAACTTTAAATTACGTGGTTCCTGTTACCACCTTTCAGCTCCATTATCAGACCCTAGTTACTATATCGTATCAAAGTACTCCTCGAGCCGAATCAAATGAACTCAAATTCGAAGGGGTTTTGACTTTTAATCACGGAGTTCCTATGGCTGCCTTCCAGCTCCATCATTAGACCCTGGTTCCTATATAGTATCAAAGTACTCGTCAAGACGAATCAAATGAGCTCAAACTCGATGGGTTTTGTCTTTTAATTACGCGTTTTCTGTTACCACCTTCCAGCTCCATATTCAGACTCTGGTTACTATATCTTATCAAAGTACTCATCATGACGAATCAAATGAGCCCAAACTCGATGGGGTTTTGTCTTTTTATCATGGAGTTCCTATAGCCACCTTTCAGCTCCATCATCAGACCTGGTTACTATATCGTATCAAAGTACACGTCAAGACGAATCGAATGAGCCCAAACTCGATGGGGTTTTGTCTTTTAATCACGGAGTTCCCATGGCCACCTTCCAGCTCCATCATCAGACCCTGGTTACTATATGCATAGTATCAAAGTACTCGTCAAGACGAATCAAATGAGCCCATACTCGATGGGGTTTTGCCTTTTAATCACGGAATTCCTATGGCCACCTTCCAGCTCCATCATCAGATCCTGGTTACTATATAGTATCAAAGTACTCGTAAAGACGAATCAAATGGACCCAAACTCCATGAGGTTTTGTCTTTTGTTTACGCCGTTCCTATGACCACCTTTCAGCACCATCATCAGACTTCAGATCACTTCCATGTCATAAAATTATTGCATTGTCATCCGATTGCCAGTATGCGAAATTTCAGCTTAATCGGAAACCGTGACTGCCAGGTAGAGTCTAGTATTCTTTTATCTGTGGTAGAGTGCTTTTCACGAAAGGAGTTCTTTTTGCGGGGCGCCACTATCGCAAATTTTAAAAGTTAGCATATTAAATAACTTTTTAACACCTCATAATTTCTCATGTGTAATTTCTTTATTATATATGTATCTATTTTTTCTAACAAATAAAATTATTTATGGCATGAAGTCCAGTATTTATCGAAAAAATTTAATTTAGTTCCGCAAAATTCCGCGGGACCTCATTCGTGAGAAGGACTCTACCACTGAGGTGTATACCTATAATCATAGGCGGATCCAGGATTTGGTTTTGGGGGGGGCAAGGTGCAGACGGGCAAAAATATTATAATTTTTATTACGAAAAGTGTGTGTTTAGCTCGCTCTGAGCAGTTAGGAAGTTTAAACATCCATTACTATACGTGCGCAGCTAGCTGCGAGCGCCGAGAAAAAAAATTAATCTTTACCATGAAATATGTGCGAAATTCGTAACTCTACAATGCTTCTGGGGCTGCCTTGGCCCCCTGCCCCCCCCCCCCCCCCCTAAATCCGCCTATGCCTATAATATTTATACCTCAGCGGATGACTATTAGAGTGCTTTTCACGAAAAACGTACATAATGCGGGGCCCACTGTTCATTTTAAAAGTTTTCATAATATCTATAACCACCTATCTTTTTTTTTATTATATAATTTATAATATTTAATTTCTTAATAATAGGTATTTATTTCATCTAACCATTAAAAATTATTTGGGATATGGAATAGTCCAGTAGTAAAAATTGATAAAATTAAATTTAGTTCCGATTGTTTATTAGCATTTTATAAGTGAATCTTTAGATTGATATTACTCTTTTATTTAAAAACCGATTTAAATAAAACCAACACTATTTGAAAATTAGAGAAATCTGCAACGTTTAAGCGAAAACTGCATTCAATTCGGTTGTGCCGTTTTATCACACATAAGTAATAAAGTTTTTACAAATTAAGCCTAATAAAACTACTCTGGTAAATTTTCGTTTATGGCCACATTGATAGATGGCGTTTTTTTAGTTTGTCGCATCATATTTTTTTGAATTGAATTTACTTTATATTCTATTACTTTTATTTCGAATTTTTGATGTAAATTAGGGGCGATGTGTCCGATATAAATGATTATTATTTATTTTATTATTTTATTTTACGTTTCCTTAGGAAAAATTGACAAAATGTTTTACGAATTAGATCGCGCAAGCGACTTTTTCGCGTCGTTTTGTTCATATGCGTATTTTCACAGTTCATCTTAGTAAAGGATCACAATGAATGGGGAGAAATTTCCATTCTTATTATATGTATGGATATGGATATGGATGGAAAGTGTTGCCATCTTCTTATTATTTAGTATTGGACATTTATGGTACCCGCCTAGGTATTAAAGAGAGAAGAAACTATTGTGAATGACTACCTTCTTGACAAAATTTATCTATATTTGAACTCCGTTTAAACACAAATCTTTAAGTAGTTAATTCTAGTCTTTATAGGACACCCGGCCATCTCAGTACGAGGCAATGCTATAAAAAAAACATTACTAACGATTTATCATCTACCGTTACAGTACAAACTTTTTGCTCAATTCTCTCGCTCCATATAAGGTGTACTGGCCACTTGGTGACAAAAAAAAATAAAAATAACGACACACGTCACCCTGTTTTTATAATCGATCGATTCGATTTGTGTCCGTAATCGATTAACGGGGACAACTTTCAGTTTTTAATCTGTGGTTTGACAGTTAGGTTATAATAGTGATGGGAAAAGTACTTGTACATAGTTGTTGAAGAGTGCTTTGCACGAAAGAAGTCTAGGAGCGCCACAATCGCGCGTTTCAAAGTTACAATAAAGTTCTTTTCAGAAAGAACTAGCGCAACTAATTTAAATTTAATCGATACTTATTGTGCTTCATGTCCAAAATCATTTTTATTTGTTAGATAAAGTTAAAGAGAAGAATTATGAGAAGTCCAAAATCTATAAATATTTTAACTTTAATGTGCGCGATTGTGGCGCCCATTTAAAGTACAGTGTTGTGAAAAGTACTATATTTTAGATCTTTTGAATTTCAGTTTCAATAATAATTTATTGAGAGGAGTTCATCCACCTTTAAAGCCTGAACTAAAAAATGAATCCGCTGCGTCCATCTCACGGGTTATAAAGTTTAAAGTAGCCAAAAAGTTAAAGTCAAATGTCCATAATCCCCAAATAAATACGGAACTGTGACCAAAAGCGTAGCTTGTCACCAATAATATCGGATGGTGACATCAGAGCTCGTATTTGGCTATAGGCTGTGCCTCGCCTCCGCTACACCCACTTGTGTACCTAAAGAGGTAGGTATATGTTACCTCTACTAAAGAATACTGAATAGTATTTCTACCTATAGGTACTCTAGTTTTTAATAAGGGTTTTCTCGAAAATTTACGCCAGTTGGCGCCACTTTGAAAGGAGGTTCATCCCATTACGCGGGTTAAAACCTTCTTTAGTCTCTGCACAGTTCTAGTTTGTCTATGATTTCGTGTCTAGACATGACGTCACAGTGCTGCCTCCTGGTGGTTATTTCAGAAAACCCTTATTGTAACACCTCAAAGGATCGAATAAAAGAACACTAGTGAGGGTATTTATCCCGCCATCTAGGTTTAGTCTAATACCATCAATACGCATTACGCGTCATAAAATTAATTGCATTAGTTTCAAAACAAAAAACACACACATATTCTATTTTCAAATTTTCTAAATCTAATTGTTGCGTCCGTTTTGCTAGAGTTAATTTTTTTCATATTTCCCTTTTCGAACTTTCCTTTTATTTTTCTTACTCGAATGAATCAATATTCATCTAATAAAATTTGAGAGTAATAAATGCAATAAATAAAAAGTATAAACTAGCATGGTAGAAATTGGGAGGATAGAAATTGGAATGATAGAAAATGAGATGAATTAGACTGTTCCATTGGCTAATTTATTTCCTCTAAGGCGGAACAAAGTTCAGTTCGCCGGGTCAGCTAGTTTCTATCTAATAAAATTTGAGAGGAATAAAATACAGTAAGTAATAATATTAAAAAAATACCGTATTCCATTAGAATCTGTTAAAAGATGTGATAAACACAACTAAGTGTTACCAAAAGGTGTAAAATGTAAAACACACCATGATCCAAGGTCACGGCCGCTTACTGATCACAACCGTGTCGCATACTAAACACTTAACAGACTACGATCACCATGGATGTGGACGAATGTGGAACTAAAAACTAACGAACGAATGTGGTACTATAATTTTTTTTTATCGTGGTAAATGCCTTTATTGAGAACAAGTGAATTAAATTAAAAAATTAAAAAAACCCCCAACATCTTGGATTTTAAATTTTTATAGAACGTTGTATTCTACTCGTTAAGTCTTTCATTTGATACCCATATTGATGGGGTCGTGGAGAAAAATGTAATCCGCCATTTTGTAGCGGCGGCCATCTTGGACCGATTTCCACCAAACGTGGCTAAGAACACTCTCTACTAATTCTACTTTCTGCCAAAAAAATCCGTTCGGGAGCTACGATGCCACAGACAGACACACACACACACACACAGACAGACAGACACGTCAAACTTATAACACCCCGTCGTTTTTGCGTCGGGGGTTAAAAAGAAAGCCTATTATAAAATAAGCCAATAAATAGACGACATAGATGCCTGGAAACCTCTGCATGATAAACCAGCTGGTGCCCCTCAAACGCACAATAAATTAGGTATCTAACCAAGATAAACATTGTAAACACATATAAAAAAATGCGATCCTCATGAGTTTCTTGCTCGTTCTTCTCATAGGAGTGCCTTGCGAACGAGCGGTAGAGTGTTAAAATAGAAAAATGTAAAATTGACTTGCAAAAGTGCTCCAATGTAGCCTATTTGAATAAATTAATTTTGAGTTTGAGTTTAAACTTGACTTGGCGTGGTCTAAGCGCCCAAAAATTGTTTACAGATTTGTCTACTAGCGCCCAACGGTTTTACCCAGCAGCAGTACTTATGTAGCCTATGTGTTACTCGAGGGTCTAAGCTATCTCTATACAAAATTGCAGCTCAATCGGTCCACCTGTTTAGGCGTGAAAGGGTAACAAACATCGTGACATCCAGACATCCATTCTTACAAACTTTCACGTTTATATTTATACTACCTGTGCCCAGCGGTTTGACCCCCTGTTCTATATGTTATTCCAGGCTATGTGTTATTCCAGGCTCTAAGCTATCTCTATACTAAATTTCAGCTCAAGCGGTACACCCGTTTAGGCGTGAAAGAGTTACAAACACACATCCTGACATCCAGACATCCATTCTTACAAACTTTCACGTTTATAATATTAGTAAGCTTATTTTTTTTTAATTCGAAAGTTAGTAACATACATATATAACCATTTTAAAATTTAAAACACACTTTTTAGCCAAGGAAAATGTTCCTAACGATTACACTGGTCAACAAAATCATAATTTTTTTTTGTTTTATGAAGTTTCTTAACTGTTTCTTACTAATTTGACGTCGCTGATTTCAAATCTACCCTTAGTTTCTTTCTAGCAGCTCTAGTTTTAGTGATACAGCTACTTCTTGAAATATCGTTACTCTTGTTTACTTGAATAAATTTATAGTGCAAAAAATTACAAAAATTCTTAGATAAACCGCTATGTATACGTAAAGGAGAACTTGTTTAAATGATCCGGATAGTTTTTGTGCTGTTTGGTGTGCTTATATGTTAAGGAAATGCGTTTAAGTGCGTTTAATTCTGTGAAAAAGGCGTATTTTGACAACTTTGGGAAGCCATTACAAATGTTTAGTAAGCCTTGGATGCCGAATTTTGTATGTAGTTGTTACGTAACATCATTACGTTTATGGCCTAATAAAAAAAGATTCACTTTAAGGTTCGAAAGTCCTGGGATCTGGCAAAAACCGACTAATCATCACGATGATCGTTACTTTTGTTGTTGTGAATATTACCGGAATAAACCGCAAAATCGTTCCGAATGGACTTATCCTAATTTAAAATCGGTTATTAGACCAATCCTAAATATCATTACCCCCTCTTCATATAAATTTAGGTCTGATAAAACAGTTTGTAAAAGTTCTATGCTAAGCTTTCCCCAGTTTTAAATGTTTCCGAAATTGAAAGTACAGAAAAAATTAAAGCTGGTCTTTTTGATGGTTTACAAATCAGTGAACTAATAAAGGACCAACTTTTTAATGACTTTATGACAGATGAGGAGAAATTTGCATGGATTTAATTCATTTGGGTTGAACAAATTTTTTTATGAAATATAAAGTTTCCACACTACATTCAACACATTGAGCAGCTCATGTTGCAATTCCAGATGCTAGAATGTAACATGAGGATCTAGATACACTTCTTCTTTAGCCATTTAGACCGCTTCCCAGAAAAATTTGGCGATTTAAGCGAAGAACAAGGACAATCCGTTCATCAGGATATTCGCACTATGGAAGAGAGATACCAGGGTCGTTGGAATGCAAATATGATGACTGATTACTACTGGAGCATTCGTAATAAGACTGATGTTTCTACTTATGTAAGAAAAGCTCATAAAAAAAAGTTTTTTTCATGTTAAGTACGAGCAATATATATTTCAATTCTAAAATTTTGGTATTTTTGGCTAAAAATGAAATATGCTCATATTTCAAAAACTAGAGCTGCTAGACAAAAACTGACTACAGATTTGGAATCAGCGAAGCAAAGTCATATAAGATCCGTTAAAAAACTTCATAAAACAAAACTACTGTTTACCAGTGTTATAGGAAAGGACTGCCATTTAAAGAGTGGTTGAACTCGAAAGTTGAAAGGTACTTTTTTAGAAGTGGGATTTTTCATCGGTCATTTAAGATCGACTCAAAAACGTTTTATTTCTTATTCAAAATAGTATTGCCATTTTAGCGAGTTGCCAGGCCAATGGCGCCTTTTTTAGGCTGGACTGGTCTATAAAACATATAGTATATTGCCGAATATACCTATTTAATTGTTAAACTAGTTTCGATAGAAATCGTCTTTCTTAGATAATAATTATAGCTTCAAAAATAGCTAGAAAAAATATGAGGAACATAATATTATTATATTTGCTTTATACATTTTAAGAGAAATTTCAAAATAATATAGTATTTTTATACTAAAATGTCTTCAAGCATTGAACTCTAGTTTTTTTTTTTATGTGGAGAAGTAAGAAGACGAGCAAGACGCTCTCCTGATGTTAAGAGATAACGCTGCCCATAATCAGCACAGTGCTACCCAGAATTTCACAATGATGTGCAATTCTAGGTGCACTGCACCAACGCTTCTTACTTAAGAGTCATAAGATGTTTAGACTCTTTAGCCCAGTAATTTCACAAGCAACAGTCCCCTCCTACCGAAGCACAGTAATGTTTGCACAATACTGCTCAGGCGGTAGAATAACCGGCACTGTTGGGGTACCCACCTAGATGACCTCCTGCAAAGGAAGTCTACCCCCGGGAAAAGTTTGAGTCTAGACGCATGTTTTTAATTAATAACTTGAAAATGGCGCAACCGATTTTGATAAAATTTATATGTATTGTAGTACTGTGTACCTATTTAAAGTTATTTAAGTGAAGTAGTGTCCTTTCCAATTTCAAACAACATAATAATTATTCTATCGGTTCAGGCATCATCATTATCGAATTGCTCGAAAGGGCTCATGCGATTTTAAAGATATTTTGTTTTTATAATATTTCATAGGTCAGAAAATAGATTTTTTTCAACAGATGCAGACCTAGTTATCTAGTTTTTTACTAATCGTTTATATTCAAGTTAGATTTAAAAAGATGGTACAGTCAGTGGGAATTCCCGCATCCGTACCGGAAATTCATAGGAGTATTAATGTTATTGGCACCGCACGTATCTTGCATTTGCCAGTTCTTTACTCAAATGGCGATAATTCTAGGAATCTAGCTCACAATCCGACCGGGCGGTGTCATTGACCCCTGGATTCGATCGTACCCATCCGAAAACGGTTTGGCCTGAATTACTATCCGAATTTATTGCTAAAGTACGGCTAGACATGCGATATTGGGTAACTTGACAAAGCTTTTCAGTTTTTGAACGCCATCTAGCGGTGAGTGGCTAACTTTCCGTCAAGAAATTTCTTTTATTGAAAGTTTTTTATTTCGTCATTCCCAAGCATCGAGGAAATATCCAATTCCCAAGTAGTTAAAATTTTATCTAAATCAATCGAGGGATGTTCAAGTTATGGATATACTTATAATAATTAAAAGTGCGTTTCTCGTTTATTAAAAGCTTAAAAATGATTTTTTATTCATAGAAGTAAGAAGACGAGCAAAACGCTCTTCTGATCAGTACAGTGCCAACCCAGGATTTCACACTGATGTAAACACGTGGCGCACTGCACCGACGCTTCCTATTTTTTTTTATTCACTAGTAATTAGTATTTTTTAAATTATTGTAAACTTTTCTTAAGTGATCGTATTATAGCGGGAAGGCGACCAGTCTCGTCGCCACATATTATTAAATTGTTCACACTGCAATTGAATCTCGTTACTCGTTACATAAATCATCGCACTCATTTACACTGCTGACTCCAGACGTGCACTGCATTAATAAGAAAATAAGAACAAAACGCACTGCAACGTATGGGTTTTAAGTCAACGGGCCAATACGTATTTTCTTACATAATATATTCTTACAAATAAAAAGCTGCTCGCTGACTAAGAATACCACTTTATGAAAATAAAATAAATTAATATAAATAAATATTTCAGGACGTTTCACACAGCGCCACCTAACCCCTACTAAGCAACTTAATGCTTGTAATGTGGTGGTTAGGATAACGGATATAATACTTATATACCTAATTCCCTTTTTTTTTTTAAATCACAAGATAATGTTATTTCAGTTCATTGTATTTAATTATATATGTTATACATAAGTTATTTATGTATGTATTTATATATTAGATATTTTATTATGTATTATAATTATTATAAGTAGTCTATTGTTAAGATTTATAGTAGTAAGTTACCAACACTTTTCCTATTGTTTGTCAGCCCCCCTATAGTTCTAGTACATTTTCTCCAGCCTTGGGGCATTAAGTTAGTCCTAGCTCTGTGGTGAATAATAAATAAATAAGAATATTTAAATTTTCTTACCGATCGAATCTCAAACATCGAGATATATAAATAGAGGTCACACGCCAAACTGAAGTATTGTCCCATTTGACATCTAAAGTTATCATAGATGAGAAAAAACAAACAGAACGTACTTATGCCATTTTTTTGCCTACTAAATAAAGTGGGAGGCAGCAGTGTTATTCACTTATCCGTGAAAGAACCAAACCGAAAACCAATTTGTCAAATATGTATGAAACGACGTATTATGTTGATACACCTTGACATGTCATGTCACGTCATTTCATACATTTTTGAAAATCTAATCGGTTAAATATTTTTTAATTGTTAGATAAAATAAATAACCTATTTAATTTTGTAACTTATTATAAGAAATTATGAATGGTAAAAATGTTAAAGATAGTTTAACTTTAAAAATTCGCGATAGTAGCGCCCCGAAAAAAGGTCTCCTTTTTGAAAATCACTCTAACGAACCTAATATGATATATGGGTACTAAAACAGGTTTATTATGTTTAAACAAGGTGGTAATCAATTACAGTTTTAATGTAAATGTCTGATCTGTGGAAGTTTAATTTGAAAAAAAAAATGTTTTTTCCATACATTTCAACGAAAAACACCGAAATTGATTTAAAAAAATACGATAAAATAAAATAATGTGTGTAAATGAAAAAATAATCAAATTATATTCAAATCGATTCAATGAAAATAATAATATTAAAATAAATGATATTTTTTACATAAGGTTTTACTAACGATTTTACTTTCTCATCAATAGATCAACTTAAACTAGGCAAGTAAACACACAATGTCACATCTTTATATTTATTCTTTGACAAAACGAGAAAATGTCACAAAATATTAGCTGCTTTGTTTGAATAAAATTGTAAAATGTTTATCTAGTTACTTAACGATGAAAACTTATTACTTTGCACTCGGCGTGTTGCGTGAACAGTTGGTGCAATACCTCAACAGATACCCCGGCATATTATTTGTGTTTTTATGGGTTTTTTTTTGTATCAAATGTGAGCAGAGCTAGCTACTGACGCGCTCAAAAGCAGGTTAGCGACTAATTGCAAGCGGTACATTTTGCGGCAAGTATACCGCAAAGCGCAAGAGCGCAGTAGGGATGGGTGATGAGTAGGGCTTGATCTCAAAATGATTTCTTCAAGTAACTTTTGTGGTCAGAAAAGTCAGTTTTTTGCCCGTCTGCACCTTAGCCCCCCAGAAAAAATCCTGGATCCGGTTATGTCGGAATGAGAATAGCCCCATAGGGGCTGCGCAGACGACAGACTATCCATGACGCACTTTTTAGTCTGTGAACATAGAACCTATGCAATTATATGCAGTAACGCACACGACGCGCAAAAAGTCCGGCGCGTTACTGCATATAATTGCATAGGTTCTATTTTCACAGACTAAAAAGTTCGTCATGGATAGTCTGTCGTCTGCGCAGTCCCTATATATCAACACACGCACGCACATACACGCACGCATATACGCCAAATATTTACCTCTACATATGTTTATAATTTTTAATTAATTAAGCAATGGTTGTATATTAGCCCCGCAATGACTTAACTCTCGCAATAACACCAGTGTCGAGCACAGGGGCAGACTGAAAACTAGCAGTCAGGTTAGACGAAGGCCTAGCTTGACGACACGCTGAGTCTGTTCCCATTGACTGATACTCTTATACATAATATAATATTTATTACATATTGTTTGGATAAGTATGTAAAGTTTGTACCATATTATTATTTTATTCAATTAAGTCAATAAATTCATTTCATTTCATTTTCATTTCATCAAAATGTTGTATCTAACAAACATTAAGTATCACAGTGGGTTTAAGCCCTTGAGTGAAGAAAACAGATGCTAAATAAGGTTACAGGAAGACACGGCTTGCAAAATAAAACAAACATTTGACATTAATTTCATATTAATTAACAGAATGTTAATGGGATCTGATTTCAAAAGATAAAACCGACGTCACACAGAGCTGGGGAAGCGGGCGGTTTTTTTGTAATGTTCGATTTTGTTCGCACCCTATCGGATGCAGTAAGGAACAATCAAAAATATCGCTTTCCCTTGTAACGCAGAATTCAGGATTAAAACTCTTGGAGTACGAACATCTCGCCCGAAATGACTTACGTTGAAATTATTCGTAGAATTTACTTTTTGATCTTTTATTTGAACTTTCTATAATTATTATTTGTAATAGCAATAATTATTAAATTATTTCCAGTTTTCTATCAACAGATAAACAAAATAATTCCTATATAAAAAATATAGATATATAAATATAATTTAATATTTAATAATCCCTAATGTTTTTTAAATTACCAGAACAAGAATTACGTAGTAAGTCATAAGTATTTTGGAGCAGCGATTTCATTTCGACAAGTTGAAAAATATTGCCTACGTGATTTTCAACGCGAATCCAATCTAAAAATAAATTAAGCTACTTTTTACGATAACCCGAATAACTGATAATGTCATACATACACAGGTAATCCTTTCACACATGAGCCAAGATAATCCGAATTACTTGCTTATATTTTTCTGATTTTATAGATAACTAGCTGCGCCCAGCGGTTTTACCCGTACTGTAACCTATGTGTTATTTTCCAGGGTCTAAGCTATCTCTATACCAAATTTCAGCTCAATCGGTCCACCCGTTTAGGCGTGAAAGAGTAACAAACATACATCCAGACATCCATTCTTACAAACTGTCACGTTTATAATATTAGTAAGAATATAGTAAGATTTTAAAATTAGAGTCAAATTCAATATTTTGAATATTAATATTATTATCTGTTGTAACAAACAGCTTGGTATATTTTAACAATTAAATGCTTACATTTATTTAACATCTATAATAAAAAAATCAATTAAACTTATTTTTAGATTCATTGAAAATGTATTGTAGCGCCATCTGTTGATATAGCGAAGAACTACGAGTGTATCTGTAAAGGTTCTCGTAGATCATATTGGTTACATCAATGTGTTTAATTCAGTTCGTAATAGATGGCGCTAGTAGTATTTTTATCGATAAATTATTTATATTGACTTCTATTATCTTGACTTCTAATTTATTAGCATATCATAGATTTGGTTTTGAAATTTAAATAATCTAGAGTTGTCCACGATGTGCAAACAAATTTTGTTGAATAATTTTGGAATTAAATTTTGGCATCAAGTTAAAACGAAAATATAATTAATAAAATCAATAAAAAAATCACTATAATTAATTATATTTATTTTTCATTCCCAAGTCCATAAGATTTTATTTAAGAATCTATTGTTTACCTAACATTTACCTAGTGAGGTATATTAATATCTAGTAGGTACGCTATTTTTTTTGTATATTTTATGCATTTTGTGTTTTTTCCTTCTTTTCAGCCATGACCTACAAACAATAACAGTACATAAACTTATGTTTCTATTTGTTATTCATAACGCGAAGGAGACCGTGCGAAATGCAGGTTTTATACCAAATATTTGTAGGGAATTTGAGATGCTATTCACGTTACATGTTGGGCCACAAAACTTGCTACATTAAAAATAAAATTTATACCTTTTTTACATTACCCACTATTTAAAAAACCTTAACAAAACTTTCTCAATAGAACTTAACTAGATCTAAGTAGGTATACTGGGTCCATTTTTTCTATGAAAGTTATTTTATTTATTTTATTATTCAGTGCAACGCTAGGACTAATTTAATGCTAAAGTAGCATTATCTACCAGTTGACCTGTTCCTGGAGAAAATTAACATGTATAATGGAGGAGTGCAGACAATATCAAGGACAGTTAAGGAAAACTAAAACTAAACAATAAAACTAACTATGTATATGGAAGTCCAAAAGGGAGGCCTATGTTCAGCAGTGGACGTCTTACGGCTGAGATGATGATGATGAAATACAAGTGAATTAAATTAAAAATTTAAAAAAACCCCCAACGCAATACGTAATTCACCATTTTTTGATGGCGGCCATCTTGGATTTTAAATTTTATATAGTGGGCTGTAATCTACTCGTTAAGCCCTTTCATTTGATACCCATATTGAGGGGGTCGTGGAAGAAAAAAGTAATCCGCCATTTTGTAGCGGCGGCCATCTTGGACCGATTTTCACCAAACATGGCTAAGAACACTCTCGACTAACTCTACTTTCAAACAAAAAAAACTAAATCAAAATCCGTTCATCCGTTTGGGCGCTACGATGCCACAGACAGACACATACACACACACACACACACACACACACACACACACACACACACAGACAGACAGACAGACAGACACGTCAAACTTATAACACCCCGTCGTTTTTGCGTCGGGGGTTAAAAAACGACAACCGCAGTCAAAAATCAGTGCATTCTTGCGAGTTACACCCAGATGTAAATTCCAATGATATGAAGTTCCAAACACACTGCCTTTTAAATTTAATATCATTTATAAAAGAGTTCAACCATTTTTAAACTGCACATATCAATCAAACAAAATATTCACAATGTCTACGAAAACAAATTGTAATTTCAGAGTGGTCGAAATAAAATTAATTGTAAAACTAGAGTGGACCACTTTGATATTGCATTTGTTAGATAAACAAAATGTTCCTGATATGTATGAGAATAAACTGCAATTTAAAAGTGGTCGAGCTCGATCTACTTTAAAGTAGGAAACAGTTTCACTCATTACAGACATCAATAAGATCCTATTACCACGGTAAAGAGATATACAGTAGTTTGACTGAGCGTGATTTTTGAACATAAATACCTACAGTCGCGCGGTACATGCGCAAGTCATAGGGCTGCCGGGCAGCCGCTGCCCGCATACAGTAGGTACCTACCTATTTCATATCATCTACTTACTTGAGCTACCTACATACTACCTACTTACCTATCATGTCGTGGCGGCGTATATTAAAACCCAAGACAAGACAAGACAAGATACAAGACAAGAGACAAGACAAGAGATAAGACAAGAGACAAGCAAAGACAACCTCCTCCCCTTCCCCTCCTCCCCTCCCCTTCCCCATCCCCTCATACCCTTCCCCTCCCCTCCTTCCCCCTCCCCTTTTCCCCTCCTCCCCTTCCCCCCTACCCTTCCCCCTCCCCTCCTTCCCTTCCCCCTCCTCCCCTTCCCCCTCATCCCCTTCCCCATCCTCCCCTCCTTCCCCCTCCCCTCCTTCCCCATCCTCCCCTTCCCCCTCCTCCTCCCCTTTTTAACTTACTGACCTTTTTAATTTTATTACCTTTCCATGTTGCTTGATAAACAAGTGAATTAAATTAAAAATTTAAAAAACCCCCAACGCAATACGCAATTCTTCATTTTGTGGTGGCGGCCATCTTGGATTTTTAATTTTATATAATGGGTTGTATTCTACTAGTTAAGCCCTTTCATTTGATACCCATATTGAGGGGGTCGCGGAAGAAAAAAGTAATCCGCCATTTTGTAGCGGCGGCCATCTTGGACCGATTTCCACCAAACATGGCTAAGAACACTCTCGACTAACCTTACTTTCAAACAAAAAAAACTAAATCAAAATCCGTTCATCCGTTCGGGAGCTACGGTGCCACAGACAGACAGACACACACACACAGAGACAGACAGACAGACACGTCAAACTTATAACACCCCGTCGATTTTGCGTCGGGGGTTAATAATGTTATTTCTGGATTTCCGGATAAGTTCAAGCTACCAAAAACAGCATAATATAGTATGCTATTTTTTTGCCATTTTTATATAATTTTATATAATTTATTATATTATACGTCACAAGTACATACGTCAAAAGTAAATAACGTAAATAACACTAAATACTTGCAAAAAACTATCGCGACGTCCGCCCGTCGCTGCGTGGCACCCGCTTCTGGATTATATACCCACTTCTACCCACATCTACCGACATCTATTCACTTCCATTTTCCGCCCGTTTCTATGGAGTTAAACTACTGTATATCTCTTTACCGTGCTATTACGTTAAGTGGTAGAAGACTGTTAAATTAAAACATGGCGCGTGTTATAATTGGATTTATGTTTATTAGTTGTTGTATTTGTATATTTTTAGGTTGGTTTCGGAGTTCGAAGACTTGGTATTTTTGAAACTGGAACTTATCTGGAACTTTTGCTATATTTTTATCAGACAAGAAATATAATACAAAAAAATTTGTGCGTGTACTAGTTTACACACGTAAGAAGTGAAACTTCTTTAATTAAATTAAATTTAAATTTTAAATTTATAATTTTTTTAAATTCATGTTCATTGGAGAAAGTGAAAGTACTCTTCGTCTGAACCAACCGTGGTAGGGGCAAGAAACAAAAGACGGCGCGTAACTGAAAAATGTGACGCGTAACCGTGACGCGTAAAATGTGACGGTAAATTTTTTCCAACGCCGATAAAGAAGTTTCACTTCAAAAATTATAAGCACTAGTCGAAATAAAAAACCTTTATTGAAGTGAAACTTCTTTATCGGCGTTGGAAAAAAGCGGTTACGCGTCACGGTTACGCGTCACATTTTTCAGTTACGCGCCGTCTTTTGTTTCTTGCCCCTACCACGGTTGGTTCAGACGAAGAGTACTTTCACTTTCTCCAATGAACATGAATTTAAAAAATTTATAAATTTAAAATTTAAATTTAATTTAATTAAAGAAGTTTCACTTCTTACGTGTGTAAACTAGTAGACGCACAAATTATTTTTTTGTAACTCGCATATTTCATGGCTCAACAGCTAGCTCGACATGAAATATATTCGGCGCATATTTTACAAGAGTGCCAGTGAAGTGTTTGCAATCTGAATTCTGCATTTTTAGATTGAAAACAAATACTGTTACCGTATTTATAAAGAAAGACAAAACTAATTTGAACCGTTTAGAAAATTTTTATTTCATGTTATTTTTTTATATTTAAATTCCTTATTTTTAGACAAAAGACAATAATACTCCAGCTACTGCTGAAAAGCTAATGTTACAGAGTTACAGCGATTAAGAACTTATACTGATCCACAGATCGGCCATGGGTATACATCTACTAAAAAAACAAGTGCTCCAAACAAATTTTTTTGCTGCAAAGAAGTAAGAGACTGCTCGTCTAGACCAGGGTGGTAGGAAAACCACTGAATTTGTTGACGTTATTGCAACCAATAATTATGAGAAAACGTACGTAAATGTAAATTTCTCGACTACCCGAGAAGCCCCGAGAAAATGAAAAGCTCATGAAATCATGGTAAGAGAGTAAGAGATAACGCTACCCATAATAATTATGAGTACAGTGCTTTCATTTGAGAACGGCGAAATTATGGAACTCGCTACCACGCTCAGTATTTCCCGGATGCTATAACGTGGGTTTGTTCAAATCAAGAGTGAATAGGTTCTTTCTGAACAAGCGTGCTACAACTTCGACTGCATCGTCACTTACCTACAGGTGAGATTGCGGTCAAACGCTTGTTTAGTCTGCTATAAAAAAAAATTAACCCAGGATTTCACAATGATGTAAAACTTCTAGGTGCACTGCACTTACGCTTCTCACTCAAGAGTCATAAGATGTTAATATATTATTGTTTTAGGGAAAGAAAATAGGCCATGCTGTAGATTGTAGATATAGGCCTTAGGCTAATATTTACGACCATCACGATTATTTTACGACCAGCTCTAGTATTTGGCTGTAAATGATAAGATTTCTTATCAGTTATCTATTAGTTATTGACTGATAATATCTGGTTTCTTACCACAAATAAATAAAATTGATGTTTTTCAGTTATAGGATCGCATCAGAAATGAGGTGATCCGGCAGAGAACCAGAGTTACCGACATAGCCGAAAGGATTAGCAAGTTGAAGTGGCAATGGGCTGGTCACATTTGCCGCAGAACCGATAACCGATGGGGTAGACGTGTTCTAGAGTGGAGAGTGGAGACCGCGTCTCGGCAAACGTAGTGTAGGGCGACATTGGGCGAGATGGGGTGACGATATCCGGAAGGTCGCGGGGAGCGGGTGGAGGAGGAAGACAGAGGACCGAGTTGAGTGGCGTACCATGGGGGAGGCCTATGTCCAGCAGTGGACGAACGTAAGCTGATGATGATGTTTTTCAGTTAAAGGGCCAACACGCTTAGGCAAATGATAATCGGTTGTGGCTAAAGCTAAAAAAATTGTAATGAGATGACAGTAATTGTAGAACAAGTAAAAATTAATAAAAACTTTTTAAAAACAAGCTTTCATTATTATTATCTAGCACCAAAGTACTCGTCAAGACGAATCAAATGAGCCCAAACTCGATGAGGTTGCGTCGTTTAATTACGGAATTCCTATGTCCACCTCCCAGCTCTATCTTCAAATCAGCTTGATGTCATAATAATATTGCATTGTCATCCGATTTATACGGGAGGTGGATCAAATTAAACTTGCAAGATTTGATTACAGACAGACAGAAAGACGGACAACGGACAAGTGAAAGTAAATAAAAGCTTGTAAATAAAAACGCTTGTCTTTTCAGCGTCGTCGAGGCCGCGGATGAGTGCTTCGGCGTAAACTTCTCACCTCACTTCCTTTCAAATTTTCCTTATATTTCCTTATTCACGTTCATCCAATCATAAACAGCTGAAATTACCTGTAACAAAGAATTATTATTATTTTAGGTTTTAAAATATAACACTATCACTACATGGTATAAAATAAAATTGCCTCCCGCGTCTCCCTATGTATGCTTATATCTTTAAAACTACGCAACGGATTTTGATGCGGTTTTCATTAATAGATAGAGTGATCCAAGAGGAAGGTTTATATGTATAATACATGCATAATATATTAGAGAAACGCTGACAATTTTCTATTAACCGCGGCGCGTGCGCGCTGGTCGACTAGTTAATTCATAACTTGAAAACCACTCGACCGAATTCAATAAATTTCAAATGGGGTTACCCTGGGATCCTATTTAACCTTTGAAACAAAAAAAAATTTGGGAGTTAAATATAGGGGGATAAATAAACTAACATCATAATACAGACTAGCTTACGCTCACGGCTTTGCCCGCGTGGCATAATCCTTTCTTAACGGAACTCTACGTTATAAAACCTGTCTGTGTTCCAAATTTTAATACAATCCATTCAGTTTAGGCTGTGCGTTGATAGATCAGAGTCAATCAGTCACTCTTTCCTTTTATATACTTAGATTTCCGTGAAAACAAGGCTCTTTACATTCCTACTTAGTTTTCGTTAGGCCTACCTGCGCTATTTTTAGCAAGTGTTACGTAAGTGCATACTTCACATTATGATGTTAATGGATTTAGCTCCGGTTTACTGTGAGAATGTTGGGCACACCTGTACACTAAAGCCAGATAGATCACTTATATTTTGGTCTACAGTCTACACAATCAACAAAAACACATTCAACCAAATTCTAAAGCTGCGTCTTCAAGTCTTATTTTGGTCTACACAGTCAACAAAACCATCACATTTTTCACAAAACATTGTCGAACAACACTTTTTGTTTGCATCTGCAATGTTTCTGCAGAATGTAAAACAAAAATATAACATTCAACATGATCGCTTGTTTGTGTAGCTGGAGACCCGGCTTAAGATGAGCAAGACCATAAACATAGATAGAGGTCAGAGGTCCAATGGTTGTACGTCCGTCTTGGAATCCGGAGACCCTGGGCTCAAATTATCTGACTGTAGGACAAATTTTTGCCTGGTTTTTCTACCGTCGGAACGCACGTAAAACTGTGGGTCTAACCTTTGGGTCCGACTGTTTCCAGACATGTAGGAGGCAGTAATTAAGTCATGTTGCAGGGCGTATAGTTTTTTTGGCGACCTTAAACTTATAGGTTAGCTATACGTAAATTTCCACACATAAAAAACTCAAACCAAGCGTCCGGGATATATTATTATTATTTATTTTAGCCATTGTCGTCCCACTGCAGGGCAAAGGCCTCCCTTCCCTCCTTCCATTCCTCACGTGCATGGTTTGCCAATTTGGACAAAAGGAGTCCAGTTCGTCTCGTTGACAAATCCGCTCTCGGGGTTTGTCAGCGAGCAATGGAGCGCAGTATCTTGGGGCTTAAATTGTCAGACCGAGTTAGAAACAGTGAACTGCGCTACAGAACTCAAATTGCTGATGTCGGTCAAAAAGCTGCCAGCTTGAAATGGACCTGGGCAGGTCACATCTGCCGCATGTCGGACGAGCTATGGACCAAGCGTATCACTCAATGGATGCCCAGCACCGTTAAACGACGCCGCGGTAGACCCGGGATATATGTATAGCCAAACATATTCCCACTGGCTTATGGACGCTACATTACTGAACCAAAATGGAAGTTTATGAATGCCGTAGAAGCTAAGCCGTTAATTTTTACGATAAGTTTTATTATCTACAAGATTTCCGGCATTTCAGAAATGTGTTAGCTTCCTGCTTTTCTTAGGGGATTTTCCCCTTAATCTTTACTAGCTAGAGTCAACGGTTTTACCACTTAAATTAAGGATACCAGCTAGAATATAATATCAATCTCAATCCGGCATCATGACGCTTCGTAGAAACACCCCCAGGTTTTTTTGTGGATATGTCCCAGCCGCGCCTATCTTCGGTGGAAGAATCCTAAATACAGGGTCCCCCTAACGCGGGGTGACGGTGCGTAAAATTTTTCTTACCAAAAAATATATCCTTTCCCGAAACATAAACTTTCTCTGTTCCAAATTTCATTTAAATCTGTACGATATTTAGGCGTGAAAAAGACAGTATTTGAACATGAAATTAATTTCATTATTCTAAGAGGTGCAGTTTTAAACTGGACAACAAAAGAAACAATGTAATGATGGTGGAAGGAAGGTGATAATTTGACAATCCAGTCGCGGATACCGATGGTTACTGTTTCCTTGCAAGATTGAGGACCCATTCATCATCATTACGGAGATTTTGATTAAACCCTCCATTTAGTTTCCTTGATTTGGATTTGTTAACATGTTAGTCAATTTTTAAAATAGCTTTAGACAAATTGTGATGTTTTCTTCTTTAACTACAACTAACTTATCAAACCGATCCAAAAAATACAAAATCTAAGTAACATACATAGATTCATAATTCATATCGTATTATTAATACTGTTATTAACCTTTTGAGGCTTAATTTTTTTTAAGTACTATTAAGTAAATGTAAAGTCTGTCTAAAGTAAATATTGTTTATGAACCCAAAGAAACATTTTTTAACCTTTTGTGGTCGTGTAGGGTAGAATCACAAAACCAATATCACCTATATCACAAAACTTATGTTGGTCATTTCTCCAAAACTTTTGATGAGATTTTGATAAATTTAGAGTCGGTTTGATATTATTTTTAATTCACTTGTATACACCCGCCTGCAACGCAGAAGGTTGTGGGGCTGTGGGTTCGATTCCCGCATGGGACTTATGTTTGTGTGATCCACAGGTATTTGTTTCTGGTCTGGGTGGTTTTTCAATATCTATTATAAGTATGTATTTACAAAAGAAAAGTATATAAGTATTATATCCGTTATCCTAACCACCATATTACAAGCATTAAGTTGCTTAGTATGGGTACGTAGTAATAGTATCTATTCTTTGGTTTGGGGTTAGGTGGCGCTGTGTGAAACCTCCAGAAATATTTATTTATTATTTTTATTTTATTTATTGCATTAAATTAAATATCTGGTCATTATGTTCGCGGTTGCGTCGACCTTGGGTTAGTTTATCAATATTTCCTGTTAGCTACGTTTATCTAAAATCCCTACTGTAAACTGCAACAAATGTTAATTTAAATTAATCATAAGCAGTGCAAAATTCGATGACATAACAGATGGCACTGATGAACAAGTGAAATTGAAAAAAAAACTTTTTAAAAACAAGTTTTTATTATTATTACCATCTAGAACCAAAGTTCTCGTCAAGACGAATCATATGAGCCCAAACTCGATGGAGCTGTATCGTTTAATTACGGAGTTTCTATGTCCTTCAGCTTCATCATCAGATCAGCTCGATGTCATAATAATATTCCATTGGCATCCGATTTATACATACTACATGCTAAATTTCAGCTCAATCGGAATCTCGGAAGTATATCAAATTTAACTTGCTATACTTATTTGATTACAAACAGATAGACAACGGAAAGGTAAAAGTAAATAAAAGCTTGTTAAAACATTTATTATATTTTCCTTGGATTAAACTAAACCTTACGTTTATACAGTAGCTACATAGGTACAGTTAAAAGTGAAGACGCGTGTCCCTATAAGTCAACTTGGACCGTGAACCGGGAAGTCTATTCTAGTCTCGCCCGTTACGGCGCTCGTTTTATAGCTATCTGTAGCGACACTGCTTAGCGATTACTGCGATAGGGTACTTGACTGACTTTCTGACTTGACTGACTTTTGACGAGGCGACTGAGTTTTTGACGAGACGACTGACTTTTTGGCGAGACAACTGACTTTTTGACGTGTCTTGACTGAATTTTTGGCGCTTGACTGATATTTCGAAGAGCACGCAATAGGTAATTTTTGAAGTGAAAACTTCTTTAGCGGCGCTGAGCACTTTTTTTTGTATGGGTAAAAACTTTCAAACTCGCGTCAGGGTCACGTGATGCTGATCGAAAAAGCGTAAGATCGAGGGGAAGGGAGAGGAACTAGTATCTCTCACTCTTTCTACCGTGCTTGAGTGTGCTGCTCTGTGAATTTGGTTTAACTATGTCAAATGATCGCAATTTTAGCACAACGAAATACAAAACTACTATCGATGCGGTCTTTATTAGACACTTAAATAGGTTCGAATCAAAACTGTTTGTTTCTTACTTGAGTTATCATAAACCAATTGTATCAGTTGTAAAAATTTGCGATGATGATTCTGATAATAACGATGGTGAAAAAGTCGTCGAAATTATGGATGGAAGTTGATTTTTCTGAGAGATAAAATTTAATGTAATATATAAATAACGATATAATATTATAAATAACAACATATAAATTGTCATATTTGTGTACGATAGCGCAATAAATAAACATTGTATTCTACCTCATAAATGATAGTATTTTTATACTTATAATTAAACACAACGTTAATATTGAAGTTTTCACTTCTGCCGGCACTCCCGGAGTGCTACCTTTTTTTTATATTATACCTTGTTTTAGTAAGAGCTATTTGCTTTGAAATACGTGTATGGAATGAGGCTTAGGCCCGAAAAACTTACAAGCGCAATTGGACAACTGATCGCAAATCGTCGATAGCGTAGCGCACTTAGTCAAAAGTCAAAAGAGCAAACTTCTTTCGACAATTTGCCCTTTTGATCAAATGCTAGTAGTAAGAATAAGAATATATTTATTAGTAGTAGTCGATAGCCTATTTGCGCGTCGGTTGTCTTATTGCGCTTGTAACAAATAGGTTTTACTGGGGGTAGACTTCCTTTGCAGGAGGTCGTCTACGTGGGTACCCCAACAGTGCCAGTTATTCTACCGCCTGAGCAGTAATGTGCAAACATTACTGTGCTTCGGTAGGAGGGCACTGTAGCTAGTGAAATTACTGGGCTAAAGAGTCTTAACATCTTATGGCTCTTGAGTAAGAAGCGTTGGTGCAGTGCACCTAGAATTGCACATCATTGTGAAATTCTGGGTAGCACTGTACTGATTATGGGCAGCGTTATCTCTTAACATCAGGAGAGCGTCTTGCTCGTCTTCTTACTTCTCCACATAAAAAAAAAGGTTATCGTTTGGATGAGAAATTTTAAAAAGTTGACTTTTTAGGGTTCCGTACCTCAAAAGGAAAAAACGGAACCCTTATAGGATCACTTTGTTGTCCGTCCGTCTGTCGAAGCAACTCCTTAGAGCACAAATAAAGGAAAAATTGCGAAAATTGTACATTTTTAGTTACATCATAAAAAAAATTTTTTTTTAATAATTTCATCCTTACTACATTATTTCCCATGAACACGTGCAGGTATCAAACTGAAATTAATATCAAATACTAAGGTCTATTATACCTTTAAACTGTAATAAAATCAAACCTCTATCTTTACGCATTCAAAAGAAACAGCAATTTTAACCGTATTTTTTAACTCGCGACTACTCTCAAGGAAATCAAAACCTACGAGGTACTTGCCGTTAACTCAGAATCTTGAAATTTGGTACACAGCAACGTCTTAAATCACAGGCACAGGAAAAATTGCGAAAACTGTACATTTTTAGTTTCATCATATAAAAAAATATTTTTAATAATTTTGTATTTACTATCCCTTTCCTCAAGAACGCGTACAGGTATTAAATTGAAATTCATACCAAATACTCTGCTTTATAATAACTTTAAGCTGTGAAAAAATCAAACATCTATGTCAACGCAATCAAAAGAAACAGCAATTTTAGTCGCATATTTTCAAGCTCGCAAGGGAATCAAAACCCACAGTATATAATAGCCCACTTTTCTTAAGGGTGCCGGAGAAACCTGTAGGTTTGTACGGAACCCTCGGTGCTCGAGTCCTACTCGTACTTGACCGGTTTTATTTATACGAGGGAAAATGCTTTTATGCATACCCATACATCCTGGGGGAGAGATACGGGTTGTTTGGGACTCAATTTCCGGTAGGAGTGCAAAGCCAATGCATGCTGTGGCACCCTATAAATGCAGGAGCAGAAATGTTGTGATCTCATAGCCTTAAGTATGTAAATCTATGTGTTGGGTGTCCTAAATAAATAAATATCCACTAAAACCCCTCGGTATGTCGTCTTTCCGCCTTTATGGGGCAGGATGGGGTCGCAGTTGCATTCACCATCCCACCCCGGCGGTGGCCCAGTCTCACCGGGCCACTGAAGAAAAGTTGACCTTTTTTTTTGACCCAGGAAAAATGCGTTACGCATCATCACCCCACGCCGGGGGGCGCGGGGCGGTATGTGGGACTCCCCCGTCAGAGATGGGAGCGGCGGGGATACCCACTAAAAAACCTGGGGGCGTTCCTGCGGGACGCCATAATGCCGGGGCAACGGGTACGCCGAAGCACTCATCCGCGGCCCCGACGGCGTTTGGTCCTCACTGACAGGAGGACCCCTCCGCGGTAAGAAAAGTTGACCTACTGCAACTACGCTTTTTTGTTCTCATTCACCTTTTTCACTAAATGCACTATCGACGATTTGGGTTAAATAAAAGAACATTATATCATTTATTCAATTTTCAATCAAAGATGTACTAAACGACAAGTCGATTAAGCACTCAGGTACTATTCCGCCACTTATTTCCATTTCAATGGTCGATTAGTTCACCATCATGTCATGGTGACATCATCAGGTCACCACTTCACAAAGCGATTCTGCATTTTAATAATGTAGGTACCTTAGGTTTTAATACCTACTGATATCCTGTAAATAAATGGTTAAGGATAATAAAGTCAAGTGCGACAATATTTCACATATTTTTTTAATTATTGGGGTTTATAGTTCATACTCCAACAGAACAGATTACCCTACTTACTGCTTACGTTGCCAGATTAAACTATACTCCACATTGACAATTACAATATCACCTAATAGGTTATTGATTAAATGAAAGTATTTAAAAAGTTATTAAATTAAAAGAAAAATATTTATTAAACGTATTTAATATTTCTGAATCTTTTTTCGAGCAGAGCGAATCAGGGACTTCGAGTATCGTTATTCGTTATACCACACCTTACTTGGCAAAGCATAGTAACACTTCTAAAATAATCGCCAAACATTTACCGGGGGTAGACTTCCTTTGGAGGAGTTCGACTAGACAGTGCCAGTTATTCTACCGCCTGAGCAGTGATGTGCAAACATTACTGTGCTTCGGTAGGCACTGTAGCTAGTGAAATTACTGGGCTGAAGAGTCTTAACATCTTATGACTCTTGAGTAAGAAGCATTGGTGCAGTGCTCCTAGAATTTCACATCACTGTTAAATCCTAAGTAGCACTATACTGATCACTGATTATGGGCAGCGTTATCTCTTAACATCAGGAGAGCGTCTTGTTCGTCTCTTCTTTCATCACATAAAAAAAATATACTCGTGCTTAGATAACATAATATTTACACTGATTAGATACCAAACTGTCACACAAAATATTTAATACCACAGCCTATTAGTAGATAAAATTATATCTAAATTATACGAAATTTAAATATTTAAAGCTTCATTTCTGAGAAATATAACAATGTCATTATAAATAATCCGATAATGTAAAATATCTAAACGGAACAGGTTTTTATGTATAATCCTTGATTTATTGGGTCTGATGGTCACAATACTATATTGTTTTATCGAGTTAAAATAGAAATTATGTGTTAAGATAATATGAGATTATGTATTTAAAGCTCAAAGTCGCTCAGCGTGCTATGCAAAGGGCGGACGGATCAAAATGAAGAGATCCGTAGACGAACAAAAGTTACCGACATAGCCCAGCGGATTAGCAAGCTGAAGTGTTGCCACTTAGCAGCCACATAGCACGCAGAGCGGATGGCCGATGGGGTCGAAAAGTGCTCGAGTGGAGACCACGGACTAGCAAACGCAGCGTAGGACGTCCCACCCACAAGGTGGAAAAACGACCCTATAAAGGTCGCCGTAAGACGCTGGATGTCGCTTCCAACCGGTACATATGGAAGTCAAAGGGGAAGCCTATGTTCAGCAGTGGACGTCCTACAGCTGACATGATGACAATGTATTTAAAGGTGTAATGATATTAGGTAAATAGGTCACTTATTCATTGCGCAAATTATTCTTCTCACTCTTACGTCATCGTCAAGACTTCTTTTTATTTTTTTATTACGTAAAAAAAACTTCAAGTTAGTAGACTATTCAGCCCAGTAATTACACTAGCTATAGTGCCCTCCTACCGAAGCATAATATTATTTGCACATCACTGCTCAGGCGGTAGAATAACTGGCTCTGTTGGGGTACCTATCTACTCGCCCTCCTGCAAAGTCTACTCCCGATATAAATTTTAAAATGCTCGAAATTCGCAAATGCACAAGAAGTGCAGCACCAAACTGCCCTGGAAAAAAAACCGTTTAAGTGACATTAAAAAGTTGCCACAATAAGAACGTTACCTCCACAATTGTAAAAAGGTTTTCGTCAAAAGGCAAAGTTATCTTCCAAATCGTATTACAAGATTGCGTCAGCCCTTTATCAGCCTTAAAGGGCTAAATTCAACAAATAACCCAAATTTACCGGAACCTTGGTTAAAGTGGAACCTACGCAGTTTGGGCGATAATCATCTTGAGTAGATCTAGAGTGATGTAGTGACATCACCTGTTAGCTTTGCCCTGTGGTTATCTTAACTCAAGGTTTTATTAGGTAATCAAGGATTTCTCGAATAAATAGAGATCAAGTTTTTATTCAAAATTTTCAGAATAAAGGTTGTGAATATTTTGTATTCGTAATTTGTATTTAGCCACTTGTAAATAAAAAATCTAGTCAAGTATACCTCTGTCTAATTTTAATTGAATGGCAAATACAATAAGGTGTGGCACCATGACTCTCTCGTGTGGAAGCGTTTCTTAATAGTCTATGAAAAAGCCTTTTTTCCAAAATATTTTTTATTTGTCTTCGTAACATTTTGGTAATAATTCATGAACTATATTACACAATATTATAGAACTCGTACTATCTACCTATGTAGTTATATAATGGGGTCAGTAATCATTCACAAATTTATATGTTAAAGTTTTTATTACACTCTTTTTTCAAAATTTCGTATCAACTGCTAGATTAAAATATCAACCCAAACTACCATTGAAATCAGGTTTAATAAATGAATATCATTATGAATTAATTAATAGACATTAATCTATGGAATATGTTTATAAATCAACTTACCTTGGACAGGATACCGATCTAGAATCGAGAGGCACAAATCATTCGAATGATCTGTCATTTTAATTAAATACAATAATCGATACAGAGTAATCGATTAATGCCGGGTATTTATTTTAATTAATGAATGTTGTAATATATAATTATTGATAATTAAAATAACTGGTTTTTTGTTAAAAAGATACAAAGTTCCTTTCCGTTCGCCATATTTTAAATATGTGAAATTCAAAAGTCGGTTACAAAAACTCGATTTTAAACTCGTTTTTAATAAGCAAGATGACACCTCTAAGGTACTTTTATTATTCATATTTTGAAAACTAATACTAATGAACCGATTTTGTTGAAACTTGCTTAGTAAGTTAGCTGAACTAAATTTAATAACATCTGATTAATCGTTTTGAACAAATTCAAGGATTTCCCAATAATTATGTGATTGTTCTATGTAAATAATGCAATATTATGGAGTTGCATTATTATAATATTACATACAAAACCACACATCTTATTATTATCATAACTTGGTTAAAATATTAAATAATTTTGCGTTTTGTAAAATTTTAAAGGAGTAACTTTTTTAATAGTGAGTGGGACCTTACGCGATAGTACATATATCGATATTTTTTATTTCGATTAACCGCTCCTCACAATTTGTCATAAAATGCAATGTCATGTAGGATGAAAAACGGAACTGACTGGAATAACCAGTCCAAGCATGGCAAAATAAAAACAAAACTCACATCCAGATATTATGGTCTAGCCAGAGAAGGCGTGTGTTGACAAATTCTTTATTTTTATATCACATCCTGCCATTTTTGTTGCTAATTGCTATTATAACATGTTTTAAGTTTTGAATTTGTTAATTTGTTGCATGTGATTATATTCAGTTTGTATGTAGTATGTACTATGTACGTTTAGATCCTTTAAAATGCGCCACGGTTTATAATGTGGTTTTCATGTATTGACAGGTATCAAGCGAAAAGTTTAATTATAAAAAAGTCTCTACAGCTAGAAAAGGGTCGTTAATTTTTTATTTTAATGGCGCCACACGTTAAATATTTGCCAATAGCAATTACCTCCAGGAATTTCTCAATTGATAACCAATTACAGACCATAGACTTGACAGTAATCAGAGTCCGTCCGAGCACATCTAAATCGATTACGCGAAGTCTCGTCCATTGTGGTCGATTAAAATCGCTAGCAATTATTTATATCGTTTACAGAGATCGCAAAAACTAAACACGTTAACTGTGAGAAATATACTATTAAGGAGATAGCGATAGTATCGAATAACTAGTTAATTAATTGGTAATTACTTAGTTTGTAATTCCAGACTTTGAGGTTATTTAAACATTTAATCCTCCAGATATTAGGTAGATCTTGTCCAGATAACATCTACATCAGCACCTTCTAACAACTCTACTAGAAAAATACAGCGTCTTTTCTTTACAACATTGCACAATAATCGCTCTGGCATGTAATTCGCGTAATTTCGTAATTACTAAGTATTGCATAAAATTGCAAACTGTGCTTATCACTCCGTATCGAGCACTTTCTCAGTGCATGCTAGAATCACTCGCATGCGACGAATCACATACAAATCTTATTTCAAATTATGTGTAATAAAACACTCGATCTTTTCATTACAATCAACATCGATACTTCGTTTCACATCACTAGTTAAGAGAGCGAGAAAGTGTCATGGCTGTCATTTCGACAATTTTTTGTTGGATACAGAAAGTTTGTTTATTTGCCAGTGTTTTTAATTACTAAGAAAACCGGTCAACACGAGTATAAAAGCAACAACCCTAATTTGGTGGTGACAATTATTTAAGGTATTTGATCAGTCTTTTTAGGAACAAATTTAAGTTGTACAAGAACAGTGGCAATAATGCACCTCACCTTAAAAATGTAACATTATTGTCCCAAAAATGCGTAACAAATGACGTTATATGCACCTATTTATAGTGATTTATTTATAACATCGACCTACGACAAATCTACGCGTTTACTAGGCGTGGACTGTCAAAGAATAATAATTAGAACAGATGATAGGCGAGACTAAAAATACGTAGACACTTTTCGTAATAGGAATGAATACAAGGAAATAATTCGGCTAAATAAAAGTTTTATTAAAAGATACTTACTAATTAATTGGTGAGACGGACTTACCTCCTACGGTTTTAATAATAAGCACTTAGTTATAAATGCCTTTTTCTTTTTCAGTAAGGTAGTATCAAAATATTTAGGTATAAATGCATTTTAAACAAAGTGTAACATTTACTTGACACTGGCAAAAACACTAACCTATTGGGCCATGTATACATACATATTATATACCCTGAACTTTTTGGTAATGTACCTTTCCGTAGCCTTTTTAGTCTAAAAATAAATTTTACTCTAACATATTTTTCTACTAAATCAAACAAAGTGTAGGCACTTTTCAAACCTTCCATGTTGAGAAAGTACACCACTGTATGCAAACTAGGGCTTGCAAAAACCGGCCAAATTTTAAAATCGGTTTTTTCGGTTTTTGGATTTTTAAAAACCGGTTAATCGGTTTTTTCGGGGTTTTCGGTTTTCGATAGTTTTTTTAATAAAAAACCAATAAAAAGATAAAAATGGTTATTTTGTATACATATCTTAGTACAATTGACCATTTCAAAAAAGAAAACATTCAAACTCTATATTCATAAAAAACAACCGTTTAACGGTAACTTTATTTTATTCCGACGAAAAACTACTTTCGAATTAGTAATATTGACTAATCTGTGAAATGAAATACAATAATTTGCTAAACTAAAACTAGATGTCGCGCTTTCCTTTCCGCAACATTTTATTTCACTAAATAATACCGCGTTATGACAATTTAATTTCATGTAAAAATGAGAATATATCACAGTGATTGTCGCCCGCTGCACATTGTGCAGTGTGCACATTAGTGAGGAATTTATTATCCGGAAGGTGCTCGAAAACTGGGATAAGGGATTTTCGATAGGCGGTAAACGCATGACACGGTCATCTTGTCGACGTCTGTAGAAAACATGCAGGAGCTGTTTCAAAGACTCGAGGCTGAGAGCAACTGCATGGGCCTCGCAGTAAACATAGACAAGACGAAGATTATGGTAGTAGATCGCGCCGGAAAACTTCCCGCTAACAACATAATCCCAGGGGTTGACATTGTGGACCATTATGTGTATCTGGGCGCACATAATATAAACAACGATGGTGACTGCGCACCGGAGATAAGAGGCGTATAGGTAATAGGTATGGCTAAGGATACCATGAGCAGACTCAATAACATCTGGATGAGAAGGGGTATCCAATGCCACAAAGACCCGGTTGATACGCGCCCTGGTATATCCAATTTTCTTATATGGGGTGGACACATGGACAATACGAGCTCTCGCCGCTACTTTGACGCGGCCCCCCACCACCCTAATCCCCCCGTTGTCCAAGCCTTGAACTACTCGGTAGATCAGGCCTCCCCTCCCCTCCGTCGTCGCCCTAAAAACGTGTTGAACGATCCGGACGATCCCATTGCCACCGTCACATCGTCGGCGCTGGGATCGCCGAATCCGCCAACCATGCGCAACAGTCGCTCCGTTTTCGGTACTGGTCCCGGATACCAGATCCTCCAACCAACACAATCACGACACCGACCGCGCCGGCGTGGTCGAAGACCTCTGAGATCCTTCAGATCAGAGATTCTCTCCAAATAATCAAACAGATCAAAACATGGTAAGGGCCCTAGGACACACCCCTTCAGGGGTGCCAGGGCAAGTCTAGTCCCCGTATCTGGCGACGGCCCAAGGAGGTTCGTGCCATCTGAGGCGCCCTTGAGCTAGTCGCCCACAAAAACTTTGGGTCGAGTGCCTCCTGCGCTCACCACACGGCCGGTAAAGCTGTAGAGGTCTTAATCTGAGACCAACAGCATAGGTCATTTAAAAAAAAAACAATACGAGCTCGAGAGAGACAAAGGATTGATGCATTCGAGATGTGGAGCTGGAGGCATATGCTACAGATACCGTGGACTGCCAATCGCACCAATGCATCTAATTCTTTCGCAGCTTCATATCCGAACCCGTCTCTCAACTATCTGCCAGCAGATAATACTTACCTATTTCGGCCACATAGTCAGGAGGGGAGACGAGCGGCTTGAAAAGCTGATCTTAGTTGGGAATACGGAAGGCAAACGAGCCCGTGGTCGTTCTCCCACCAGATGGGGTGATCAAAAGAAAGGCCTCCCTCTTACCAAGTTTTGCTCGGTCGTTAGGGATACAATGGGTAGGCACCGCACTAGTGGAGGCAGATCGTCAGACGAGTCACAACACCAACGTCCATAACCAGTGATGACCACGATTCTCAGCCATGAGGGGACGACTGAAGAGAGAGAGAAAGAGTCGGCCGCAGAATTAGAAACAGAAAGAAAAGGAACCGCGCGTGTGCTGTGTAAAATCGCCCCAGAGTGGATGATTGATCATGTTTTAATGATAAATGATACAGTTATTCGCAATTTAGTAAGAGTATACTCAGAACATTTTATATACGTTTATCGATCTCAAACATTAGCTTGTGTTGACGAGCGATAGTTACTGAAATAAAATGATTTAAGCCCGCCACACGGAGACAAAAAAGTGCAACGTCCAGAGGCCTTTTTGTAGAATTTATATGTAATGGGCGACTGGTGGCACTTATTGGAGTCTGTTTGTGAGTTCATTTATAGAAAATGAGCACAAAAACAGTATTTTTCTAAGATTTCATAGCAATAAAAAAAAACCGAAAACACCGAAAAAATCGGTTTTTTGCCGTATAAAAACCGGTTTTTAAATAGGTCGGTTAATCGGTTTTTTCGGTTAACCGAATAATCGGTTGCAAGCCGTAATGCAAACTAATCATTGAGTTAGGTCAGTGACACACATCGTACATAGCATAATGTGGGCGCACGGTTTTTGCTCACAAATGATTTATATGCTCTAACGCTCGCTTGACCGATAATATCATACCAGTCTACATTGTCTGTGGAGGGCAATGGCCTATCGATTATGACATTGACAGCTGTCAGTTGAGAATTTTGAAAGGGAGAGTGGAGTTTTTGGCGGCAAGCCTTGATCATATCATTAGCTCCACGTCTTTTGCTTAATAATCGTGTAGAATTTGATTGTTAGCGTGTAATAATGGTGGAATATTGCGTGTTAAGTGTTTTTGAATGTGCACAGATGTAGGCAAGTGATATGGTGCTGAAATATGAATTTTGGTGCCCCCTCCAAAACTCCTCCGAACTTTCAGTAAAATTCCACCCATTTTACTGGAAGACTCAAGTGACTAGACGAGCTATTAAGCTCATTCTGACTCTGACCTGACTAACTAACTTATTACTTAAAAAATAACATTTAACTTGACACTGGCAAAACACGAAAGTGGAGACCATAATTTAATATCCCGTGAACATTCACGAATTTTACTCGACACTGGCAAAATGCACATGTTGCCATATTATTAAAAAGAAAAAAAAAAAAAAAAAGGGAGAGTGAAAGTCAATGCCAAGGTTCACGCATTAAACTATATGATTTATATAATAATTCTTCGGAATAACGCGATTGTCGTCAGCGTATCATTGATTTTTTTTGATAATTAATATCCAACCGTTTTCCAATTTTAATGGCATTTTCAGTTTTTCACCTTGTAAAACTTAAATTTCATAATCGATAGTATTTTACTTTTATGTTCTTTAATAGAGTAGCCTAAACTATGTTTTTAACTCCACTTTTTAGGGTTCCGTAGCCAAATGGCAAAAAACGAACCCTTATGGATTCGTCATGTCTGTCCGTCCGTCCGTATGTCTCAGCCACTTTTTTGTAATTCTAGATTCTAGATCGTTTTTCGCAGCACGTTTGTGCATTTGCCAGAATTAAAATATTGAGTTTTTTTATGTAATAGTAGTTATGCGTAATGCTATGAGCATTTGCCAGTGTGTGTTTAAAAAATTTGAAGTTCAAACAACACAATAAATCTAGTTTAATCTAAAAAATCATAACCGCAGGAAATATTACCCAATTAACCCTGACAAACTAAATTTACGTAAAGCCTTTTCTTAATCTTGATGGTCAATAAAGCTACCGCAGAGCCATTAAGACGCGAATCTGCACGTCCGCATATAAAATCTCACTTACTAAGGTTGAATAAAACCTTGTATTGCTACATTGCGAAAAAAAAAGAAAAACTAGTTGTCTATGGAATGCTATCCACGTGCGCCCGCTAACTGCTGAGCCGACGGAGTTTTTGGCGGCAAGCCTTGATCATATCATTAGCTCCACGTCTTTTGCTTAATAATCGTGTAGAATTTGATTGTTAGCGTGTAATAATGGTGGAATATTGCGTGTTAAGTGTTTTTGAATGTGCACAGATGTAGGCAAGTGATATGGTGCTGAAATATGAATTTTGGTGCCCCCTCCAAAACTCCTCCGAACTTTCAGTAAAATTCCACCCATTTTACTGGAAGACTCACGTGACTAGACGAGCTATTAAGCTCACTCTGACTCTGACCTAACTAACTTATTACTTAAAAAATAACATTTAACTTGACACTGGCAAAACACGAAAGTGGAGACCATAATTTAATATCCCGTGAACATTCACGAATTTTACTCGACACTGGCAAAATGCACATGTTGCCATATTATTAAAAAGAAAAAAAAAAAAAAACTGCTGAGCCATCTTGCAATGATGAATACAGAGTATCGAGTTACTTGAACTAAGAACAGGTTATTGATGTTCTTTTTTTGTTTACTGTGGGGTTAGTAATCCTTGAACACTTTTGAATGAAAGAAAACTATACCAGGCAATATAGTGCAAGAAAGATTGTAACGCCTAAAGAGATGGCACATACTGGGACTGGACCAAAGACACTAGAATAAGATAAACATGTTTTTGGTGCTATTATTGAACGGCACCATATATCTCCACCTCTACCACCTTCTGAGAACTAATCTGATAAAGGCTGAAGAGCCGATTGCACATGAAAATAGGAGAAAAAAAATTGCAGCTTTTGGTAACTCCGAAGTGGCGTTTTTCGAAATAAATATAAAGATGTGTTTTATCGTTTATAGCTACGAATTTGTCTTGTCTTCTTATAGAAATAACATGAGGTTCTTAACAAATAATCACCCGCATGCGTCCTAGCCTTTCATAGATCGATGGCACAGAAGCCGCGCATTATCCATGCATGACTGGCTGGAAACAAAACCTAACAGGTGCCACCTGACATTGGCTTGATATTTGTACAATAGGGTGCTTAGTACTTGTATTACAATACGTTAAAACTTTAGGTATTAGCCGTTACTTACAGTTATTTTACTTGTAAGATACCATGGTGAAAATATTTTTATCGTGATATTACTTGAAATATTATTTCATACACAATTTATATTATTTTTTTATACAGATGGCAAATTATTAAACGTCTCTTGGAATTTAAGGCATAATAATTAGACAGTGTTCGAAATTTGGAGTATTGAACAACGACTCTCTCTTTTCTCTCTTAATTTCTAATGATTCAAAAAATTATACTTGAACCTGGCAAATACACTAACGTGTGAGTCCAAAAATGCAGGCTAGTTTCAGCGGGATACATTTGGACTTGACTTGAAGTCTGTGAAAGCGGTAATTTAAAAAGAAAAAAAAAATACTCAAGGAAAGTCTTTAATCATAGGTAATTTAACCAATGTCGTATCTGCAACTGCATAATCACTGACAGAAAAAAGAAAAGAACTCCTTTGTAATCCATACCCTTTTAACAGTAACCAACTATTTATAGACATATAGGGAACAGCTGGCCGAGTGTTAGCATTACTACCACTTTAGCAGTTATATCTTGTGGGATAAGCATGAGCTTAGAGGGATAAGATAGGATGAAGTTAGGAAATAATGATGGTGGTTTTCTCTTAGATGTAAATTTATGAATGCTCAGTGCAGTGTTATACAATGCAATACTCCTTACTCCTTATTGAGACCAAAAGTTAACAAAAAAACACAATTTGTTTTTTTTTAATCGGCAGTTTAGACGGTAACGCAAATTGAGTAATCTGCCATTTAGTTGTTTTTTTTAGTCAAAAATTAAAAAAATACATCAATAAAAAAATTACTAGACTTGCCGTTTGTGTAAAAATTAAAAATATATAATAAAATAATAACTGATCACGTGATCATGATTGCCCATAATTTTTTTGTGTGTTTTCATAAAAAGTCCACTGGACTTCATCTTACTAATCTTACTTATTATATTATAAACGTGAAAGTTTGTAAGAATGGATGTCTGGGTGTGTGTTTGTTACTCTTTCACGCCTAAACGAGTGGACCGATTGAGCTGAAATTTGGTGCACAGATAGCTTAGACCCCAGAATAACACATAGGCAAAAGAAAAGCGGGTAAAACCGCTGGGCGCAGCTAGTATTATTATAAAGTCAAAAAAGTTTTTATGTGATGGTATTTATTTAAAACTTTAAACATCAAAGCAAATAGCTACTGAGCCGATGAGTTTGAATTTGGTATGTTTTGGCCCTAAAATAAACACATGAAAAGTTTTAAAGTAGGTTAAAAGGATGTAATTTGCAGTAAAAAGCTAATTTCCATGCTGTAACACATACCTATTATAGTTATTTTGCATAAACAAGTAATTAAACTATTAATAGAACTAACCCATTGACCTAACGATTGTAATAATAGAGATGCGCAACTTTGATCATTCACATTAAAATAATAATTAATTGCATGAGATATATAGGAACCTTGATTTGTTTATGAAATAGCTAAAAGTTAGAGGTACCTATAATGATCATGAAACGAAATTAGCTGAAGAGGCTTCCTTTGCAGGAGATCGACGGAATATGCAGTTTTGAAAAAAATCCTTACCACAATATTATTTGTTAAATAAGTATACAAATTTCAACAATGATTATATCAGTAGTTTTGGAATAAAAACTAACAAACACCTACAGACCGAAATATTCGCAGATTTTAATGAAAAAATATTCACTGATTCTAGGAAGTGAATAACACAGTCATACCGTATGAAAACACAGCAAAATACCTAGGTATGACTCTAGACGCAAAGCTTCGCTGGAAGGCACACGTTAAAAAGAAAAGGGATGAGCTCGAGCTTCGCTACCGAAACATGGACTGGTTAATTGGTAACCATTCTACATTGTCTGTACATAACAAAATATTATTGTACAGGCAAGTCCTTATGCCAATTTGGACGTATGGTATACAGTTGTGGGGGTGTACCAAAAAGATTAATGTAGATATCATACAGAGATTCCAAAATAAAGTACTTAGAGGTATTGTAAATGCTCCATGGTACATCAGAAACGAGGATCTTCACCGGGATCTGAACATAGACCTCGTTACCACTGTAATCAGAAAATTTGCAGAAGCCCATGAACAAAGGCTTCATCACCACGTAAATGTTGAGGCCATCCAGCTCCTCGACAATACGGACATAGTGAGAAGACTTAAAAGAACAAAACCTTTTATGTTAGTGCAGTGACAGTGACAGTAAAATTATGTAGTGTTACTATAAGTGTAGTGTTACTATAAGTGTAGTGTTACTTATTGAGTACACAAGAACAAAGTGCCTCATTTTAATAGAGACTATAAGAATCAGTGTTAATGGACACCTTCTTAGTTTATAATATTTTTACGTAGCAATTTAAGTCAGATCTAAATTACTCATTAGCCTTTAATTGAAAGTTAGGCTAGATTGTAATACAATGCCATATCTAATAGCGTATGGCATGTACGAAAAAAAAAACTGATTCTAGGAAAGTACTAGGACTAGGACATCATAAACGATGGGAGATAAACGGTGCGGCGCCAGACCCTTGTAATTACATAGGTACCAAGACTGTATTACTTAATTATAGTAAATGATTTGTGGTTATCGATCTTATCTGAACGAGATCACAATAATTACGATGCTTATCTGTTTTTTAAATGGAGCAAGTTTCAAATGATAACAAAGAAAAAATTTCAATTACTAAATTTTAACCCAAGAAAAAAACAAACAGAGTAAGCTAAATAAAACCGTTTAAAAAATTATTCAGCACAACGCGAACGCTAGGACGAACTTAATGCTAGGTCAAGTAACATTTTCTACCACTAGACTGGTAACATGAAGAAGTAATCGTGTAACTGTAGAGAATCTTTAAGAAAATAGGACATAATAAAATATTATTAGATATGGATTTATTTTTAAAGGCGGTGTTGCCATTGTGCAGACCATGGAAGAGGAAGAAAGTTCCATAGAGTTAAAATAAGTGTTTACACTATTTCTATGGAGAGTTCGCCAGTTTCGACATTTGCCACTGCTTACCTAATTAAATTTTCGTGGCTAATAAAATTAAGATTAGCGTACAACCTTGGGAAGTGTTTATTGCTTAATTAAATACTTATTTTCATGTGCTAGTACTATAAAACTTAACATAAATACTATTTAGGCTTTTGTGTTCAAAATTAAATATTTTTTTCCGGTGTTACAGACGAGCGCTTTACGTGCGACTTTGATGAAGCGGTTTTTTGTCGCTAATGGTGATGGACTGCATTTGACGTTTATTAGGCTTATAAATAACGTGTGATCTGCTGTTCTGCTTAATTTAACTTCTTCTTAACTTGTGTTTGGATGTATTTTTATGGAGATTTATTTTAGGTTATTAAAACATTTTTTTCCTTAAAAAAGACATCACGTCATATTGTAATTAGGTTCATAATTACTACGTGTACTTACGTTTCATTGTTATTACAAGTGAATTAAATTAAAAATTTAAAAAACCCCCAACGCAATACGTAATTCACAATTTTTTGATGGCGGCCATCTTGGATTTTAAATTTTATGTAGTGGGCTGTATTTTACTCGTTAAGCCTTTTCATTTGATACCCATATTGAGGGAGTCGTGGAAGAAAAAAGTAATCCGCCATTTTGTAGCGGCGGCCATCTTGGACCGATTTCCACCAAACATGGCTAAGAACACTCTCGACTAACTCTACTTTCAAACAAAAAAAACTAAATCAAAATCCGTTCATCCGTTTGGGAGCTACGATGCCACAGACAGACACACACACACACAGACAGACAGACAGACAGACACGTCAAACTTATAACACCCCGTCGTTTTTGCGTCGGGGGTTAATAAAATACACATCTGCACAAAACAGAGCGCGGGGTTAGCTTTGGTGAAGAAATTGCATTTTTTTAATCCGTCCTGTACAAGACACGTTACTATTTTTATAAACTTATATAAGTAACTTTAGTAATTCTATGTTAGGTATATAAAAAGCATAAGATGTTTGCGTTTTTAGATAATTGCCCGAGAACCTAGGTTTAAAATATGACAAATCAACTACACTTGGTTACTTGCTAAATAGTTACAAGAACTAATGCTGATTAAAAACAATAAAAACAAATATTAGTCAGCATAAATCTGCACAAGAAAATTGCCTCCATTATTACATGCGTGCAAAGATTCACACAGTAACGCGAACTAGTCAAACAAGTTTTAAGTTAATAGGTGCAATTAATTCGGCCGATTGTATTCGGATGTTTTGAGTTTGTTTGATTAGATCCACGCTGTTATGGTAGCTAGAAGTTTTCTGTGATGTTTTACCGAACCTTTTGAACTTTATTTTTATGGAACTATTGTGTATTAGATTGGTTTCCAAAATTGTTTGAAACTGAATAGACATATTCCTAATAAATATGTAATGATTAAACATATCCACCTATGTATATCCTGAAATCTTACTAATATTATAAACGTGAAAGTTTGTAAGAATTATATGGATGTCTGGATGATTGTTTAGTACTCTTTCACGCCTAAACGGGTGAATCGATTGAGTTGAAATTTGGTATTACATATAAAGACATTGCTTAGACACTGAAATAACACATACACAGCTACAGTACAGCGAGTAAAACTGCTGGGTAGTAATATACTGCTGGTAGTAATATACATTTTGTAAGCACCCTTGTAAAGTCTATGATTTTTTTTCGCAAAATCGCTGGTCTGCCCCGTCCAGCCTCGCCCGCGCTATCAAGCCGTCAGGTGGGCGCTCCCAGTGACATCATTACACCTAGCTATTGTCAACTAGGACGCCTGTCACCTGTGGCATATGAGTTGTGCGCCATTGGGCACGATCACTGTGTGGAACGAACTGAGTTTACGGGAAAAATAATATTGGCAAATTTCGAGACGCGTGACGCGTCTCTACTATAAGAAAATAAAATATTATGTCATAAAGATGAACGTTTTTGGCGGGAACTCCAGAAAACTTTTAATAAGTGGATTCCCTGATGATGTTTTATTACAAAAAAAATATTATTAATAGTAAACGTAAAAAGTAATACGACTCGACTGACTTTGTGTAATATTTGTAAATTATGCTGATTACGATGCATTTTAATTGTATAACTAAAGATTTAATTTTGTCATATAATAATGAGAGCCTAGAATTTATTATTTTTGCCACATGTCAGAACTACACACACACATTTGGATTTGGCGACTTCCGCTATCACGTAACATTTCAATCAAATTCAAATCACGTTCTTCTAGAACAGCAAGTGAGTACAGCTAATCTAGAAGTCGTAATTCAAAGGTCAATGGCCGGTGGAAGCTGGCGTCCGGTCAGGGTCCTGACATTGCGGGTTCCTTTTACGAATTCGTGAAATGTCATGCGGGTTTATTTTTTTTATCTCCACTTAGACTCTATAGCCAGCTTACAAGGGAAGTATAGGCTGACACTTTAGTGTGTTTGCCATTGTTTGATTCACAAACTTTCGCATTTACAATATTAGTATGATTTTAGAACTTTGTGGCAAATGTACTATTAGGAGATTATACCTAATTTTTTTTTTTTATGTGGAGAAATAAGAAGACGAGCAAGACGCTCTCCTGATGTTAAGCGATAACGCTGCCCATAATCAGTATAGTGCTACCCAGAATTTCACAATGATGTGCAATTCTAGGTGCACTGCACCAACGCTTCTTACTCAAGAGTCATAAGATGTTAAGACTCTTTAGCCCAGTAATTTCACTAGCTACAGTGCCCTCCTACCGAAGCACAGTAGTGTTTGCACAGTATTGTTTCTTGTATGGTTGGAAAATTATTTTTGTCCATCTTTATGAAATGGCCTTTTTTTACAAAGTTTATTACATCATTGCGTAGAAACCAGTTGGTATCATGCAATGCTTTAATAAATAAGTTCATAACAAAATTCCAGAAATTAATTACATTATTCTTATCTTTACATTAACTAGGTCTTCGCAATCAGCATAAAATGTCGTAAATTCGATGATTAAAACATCTTATTTCTGAGAAACTTATTATCTCTTATTACAAAGATGTGAAGAAAATGAAGAATGCAAGTACAGTCAACGACAGCGGCAAATACGCAAGCTGCAGACTGCATAATATTGCGTTAGAAAAAAAAAGTGACTGACGAAATTGACTATGACTTGCCTATGATGAAAATCATTACGATAATATTTATTAGTCATGATAGGTTAAGAGTCTTAACTTAGAACTATAAATAAATATTATCCTTATTACTTACCCGTTCAAGTTTTAAATATCGGGCTTGAATTTAATTTTGAACCATACTTTTTTGCAATAAATCTATTTTAGCCTTTTATAAAGGCAACAATGTCTGTGGAAGCGGCGATAAATTAAAAGCTTGAAGAATTTTAAAGTCAAAGTGAGATGGCAAACAACCCTGACGTCATAATATTTAGGCTCCGTAGTCATTCTTGCTTCAGTTTGGTGTTCACGCCGCATAACCCATTTTGCTTGTACCTAATAAATTATTATAATAGTCTTTGCGAGATAAATTATGTAAAAAGGTCTAAACTGTAAAGGTTTATTTCTAAGTGCAACATAACCTCAATACACATCTTCTCACGACACGATACGCGCGCTGCATTTCATTGTCGAGAAAGTGATATGTTTTCAATTTATAAACGGACTTGCTTGGTCGATCTCGGATATATGTTACAATTTACGATATATTTGTGGCAAGCTATGGAGAAGGCACTATATTTTACTTTGAGACTAACAAACGTGTAAAATGTGTGGCATCAACATTTATAAAAAGTTGGTTACACGTTGTAATGTACGAGTATTTAATTTTGTTTCAAGTTACACAATAAAGAGTTAAAGAGGGATTAAAGAGTCTGAAATTCAACTCCATAAAAAATAAATGAATTAGGTGTGTAATGAATAGTAAGTACATAATCTTGGACAATAACACCTATGCCTAATTAATATTATTTATGGTGATAATTTGTGGTGTCACACGTTATGCGTTTGCCATTTCTAATAACTCTTCTATAAGCTCAACGATACTGTGAAAGTGTTCCACTCCAGTTTCATGTTCCGTGATCACCATCAATTACAGAGTATGTAAAGTAGACGCCATATTGTTATTTATTTACGATTACTCTGAAAAAGAAAGCCGTGTCTCGGTCACGGTCGAGTGATCGGCTACGTAACGTTTTGTTCTAGCTACTGTTGCATAATTTGAACAATTTAAAAAAAGAATTGGTTAAGGTGAAATAAACTCAGTCTTAGTCTTTTTAACCCCCGACGCAAAAACGACGGGGTGTTATAAGTTTGACGTTTCTGTCTGTGTACACGTGTGTCTGTGGCATCGTAGCTCCCAAACGGATGAACGGATTTTGATTTAGTTTTTTTTGTTGTTTAAAAGTAGAGTTAGTTGAGTGTTCTTAGCAATGTTTGGTGGAAATCTGTCCCAGATGGCTACCGTTAAAAAAAATCACTTGTTTTATTTACTTCTACAAAAACAACTCTTTCATGATATTTTTGTTCAGAGTTCTTGCTCTGCCATGGCTAGTGGCTAGACAAACTTAAATATCCATAATAGTTAGGTCTCTTTAATACAGAGTAGGTAAATATTTAACGATTCGCTTTCCTAATATCCCTTTAATAAATAGATAGAGAAACTCTTTTTAATTTAATCATAAAACACTGGCTAATACACTAACATGTGAGTCCATATGCCCGTTTTTTTTTTTTTTTTATATTATGGCAACAGTTGCATTTTGCCAGTGTCGAGTTAAAAAAAAAAAAATATTCTGACCATGGATACAAGTCCTTCAATCGAAAACATGGATACAAGTCCTTCAGTCGAAAACTTTATTATAATTTTAAGTTCCTTGTTTATTGGAGGATATTCCCTCCAAAATTCGATAAAGAGTGGGCGTTTATCGAATCACATCGATTCATTTTGTGACGATTCTTGAAAATAGCAGACTGTTGAACTTTTTTCCATTCTTCGACAGTAAATCACATTCACAAACACTCAACGTTTATTAAACCCACTATTAATACGCGTTTAGCACTTATTGTAAAATTATTATCCAAGAACAAAAAATTTCATCCGCTTTCCAAAAGCGCGGCAAAATGAATCCATATGCCCCGTGAAAGTAGGTGATTTAATTAAAAAAGATCTATGACTAAAAAAACATTGTTTTATTAAATTAATAATTACTGCATAAGTACTACATAATTAATTCTAAATTAATAATCAATAACATAAGTAGTACATTGTAGTAATATATAAAATAACGCAAAAATCAAGTTATTCTACTCGCAATTTGGATGTCGTGTACAGTCGTAAAGAAAATTGCTATCCGTCACGGGAAGTTGACAACTTTCAAACATGTTTGAAAGGCAAGACACATCTATCATTAGATAGGTTAATAACTACCTATGTACCCTGAGAAATATTTATTGAAGTGAAACTTCTTTATCGGCGTTGGAATTCGTTGGAATCGGCGGTTACGCGTCACATTTCGGTTACGCGTCACATTTTTCAGTTACGCGCCATCTTTTGTTTCTTGCCCCTACCACGGTTGGTTAAGACGAAGAGTACTTTCAATTTCTCCAATGGACATGAATTTAAAATTTAAATTTAATTTAATTAAAGAAGTTTCACTTCTTACGTGTGTACACTAGTACACGCACACATTTTTTAATTTAACAACTTGTACCTAATAGCAGTGCTGTTTTTTTAATATTCCCGCTAAGACAGAAATTCGTTACCTGTTCCTGTTATCATCACGGCATAATTATGGTCTCACCCTTTCGTGTATTTGCCAGTTTCCTGTAAATGGTTTTTAATTATTAAAAAAAAACATTTATTTGCAAGGTTGCCTATTAAGTGCAAATATAAGCAAAATTTTGTATATATTATGATTGTTATTAAATAATGTTTTAAATCCGACGTTTTTAATGATTTATTAAGTAGTAACGCCTCTAACGCCTCAAGTTTAAATTTCATAGCCAAAGACAGGTTTTGAATTAATTAAAAGGAAGTAGAAATAATTAATGTCAGTTCATTTGATTTACATTCTTTTTACAAGCTTTATATTACTTTCACCTGTCTGTTGTCTGTATGTCTGTCTCTCTGTCTGTAATCAAATCTTGCAAGTTTAATTTGACCCACTTCCCGGTTTCCAATTGAGCTGAATATTTGCATGCGTGTGTAAATCGGATGACAATGCAATATTTTTATGACATCGAGCTGATCTGATGATGGAGCTGGAAGGTGGCCAAAGGAACTCTGTCATAAAACAACGCAACCCCATCGAGTTTGGGCTCATTTGATTCGTCTTGACGAGTACTTTATGATGCAAGATGATAACAATAATTAAAGCTTGTTTTTAAAAAGTATTTTTTAAATTTCACTTGTTGCTTATGACATTTTATCTGTTTTGTAGAAATATTATGATTTGAGTACTTTTTACACTTGTTATTAATATCGATGACAGCAGTACTTAAAAACTGGTAGCTTAATTATATAATTATTATGTACATATTTTAATGTGTTAACCACATATTATTTTATTTTAGAGTAGAGTCCATTTAGTGATCGTTAACATCGATGTTTTCTATATTTGAATAAAACTTAATTCTGTGGTTTTATTAATAACCCATATTATCTCACATGTTACAAGTCGATACTTGGATACTTGTACGAGTATAGTTTTTTAAGTGCTAATTTGGCGCCAATGTTTTTCCATCATAAAAAATAGTGTCACTAGAAAGTTTATAACTTACAACAAAATACAAAAATGTATTACAGTAATATTGTCTACATTGATGTTTACCTATTAACGATTCCTGATTTTACTAAAGCCTTTTATTAAGCATTCTAAATGTATTATAAAAACCTAATAAAAGAAAAGCAAGCCTGACTGATTGATCCAACCACGCAAACCTCAAACCACAAAACGGATTTAGTTGAAATTTGGCACAAATTTAGATATGCATACCTACATAATATAGATATGTTTCGCAGACATCCGCAAAGAAAGGATTTTTCAGTGCAAGCAATAAGCTAGTCACTAATATGACCTAGCCCCGATTTCTGTCACCATGTCAAGCCTTATGACGCATGGAGGCACAGAAAATCAGGGTTTACGTAATGGAAACCACCCATGACGTCATGGGGTAGCAGTCGGGTGGCGCCAGTTATTCAATACAATATGGAGGGAGTAGTTTATTGGCAAGACAAGCACGCATTAGGGTGAGTGCAGTTAACGAGTATTGCATTTTACGGGGTTGAGTTGATTTAAAGTGTCGTTCCAACTTATTTTCACTTTATTCGGTGACCGGTGAACTAAGTAGGTAATCTACTTCAAACTTGGTATAACAATTTATTCTTACATTAAATCAATCTTAGTAATATATAAACGTGCAAGTTTGTAAGAGTAGATTGTTTGTTACTCTTTAGTACAGCGGGTAAAACTGCTGGGCGCAGCTAGTATAGGTAATAAATAAATAAATAAATAATAATATAAAAAAGGAAACTCCTAAAATATTAGATATTATTTGTTATTACTCTAAATACTAGACAAACGTTTAGGTAGCATTTATTTATCCTGCCGCAGGCGCCAATAACACAATGAAAAAAAAATATTGTATTCATATTTTTAAAATTCAAAAACAATATTTCAATTTTGTTGTCGACTGTACTTGCTGTACAGTATTAGTTTTTTTTTCTTTTTTAAGGATTCACACAAAGACTTCATTAGCATTGTCAAGTATAACACCCAGGAAATTCAGTATAGGTGCAAATGTTTTCCTCAAATGTGACGCTACTCGTTGCGCAGTTAATAAAGGAATCTGTAAAACATTAGCATTTTTACGCATCGTCCGTTAATCTCATTATGCGATACGATTGTTTATTAAACCGATTGCAGAGAAAGTAATGTGAACAGGCCATTCAACCGCAATATGGAAAGTACTTGGTTTACTGGACCGATGTGAATGAAGCTACGATAACAGACTGTTATTAGTCTACTTTAATAACTACTACTTGATTGTAACATTGTAGTTTAAATAGGTGTAGCACGAGCTAAAGAACACTGAAAAATGGCGCTTTTGAAGCCAGTACATTTAAATTATTCAATACTTTGTTTTATTTTGATGAATTATAAATACTGGGTTTTCAAACTGTAGGTTGCGAGTTGCGCAGTTAGATTAAAATTTTATATTATCGGGCTAAATTTAAATGGCAAATGCAGTCATCGTTTTACATTCTTACCTAGATAGGTATATGATGTGAAAAAAAATCAATCGTTTTTTTAGCATAGCAGGATTGGTCCTTTAATTTTGTTAATCCTTGCAAAACCTACAAAAATCCCAAAAAAAAAAACTAATTTAAAAATTACATTTTATATGGGGATCATCAGCGCAACTTGCAAGACACATGAAATAACTACGTAAATCTCAATTCAACGCCCCTGCCATTGTCCATGACCTTGAGTAAACAATTTGAACATTTGCGGTTACCGATCGAAGTTTACATCATCAATACACATTGTTAGATATTCAATAGGCAACTCTTTATTGATTGTAAACATGCACTAGTCAATATTCAATCAGTAATAGCTGTAGATTAGATTTTGTTATTTTTAGGTAACCCGTAGAGTGCCGGACAAACTAGTCCTTTTTTGGCAAATGTACCACATACAATCGTGCGGCGCTAAACGCCGATCGGGAGCTAAAAAAGAAAATAAAATTTGCAATATTAATATTTTATATTTTTAATTACGCCTTGTACTTATTTCAGCTGTTAATATGAAGACTAAAAACGGACGTGGCATTAACAATAATTATACTTAACTTATTATTTTTATGCGATTTAATAATAACTTAGATAACGAGTAGTTTATGCTTTAATAGGTTATTCCACATATCAATAAACCGTGCCAAGGTAAAATCAGGTGAAAATTACTTATTTTTAATTTCTCTTTACGATGGTAGCGTGCTATTTCAGCCTGAAATGCAAGCTGTTTACCTGCAATCCTTAGCTGACTTTCCAATTTACAGGAATTGTGACAGCTTTTACTTTACGATTTTGGAAACTACCGCTACCGCTAGCTTTTACTTTATTGCTTTTTCAATGCGGTGGTGCAATGCAGGAATATTTATTATTGTATGAGCCATGAAATATATGCGTAGGTATATAAAACATTTTGCACAGTTCCCAAACTTGGTAGAACTTACCAACTTAGAGTTTGAAGAGTAGGTTACTTTTTGAGTACTTACTGTAAGCTCATTTTATGCGAAGAGTCTTCGCCGAAGACATAGGTAGGCATGTAGGTAGATTAACTTTTCAAGCGTTGGTGTTGGTGTAAAAGGGGAAATGTGGTGCAGATGTTATTCTGGATTACCGTGTTCCAATTCCAGCCGCTACACCCATCACTCGTCATTTGTAAGGGGGGTTTTGCCATACGCGCCACGCTTGGCAGGCGGGTTGGCGCGCGCAGTTTTTTCTTAAGTTGATAAGAAGCCGGGATATACTGCTGCCCATCTCCCGGTATATTCCCTTAGCAGGCTCCTACTGCAACCACGGGACGATATGGTGGGGGATATGTGTGTTACCAGTTACCAGTGATGGCTTACGGCACCGAAACGTGGTCCTTCACCAATGGCCTCATCTCGAAGCTCAAAGTCGCCCAGCGTGCTATGGAAAGGGCTATGCTCGGGGTTTCTCTACGAGATCGAATCAGAAATGTAGAAATCCGTAGACGAACTAAAGTCACCGGCATAGCCCGGCGGATTATCAAGCTGAAGTGGCAATGGGCAGGCCACATAGCGCGCAGAGCGGATGGCCGATGGGGTCGAAAAGTGCTCGAGTGGAGACCACGGACTAGCAAACGAAGCGTTGGACGTCCACCCACAAGGTGGACAGACGACCTTATAAAGGTCGCCGGAAGACGCTGGATGCAGGTCGCTTCCAACCGGTACATATGGAAGTCCAAAGGGGAGGCCTATGTTCAGCAGTGGACGTCCAATGGCTGAGATGATGATGATGACCCATCGCTATAGTGAATCATCGCTTGAAATCACGCGAGATCGTAGTCAAAGGCAATCGCATAAAATAAAAAGCTAGACTTAAGTAGGTTAAGTACATAAAAGTAGATTGTCGTGAGAATTTGTGACCCAAAATCGTATTAGGTCGATAGGGTTAAAACACAGCCCAGAGCGCATAGTAATAAAATATAGCCTTCACTATTAAACATTCAAGCTTCGCTGTATCGATTAAGCCAAAACCGTCTGCAGACGAATCTAGTTCACCGAGTATTGATCTTGACATCTGAGTACAGACATCCTACGCAAAGGAATTGCTGGGCTGATTCATTCCGAGCATGTGAAAGGTATTCATCTTTATTTGAAGTGTTGAGTAAATTAATAGGTGTATGTAGAAATATGGGAAGCTTTAAAATATAGGTATATGAGTTCAGAGTAAAAGAAATTTAGAGGTACAACAAATCTTGCAGATTTCGGCAGTTTTATTCTATTCTACCTAAATAAATTCTAACTGCTACCTTGTAAATGGCTTTTCTTTACTAGATATGTAGGAAAAAATAGTTAAGCCCAAAACATATTATTAAAACGTGACGCGACGCCACGCAATGACACTCATTCGAATTTCTTTTCTTCTATTTGATTGACACTTCTGTTCAGATGTTCTTGCCCAGTCTTTTCTACTGAACTCTAAACTTTGAACAAAATTTTGTTAATTTATTTCCCTAATTTGTTGGTTAATCCATTCCAGTTTAGTAGTCCGACACGTATGATGACAGGAGACAGAGAGGAATTCAATAAAAATGTAGACACAATTAAAATTCCTAAATTTGAACATCACCAGAAATAAAACATGATCATAAATAAAATTATCGATATCATAAACAATGGAGCCGAAGACCGGGTCCATTCCATTTAGCACAACTTTTGTTGTCTGAGATATTCAAATGCTTCTCAGAAATGACTCAGTATTGCTAAAGTTTGCTCAGCAAACATTTTAAACAATGGTAGCAATGTATGCTTATTTATTTAAACACGGGTTCTGTGTTTTACTGGTTTAATACACTAAGTAAGGAGTAGGTAAAGAATTCATTTGTAGTTATTGCCTTTACTTTTGATTGATAGGACTGATTTTTTTATTCCTGTTTCCGGTCCAATTTTTTCACACTTTTTTGTGCCATAGGAGGCAAATAAGCTGACGGTTACATTTCTGATATTAAGTTAGGTTATTTTGTACCATAGACAAGAGATATATGGATATCTGTGATTTGATACATACACATAGTACCTATGTAAAGTAGTACTAGTATTACTAGCAGGATTCGTCGACCTTTCATGACTATTCATACTCTGAAGAATAACACAACCACTTAACCAATAGAACTGGGCTGAGCAAAGTCTCAATAGATTCGGAAAAAAACTGGATAAGATTTTCGAAGTCAAATACCATGAGAAAAATATTCTACGAGCCTGTATATTCTTAGTTTTTTTTTTTCATTTTTTTTTTATGGTCACAATGTGCCCATAGCCCATAGGTATCTCTACCATTTTACATTTTTTTAGGATTGACCTACGGCGTAGGTCAAACTGCGCTATTGGTCTCCAATTAAGACTTCGTTAGTAATAGCGGATAGGATGTTTTTAGATGACTGAGTAATAAAGAGATAGATTTTACTTCTTCACAGGTCATATTCTTCAAGGGTCAATGAAAGGTATAATTTATTGCAGCAGTGTTCTTACTGCAGTTAAACTGTTTCTCAACATGAAAGGTAAATAAATACACAGTGAAATAATATAATTTATTATCTTTGTCTTCTGAGGATGGGATGGGAAGCAGGAGGGATGGGAAACCTGAAACATAAAGGAATGTGTTAGTTTGTGGATGATTTAGTATGGGAAGGTCCATTTTAAAATTGCATCTATCAGCCTAACAGATTGTTCTTGATGACTATGAGAACGAACTGAAAGATGTGACTGGTCGAACTCGCAGCAAGTCTCAGATATGAAGAAGTTTTCGATTAGGCTTGGGTGGTCTGGTAGTGCGAAAATATTAATAAATCCGAACGTATTCAATTAAAAGTATTGATAAAAACTTTGGTTTATGGTCAATGGTCATAACTCTACAAAGATTGTGTTTTTTTATATTATCAGTATTTATTGTTTTCATAATATGTTCGTAGTACCTAGAGCAGATAGGCACTAGTGTCTACTCGAAAGTGTGAAAAACACACATATAAATTTATCACCTAGCTTAATTTAATTTATCAGCTCCTAATAAGTTTAAATTAAACACAGAAATTTGGGATCAGATTCGTAGTCACTGAAAATGAATGCGTATTGAAAAAAGTAACAACACAACGCGAGTAAACAAATTGATGCTTAGAAATTAAAGTTCTTAGAGTAAGAAAGGCCTCATGGCAAATTGCTTTTGAACCGTGGGTACACGTAAGTTGTGGCATTTTATGGACCCTGTAAACTATGTGGTAATTGCTAATTTTCTTGGGAATGTCGTGACAACTAAAACAGTTTTATTATGTGCGGTTTGAAATATGAAAGTTCTTTGTCACTTTCTTGGAACATACTCAAGTAGTTTGAATCTGAGCTGAACATAAGATTGTTTTGAGATACAATTTTTGAAACTACACTAGAATATCTCTGAATTTTCAATATTAGACGTGAGTTGAGCCGTTTGCGTTTTAGCTATTGTTTTGAGCATAATTTTCAACTATTATTGATGAACGTTATCCCCACGCAATAACGCTTGACCAATATTATAGTCCCAATATTGTAATTATAGAGAATAGAGGTAATCCATACAAAGTCCTGCAATTTGCATTGGAATTTGGACCGTTGCGCCATAAGAACATTGGTATTGCGTTTCAGCATATTATTTTTCAAATAAATTCAAGTGTTTAAATCTAAATATATTAAAAGGCAAAAGTGACTGACTGATTTATCAACGCACAACCTAAACCACTAGACGGATTGGGTTGAAATTTGGAACACAGATAGGTTTTATGATGTACACCTTCGCTAAGAAAGGATTGCGCCATGCAGGTAAAGCCGCGAGCACAAGCTAATATTCTATTATATTAAGTGTTTAAATCCAAACTAATCCAACTCCCATCTAGGTGAACGAACCCAAATTAGAAACATCCTCTTTAGAGAGGTAGTAATAAAAATAAACAGTAAAGCCAAATTGACATGTCACCTTTGTTTTACGATTGCACTTGTGATGAAGTGGCCTGTAAATTGGTTGGGTTGGATCACATGTGAAGATAGTTGCCGCTATTTGTGGGGAAACTGACTTTGGATCGCTTTTCTTTGAACTATGAAGTCAAAAGAGTTAGGGATTTTGACTGCCTCTACAGTTTGAAGCCGCTAAATTATTTAGTTTTTGTGCATCTTATGCTTGTGGCTTTGTTAGAAATCCGTTATTAGCGGATTTCTACGTCACAAAATCTCTATTCAAAGTAAGAAGGCGAGCAAACCGTTCTCCTACGGACACGCACATTACAGTGCTTAGTGCTTCCCAGGATTTGACAATGTAAAAGTGCACTTCACCAACGAGTACACTACTCAAGAGTCAACCTCTTATATACCTACCTAATAAGGTAGGCGTACCTATATAAGATGTTATGACCCAGATCCACATTCACATGTCACTTTTTCAACTCACTTCTGTTATAAAGTCTGAAGTCTGAACTGAGCTATAGATTAGTAAGTCAGATATTTATACAGACAATAGTGTCGAAGCAAATTGTAAAAACTGTATGTACAAAACTCTTTTATAATAGAAATTTCAGTTTAGAGGGAAAAGCAAAGTGGCATGCTTGGTTTTCAGTGGTTCCTTGGTTTCAAAAATTAACGCATACTCGGCATGTGTGTGATTATGTTATCCATGTCCATGAGTTAAACCATTGTTTGGTATTCGGAGCACATTTTCAGTTAATTAACCAGTTTCGAACGATATTTAACTGTGACCGTTACCGCGGGCATTGTCAAGAACTTTTATGGGGGTCAGTGAGAGATACGCTACTTTTGAATGGTTTGGCCCAAATTCTATATTTTTAACTATAAGTCTCAGGGTAATTAAAAAACTGTATTACTTAGTATCATAATGAAAAATTTGCCACACTGAGATTTGAACCCAGGTATCCTGATTCCTGATTTATGCCGCTCATACCCTTCAATGGCCATCCAAATAAGGCATTGTCAACTATGAATGAAAGAACAATAAATGATGCAACTATAGGTATTAGGGGTGTGTGCAACATAATATTTAAGTAGTTTCCAGTTAGGTAATTATTTAGCTACGTTACATGCAAAGAAAGTGAAAGCTTCAACTAGATACTAGGAAAACATTATGTTTTTATAGACCGTCTACATTAAGTTGCTATATGAGCTATTAGCAGTGATAATTAATTTTGCGTAATTTTATAAATTAATACTTAATTAGTACCTATTGCGTTATTATGAAGGAAGAATCCATGATTACAAACATATTAGGTATCCCTCTTCTAGGTTTCTAGGTTTAGCCTGTAATAATCGACTTCATTATCGTTAAGATCAGGCGAAATCGTGATGGGTGGTGTGAAACTTCTCTTCCCCAACTGCGGAGGGGTCCTCCTGTCAGTGAAGAGTGACGATCAAATTATGCCGTCGGGGCCGCGGAAGAGTAGGTACCTCGGCGTACCGCTGTGCTGCCAAGGCATTATGGGCCCGTTTTTTTTTAAGTGGGTCCTGTCGCCCATATTCGACGAGGAAGTCCCACATACCGCCCTATGTGATCTCTCGGCGTAGGATGACGAAGCATAACGCATTTTTTTTGGGTAAACAAGGCGAAATTTTGGTCAAAGGCTAATCTAAAAATACATTTAAAATCAATTTTGTTTTTGTCAATATTAAGTTATTTTCTGAAGATGTCATCAAGATAAGCCATAACCGGACACTAAAAAAAACGTATTCGCATTTGAATCGCTCAATTCAAAACAAGTTCAAGAGCATAATATGCTTCAATTCTCAACGAACCGGTATTTCGGAGACCGGTTCCCTAGATTTCTGTGGAATTACATTTTTACGACTTTCTCATGAATTTTATATGGAACTAGTCTGAATTTTAAATGTCAGTTGGTATCATCTCGGCATATTTGATATTAAAAGTTTAGGTAGGTATCTACTACAATCCGACGACACTTCTTTTTAACGTACACTTTTTTTTTACCCAGAAAAAATGCGTTACGTTATGTGGGACTTCCCCACCGAAGATGCGCGCGGCGGGGATACCCACTATAAACCTGGGGTGTTCCTGCGGGACGCCATAATGCCGGGGCAGCGGGTACGCCGAAGCACTCATCCGCGGTTTTTAATATTTTTACCGATTATTCAAAGACGTCTGAATTGATTTGCAAAATTCTTATTAATTTACGCGTACCTACTCTCTATAGGTATTAGGTACCACGTAGGTGTTATTATCTTACTAATATTATAAACGTGAAAGTTTGTAAGAATGGATGTCTGGATGTCAGGATGTTTTTTACTCTTTCACGCCTAAACGGGTGAACCGACTGAGCTGAATTTTTTTTATAGAGATAGCTTAGACCCTGGAATGACACATAGGCTACATAAGTACTGCGGGTAAACCCGCTAGGCGCAGCTAGTATTACTATATAAAGGTAAAGGTAACCTATGTATTGTTACTGCGAAATTAGCCTATGTAAAACTGTGCCAAGTGGTTTTACCTATCTTTTTATGAACGTAAATTCCAGAAAAAAGGGAGTAAAATCCCTCCCTGACATGGGTACCTACTGATAACTATTTAAATAGGTAGAGTCTAAGCTACCGAGGCGCGGGAAAGTCTCTTTTCGTAGTTCAAGTATCGAAGTAGGTACCTATAGGCACTGGCGGATCCAGGAATTGGTGGGGGGGGGGCAAGGTGCAGACGGGCAAAAATATTATCTGGGGGCACGGTAGTGCCCCCGCCAAGTCGAGCGCGAAGCAAGCACTGCCGTACCATCCTTTACAGGAACCATTTCGCCGCATTTTCAGGCCCCTATTTGAGAACCTCTGGATAAAACCAGAACACAGAAATTTTCGTCATCCAGTAAGCTATAACTACATACTTAAAATCCAAAATTTCAAGTCTGTAGGTCATTAAGTTCTGAAGTTAAGCGAAAGCAAAGTTTCGCATTTTCGACACTCACTCACTCACTCATGATCATCAAAATAGAACTAGTACCTACTTCCCATAAACTCAGAGAGCTGAAATTTGGTATATACTTAGAATTTATTGTATAAGCCATAGGAAAACTAAAAAAACATGCAATTTCGGTCTCGTTTTCGAGATAATTTATCTGCATAAATAACTTTGTAATCTCATATAAATGTATAGGATTACAAAGTTACATTTGCAGTCAATGGTTAAAATTGTATAAAGCTTTTATTTACTTTCGCCTGTCTGCCTGTCGGCCTTATAGTAACCTTATAATATAGCGTTTCTACAAAAAGAAGTGAAATCCCACCAAAAACATTCTGTAAAAAACTAGCCAAGTCTCGATGGAGCTGCTTGTTTATCTCTAAAAAATAATGAAATCTAGACAAAGTCGTGCCAAGTCTAAGATTTCTTACTGCGATTTCTTTATTATTATAGTTAATGTTGTGTGACTTGGCCGTTGAAGGGTACACAAGGGTACAAAACCAGATGCTTCATGACACTTGGATCGCCTAAACATAAGTATTATTGAAATACGCAGCTTTATCAAGCCTACAATTGACTGGTTATTCAATCAACGTTTTCCAAGTGGCAATTTTCTATCATGAATGGTTAGCGGACAGATTGGTGCAATGGTGTCATGGAGCACCTGGTACAATACCCTTGTCTACCTTTCAACGGCCAAGTCACACAACATTAACTATAATCATAAAGAAATCGCAGTAAGAAATCTTAGACTTGGCACGACTTTGTCTAGATTTCATTATTTTTTAGAGATAAACAAGCAGCTCCATCGAGACTTGGCTAGTTTTTTACAGAATGTTTTTGGTGGGATAATTTTTACTACGAAAAGTGTGTGTTTAGCTCACTCTGAACAGTTAGAAAGTTCAAATATCCTTAATAATAAGTACGCGAGCAGCATTCTGCGAGCGCCGAGAAAAAAATTATAATTTTGACCATGAAATATGTGCAAAATTCGTACCTTTACAATGCTTCTGGGGGGGCCTTGGCCCCCTGCCCGTCCCCCTAAATCCGCCTATGTCTATAGGTATACTAGGGTAACTGCCTACCAAACACACAAATTTTTGCTTATTTATTGTAGTGTGAATAATGAATGCCTTGCGCCCGCGCAGGATGTTAAATAGTTGGTCCTTTAATCTGGAGATTTATTTTCAGAACAAAGAAGCTATTGTATTTTCAGGGAATAAAAGCACATTGTAACGAAAGAGATAGACATAGTTTACATAATAAGTTAAAGCGAGACGGCTACAATAGCTTTAGGTATAGGTAGGTAGGTACCTATCTACTTTATTACTAAGCACAAAGGAAACGTGGAATTGAGAAACCAATTCATTAAAATGAACGACTTTTGAGACCTAATTTATTGCCAACATAAAAACTAAAAAGGTCAACTGTGGAACTTCCGGTAGTTGATAGTCAAATCAACTACTTATTAGAAGCTTTATAGAAAAATATTTTTTGTCTTTCGCAGCACGTTTTTTATTTAAATTCATGATTGACAAGGTTTGGTGCAGTTCCAGCAGTAGAAAAGTGATAACGCGCCAAAAGATGTTACACATAGGTTGTAGATTCTGTAAGAAGACAAAGAGAGCGCGTAGCAAGATGGCAGGTAATTTTAGGGTTTTAAAAACTTTTTAATAAAAAACCTCACTTGTATCTTACTAAAAGACTACACAAATAGCCGCATTTATAATATTGGAAGGATAGTCTCAAGCATCTTCATTTTTTATTCATTCATTCATCTTACACGATTCAACGTCGATCTGCACTTTCCATCAGGTGGGATGTGGTCAAACGTATATATTTAGTACCTATATAAAAATATAACGTAAATTAATTGATTTTTAGACAGTTTATTCTCAAATCTTTATCAAATCATAAACAGAGTTTGTTGGCCCCGTCCAATTGATAATATTCATTCGCATTCGCACCGCGAGCCGGGTGATTCACCAGGAAATTCTTCGCGAAACACGTAGCCAATGAGTGCTAGCTTTATCTATGACTGTACTATTTCTAAATAGTTTTTTTGTATCTTGGGTACGCTTATTTACAACATCCTGTAGATTTTTTGCAATATTTGCTACGCTCGACGGTAAAATACGTTGTGATCATCAATATCTATTTAATTAGTCCAGTGGGCTATTGACTTATCGCACGCGGCAAATTAATAATTTCTCTTTTTTTTTTTTAATTCATTATAGGTTAGCCTTTGACCACGATCTCGCGTCATGTAAGCGATGATGCAGCCGAAGAATGCCACAATTTCATTATTTTCCTAACCAAAGTCATTGTGTCAAGCATTAGAGGGTCTATTGGCTATTGCCAAACGACTTGTAACTGGAATCCATAGACAAAATTGCGTACATTACTTGCTTAAACCTCCTCATTAATATGAGTACAATAACAAACGCAGCAATGTACATTGAAGTTGTCATCAATCGTAGTTGGTGAGAATTTGCCAATAGGCCCTGTGGCGTTAATTGAAATAAAATATAGGGCAAAGACGTGACGTGGACGCCGATTGTCGATGTGAGAAACCCTTTTATACTCTAAGACCGTCCATATAATAGCCAGTTATCGCGAAGGGATATGCCCTATTAGTGAAGCACTATCGGGCGTACGATAACAGTAACTGTTCACAGCTGCTGTCACACCTTGCAATATCGCTAATGCATTGCATCGCGTGCTGAATGCTGAAATGCGACCTAGGTATGCAATTCTTCCGCTTAGGTTATGGTATGTGACGTAACGCGAAACTTCCGATTGTCAATGTCATGAGTCATGGGCAGTCATTTGTTTTTTTTGTTGTCCCACAGTAACTTTACTGATTTGTACAATAATTTATAATAGGTAAATATTAGCTACCGAAGCACATCACTTTGCAGTGATGTGCTTCGGTAGGAGGACACTGTAGCTAGTGAAATTGCCTAATGGGCTGAAGAGTCTTATAACATCTTAAGTTTTTGACAGAGCGAAATAGCAAAATATAATATTTGTACGGAGAGGGTAAGAGGGCGCTGTAGCTAGTGAAATTACTAGGCTGAAGAGTGAAGAGTTTTACAACATCTTAAGTTTAATACGGAGCGAAGTTGCAATTAAATTTGTACGAAGACTAAAGGCTATAAAAGGCTTTCTACTTATGTCAGTTCCAAATTGTTTAGTAACTTTTTCTTTACGAAATTGACGCTTCGCGCGTGCATTTGAAGAACGCCGGCTTTAGAAACAATGCATGGGAAAGAAATATCTTGCAATTCATTGCACCCGTGTTCTAAGAAAGCAGATGGTCCGCCGGCAGGTGGGACTTACTACCGCTATGCGGAAATAATAACAATAAATAAAGTTTCAAGGGTTGGTTCGTTGGTTCCTTTTCTTATTTTAATTTGAACTTCGCCTTACAAAGGGCAATAGCATATAGGTATTACTAGCTGTGCCCAGCGGTTTTACTGTACTGTAGCCTGTGTTATTCGAGAAGCTATTATATCTCTGTACCAAATTTCAGCTCATCGGTCGCGTTAGCTATGTTATGCGTACAGTAACTAACATTCTAACGCGTGACTAATTTTGATTTGCCTCTGCATGCAAACCTGTCAATGATCGCTCTCTTTTTCTATCGTGTAAAATATTGTTTTTTGTCTAGCTTGGCTTCGTTTCTCTATAGGGCAGTAGTAGCGTTGGCTTTTATAATAGGGCTATTCCCTGAATCAGTAACGAGTAGCGATCACCGGCGCAAAAATATGAGTTACGTGAAAAACACGTTTTTACTTTTTACACGTTTTTAGCAATGGATGAGGAAATTGTAAGGGTAAATGCGTAAATTAAACTGGTAGGCGTGGGTAGACATTTATTTATTCCGAATTATTTGTGAATCGCGTGTTAAAAGAAGCTAGGTATTTTTATCTGGGGTCGATGTGGAACGAAATATCGTTGATAGGTGCAATTTAATGGTACACATAGGCGAGAAAATGGTCGCGATGCGGGATGGAATTTTTGTAATGTTCGAATTTGTACGTAACCTGTCACAAATAAAGCGAATGGAGGCAGGAACAAAATGAAGATCGCGACCGCTTTACCGCTCCGTTCCGCCTCTGTCCATCATCAGCATAGAGTGAGACTATTCAGTTTATTGATTTCCATATCCTATGGTGGAGTTTAATTTACGAAAAGAATTAGCATTTACCTACGTATCTTTTAGTACGTATGCACTTAGTATACAAACAGATAGTTACCTAACCTATCGTAATTTAGGTAAATTTATATAGACAGCTTTGTTTTAACCTAGAAAATGTGCGAGTGGGTGGTTCCCATTTACCCGTCCAGGTTTATTCGTCGGGAAGTTTATGGAACTGTCAGGTCAATGGCCCTTTCGTCTTTTCTATGAGTAGGCAAACGACTACTTCCGGTGAGTGTTTTGACTTTTGACGTAAGAAAGGAACTCGATTGACCTAAATATTTTTTGTAGTGTTTGATGTCTTTTTAAAACCTTATAGTTAACTTGCAATGTAATAGGTACCCACCAGTGGCATAAAAAAAATACAACATATATTTTTTGTGCGTCGCGTCGTTCCGTTTGTTTAATCTATAGACTCAACCGTTGCATCGCCGTGCATTATTTTTTTATACTTTCGCGGTCACGACTAAAAAATAAAACGATAATAATTTTTTAACGAGCCTAGGCGTCGCGTTGTGTCATGGGAAAGTCGCACGCTTGGGGTTATTCGTGGTCGTGGTTATTCCACGCAGCTGAATGCCGAACTGTGTGATGCCTTGATTTAAAAAAAAACACGAATTCAACTTTGAAATTCGAATTTGACAACTACCTAATTTAAAATTAAATAAAAAAATTGACGCCCTTGAACTTCGAATCTGATATCTAGGTCAAAATTTAAGTCAAACGAGCATCTTTTATTTTTTTCGACCAGGTAGAGGTACGAGGTACCTACCTACCTACTTATTAAAATAATTATTAATCGAGGTAAACTGTTAAGCACATTGATAACATGCAATCGTAGAAAATGAAAACAACGCAGATTTCAGTAGGTAGGTATGAAACACGCAACAAAAACCACTGAATAGGCGAACTGTTTATCTAGGCACTGTAAACATCTAGGTACATTAGAGACATAATGAGTAGTGCCACGCACATTTTATCAGGTTTTCAGCACTGTAATCTCCACAGCTCACTATCACTGTAGTTACGATAGCGTAACCTGATTACCACAAAAAACAATGTAAATTACTGTAAAGAGCCTTGAGTTTTTCGTGACGTAAAACGCGTCCTTACAAAGAGGTTCCAAACTTTAGGTCTTATTACAAGGGTAATTTTACCTGCTATCCTCAATACAGCACGGTCGGCCGGGTCCAACTGCAGAATGGACAAAGGCTTGTCCTTTGCCCATTCTTTCAAGCTGAAGTCGTTTTCAAATTCCATTTTTCTGTCATCCAAAACACGAAGTCTTGCACGAACTCTCGCACATAATTGAATGGATTCACGCGCACAACACTATCGTCGAATACCGCACAACACGAACATTATATCAAATATATTACAACACTATTCAAAAGTAAACAAAAACGTATCGTTCATTGTAAAATGAAAATCGATAAACGCCGAGACGGCAAGTGCGTATCCAATGTCAGGTACACCGAGTTAATACACTGTTGTTTATGCACAAAAACAATTATAACTAAGCTTTAACCAAAACAAATGAATATGCAACAGTAAAATACAGGTAATGATGAGGACGGACTGATAACAAACAGTTTTTAGGTTATCAATGCAATGTTTGTCATACACCGAGCCGGCGGGCAGACATGATGCGACTGAATAGTTCACTAATGTGCCGCGCCATGTCGTTGTTATCGCTCAGCTGTTTTGGCGCATGAGCCCGTGAATGATTACCCTACCAAATGAAGATTTCACGAAATTGCACTTCCAGCGTTGTAACTATTGTGTATCCAATTTAGTCGCGTAATAACATTTTCCACGACTCACCCTGCCATCTATTGGCCACTTGTAGAACTAGACTGTTAGTGGTACAAAAAAATTACAATAGATGGCAGGACTATCGTCGAAGGTTGCCATTGTTAATTTTTAAAAACTACTGAACAAAGTTTTTTTTATATTTTGTTGATCCTATTCCTGTACATAGGTACAGGACGAAAAGTCGTAATACATATAATATTGTTTATAAGAGTAATTTATTCTTTATTAGTGCAAGGATGTAACAATTCCTGAACATTTGTTATAACGACGATTAATAACATCAGATCTAATAAATAAAGTTAGTTTACTCAATAGGGATGTTGACACATGTTACGAATTCATATAAAGTTATGTTTTTCACATAAAAGACAGTATTTAAAAACCTACAATCACATTTTAAGGATCTATTTACAAGCCAAAATGGAATAAAATCAATTTAAATTTTAATAATTTTTACTTATTATTACGCGAATGCGAACGCCAATCAGGGCGCGTGACGTCACACCACTGGCATGTACTTACGCTTCCTAAGCAATGTTCCTGATTTCGACACATTTTAATTATTCATAACTTAAAAACTACTAAACCGATCTTGATGCAACTTATAACTTATACTGTGCCCTAAGTTGGTCTAAATTTAAGCAAAAAAGTCAATAACCAAAATGGATCTTATATTTTCAGAGAGACATTTTAGTTATTGACTTTATTTAAATAATTTATTTAATATAATATTATGTACTACTTTACAATTATTAATATTAAAAAGAATCTCTGTCAATCTAAATACTAATATAAATATTTAGTTTTCAAATGAAGCACCCATAGTAAGCCCATTTGATAAACCACAAATGAAGCACCCATAGTAAGCCCATTTGATAAACCACAAATGAAGCACTCATAGTAAGCCTATTTGATAAACCACAAATGAAGCCCATTTAGTTTTCAAATGAAGCACCCATAGTAAGCCCATTTGATAAACCACAAATGAAGTATTTAAAAACTTAACGGACTTACTATGAGTGCTTCATTTGTGGTTTATCAAATGGGCTTACTATGGGTGCTTCATTTGAAAACTAAATGGGCTTCATTTGTGGTTTATCAAATAGGCTTACTATGAGTGCTTCATTTGTGGTTTATCAAATGGGCTTACTATGGGTGCTTCATTTGTGGTTTATCAAATGGGCTTACTATGGGTGCTTCATTTGAAAACTAAATGGGCTTCATTTGTGGTTTATCAAATAGGCTTACTATGAGTGCTTCATTTGTGGTTTATCAAATGGGCTTACTATGAGTGCTTTATTTGTGGTTTATCAAATGGGCTTACTATGAGTGCTTTTTTTGAAAACTAAATGGGCTTACTATGGGTGCTTCATTTGAAAACTAAATGGGCTTACTATAATTTTTTTTTAATCAAAAGAAATTTGTCAAATACTAACTTCACCGAAAACCGAACCGAATAAGAAACCGTTTCACAAAATGAGCCGAACATCTCCTACATGTTTCTGGTGTTAGGGTACCTAATGTAGTAAGCTTATATAAGTGAATTTAGTTTTTAAAAGTTAGTTAAAATTAGAGCAATTATATTATAAACAAGTTTTATCGGTAATAACTGTGCCGCGGGTAACACCGCGGGTCGCAGCTAGTACTAATATAAATGGAAATAGTGCCTGTGACTGATCTTTCAACGCTTAGCTCAAACCGCTGAACAGATTGAGTTGGAATTTGTAACACTGCTAAGTTTTATGACGTCGACCTCCACTAAGAAAAAAATTAACCGCGTGCGCTGAGCCGCAAGCATATGTAAGCTAGTTGTTAGTTGTTATAACATTAGACTATTAGGGATTTACCTTATCACTGGCGGATCCAGGATTTGGTCTCTAAAATATTATAAATTTTACTACGAAAAGTGTGTATAGCTCGCTCTGAACAGTTAGAAAGTTTAAATATCCTTAATAATAAGTGCCGAGAAAATAATTATAATCTTGACCATGACATATGTGCAAAATTCGTACCTCTACAATGCTTCTGGGGGGGCCTTGGCCCCCTGGCCCCTATATCCGCCTATGTACCTTATTATGTTACCTTACAGGGCACTGGCGATATTCTGAACGTCCACCGGCCGCTACGACTGATTCTGATTGTAAGCAGGCCAAACGCCCCAATATTTTTTCTACCAAAGTAGTAATTATGAAAAAGTGGCAATACTGGTAGCCATGGCAACGAAACTGTCAATGTCAAACAAACATTGCCTCGGTTTTGTTTACCATTTTCAATTTTCTAATATATAAATGTTTCCAAAGGCCGAAAGATTTATTTAATTAATACCTATATCTCATCTAATTGAATAGAAATTTATGGAAATATAAACGCCTATAATTTTTGTAACGTTGTCCACAAAAGTTTGGATTGTGCATGTGATTAACCGCGTTTAAAGTTGCCAAAAGTTTAGTCGATAAAGGTACCCAAAAATGGGTTGATTTGGGTGAATGATGGGTTCACGCGAACTGATGACCTAGTTAACAGTAATTCCCTTTGTTTTGTGACCCAATAAACCACAAATTGTCTTGGAAAGTCACGAAACACTTCAGAACTTTAATGGTGAACAAAGGACAAAGACAGTGTTTCGAAGACTGTGGTGTAATTTTTCAACAAAATGAAGAAAATAAATTGTTTATCTGCTTATGAGTATGGAAGTTGATTATGGATGAATTCTCACCTAAGGTAAAGTTATTTATTTTAAATTTTCATTCAGAACAAGTAAATTTAAACTGGCTTTACACCCTTTCTCAATACGTTTTTTTTTATTATCTAGAGTACATCAATTAGCTACACTCTATTTAAAATACGATCTAGCCTTAACTTAGGCTAATAAGTAATTTACATCTAACTTAAACTACTACATAGACTAAAACTAAGAAACCATTATCACACTTTTCTTATTGTCTATAATATTGGGGAAGACACTTTGTTCATGTGTTCTTTATGCAAATAAAATGCATAATGTATGAACTTCAAAATTGCTTGTCAAATTTCCATAAACCACGTGAAATAAAAAAATATATCCAATCAGTCCAGGCTTCTTCCAGGTACCAAATTGATGAAAATTTGTGTAATAGATATTTCAAAAAAATACTTTACACAAATTATATAGGTAGCATGTCGTAAAATCCATTAATTTCTTAAGTTCATTCCTATATAAAAAGTTCATATTTAACTTTATAGATACCTCAGAGAAACTTTCCCACATTTCCAGTAAAGTGCACCCTTTCTGGAAACTTCTCGTCTGAACACAAGTTATTTGACGTGACATTGTTCAAGAGGGCCACGCGGCAGAATATTCTAGAACAAGTGATGAAGAAGACGGAGTCAGCAATGGATAGAGAAGAGAATGTGCTTTATGAAGACCCGAGGGATGTTATTGGTAAAGATTTTTTTCTTTTTACGTTAAGGACATTTTCTTATACTAAAAGAAAAGAAAGAAACATTTATTCGACAGCTAAAGCATAAAAACAAGACAATTACAATAATAATGAAGCACAAGACAATTACAATAATAATGAAGCACAAGAACATCCATTAAGCCGCCGAATAGGAACTACCTCAGCGTTATGCTCTCAACTGCCTCAGCACTGGTATTCTGGTAGCCCCCATCAGTATGAAGTTATCTCTTAAAGAAAGTTAAAACGATTTATGTATAAATTTGTTTTGGAGTAGCATTTAGTGCTACATAACTCTTGTTTGCTGTGCTTCGGTAGGAGGGCACTGTAGTTAGTGAAATTACTGGGCTGAAGAGTCTTAACATCTTATAACTCTCAAGTAGCGTTGGCGCATTGCACCCAGGTAGCACTGTACTAATTATGGGCAGCGTTATCTCTTACCATCAGGAGAGTGTCTTGCTCGTCTTCTTACTTTGTTGTAAAAAAAAAACTCTTTAATTCTTGTAACTTAGACTAGTACTGATTGTACCTTCTCTGTTTGCGTACCTTAAATAAAATAAATATTTGTAGAGAAACCCAGTAAACCACCTCGCAAGCGCAACATCCAGGCGCTAGCAGTCTCGTCTCCACGACCAAGCAACGAGCATAAATCATTGCTAAAGGACCAGAAGCGAAAGCTCACTAGGAAATATGAGAGCTTGATCAACTCTCTCATGGACCGGTGCGAGGAGAATATTGTTGTGGTAAGAGTTTTCTTTTAAAAGCTTTTATTTACTTTTACCTGTCTGTTGTCTGTCTGTCTGTATGTAATCAAATCTCGTAAGTTAATTTGACCCACTTCCCGGTTTCCGATTGAGCTGAAATTTTGCAAACATGTTTAAATCAGATGACAATGTAATATTATTATGACATTGAGCTGATCTGATGATGGGCTGTAATTTATATATAATATAATTTTTAGATATCAGAAAAAGACTCCCACATAACCAAACTGAAAGAGAAACTCCGTACAGTGTTAGAGTACAACAAATTATTCTCCGAAGAGAATGACCAACTGAGGCAACAGTATGACACGCTGGTCAAATATGTGGAGGAGTGCAAGAGTGCTGTAAGAGAAGAGAGGGAGAGGTGTCGAGTGTTGGAGGGCAGAAAGAGGGAGTTGGAGGAGAGAGTGAGCAAGTTTGAACTGCCTGATAGAGGTAAGTCACAATTTTCTGCTGTTTATTACTACTTTCTTAGCGCAAAGTTTGTAATTGCTCACAAATTAAACTGGTAACATATTAATGTTGTATAGAATCTCTCACAAAAGCAAATATTTTATATATAGCAGCTTTCTTTTCTTATTCTAAACAGTCTTGTTTTATTGAAATTTGGTAAGTTCAGACCCTAAGTCAACATATAGGTAGGTAGTCTCAATTGTTCATTATTAGGAGAGTATGACCAACTGAGGCAACAGTATGACACGCTGGTCAAATATGTGGAGGAGTGCAAGAGTGCTGTAAGAGAAGAGAGGGAGAGGTGTCGAGTGTTGGAGGGCAGGAAGAGGGAGTTGGAGGAGAGAGTCAGCAAGTTTGAACTGCCTGATAGAGGTAAGTCACAATTTTCTGCTGTTTATTACACGTTTCTTAGCGCAAAGCTTGCAATTGCTTACTACTAAGACTGATAACCTATGTATTATACTATTTTGTTGGATCTACCACAAAATTGGGTATTTTTTATATATAGCAAGCAACTCTATTGAAATTTGGTATGTAATTCGTTTAGACCATAAATCGACACAGGTAGTCTCAATTGGTCATGCTTAGGAGAGTATGACCAACTGAGGCAACAGTATGACACGCTGGTCAAATATGTGGAGCAGTGCAAGAGTGCTGTAAGGGCTTGTTCACGTGTACGCGCGGGCGCGGGCGCGGGCGCGAAATGTCAAACATATGACGTGCTATGAAGGTGTTCACGTACAACGCACGTGCGGTGTAAGCAAAGTCTGTCGAGCCCGCGCCCGCGCCCGCGCCCGCGCCCGCTTGTTATAGCGTGAACAAGCACTTAGAAAAGAGAGGGAGAGGTGTCGAGTGTTGGAGGGCAGAAAGAGGGAGTTGGAGGAAAGAGTGAGCAAGTTTAGATTATTGGCTTACTGTAATAAATATCCATCCCAAAACATCCCAAGGGAATCTACAATATCACATATTAAAAGTGTTTTCAGTTTGTTACTGTAAATGACAACAAAGTAATTTTAGAAATAGTAAATAAATAATTATATTTATACTCGTAAAACTGGAAACGCTTTTAAAATGTGTGCAATAATATGCAGGGCTGGTCTTAAGGAATTTATAATAAATTAATGCTATGAATTTATATTTCAAAATTGGTCAAATAGTGCGAGCGAGAGAGCTTTACTCAATAGGTATAAACGCTCTTAATGTATTTTTACAAGCTTTATATTACTTTCACCTGTCTGTTGTCTGTCTGTCTGTCTGTCTGTCTGTAATCAAATCTTACGAGTTTAATTTGACCCACTTCCCGGTTTCCAATTGAGCTGAAAATTTGCATGCGTGTGTAAATCGGATGACAATGCAATATTTTTATGACATCGAGCTGATCTGATGATGGAGCTGGAAGGTGGCCATAGGAACTATGTCATAAAACAACGCAACCCCATCGAGTTTGGGCTCATTTGATTCGTCTTGACTAGTACTTTATGATGCAAGATAATAATAATAAATAAAGCTTGTTTTTAAAAAGTATTTTTAAAATTTCACTTGTTTCAGATTGCGAACCGCCTTCCCTAGTTCCTTTAGTGGAGGTGTGTATGAGTTGCAACAGTCGACAAATAGTGCTCAATCAAGCGCGGGATCATTGCTCTCGACTGCAGAAGGATATGGTCGCCATGAAGGATGTACTTTACAGGTAAATTGATGGTCCCAGCATTAAATAATAAATAAATATTTCAGGACATTACACACAGCGCCACCTAACCCCAAGCTAAGCAACTTAATGCTTGTGTTATGGTGGTTAGGTTAACGGATATAATGCTGTAGACAAGGGCGGATCCATTTGGTTCTTTGAGGGGCAAGGTGCAGACAGGCAAAAATATTATAATTTTTACTACGAAACGTGTATGTTTAGCTCGCTCTGAACAGTTAGAAAGTTCAAATACCCTTAATAATAAGTGCCGCCGAGAAAAAAAAAAAAAAATCTTAACCATTAAATATGTGCAAAATTCGTAACTCTACAATGCTTATGGGGCTTGGCCCCCTGCCCCGAAAACATAGTAGAACCTGCAATATTATAAACGTGAAAGTTTGTAAGAATGTATGGATGTCTGGATGTATGTTTGTTACTCTTTCACGCCTAAACGGGGGATTGATTGAGCTGAAATTTGGTATAGATATAGCTTAGACCCTGGATTTACACATAGGCTTACAGTACAGCGGGTAAAACCGCTAGCTTTTCGAGGTGTTTCTCTCTAAATATAAAATTGTTTTTTAAATGTAATAAGTATTAAATTTTTAGTAATTTTAAGTCAATAAAATAAACAAAAAATCTCACAAATTGCGCAAATATTAATATACTATTTCTAATAATATAGTACTTATCCTTGATTTTAACATATTTATTTTTAGGAAGCAGAAATTTTTTAATTATAATATAGTTGTAATAAAAAGCTCTTTAGCAACTAATAGCTATTTTCGTGGCTGTTGACACAAGCCCGGCTAGCTCAGTCGGTAGAGCATGAGACTCTTAATCTCAGGGTCGTGGGTTCGAGCCCCACGTTGGGCGGAAGCTTTTTTGCGTCCAGACTTTAAATAAAATTCCTAGTACGTATGTACTTTGGTCACATGGTATAGAAAAAAGTCGAAGGAGAACATAGCAAGCTAGCTTTATGCTAAAAAAATGATTCACAAAAAACGTTTTAGAAACATTTTAGAAACGCAACTTTTTAATAAAGCTTTGGTACAAAATTTACCTTTTCCCTTCTTTTAGTTCAGACTTTTTGAGCTTCGATAGATATTATTAAATATCTGTTCCATTACAAGTAAATCTATTTTATTCTATTTTATTCAACCGACGAAAAAAAAACGGTGTTGGTTTAGGGGGCGTCCATAAATTACGTGAGATGTTTAAGGGGGGGAGGGGGTCGATTCAAATCTCAGCTAATCTTACGTTGGAGAGAGGGGGGTCTCGGCAAATATCACGCAATTTTTTTTCTGATTGAAACAAAAAAAATATATATTATTTTGGTCTATTTATGGTTTTAACTAGTCGTAAATAAAAGCACGAAGCAATTTTTTTTTCTTTTTATAATAACAATCCAACGTGTTTACGTAAGAAACCCACATTTTGAAAAATCTCACGTGAGATTGGGGGATGGGGGAGGGGGTTGAATAAAATCTCACAACATCTCACCAGGGGGGGAGGGAGGGACAGAAAATTAAAAAAAAACACCTCACGTAATTTATGGACGCCCCCTTACAAGTCGACGCGTTTTTTTTATGTATGACCACACATGACTTTTTACAGAGTAGTCCGGTTTAGAAAATTCTTTTTTTATTGGAAGGGGTATACACCGAGGGTATCCCATATAAATTTGGAAAAAAATCAATCCTTAGGGCAGAAAATAGGGGGATTATTTTTTTTTTCCTTTCAGTGTTTTCACTGGTTTAGTTTTTTGCTAAAAAGCTTTATTATGCATCATAAATATTTGGTCACTGAGAAAATAGTAAATAAGTAGGTACCTACTACTTTTTTTTTTTGAGGAGGGGAAAATGCACGTTATGAATGTAAGAAAACAATGTAAGAAAACACAAATTCACATGTTTCTAAAATAACTACTAATAAATATTCTTTTATGTATCATTAACAGTGGTCGCACATCTATACGCAATCCGCATCGACTGCGCCGAAAGAATTTTTGTATAGGAAAGCTTCCTCCGATTTGATTCAGAAGATTTCGCTCCGGCAAGTGTGCGAGGTTTCATGACATTTCATATAAAAAATCAAAATTCTATTCCTTCGGCGCGGTCGATGCAGATATAATATGTGCTTTCATCATAATAATAGTCAGGTATCTAAAATGTTTAAATTTTTGTTTTGATTTTTGATATCCCAGGTTTAGCCGCAACATAATATATCTAATCATAAAACCATTTAAATAAGAATTACTTATCCAATAAATAAGCATAATTTCCACCTTAATAAAAATGTAGAGGCTTAAGAGCTTGTAAAATAGTTGAATGTTATTAGGAGGACAAATAAGTTTCCGCCGTTTTTTAACACAAATTAAATATTTATTATAGAAGAACGGTAATATAAAATTATTTCAATTATTAGCAAGTTCTTTTTGTGTTTGTGATGAATCTTCCTCCAATAATTCCTCCAATTCTGCATCATCGTAAATGTTTGGCCTTCCACTGCGATCTTTGTCTTCTACGTCGAAATCACCGTTTTTAAACTTTTGAAACCACTCTCGACACGTTCTCCCACTCAAAGCACCCTCACCATATGCTTCTACGAGCAATTGATGCGCCTCAGCAGCAGATTTCTTTAAATTAAAAAATTTAACTAATAATTTCCCGCAAATGACGCTTACTTGGCTCAAATTTTGACATTTACAACTTATAAATATTATATTTTACCAATATAAAATCAATAATATTAATAGGTTATGTTGTTTGTGAATGTCCAAACTATTTTTTAAGCCGGTTATCATCTGCGAAAGCTAACCGAAACTCAGTGCCGTGCCATCTACAATAAAACGGCGGAAACTTATTTGTACACCTAATATTATATCATGATTATGTGTACCACTAGGATTACATTTACACTAGTGATTGTATGTTTGTATTTTTATAAGTTTATATATAAAGATCTTTTGAAATGAAATAAATGAATATATATAATAATATTTTCAGACTAAACGTCCAACTGTCTCGATACCAAGAGAAGTTGCGTACTAACATACACAACATGGCGGACGGGAAGGAACACAAAACTGATGGCTTGGACTCGCTCATCACGGCTAGCTTGGGGTATAAACTGCCAGGTAACATTTACTATATAATAACTTCTCTACACTTCCCTAAGCCCACCAATTCACACATACCACTACCCACCACTCAACTCCACCATCTTCCACCCTCCTCCACCCTCCTCCACCTCCACTCTTATTTTCTTATCACTCTATCTTTTTTTTATATAATAGTTGACAAACAAGCAGACGGCCCACCTGATGGTGAGTGGCTACCATCGCCTATGGATACCTGCAATATACGTTGCTGGTACGTTGTCTACCTTTCAACACTCTGTTCACTTGCCTTTTGAAGAGTCCCATGTTAAAGCTCATCGGAAATACCGCGGGCGGAAGCTCATTCCACAATTTGCAGGTGTACGGCAAGAAGGAGCGACTGAATCGCACAGTGCGAGAATGCCAAGCATCAATCCATCCACATATTACTCCATCCATCTTCTCCATTCTTTTCCATTTGTCCGTACGAATACGTACGTATTTCTTACCGTCAGGAGAGCGTCTTGCTCATCTTCTCACTTTGCATAAAATATAATATCTTATCTAGCTGCGCCCAGCGGTTTTACCCGCAATACTTATGTAGCCTATGTGGTATTCCAGGGTTATCTCTATACAAAATTTCAGCTCAATCGGTCCACCCGTTGAGACGTGAAAGAGTAACAAACATCCTGACATCCAGACATCCATTCTTACAAACTTTCACGTTTGTAATGTTAGTAAGATTTTTTTTTATGCGATGAAGTAGAAGACGAGCAAGACGCTCTCCTGATGTTAAAAGATAACGCAGCCCATAATCGGAACAGTGCTACTTAGGATTTCACAATAATGTGAAATTCTAGGAGCACTGCACCAACGCTTACTCAAGAGTCATAAGATGTTAAGACTCTTTAGCCCAGTAATTTCACTAGCTACAGTGCCCTCCTACCGAAGCTTAGCAATGTTTGTACATCACTGCTCAGGCGGTAGAATAACTGGCACTGTTGGGTATCCACCTAGACGACCTCTAGCAAAGGAAGTCTACCCCCGGTATCTATATATGTCTCAAATCTTTTTAATGATCATTAATATTATTTCCAGACACTCCAGAAGACATCCATTCAGCTAAGACAGGCACAGAGGAACACACAAACACGGCGAGATTGGTCGATCTGTCTGGTCTACTCAGCGCTCAAGCTTTAGGTAAATTACTAATATTATAAACGTAAAAGTTTGTAATAATGGATGTCTGGATGGATGTTTGTTACTCTTTCAGGCCTAAACGGGTGGACCGATTGAGATGAAATTTGGAATAGATATAACTTAGAGCCTGGAATAACACATAGGCTACATAAATACTGCGGGTAAAACCGCTGGGCACAGCTAGTAGGTAAATAAAGAACACGTGGGAAAAAAATAAAATAAAATTCATTTTTACACAAACAAAAATCCTAAATCGAATTTCGGTCTCAGGTAACAAACACAAAATGAGAACCGAACTAAGAACTTTCTTTTTGTTAACTTAAGTTAAAATTAAATAGATCTGCAGACATAATTATTGGCTATCGCCCATCTATATGTGAAACACTAGAATCCATAGACAAAATTGCGTACATTGAGAACAATAATTAACTCAGTAATGTGCATTGAAGTTGTCATCAATCTTCGTGGGTGTGAATTAGCCAGAACTGACAGAACTCGATTTTGCAGAACTGACTGAAGCGAATTTGTGTGCTTGAGCCTAATTAGAGCGTATTTTTTTTTTATTTACATTACCTAACGCTTAACTATAATATAAAACAACCATAAAATTTTAAATCCTACTTATAAATAAAAAAACGTCATTGAGGTCATGCAGGAACATACCTGCAGGAAGTGTACCTAAAAAGCTGGCTACATTACCTCTCTGAATGGCCAAACTTATACGTTGGCCGAGGTAAGAGCCCGCTTTTTGGTCATTGGTTGCTACTATTAGGCGCCTAGAAAGCTCCCTAAAGAAAACCACAGAAAATAATTCTATAAAAAATTTCAGCACCACTTTTCGACGCGTACCAAGAAAACCTACAAGAGAAAGACAGTCTAATACTAGACTACGAAAAACAATTCGAAGTCATGAACAAAAAGTCCAAGGAAATCGTCTCAGAGAACAAAAATCTCACAGAAAAAGTCAATAAGTTAGAAGAAGAACTAGCTAGAGTGAGACAGAGCTATAAGAAGACAATGGTCGAGAAAGAGACAGTAGATATTGAAAAGGCGACGTTGGTTGAAAGGGCGGAAAGGGCTGAATCTAAGTTAAAAGAGGTTTATGAGCTTTATGAAGATAAAAGTAAGTTTTTCCCTCCACCATAGGTCTATAAGATTTAGCATTTTAGTTTTATTGTTTTTAATAAGTATTTAAATTTTAGGTACACTTTTTGTATATGTTATAAAGTTTAAACAAAAATGAAGTAAAAGTTTTTGATTATAATCGATGGAGTTTTCAAAAGCAATCGGGGGTAGACTTCCTTTGCAGGAGGTTGACTAGGTGGGTACCCCAACAGTGCCAGTTATTCTACCGCCTGAGCAGTGATGTGCAAACATTACTGTGCTCCGAAGGGCACTATTGAAAAATCCTGGGCTGGAGATTCCTAACATTTTATGAATCTTAAGTCTTGAGTAAGAAGCTTTGGTGCAGTGCTACTAGAATTTTAGAATAGAATAGAAAACTCTTTATTGAAACACTACAAACATACAGAAAACTTAATTAATTTATTTATTTAGGTCACCCAACACAGGATACACTTAAATATTCAAACTTAAAACTAAGAGATCACAACGTGTGTGCTCCTGCACTTATAGGGTGCCACAGCATGCACAACTAAACTACTTGTATTATTTGCTAAGTAACTAAAAATCAGTCAGTTTGATACTTAAAACTCTAACACAAAATTACGACATAAGTGTAACAATTGGCGGTCTTATCGCTAAAAGCGATCTCTACCAGACAACCTTGCAGGGAGAGAAATACTGATTTTTACATCACTTTGAAATTCTGGGTGGCACTGTACTGATTATGATCATCGTTATCTCTCAACAGAAGAGCGTCTTGCTCAAAAATCCGTCAGTTCCTACTTCAAGACTATACTTATAATTTTTTTTTTTTAATTCATTAATAAATAATACCCCTTTTTATAGTAGACTAAACAAGCGTTTGACCGCAATCTCATCTGTTGCCCTGTTGGTAAGTGACGATGCAGTCGAAGTTGTAGCACGCTTGTTCAGTAAGAACCTATTCACACTTGACTTGAACAAACCCACGTTATAGCATTCGGGAAACACTGAGAGTGGTAGCGAGTTCCATAATCCCTTTAAAATATTATTTTCATTATTCCAGTGTCAGCGATGATGCGAGACTATGAAACGGTTCACAGAGAATACTACACGGTGAAGAATGCTCTAGAAGCGTCCGAGGGCAAGATGGCGCAAATGGACATATTCAGATCCAGGACCGTTCCCGCTGACCTACACGAAAGGAGGCTCGATCATTGCAAACGGTCATTATGGGTTTTTCTTCCACAATATCACCTGTGGGCCAAGCACAGACGTTGGACTGGATGCAAGGCTCTGCCGATTCCCAGGCCTCCGTCCCAAAGACGATGCGGGAGTGCCGCCGGGTTGTTTTAGTGGGTATACCGTGCAGCTGCCCTGCACGGGGAGTCCCACATAACCCTCCCATACCCCCGATGGGAGGGTATGCGTAACGCATTTTTTCCCGGCGTTAACAAAAAAAAAAAAAAAAAAGCACAGACGTTTCGAAGACTTGTCTTGCTGTCAAGTCAAACTATCATCCCATAAATTCAGGGGGGTCACATCATCGTGGCCACCTGTGAGAAAAAAAACAGCTTACGGATTTACATTATTTTATGAAAATACGCGATATATTGATATTTTAGGTCATAAACTAGTTGAATAACATTGTATCGTCTCAAATTGCTTTAAAATTTTGGAAAAAACGAAACACATAGGTCACTGTGAAGCAGTTTGACAGAGTTTGACAAACAACATAAACCGGCCACGCTGAAAGGGACGGAAAAAAATAGGTTCACCTTTTTCTTCACACAGAATTTTCCCTATTGCCATCGCACTCACACATAAAATGGGTACTTCTAGTTGTATTACTTCTGTGCATAAATTGTACTTTTGCGAATGTATGGGATGACAGTTGACTTGAAAGTAAGACAAGGAGTTTTTGGCGGCAAGCCTTGATCATATCATTAGCTCCACGTCTTTTGCTTAACAATCGTGTAGAATTTGATTGTTAGCGTGTAATAATGGTGGAATATTGCGTGTTAAGTGTTTTTGAATGTGCACAGATGTAGGCAAGTGATATGGTGCTGAAATATGAATTTTGGTGCCCCCTCCAAAACTCCTCCGAACTTTCAGTAAAATTCCACCCATTTTACTGGAAGACTCACATGACTAGACGAGCTATTAAGCTCACTCTGACTCTGACCTGACTAATTTTGATTTGACTATTACTTAAAAAATAACATTTAACTTGACACTGGCAAAACACGAAAGTGGAGACCATAATTTAATATCCCGTGAACATTCACGAATTTTACTCGACACTGGCAAAATGCACATGTTGCCATATTATTAAAAAGAAAAAAAAAAAAAAGTAAGACAAGTCTACGCATTGTCTATGCTAGAGGGGCTGAGAGCCTATTGGCTAATTCACACCCACTGCGATTAATGACAACTTCAACGTACATTGCTGCGTTTGTTATTTTACTCATGATAATGAGGAGGTTCAAGCAAGTAATGTACGCAGTTGTGTTTTACATATCGTTGGGCCCTCTGTTGGTAAGTGACGACGCAGTTTAAGTTCTAGCACGCTTATTACACTAACCATAAGCCTTTATATGATAAAATACAAATAAAAGATGGCCGCCATCACAAAATGGCGAATGACATAATATTTCTTAGCGTTGGGGATTTTTAAATTTTTCTATTTTAACTTCAACTTTTTTAATGACATTCATAGGTTACTAGAAGAATTAAAACATCAATACGGCATGGAGACAGACAAGAAATCGGACCAACTTGGTAAAGTGCACCAACAGATGAAAGAAATCGATGACAAGTACACAATTCTGTGTAGAGACCACGAAACTATGAAGAAAGACTTGGAGGCGGCCTTGAAAAATGTCAGGTGAGAATAAAGACAGCTCCTTAGCTTCAAGTATGACCCCTTCCGGCAGAAAGCATGAAACTTGGCATGCATATTATTATTATTATTAGAGTTAGTTCAAGGGGTTTTTGTCGCTTCGACCATTGCTGATCTATTGTGACGCCCTCTTGAGCTATAGTTCACTCCCTAAACCCGTAGCTTCTAAGAACTTCCAGATCTTTAAGGGAGTGATTTGTTGTATCTCATCGGGGAGCATCATTTGTCGTCCTAGATGGATACTTCTTTTGAACATGAGTGGTCCGCAGCTACATAGAATGTGCATTGCGGTTTCCTCCTCCTCTTGGCAAAATCTGCATTCTGCCTCTTGGATAAGCCCCATGTTCATCATGTGTTTGTTTAGTTTGCAGTGACCGGTTAGAATTCTAGTTACTGCACAGGTTTTATATCTGGGCATCTGTAGAAGTTCCCTCGATATTTTAGAGTTGTAACCTTTGATCACCGATTTAGAGTGGATAAGGCCCTGTGTGGACTTCCACAGTTTGGTTGCGTCATGGTTACATTGGTTGTTTAACAGACTGTAAGCTTGCTGTTTTGTGATGCATATAGCTTTACCCTTCGTTAGAAGAAATTTAAATAGGAACACCTCCACATGACAATGTTTCCACCTCTCCCCCCCACTTTTATGTCCCTATATTTAGTTATTTAAGTTTTTCTTGAAAACTATGAGAGCTAGAATAAAAATGTCAAGGACAAGTTTATTCTTCATAAAATTGTCTACAATATTGTTTTCATGCCGAACCGGGTCGTACCTCCATACAAAATCGAGCTATTTTTTTTTATTGTCTTTTTGTGACTTTACTCGTACATATCACTGCGGCCAGACCTGACCTATTGTGATCGCCACTTTATGGGTGAGAAGACCCCATTTTCGCGGCGTTATAGTTCGCCACTGACCCTTGTAGCTTCGAGGAACTGAAGGGTTTTCCTGGGGTTGGTCCCTTTAAGCTCGTCCAGGCTAAGCAGGTGCAGACCCAGAACAATGCTACGTATTCCCATCAGAGCTCCACACTCTCTCCCAAAAAATATTGTTGGAGCAAACAAGAAGTCAAAATCGCTGAGATTTTTTTTGGATGTTGTCATACAGGAGCTGGAGACGCGGCTTTACGTATTGAAAATTTGAAACTCTACGTATAATTTATTCACAGATTGTACCGTAAAGCGGCAGTGATATTCCGTCACCGATTAAAGTCTGCGACTAGTCGCGTGTCGCGTCGCAGCACGCGCGCGCGTCATGAGCCGCTGCGACAAGCGTTACAAGCTCTCAATACCATCAAACAACAAATTAAGGTAACTGCGATTTCTCGCATGTCGCTGCGATTAGTCGCAAGTCGTACAAAAACCACTGGAGCCGCTGCGACAAGCGTTACAAGCTCTCAATACCATCAAACAACAAATTAAGGTAACTGCGATTTCTCGCATGTCGCTGCGATTAGTCGCAAGTCGTACAAAAACCACTGGAGCCGCTGCGACAAGCGTTACAAGCACTCAACACCATCAAACAACAAATTAAGGTAACTGCGATTTCTCGCATGTCGCTGCGATTAGTCGCAAGTCGTACAAAAACCACTGGAGCCGCTGCGACAAGCGTTACAAGCTCTCAATACCATCAAACAACAAATTAAGGTAACTGCGATTTCTCGCATGTCGCTGCGATTAGTCGCAAGACGTACAAAAACCACTGGAGCCGCTGCGACAAGCGTTACAAGCTCTCAATACCATCAAACAACAAATTAAGGTAACTGCGATTTCACGCATGTCGCTGCGATTAGTCGCAAGTCGTACAAAAACCACTGGAGCCGCTGCGACAAGCGTTACAAGCACTCAACACCATCAAACAACAAATTAAGGTAACTGCGATTTCTCTGAAGATATAAGATGTGTGTATGTCGAGGCGACGTGTGACCAAAGTACTAAAGGGGTATATTTGGCCCAACGTATAAGTATTGTATTATGTTCATAACTAATTCTTGTATTTTGGTATGCAATAAAGTATCATTCTATTCTATTGCCATTGAACGTGGCAATGCTGCCAGCATTGTGGGCACTCTGCCATCTGACAGTGGTTTGGAGCACTTGGATTTTCTGTAGCTTGGCTTGTGGCCGATCTGTGGTTAATAAAAGTGTTCTTTACTGCTGTAGTAGCTGTAGTATTGTAAGTTTATTTTACTCAATAAAGGCATTTGCTACAAAAAAATGTATTCTTTCAGGCAGTAAAGTCCCGCGCACACGCGTCTTTAGAAGAGTTAGAAACTCGCATCTTAGAGCAAGAGAGACGCGCGGCCGCCGCACACGAGGCTCACTCCAGGGAGATGGCGCGGGTGAAGGTGACGATACAACACAAGGACTCTGTCATCGCTGACTTGTTGCACCGCCTGGCTGGTGATGAGGTAATCATCATCATCATCATCATCATCCGCCGCACACGAGGCTCACTCCAGGGAGATGGCGCGGGTGAAGGTGACGATACAACACAAGGACTCTGTCATCGCTGACTTGTTGCACCGCCTGGCTGGTGATGAGGTAATCATCATCATCATCATCATCATCCGCCGCACACGAGGCTCACTCCAGGGAGATGGCGCGGGTGAAGGTGACGATACAACACAAGGACTCTGTCATCGCTGACTTGTTGCACCGCCTGGCTGGTGATGAGGTAATCATCATCATCATCATCATCATCCGCCGCACACGAGGCTCACTCCAGGGAGATGGCGCGGGTGAAGGTGACGATACAACACAAGGACTCTGTCATCGCTGACTTGTTGCACCGCCTGGCTGGTGATGAGGTAATCATCATCATCATCATCATCATCCGCCGCACACGAGGCTCACTCCAGGGAGATGGCGCGGGTGAAGGTGACGATACAACACAAGGACTCTGTCATCGCTGACTTGTTGCACCGCCTGGCTGGTGATGAGGTAATCATCATCATCATCATCATCATCCGCCGCACACGAGGCTCACTCCAGGGAGATGGCGCGGGTGAAGGTGACGATACAACACAAGGACTCTGTCATCGCTGACTTGTTGCACCGCCTGGCTGGTGATGAGGTAATCATCATCATCATCATCATCATCCGCCGCACACGAGGCTCACTCCAGGGAGATGGCGCGGGTGAAGGTGACCATACAACACAAGGACTCTGTCATCGCTGACTTGTTGCACCGCCTGGCTGGTGATGAGGTAATCATCATCATCATCATCATCATCTGCCGCACACGAGGCTCACTCCAGGGAGATGGCGCGGGTGAAGGTGACCATACAACACAAGGACTCTGTCATCGCTGACTTGTTGCACCGCCTGGCTGGTGATGAGGTAATCATCATCATCACCAGTGATTCCAGTGATTCAAGAGGAAGGTTTAGATTATATAATCACACTTACACTAATATTATAAAGCCGAAAGTTTGTGAATGTGTATGCTACTTCACCACTAAATGGGTGGACCGATTGAGCTGAATAAAATAGAATAGAAAACTCTTCATTGTTCACACAAATACAACTATATAAACTTAGAACTAAGATTACACAGAAATAAGTGTTACAATGAATGAGTGAAATTTGGTATAGAGATAGCTTAGGCCCTGGAATAACGTATAAGCTACAGGACAGCGGTAAAACCCTCTAAGCGCAGCTAGTACGTGTACAATATAGTAGAGAAACGCTGGTTATTATCTGTTAGATGCTACTATAGGGTACACTCATAAAATATGTAGGAGGCAGTCGTTAAGCCGCGACACCAGCGCCTGTTTTGGTTTAAATATTCAACAAAAACATGACAACATTCAACAAAATTATCGCCAATTTTGATGAATATTGATATTATGTTTTGTTGTACGTTCTTTCCATTTGGAATAGAAATCAAAAAAAAATGTTGGAGCAAACAAAAAGTGTAGTCACCGGGGGTAGACTTCCTTTGCAGGAGGTCGTCTAGGTGGGTACCCCAACAGTGCCAGTTATTCTATCGCCTGAGCAGTGATGTGCAAACATTACTGTGCTCCGGTAGGAGTGCACTGTAGCTAGTAAAATTACTGGGCTAAAGAGTCTTAACATCTTATGACTCTTGAGTAAGAAGCGTTGGTGCAGTGCTCCTAAAATTTCACATAATTGTGAAATCCTAGGTAACACTGTACTGATTATGGGCAGCCGTTATCTCTTAACATCAGGAGAGCGTCTTGCTCGTCTTCTACTTAATCACATAAAAAAAAAAAGTTTGACAATGTTTTGTGAAAAATTTTGCGATGTTTTTGTTCAAAGTTTGAACCAAAACACGCGTTGGAGACACGCCTTTACCTACGCTTAGCAGGCCTTGCAGTTATCTTGGCGACTTGAAACTGCTACATATAGGTCAACCACACAACCGCACACTTTTAATTCAAATGTTAATTGTTTTGATTGTAATTATTGTGTGCAATAAAGAGTTATCTATCTATCTATAACCGATTTGAGCGCAAATCTTTGATTATAAATCCTTTTTTCTTTTCAGGAAAAAGCAAAACCACAGCAAACCGCAGGACAGCGTGCAACGTGATGGAAAAATTTAACAATTTCTAAATAAAACATATGTATATCCCCTTGTGTTATTGCAAATATTACGTATTTGCGGTGAAACATGTTTAATGTTTACAACGATGAACAACGATGACAACGACGACGACAACGATGATGTTTGTTGTTGTGTTGTTTTTTTGCTTGTTTGTTTTCGTGTATATTGTTTTGTGTGTAAGAATTTACATAATATTAAAAGAAAGTTACAAAATATATTGTCCCTAAAGTTGATAATGTGTTCATAGAAATAATGTTTCAATGTGAAACGATAAAATAAATGTGTGAATTAATTGTAGAGTGACTATATAATTATATTATCTCAGTCTAGTAGAAAAGTGTATTTATATGACTAAAATAAATGGATTTGCGAAGCGAAGTAAAATCATATTTTTTTTATTTATACAGGGTTTTTTCATAACGAAAACATCACCCTAATACCAAACCCTTACCCTTATAACTAATTAACTAAACATGTACAACAAAAAAGAAAAACCACTTGAAACGATCTTTTAAACTACAATGACACAGATCGATCAGCGACAGCAACCTCATACAATGTGAACATCTTTCTGGCGTCCTCCGAAGATGGATCAGCTAAAATGCTGTTGCATCCTCCGATTTGCCAGAATAAATGTTCCCTGTTAAAAAGCTTATGTCTCAGATCGTCGTATTTAGCACACTCCATAATCACATGATGCACATCTTCTAATTTATCACATCGTTCACAAGCCGGAGAGTTATTTTTATTCATCATGTATGCGAAACTTAAAATCTTATTGTATCTTAAAAATGTTACCGGGGTTAGACTTCCTTTGCAGCATTTTTTTTACCTTTGTAAAATACTGGGTAGCACTGTACTAATTATGGGCAGCGTTATCTCTTACCATCAGGAGGGCGTCTTCCTCGTCTTCTTACTTTGTTGTATAAAAAAAAGATATTAAGGCTACGATTTGTGTACGAAGGATCTTAAAATGTATACGTGACTATACTTCGTTTCAAAAACAAAGATAATTATTGCAGGGTTCAAAGGATCAATATCTTATTAAATTGTATATATATCGGATATTTATCATAATATATCAGATATAAAATAAATAAATAAATAAAAATTATTTATTTCGGACACATCGCCCATAACTTACACCAAAAATTCAAAATAAAAGTAATAGAATATAAATTAAATTAAAATTTTAAATTAATCAATTAAATTAACCACATATAAAAATTTAATTTAAATTTATATATCACAAGATATATCGGAAATAACAGTTTTTGTGAATATATGTATATCACTGATATTTTCATTGATATATAACCTTCGAACCCTGTAAAAATTATCTTTGTTTTTGAAACGAAGTATAGAACAAAAACACTGTTAAGCTGGGTACACACTACACTCTAAACAAACGAAATCGTTCGTTGGATATCTTTGGCGATGTGTAGACGACTTAGGGAAGGCCACAGTAAATAGTATTATTATTAATTGTAATTTAGATGTATCTATAATATACCTAGTCAGGTCATAAATTCTGTCACATGTTTAATATAAAATTATTGGAACAAGTTTATTTATTATGTAACCATTTATATACCAAAATGAACTTAACAAAACATAGATTCTTATGACAATAAAGTTTATTCAAAATTACCTCCGTGATTTTGAATACAGGCCTTCAATCTGCGCTGCCAGTCGTCTATCGCAGCACGAACGAGGTCCATGTCAATATCGGCTGCTGCCTTAATCAAGGATGTCTTGAGTGACTCCAAATTGGGATAAGGCTTTGAGCACGCCTTTTCCTCCAAGTGTTGCCATATCTTGTAATCTAACGGACTCAAATCTGGACTGGAGGAGGGCCAGTCTTCGTGCCGGATGAAGTCGATTTCACGCGCCGCCAGCCAGTCTTGTGTGCTCTTCGCTCTATGAGCTGGCGCCGAATCTTGTTGGAATACCCAGTGCCTGTTATTGAACATGGTATGAGAAACAGGTTCCACAAGGTTCGTCAGGACTGTATTTTGATACACAACTGCACTCGTTTTTACACCTTTCTCACAAAAATGTACCTCTGTTAAGCCCCAATAAGAAACTCCCAACCATACCATGAGCGAGGATGGAAAATGACCTCGTTGGACACGCGGAATACGGTTGCTCGCTTCTTCACTACTGTGTGCGTACACCTTATCATTTTGTTTGTTGTAGCTCTCTTCTACGGTAAAAATTTTTTCATCCGAAAAAAGAATTTCTCGATATTTTTTTCTCGCGTACCGCTTCAAAAAAGCGCGGCATCTCTTCAGTCTCAGGTCCATTAGACGAGCATTTAAACGATGTCCTGTTTTTCTTCGATATGCCCGAAGCCCTAAGTCTTCATTTAACACCCTTTTCACCGTGGTTCTGCTTAACCCCATCTGAAGGGCCAACAGTTTCTGCTTACGTTTGGGATTTCTTTGAATTCGCGCCTTCACAGCTTTTATCACTGCTGGAGTCCTAACAGACCGAGGGCGACCACTTCTTGACCTGTCATCTACACTAGAGTCTTCATTGTATCGTTTGATGGTACGATAAACGAATCTTTTGGTTATATTCAAATTTTTCAGTATGTCAAAAATTTGAATTGGCGCGTAACCGCAACGATGCAACGCAATAACTGCAACACGGTCTTCTTTAAGCGTCCACTCCATATTTAAAAATGAGTAAAATTCTAAAAAGTATACATTTTTATTTTCATGAACAATTCGAAATTCGAATTCAATAAACTTTTTTGTGGCCAGCATTCTAAAAGAAAAGTTTTTACTGTGTGACAATACTTATGACCTGACTAGGTAGTATGTTATGTAGAAAATAATAAATGCCATAGATCACTGCCGAAAAAAGTTTTCATTTCTCCAATACCTTTTCATTAGATATATAATAATCGTAGCAGCACGTCCGCCTTTTGTAATAACACAGTAAGAATCTGCAGGCTCAGACAAAAAAATACGTGGCCAATACTTTTAACCCCCGACGCAAAAACGACGGGGTGTTATAAGTTTGACGTGTCTGTCTGTCTGTCTGTGTCCTGTGTGTGTCTGTCTGTGGCATCGTAGCTCCTGAACGGATGAATGGATTTTGATTTAGTTTTTTTTTGTTTGAAAGTAGAGAGTGTTCTTAGCCATGTTTGGTGGAAATCGGTCCAAGATGGCCGCCGCTACAAAATAGCGGATAACTTTTTTCTTCCACGACCCCATCAATATGGGTACCTATCAAATGAAAGGGCTTGACTAGTAGAATACAACGCACTATAACAAATTTAAAATCCAAGATGGCCGCCACCACAAATCCGCGAATTACATATTTTGAAAGCGTTGCATTGGGGTTTTTTTTAAAAATTTTAATTTAATTCACTTGTTTAATGATCTACTTGGAGAAAATAACAATTGTAAGCATCCTATTCACCTTATACAATTTCAAATGTGTTTTTAGAAATAATAGTTCAATGTAAAACGATAAAATAAATGTGTGAATCAATTATAGAGTAATTAGTCATCTTGGGTAACTTTGAATATTTATTACATGGATTAATCGAATATATTTTAAGGATCCTTTATACGCAGTTTTTTTATTAAAATAACTATATGTCTCCATGCAATAAATAAGGTAGTAAACCACATTAAACAACCTTGTTCAAAGTTATCCAAGATGACTTGTACTTATAAATGATTAAAACTAAAAATTATGGAATTGCAAAGCGAAATAAAATCGTATTGTATCTTAAAATGAAGATCTACTACTCTAAACGATGGATAAAAAATAATAATTGTCAGCAATCTATTCACCTTTCCTTTTACAAATTCAGATTAGTTGTAAATAAAGGAATTTACTGTATAAAAACATCTCCACTATGGTGGTACTTCCTTAACCGGAAGTATGCGGGCTTATTTGATGAACGGAAATATTTACTTTACATTTAATTCTGGCCTCGCGTGTGAAAAGATTGTGATGCTATCCTTGAATATTTGGCACGCCTTGTCTCATGTGATTTCACTTGCACCTGTAAGAAATACTCTGAGATTTTAGTCGTTAAATCTCATCTTAACCGCCAGGTAGGGACTTATCCCGCCTTCTAGGTTATGTCTGCTACTATTTTACTTTCATGATAAAAAAACACGTATTTAATACTGGTGGCGTACACCATAGGCGGAATTAGGGGGTGCCAGGGGGCCAAGGCCCCCCCAGAAGCATTGTAGAGTTACGAATTTTGCACATATTTCATGGTCAAGATTATAATTTTTTTCTCGGCGCTCGCAGCAAGCTGCTCGTGCACTTATTATTAAGGATATTTGAACTTTCTAACTGTTCAGAGCGAGCTAAACACACACTTTTCTTAGTGAAAATTATAATATTTTTGCTTTTCTGCACCTTGGCCCACCCCCAGAACCAAATCCTTTATCCGCCCTTGGCGTACACTAATACTGGTGGTAGGCTTCGGCCGTGGCTAGTAACCACCCACTGGACAAAACCGTGTCGCCAAGCGGTCATTGTGACCGTGTTCCGGCATGATGTTCAGTGAAGCCAGGAAGGGGATTATCCCGCCTTCTATATTCTGCTTCCATCTACGGCCGCATCGTCGCTTTACATCATCGCGAGATCGTGGTTAAAGGCTATATCCCGCCTTCTAGATATAGTCTGCTAATATTTATGTCATTACTATTTATATAAAAAAAAAAAAATTACTGTGCTTCGGTAGGACATTCTTCTTCTCTTCTTCTTCTACTGAGCATTATCCCTACTCTTCCTTGCATACAATATCCATTCAAAATGCGGTTGCCTGGAAGATATCGCTTAAAGCGATAAGGCCGCCCATTGTAGACCAAACTTATTCTTTAATTTTAAGTTACCTAATCATATGTGTTAGTTTGTGTTTATTTTTATTACAGTGTTTTGTAAATATGTTGGTCCACAATAAAGAGTACTTCTATTCTATTCTATTATCCCGACTACTGCCAGGGTACTTTCCGGCTATAACTCTTCCACTTCGCACGATCTTATCGAGACCTTACACAACACATTGACATTGTAGCTAGTGAAATTACTGGGCTAAAGAGTCTTAACATCTTATGACTCTTGAGTAAGAAGCGTTGGTGCAGTACTCCTAGAATTTCACATCATTGTGAAATCTTAGGTAGCACTGGTACTAATTATGGGCAGCGTTATCTCTTACCATCAGGAGAGCGTCTTGCTCGTCTTCTTCTTACTTCGTTGTATATAAAAAAAAACAAAAATACTATCTACAGCTGCATCGTCGTTTAACACTTTAAAACATTAGCATTTAAAAAATTAGCATTTTTACGCTCGTAACATCGCATCGTAATTGCATCTGCACATTACAGCTTAGCCGATAAATAACTGGCTAAGGCGTCGGGAAGTATCCCGAGGCGACCTCTGCAATAGAGGCCTTTTTTTAACCAAGAAAATGCGTTACGCATTATCACCCCACGCCGGGGGGCGCGGGGCGGTATGTGGGACTCCCACGCCGAAGATAGGCGCGGCGGAGATACCCACTAAAAAACCTGGGGGTGTTCCTGCGGGACGCCATAATGCCGGGGCTGCGGGTACGCCGAAGCACTCATCCGCGGTCTGCAATAGAAGCCTACCACAACAGATAGGCCTACCATTATATGACGTAGATACTACGTAGGTACCTAGCCTACCATATAGAGAGACAAAATTTTATATGACACACTGGGACTTTCTAAATAGCCTAAAATATTTTGACCAAATACGGGCATGGACCAGTGCCGGCGTTAGGGTAGGGCGCGGTTGGGTCCGGGTGGGCCGGTCGACGATTGACGCGATCAAGCGCGTCAAGGCCCACTCGGACATGGTGGTCGCCCGCGGCGGTGTTCTGTTGGCGGTGTCCCTGGACATTGCCAACGCGTTCAACACCATGCCGTGGGCCGTTATCAGGGAGGCACTGAAGTACCATGATGTGCCTCCCTACCTGAGCCGGATTGTCGGGGCCTACCTCTCGGATAGGTGCATCACCTATCTGGGCGACGATGGGCGGACGCTGCGGAGAGAGATGTCGTGCGGTGTTCCACAGGGCTCGGTCTTAGGACCGCTCCTGTGGAACATCGGATACGACTGGGTGCTGCGCGGGGATCTTCCCCCGGGGGCCAGCGTGACGTGTTACGCGGACGACACGCTCGTCATGGCCCCGGGGGGGACATTCCAGGAGGCTGCCCGCCTTGCCACCGTGGCGGTGGGGGAGGTGGTGGCACGGATAGGGAGATTGGGACTCCGGGTGGCCCTCGATAAAACCGAGGCCCTGTGTTTTCACGGGCCTCGGAGGGCCCCGAGTAGGGGTTCCACTATCCCTATCGGGGAGGTCTGCATCGGGGTCGAGCCCTCGATGAAATATCTTGGACTCGTCCTCGACGGGCGGTGGAACTTCCGGGAGCACTTTGCCCGGTTGGCTCCCCGCCTGATGGGTGCGGCGGCCGCTCTCAAGCGGCTGCTGCCGAACCTAGGCGGACCTCGCACCAGCTGCCGTCGCCTGTACGCGGGAGTCGTGCGGTCCATGGCTCTGTATGGAGCCCCCGTATGGGTGGATGCCCTGACGGAGCAAACCATCGCCCATCTGAGACGTCCTCAGAGGGTGATGGCCGTCGGGGTAATACGGGGTTACCGCACGGTCTCCTACGAGGCGGCGTGCCTCTTGGCAGGATCTCCCCCCTGGGACCTGGAGGCGGAGCTGTATGCGGCGCGCTACGAGTGGCGCGCCGCGCTCCGCCTCCGCGGGCTCACCGCGTCTCCCAGGGAGGTAGAGAGGTGGAAGGAGGAAGCCAAGGAGGCACTGCTCGAGAGGTGGAGTACGCGTCTGGCTCACCCTCGAGCAGGCAGCTGGACAGTGGTGGCAGTCCGTCCACTACTCCAGCAGTGGACGGACAGAGAGCACGGGTCCTTGACCTTCCGGCTCGTGCAGGTGCTTTCCGGGCACGGATGCTTCGGAAAGTACTTGCACCACGTAGCCGGCAGGGAACCGACCCCTGCTTGCCACCACTGTGGTAGCGACGTGGATACGGCGCAGCACACACTGGAGGAGTGCCCAGCTTGGGTCAGTGAGCGCCGTGTCCTCGTCGCTGTTATGGGGGGCGAACTCTCGCTGGCAACCATGGTTAGAGCCATGGTTGCGAGCGAGGAGTCGTGGCAGGCTGCGGTCTCATTCTGCGAGAATGTTATCTCGCAGAAGGAGATCGCGGAACGCGAACGGGAGGTCACCACCGACCTTCCGATGCGTGCCCGGAGAAGGGGGCGTCGGAGGCGTATCTTCCACGCCCTTCTCCAGCCCCCATAACCTGGGTCTAGGCGGCGAGTACGGGGGTACTCGTCGCCGCAAGCACAGACCCACGAGGTGGCGCGCGCGCTGTTTCCGCGCGCCCCTTGAGAGGGTGGGGTGAAACTCCTCTTCACCCCACCGCGGAGGGGTCCTCCTGTCAGGGAGGACCAAACGCCGTCGGGGCCGCGGATGAATGCTTCGGCGTACCCGTTGCCCCGGCATTATGGCGTCCCGCAGGAACACCCCCAGGTTTTTTAGTGGGTATCCCCGCCGCTACCATCTTTGGCGGGGGAGTCCCACATACCGCCTCGCGCCCCCCGGCGTGGGGTGATGATGCGTAACGCATTTTTCCTGGGTCAAAAAAAAAAAAAAAAAAAAAGGGCGCGGTTGGGCGACCGCCCAGGGCGCCGGATTAAAGGGGCGCCACAGGCGCTATAATAGGGCGCCTGTGGCGCCCCATTCGTGCTGAAAAATTCAAAATTACTCGGTGCTCGCATCGAGCTGCTCGCGCTTTTATAAATAAGAATATTTAGTTTCTTTGCCACTCGAAGCAAGCTAATCGTTAACGTACATCATTCGTGCTGAAAAATTCAAAATTTTCTCGGCGCTCGCAGCGAGCAGCTCGCGCTTTTATAAATAAGGCCATTTATTAGTTTCTTTGCCACACGAGACAAGCTAAACGCACATCATTCGTGCTGAATAAACCTAAATTTTCTCGGCGTTCGCAGCAAGCTGCTCGCGCTTTTATAAATAAAGAATACTTATTTAGTTTCTTTACCGCCCGGAGCAAGCTAAACGCACAACTTTCGTGCTGAAAAAGTCAAAATTTTCTTGGAGCTCGCAAGCTGGAAAGGTGAATTTTTATCTGGTTACGCTCATGATTTTGCCCACCGGATTAGGCCCAGAAAAAATCCTTTTTCGTTTTTAGTTTGGGTTTGAATTGCTTTTTAGGGGGCGCCGTAGAAATCTCGCCCAGGGCGCTGGTAATGTTAAAACCGGCCGTGGCATGGACGTTACCTATTACCCATAGCTACATAATATTATATAGCTGTACGTAATATGTAGTATAATATACGCATACGTACGTCATATGCCTATATACATCACTTATAATGTATAGCTGTTTACGTCACGTAACTACTTACACATATACCGTAGATATACCTATACATTCGTACTAATAAGGTATATATTAAATATGTATTTAATATTATTTATTAAATGTAGGTTACATAATTTTTGTCTAATTAGTGAATTTTCCCATACAATCTTTACGAGTTTCTTGCTCGTTTTTCTCATAGAGGTGCTTAGCGAACGAGCGGTAGAGTGTTAAAATAGAAAAATGTAAAATTGACTTGCAAAAATGCTCCAATGTAGCCTATTTGAATGAATGAATTTTGAGTTTGATAATAGGCAATGTTGAGACTAGTAGCAAAGAATATATAGCAGTAGTTTACGGTAGTAAAGAAACAAGTTAAATTTTTAAAGACAAGCTTTTATTATTATTACCATCTAGCACCAAAGTACTCGTCAAGACGAATCAAATGAGCCCAAACTCGATGGGGTTGCGTCGTTTAATTACGATGTTCTTATGGCCACCTTCTTGCTCCATCATCAGATTTATACATGCATGCCAAATTTCGGCTCAATCAGAAATCGGGAAGTGGATCAAATTAAACTTCCAAGATTTGGTTGCAGACAGACAGACGACAGACAAGTGAAAGTAAATTAAAACTTGTAACAAGTGAAATTTTAAAAATACTTTTTAAAAACAAGCTTTAATTATCATTACCATCTTGCATCATATAGGTATAGTACTCGTCAAGGCGAATCAAATGAGCCCAAACTCGATGGGGTTGCGTTGTTTAATGACAGAGTTTCTATAGCCACCTTCCAGCTCCATCATCAGATCAGCTCCATGTCAAAATAATATTGCATTGTCATCCGATTTACACACGCATGCAAATTTTCAGCTCAATTGGAAACCGGAAAGTGGGTCAAATCAAACTTGCAAGATTTGATTACAGACAGACAGACAGACAGACAGACAGACAGACAACAGACAGGTGAAAGTAATATAAAGCTTGTAAAAATTGCGCGTAATTCCGCCCCGTAAAAACGTGCCCATGAGAATGGCCGCATTTCATGAAGCATAATAATATGTATTGTATACTTAAGTTTATTATTTTCACCATTCATCTATCTACCTCTATATTAATACTAGCTACGCCCAGCGGTTTTATCCGCTGTACTGTAGCCTATGTGTTATTCCAGGGTCTAAGCTATCTAAACCAAATTTCAGCTCTATCGGTCCACCGGTTTAGGCGTGAAAGAGTAACAAACACACATCCAGACATCCATTCTTACAAACTTTCACGTTTATAATATTAGTAAGATAATGTAGGTATACTTAAGTTTATTATTTTCACCATTCACCTATGTATATTAAGTACATTAAAAGGCACAATACGATGCGTGAGCGCCTTATCAATAGAGCCTTCGTCGCGACAATTCTGTGCATTCGTTATCAGTTTAATGACGGTTATATATAGAGGACCACATGTTTATTTACCCCAGTTTATATCTTGTCTTTTGATGTAGTAGATAAAACTGATTTACTCACTAATTTATTATTTTATCAACAATTTTTTAAATTTAAAGTGATATCCAAACATAAATCTAGTTAGGTTTCCAAATATATTTAAATTTGTGACTTGACTGATTTATTAACTTTTTTGAAATAAAGTGTGGTTTTTTGGTGAATAGTTTAGCTATTTTGATAAGGTAAAGTTAATGCGATTTAAAAGTGATTTTGGAATAGTTTTATTTTTGTTTATTCAATTTAGGTTAGCCTTTGGCACAATCTCGTATGATGTTAAGCGAAGATGTGGCCGTAGATGGTACGATCCCTAGAACGTCGAGACGAAACCTGAAAGGTGGGACAAATCCCTCCCTGAAAATTATTTTTTTTTTAACTAGAGGTGCGCTCAGCGGTTTTATCTGTAGCCTATGTGTTATTTCAGGGTCTAAGCTGTCTCTTCATAAAATTTCAGCTCAATCAGTCCACCCGTTAAGGCATGAAAGAGTAACAAACATATCATCCATACATTCTTACAAACTTCCACTTTTATAATAGGTATCTATTAGTAACATTTCAGTAGGATAAGAAAGGCTCCTATCGTTCATCTAAAAAATATGGGGAGTCGCTAGTTAATATGTGTAAAGGTACATGTAGAATGCCCATTATTAAATTGCATCTATCATTCAATCAAAATGTTCCTAGCAACCAAAAAAACGACATGCAATATAGAAGTGGCCGAACTCTACTCTCTACCAACGTCATTCTATGTACTCAGATGTAGACTACATAAAAACCAATTATGGTGTGAAATGTTACCACATAAATGTAGGTATTTTTTTTAGTAAAATAGGTACTTACTGTAGTAATATATTAATTAAAATTTTAGTAAATTACTATTAAGAGTTCGTGTCAATTCGTTTATAGACGTTTTTCATTTTTTGACCTTTTACGCATTTTTAAATATTTTTTATGGAAAAATCATAACAGTAAGTTAATAATATGTAGTTACTGCAGTCTGAATAAAGATAATGTAATTTTTTTAATAAAAAAATATATTAGTAGAGCGAAAATCAAATTATTAATATTCAGTGCAAGCAAATCTTTAATGTTAAAAATCTGTTCGGGGTTGGATAATTAGTTTGAATTTTTTAATTTCAAGTTCATTTTCATCATTTTAGCATAATAAAAGCTTTAATAAAATGTGTTTTTAATTTTTAAATTAATGTGAACAGTGCAAATATTATTTGGTTTCAGAAATGTTAAAATTGATAGTAACAACGATCGTGATACTCGGCTATTCATTGGCTCAAGATGCTGATTGCGACTTCAAACAAACTGTAAGTTGAACTGAATGATCTTTAAAAATTAAAAGAACTAAGAAGACGAGAAAGACGCTCTCCTGTTGGTAAAAAAGATAACGCTGCCCATTATCAGTACAGTGCTACTCAGGATTTCACAATGATGTATAACCACCTCGCTCTATATTTTATGTCTTTCATAAAATATAGAGCGTTGTTCCCTGCTTGGTTGTCTGGAAGAGATCACTATTAACGATAAAACCACCAATTGTAACACTTTTGCTAATGTGTAGTCTTTTAAAGCTTATTTTATTGCATTTATGGAGTGCAATAAAGAGTTCATTTAGAAAGAAGTCAGTTCAAAATCTATTCTATTCTAAAATTCTGGGCGCACTGCATCAACGCTTCTTAAAGAGTCATAGGATGTTAAGACTCTTCAGCCCAGTAATTTCACTACCAAGAGTCCCCTTCTACACAATCACGGTAACAGTAATTAGCGATTTAATTATCTACTAGGCAAAGACTTGCCCAAACTTGATTCCAAATGTCAATATTTTCTTTCAAAATTTTCTTATCTGCTCTAGCTAAGAAAATTTTGAAAAAGCACACTATTTTGTGCTTCGAAAGCATGTTAAAAATCGTCACACTTGATTTGACAAGCTGGTCTTTAAAGAAATGAATCCCACAATGGCTTTTCTAAATGTTTTTTACCTTGGCGGGAGTAGACTTCCGTTGCAGGAGGTCGACTAAGTGGGTACTGCAACAGTGCCAGTTATTCTACCGCCTGAGCGATGTGCAAACATTACTGTGCTTCGGTAGGAGGGCACTGTAGCTTGTGAAATTACTGGGCTGAAGAGCCTAACATCTAATGACTCTCGAGTCTCGAGTAAGAAGCGTTGGCGCCAGTGCACCTAGAATTTTACAATCATTGTGAAATCCTGGGTAGCACTGTACTAATTATAAGCAGCGTTATCTTTTAGGTACCATCAGGAGAGCGTCTTGCTTGTCTTCCTACTAAGTGGCATAAAAAAAATGTATTGCCAGTGGTAGAATACTAGCAATGGGTAGCAACTGCTAGTACAGTTAGTTACTAAGGGAAACTACAAAAAAACTGTTATTTAGATAACACACCTAATTGGCCAGCAGATAAGATCTGCAGTTGCTGTAATAAAGGAAATTGTGCGTAGTTTCACTGTAAAATAGATTAAAATAGGTAATTATTAGATCATCACCGCGTTCTATAGATAAAATTGATTATCTCTTGAATAACAACTAACAAATATGTTTTCCCTACTGCAGTTGACGACCGATAAGGCATCTTTCGCCTAAAATCAGGGTATCACTTTTTTAATTATAATAGGTTTGCCTTTGAGCACGATTTTGCATGATGCAGAAGATGTTAGCAGACTTAACCTAGAAGGCGGGATGTATGGCCCTGGCTTCGCTAAACATAGTTTCTGAACACAGTCGTAATATGACCACTTGGCAACACGGCTTAGTCCAGTGCGTGGTAACTAGCTACAGCTACGGCCGAAGTCTACCACCAGTAGGTACCTATAACCCAGTATAAGTTGGTATGTGTTTTCAGATAAAAGCCAACGAAAGGTACTACATATACAACGACTACCCTACATACAAGCCCGGCCGCGTGTGTAGGTACATAGCCACATGTCCCGCCGGATACAACTGTGTGGCAGGATGCAATCTGACTATGTCTCAGGTATACATATATATATCACACACATACTACATACTCGTATATACAATGACTACCCTGCATACAAGCCCGGCCACAAGAATAAATAATTGGGGTTTATACTCCATGTTGGAGTCAAATCATCTAACGACTGCCTCCTGCACCTACAAATCTTATGCCCGATCCAAACACGCGAGGGAACACGAGTGCGAAAGTAAGGACTAAGGATGGTATGCTTGAGTTTCCTCGTCTTCCCATTGTCATTCACCAAGCCTCAAGGCGAGAGCCTCTACGAGGCACCTCGCGAGAGTCTAGAGCGGCCATTATAAAAGAAAACAGCCAGGGCAGGACCGAAGGACCTACAGTTTTACGTGCCTTCCGTAACACGGTCAAACCGCTCAGTCATGCAACGCCTGTTAAGAGGCGCAGAGTTAAGAGGTAAGTAACTCTACACACACTTTCGAATAGAGAATTTTAGTAATATTTATTTTGACAGAGTCCGCAATGCTCCGTGGATCGGTTCCTCGTGTCCAGAAGTGGAGACGCTCAGTTGACAGGAGCTGATGTGTATTGTGGTCAGACTGTGTTTACTGCAATATCCTCTGGGAATTCTATCAGCTTAGGTAAGAGTAACCTAGGTACTAGACTTATGTGTTGTCATTTTCAACTAGCTGTGCCCAGCTGATTAACCCGCTGAAAAGTAGCCTACGTATATTTCAAGAGTACACCCCGGAAAAACACGCAGGCAGCCATCTACATACCAAAATACCAACACAATCAGCTTAGGCGTGTCACATATAGGTACACACATACATATAATCACGCCTGGTTCCCGTCGGAGTAGGCAGAGACTTTTCCTTTACCGTGAAAAAGTAACAAACACACACAAGCAGATCCACACATCCACACTTTCGCAATTATAGTACTAGTAGAGAGGATTTTACTACTAGTTCTATCATGTTTCAGCTCTAATAGCGGGCAATAACAGTCCAGGCGGCCGGTACACCTGCAGCTTGACGACACAAGTCTCCCCTACTCCCACCCCGACACCGCCTACTTGCAGCTGTGGTATTAGGAAACAGGTATAATGTTCTTTACGGCATCCTAACACATGCGACTCTCTCGCTTGCACGATAAGACAAATAATTCTGATTCTGAACATTTTCAAACAGGAAATTCTGATCTAGAATTTCCTGTTTGAAAATGTTTCTTGATAAAGCTGTAGATGCATAGGAGATAGAGTTTATATCGGGTATTGTATATTAGGGCCTCTTTGCGTACTACTTTAAAATAAGAATCTCGCTAAGAAATAAGATGGGAAAAATAAGATCCCGCTTCCCACAAAACAGTTTATCAGCGTTGCCAGTGCGTTACTTTTGTAACGTTTTGCGTTACTTTTTGACCCTTTGCGTTACTTTTACGTTACTTGTCCTAAAATGTAACTTTTGCGTAACTTTTTGGGTGATTTTTATAAATGAACTTACAATGGAAGAATATAAAATAATAACTTAGTGAAACGGAACGCAATCGAAACGGAAAACAAAAATTTTAAAAAAGTAAATGATATGTCAATATCATGGCACGTCCACATATGCCGATCAATGACTCTGCGAGTCGTTGGCCCAACATTCGCCCGAGCGCACAGATTTTATATATGCACTTAGGGCATAGATTATATAAATAAAAAAATAAAGAAAATTTAACTAGTTTAAAGTAATTATTCACACAAAATGGCTTCAAATGGTCCATGATTAATTAATATTCAAAATATAATTAAAGTCTGACGACTTTAATTATATTTTGAATATTAATTAATTCTGGTATACATTTTGGGCTCCATAGCGTCAGCTATGGAGCCCAAAATGTATACCAGAAATTTACCGGAAAAAACCGTAAATATCCGAAGACATTCGTCTATAGACAAAAACTGTTCATCTATAGACAAAACACACACTCAGCAAATCATTGGCCGGTATATGTGGACGAGCCATAGGACCAACGACTCGCCGAGTGATTGGCCGGTACATGTGGACGAGCCATAAGGCGATATATTATGTTTTTTTTTTGTTTGCAAAATTACAACTTCTTATTAAAATACTTATTTCTTCTATTAAAAATACTTATTATATGCTAGTTCAAACATGAGGAAATAATATTATTATTACTTACTGAAATCTATGAATAAAAAAGTATAAGTACTTAGATTTAAATTGAGTAAGTATATTACATTGTATATAAATTGTATTAAAAATCGTGTTTTTTTTTAAATGCGTTACTTTTATTGTAAATGCGTTACTTTTCGAACCTGTCTGCGTTACTTTTGAAGATAGGGCACTGGCAACACTGCAGTTTATTAAAACTGAAATGTCTGCTGCTTGCGATCCGTACAGTACATACAGACGATCATGCCATTAGAGGATTTTGTGCTATGTAGTTTTAAATCCATTTTTTTAGGTTTGGATGAACTGTATGAAAGAGAATATAATGCGTGCTAAAGATATTATGACAGATGATAGAATGGAGGAGGAAGCCTTGTGTCGATCGTAGAAAATGATATCGAAAGGTAGGATGATGAATCAGCATTAAATTTTCTATCATCAGACAAAGATCGTCGGCGGCACTGTAGCGGGCATAGACGAGTTCCCCATGATGGCAGCCATCATAGAGAAGAGCATAGACGACCTGTACTGCGGGGGAGTCATCATATCCGAGCAGTACATCTTGACCGCTGCCCACTGCCTGTACAATAACAAACCAGCGGACTTCGTTGTGATGGCTGGCTCTAGGGATATTAGACAAGGTGGGTCTGCTTTTTTATACTAAGTAGTGAGAAGAAGATCAAGACGCTCTTCTAATGGTAAGAAATGACGCTGCCTATAATTAGTACAGTGCTACTTAGGATTTCAAAATTATGTAAAACTAGCTGCTTACATCAACTCAGAGTCATAAGATGTTAAGAGTAATTTCACTAGCCACAGTGCCCTCCTACCGAAGCACAGTAATGTTTGCACATCACTGCTCAGGTGGTAGAATAACTGGCACTGCTTGGGGTACCCACCTAGTCGATCTTCTGCAAAGGAAGTCTACTCGTGTCTAGTCCCGGCTATAATACTTAGGCAATATTATATGAATGCTGGTTTTGGAGGACTCAAAAATCTGTAGAAATTATAACTCTAAAACTTAATCATCAGTCAGTCGGACTGACCGTCAAAGTTGTGAAGTACGTATCTATTATTATTTATTTTTCAGGCAAGCGGTATGCGATCAAAGCTTTCATTACCCATCGAAATTATAATGAGTAAGTTTTTTTATTTAATTTTCAATATTTCTTCTCAGCTCAGCGCAGCCTATCACATAGCACCAGCTTACATTGAGCTCTAGTACAATAACCTTTCTTCCCATTCTAGGAACACGCTCGACTATGACATAGGTCTAGTTCAACTGGCCACTCCCCTGCAATACTCCGGCTCAGTGTAGCCTATCACATATCACCAGCATACAAAGAGCTCTAGTACAATAAATAATCTTTCTTACCATTCTAGGAACACGCTCGACTATGACATAGGCCTAGTTCAACTGGCCACTCCCCTGCAATACTCCGGCTCAGTGTAGCCTATCATATATCACCAGCATACAAAGAGCTCTAGTACAATAAATAACCTTTCTTACCATTCTAGGAACACGCTCGACTATGACATAGGTCTAGTTCAACTGGCCACTCCTCTGCAATACTCCGGCTCAGTGTAGCCTATCACATATCACCAGCATACAAAGAGCTCTAGTACAATAAATAACCTTTCTTACCATTCTAGGAACACGCTCGACTATGACATAGGTCTAGTTCAACTGGCCACTCCTCTGCAATACTCCGGCTCAGTGTAGCCTATCACATATCACCAGCATACAAAGAGCTCTAGTACAATAAATAACCTTTCTTACCATTCTAGGAACACGCTCGACTATGACATAGGTCTAGTTCAACTGGCCACTCCCCTGCAATACTCCGGCTCAGTGTAGCCTATCACATATCACTAGCATACAAAGAGCTCTAGTACAATAAATAACCTTTCTTACCATTCTAGGAACACGCTCGACTATGACATAGGTCTAGTTCAACTGGCCACTCCCCTGCAATACTCCGGCTCAGTACAGCCAGTATGTTTGCCGTTTAAATTCTCTAGCTATGACTTCACTGGAAGGAATACTACTTTGACGGGTGAGTTTTGTTGTTACATAGGAAAATGTCCCCCTTGACTTGATGACTTGATCCTTTTGCCAAAGGTCCCTTTCGCAAAAGGTCAGTTTCGCAAAAAGACCTTTTTGCTAAATGCCCCCTTTCGCAAAGTGATTAGACTGCAATCTAATCGTAAGTTTTTGATACATTTTGTGGATTTTTACTCCAGTCACCGTTCTGCCAGTTAGCTCTACATTAATAGAGAGACAGCCTAATATGTCCGATCAACGCAACGGTCTATTATGTTCAACAATGCAGTTTTATTTTTGCAAAATTAAATTGCTTAACATCGCTCTGTCGATTTGCTTCGGGTCTATATGAACAGAAAGCCTAAAGCCGCGTTTCCAGCTCCTTTTTTGGTCTATACTCTCAACAAAAACACGTCAACACGCAGCAAAATTCCCTACACAAAAAAAAAAAATAATGTCTATGCTTCAAGCGTCAACAAATGTTTTTGCTTTCCATCGGCTATGGAAAGCAAAAACATTTGTTGAAGCTTACCGCCGGGCTCAGCTAGTAAATAAATAAATGAATAAACAAAACAAAAATATTTCTTGAAGCTTGATTATTATTTTTTTTGTGTAAGAGAATTTTGCTGTGTGTTGACGTGTTTTTGTTGAGAGCGTAGACCAAAAAAGGAGCTGGAGACACGGCTTAAAGTAGCCTAACTTCATGCTTCAATCCAGTCTGATTTCTACCTAAACGAAGATGTCGAAGATTTTTCTGGAAGATAGCGACGCCGACGCTGAGAGGAAACTTGTCCACATCGACCTACCCATTTAATATGAGGCTGTTTTAATTTGTATAAATTCTAGGTTAGCCTTTGATCAGGATTCTGCTTGATCTTCAGTCGAAGATGGTAGCAGACTAAAACTAGAAGGCGAGATTAATGCCTCCCCAGCTTCACTGAACATCAAGTATCGAATCGTAGCACAGTCGTAATCATCGCTTGGCAACCTTAAGGTTGCTGTGTCACTAAGCGAACCTTAAGGTTGCTGTGCATAGGCGGATTTAGGGGAGGGGGGGGGCAGGGGGCCAAGGTCCTCCCCAGAAGCATTGTAGCATGGTAGCAAGCTGCTCGCGCACTTATTAAGGATATTTGAACTTTCTAACTGTTCAGAGCGAGCTAAACACATACTTTTCGTAGTAAAAATTATAATATTATTGCCCGTCTGCACCTTGCCCCCCCCCAGGACCAAATTCTGGATCCGCCCTTGTTGCTGTGTATATTTAAAGATAAGGCTTTAAAGCAATGTTTTCTAGGTTGGGGCACCCAGTTCCCAGGCGGTCCGAAGTCCGACCTCCTCCGCAAGGTGGACGTGTCGGTGATCAGCAAGGATGTCTGCAAGATGTATGACCCACAAGTCACGGACCGACAGATCTGCACTTACGCTAGAGGCAAGGATGCCTGTCAGGTAACGTTTTTAAAGTGAAATGGATCCTGTAGTGTGAACACAAAACTAAAGCGAGAAAAATTACGTCACGGTTGTTTGCCATCTCACTTACTTCATACAAATTAAAATCAAAATACATATATACTATCGTTTTTACACTAAACGATCCGTGAGTATTTAGATTCATCTTTGTAAATTAACGGCATATAAACTCATTTGAGAACAATACAAGTGAGTTTATAATATTATGCCGTTAACAAAGAAGTTACTATCGTTAACTGAATACGTAGTGTATGAGTAAGTGAGATGGCACACAACTGTGACGTCATTTCACTTGCTTCAGTTTGGTGTTCACGTTGCAGTCTCCATTGAACATATAAAATATAAAATCATGGGCGCATCGCATAATTCAGGCTCTTCAAATAAGCCAACCACTTTTGCTTTTGACTTTTTGTTTTGCAAGAACTGCATTAGCGCCACTTCAGTAGGCTGAAGAGTCTTAGCATCTTATGTCTCTTAAGTAAGAAGCATATTGGTTAATTGCACCTAGAATTTGACATGATCGTGAATGAATGAAAATCTTGGGTGACACTGTATCAGGAGAGCGTCTTGCTCGTATTCTTCTTCGAAGCATAAAAAATCAAGGGACAATAAATAGGAGTACCTAATCTTACGTCTCAAACTAACATTTTCTAATTTACAGAATGACTCAGGCGGCCCAGCCTTATACACGGACCCTACATCCGGATTCCTGTTCGTCATGGGGATAGTTTCCAACGGAATACAATGTGCCTCCAACACGCCCGGCTTCAACACTAAAGTGACTGCGTTGCTCTCTTGGATCGTCGACAATGCTAACTCGCAATTTTGTATTAAACGATAACTTTTTAAAGCTCCTGAGGCCCTATAAATATAAGCGTCAATGGCTTGTGGCTATAAACAGTCGGTTGTTGTTTTAAGACTGACTTAAATGTGCCAAAAATTGAACCAAAGTGGTACTAGTTACTAAATGAGATAATAAATTATTTATTTATTTGATTTGGACTTTTTACTTATTGTGTTACACCTTTATTTCATTACAGACGATCATACTTATCGACGATCACCTATCTGTGCACCAAATTTCGATCAAATCCGTTGTGGTTTAAGCTGTGCGTTGATAAAACTAAAAATAAGGACATAAAAGTGGGGGGAGAGGTGGAAACATTGTCGTGGGGGGGTGTTTCTACTAAAATTTCTTATGAACGGTAAAGCTATTCGCATGCCAAGTTTCATGCTTTCTGCCGCTCGGGGTCGTACATTCGGCTAAGGAGCCGGACTATTCACACTTCGTACACAGACTCCCTCTGCCCTCCATAAAGTACAAACATTTGGCGCATGCGCCCTTCGAACTTCAGACCTCTGGACTTAGCCGCTTTCGTATCGACCGCAGTATTGCAAAGCACTTCCTTTTGAAACCCCTTCTTTGTAAACCCTACAATTATTATTACAAATTAATTACTTTAAAATATATTTTAATATGAATTTAAAGTTCCCCTGTCCAGTTTTTATTGCAAACTTTGAAATGTTATTGGAATATTATTTAAAAATGTGATTTTTTTCAACAATGGCAGTGGTTAGGTTAACCATGGAAGTGAGATAGTGTAATTATGCCGAAAAGAATACCTTTTCATGTGGTTTATGCAACGAGTAAGTACATAATAGCTATATCTATTACAAACAGCGGAAAAACAGCGTAGGTCATACTAGACCTACACAATACAGAGCTGGTGCCTTTTTGCGGCAAATCAACTTTTTATCTAAATATATAAAAGGAAAGTGTGACTGATTGACTGACTGATCTATCAACGCACAGCCCATACCGTTTTATGTTTTAGACCTTCGCTAAAAAAGGATTTCTCTACGCAGGCCAAGCGGCGAGTCTTTTATATATTACTTATTGTTAATAGACGTATGTTTCTTTTTCTTTTTGGTTTGTGTGCAAATAAATTTTATTTTCTTTCTTTTTAACTGTGCCAGTGGTTTCACCCGCTGAATAGGAACCTATGTGTTATTCCATGGTCTAAGACAGCTACCAGCTATTTACCAAATTTCAACTCAATCGGTTCAGCGTGAAAGAGACAAATCATACAATCTTTCGTATATCTAATATTAGTATGTTAAGGATGTATTTCAGAAGTTACATACCATAGGTACAAGTCCTACGTCTTAAGATGGTTATGGCCTGTCAGTTTTTGGGTTGAATTCTTTGAGTTAATTGAAACGGTAGTAGTCTTTGAGTTAGTAGAAAAGCAGATGTATACCGTTTGAAATGAAAAGGAATTTTCTAAATCGGTTTTTCGTGACGTCAGTAATTTGGTACACTTATAAAAAGATTTGGACGAATTGAAAACCTTTCCAATTTTGGATGTCAGTTAAAAAGGGGGCAGCATTCTCAACTGTCAAATCAATAAAAGCAATCAAAATTCCATCATTATAAAATAAGAATATTGCTCTAATACTATGTCAAGGCGTTTAAAAATAACAATTGAAATACCAGGTCAACCATTTCAAGGAATTTACGATTTACTAAGTTAATTGATTTATGGAGAATGTGACTATTACATTGTATAACTATTGTGCCAAAGTTATTAGAATGTTATTAGGTAACAAGTAAAATTTAAAAAGATTTGTTATTATTATTTTCATCTAGCACCAAAGTGCTCGTCAAGACAAATCAAATAAGCCCAAACTCGATGGGGTTGCGTCATTTAATTACGAAGTTCTGATGGCCACCTTCCTGCTCCATCATCAGATCAGCTTCATGTCATAATAAATATTCATTGTCATCCTATTTAAACATGCATGCCATATTTCAGCTCAATCAGAAATCGGGAAGTGGATCAAATTATACTTTTCCAAGATTTGATTACAGACTGACAGATAACAGACAGGTTTCGAACGTTTCACATATTATACATATAATACAGTGCGGAAGTGGTCTAAGGCTTAAAAGCAAAATATGGCTTCATTTATTGTAACCAGAAGGGTAGAATTTCAACGGGCGTTTCGTAAATAATTAAGGAGCTTACCGCTAATTGGATCAAATCGATCGTCGGGCATTTTTTAACGGACGCTGTAAAATTATATATGCTATGATTTAATTATAATAGGTAGGCCTCTATTTCAAAGGTAAGCTAGCATAAGTACACGATCCGACCGCAAGGATAAAAGTGACTACATTGCGTTGCACTCACGAAGGGTACCTTTCCTTCTTTCTTTCTGAGAAGACCACTCTCGGCTGAGCAGCCGTAACTCAATGGCTATTATAAAAGACAAGCTTATGCTCGCGGCTTTGCCCGCATGCCAAAATCCTTTCTTAGCGGAGATCTACGTCATGAAACGCTATCTGTATTCCAAATTTCAACCGAATCCGTTCAGTACTTTGGGCTGTGCGTTGATAGATCAGTCAGTCACTCTTTCCTTTTATATATTTTAGAAATGCGACGACTGTGATCAATAGGTGGGTTCAAGGACTAACCTGGGATTGCTGCATCGATGGAGACTGATTTTGCAAACTTGTGATCTTCTTAGGCTGGTGGGCAGAATCTTGGAGAGTCAATTTCTTGAAACTTCCTCTTCAGTCATTCAAGTAGTTTTACACAAATAGCGCGGCGCGGTGTAACTGTTACGGCTCGGTCGAACGCTGGAGCGTGATAAGGCGTGCAGGACCAGCGACAAACTCAAACTGATCACGGCGCGGTGGGCAGCGGTAGATCATTTAGGAAAGATATAATATATAATAAAATGCGGGTAGTTTGAAATAATTAAGATTATGTCGGAGAATTGGCGCGAACACTTTGTTCTCTTTGAAAATAAGTAGGAATAAAATATTAGCCATTCGTTTTGTTCTTTCTTCTCTTATTTATTATAACATCTTTTACGACTTTTAAAACTACCGCGAGTTCTACATAACTTAAATCAACAAAACAGCACAACTCACGTATAATTTTGCTAAGAATATCCCAACCACGGTTTCGGACAATTACGACGTCCTTCATCAGGAGTTCACGTCTGCAGTGCCCACCCGACGCGACGTTGTGCTGTTTTGTTGATTTACTTCTTCTTAACTTCGTGATCATACGTCCTCCATACATCTTATTGTTCTAGGTGAAGACAGCGCGTACCCAGCATGCGAGCTGAACGCGCAAGGGCCGGCAGCTCGAGGGTGGCGCAGCGATGGAGCTGCTCCCCACGAGCTGCTGCTCCGGCTGCAAGCTGTCACCAACGTACACAAGCTGCAACTGTTGGCGCATCATCAACTCATCCGTTAGTATCTCATGTAATATGTGAGCTGCTCCCCACGAGCTGCTGCTCCGGCTGCAAGCTGTCACCAACGTACAAGCTGCAACTGTTAGCGCATCATCAGCTCATCCGTTAGTATCTCATGTAATATGTGAGCTGCTCCCCACGAGCTGCTGCTCCGGCTGCAAGCTGTCACCAACGTACAAGCTGCAACTGTTGGCACATCATCAGCTCATCCGTTAGTATCTCATGTAATATGTGAGCTGCTCCCCACGAGCTGCTGCTCCGGCTGCAAGCTGTCACCAACGTACAAGCTGCAACTGTTGGCGCATCATCAGCTCATCCGTTAGTATCTCATGTAATATGTGAGCTGCTCCCCACGAGCTGCTGCTCTCATCAAAGGAACCTTTGCCAACCTCTCGTCTTGCCAAGAAACGATGTGGCTGAAGATAGCTGATCAAACATACTTTACGAGGCACCTTCACTACCGATACCCTACCTACCTACCTTTATTAACCCTTTAACCGCCACCGTCGGATATATCCGACAAGCCTGTTCTGTTACGTAACCGCCAGAGTCGTATATTTCCGACGAGCCGTATATTTCCGACTGCACTTTAAATCTACATTTTTTAAGTCATAACACTGTATTTTATAAAACTATACTCGTAATTAGATAAATAGTGAACAAAGTTATGATTTACTGTTGGTTTTATGCTTCTCTCCCAAATAGAATAAATATTAGACATCACTTTTATTGTAGGTATTTATAATTCAAAAACTTGCCTGGCGCTAGGGGCACGACAAGTGATTTTAAGTCTGGCGGTTAAAAGGTTAACTACCGATAGAGTCAGGCAAAAACAATAGCTGTTCTTTACACAGTATTTTTATTATAAGTAGAAAAAATAATTTAAAAAAGAATATTATAGATAAAAAATAAACCATTTTTCCTCAAAAGTTATAAATAAATTACTACAAAAACTAGAACTAGTTTCTTGTTACCACAATGAAATGCTGGCACCCGCATTCAAAGATTACCTACCATCCATTGTAAAGTCATCAGCAAAATTACTATATTATATCAATTCTTTTTATCTTTGAAGAATAATTGATAAAATATATTAAAAATTTTCTTTGTTGGAAAATTAATAATAGTCTGTTTCTGCATACGATTGGCTACCATCACCTTCTTACCAGATGCGCAATTGACAAACCCTCTTTTCATTTTATTCTTGAAAAATGTCCAGGCACACGAATTGACACCGCTTTTTCTGACTTGCACATTTTTTATGAATAGCCCGACCCTATAATATGTCCGCGACAGTTCGTGGAATAATTCTATGTTGTTCAAGTAGTTTTCGTAAGAAGATGTAGTCAAGTTGCAATCATAATGTCCTATGGTACTTCTGCGAATCATCAGTTTGACAATGGGTTTTGTGGTGGTCGAAACGAGCTGGCGTTCTTGTCGCGGATTGGTCAGTTTAAAAATAGTTTCTGTTACGTTCTTAGCTGAACGTAGAGCTTCTTCACACTGCTGGACTAACTCTGGAATGAGGTAATACTCAGCTTCTGCGAGTAGCTCCTCGATTTCTGTCTCTGTCCTGGGTAAAGCTATGCTCCCGTCGCGGAGAAAGTTCAGGATTGTGCCGAAATGTTTGCCACATCTATCGATGGGCACCCATCCGTCGGGATCCTTGTAGCTTTCGACGGTACCGTTGAACATAACTTTGAGCATGGAGTCACACCTGAAAACCAATATCGCTTTGAATTTTAAGTACGGAGTACCTACGCATAGTTGAAAACGCAGAGTAAGACGACAACGGCAAATGGGTTTTAATTAATTGTATTTTTATTTTGAGCATATAGATAATAAGGTAAAATGTTTTTTAACTATATTTACTCTTTAGGTAAGGAGGACCCTCAAAATTATCAGAAAAGTCCCTTTTAGGCGCTAGGACTTTTAGACCCGATAGCGCCTCTTAGGAACTTTAGGGCAGATCTGGTCTAAATCTGGTCTGTGTCTGCGAGAAAGATGACCACAAACCTAGTAAGCGTCGCTCGAGTGGTTTGAAACAAGTACCCGCCCACGTTTAGCTTCACATATTGGTTGCTGTCCGACATTGATAGCGAAAGGTATTTGTTGATTTATAAGGAATATTACCACAATATTACTTGCTTATTTTGATTCATGGAAATAATTTCTTTTGTCCATGTTACGCCCTTGACAAGAAAACAAGTTTGTGCAAGTCACTGAGCATATAAATAAGAGTGTCAACTCCGAAGAAAAAAAATGAAATCGCCTAATGTACTGAATTCATTGGAGTCACCTTACCAACCCAAAAGTAAAATGTAAATTTGATTTCTGATGTTGCCTGCACTGTTGTATGACATTAATTAGTGATGGGCAGTGTCGATTGTTAGTGATGGCCAGGTCGATAAAAATATATCGATAGTCGGCGCGACCCGTTGGACGGGAAAATTGATGATTTTATTATTTATTTTATAAATAAAGAAAAGCCATGTTATTTCAAAATAATATTTTAATATAATTTATTAATGCTGTTTTTACAAATAATGTGCTAATGAGTAATAAAATATATACGAATATTGTGAACAAATACATACAAAAATTACATAACGTATATTTTATTATACAATACACCGCAAGCAGTTATAATACAGGAATCAGGAATAAATAATAATAATTTTCTCAAGAATGGTCTTATCGAATCTTATATCTATAAACTACTACCAAAAAACCTAACATAACTTAATCCGACTAAGTTTTTCAATGGGCCGAAAAATAAGCTCAGGATCTTCTACGACTCATAGCATCTGCACCTGTAAAACATAAAAGGCTATTTTTAAACAACGAAGTAAGAAGACCAGCAAGACGCTCTTTCTGTACATAAACTCGCCCATTCATTCATTTGGGGTGTCATTTTACTTAGTCGGACAGTGTTGAGTGAAACGGAAATACTCAATCAAACATGTGCAAACGAGATGGACAAAACGAAGGAGTACTTATATAATTTTAGGGAACTAAATAATAACTTAGATGTCAACATTCTATTTCTTTTAAACTACCTACTGTCAAATTTATTATTATTGTAAACATTGGTTTTTTGTTCGTATTTTTCATCATTATTTTTATTATTTCAAAGATTTTGAGCAATAATACTGGTGATAAAAAATAAATAGGTAAGTAAAATAACACGTTGTGGTGCACGCCAAATGAATAATGTATATCCGGTGTATGCAGCAGTAGTTTCAAAAAGAAAAGTGGTTACTCCTTTGAATAAGTGTTTCTCAGAGAACTTTCTGTCTTTCAGATAACATCTGTCAAACTTGATATGTCAAAATCTGGAAGATCTTCAAAGATTTTTCATTTCTTCTATGACAGCGTCAGCCTCGGACGAATATTTTCCGAGATATTCACATTTCAAGTTTGACAGCTGTCATCTAAAATGAATATCTCTCCAAGACCTTTAATTTCTTCTATGACACCGTCAGTCTAGGACGAGTATTTTCCGAGATATTAACGTTTTAAGTTTGACAGCTGTCATCTGAAATAAAGATCTCTCCAAGACCTTTAATTTCTTCTATGACAGCGTCAGCTTAGGACGAGTATTTTCCGAGATATTGACGTTTCAAGTTTGACAGCTGTCATTAGAAATAAAGATTTTTCACTGGGTACGTCTCTGTTCTATTAATAGTGTCATAATAGGACTACAGGATTAGCTATTGATACTGACCACGGATAAAATAAAAATTTTTCATTGGACATTTTTACGAATGGACGTTTTTCATGAAGGGTCAATTTTCAAATTGGACCTTTTTTTTTTTTTTATGTGATGAAGTAGAAGACGAGCAAGACGCTCTCCTGATGTTAAGAGATAACGGCTGCCCATAATCAGTACAGTGTTACCTAGGATTTCACAATTATGTGAAATTCTAGGAGCACTGCACCAACGCTTCTTACTCAAGAGTCATGAGATGTTAAGACTCTTTAGCCCAGTAATTTCACTAGCTACAGTGCCCTCCTACCGGAGCACAGTGATATTTGCACATCACTGCTCAGGCGGTAGAATAACTGGCACTGTTGGGGTACCCACCTAGACGACCTCCTGCAAAGGAAGTCTACCCCCGATTTTACGATTAGACATTAGGATGTGTGAGCGACGGATAAGTTGTACTTTTTACGCCCCGCCCATTTAGTTGTACTTTGCGTTGAATCACTTTTTGAGTTGAGTTCTGCTTCTATTACATCCCTAGTTCGTTGGAGTCACAAGATGTTTAGACTCTTCAGCCCAGTAATTTCATTAATTACAGTGCTTTCCTACCGAAGCACAGTAATGTTTGCACATCACTGCTCAGGCGATAGAATAACTGGTGTTAGGGAAAAAAATGCCTACTCCAAAGCAATTGGTGGCTGTTTGTGACTTATAACTTACCTGTTTTCATCCAAAGGAAATGATGTGTAGAATGCTGTTGTTGATTCGATACTATATAAGATTTACCACACACTAAACATTTGCGGTGTTTTATGCGCGAGTTCCGACTCATGATGAGCCGATAACTCTTCAGTCTCTTCGTGAAATAGGCACTAAGAATTACGAACGTTAACTGTACGAAATGAACCAAAAACTATAACAAACTAAAATCTATAGAATATAAACTAAAAACACGGCTGTCCAGTCCAGAAATTCGAATGTTTAAAGCAGAAAAAAAGATAATTTTCTCAAGTTACAAAATATAAACAAATAACAATGTCATGTTGAATTTGTCAATTTTAATTTTGTTTTTTTTTATTGTCAATGTTCAAAGGTCAAAGGAGGTGTGTATAAGAAAAAATAAACTATTTTTTATGTTGGTACTTGCTTCCTTGCGTTGGTAACGTGACTCCAATGAATCTCATACATTTTTTCAATGTATGGAAGTTATTGGAGACTGGTGCAAGTTTGATTTTCATAAATGTGTCAAAGTGACATTTCTTTGCTTCATTGTATGGATTGTCTCTTCTTTTTCATTCTTTCTAATTATGGTGCTCGCACATCTATCCGCATCCACCGCGCCGTAATCATTTTTGTATAGTAAATTTTCTTCCGATTCGGACGATTGGACTCCGGCAAGAGTATAGTATAGTAGTATTTAGAGCAAGTAGTATAAAGAATTCAAAATTCGATTCGTTCGGCGCGGTCGATGCGGATATATGTAGTGCGTCCACCTTAAATCTGAATTTAGGTTCTGAATTAAGGCACAAAATTCAGCAAAGGGTAGGGCCTTAGATATTATTTAGAGATAGAGTTGATGATGTGTTACGTTTCCAGCGGCATACGTGGAGGTCCTGGTGTCAGGCGGGCTGGTCTCCGAGGGTGCGGCCACACCATGCGGGGCTACGTACACCAGCGTCGGGAAAGTCACCCTGGCCAAGCCTGCCTCTCAGGCCAGAACCAGGGAACTAAGGTATACCTGAAGATTGTTTTATTATTCATGTGCATCACTATTGTTGACTTTGTCTCACTCTCTGTTTAAGCCGTCGAATAAATGTGTTTTCTTACTCTCTTTCCTTCTAAAGGCTTGCGCAAACTTTTTTACTCATTGTAATGATTGATGTGTCGATGTTGGTGAACTTTCAAGTTAGCCTTTGACCATGATTTCGCGTGATTTTAAGCGATAATACGGCAGTAGATGGTAGCAGACTAAACCTAGAAGGCGGGATAAATCCCTCCCTTACTTACGACAATAACAAAACGAGACCCGAGGGACAATTACAAATAGACTTGACTTATTTCCCACGAGAAGGTAGCGGAAAACCCAATTATGTGGGTAGGCCTGGTTTATATTTTCCATTTATTTTTCAGATCTGCAGCCCTTCCGGAACCAACAGTAGCTCGATTTGTGAAGCTGAGGCTGTCTGGGCCTCATCCGCCATCCAATGACAATGATCAGGTAAAATCATAATATATTTGGTCAGTAGAGACCGAAAGATACCATGCGTTACGTTGAGATTTCACGAGTCCTGTCTGTCCTTTCTACTCCAAACACAATGTTGTTAAACTTTTATATATATATATATATATATATATATATATATATATATATATATATATATATATATATATATATTATTATTAAGCCTGTGTCCCACTGCTGAAGGCCTCCCCATATTTCACAATCCAGTGCCACTTCTTTCCAGCCCTCGTGGTATGTGACTAAGTCATCACGTCATCTTTCTAGGCTGGCCCTGGCAGTAATCCATTTTCCAGTACCCATTCTCTGGAACCCTTTGCACAGGCTAAAATATTGTAATTTCCAGGTCGCCCTAATGGCAGTGAATGTGCTAGGAGAAGAGGTGGAGGAAGTAGAGAAGACCACGCCAGTCTCCACCAAGGTGGAACCGATGTACTCGCCCTACGACGACCTGGCGTTCGTTATGTACGTCGACACGGAGATCGCTGACCTCGTGCGGATGCTGGATGATAAGAAACGGATCGCTGTTACTGGTAGGCTATAAGGCAGTACTTACTCCTTCGTGAGGAAGACCACGCCAGTTTCCACCAAGGCGGGACCGATGTACTCCCCCTACGACGACCTGGCGTTCGTTATGTACGTCGACACAGAGATCGTAGACCTCGTGCGGATGCTGGATGACAAGAAACGGATCGCTGTTACTGGTAATTTATAATAATAATCGGGGATTTATACTCCAACAGAAGCGGATTACCCTAATTACTTTGTTTATTTATACAACGTAGTAAGAAGCGAGCAAGACGCGCTCCTGATGGTAAGAGATAACGCTGCCCATAATTAGTACAGTGATGCCCAGTGGCAACGCTTCTTACTTGAGAGTCATGGGATGTTAAGACTCTTCAGCCCAGTAATTTCACTAGCTACAGTGCCCTCCTACCGAAGCACAGTAATGTTTGCACATCACTGTTCAGGTGGACACCAGAGCCAGAGTCAAGTCACAATCACAATCACAACAATAATTATCTATAGGTTGTGCGGCCGACGTATAATATAGGTATGTCATAGTCGCCAAGATTACTACAAGACCTGCAACATGCCCTAACAACTGGCTCAAACATATCTTATAGTAGGAAACAGTCAGGACCCACAGATTAACGTCTTCCGAAACACGGTAGCGTCCAGGCGAAAATCTTTGCCACACTGAGATTTGACCGTTTTTAAAGTGAAGAATATTATATAATATAACATTGTATAACAATAAAAATATACATTTTTATCTATGTACCTATGCGAGTTAACAGATAAATTCCCTTACTCTACCAGAGGAGCGTTTCGAATACGCTCGCCGGCTAAAGTCAGCGGGCGCAGCGCTCGCGGCCGCCGGCATCAGGATCGGGCGGTGGAGACTGCGCAAGCGCACCGCTGCGGCCAGGGATGACTTCGAGCTGGCGCGACGGATGCGGGATAGGATCGCTGATGCTCTGTGCGGGGTGAAGGAGGACCCGGCGCTTTGCCGGCTGTTTGAGGAGGAAGGGGTGAGTGGCTGAACCTTTTTGATACTTTTAGAGTTCTTAAATATATCAAAGAATACTGAAAAGGGAGAGAGAAAGAAAAGCTTTATTTACGACAAACTACAATTTGGTAAGTAGGTATAGGTATAATATCGACAAGAATCTCTAATAGGACTCTTGTTATTATAGATTATAGAGATAAGGACAGGAAGGAGAAGAGTTAATACAAAGGCTCTGCCTTCCAAGGAGTTAATGGAGAAATGATGGAACAGTAGCACGATCATTAAAATTAAGATCTTTGGCAAAAAGCTCTAACCTAAACTGTCTGGTCTGAATTAAATGGTTTGTGTATAAGATTAAATATGTATTATTATTATTCGTGCACTCACTATTCTAAGAAGAATTTTCATTCTTTCCAGCCCGATACCCGCAACGACTCATCAATGCCTCAAGAGTACGACTTCTCCCACCACCTGTCTCCATCAGTAGCAGCTGGATCTCTCAGCTTGGACATACCCTCGCCTGTCCCGCCTATACTACCTGACGACTACGTCAATGGAGACCAGGAAGATAACCAGGACCCTGAGGTTAGTATGTTCTTTATCAAGGGTACTTCTCTCACCACCTCTCCCGGTTAGTAGCAGCCGGCTCTCTCAGCCTCGACATACCTCAACCTGAAGACTACGTTAATAAAGACCAAGATGATAATCAGGACCCCGGGGTCCGTTTAATGTATTGTTCATCAAGACTTAGGAGTACCTCTTCAATTATGATGGATTGAGCGCTGTACCTTGGGGGAGGCCTATGTATATCAGGGTGAATGTAGGCTGATGATGCTAATTACATCGATTATTCTCTTAATCGGTGGCCGATTTACCACGTTCTAGCATCCTAAGTTTATACATGAGTAATATCTAATAGCTTTACTTCCTTTTCCAGTCCCCAATCCACACACAAACCCAACAAATACTCCAAGACGAAGTGGATCAACTAGCTAACATGCAGACAACTGCGGTACAGCCGTACAACACCCAGATGGTTCAAACACAGCCATTTAACACCCAGCCACTTCAGACTCAGGCTTATAACAACCAGGCAATTCAGTCTCAGCCGTATAACAACCAGCCAATTCAGACTCAGCCATATAACAACCAGCCAAATCAGACTCAGCCGTTTAACATCCAGCCAATTCAGACTCAGCCGTATAACAACCAGCCAGTTCAGACTCAGCCGTATAACCAGCAAACAACACGATTTAACAACCAACCGTCACAGCCAAGCCAAGAGGAGAAAGCTAGAGATGATTTGCAGAAGAAGTTGGAGGAAGAGGAGAGAAGAGAGACTGATAGTCCGAGGAGGAGCATTACGCCAAATGCTGCTAATGGTAAGCCAAATTCATAGGAAAAACAATTTACATAATACATGATATAGCCGAAAATATAGAGTTATAATAAAATGATCATATTTTAAAGTTTTATTTCATTAACGAAATTATATTTTTAAAACTTGTAAGTATTTTAATTTCTGTACCGAAATTATCTTTTAAAATATCTCAAGGTAGATATAAAATGAATAATTTTATACTATAGGTTCTCTTGTGAGGAGAAGAAACAAAAGCGCTGGGCCGAGATCTACTTTTGAAGCTTACGAAGAGAGGCTGCTACCAGCATTGAGACAGTGAGTTTCTTTATTTTTCAACGGGTTTGTGAATTTATATACAAAACTTAGGTTAAAACTTAAGATGTAGTTTATTATTACCGTGTTTTATAACTCATGAAGAGATTTCGACCCATGTAAAAATCTTGATAGTAAAAACTTGTGCTTGTGATTGATTGAGACTTCACGATCATTTAAAAACTCCATTGAGTGACTCAGTAACAGAAATAGTGAAATTGGGAAAAGCGGTCAGCTATATTAAAAAAATATTTTTAGAAATTGAACCTACATATACCTATATATACGTCAGCTATTAGGCTGACTCCTCATAGAGGCGACACGACTATCGAGCGACTTACCAGCAACTTCCTTACCGCCAGGAGTATCACATACTCCGAATGTAGGATCAGCCTTCAATGGTTATTGTGTTACAGTTCCCATACAAACGAGTATCTCCGCGAGTCTCGGGAGGAGGAGGGCAGCGGCAGTGCCTCCTCGCACCGGCACCAACACAAGCTGAACGAGCGGGAGAGGAAGCAAGCGGCTCTGCCTATACTCATCTTTGGATACCCATTGGTACTTTATGCAATTGTAGGTGCACTACACTACATACCTACAAGTACCTTACCTTACCACGTACCTCAAGAACATTACCTGCGATGTACCTCACCATGTCCACAATACCCGGACATGGCTACAATATACCTTACAACACAGCACCAATACCTACAAGTTACCAGGGAAGAAAGAAAACACAACGCTCAAGCACTTCACTTCATTTATTTGTTATTGTTCAAGAAACAAGACGCCTTGAAAAGGGCGGTTTTGTTGATGTTCAATTCGGAGAAGAAACAAGTGACACTCTCGTTGAACACACGTCGCTGCAGTCCAGACTTCACACACGTCGCTGCAGTCCAGACTTCACACACGTCGCTCCAGTCTAGATTTCACACTTGTCACTACTACACTTGTCGTCTAGAATCTAGACTTCTTCACAACACTTCGATGAGCTGGGGCGCACACGTGAACACGTGTGAGCGGCGAGGCGACGTCCGGGCGAATGAAGAGGCCAACTCCCGGGCGCTGTATTTACGAGAGCCGCAACATATATACCCTGCGCACATCGATCTGCGCATCAATTTTATATCACTGTTTCTATCTCTTTCATGTAAATATTTCTTCTCTTTCTAATTTCTCATAAAACTTTCTTTTGTGTACGCTAGTTGTAAGGTATTTATTTTGTATATAGGTAGGCTCATTTTTGTAAATAAACATTCCATATTTTACCTTCTGATTTAGTGTTTCACTTACACTACCTACTTCAGTTAGGCACCATTAACGCCTAAAGTGGTGACCCCGAAGACTGTTCACCGTTGTCCGAAGAATGTCCACCGTCGCTACCGCCTAATGTGGTGACACGTCGCTTGAAGTCTCATCACTGCTGTCGCTGCCTTTCACTGGTACCTACAGTGGTGACCGACACCATATCAAGACGAAGCTCTGCACGACGACCACGCAGAAAATCCACCATGGACCCCACTGCAGCTGCCGCCGCCGCTTCGAACACAGCGAAGTCCACCACCACCTACATCACGCCACCGCCACTTTCGTCACAAGAAGACTCCGACTTCAACAAATACCTCATCGAAGTAATCCGCACGCTAAAATTCGAAGTTGCCGCCATCAAATCGGAGCAACAACGAATCTTCAATTACTGCCACAATGCAACGCCGACGAGTCTCAACAACAATAACAAGACAAGAAGAAGCTCCAGTAACACAGTTTCACCGCACTGTTATTATCATCGTCGGTACGGCGCACAAGCACGCCACTGCACTACACCGTGTAGCTACACAAAATGCGAAGTCGGAAAACCTAAACAAATATCACCAGAAGCTCAACCCAGCGTAGAAGAAAATTCTTACCGCCTATTCGTCGTTGACAAGAATTCTCAACATAAATTCCTCATCGACACCGGCGCCAATATCTCCGTTTTACCACGACCAAAAGGAGCGCAACCTAAACCGCTCGATTTTCAACTGTACGCTGCAAATAACACCGTCATACCTACATACGGGGAGAAGACAATCACGCTCGACCTCAGTCTACGAAGACCGTTCAAGTGGACTTTCATCGTCGCTGACGTGGGAAAGCCAATAATCGGCGCTGATTTCCTGCGACACCATCAGTTAATCGTTGATCTACCTAAACGACGATTAATCGACGGTAAAACCAGCCTCACTGCGATCTCCACTATTCAAGCCTGCAACATGCCTACAATCAAGACGATCGACGACACACAGAGCTACCACGCGATACTCGCCGAGTTTCCCGGTATCACCCGTCTCACTCCCACACCGAACGCAATCGAGCCGAACGTCGAACACTACATTGAAACGAGCGGACCGCCTGTACATTGTCGCGCACGTCCGATCGCACCGCATCGTTACGAAGCCGTTCGCAAAGAGTTCCAGCATATGATCGAACAGGGAATATGCCGTCCAAGCAAAAGTCCCTGGGCATCACCGCTACACATCGTTCCTAAAAAAGACGGAAGCATTCGTGTATGTGGCGACTACAGAAGACTTAACGCCTGCACGAAACCTGATCGCTACCCGATTCCACGAGTGAAAGATTTCACATTCCAACTCACCGACAAGAAAATATTCAGCGTGATCGACTTAAACCGCGCATACTCACAACTGCGTACGCGCGAACAAGACATCGAGAAGACAGCAATCATCACACCGATGGGTCTATTCGAGTTCCCGCGAATGGTACCCGGACTCAAGAACGCCGGCCAAACGTTTCAACGTTTCATTCACGAAGTACTGCGCGGACTCGACTACGTATTCCCGTTCGTCGACGATGTAATGATCGCTTCTACAGACGAAACTACGCATCAACAACACCTTCGCACTGTACTACAAAGACTTGAAGACAACGGCATCACTATTAATCCCGCCAAATGTGTCCTAGGCCAGCCGCAAGTAAAATTCCTAGGATACACAGTTTCAAGAGAAGGAATCTTACCGCCTGCCGAAAAAGTAACAGCAATCACGAACTACACCAAGCCGAACACTATTGAAGAATTAAGGCGCTTTCTCGGAATGATGAATTTCTATCGAGATCACCTTTCGAACGCCGCTACAATTCAAGCACCACTCAATGCCTATCTGCACTCCGTGAAAAAGCGAGACAAGACTGAAATACATTGGAACGACGAAGCGACATCTGCATTTGAAGCCTGCAAAAATGCGATTAAAAACGCAGCTTTGCTCGCTCATCCATCGCACACCGCACCGATCGCTATTTTCACCGACGCCTCAGACAAATCCGCCGGAGCAGTACTACAACAATACATCGATGAAAAATGGCAACCTCTCGGCTATTTTTCAAAGAAATTCAGCGACGCACAACGACAGTACAGCACATTCGACAGAGAGTTACTGGCTATCTACATGTCAGTAAAACACTTCCGCAAAATGTTCGAAGGCCGAAACATCATCATTTTCACCGATCACAAGCCTCTAACCTACGTACTGCAGAAGCCGCCATCACCATCTGAGACACCACGCCGTGCAAGACAGCTGATTTTCATAAGCGAATTTACCACTGATATTCGCCACATCAGCGGCAAAGATAACATCGTAGCCGACGCACTCAGCAGAGTCGAGACAATAACATGCCCTACAACGCTCGACTACAACAAGATCGCAGCCGCGCAAGAACGAGACATCACTACAATACACAAGCTCAGCCAACAAAGTAATTTGGCGCTCAAACCAATTACTTTGCCTGGAACGTCAAAGCCTGTGTACTGCGAGACATCTACACCGTCCATCCGACCATACCTACCAGAAGAATTTCGCCGCGACGCATTCGACGCCGTCCACAACATCAGTCACCCTGGCATACGCACCACACGCAAGCTGATCACTGAAAAATTCTTCTGGCCTTCAATCAACGCAGACGTCGCTGCCTGGGCGAGACAATGTATTCGATGTCAACAATGCAAAATCACACGACATACTTGGAGCGAAATTTCAAAATTCCCGCCAACCGACCGCTTCCAACACATACACGTCGATATAGTCGGACCACTGCCTACATCATCGCACGGACATCGATATTTAGTCACTATGATCGACCGAGTGACTAGATGGCCCGAAGCTATACCTACCGAAGATATCTCAGCCGAATCCGTCGCAAAAATAGTCTACGAAAATTGGATTACTCGATTTGGGTGCCCAATGTACCTAACGAGTGACCAAGGCCGCCAGTTCGAGAGTCAGCTGTTCACCAAACTACTCGCCGCAATGGGGATCAAACGCAACCGCACGACGCCGTATCACCCACAATCAAACGGCATGGTCGAACGCTGGCATCGCACACTCAAGACTGCGCTCAAGACACGACTTCAAAACTCTACGTGGATCGACGAGCTACCTACAGTCCTTATGGGTCTACGCGCCGCCGCTCGAAGCGATACGGGCGTAAGCGCCGCCGAGGTTACCTACGGCCAAAACCTACGCCTACCGAGCGATTTTTTGGCCGCGCCGTCCGTCACATCATCCTGCGACATGGACTACGACTTCGTTGATCGCCTGCGCAACTCCATCGCCGCCGTGAAGCCTGCGCAACCTACAACGCCGCATAGCAACAGCCGACCCATATTCGTCAACCAAGATCTCAAGACCTGCGAGTACGTTTTCGTGCGCACGGACGCAGTCAAGAAGCCGCTGCAACCTGCGTACGAAGGGCCGTACAAAGTCGTCGAGCGGAACGATAAAACGTTCCTACTAAAAGTTCCTGACAATCGATCGCCCACTATATCGATCGATCGCCTGAAACCTGCCTACACGATCAACCTCGACACTGACGTCGATGCACCCGCTAATACCACAGACAGCGCAGCTACTCCGTCATCGAGTGATCTACATATACCTACAGCATCCGTACCTGCTACGAAGCAATCAAGATCCGGCCGCAATATAAAACTGCCGGTACGCTTCGCTTGAGGGGGAGTCCTGTAGGTGCACTACACTACATACCTACAAGTACCTTACCTTACCACGTACCTCAAGAACATTACCTGCGATGTACCTCACCATGTCCACAATACCCGGACATGGCTACAATATACCTTACAACACAGCACCAATACCTACAAGTTACCAGGGAAGAAAGAAAACACAACGCTCAAGCACTTCACTTCATTTATTTGTTATTGTTCAAGAAACAAGACGCCTTGAAAAGGGCGGTTTTGTTGATGTTCAATTCGGAGAAGAAACAAGTGACACTCTCGTTGAACACACGTCGCTGCAGTCCAGACTTCACACACGTCGCTGCAGTCCAGACTTCACACACGTCGCTCCAGTCTAGATTTCACACTTGTCACTACTACACTTGTCGTCTAGAATCTAGACTTCTTCACAACACTTCGATGAGCTGGGGCGCACACGTGAACACGTGTGAGCGGCGAGGCGACGTCCGGGCGAATGAAGAGGCCAACTCCCGGGCGCTGTATTTACGAGAGCCGCAACATATATACCCTGCGCACATCGATCTGCGCATCAATTTTATATCACTGTTTCTATCTCTTTCATGTAAATATTTCTTCTCTTTCTAATTTCTCATAAAACTTTCTTTTGTGTACGCTAGTTGTAAGGTATTTATTTTGTATATAGGTAGGCTCATTTTTGTAAATAAACATTCCATATTTTACCTTCTGATTTAGTGTTTCACTTACACTACCTACTTCAGTTAGGCACCATTAACGCCTAAACAATAATTGTTGGTATCGCAGATGCCTTTAATATTTAGATCTAGTAACCTAAAGTAGACGCTATCTGCTGGTTGTTCAGCTAAGCCGAGATCAGTAAGACGAATATAATATAGATCTGGCACTAAATGTCATGTCTGGTGTTATGTGTGCGTGTGTGTGATGTGATTCAATGTATATTAGTCGAATTTTGGGTGTCCCACTCCACTATCCGCCCCACTAGTAGGGCAGGCGAGACTCAAAATTTTGCGACCCCCGAGCCCCACTGATCATGATTTGGTGGGGTGATTTTACGTTTGAAAAAGGTAATTTTGTAATAAAAACTCGAAATAGTCCATCGTCTTGCCCATCTTAACCCTTCTAATTTTTAAACGGTTTTGTTTAGCATTCGGATTAACTTTCAAGTATTTTTATAAAATTTCGGTGTTTCAATAAGAAGTTGCTTTCTGTTTGCAATAAATGATAATAAATTTATCCAAGACAACTTCCAGGTAGAAAAGTTCTACTCCAAGAACTACCTGGACAAAGAAGAAGGCCTCACCAGACTCCGGTCGGAGCTGACCAGTCCATCATCAGGCAACTCCAAGACGTCTCCGAACAAGACTGCTCGAGCGGCTGCCATCTTGCTACAGAGGACTCTGAGGGACAAGGTGTTCTCTGTGTACAGCCTCGCGAATGAGGTGTTGAAGGCGCTGTTCCAGGAATTTGTACCTGACAGGTGGGTAGTAAACACTAGAATAAGGGAAAAGAAAGAATAAGAGAAGGAGGGTTAAAATAAGGGATTAAGGGAAAAGTAGAAGATTTTCGGAAGAATACAGATATCCAAATTTCACCAATTTCAGAGTTTTTTTCCCAATCAATGTGAAGGCAAATGGGAATATTCCAGAGACCAGGAGCATAGAGGCAGATCCATTAGGAGTAACCTATGCCTACCTACAGAGGCGGATACGTGAAAGGGTAGTAGGGGTTCAAGACCCCCAAATTCTATCCATAGGTACCTCGCAACCTGTTTGCGTGCCAAGTCAAGTTTAACATTCAGTCTACCTATTTAAATTTTGAAAATCTTTAGCCAGAAAAGTAATACCTATTGGCGTGGTTCCATCAGTAAGGGAAATATTGGTTCCCTATTCTTACGGGATTCTTAAAGTAAAATGTTTATTTATAATATTCTAGATTTAAATAGTGTATTAACGTTACCTATAACTTTGTTTTAATAGTGCTAAGTTGCGTAAAAATACTTGCATAACCAATGTTTATTGTTGCCATATCAGCCGCCCACTTCCTACGTGCCGATGGTAAAAACAAATGACTAATGCAGTTGAATAAAATTAAATATTTAGTCTAAATGTTACATCGGGGATATAGCTCAGTGGTAGAGCAATCGACTGCAGATCGATAGGCCCCCGGTTCAAATCCGGGTGTCCCCTAATTGTTTTTTTTTTTATGTTTGTTGTTTTTTGGTCTGGTCTAAGCAGTGCCTAGAAGAGAATATAATCTTTATTTGTTCAAATGCATCTAGCGCTTAACGTGTGTTAAGATTCACTTCTTCATTTGTTACTCCTTCAGGTAAAAACTACTTACAAGATTGCTCAAGTTTTACCTAGTCTCCTACAAAATTCCAGCTCTGAAGGCACCATTTTTATAATACCTACCTTAAAATGGTTTTACCTGTAACTAATAGGTACCAACCTACCTTTCCTTTTTGATCGTTATTCAAGTTTTTAAGAATATTTTAAAAAAAATAATTGAAAAATTACTCCGAAAACTAGAAGTAATTTAGGCAAATGGGAAAGTACATCATATTTCAAATTCTGCACCCAGTACTCCCCATATTGGCTTGGCCTCTGGCTGCGTCCGTGGCTAGCTTATCACTTACGACTTACGACCCACTGGACAAAACCGTGTCACCAAGCGGTCATTAAGACCGTGTTCCGGCATGGTGTTAAGTGAAGCTAGGGAGGTATTTATCTCACCTTCTAGGGTGAGACTGCCACCATCTACGGCCGCATCGTCACATAACATCACGCGAGATCGTGCTGAAAGGCTAATATTGTGTAAATCTTCCAGGGTATGTGCAGCAGAAGTGGGCCGATGCTTAGAGAAGCTTCTTCCAGAGTTGCTGCGAGCGTGCGGCGACCCTGCCCCGAGGGTGCACTCCACGGCACAACACACGGTGCTCACTGTCGCTGACTGTCCGCTGGTCAGGTGAGTGCAGCTGATGATGACTAGTGAAGCTGCTCCTGGAGTTGCTGCGAGCGTGCGGCGACCCTGCCCCGAGGGTGCACTCCACAGCACAATACACGGTCTTCACTGTCGCTGACTGTACGCTGGTCAGGTAGGTAAAGCTTATAATATGATGTCACTTATAGCTGCTCCCAGAGTTCCTCCGAGAAAATACTGCCTCTAGCTGTTCTCAATGAAAAGTTGCCCAACCCATCTAGCTGCATTTCCGCGTTGTATACCGATGGATGGAAGTCCAAAGGGGCGGCCTAAGTTCAGCAGTGCCTAAGAACATCCTATGGCTGAAATAATGATAATGATGGATATTCCCCTACACTAGAGCGAGTGACCATTTAATTCAATAAATTGTATATTCACAGGAGCCTGCACATGATCCCTCAGCAGCTGGTCCGTCCAGTGGCCGCGTCCATGCACCCGCGGCTCGCTCTCTCTCGGCTGCAGATGTTGGAGCAATTGCTGCTCACACACGGCATCTCTACTGATAAGAACAGGTTAGTTCACTTTGATTACTATAATAATATTATTGAACAAGTACACTCTACAATGGGAAGTTTTCTAAAGAGTTATTTATTCGACCTAATTCCGGCGTCGCGTTACCACACGAGCCGACACCGCTCGAAAGCCCATCTACACGTTATTGACGCTTTAACATTGTGCGTTTGCCCGAGGAGCTAGAGCTCCTGCTTGCCGTTCCTACACCTACAAAATGTGAAATTAGCTCCAGCCCTGGTATTGTAGGTATCCATAGACTACGGTAACTATTCTCCATCAGGTGGGCCGTCTGCTTGTTTGTTACTTGGTAGTGACTGATTGTTATGATTTGGAACCGGCAGTGAGAGTTCTATTGGAGTATGTCATGAAGAAGATACCAAAAATCTACCTTTTTGGAGTACCTACATAAATCAATTATTATGTCGGAGCTCAAGACTAAGTTCGTCCGACCGCACTGGAGCATCCTAGCATACTGAGCTAATAATCATCCGTCTCACTCGCACTTCCATCTGTCTCCCTCATCCACTATTGTTCGTTCTTAAGCTAAGGTAAGCGTGCGGGCAGTTATTTAGCAGATAAGCTAGAGTTAAGTTAAATAAATCATTCAGTCAACCTCAAGCATTCTTTCATTCAACAACTCCGCACCTTCTCCGAGAATATTATTGGCAATTACAAGCATTGCCATTATTATATTTTCCTTTCCCAGTGGTCTAACAGTCCGTCGCCTGGCAGAATGTGGAGCAGCTGGCGTCCAACACGCAGCCGGCTCAGTTCGAGCAGCCGCTGAAAGAATACTCCTGGCTGCGTATGCCAGGTCTCCTCGAGTAGTACGAGCTCAGTTACCGCCTGATGATGCCGTGACGAGGAGGAACTTGATTTACAGGCACCTGTTCCAGCAGTTCGATAGGATTGATATGCAGGTGAGACCTTTTAATCTAATAGTTATTTATCCCCGTGAAGTTCGTGGAGCAGCTGAGAGAATAGGTACTCTTGGCTGCTTATGCAAGATCTCCTCGTGTAGTACGAGCCCAACTACCTCTCTTGATGACGCTGTCACCAGGAGGAACTTGATTTATAGGAATCTGTTCCAGCAGTTCGATAGGATTGATATGCAGGTAGGTATTTTTTAACTAATAAATTATAATTTATACCGACGTAGTTCTAGCAGCGCAGTGGCTTCACGCGGCCGGCTCAGTTCGAGTTAGTATCATATAAGCTATGCTTAAATTTTGTTTCTAAATTATTCACGAAGAAGAAACTTAATCTACGCGCATCAGTTCCAGTAGTTTGAGGCTGAAATATGACAATTGAAGCTTTATTGCTTTAGCTGAGCCATTACTATGCAACAAATCTTTTCAATTCAATTTCATTATTAAATGTGATATGCTTACTCGTAACTAGACTTTCTTATAAATCGAGAATCGAGCTGAATGCTGTGAAACACTTACAATGACAGTTTAGCGATATGAATTTGTCCTGATTTAAGCCAAACTAAAACTATAAAGTGCTATTCCCTCCAGAAAATGCTGAACCAAGCGCCCACAGAAGAGCAGTTCCTGAACGGTATGGAAGAGTCATTGGCGCAGTCTACCCTAGAAACGGCGAGCATCAGTCAGTCCACTCGCAGTGGAGTGAGCGGGATGTCCACCTCTCTTGGGGCTACCTCTTCTTATAGCTTGAAGTCTTTGACATCCAGTGCCAGGTAGGTTATAGAATTTAGCTAAATGGTGCTACATGGAGTTACCATGATGAAAGAGTAACATGCAGAACGAAAGTTTTATGAAATTTCAATCAATAAATGGCATGAAGGAAAAAAGAGTAAAAAAGTTAACATTACGCGAAAAAAAATTTGAAGTTAAATGGTCAGATCACTTGAAGAAATACATGATTGATATTTAAACACGAACTTGTCTTTAACGTTTATTTGTGAGATAAATGCAATTTTCATCAACGCTAGAGCAATGAGCACCCCTTGAGACTTGAGATAAATAAGTATATTTTTTTATACAAAGAAGTAAGAAGACAAGCAAGACGTTCTCCTGATGGTAAGAGAAAACGCTGCCCGTAATTAGTACAGTGCTAGGTGCTACCCAGTACAACGATGTAAAATTCTTGGTGCATTGCGCCAACGCTTTTTAGTCAAGAGTCATATAAGATGTTATTAAGTTATAACGAAAAAAATGATAAAGAAATTCGATATATTGATTAGGTACATCTTTGTAAATAAACGGCATAAACTCACTTGTATTTACTTCGGCTTCGTGCTGATCGTTTCAATCCTGTACGAGGATCTTCTTCAGGGAGTAGCTGCGTGCGTGTAAAATATTTATTACATACATCTTCAAGCACTTTTTTTATCTGCAGCGGAGCAACCCTAGCTCCATCAACTATGAGTGGCAGCTACACCACGTCCAAAACCAAGAGCAGTCTGAAGAGGTCCCCCACCAAGAAGTACGCTCCGAGCAGGACTGCGAAGGACTTCTCCAATATTGGGTACAACAAACTCAGACTGGACAGTGCTGTCAGCCCTAAACACTCGCCAAGGAATTCTGCTGCTGGAGTTGAAAAGGTAAGCTGGTTTTTTATATTAACTTTTTTAACCCCTGACGGGGGTTAGACTGTCTGACTGACTCACTGACAAACAGAGTAGTTGCGTTGGGGTTTTTTAAAATTTTTGTTTAATTCACTTGTTTATTCAAAGAATTAAGAAGACGAACAAGACGCTCTCCTAATTAAGTAAAAGATAGCACTGCCCACAATCAGCATAGTGCCACTCTGTGCCATCTAGGATTTCACAATAATGTAAAATTCTAGGTGCACCACCAACGCTTGTTACTCAAGAGACAATAGATGTGAGTCCAGTAATTTCACTAGCTACAATACCCTCCTACCGAAGCTCAGTAATGTTTGCACAAAAGCTAGCTAGCTGAAAGCAAGCATCGACTTTTATATCCGTAATTTTACTCGGTCGTTTCAAAATTGTAAAGTTTTTGATAAGTACATAAAATTTTCAAATTACCCTAATGTAGAATGCTGCCAGTTTACATCTCCATGTCTGTGTCTATAGATTTTTTTGCATGATAATGAATAATTATAATTTACGTGTAAAGATTTTACAGAGGAGCCAGCTGTTCTCATAATAAACAATAGCAGTTTGCTGTATAAATTTATAGAAAAATTATGTATTTAAAGCTGACGACCTGAATAATATTGACCATCTGCTAACAAATGACATCTCCAAAAACATTTTACCATTGTTTCTCTACCCAGGTCCACTTCCAAGAAGGCCATCCACAATCAGAGGTGGTGTACCGTCGATCCAACCGCAACGCCGAGAACCGACACTCCATGATCCACTACGACCACGACTCAACCAAGCCTCAGTTAAAAGAACGTCCAGTCACCGTTTACGAACCGTTACACATTGACTACAGGGATTCTCCTACTCTTGGTTCACCGAAGACCTCGAAGAATGATGTGAGAAGTATGGATTCACTGCCTATGGATTCACCACAGGTAATTTTACATTTTAGTATATCCTTGGAAATCGAAAAAAAATCTGACTTCATGAAGTAAGAAAGAAAGAAAAAAGCAGAAACACATTTATTCGACGTCTTAAATAAATGAGACACAAACAAAGACATGCTCGTAAAACAACAAAGTGCGCCTATGCCACCGAATGGGATCTGTGAGCTGCCTTAGGATTGTGATGCGTGTGAGACACACAGCGCTGTATTCTGGCAGTTGTCCCCATTGCGCCCTGTACATTCGAATGTTTGGAAGCCTTTTAACGGATTTGGACCACTTTTTTTTTCTCCTCCGCTCTGTTCGGTTACTTCATGATACACTAGGTCCAGGATACACCTCAGCTCAAAGAAATACCGTGTGGATACAAACCGTACTTATTGTTGTAGAGACTATTCCACTCGAGGATTCACCGGAGATATACATGAATTATCATGAGTTTCCGTAAAGTAACGCCTGATTCCATAAATTAAGAATGATTTCTTTAATTCCAGATGTCAAGGAATGATTTACGCTGCGACTCAGACAGCCGAAGCCTGGACTCGCCGAAGATTAAAGCGGATTACTTCAGGGAAGGTGTGTTGGAGTCTCCTAAACTGGTCGCAGGTTTGAGGAATATGCACCTGGACGAGCATAGCCAGATGGATGAGAGCGGGTATTATAGTCCTGGTACGTACTTCTTTCATAAGAAAATATAAACTTGTTAAGGACCGAACCATTTTTATACTGCAAAGCATTATGATTGAACTTAAACACACTTTATCTGAGGGCCTACTGGCTATCGCCAAACGACATGTAACACACTAGAATCCATGGACAAAATTGCGTACATTACTTGCTTAAACCTCCTCATTAATATGTGTAAAATAACAAACGCAGCAATGTACATTGAAGTTGTCATCCATCGTAGTGTATGTGAATTAGCCAATAGACCATCTGATGAAGGTTAAGTGCAGTTGAGGTTGGATTAAGTATACCTAAAAGATAGCTATACACGCTTTTCTCCCGAAAAGTATTCTAGGAGTTTGCATGTTGTTAATCCATAACGAGATACCCTACGTCTTTCCAGGTTCTATTCAAATAACTCCACCTACTATAGTCGTCACCCTTAGATTGAGGTCAACATGTGAAAAACTGGATAACGTCGTTAAACCCAAAATATTACACGCGTTGAAAAACCTGTCCATCCTTGCTACTCAGTAAAGGAAACAAGGATAACTTTAGAATGTAAGTTAAAATGTTCAATTCGCAGGTAGAAGACTGCAAGTTTCCTCCAACGAGCCACAATATGAGAACTACGAAGCAAGTGCCGATCATTGCAGCGAGAACACAACGGAACCTGCTAGTTTACAGTGAGGAGACAGTATTCTATAACATTTTTTTAAATATTTCGGTACATTTCACACAGCGCCGAAGCTAACTTAATCAACTTAATGCTTGTGTTGTGGTGGTTAGGATAACGGATATAATATTTGTAGAGAATAATTCATTTTTGATGCCAACGACTGTCGAAGTCAGCTTATTACCACGTTATCGACACTGCGACCCAGCAGGCCCAAGTTAGGCTAGCAAAGATAGCGTGTAGCGCAACGTTCTCTCTAATTTTAATTAATAGAAGAGATTGCTTAAAGCGATAAAGCTGCCCATTGTATAAAGACGAAAATGAATATAGACGATAATGTAGGCCAAGCATTATCTTATTTTTAAGTATTAGTTTATGTTTATTTTTGTTGTTTTTCTATCTAGTTTTTGTAAATGTTGGTTAACAATAAAGAGTATTTCTAATAAAGAGTTAAATCCTTGCAGCCCAGTACATGTGAAAACGACTAAGAACATACTTGTTTCCAGTACAATTTGCACGTGGTGTGGGCGTAGAGTGCGAGCAGAAGGTCTAGAAGCACACTACTGGCGCCGCTGCGTTATGTTGGCGCGGTGTCCGCACTGTAGAGTGGCACTTGAAGCTAGGCTGCTACATACTCATCTACTCGGTAAGATTTACATTATTAGCGCATGTAATTGCTGACTAGTTTCATTCTTTTCTATACTGTCTAACCCTTTCAAGACATTTAATTTTATGTGAGACGTTTCTTGTGCCTTCAATTATTTAATTTGGATAATAATGAAGATTAAAATATTATAATTACGTAAATAAAATTTTAAAAAAATCACGCCGATTTCACGCCGATAAAATGATCGGCGGCGGCGGCGTGGCCAAAATGACCGGCGGCGGCGGCGCGGCGCACACGTCTAGCGCATATTCACACAGTTACAAACTATATACATACACACGCTGCGGTAGAGGCGGACTCTAGATTCTAGGACGTGGAGGAAGGCTCGTGGTCCCCCAAACGCCCTCCACCCAAAACGAGTTGTGGAGTTTCCATCACAGAGCCCTAATTACAAAATTCTGCGACGCGAGAACCAGACAAAAGCCGATGTTCTTTTACATTGAATATAATTTAATAATTTTTATTCATTATAGATTAAGCTTTGACAACGATCTCGCGTAATATTAAGCGATGATGCGGCCGTAGATGGTTGCAGACTAAACCTAGAAGGCGGGATAAATCTCTTCCCGGCTTCACTTCACATCACCCTGGAACACGGTCATGATGACAGTGGTTGACACAGTTTTGTCCAGTGGGTGGTAACTAGCCACGGCCGAAACCTACCACCAGCAACCACCAGTCAAAAGTTTCGAGAACAAATTAAACCGCCGGTTGCCTGGAAGAGATCGCTCACAGCGATAAGGCCGCCCATTGTGGATCAAACAGTATTTTAGTACTAGCTATTAATATATACTTATTAATAGCTAGTACTAAAATACTAAAATATATAATAAATAAAATGTAATGTTTCTTTTGGTTTCAACAATAAAGAGTAATCTTATCTTATCTAAACTCATCTGGATCCCTTGTTTGGCTGGTATTCTAGTACTTTATATGTATAAGTATTGTCGTAAATTTACAGAGGAGTGTACGATGAGCGAGGGGTGTTGGAAGGTGTGTCAGAAGTGCGGCATCGCCTTACGGATCGACGAGAGCGACTACCATGTCAATTGTATACGTGAGTATTGAGTATTATAATATTATGTAGATACTTATTACATATCGTATATTGATAGATTACGTCTTGCATAGGGATAAAAATTTCCGGCAATATTCCCAAAGTTATTATGCAACTATGGAAATATAATTTAGGAATTTTTTCGTTCTGGTGACTCCCGCTCCGGGTCGTTTTTGGTGCAAAGGTTGGCCATCGCTATTCAGCGTGGCAATGCCACGAGCGTAATGGGCACCTTTGCACCGGGAACAACCAGGGGCGGGTTATTTAATGAATAATACTTGACATGTTTGCTTTATTATTATTATTTTTTATACTTATTTTTTTATTATGAAAATTACGGATTTAGGAATATAATAATTTACTTTTTGGTATTTTATTGTGGTGGTTGTGGTTTACTTAATATTATGTTTTGTCCTTGTTTTTAAAAGAATATTCACTTGAATAGGTAGGTTATTTAGAAAATGACTAAGGGTTTCAAATATTAGTATAGCTCAACCAAGAAAAAAGTCATATCTACGAATTCATAATTAATCATAATGTGCGACCTAGAGTTGTGACTCTAGGTCGCACATTATGATTAATTATGATTAATTTACACCTTGACGCGGTTTTTTGAGAAAAAACATTATTTTTAATGATATTTCCAGCACTAGGCCTGGACGAGTGGAAGTGCCCGTACTGCTTCAACAACGTGCTGGCGCGTGACTTGCCGTGGCAACGTCACCTCATGCAGTGTGTGCGGAACCCACGGATCACGCACACTTCTTGAATTACGCGAGGGTACCTTATATTTTAAGGGAGTGTGAATAGAGTGCAAAAAGAGAAGAGTGGTGAGACTATTGTGACATTTTGACAAGGCATACCTAAAGCCGCGTCGCCAGCGCTTGTTTTGGGTCAAACTTTCAACACAAACATCTTTCACAAAACATTGTCAAACAACACTCTTTGTTTGCTCCAACTATGTTTTGGCTTTCCATGTCCAATGGAAAGCACGTACAACAAAACATAATATCAATATTCATCAAAATCGCCGAGTTTTTTTTAATGTTGTCATGTTTGTGTTGAATGTTTGAACCAAAGCACTCGCTGGAGACGCGGCTTAACATATGGAAAAAAGATTGGTCACATTCGTTAGATGAGGGGTTATCGCACATGGGGAGAAAACAACGTGTCCGACGACCTTTAGTTTTAAGTAGTTTCATGAAAATATACTCAAATTGTTAATGCAATATCTGATGATCTGTCCATTCTTTATTGTGCTAAAGGTCTTTGTTTCTGTCCAAGTAAGGTCAATTCGATATATTATTATTACAAAAGCACAGCTTTTTAGTCCACGACTACCGTCCACAACTCTTGTCCGATATTTTTAACGTTGGCAACACTGTACACTGTGCACAATAAATTGGTTTTTTTTTGTTGGCATTTTTGCATAATATCAATGGCAACACATAATTTTGAACTTTTTATTTAACAGGGTAGTATAATATATCTCTAATCTCTAATATTTTTTGTTTGGCCATTTTTAGAGTTAATTATATTATGATATACATTAATTATATTATGACTTATTTTTTATTTGTCTCGTAGAGAATTTATTTTTGATAGCACAGAAATAAACTAAGTTAACTTAGTTTTCTTTAGGGAATTAATTATATTTATTTAATTATATTATGTGTTTTAGAAGAGTAGAATATAGTCAAATGGATGTTATATCAGTAATAAGTTGTTTTATAGTTTTTACTTAATTATTTGTATTAGATCTCAGTAGGATTATAGTTATTGTAGAAATTAAATATTAAGTAGTTTTAATACAATAAATCTAGTTCCATTAACTCGTAAAGTTTTGGTCACCGTTAAAAGGTAAATATATAATATTTTTATGTTAAAGAGATTTAATTTTGTAAGTAAAAGTTTTCTTTTGTCAATTCATCTAGATTTTGGGATTGATTTAGATAGAAATAACATTAAATTATTTCAAAATTTAAACATTAAATGATATCTTTCTACCATTCTTTGTAAACTTGTAGATTAACTTTACAATATACACATATAAAATGAAATATATACAAAAATATTAATTCCAATATATTTACCTTTTATTAAAATGATATCGTGGCTTTATAAAAATGCAAAACAGCCAAAAAGGTTCACAAATTTTTCATAAACTTTTTTAAGTCTTTTTATAAAACCATAGAGTTCCGTGATAGAGTTTGTTCGACACGTCTATGCATTTGCCATTTTCATCACCATTTTTTTTCAAATAGAATTAATATTAAAGAATAGTCTAGCATTAAATACCACATCACCACTGTGATAGGGTCGAGATAATGAAAATGGTATAAAGTGAGTGATCTTCCGTTGAAGGTGTAGGTGTAATTAATGTAAGCTATCATCTGTAACACATTTCATTGCACTGACTATTTTAAACCTGTCCTAGAATACAAGAAAAAAATGTGTAAGAATAATACTTGAGTAATATAGTAATATCTGACTTTATTTTAAAAAGTCTCCAAAAAAAACCAAAGTTTAATTTGTTACGTTCATTCAGTCTTTAAAAAAGTTAAATGTTAATGTAAAGTTTAGATTTAAAAAGTATTAAGTAATTTGCCTTAGGTGAAAAGTTTTAAGTAATAGACCAATTTTTGAACAATTATGAGAAAAGATTTCCTTGCAGAACTCCCTCGATTTCACATGCGTTACAAGTGAATTAAATTAAAAAAATTGAAAAACCCCAACGCAATATGTAATTCACCATTTTTTGGTGGCGGTCATCTTGTATTTTAAATTTATTATAGTGCGTTGTATTCTACTAGTTAAGACCTTTCATTTGATACCCATATTGATGGGGTCGTGGAGAAAAAAAGTAATCCCACATTTTGTAACTGCGGCTATCTTGAACCGATTTCCACCAAACATGGCTAAGAACACTCTCGACTAACTCTACTTTCAAACAAAAAGACTAAAACAAAATTCGTTCATCTCATTCGTCATCCATTCGGGAGCTACGATGCCACAGACAGACAGACACACACACACACATACAGACAGACACCTGTCGCTTGTCGCCAATCGCTTGTTGCCAACATTTAAAAAAAGTATAACTCTTTTTTTTTTTCACTACAACGTTCATGCCAGTACATTATTACATTTGGCGTTAGTCACAAGCGTTGGGCGTTTGGCTAGAGGGGCTTTCTTCTTAATATTTGTAAATACATAAATAAGGTAGTTTTAAGAACATCCATATTTTGACCTTGAAAACCTATTTTGACCTTGATTAAGGTGTCGCGTTTCTGACTTTAAGGGTGTACTATAATTGAGTTTTCGCTCTCACTTCCACGCGCGCTAAATCTGTCTCCGTCCTGCTCGCACGTCAATCTTAGCTCGTGAAATTTAAGATATAACCTCATTACAGTGGATATATTATGTATTTTAAGAACTATTATAATATCTGCCTTATATTAAATTAAATAATTTAATCGCACAGTTACAAGATTGAACGTAAAAAAGATTCCTATGAAGTAATTAATTTTTATTACGAGTATAATATGATTTATAATCATATCGGTAGTAGAATGTTTGTAATTTTTTTGGAAATAACAACGGATTATTTTAATCAATTTTTCATAGTAGGTACCCTTAATAAAATCTGTATGGACAATGCGACCTCTTAATTAAAGTATTTTTGGACCTACTTGTAATATTTTTTTGACGTGGTTTAGTGCAATATAATTAAAATATTACAGGGAACTTGAATTTCACCTAAATATTCTATTTATAAAATATTATTGTATTTTGATAACATCCATTTGACTAATCTACTTTTCTATATTTATACAAAAAAAACGGTTTTGTCTAACGCACTTTTTTTAGTTTTTAAACAAAATCTTAATTAAATGTCACTGGTTCAAACATGGGCGATATCCACTACCGCTCTGGGTAATGAAAAATACTTGATATTTCTATGCAGTTTTTTTTTATCGCTCAGGTTTGTCCAGGCCTTTATATTGATAGATATTCTTTATACTATTTAGTTTTTTGACAAAGCTCAATTTCAACCAAAAAAACTAAGTAGGTAATTATGTCCACAACAATTTCATACATCTTATATAAATTAATACATACATCGCTAACGCTTAAGCTGACCCCACATAAGGCGAGTGCAACACTCAAGCGTGTGACCGACGGCGGTCACCTCAACGTTGTCGCCCAATGTGGGTTCGGCTTTCAAAATGGCCAATTTAATGAAATACGTATTAAAAATACGAGTATTATTGTAAATTATTGGACTGATTGTTAAAAATTAAACGTATTTCAGCATTTTGCATAAAAAACATTAAAAAAATCATTCAAAGTATCAAAATGGCGCTTTCAAGTAACATTTTTTCAAAGAACACAGCTTTTCAAAGATTTATATAAAATACATTTGTTTATTTTACACATGATTGTTAGCTATCAATATCCAAAACAACGCTGTTAAAATTGTTCTTTGTACAACAAATAGTTAAAGTATCAAAATAATATGTGTAGAATAAAATTTACTTCCGAAAAATTAGCTCGTTGACGCTTTCTACAAAAAGGTACTTTCTACAAAACGCAATAATGTAAAGACTACAGCTGTCATACAGTCAGTTACAGTCTACTCTTGTGGCCGTAGCATGCCACCGGGATCCCGCTGAAATGTCAAGAGTAGAACTGCCATCCCATACATTCACAAAAGTACAATGTATGGGATAAAAGTTCTACTCTTGACATTTCAGCGGGATCCCGTGTGGCATGCTACGAGCATTGAAAATGTATGGGTTGACATTTGTAGTCTAGAGTCTAGACTAGACACAATGTAAGAGTCCCTAAAGTATCAAAAGCACTTTGTCAAAAAAGATTTTGACACTTTGATACATGTAGTAAACGCATTTGAATTTCGCCATAGATATTGTTTTAAAAACTTGATAGGAATAATCTCAAATTGATTGTAAAGGCTCCACTTCGTAGAAATGTTCACGCGAAGTATCAAATTTGAATTCAAAAAACGCTTTTGACATTGGAATTTGACACTTTTTGAGAATATTTGTGCTGGGGCGTATAAAGTAAGGTATAAATAATTATGAAGGGTAGGCTAGAATGGAAAGGGCTTGAATGCCAAGAGAGTGCCTAATATATGTATTCTAACTTTCCAGATTTTTGCTCGAAATAGTCAATAAATATTCAATTAAATACTTAGCTGTTTTGTATTTTTTTAAGTTTGTTGTATTTTCACGATCGACCGATTTCGTTAAAATTAAATTTGAATGAGGGAAAAACAAGAAAATTTAAACTTTCCGTTCATTAAATTTACTTGAAATAGGGCGAAAGATTTTCAAGTTATGTCGGTATATTTTTTTAGAATTTTCATTATGTACATGTTTTCTATACTTTTGTGCTGTTTTGTTATATTATATTTAGGCATATGTAATAAGAGTCTTCGCACACGAGACGTAGAGCATTCGTACAAGCATTAAAATATATTTGGATTTTTCGCCAACATAATGCTATTCCTACACTAAACGATTCGTGAGTATTTAGATTCATATATTGTAAATTAACGGCATAGACTCACTTGTATTTACTTCGGCTCCCTGAGGAAGATCCTCGTACAGGATCGAAACGGTCGGCACGAAGCCGAAGTAAATACGAGTGAGTTTATGCCGTTAATTTACAATGGTAATGCTATTCCTTCGTCAAGATAATAATATATAGAGGTATAGAGCGGAGTACTATAAAAAGCCGGCGCACCACTTCCGGCGAATTGAGAAATTGTCATTTAAAACATGCCAAACAAAATGTTTAAACAACAACAATGTCCAACATTTTTGTTAGAGAATTTTAGACTTCTCTTAATTAGAGAGCAGCGCAAAGTAGAGCTGTGAGTTGACCTATTATCGTGTGCGAAGGTTCTAATGGTGTGACGTAACCGACGGTAAAGCGAAAGAGTTTGTTATCGCTCAAGCGAATAGTTTGGGAGTGTTAAATAAAGAATTTCCAAAGAGTTTTGTGTTTCATTTACGGTTAATAATGGTTAATATTCCGTTTGTCCGCACGAAGCGATTTGCTTCGACCTTCATAATCCGGACGGCGAAGATTTGGAACTCCCTACCCGCTTCAGTGTTTCCCGAGAATTACAACTTGGGTGTCTTCAAGTCGAGAGTTAATAGGTATTTGCTATGCCTGTGTGTAACAGCTTCGACCACGTCTTCACTTACCAACAGGTGACTGTGGTCAAACGCAGTCCTATTCTAAATTTAAAAAAATAATTCTAAATTTAAAAAAATATATATTAACACTAGTGGTGGTAGGCTTCGGCCGTGGCTTGTTACCACCCACTGGACAAAACCGTGTCGTCGAGCGGTCATCGTGACCGTGTTCCGGCATGATGTTCAGTGAAGCCAGGGAGGCATTTATCCCGCCTTCTAGGTTTAGTCTGGATCTAAGGCCGTATTGTCTCTTAACATCATGTGCGATCGTAGTTAAAGGTTAACCTATAATATAAATAAAAGTTTTCTGTAACAAATTCTGTAACCACGATTTTTTATGTTTTACTTTGTGACTATCTAGCGTTTCAGAAATCAATTATGAATCAATAAGTTAAATTAAATGATTTAGAACTCAAATATTAATTTCAAAGTTATATTTCATGTCAATATAAAATATCACTTACAATATAATGTAAAAATATTAACATATTAATATACCCAGTATATAATATTATACTACTAAGTTTCACCGTTCTTTACTTCGGCAGAAGTTTGTGCGACTTCGGACATGGGTGTGTCTTCTGTCGCTTCTGTCACTTCTGAAACTTCTGTCGCTTCTGAAACTTCTGTCGCTTCTGAAACTTCTGTCACTTCTGAGACGTCTGTCGCTTCTTCCGTCGCTTCGGACTCTGTCACTTCGGAAGCTTTCTTGAACTTGTTTATATCTATGAAAAAAAAAAGGTTATATTATTTCCAATATTTTAAATTAAAAAAATACTTCATCTAACTAAAATTATAAACGTAAAAGTTGCGCAAAAATGTTGTCGTTAAGTTTGTGCGAATGGATGTCAGGATGAATGTTTGTTACTCTTTCACGCCAAAACGGGCGGACCAATTGAGCTGAAATTTGGTATAGAGATAGTTTAGACCCTGGAATAACACAGGCTAACGGCTATTACAGTACAACGGGAAAATCGCTGGGCGCTGCTAGTGAGAAAAAAAATGCGGACATAATGCAAGAGTTTATTACAGCAAAAAGTATGTAATTACTGGGCGTAACTAGTAAAAAATAGTCACACAAAAACAGTGGTCACACGTCTGGCTTTTAATCCGGAGACCCTGGGTTCAAATCTCAGTGTGTGGCAAAAAGTTCGCCTGGACGCTACCGTGTTTCGGCGCGGCACGTAAAGCTGTGTGTCCCGGTTGTTTCCTATAAGATATGTAGGAGGCAGTCGTCAGGTCATGTTGCAGGCACAGTAGTCATCTCGGCGACCTGACACTGAAACATATAGGTTGGTAACACAACCTATAAATTGTGATTTCACCCTGACAGTGTAAGTAGGGTAACTAACCTGTTCTGTACCCGCCTGCAACACAGAAGGTTGCGGGTTCGATTCCCGCATGGGACAAATGTTTTTGTGATCCACAGATATTTGTTTCTGGTCTGGGTGGTTTTCAATACCTATCATAAGTATGAATTTACAAAAGAAAAGTATATTAGTATTATATCCGTCATCCTAACCACCATAACACAAACATTAAGTTGCTTAGCTTGGGGTTAGGTGGCGTTGTGTGAAATGTCCTAAAATAATTTTATTTTTCTGTTGGAGTACGAGTATAAACCCCAATTATTATTATTATAAAATAAACATGTACATTGTACTTACCATATTTAGTAAAGTCTCCCCCTATAAGCCTCAAATAGTGGACGGTGTCAGGAGTGGCTGTGTAGGCTCGGAGGGAGTTCACCCCACGCCATCCCACCAGCGTCAGTTGCAGGTTCGACTCCGGGTGTTTGAACTCTAGGACACAGGATCCCGTTGCTGGAAAAACGGTAAGGGAATATTAATACATAGTATCCTATTAATGTTATAAATGCAAAATTTATAAGAATGTATATTATACAACGAAGTAAGAACACGAGACGCTCTCCTGATGGTAAGAGATAACGCTGCCCATAATTAGTACAGTGCTACCTAGGATTTTACAATGGTATAATTCTGGGTGCACTGCGCTAACGCTTTTTACTTGAGATGAAGATGTTAAGACTCTTCAGCCCAGTAATTTCACTAGCTACAGTGCCCTACTACCGAAGCACAGTAATGTTTGTACATCACTGCTCAGGCGGCTATATGTATAATTATAATTGTTACTTATCACGTCTAAACAGGTGGATCGATTGAGGTGAAATATGGTATAGATATAGCTCAGACTCAGTGCTCAGACTCAGATATAAAGTGGAGCTGGGCGGGTCATACCATCCGTATGCATCCTGATCGCTGTGAAAAGGTCACCACAGAATGGGTACCGGAAGATGGAAAGCGCCGCCGGGGCCGGCCTCGAAAGCGATGGCGTGATGACTTAATCACATACTACGCGGGCTGGCAAGAGGCGGCATTGGATCGTGAATTATGGAGGGACTTGGGGGAGGCCTTTGCCCAGTAGTGGGACAATATAGGCTCGTAATAATAAAAAAAACTTGAGAGGTGTCAAGGGACACCCGGATGGAACGAAGTTCCCACGATTTACACGATTTATTATTTACAAAAAACCTGTATACACTCAACAAAAATAATCGTCGCGACACCACACTGTTCAATGCGAAATAGAAATAAAAATATCTGGCTTGCTTTCTATAAGAGAGAGAGAGAGAGAGAGACACACAGAGAAACATGCGCACGCCGCACAGCTAGCTTACTATAGCAACAAGTGAATTAAATTAAAAATTAAAAAAAAAAACCCCAACGCAGCGCCTTCAAAATATGTAATTAGCGGTTTTTTGGTGGCGGCCATCTTGAATTTTAAATTTATCATAGTGCGTTGTATTCTACTAGTTAAGCCCCCCATTCCTCATTCCCCTCCCCCCTCCCATCCTCCCATCACCCCTCATCCCTCCTATTTCCCCCTCCCCCCTTCCTCCCTCCCATCCCCCCTCCCCCTCCTCCTCCTCCTCCCTTCTCCCCCACTCCACACACAGACAGACAGACACGTCAAAAGTCTCTAACTCTTTTTCGGGCCGCTATAGCGGTCGGGACGTTTGAGTGGCTAGCAAAAAGTGTTGACAACTTTTGGTACGAATTTTTTCCGTCTAGTCCCCTTTCACAATTCACAACGCGCGATAAGGAACTTCGTTCCAATAATAATATATAATAGCTCAGACTCTGGAATGACATATAGGCTACAGTATAGTGAGTAAAACCGCAGGCTCAGCTAGTTATTAAATATTTTATGCGGTTGGTAGACTACGGTCGTTATCATCCAAAACGTCAACATTATGCCAAGCTGTCATTATGACAGTGTTCCGGCATGATAGTGAAGTCAGAAGGTTTTATACCGTCTACTAGTCTTATCGTCATTAAATCGTAAATTTTTCTTATGATTTAAATAATAAGTTGTAGTGCTGGGTCTGTGAGTGTTGCCGCGGATGAGTGCTTCGGCGTACCCGCTGCCCCGGCATTATGGCGTCCCGCAGGAACACACACAGGTTTTTTAGTGGGTATCCCCGCCGCTCCTATCTCTGGCGGTGTGGGGTGATGATGCGTAACGCATTTTTCCTGGGTCAAAAAAAAAGAAAAAAAAAAGGTAGCACTCCGGGAGTGCCGGCAGAAGTGAAAACTTCAATATTAACGTTGTGTTTAATTATAAGTATAAAAATACTATCATTTATGAGGTAGAATACAATGTTTATTTATTGCGCTATCGTACACAAATATGACAATTTATATGTTGTTATTTATGACGACGACGACGACGTGACTTTGGGGCTCCCGAGGTAACCTTCTTAGGTTATCGTATTTCGGAGAGCGGTACCAAGCCCTTGGACGAGAAGGTGCAGGCCATCCGCGATTTCCCCCCTCCAAAGGACGTTAGGTCGTTGAGACGTTTCTTGGGCATGGTAAATTTTTTCAGGCGTTTCCTGCCCAAGGCCGCTGAAATCCAGGCTCCGCTCAACGCCCTTTTGATGGGGGCAGTCAAGGGTTCCACACCCATCACTCTGACCGCTGATGCTCTGGAGGCTTTCTCAGCCACTAAAGAAAGCCTTTCCAATGCAGCGCTCTTGGCACATCCAGATTGCCGAGCCAAGCTCGCATTGGTCACAGACGCATCAGACACGGCCATCGGAGCTGTCTTACAGCAGCTTCGTAACGATGTGTGGGAACCTTTGGCCTTTTTCTCCCGCAAGTTAAGCCCGTCTCAGACCAAGTACTCACCGTACGATCGCGAGCTTCTCGCGATCTACGAGGCCATTAAGTACTTTCGTCACATGGTCGAGGCGCGGCATTTCACGGTTTATACAGACCATAAACCAATCTGTTACGCTTTTGCAGAGCGCAAGCGTGACTGTTCGCCGAGGCAGTTCCGACATTTGGACTATATTTCCCAGTTCACAACCGATTTGAGACACATTTCGGGTAAGGACAACGTCGTTGCTGACACCTTGTCTCGGGTGGAAGAACTGGGCGCTCCAATCTGTCTCTCGGAACTCGCCGAAGCACAAGCAAATGACCCGGAACTTGCGACCTTCCTCGCAGACGGCTCATCTCTCCGTCTCCGTCAAATCAACTTCCCTGGGTGTCGTATTCCATTGTACTGTGACACCAGTACAGCGACCCCCAGACCATTTGTCACGAAAGCTTTTCGGAAAACAGCTTTCCAGAATCTCCATTCCTTCAGTCACCCCGGTCCAAACGCCACAGCTAAGCTCGTTGCTGAGCGCTTCGTTTGGCCAGGAGTGAGGAAAGACTGCCGAGACTGGGCTCGCACTTGCCTCGCATGCCAGCGTGCTAAGGTGAGTCGACATGTGTCTGCACCTTTGGGCACATTCGACCTACCTCGCACACGTCTTAGGCAGGTCCACATCGACCTGATCGGCCCACTGCCAGTCTCCAACGGGTTTAGGTATTGCCTCACAGCCGTTGATCGCTTCACGCGGTGGCCAGAGGTTATGCCTATTCCCGATATCACAGCAGAGACGGTTGGCAAGGCGCTCATCGCAGGTTGGATTTCCCGTTTTGGCAGTCCAACAGATATTGTCACAGATCGCGGACGTCAGTTTGAGTCCGCACTGTTTCAATATCTGTCCAAAACCATAGGGTTCCAACACAAGCGCACAACCGCTTACCACCCGGCGTGCAATGGTCTCGTGGAACGCTTCCACAGGCAGCTAAAAGCGGCTATCACCTGCCACGCTGATCAAAACTGGGTGGAGATTCTCCCCTTGGTGCTATTGGGCATCAGAAGTGCCTTTAAGGAGGATCTTCAAGCCTCCTCGGCTGAGCTGCTCTACGGCGAGCCACTGAGACTTCCCGGCGAATTTTTCCATCCGAGCACACCCTGTACCACTGACATGTCAGACTTTACAGCGCGCCTACGCTCATTCGCCGAGAAGTTGAAACCAGTGCCTACATCTCGCCATAACAAGCAAAAGATCTTTATCTTTAAAGATCTCGCAGCCGCCGAACACGTCTTCCTGCGCGAAGACGCTTCGCGTGCTCCTCTTCAGCCGGCGTACACGGGCCCTCATAAGGTCATAGAGAGGGGTGACAAGGTTTTTAAGCTCCTTGTGAGAGGTAAGACTGTCTCCGTCACCATAGATCGGCTGAAACCAGCATATCTATTAAGTGACGAGGATAGTTTTACAGGTAGTTCACCCGTACCTGCACCTCCGCCTCCCTCCCTAACAACTCAGAACCCTCCATCTACTCCTAACAGCACTAAGCCTACACCTGCACACATTACTACACGTTCCGGACGTACTGTCCGGTTCCCTAACTATTATCGCCCCTACCAGGTCTCTGGGGGGGAGTGATGTGGGCTTATACCACATTACGCGTATTATTTCATTATTAAAATAAAGTATATATTCATATATTACATATTATCTACGTATATATTAATAACATGTACAAATAAATAAATACACTGTAACTTATAACAATATAATAAATAAACATCATAAAATAATATTTATATAAATATATAAACAGTATAACAATTATATTTAATATTCATTTCACATCATTCATACAGCCACACAAACAAATACTCATTCCACATGATAATATTTTATACACCTCAACGCACCCAGCGCCAGCCGGTCGCGTCTCTGTGGAAACTAGTTTTGAGGCGAGCGCTACTCGCATAACTTTGTATATGTTGCACCGGCGGCCGGCCGCCGGACAACTCACCGCGGCCGCTCGCCAGTGCGAAATAGACTCCCGCGCATACCGCACGCCGCTCGCATTACCAATCGCTCGCTTACGCAATACGTTGCCTCCGCTATTGTTTACTCTGTGTTTTCTGTTCCGTGTTGTTACTCTCTTCTGTACCTACTTGTGACTTTCATTTCTCTTCGTATGTGCCGTGTAAATAAACTATCTAACTGCTACCTGTGCCTTATATTTATTAAATTGGGTGATAGGACTTTACACTCGCCGACCCACCGGCGAGCTTACCATCTTCCCCATAATATTATATCGTTATTTATATATTACATTAAATTTTATCTCTCAGAAAAATCAACTTCCATCCATAATTTCGACGACTTTTACACCATCGTTATTATCAGAATCATCATCGCAAATTTTTACAACTAATACAATTGGTTTATGATAACTGAAGTAAGAAACAGTTTTGATTCGAACCTATTTAAGTGTCTAATAAAAAAAATATAAAATATAAAAATATAAATATAAAAAAAAAATATCGGGCGCGCGCTTGTCTAAGCCCCCTGTGCCGCCTAAACAGAGCAGCACACTCAGGCACGGTAGAAAGAGTGGGAGATACTAGTTCCTCTCCCTTCCCCTCGATCTTACGCTTTTTTGATCAGCATCACGTGACCCTGACGCGAGTTTGAAAGTTTTTACCCATACAAAAAAAAGTGCTCAGCGCCGCTAAAGAAGTTTTCACTTCAAAAAAAGGTTCTGTGAGTGTTGAGAGAACAGCGTGATGTGGGGAGGCTTGTGTGGGTCATCATTCTGTAACACTAGCTCTAGGTCACTCTATGTGACCTAGGTCCTGTGTAGGATACCTACCGAACTGTTTGAGCTGGGTCTGTGAGTGTTGAGAGAACAGCGTGATGTGGGGAGGCTTGTGCGGGTCGTGGTTCTGTAGCACTAGCTCTAGGTCACTCTATGAGACCTAGGTCCTGTGTAGGGTACCTACCGAACTGATTAACCTGGTTCCTAGGACCTAGGAAGCGGTGGTGGCCAAGGGACTATGTGGTGCAGATACAAATCTGAACCACCCAGTTTGAATCCCGGCCCCGCACCAATGACTTTAATTAGTTATGTGGGGTTTTTCCACTCGCTGCACTGGTGGTAGGCTTCGGCCGTAGGTAATTACCATCCACTGGACAAAACCGTGTCGCCAAGCGGTCATTGTGACCGTGTTTCGGCATGATGTTCAGTGAAGCCAGGGAGATATTTATCCCGCCTTCTATGTTCAGACTGGTACCTACCGAACTGTTTGAGCTGGGTCTGTGAGTGTTGAGAGAACAGCGTGATGTGGGGAGGTTTGTGCGGATCGTCGTTTTGTAACACTAGCTCTAGGTCTTGCTTTAGGATGGTTACTCGACGCGCGGGACCTAGGAATTGGGTTATGCTCTGTAGGCCTTCTTGTGATAACCTGGAAAAAATAATACAATACAATATTCTTTATTGGGATAAAAAAGACTTAAAACTAAATTAAAGTACTAATATTAATGTCCAAAGTGGGCGGCCTTATCGCTTAGAGCGATCTGTTCCAGGCAACCCACAGTATAATCTCAGTAATCCGACACTCTCCGCCAACGACTCACAAGGGGGCCCTTTATGAGCAAATTGGCAAAAGAATATGGTGTTGGACGTGCAGATATTTAAATAATAAGTAAAAGCTACCTTTTGCTTAATTTTCAAACCAGTCTTATTATTATTTTTAAACCAGGCTTCTGAGGCAAAAATGTGAGGTTTTATCATCGTTGAAGGCTTTTTGGCTAACTTGGTGAATAAGGGTTATAAGATAAGGATCTTGTATGGTTTGTGGCGAACCTACAGGCATTTTGATTTTTGTGATGTGTGTGCATATGTGCGTATGTGTGCGTGCGTGTGCGTGTCTGACTTTGTTATTCCTTTACGCCTGAACCGATAGTATTGAAATCTTACTAATGTTATAAACGTGGAAGTTAAGAATGGATGTCAGGATTTCTGGATGTGTGTTTGTTACTCTTTCACGCCTAAACGGGTGAGACCGATTGAGCTGAAATTTGGTATAGAGATAGGTAAGACCCTTTTTTTTTTTTGACCCAGGAAAAATGCGTTACGCATCATCACCCCACGCCGGGGGGCGCGGGGCGGTATGTGGGACTCCCCCGCCAAAGATGGGAGCGGCGGGGATACCCACTAAAAAACCTGGGGGTGTCCTGCGGGACGCCATAATGCCGGGGTAACGGGTACGCCGAAGCACTCATCCGCGGCCCCGACGGCAGATAGGTAAGACCCTGGAATAACATGGGCATAACTATAACATATAGAACAGCGGGTTAAACCGCTGGGCACAGCTAGTTTGGTATATAGGTAACTAGCTGCGCCCAGCGGTTTTACCCGCAGTACTTATGAATCCTATGTGTTATTCCAGTGTTTAAGCTATCTCTGATCCCTGAAATACAAGTCTTTGACTTAGTTCAGGGATCAGAACAACAATCCTAACATGAGCCTTTACTAGAAATCCATGTGTAATTAAATTTTGTGTAATATTTTTGTGTAATGTTTAAATAAATAAATAAATAAAAAAAATAAACTATCTCTATACAAAATTTCAGCTCAATCGGTCCACCCGTTTAGGTGTGAAAGAGTAACAAACATCCAGACATCCTGACATCCATTCTTACAAACTTTCACGTTTATAATATTAGTGATAGGCAGATTAAGACCTATAATGACACATAAGCTTCTTAAGCAGGTAAACTGCTAGTACAAACATTAAGCACTCACCTAAAAGCACAAGTCATGTTCTTATTGTCACACCGCACGAAAGTCTTGACACCCGTGTTAATAATCTTAATATTCCCCTCGTTGCTTTCCACAACGTTCTTGACGATGGGCGACACTAGATGTTACGTTTACCTACTAGTGGACTGTATTACTTATTATTTTCCTACTGGATTTTACTGTTCTATTTAGAGGGGTTTTTAAATAACAACTTTGATTTACACTTTCACTGCATTTATTAACTTATAATTCCCAATCTAGGTTACCTAGGCACAATTTTACACTTTTACGACTAACTTGTTTACATTATGAGCGTTAGGAGACGACTGAAGATACTGAACACAATATTAAAATCTCAACCTATTTATATACATTTTTAAGGTCTCCCGCCCATACGATACCTATGATCGCTAATTGTACATTTTTTATTGCTATTTCCTTCCGTTATATAGGCTTGTCTCTGTCATGCATTTAACGGTCATTAACGGTCTGTATGTCCGTCCTTGTCATGCCTCTAACGGTTAATAATTATTATTACATTGCAATACCTTAAAATTAAGTTTAATTTTACCAAAGTTTTCCTAATCTAATGTTCTTAATATCTAAAGGGCTGGCGTTGTCCTTAACATTCTCCCCCCAGCGAAGACTCGTCGCAGCTCTCCACTGGAAGGACAGCCAGCTTCGTCGCAGGGCGGCGAAATGTTCCTCCTCTGGTCCGGACGTCGGCGACGCGCACGTGCCCGTCGCTGCCGGGGAAGACTCGCTCGACGACTCCGCGAGGCCAGGTGTTGCGTGGTAGAGTTGGGTCGACCACCACCACCAGGTCTCCCTCGCGCAGTGGGCGGATCTCCGCCGCGGATGCTCGTCGTGGCGTGAGACTGGGCAGGTACTCGCGCACCCAGCGACGCCAGAACTCGTCGGCGAGAGCCTGAGCGGCGCGCCACGCGCGCCTGTCGGCTGGCTCGCAGGGTCCCGTCGTAGGCAGCCCCGACGATGTCCCCAGCAGGAAGTGGTTCGGCGTTAACGCCTCTGGATCGTTAGGATCGACAGAGACGTGGGTGAGGGGCCGAGCATTTATGGAATGCTCAGCCTCCATCAGCAGGGTCAGAAGCACCTCTTCTTTGGGCGCCTTCTGACTGAGTGTGTGGGAGAGTGCGGCCTTGACAGACCGCACGAGGCGCTCCCATGCGCCTCCCTGGTTCGGAGCACCGGGCGGTATGAAACGCCAGGTGACACGATGCTGCAGGCCGTAGTTTTGCAGAGCAGGCGCCCATTCCTTGTAGGCAGCCCGCAGCTCTGCGTCGGCTCCCCTGAAGTTGGTGCCGTTGTCGCTGTAGATGACGGTCGGCCACCCGCGACGCGCAGCCATTCGACGCAACGCCATGATTGCAGAGTCTGTGGATAGAGAAGCTACCAACTCGAGGTGGATAGCGCGTGTAGTGAGGCAAGTGAATAGCGCCCCCCAACGTTTCTCATGTCGTCTTCCAATGGTCACCACCATTGGACCGAAGTAGTCGACCCCGCAGTTGGAGAAAGGTCGCACGAACGCTTGGATTCTTGCTATTGGCAGGTCTCCCATGACTGGCACTTCAGGCTTGGCTCTTCTTATGCGGCACACGGCGCAACTCGAGGTGGCTGCTCGTACGGCTGGTCTCAGCCGGAGCACCCAGTACTGCTGACGCACGTCGTTCACCACTCGTTCTGGATTGGCGTGTCCTGCATTCTTGTGGTGATGCTGGACCAACAACTTCGTGAAGGGGTGGCGGCCGTCCAGGATGATCGGCCGCTTCATGCTGCCCGACACGTCAGCAGCTCCTATTCTCCCGTTGAGCTTCAGGATCCCGTCGCAGTAGGTTGGGTCGAGCCTGAACAGACGACTAGATTTCGCTATTTTCTTACCTAGTCGTAGTTGCTGCAGCTCTGTGTTGAAGCTTTCTGCTTGGCTTCTTTGGATCCAGAGTTTCTCGGCTTCTCGTAAGTGTCTGGCATCCAGCGGGTGTCGTGTCTTCCGACGACATCTCTCGATGAACAGGATGACGACTGCCGTGGCTCGTATCAGACGTTCGAAGTTGGAGAATCTGTGAATATCTGGCAGGCTGTCGTTAACTGTTACCTGTAGTTGAAGTACGCTTTCTTCCGTGTCGCTGGAGTTTTCGTCCCGTGTGAATTGAGGCCAGTTACACTTCTTGTCGTGAAGAAAACTCGGTCCCTTGAACCATCTGTCTTCCCTCGAAGATGGCACGTAGTTTGGGCGAGTGGCTATGTCTGCCACGTTAAGCTCGGTAGGAATCCATCTCCATTGTCGCGGTCGCGTAGCCTCGGCGATCTCTCCCAGCCGATGTGCTACGAATGGAGTATAGCGCACGGTATCGTTCTGGATCCACTGGAGCACCGTTCTGGAATCTGTCCAATATATTATTTCGTCAACTTTCCACCTGTGTCCCTGTTGGACAGTTGAAGCGAGTCTTGTTCCGATTACTGCTGCTTGGAGTTCCAAACGTGGGATCGTTTGGCTTCGTAGTGGTGCCACCTTAGCCTTGGCAGCTACCAGAGCGACTTCTGCTGTGCCGTCCGCTTTCTCCATCCTCCAGTAGATGGCTGTAGCGAAGGCTTCTTCACTTGCATCGCAGAAGACATGTAGCTGCCTTTCCTTGATCTCGAAGGCGGATGACTGGTACCACCTGGGTAATCGTAAATTACTCACAATTTTCATTTGGTTTATCCATTCTCCGAAATCTTGGGCGAACTCATGTGGCAATGGTTCATCCCAAGTCAACTTCTCGCGCCACAGCTTTTGTAGCAGAATTTTCCCGGTGATTGTGTAGCAGCTCAGCAGTCCTAGGGGATCATACAAAGACATTACCGCACTCAACGCCTCCCTCTTTGTCGGCTTTCTGCTGAGTTGACGGACTTCGGTTTTCACTCGGCTGAGCGATGTGTTGAAACCCAGTGAATCTTTGCAGGTGTCCCAGCGTAGTCCCAGAGTCTTCTCTTGTTCGTGCGACCCAGTGAGCATCTGAGTGGCGCTCGCGGCTCGCAAGTCCTCTGGTATGCTATCTAAGAGCCTGCTGTTGTTGGAGTTCCAACCACGTAGCTCGAAACTTGCTTTCCTGTGAATCTCAATAATGTCATGTATGAGTTCTTCCCCCTCCTCGATATTGTGGAAGGAGTCTACATAGTCGTCCATGTAATGAGATTCCGTGATTGCCCTTGCTGCCTCTGGATAGCTGTGTGCATGCTCCGTTGCATTAAGATTTCTAACGCTGTGCGCCATGAACGGTGAACTTCTAGCGCCGAAGATCATAGACGTCATCTTGTACTCCTGGGGCGGTTCCTGTTTATCTGATCGCCAGAGGAATAATTGAGCCGGTTGATCTTCCTTACGAATTTTCACCTGCAGGAACATTTCCTTTATGTCTGCTATCACCCCATACTGGAATTCTCTAAAACGGAAAAGGATCCTCTGTATGGATAGCAGGAGGTCCGGTCCGTCCAGGAGAAAGTCATTCAGACTTACCCCACGTGATTTGGCTGCGGCGTCAAATACTAAACGTACTTTTCCAGGTTTGTTGGGGTTCAGTACAGGAAAATGTGGCAAATACCAGTGTTTCTCACTGTTTTTCTCCGTTCCGTCACACAGCTCCGCGTACCCTTTATCTAGAAGATTTTTAATCTGTTGATTATACTCACTCTTCATGTTCTCTGACTTGCTGAGTTTTCGCTCAAGGCTTTCCAGCCTTTGCAGGGCTGTGTGATAAGTCGGCGGTGTTTGGGTGTTATCCTCTCGCCACGGTAGACCAACTTCGAATCTTCCGTTCACCCGTTTCGCTGTTTCATTGAAGATGGCGACTGCTCGTTCATCTTCCGCTCTTACCTTGGGTTTTAATGCCACGCCCAGAGCATTAATCCTGAAGTGTCGCTCGACCAGTTCTTCGAGTTTCTCATTGTTTTCCACGACGTGAAGCACATTATCGGCTTCTTCCTGGAGTATGCGCCTCGGCACAGTCCCGTGGATCACCCATCCTAGTTGAGTCCTCGAAGCGCCTGGTTCATTTCGTTTCCCGAGCCTCAGTTCTCTGGTGACGATCAATTCCCAGTTGTCCGAACCTATTAAAAGTTGCGGTTTACCATCGTCGTAGCACAACCCGTCGGCGTCTAGATCTTTGAGATGATCGAGACGTAACAAATCTCGGGGCATAGACTGTGGAGATAGTTTCATATCGCCAATGGTTCTCGCCTTGATCGTGTAGTCACGACCGTTCGCTCCCGCGATCTGGAATTTTACCAATCGGCTTTCGTGTTCCTGTTGACACGCGTTCACGCCTCTTATTCGCAGTGTTCCGGTTGGCCCCTTTGCGCCGATCTTCCTTGCGACTTCTTCGTCGACTAGAGACACAGTAGATCCTTCGTCTAATAGTGCATACACCTTCGCCTGACCCTTGGGTCCTGTTAAAGTTACTGGGCATATTTTTAATTTTACCTGTCCCAGGTCTGAGGTTGCTGTAACTGTTTCGGCATTAGCAGGCTCGTTGGATCCGTGCGGTGTCTGCGCTCCCCCCGTTGAGGGGGCAGTGTGATGTTCGTGCAACAGCTGGTGATGACCCATCCTGCACTCCTTGACACCGCAGGCTTTAGCTCGGCAGTAGATTCGTCGATGCCTGCTGATTAAACATTTGAAACACAACCTTTCCTTTTTCACGAGTTCCCACCTGTCCGTTATGTTCATTTGTAGGAACTTGCCGCATTTGGTTAATGCGTGATTTTGCTGACACACCTGGCATTTTCTTAGTGTTTCTGAGTCGTTCGTGGTCGCATATACTTGTTTTCCTCTTCGTTGTTCCGCCTTGGCAGGTTCCTTCTTCTGTGTGCTTGTCGCTGTGCTTATGTACCCGAAACGAAGAGCTCTGCTGGCTTCCTTCATTAAAAATTGTGACATAGCGATTATTTCCACTTCGGAAGTATTCTGCTCGGCGTATTCGTACCATTTGGATAACATGTGCGGACTCAGCTTTGTCATGATGTCTCGTGTCAGCTGTGGGTTATACAGGTATCCCCTTTTATCGATTGATTTTAGTACCCAGACTATATTTTGTACTTTTACCGCGAAGTTATTGAGTTCTGTTGCAGCTACTCCTGGTCGCGGCAGCTTCTTCAGATCCTCAATAGTTTTTTCCACTATAACTTCGGGTTGACCGAAGGTTTGATCTAGAGTGTTCATTATTACCTGAGGGTCTTCCGCCGTGTGTAGTAACACGGACACTGCTTCCCTGGCTTCCCCCTTGAGACAATTTCTCAATCTGGCCATATTTTCCGCTTTCGACAAATTATAAGTTTTTGTCGTATCTCGCATTGCTGCCCGGAACGCGAACCATTCTATTGGCGCGCCCGAAAATACTGGCAGCTCGTACGCCTGTCTCGGTGGTGGCCTGTTCCTTGCTAGTTTCTCTAGAGCCTCCACGAGCTGATCCACCCCACGGCCTCGGGATCCTTTGCCTGGAGTTGGCGATCTAGGTCGTTCAGCTGGACGCAGATCGCTTACCCGATGCTCCGTGTTGTGCGGCGTGCGGTGCTCTTTGGCTTCATCCAGCCATGTTTGTACCCTCCTCTGTTCCAGAGTAGTACCTTGTGGTTCAGTATCCTCCTGTTCGGTTATAGCCTCCATATCGTAGGCAAGTCGTCTCTTAACCCGTTCTGTTTCCAGATCCAGCTGCTTCTGCCTAATCAGCGCCAGACGTTCTTCCGCCTCGAACTGCGCCTGACGAACCCTCGCGTTAACGCTGCTGTTAGATGCGATTGACCTTGCAGGTGATACCTGTCTCCTCGGTGGTTCGTCTGCTCCGGTTCCCGCAGTGAGGCGTGACGTGGACGGTTCTACTCTGGACTCCGTAATGGGTGACATATATACCTCTCTCCCCAAAGGTGCTGCTCCTCCAGTTCCTCTTCGTTCCAGGATCGTGGCGGCGGCTGAGAGGCCCGCGGTCGGTCGCTCAGTTGACGGTGATCGTGGCGGATCATCGAACCGAGTAACCTGTGGGACCGCGGCGGCCTCGTCCTCTGGTTGGCTACGTGTCTTCACCATTATTTCCGCGGAGTTTATCGAGATACTAAAATTCGCGCTGATTTACGCACTTTTCGATAAGGAAACAGTTACTAGGATAGTACACTTAGTCTCAACACAAATAGTTTAACACAGAGTTTATTCGCACATAAAAAGTCAAATATAAAATCTAAAAGTACACTGAGAGCCTAATTTAATATTAAAGTACACGCGAGAGTTTAAACTATTAAATTAAAGCACTGGCTCTATTTATGTGCGACACAGTTTTTAGATTTATTAACGCACTGACGTTAAACTTTTCCAAAAATACACTGATTCTAGGTATAAGTGCAAGAAAAACTGAATCTAGACTTTTCAAACACTGACGTTAAACTTTCCCAAAAATACACTGAATCTAGGTATAAGTGCAAGAAAAACTGAATCTAGACTTTTCAAACACTGACGTTAAACTTTTCCAAAATACACTGAATCTAGGTATAAGTGCAAGAAAAAACTGAATCTAGACTTTTCAAATACTGACGTTAAACTTTTCCAAAAATACACTGATTCTAGGTATAAGTGCAAGAAAAACTGAATCTAGACTTTTCAAACACTGACGTTAAACTTTCCCAAAAATACACTGAATCTAGGTATAAGTGCAAGAAAAACTGAATCTAGACTTTTCAAACACTGACGTTAAACTTTTCCAAAATACACTGAATCTAGGTATAAGTGCAAGAAAAAACTGAATCTAGACTTTTCAAACACTGACGTTAAACTTTTCCAAAAATACACTGATTCTAGGTATAAGTGCAAGAAAAACTGAATCTAGATATAAGTGCAAGAAAAAACTGAATCTAGACTTTTCAAACACTGACGTTAAACTTTTCCAAAAATACACTGATTCTAGTTTAGATATAATTCGGCTTACGAAGGACCAAAATGTTACGTTTACCTACTAGTGGACTGTATTACTTATTATTTTCCTACTGGATTTTACTGTTCTATTTAGAGGGGTTTTTAAATAACAACTTTGATTTACACTTTCACTGCATTTATTAACTTATAATTCCCAATCTAGGTTACCTAGGCACAATTTTACACTTTTACGACTAACTTGTTTACATTATGAGCGTTAGGAGACGACTGAAGATACTGAACACAATATTAAAATCTCAACCTATTTATATACATTTTTAAGGTCTCCCGCCCATACGATACCTATGATCGCTAATTGTACATTTTTTATTGCTATTTCCTTCCGTTATATAGGCTTGTCTCTGTCATGCATTTAACGGTCATTAACGGTCTGTATGTCCGTCCTTGTCATGCCTCTAACGGTTAATAATTATTATTACATTGCAATACCTTAAAATTAAGTTTAATTTTACCAAAGTTTTCCTAATCTAATGTTCTTAATATCTAAAGGGCTGGCGTTGTCCTTAACACTAGATATATATTTTTTTTCTTGCCCACGTGACATCTTGTCAAGAGACATTTGGAGTCGAACCCTTGGAGGTCGTAGAAATCGCGGATTGATGCGTACACGTCTTCTTCGTCACCTAGGACAAAATAGGTGTAGTGATGACATAGAGTTATCGATAGTATATTCTAATTTATATAATAGTACATACAATAACGGTTACCAATATTACGATTAATTTTAATGTAACCCTTTAAATTCTTTTTTTAAATAAAAAAATGTCATTAAATAACATTTTTGCGGTATTTTTTATCAAATACGATTTTAAAAGAGATGATTCGGAGACAATTCTTATAAGACCATAAAATGGTTCGAAAATTTGTGGTCTAATAACTACTGGTACTAATCCACCATTTTGTTTTTTTTCCAAAATCGAGGCCAGCTACGAAACCAATAACCCTGTATAATAACACAAGGGAACAAAATCGAACTTTTTTTGTTGCATAGGATTTTATGGTTGTTGTTTACTAATTCGAGGTCGCTGATTTCAAATCCACTTGTAGTTTTTTTCTATCAGCTCTAGTTTTCGAGATATAGCTATGTGCCTTATTTTGTTACCAGTAACACTTTACTTTCTTTAAACCGAGCTGTTTTTAATTTAAGTTTATTTTTATTATTTTGTCTATGTCTTAAAATGTTTGTAGAAACGATCCCAACTATTTTCGTGCCATATGTAGTCAATATACGTAAAAAAAAAGTAAATTAAGTACGTCAGAGTTCGAAAATCGGGTGTATTTGGATGACTTTTCTTTGGACACTCGTGACAAGTGCTGGGCGCCTATAAATGAATGTAAAACCTACGTCGAGGCATTAAGGCGGGGCTTTACGAGCAGATTAGGTATTTAGTGCGGGCAAAAGTTGCTCAGAACGCCCGTTGGAAACGTGTGGCGTACGCTTATCGTAAAACGTGCGCGGTCATTAACCTTTGGTGATTCTTTGTGAATGTGTGTGTGCTAACTACATGTTAGCACACACACATTCACAAACACGTCAAACTTATAAAACCCCGTCGATTTTGCGTCGGGGGTTACAATGTGCTAAAATTTTTGGACAAGATCGAAAAAATGAGACACGAGATAAATATTATAGATACACGTATTTTTTGTTGAAAAAAAAATAACAAAATTAGATTACATTTAATTGATTAGATTAGATTAATTAAATTGGAACAATTAATTAAATTAAAACAATAATTCAGATAAATTCAGAAAAAATCTGATAAATTCAAATAAATTCAGATAAATTGAGAAAAATCTGATAAATTCAAATAAATTCTAAAAAAAGTCTGATAAATTCTGAAAAAATCTGGTTAATTCTGATAAATTAAAAAAAATCAGATAAATTCGAAAAAAAATCACATAAATTCTAAAATAAATCAAATAAATTCTGAAAAAATCTGGTTAATTCTGATAAATTCAGATAAAATCATATAAATTCGAATAAATCAGATAAATTAAAAAAAAAATCAGATAAATTCTGATAAATTCAAATAAAATCAGATAAAAACAAAAAAAACAGATAAATTGGAAAAAAAATAAGAAAAATTCTGATAAATTCAGATAAATTAAAAAAAAACAGATAAATTCGAAAAAAAAAACAGATAAATTCTGAAAAATTCTGATAAATTCTGAAAAAATCTGGTAAATTCAGATAAATTAAAAAAAACCAGATAAATTCGAAAAAAAAATCAGATAAATTCTGAAAAAATCTGGTTAATTCTGATAAATTCAGATAAATTCAGATAAAATCAGATAAATTCTGAAAAATTCAGATAAAATCAGATAAAATCAGATAAATTCGAAAAAAATCAGATAAATTCGAAAATAAATCAAATAAATTCTGAAAAATTCAGATAAAATCAAATAAATTCTGATAAATTCGAAAAAATCAGATAAATTCGATATATCTGAATTTATCTGATTTTATCTGAATTTATCAGAATTTATTTGATTTTATCTGAATTTTTCAGAATTTATCTAATTTTATCTGAATTAATCTGTGTTTATCTGAATTTATCAGAATTAACCAGATTTTTTCAGAATTTATCTGAATTTTTTTCGAATTTATCAGATTTTTTCGAATTTATCTGATTTTATCTGAATTTTTGTATTTTTTTTTCGAATTTATCTGATTTTATCTGATTTTATCTGAATTTTTCAGAATTTATCTGATTTTATCTGAATTTATCTGAATTTATCAGAATTAACCAGATTTTTTCAGAATTTATTTGATTTATTTTCGAATTTATCTAATTTTTTTTTAATTTATCTGATTTTTTTAATTTATCTGAATTAATCAGAATTTTTCAGAATATATCTGAATTTTTTTCGAATTTATCTGATTTTTTCGAATTTATCTGATTTTATCTGAATTTTTCAGAATTTTTCAGAATTTATCTGATTTTATCTGAATTTTTCAGAATTTATCTGATTTTATCTGAATTTATCAGAATTAACCTGATTTTTTCAGAATTTATTTGATTTATTTTCGAATTTATCTAATTTTTTTTTTTATTTATCTGATTTTTTTAATTTATCTGAATTAATCAGAATTTTTCAGAATTTATCTGAATTTTTTTCGAATTTATCTGATTTTTTCGAATTTATCTGAATTTATCTGAATTTTTCTATTTTTTTTTCGAATTTATCTGATTTTATCTGAATTTATCAGAATTTATCAGATTTTTTTTCTAATTTATCTGATTTTATCAGAATTTATCTGATTTTTTTTTATTTATTTGATTTTTTGAATTTATCTGATTTTATCTGAATTTATCAGAATTAACCAGATTTTTTCAGAATTTATTTGATTTATTTTCGAATTTATCTAATTTTTTTTGAATTTATCTGATTTTTTTAATTTATCTGAATTAATCAGAATTTTTCAGAATTTATCTGAATCTTTTTCGAATTTATCTGATTTTTTCGAATTTATCTGAATTTATCAGAATTTTTCTATTTTTTTTTCGAATTTATCTGATTTTTTCGAATTTATCTGATTTTATCTGAATTTATCAGATTTTTTTTCTAATTTATCTGATTTTATCAGAATTTATCTGATTTTTTTTTATTTATTTGATTTTTTCGAATTTATCTGATTTTATCTGAATTTATCAGAATTTATCTGATGAATTTTCGAATTTATCTGATTTTTTCGAATTTATCTGAATTTATCAGAATTTTTCTATTTTTTTTTCGAATTTATCTGATTATTTCGAATTTATCAGAATTTTTCAGAATTTATCTGATTTTTTTTCGAATTTATCTGATTTTATTTTAAATTAGTTCAATCTAATTTAATAATTAGTTTATATTAATATTTAATGTAAATTAATTTAATCGTATTTAATAATTAATTCATATTAAAATTTAATTTAAATTAATTTAATCTAATTAAATTATTAACTTATAATAATATTTAATTTAAATTAATTTAATCTAATTTATTTTATATAGTACGTGTGTGTTATATTTTTTAATAATCGACTAGAAGGACAAAATAAAGATTTTAATATTTATTATCTAATTACAAATAAATTAAACCCCCTACACGCTTCTGAGATTTGGAAATTCACAATATATGTAAGTACTCCTAAATAATTCAAACGCGCGTGTATAACCGTAGTGGAGGTGAGATCGAAGTGCACAGGTCCGACGCTGACAGTGGTCACCGGCGTTCTGAGTGCGTGCGGTAATGCTCCGTGGGAATTAAAATTCAATTAAAAATCATTAAATAAACTTATCGATAAAATACCTATATATAGCCATCCGTTTGAATGTTATGTATCAAATAAAGTACTCTAAATGTTTATTTTTGTCCTAGTTTTACAAATATTTAAATGGAAGGAAGAAAATTAGGCATATTTAAAAAAAAAAAAACTATCGAGAAAAAAAACAATTATCATGTTTCTGTTAATAAAGATCTCTTGTTCAAAGATTGAAGTTACACATACTAAAATATAAAGTAGTAGATCTTCTTAAAAGTTTGCTATATTAGGCTTTGAAAAACATACATTTCACTTACCATAGCGCCTTAAGTTTATGAGTAATTAAGAAAACATCCCATTTTGAAGATCAAACATTAATTTGATCTGGTGGGAGCCATTAAATCATGTAAACAATTGCTATTTTCGCGGGGTTGATATATAAACGGGATAAACAAAAGAAACGGTTCAAATCGTTTTATTTAAACTTGGTATCTATTACCTGACCACTACTGCTACCTTAACACATCAAACAAGTGACCATGAAACAAAATGTTAACGCCCTGAACAAGATTGTTGATTGTTTTCAGTATATCTCTGAAATTTCCATAATTTAAGCACAGAGGCACTGAAAACGGGAATATGTGATGTTCCACAAGTAAGAAAGTTAATAAATGATGAAAAAGTTTAGAGTTACCATGATCAATATAAAAAAAATGACTTAAAAAAATATTTCGAACCCAGGAAATTTTTTGGTAAATGTTAAAGCATTTTAGCTTATTGGAGCTCATTTAAAAGATGTTGTTGCACTTCCAGCAGCTTTGTTGTAATATAAACATTCAGATTCACTTCCTCTACAGCCATTTGGACCATTTTCCTGAAAATCTAGATCACCTGAGTGAAAAAACAGAGGAACGGTTCCATCAAGATATTTGGAACATGGAAAAGCGTTGTCATGGTCTTTGTAATACCAACATGATGGTAGACTACTGTTAAATAATAAAAAACAGCTTTTGTGAACTAAGTCTAACAAGAAGATCATATAAAAGGTTTATTTTTAGGAAGCAGTAGCTGTTTATGTGATGTTATTGTTTAATTGACTTAATTTTTCCTGAAAATCTCGATTTTCTTATATCTCAAAAACTAAAGCTCATACGAAAAATCTGACTTCAGATCTGAAATCAGCACCCCGGAAATATACAATATTAGTTGTAATATCTCATGCAACAAGAATGCTGTTCCCTTGTGTAATAGTAAGATCAACCATTTAAATGTACATCTATAGCCTAGTTCAAGTAGTTTCCATTAATTATTATTATCAATAGTCCTGTCACTAAGCAAAGACTGTCTTTGAACCCATAGTCTATACCTCAGACATATTCTGATAAGTGTCACCCATTCCATCATGACACCTCCTTATTGTACCCAAATGTTTCTGTATCAATAGATTTAATGTACCTATTTTTATCAATAAATAATTTAATTGACTAAATCAAAAGGGCCTCTGCGTATTGAACTTTTTGTCTCCTTTTGCCTATAAAAAGGCCCAGGTTAAGCCCGTCTCTAGAGCGACATAGTAAGATTTAAGATTACCTTTAAAGAAGACAAAAGGATCCTCCCTATATCCGCCCATGCGTCTCTTCTTCTTGGGCGGTTCCACCTTAACTTCTGTTTGCTCCTGCTTATCTTCTTTCTCCCAGGGTAGAGGGCCGACCTTCTCGAACACTGCCACGAAGAAACCGCCCGTGTCTTGGTGGTGGGGCAGGATTCTTATACTGGAGAAAAAGCTTTATTATAAATTTACATGGGGGTAGACTTCCTTTGCAGTCGACTAAGTGGGTACCCCAACAGTGCTAGTTATTCTACCGACTGAGCAGTGATGTGCAAACATTACTGTGCTTCAATAGGAGGGCACTGTAGCTAGTGAAATTACTGGCCTGAAGAGCTTTAACATCTTATGAGTTTTGAGTAAGAAGTGTTGGTGTTATTCTAAGTGGGTGGGCGATAGCCAATCAGGCATAGGCGTACCCAGCTTCTGGTCTAGGGGGGGGCAGGCAAGGGCGGATTCAGATTTTTTTTACTGAACATGAACTTTATGCCTGTGTTATGTGCCTATATGTTTTAACGTTGAGCAGGTAGGACCTATTTATGGGTACGCCATACTTTGATTTCGCCTCGCACAGAGCGGTAAGAAAATTAAAATATTCTTCCTTGCCGCGAGCCCCGCGAAAAATTTATATTTTTGGTAACGAAAATACGGCAGTTATTTGCTGCGAGCGGTAGAAAAATTAAATTAAAATCCATAAAAAGCGCGAGCAGCTTGCTGCGAGCGCCGAGAAAATTTTATGTTTTTGGCAACGAAATGAGTGCAGTTAACTTGCCCAGAGCGGATGGAAAATTAAAATATTCATATTTAAAACAGCGCGAGCAGCTTGCTGTGAGCGCCGGGAAATTTTATATTTTTGTCAACGAAAATGTGCGGTTAACTTGCTCCGAGCGGTTGGAAATTCATATTTAAAACAGCGGCAGCGCGAGCAGCTTGCTGTGAGCGCCGAGAAAATTTTATATTTTTGGCATATAAAAGAGTGCGGTTAACTTGCTCCGAGCAGTTGGAAAATTAAATTATTCTTATTTAAAACAGCGCGAGCAGCTTACTGCGCGCGCCGAGTAAATTTTATATCTTGGACTATGAAAAGAGTGAAGATATCTTTCGCTGAGGGGTTAGATATTTAAATATTCAGACATATAGGAGCGTTTACAGTTTGCTGCGAGCGCGCGGCGAGAAAATCTAATATTTTGCATAACGAAAAAGTGCAGTTAATTTGCTTCGAGCAGTAGGAGAATTAAAATATTCTTCCGTAAAATAGCGTTAGCAGCTTGCCGCTATTGCCAAGAAAATTGTATATATTTGCCAACGAAAAACGTGCAGCTATCTTTTTGTGAGCGGTTAGAAATTGAAATATTTTCACTTATAAGAGCGCGTACAGCTTACGAGCGACGAGTATTTTTTATTTTTCTGATTATGAAAGGTGAGCTTAGTTCGTTCCGAGCTGCAAGAAACTTGAATGTTCTTACTAATAAAAGCGCAAGCAGTTTGCTGAGAGTCGAGAAAATTTCAAATCTTGATTATGAAGAATGTGCGAACGGCTTATTTCGAACCCCAAGAAAATATCCTATTTCTGACCACGAAAGTTACATGTAAAGGATATACTACTACTACCTCTATAGCTACCTACGAACTTGGTGCAAGTGCCAAGAAATTTTATAAATATGATGACAAAAAATGTGCATTTAGTACGCTCCGAGTGGTGAAAATATTAAATATTGTTACTAAAAAGCTAAAAAATATATAATTACTGACTACGAAGCGTGTGTGATCGCCTTATTGCGAGCGCCAAGAAAATTTTATTTCTTATCATACAGATATAATATAAGACATTTGATTTCCAGGGGGGGGCAGCTGCCCCCCCCTGCCCCCCCCTGGGTACGCCTATGCAATCAGGCATCTGATTGGCACAGGACAGGATTGAATGGCATAACATGAAGGCCTTTTTTGTTCAAGCCGAGAAAAATGCATTACCTGCATTGAGAGTATGTGAGGGTTATGAGGGACTCCCTGTTCAGGACGACTGCGCGGTATACCCACTAAAACAACCCGGCGGCACTCCCGCATCGTCTTTGTGACGAAGGACTGGGAATCGGCAGAGCCTTAGCATCCAGTCCCCCATCGACGATGATGGAGGCCTATGTCCAGATCACAGATCATAAAGCTAGAGATGGAAGCTAAAATGAGGTAACAGTCGCCAAGTCATGTGCCTGAATCAACATAAGCTCGTAGCTCCGCCTCTTTTTCGTGTTCATTCCACGGCCGACATTGACAGCGTGACATTCACATACTTAATGAAAAATAATTAATAAAAATGCCGTATTGTTCAATAAAAAGGCGCGGAAAGACTAGCGCTACATTCAGTTACGCAAAAGACGAAATCTTATTACACAGGCAAGTTATTATTCCGATAATAATCATTGAAAAATGTTTAACATAAAATGCAATATAAAAATGGCCAAGTTTCTTTTCATCTCATTCTTTCTTGGTAAATTTGTATAACATTATCTCGTTCTCTCTTACGCCCGGATAAACTAGTGATAAGACACAAATTTAAATTTATACCACAAATTTTATCGACAAAAATGTTATTGAAATTTTTGAAGTAGGTAGGTATTAGGTATATTAAGGTACCAAAATTATCGGGGTTTAATATTATACAGGGTTACTGGTATTTAATTCATGAATGGTTATTATGAAGCTTATAATAAGAGAAGTGTAACGAAGCTTTTAAAATACATAATGTTAAATTTGTCACTAATTTAAAAACAAATAATTCGCTATCTAACATTTATTGTTTATTCTTATAGGGTGCGTATTCCCCCCCGGTGGGTTCTCGCCTTTGCGTGGCGGTGGGGATAAGTAGCCGTGGTAGGAGGGACCACGGTGAAACTAAGAAGAACCCGAGGCGGTCGGCCGCTCCACGTCGGGCTGTAGTCCAGCGGTCCAAGTGCGAGTGGCCGAGTGGGCTGCGGTGCCTCCTTCGGGAGCATGCCAACGTTGGTGGGTCGTGGTGCGGTAACCATCGCACCACGGCTGTATGCGGGGGCCGCGGCGGGAGAGGAGTGATGGTATTGCGATGCGCCACTCTCCCTGCCTTCCGCGGCCCAAACGGGGTCGCCACCGTTTTTTGATGGCGGACGCGGTGGGGCCGCAGGGGAAGAGGAGTGCCGGTATTACGGTGCGCCGTTCTCCCTATCCTCTGCGGCCGATGTCTTGGAGGTTGGAGGTTGCGGTGGGGCCGCAGGGGAAGAGGAGTGCCGGTATTACGGTGCGCCGTCCTCCCTATCCTCTGCGGCCGATTGTGCGGGCGGGCGGGCTCATCATGAGCGCCGTGGCGGAAGACGGCAGTGGACCGGCAGACCGTAACTACGTATCCCTCGCGTAGTGATGGGCCACACCACTGTCCCATGTCGGGTGGGACCAGGCCCGGGAGGCTGGTCGAAAGGGCTCGGCCGTTAGGCGGCGAGCAGGGTGGCGCTGAATCGCGGGGGGTGTTTGGTGGCGATAAGAGGGATATCGTTTTCCGAACATCCCCGGCGCTTCTAAATTCCGGCACCTGGACGGAAGACGCGGGGGCGTTTGCCGTCCATGAACAGGTCCGGGAGGTGGCGCGCACAACACCGTGCGCCATTCCGTATGGAGTTCGTCGATGGGGGACTGGATGCAAGGCTCTGCCGATTCCCAGTCCTCCGTCACAAAGACGATGCGGGAAATTCGCCGAGATGTTTTAGTGGGTATACCGTGCAGTCGCTCTGTACGGGAGTCCCACATAACCCTCCCATACCCCCGTATGGGTGGGTACGCGTAATGCGTTTTTACTCGGCGTAAACAAAAAAAAAAAAAAAAAAAAAAAGGGTGCGTATTCGCACGCATAATTGTTTAAAATTAAGACTAAAAATTTTATGCGAGCGATGGATCTATTTATATTTTAGTGAAACCATATAAAATGTTTATTCGGGTACTTTGGGAGGTAATAGAGATGAGAAAACATTTAAGCTATAATAAAACAATAATTGAAGTTATATTAAAATATCTCTCGTATACAATACAACAAACTTTCTCATTAAACTTAAGAATAACAGTAACTTATATTTTCTTATCGATACGATATAGCGACTTTACCACATCACTAGAAAGTCATGTTATGCCTCTAACTATTACCTAATCTGTGGCGTAACTGTGACGTTACCTTGAAGGAGCCAATCAAATCTAGCCACCCATCCCCCGCACCCCACCATGTTTTGGTGACTTTGTTTTCATACAAAAAATGACCTAAGCGCGGTATATATCTCTCTTGTATATGGTCCAGATGTAGAGGACTGTGGATGATGATGATCAATAACAACTTACCATCTGTCCAAGTGATATTTGTGTACATCGTCAGGGTTTGGCGGGAACATTTGAGGTCGCACCACAGTCTGCCATTTCTCCGGCACATCTTCATATTTGTCGTAGAAAACCATGTCTTTGGACGCAGGCCGCCAGTGAGTCATGCCTGGAAAGAAATGATTCAGATTCATTTATTTACCATAACTAGAACAATTTGTGGTTACAATGGCATGTCATAAAATACAATTCATAATCAAAATTATAATAATTAGAATTTTGGACTTTCAAGCTTTTAAGAATGTAATAATAAGGAGATAAAATTAATAGATAATATCAATGTCACTTGCCATTAGTTGAAAATGTTTTGTGTATTAGCTGTGGACTGTGTACAGTGGTTTTACCCTGAGAAGTAGCCTATATTATATATTTTATATTATTTCTTTTATTATTTTATTCTTGTTCTATATTTTATATTATTTTATTTGAATCTCTCTCTCCTCAGTCGGTCCCTTAATGTTAAGGATCGTAACTCCCTTCATGCTGCTTTCTCCAAACTATTTTCTTCCACTGGGCCCGATCTTCGGCAGTGTGGAGTGCTTCGCTGACGGAAATTTCCAGCAGAAATTCGAATTTCGGATTTGAATCTAAGCTATCTATAATATTAATAAGTGACCATTGAAAATGTTTCTTTTAAACATGCTTTTATTACTGAGTTCCTATAGCTTTACGCCTTCCTATAGGGTTACTTTTACTTACGGAGTTCCTATGGCCACCATCCAACTCTCATCATCAGATCAGCTCCATGTCATAATAATATTGCATTGTCATCCGATTTATACATGCGTGCTAAATTTCTCTCACTTTCTGGATTCTCTTCGGTTTTGGTTTGGATTCTGGATTCTTTTTGGATTAAAGATTTACTACCAGTAGTTGTGATAAAATAAAAGTACTTAATCCAAATTTTTATAACAGCCATACATCCCGTTTCTCTTCTCTTTTGTTCCGAAACGGTTAAAATAACCATTTGGCTACATGATTTTGTCCAGTGGGTGTTAGGCCACGGACGAAGTCATACCACCAGTATCAGGCCCGGATTTAGCCAAAATGCCGCCCCCTCCGCCGCGCACGGTGTCGGTGGGTGTATATACATTATACATACGCAATTACTATGAATATTTATAAATGTATTTAAGGTGCGATATTAGATTCGATTCGATTAGAAATTTGCCGCCCCCAGTTAAGTTAATTTGCCGCCCCCTGAAAATTTGCCGCCCTACCAAAAATTTGCCGCCCTGGGCACTTGCCCCGAATGCGATGTATAGCGAGTGGAAAACACCCTAAATTTAACAAACCTGGTATAAACTTGAGTCCGGGGAGCATATTCCCACACGGCACCAACTGTAACGCCCCCTGTGCCTCACACAATACTCTGTGGATCACTGCTTCATTCTCCACCGGGTTGAAGGAACAAGTCGAGTACACTAGACGACCGCCGTCGGTTAACAGGGAACAACCCCGTTTTAGAATGCGGTATTGGATACTGAAAAAAAAAAAAAAAAAAGGTAGCACTCCGGGAGTGCCGGCAGAAGTGAAAACTTCAATATTAACGTTGTGTTTAATTATAAGTATAAAAGTACTATCATTTATGAGGTAGAATACAATGTTTATTTATTGCGCTATCGTACACAAATATGACAATTTATATGTTGTTATTTATAATATTATATCGTTATTTATATATTACATTAAATTTTATCTCTCAGAAAAATCAACTTCCATCCATAATTTCGACGACTTTTACACCATCAACAGAGCAGCACACTCAGGCACGGTAGAAAGAGTGAGAGATACTAGTTCCTCTCCCTTCCCCTCGATCTTACGCTTTTTCGATCAGCATCACGTGACCCTGACGCGAGTTTTAAAGTTTTTACCCATACAAAAAAAAGTGCTCAGCGCCGCTAAAGAAGTTTTCACTTCAAAAAACATTTGTTTACCTCTTGTTTTTAAGATTCTTTTTAGAAGTAGTTTTTGTAACTTGGTATGCAATAAGGTGTCATTCTATTTTATTCTTGAATGCAAAATGATGTACGGTAATAAGTAATACCCCGACTTAAGCTACCCCGTTTTACACGATTTCGGAGATACACGATTTTTGTTTTTGATCGTAACGCGCGTCCGTGTACGATTTACTATGAATTCGTTCATTTTTCCGTGGAATCTCATCATTTGCACATCTAAATGAAGCTATGTGACAAAATAACGGGACCCGACACACAAAATGTGTTTTTATGTGAAAAGTGGTAACCCGATTACGCGAATTCGACTTACGCGGTTATGCCTTGGTCCCTATTAACGTAAGTCTGGGGTATTACTGTATTTACAAGTTTATGAACTAAATACCAGTTAACTCTTTCAGTCAAATATTCCATAAAAAGTTAAAATATAACAAATATCTTACCCGTGCAGATTATTCCCGTTCCCAGTGGACCATTTGAGCCAAATGTCCGGGTTTTTCCGCAACGTTGCGTCCCCTGAACACGGCACGTCGCATAATATGCGGTCGAACTTGAGGGGCACTTGCTTGCTTGGCTCCTGAAACAATTATGACCAATTATGATTATATCTTATGACTCTCAAGTAAGAAGCGTTGGCGCAGTGCACTGGGTAGCACTGTACTAATAATGGGCAGCGTTATCTCTCACCATCAGAAGAGCGTCTTGCTCGTCTTCTTACTTCGTTTTATAAAAAAAATATATATTATGGAATCTTACTAATATTATAAACGTGAAAATTTGTAAGAATGGATGTCTGGATGTTTGTTACTCTTTCACGCCTAAATGGGTGGACCAATTGAGCTGAAATTTGGTATAGAGATAGCTTAGACCTGGAATAACACATAGGCTATAATATATAGCACGGCGGGTAAAACCGCTGGGTGCAGCTAGTATATTACATAAGGGGTGTAGACTTCCTTTGCAGGAGGTCGACTAGGTGGGTACCCCAACAGCGCCAGTTTTTCTACCGCCTGAGCAGTGATGTGTAAATTTGGAGAGTCTTTTAACATCTTATGATTCTTGAGTAAGAAGCGTTGGTGCAGTGCAGCTAGAATATGTCATCATTGTGAAACGTTGGGTAGCACTGTACTGATTATTATGAGCAGAATTACATCGCACTATCGTAACATCAGGAGAGCGTCTTGCTCGTCTTCTTACTTCTTTGAAATCAAAAAAGAAAGGGGGCGTTGACAAGGTCAAAATATGCAAAATTTAGTAAGTAATTTAATATAGTTTTTTTGCGAATAGAATAATAAATAGCTGAGACATAACGCTTAATATTAATTAATAAATTTTGCCTACCTGTGGGTCGGTGATGAGCAGCCGCGGCAAGACAGCCGAGTCATGGTTGGTGATGAGGATGCAGGGAGAGTTCAGCCTCTTGGCCTGATGCACCAACATGTAACATCTGCTGTTATCCACGTCGTTTGCCATCACAAAACCTGTAGTAGAATAGAAAACTATTTATTGAACACTGAAGAACGTATATATCGAGTGACGCTCTCTAGCTCGCACAATTTGACGAATTTAAAAAAATTAATTCATGGAATTAATTTATTGAAAATTCCTCTGTAGCAGCCCACCATAATATTATTGCACACATTTTAAAAATTGTTTTCAGTTTGATATATTAAAAAATGGGATGGGGAGCAATATTGAAAATATTTTTGGAACGAAGTTCCTTATCGCGCGTTGTGAAAGGGGGCTAGACGGAAAAAATTCTTACGAAAAGTTGTCACGACACTTTTTGCTATATAAGCTATTGTAAGCTGCGGCGTGCGCATGTTTCTCTCTCTCTCTCTCTCTCTCTCTCTCTCTCTCTCTCTCTCTCTCTCTCTCTCTCTTATAGAAAGCAAGCCAGATATTTTCATTTCTGTTTCGCATTGAACAGTGTGGTGTCGCGACGATTATTTTTGTTGAGTGTATACAGGTTTTTTGTAAATAATAAAAAAAAATTTTTCGTTTCATTAACCTTACCTGTGGGCATTTTTTCCTCATCGGCGTGCAAAAACTCGATCAGTTGCGCTGTTTTTGAACCGGGGGCTGCGCACATGTCCAGTACCTGAAGATAAAAAAATAATCATAACACCAAGTTACTATTTATATTTATTGGTATCTAGACACGCGGGAGCGTGTCAAGCCAAGTTCAAGCAAAAGAACTGGCGACCGCACCGTGTGTAATATTACACGAATCGTTTGAAGCGCATTTTGACGACTTTTTACACCCTCGTTACACAAAAACTATTACACATAGACAAGTCAAATTTGGCACATATACTCCAATATACGAACTACATCTGTGTTCCAAATTTCATAAACACAGCTCAAACGGTTATTTAGATATAAACATCCGGTATTCAATAAAATTTAGGGGTATATACCTATAGATCAAAATTATATGCGATGAGGGACTAGTGTCTGTCTGTCTGTTACCTTATGGTGTGGGTGGACGTCTAGCACGACAGGCGGTATCATAGACACCGCTTCTTGTCTTGAAACGCCTCCCGCCGCGGTCTCAGCGATGAGGAAGTTGTGTAATCGGTACAACGCCTCGTTCCGCCTGATGTCTGTTCTTGTCAGACGAAGCTGCCATGCTAGACCGCCTGGATACCTGTAGGTACAGTTTAAATTTATTTAGACTGCTTTTCATGAAAGAAGTACAGGGTCTCGCACATCGACGCTCTGTTACAAGCCAGGTTAGACAAGCGCCAATCGTTTGTCGCTATCGCTAAAAAAATGTACTGAGTTGTCGTTTTCTTTTCGATAACGAATGTCATCTCAGTACATTTTTTTTATCGATAGCGACAGACGCCCTACGCTTGTCTAGGGCCCCCTAGTCTGTCTTTTACAAACTCCATCATTGAGCGTGCTCCCCAGAACTCTATGGGATGATTCCACCATCACCCTTCTACTACCGAACGTCTAGGCAAAAGGCACTGCGCCACCAATATTTGGTGGATATACTAACAGCTCGGACGAAGCGATTTGCTTTGTCTTTCATTGTAAAAACGGCGAAGCTATGGAACTCGCTACCGTCGTCAGTGCTTCCCGAATGCTATAACGTGAGTTTGTTCAAATCAAGAGTGGATAGTTTCTTACTGAACAAGCGTGCTACAACTTCGACTGCATAGTCACTTACTAACAGGTGAGGTTGCGGCCAAACGCTTGTTTAGTCTGCTATAAAAAAAAAGAAGTCGCGCAAATTCTAGTGGCATTTTTTATACTAAATATGCCTACGTTTGACCACATCCCGCCAGATGGAAAGTGAACATTCGGTCAACGATAAATCGCATAAGATGCCTAGAAGGTACCTCATATTATATCTTGTACATTCACTTGTGTCTCGAAGATGCCCAATTTATGATGATGGCTGCCTAACCCTGCAAGGTTAGTGATGTTTTAGAAATAACTCTGTATATGTTAGGATCAATACAAGGGAAATTAAAAAAAAACTTTTAAAAAACGTGCTTTTATTATTATCACCATCTAGCACAAAAGTACTCGTCAAGACGAATCAAATGAGCCCAAACTTGATGGGGTTGCGTTGTTTAATTACGGAGTTCCTATGTCCACCTTCCAGCTCCATCATCAGATCAGCTCCATGTCATAATAATAATATTGGGTAATAATACGAGTAATATTGTGGTGTCATCCGATTTATATATGCATGAAAAATTTCAGCTCAATCCGAAAGTGGATCAAATTAAACTTGCAAGATTTGATTACAGTCAGACCGACAGACAGACAACGACCAGGCGAGACTAAATAAAAGCTTGTAATAGAAGGGAAAATTCAAACTTACCAAGGCAAGTTAATAGGTTTGATCTCCTCCTCCTCATCAGTACCATCCACCTTCAGCTTGACGTTCAGCAGCTCGGAGAAGTACTGACTCTTCACAATGTTCATGAGAGCGTCCGCCTCGCACTTGGAGCCCGTGATCCGGAACGCTGTCGGCAAGTTCTCTTTGATACTGCGCATGAAACTTGGCCATTCTCCCTCGGGACACACCTTTTGGGTCTGGAATACAGGAAGGCTCTCTGTCATTTATTTATTTACTAGCTGCACCCAGCTGTTTTACCCGCAGAACTTATCTAGCCTATGTGATATTCCATCTTAGATGTCCCGATACAAAATTTCAGCTCAATCGGTCCACCCGTTTAGGCATGAAAGAGTAACAAACATCCAGACATCCATTCTTACAAACTTTCACGATTATAATATTAGTAATATTTACGATCGATAAAGCGCAGTATTCTTGTCGAATAAGAAACACCATACTGTCCAAAACTAAACAAGTGAAATTAAAAAAAAACTTTTTAAAAACTAGCTTTTATTATTATTAGCATCCAGCACCAAAGTACTCGGTCAAGACGAATCAAATGAGCCCAAACTCAATGAGGTTGCGTCGTTTAATAACAGAGTTCCTATGGCCTTCCAGCTCCATCATCAGATCAGCTCGATGTCATAATAATATTGCATTGTCATCCGATTTATTCAGGCATGCAATTTTTCAGCTTAGTCGGACACCGGAAAGTGGGTCAAATTAAACTTGCAAGATTTGATTACAGACACACAGACAGACAGGTGAAAGTAAAAAAATGCTTGTAAAAAACGGTGTTAGCACTTTTCTTGATTTCTTAATACCATTATTATTTTCTTCTTCAAATAATAGATACGATTTTAGTAGACAGAATAGAATAGAAAACTCTTCATTGAAACACTACAAACATACGGAAAACTTATAACTATAACAGTCACGACATAAGTGTAACAATTGGCGGTCTTAACGCTAAAAGCGATCTCTTTGAGACAACTTTGTTAGTACATTGTAAGGACATTGTTTAATTGATTGTGTTCGTTCGTTAGTTTATATATTTTATTTCTTGATGTCACCAAAGCGGCCGCAACGGAAGACCAGCGCCGGCTAGATAGTCGGTAACATGCTGAGTTGCGACCGTTTCATGCATAGGCGGATTTAGGGGGGGGGGGGGGGGGGGGGGTAAAGATTATAATTTTTTTTTCGGGATTCACTTATTGTTAGGGATGTTTATTATAATATGAGCTAAACACACACTTTTCGTAGTAAAAATTATAATATTTTTGCCCGTCTGCACCTTGGCCCCCCCCAGAACCAAATCCTGGATCCGCCTATGGTTTCATGTATAAATGTTTCTTCTGATATCCTATAATATTATGATGTCTCCTTACAAAATCTGAGATGTTTGTAACATGAATAAAATTTAACGACGCATGACGCAACCCCATGTTGGATGGTAATATTAATAAAAGCTTGTTTTTAAAAAGGTATTTTTTATAATTTCACTTGTTTTTAAAAGTAAAAACTGCATAATGAACCAAAAAAGAAAATAAATGAAAACTTGGAATTGGCAAATAAAAAATCGCGCAGCGCCTTTAAAAAAATGTGTCAAATTTGACATTTGCCGCAATCGTACTTGTCAATGTCATTGTTGCATTGCATTTGGTATTTTTGTATTTTGAGGGTTAGGTGCTCAAGTAAATAATTTTCATTTAAATTCTATAGATCCGATGGAATATCAAAATTGTGACTATATCCACAAAGATGGTGTGGCTCCTAATATTATGGAAATAAAACAAGAGCCAGATGACACACGTGTCAAACTCGAAAGTAATTCTGAAGAGCGTAGAGAGTTCCGTACAAACACAGAATGTATGGAATTATATGAAGACCACATCATTAAGGATGAAATAGTTATTGGACCAGACGTAATGCAGAAAGATTATAACACAGAATATGTTTCATTGGATGGACTGAAAACTGCGTTCTACTGTGATCTTTGTGGGAAAGAATTTCTCAGAAAAAAGTATTTGGAGCGTCATATTATGGCTAAACACATAAATGTAATAAATAATCATAATAAAAGAAAATATCGTAAACAGACATCCAGTAAAAAGAAATCTAAGAACATTACCCATGACTTTAAAAGAAATAATATATGTAACTTATGCAGTAAAGTCTTCAGTAATAGATTTAATAAAGAATATCACCAAAAATATCACTGTTCTTTGAATAGAACTAGTCATTCATTTCCGTGCAGTTTTTGCAATAAAATATTTAATGATAGAAGTGTCCGAAGCAAACATATGAAATGGAACTGCACTAAAAATGAAAATAGAATCAAACTTCCAAGAGCACAGTGCACCTATTGTGATAAACTATTATCATGTAAATGGTCACTCGATATGCATATAAAATCTTGTCCAATGAAACTGGATAAACCTGAGGCTACGGTAACATGTAATCTTTGCAATAGTGTATTCTCTAGTAAAATAACGTTGACAAAGCATTTGAAATACACATGCCCGAGGAATAAGAAAGATAGCGCATTTAAAACTTGCATTTGCAATAAAAAAATTAATGTTGTTTACTTCAATGAACATGTTAAACATTATTGTGTAAAGAACAAAAACAGAGTAAAACCAGCGTATGAAGTAAATAAGTTGTATAAATGCAATTCATGCGCTAAAGAATATAGGTGTAGAAGTTCGTTTTTTAAACATGTTATGGCTTGTGATTTACAGCAAGTTGAAAATGGTGTAAATATATGGGAAGTAATTCAAGATGAACAGGTGGATGTAGAAGGATTAGAGAATGATGATTCAAGTGGAGAGCCAAGTCAGGCCCAGACTATCATCGGAAACATGTTTAGTTATGATGATGATGAAGACGAAATAGACATTATGGCTTAGTCATTCCAAATATGGAGGGGGATTTTTTTTCATCAAGACCGGAGTAAAAACAGTTTTCTAGGAATCTTTCGTGATTCTTCTGCACTTTCCATCAGGTCAGCATAAGAAATAAACAGGTCTTCTAGAGATGGTTCTTAGATAATAATATTATGGTTAATATTAAAATAAAGAAGTAAGAGTAAGAGATTGTTACTCACTGATGATATTTGTGTAATAAAAGTTGGCATTAAAACTTTATTGAATTTGACTTAACACAGTGGCGTTTTTTATAGAACTATCCCAGGTGCCTGAAATTTTGTATGGAAAAATCCTTAGACAAACAATGTTTGTGTTTTTCAGCACTCGCGTTCTGACATCAAAAATACAGCTGTGGCTGTAGCATGCCACACGGGATCCCGCTGAAATGTCAAGAGTAGAACTGTCATCCCATACATTGTACTTTTGTGAATGTATGGGATGACAGTTCTACTCTTGAAGTTTTGTCAGAATTCCGTGTGTCATGCTACGGCCACTGTTGTGTTTTCCGCAGTCAATGTGTTAATTTTTTTGTTTTCACCTCCCAGTTCCCAATCCAATTTGCAAAGATGTTGACATTTTAATTGATATAACAAATAACTCAAACAACTTTGTTTTATATACATTTTTGAATTGCAACATCGGCATACCCAGAAATTTATTAGGGGTGAGGTAGAAGTAAATAATAATAAATAAATAAAATAAGCCTTTATTCAGATTAATCTTACCAGTACTATTGTTATTATTAAATTAGTTGTAAATCGGTTTGCCCCTTGGCAAAGGCCTCCCCTATACTCTCCCAACATTTTTGGTCCTCTGGGCAGAAGTAAATACTAAGGTAAATAAAGTAGATACTAGGGATGCCACAAATACTACTACACTTGTCAGTATTCTGACACTTTGCTTAGTATTCGATACTTAGCTGAATAATGTGTACTATTTGGCCGAATACTGAATATTTTTTATGAAAAATATGAAAATAAATTAATGATTAGTAAGTAAAATTGATAAGATAAAAGATGTGATGGATAAAAACAAACTTTTGAGCTTTTGTTGGTAGCAAACAATTAGGATTTTAGTAGTTAACAATACTAGCTTTAGAATATAACAAATAAGTGTTTAATTTTTTAGTAGAACTGCAGAAATTTGCCAGTATGAAAGTCAAAAACGCCTTAGCTGCTAGTACAAGAATAATTTCTATTTCAATATGAATTCAATTGTATGCCTAATAATTATTCTAGACAACTTTTAGTAGTAATTATCAACAAATATAAGACAATTACCATATTACTAATATTAAACGTGAAAGTTTTTAGAAAGTAGTATGTTACACTTACACCTTAACAGGTGGACCGATAGAGCAGAAATTTGGTATAGAGATAGCTTAGACCCTGGAATAACACATAGGCTACAGTACAGCGGTTAAAACCGCTGGCAGCAGCTAGTTAAAAATGTAAGTATAATATACCGGCGCAGTAAGCTCTAGCTACAAGAAGGTTATGTTTTTGTATGTCATATATTAAAATGTACCTTGTAATATTCCTCAAAAGCAGCATTTTCCCTCACAATGTCTTCATAATGTTTTCGTACGTCTCCTTCAGGTTTTTCCTTAGGGTTTTTCTCCTAGAAAAGTAAAAATAAAAGATTGTTTCGAGGTTAAAACCACGTAAACATAGGTTAATTTTTAGAATTTTCATTACTTGTTCTTTGCGGTCTCGTTTCCGTTGTGCGAATTTATTAACATTACGATTTCTCCGCCCCATTTTCTTTAGGTAAGCACCGAGAGTAATAGAACGCAGTTGAATAAAATTGGAAAATTTAAACAACACCACCATTCAGCAAACCACTAACCACAGAGACAGAAATCTGAAATTAAAAAAAAAATATGACATTGACAGCAATTTGTCATCTGAAGTTGATTGTAGTGTATATTAGTCAGAGCCAGATGTCATCCATTTTTAGGATTCTGTAGCCAAATGGCAATAAACCTTAGAGTAAGAATCAATCTTACTCTGAGCAATAAACGGAATCCCTATAGATTTGGCAGGTCTGTCTGTCTGACTGTCTAACCATAGGCGGATTTAAGGGGGGGGGGGGGCAGGGGGCCAATCTTATACGTGTGGTATCTATGGATAGGTCTTTGAAAATGATATCGATGTTTCTATGCTATATATTTTTAAATAAACTGAATAATTAGCGCGAGGGTCACTTTAAAACTAATGCAAAGTGTGTCCTCCTCCTGTAATTTCTTAAATATGACAATGATAAAACAAAAAAAAAAAATGTTACGATGTACGTTGTAGCATACCTTTTGAGGGTATCGTAAACCATGGCCTTTTCACTCCATACAAACTAGCTATATGTTCCTGAGAGAAATGTTTTAGGCACATTTCAAGAGAGGGCGCCCTAAAAATAATTCTCTTTAAAACTGGTATCATTTTTATTGTTTTTCAATATTGCAATACAAAAAAGTTGTTCCATTTTACGCATATACTTTGAAAAGGAGAAAATAATATATATTGATATTATTGTTAAAAATTCCACCATTCGTCAATAAAATGATTATAATGTAATCAAATTTAATATATACAAGTATATCGTGATTTATAGTAAGCAGAAAGAATACCTAAATGATATGATTTATATTATAAATTATCAAGTAATATTGGGGATACGGAACGAACAATTTGCACGCCATTTTTTGTTTGTTTTGCCGGGTGATGTGTTAGTTTTGGTGAACACTTTCCTGCGCTTTTTCCCGGTTTTAGTGATATATATACGACAACTGCTTTGTGTTTTGGACTCCGTTTATTCTTCTTTCTCTGTTAGACTACTGCTTTTCCATCTGGACTTCGATTTGCATTGAGATTTGGTTACCGGCATTCTCTGCATCTGCAGCGATGTATATAAGAAGTGATCGAACTTGTTGTGTTCGTAATTGTAGCAAAACGAGTAAGTATACCACTACTTAACGCGACTCAGACGCTTCGCGGAATTATACTTTTCTTGTAGAATAAAAAACTTTTGAATAATAAAATGTTTTTTTTTTTTGTTTTAGGATTGGATAATGTGGTTCTTGACGATCCAGTGTGTACTTAGTAATAAGGTACTTTATAAATAAATAATTATTTATTGCTATTCCTGTTTTTTATTTAATACACACACACATTATGTATATTATGTAATTCTAAATATGTAGGTAGTAGGTACATACTGTAAGGTACGTATTTCACGCTTATAGGTATATATAGCGTCCTAATGTTGTGGACACAAAACGATAGAGGCGCTGCATACGTTTTCCTAGACTGACAACTCTATTAAACCATCACATTATAACACACTTAGCACTTGTTTTCCATAACTAAGCCGGTGTTCCCTAAGGCCGCTTTCAAACTTACCTCACGACTTTCACGTGCATTTACACACTTTTACTTCAATTTATATTTTCACAATTCATTATTTTTTATTCGTTAAAACGTTACCATAAAAATGCTTTTATTGAGAAAAACATACTAACAAAATTACATCTACTACAGCAGTAAAGATCACTTTTATTAACACTGAAAATTGGTTTGAACGAGATCTAGTTAGCAGTTTTTTTAATACGTCATAAATCTTAAACCGCAATTTATGTTACAACGAACCATAGGCGGATCCAGGATTTGGTTCTGGGGGGGGGGGGGGGGGGGGGGGGGGGGGGGCAAGGTGCAGACGGGCAAAAATATTATAATTTTTACTACGCAAAGTCTGTGTTTATCTCGCTCTGAACAGTTAGAAAGTTTAAACATCCTTAATAATATGGGCGCCCAGAAAAAAAAAATCTTTACCATGAAATATGTGCAAAATTCGTAACTCTATGAGGTGATATGCGACCTCCGCATTGTATACGATCTCCATAGTATCGTCCAAGGAAAAAAAGTCAATACTAAATTGTGACAACTGTCATACTTTATTAATAATGTCTGTATAGTGGAATTCTTTCAGGCAAGTAATGACGGTGGCTGAGGTCATATCCTTACATGGGTAAGCAAAAGGAAACCGACTGTACTCATCAATAATCGTAAGTATGTACTTGTTGGCTGTTTTAGAAGGCAGTGGTCCTTTAAAATCTATGTTGATCCGTTCAAATGGCGACGTAGCTTTTATCAATTTACCCTTGGCCTTAAGAAACCTCGGTTTTATTTCGGCACAGGTAGGGCACGAGGCGGTCATCTCCTTGATATCATTAGCTGAGTAGGGCAAGTTTTTAGATCTTACCCAGTGATACATTCTAGTTACTCCCGGGTGGCAGAGTGCGTTATGAAGTTCTTTCAACTTGTTTATATTCATGTAGGCGCATACGCGGGATAGAGCGTCCGCAGCAGCGTTCTCAGTGCCTGGTCTATAAACTATATCATATTTGAAACAAGACAGTTCTAATCGCCAACGTTGGATCTTCTCATTTTTTATTTTACTGTTATGAGTTTGATTGAACATGAAGGCCACCGATTGTTGGTCTGTTATAAGAAGAAAATTTCTACCAATCAGGTAGTGTCTCCATTTCTTTAGGCTCTCTACTATCGCGCAAGCCTCTTTTTCGATTGAGGATTGTTTGCATTCAGAGTTATTCAATGTCCGAGAGAAAAAGGCAACTGGTCTTCCATGTTGGGTCAGCGTAGCCCCTAGCGCGAATTCCGAAGCGTCTGTTTCGACTGCAAACATTTCATTGTCTTTGATGGCTATTAGAGCGGCTGCCTTGATATCTTGCTTGAGGTCTTCAAAACACTTGAGCGCATCAGGTGTCAACGGGAAAGTTGTCACGCATGTAAGTGGCTTTATTTTTTCGGAGAAACGCGCAATCCATTTAGCATAATGAGCAAACATCCCTAAGACTCGTTTTAGTTCACTAGTTTTAGTTGGAGCGGGAAGCTCTAGAAGAGGTTTTAGTCTTTCCGGGTCAGGACTGATTGTATTATTTTCAACAGTATACCCAAGCAAGTTGATTTTAGTCTTATTGAATGAATCTTATTGCGTCCATAAAGCGTTTTAGGTTGAGGTCATGATCCCTTTGATCTTTGCCGCAGACGGTTACATCGTCTAAGTAGGCGAACGTTCCTTCTAGTCCCTCTTCTGTGATGATGAAGTCCAGGGTTCGTTGAAAAGCTGCAACGCCATTAGTCACGTCACGCCAAATGGAATGCGTGTAAACTGGTACAATTTACCGCATGCTTCGAAAGCTGTATATATCTTTTCATTTTCTAATATAGGTACTTGATGGTATGCGCTCTTTAGGTCGATTTGACTGAACACTTTAAATCTTGATACGTTGTTCACGACTGATTCTATGTTTGGCAAGGGGAAGGCATCCAGATCAGTGTATTTGTTTATGGTCATGGAGTAGTCAATGACAAGTCGTTTTCGATGAACTCCTCCTCCCGCTACGAGGACTTGGGCTCTCCAGGGAGAAATACTTGTTTCAATGACCCCGTCTTCAAGTAATTTGGACACTTCTTCTTTTATAAAGACCTCATCTTCCTTACTGTAGCGCCGGCTTCTCACGGCGATCGGTTGAATGTTCGGTGACAGATTTGTAAAAACGGAGGCTGGCGGCACCGAAGCTCGTAACACGTTGCATATTTCTAAAGGTTCGCCAGGCCCACCAAGATCGAAATGAACGCTCGAGTGATGTTTGAGCAAGTCATGGCCGACAATTACGTCGGCACAGAGGTTGTCGACAACTAAAAGAGGTGTTTGCTTGTAAGTATGCTTATTCATCGTAATGGTAGCAAAACAGACACCTTCGACAAAAGAAACTTGATTGAGAGAAGCGAGATTGACTGTCTGCTTGCAGGGTTTTTTGCGTAGTTTCATTATGCGAGCAACTTTACCGTTAATAAAGCTGACCGAACTTCCTGTATCAACGAGAGCATCAGCCTTGTATTCATTGACCATGATTGGAATTGTCGCACTCCTGAGGCTCGAAGGAGAGGCAGCAGAAATAGCTCCACTGTAGAACTGATCGTTGTTAGGGGTCGTAAGATCTTCAACTGTCGTGGAGTTCAAGTTTATATTGCCCGATCTACAGACGCTTGCGAAGTGTCCTTTCTTTGAGCACTTTTTGCAGGTGGCTTTGTTGGCCGGACATCTGAACCTTGGATGAAGACTCCCGCCGCAAAAAAAGCAGGATTTAGCCGAAGGTGGCGTGATCGGAGCGGCTTGAAAAGTTCGTGATGATGAAGCTGCTGCTTGATTTTCGGATTCCTTGTCCCGTGAACTACCTTGCGATATGGCGGTAAGTTGCGGAGAGTTGATACCAAGAGCAACTGCATCCTTCTCTGCTGTTTCCAGAGCCACGGCTTGATTAAGTGCTTCTGAGAGAGTGAGTTTAGAGTTTTCTAGTAATCGCTCGCGAATCCTTCGAGATAGTAAGCCGGATATGAGAGCACTACGAACTGCTTGGTCTTCATGCTCTTGGGCTATGACGTCTTCGAATTTACAATCTTTCGCGGAAAGTCGGAGAGCTCTTACATAGTCAGAGATTGTTTCGTCAGCTCGTTGCTTGCGATTGAAGAGAATGTGTCGAGCTAGAACAGTATTTTTCGGTTTGACATAGATGTCTTCTAGAACTTTCATCGAATCTTTATAAGTGGAGCATGTTTTGATATGCTTGAAAATCGATGCCGATAAATGGTTAACTAGCAGCTTACACTTAAGTGAGTCTGGTACATCTTCAGTAATCTCTTCTGCTAAGAAGCTTTCGAATGTCGATTTCCAATGTAGCCATTTTGCATCTGCATCCGCGACATCTGGCTCGACGTCAAACTTATCGGGTCGCAGATATCTTGATAGCGAAGGCTTGCTTAGTTTTTCATCAGGCATTTTCAGTTGAATAAATTGTGGCGAAATAAACGAATAACCAAGAGGAACATTGGTTTTATTCAATTGAAAGAATTCCACTATACAGACATTATTAATAAAGTATGACAGTTGTCACAATTTAGTATTGACTTTTTTGAGATGGGGGATGATTCTGGGGGGGGGGGGCTTGGCCCCCTGTCCCGCCAAATCCGCCTATGCAACGAACTACTAGAACTTTTATAATATGTTACTTGCTACTACGGAACCCTTCATGGGCGAGTCTAACTCGCACTTGGCCGCTTTTCATATAAATATTTATGCGGTGTGCATCTCATCAGCTGACTAAAAGATTTTGGAAGTTGGAAGTCGATCTGTGAAGTCGATTAATAAAGAGAATACCTACTTTAGATTTTAGATTAATAAATTTATTTTTAGATATAACAGGAAGTGATTGTTTTTTTTATTTTGCTAAATTTATATTTTTACGGAGCATTTTGGTCACTTGTACCTGCTTGTACCAAATTTGTAGGGAGGTGAGTGCCCTAATTTTTATTTTGTCTGTTTACAAAAAATTACACCAAATAACCTAAACTTACAATCTCCAACTTATCTTATATATTATATATGAACGTGTTCTGTGGATTATTTAGCTATAATGATGGTTGTTGAGGATACAAGAACTACAAGTAGGACCTACCAATTTTCAAAAACTCAATATTTTCTGCTCTGCAGTAATTTCTTAGCGGTAGACATCTACCTTGTTAAAAATTATTACAAGCTTTTATTTACTTTCACTTGTCTGTTGTCTGTCTGTCAGTAATCAAATCTTGCAAGTTAAATTTGACCCACTTCCCGGTGTCCGATTGAGCTGAAATTTTGTATGCTTGCATAAATCGGATGACAATGCAATATTATAATGACATGGAGCTGATCTGATGATGGAGCAGGAAGGTGGCTATAGGATTCCTATAATAGGAACTCTGTAATTTAATGACGTAACCCCATCGAGTTTGGGCTCATTTGATTGGTCTTGACGAGTACTTTATGGTAATAATAATAAAAGCTTGTTTTTAAAAAGTTTTTTTAGATTTTGCTTGTTATAAATATGCCTGTGTTCCAAATTTCAACTCGACCTGTTCAGAGGTTTAGGCTGTGCATTGAGATCTATTTTAATAGAAAAATAGATAATAATATAATTATATTAGTCTCTCTTCCCTTGAATATAATTTAGATTGGTAATAATCAATCATACATCCACCTACTGTAGTCACATCAAAAATCACTACTTCAAAGAAGAGCAAAATAAATTAGGTACCTATGCATTGCATAGTTTTTGACCCTGGAATTAAACATAAATATTATTGTGTGTAATTTAGGGCCAAAAAGTTGGGCTAAATGTATGCTAACTGAAAGATTAACAAACATACATCCAGACATCCATGCACTCTTACAAACTTTCACATTTATAATATTTTTTTATATATTGCCATCCCCGGTGAATAAACTAATAACTACAAAAACTCTACTTTACAGGAAAAATAAAAAACCTATTTCTCGTTAGGAACATTTGTTCTAGAAACCAGAACTTTAAATATGTATAACTTTTTTATTTATTACAAGAAATATGTGAAAAAAATTGAGTAGATGTATTTGGACCTATATTAATTGGAAAATAAAATAAAAGTAAAAACAAGACAATGGCGATTATCTGTTTATTTGTCGGGCACGGCGATATGTAGTGAGGCTGTGGTATCACTGCGACCATGATTGACCTATTGTGATCGAAATAAATTATAACATTAGTAATGTTATGTATGTAAAAGTAAGCAATCCATTGTAGCCTATAAAAATAAAAAAAATTTTTAGTTTGAGTTTGACAATTCTTAAACATCTCAGTATATTTGCCATATCATTGTAAATTTACTTAACAGTTATTTGCCTGTATCCTTATCTCTCCATTTAGAACATTTGCCAAGCAAATTTGGACTGTAAAGTTTAGTGCCACATTTCTTATTGTGATTACTGATAATGCAATATTTATCATCAAATACATAGTCTATTTAATTTGTGTTATCATTGAGACAGACATGAAAGGTATTAGAATAGAAATTAAATTATTTATAACACTTGTATTTACATATTTTTTTTAATGTTACTGAATGTATTTGTGCATAGGCGGATTTTAGGGGAGTGGGGGCGCAGGGGGCCAAGGCACCCCCCCAGAAGCATTGTAGTTACGAATTATGCACATATTTCATGGTCAAGATTATAATTTTTTTTCTCGGCACTCGTAAAATTATAATAATTTTGCCTGTCTGCACCTTGCCTCACCCAGGACCAAGTCCTGGATCCGCCCTTGTATTTGTGTGTAAATATATTGAATAGTACAGGCTGAAAATCTATTTTTATTAATTGTACACTTTGTACACTTTTGTCACACTAACTACCAACCCATCCTACTAATATTACGAGTTTATGAGTACTCGTTTAAGAAAGTTTGTATGTATGTTTTTAGATGAAATTTGGAATAGAGATACCTACCTTAGACCTTGGAATAACACAGCAGGTAAAACTGCTGGGCGCAGCTATGAATATAAATATTTGTTAAAGAGTTAATTTTTGTGATATTTTTACAGATTAAAAAAATTTGCAATGTCATATTTTGTGGTGTTGTGGTATGTGGTAACATATTTTGTATATGTTCCAGGAACCATGGCAAAAGGATTCCAGTTCGCAATAGACCGTGGAGGTACCTTCACAGATGTGTATGCTCGCTGTCCTAACGGGAAGGTTCGAGTAATGAAACTGCTGTCCGTTGACCCACAGAACTATGCTGATGCACCTACTGAAGCTATTCGGAGAATTTTACAGGAGGTATGTAATTTATTCTTAAATGTTTGTAATTTAATTAATATTCAATAATAGTTTACCTGACAAAATTATTAAAAGGTAATTTATTTGAGTGGAGTGCCATGAAGGATGCCTGCGTTCAGCAGTGGACGAACGCCTTTGGTTTTAATTTTTGTCTGCAAAATTTACTTTATATGTGGATTGTGGATTAATAAAGAGTTTCTTATCTCATTTTAACTGCTGTTTGTTTTTAGGAGACCGGCAAAGCAATAGCAAGAGATGGTAAAATAGACTCGTCTCTAATAGATTCCATACGCATGGGAACCACAGTTGCAACTAACGCGTTGCTTGAAAGAAAGGGCGCTAAAATGGCGCTTATCATCAATAAGGGATTTAAAGATTTGCTGTACATTGGCAATCAGGCCCGGCCGCATATATTTCATTTGGTAAGTAAGTGATACTTCGTGAATAAAAAATAAGGAAGCTCATGAAATCCCAAAAACCTTGACATAGAATATATTTCAAATGGAACACTAAATGGAAAAAAACTTGAGAGGTGTCAAGGGACACCCGGATGGAACGAAGTTGCCACGATTTACACGATTTATTATTTATAAAAAACCTGTATACACTCAACAAAAATAATCGTCGTGATATCAAAACTCAACAAAAATATCTCTCCCCCTCCCCCCTCCCACTTCCCCCTCCCCTTCCCCTCCCCCTTTAAAGTAGTAAGTCTCTAAGACCGCTGTAGCGGCTGTAACGTTTAACCACGGTAAAGAGATATACAGTAGTTTGACTGAGCGTGATTTTTGAACATAAATACCTACAGTCTTGCGGTACATGCGCAAGTCATAGGGCTGCCGGGCAGCCGCTGCCCGCATACAGTAGGTACCTACCTATTTCATATCATCTACTTACTTAAGCTACTATCTAGACAAGACAAGAGACAAGACAAGACAAGAGACAAGACAAGAGACAAGACAAGAGACAAGACAAGACAAGAGACAAGACAAGAGACAAGACAAGAGACAAGACAAGAGACAAGACAAGAGACAAGACAAGAGACAAGACAAGACAAGAGACAAGACAAGACAAGACAAGAGACAAGACAAGACAAGACAAGAGACAAGACAAGAGACAAGACAAGAGACAAGACAAGAGACAAGACAAGAGACAAGACAAGAGACAAGACAAGAGACAAGACTTGGACTCTTACTCGCACTCTTACTCAAACTCTGACTCGAACTCTTACTCGCACTCTTACTCGAACTCTTACTCGGACTCTTACTCGGACTCTTACTCAAACTCTTACTCGAACTCTTACTCAGAATCTTACCCTTATTCGCACTCTTACTCGGTCTCTTACTCGCACTCTTACTCGGAATCTTAATCGCACTCTTACTCGGACTATTACTCGCACTCTTACTCGGACACTTACACGCATCCTTACTCAGATTCTTACTTGCACTCTTATCGGACTCTTACTCGCACTCTTACTCGGTCTCTTACTCGCACTCTTACTTCGGCAGAATACTTTTAAAAATAAATATTATAATAACTTCTTAATAACTTACCTCAAAAACAGCATAATATCGAATGCTATTTTTTGCCATTTTATATAATTTATTATATTATGTATACATACGTCCAAAGCAAATAACGTAAATTACACTAAATACTTGCAAAAAACTATCGCGACGTCCGCCCGTCGCTGCGTGGCACCCGCTTCTGGATTATATACCCACTTCTACCCACATCTGCCCACATCTACTCACTCCCAAATTCCGGCCGTTTCTATGGAGTCAAACTACTGTATATCTCTTTACCGTGGTTTAACTCAACTTTTTTCGGGCCGCTATAGCGGTCGGGACGTTTGAGTGGATAGCAAAAAGTGTCGAATTTTTTCCGTCTAGTCCCCTTTCACAATTCACAACGCGCGATAAGGAACTTCGTTCCAAAAGTTTCTTAGTAACCCAATCCTCATTTTAAAATACCTATTCAACGATGTGGGGTACATGGTGTGATCTGGCAGAGAAAAAAATCACTTCCATCTCATATTATGTTCGGGAGGTACCCTAAATTAAATAATTTAAAATTATTTTTATCACCTCTTACCATGATCATTACCCTCTGTGCAAAATTTCATTTCTTAGTCTTATAGTTTCTTCGTAAAGCCGCGACGGACGGACAGACAGACAAAGCGAAACTATAAGGCTTCCTTATTGACTACGAAAGCCGTGGTCAATGGCTAACCTACTTCTATCATGATAATAAAACAATTATACATACATACATAAATTATACAATCACGCCTGGTTCCCATTGGGGTAGGCAGAGACTATTCCCCTCCACTTAGTACGATCCGGAGACATCTCTTTCGCTAAAAAAATTTTTTTTTCGTGTTGCGTTCATATCTGCAATCAGTCTCTAGAGTCACTCTAGACTATGAGCGGATTTGCTGGAGGTATTGGACATTTCAGGGAATTAATCCAGTGATCATTTCCCTGCTTCGATTTCAATCACTTGTCGAGCTCCATGATGTGCTGTCTCTTTAGCCTCTTCGGATAGCTTATGGATGTCAGCTGTGTAGCCAGATGATTTGGGTGATTGAGCAAGCGCTGTCTGAAAAAAATGATAAAAAAGTTCTAAAGAAAAAATTTACTCTTTCAGGATATAAAACGTCCCGGCGTCCTTTACACAGAAGTAATAGAAGTAGACTGCAGGGTCATACCCTCTCTAGAAGACCGATGTCTTCTTGGCAAAATAAAAGAAGATTGGAAAGAAGTCACCGGAAGCACTGGAGAGAAGATGCTCATTATGAAAGAACTACAAGAGGAGAGAGTGAGGGAAGATCTAAAAGCTTTGAGGGAGAAAGGGATAGATAGTGTAGCGGTGGGTCTGGCTCATAGTTACACTTATCATGAGCATGAGATCCGGATTGGGAAGATTGCTGAGAGTTTGGGTATGATTTTATTTCTCAATAGGACTTATTCCGCCGGATGCTTTCTTACATTTTGAAATATAAATTCGCAGATTTTTTTTTTAAATACCTCTCGAGAATGAATGTGCAATATTATTGCACACATTTTAAATGTGTATTCTGTTTGATATATTAAAAAATGGGGAGGTAAGTTTTATTTTTTAATTGAACATGAAAGAGCGCGTCCTGGGGAGTAAGCTCTCTTAAAATTATTTTTTGACTGTGAAGCTGTGGTTATGTGGTGCAGATGTAATTTTGGATCACTGAGTTCGATTCCCGATCTACACCATTGACTATAATGTAGTTATGTGCAGTTTTTCACTTGCTATACTGGTGGTAGACATTGGCCGTGGCTAGTTACCACCCTCTGGACAAAACCGTGTCACCGCACCGTGTCGAAGCGGCTTAAGGTCCCTATGGACCCCTTAAGGACTATAACGGGGGCTTTATGGTCCTTTTGGCGTCCAAAAATCAACGTGTCGTGATTTATCTCATCTGGATTCTGGATTGACACATAAGATAGCAATGGACGAAGAGGCTTAAGGTCCTTATTGAGGTTCCCTAGTAATAATAATCCCTATTCCGTTGATTCCAGGGTTCAGTCAAGTGTCCCTATCGCACCTCACAACGGCGATGGTCCGTTTAGTACCGCGCGGTCTGACTGAATAGATTTCCAACTAATCTAGTTTCTTTCTTTAGGTAGTGAATTATAACTCTTCTGCACTGTAACATAAGACAGTAATGGTCGAAGCGGTTTGTGGTCCTTATAGACCCTTTATGGTCCTTGGTGATTCCCTACATCAATAGCCTAGTTCAAGTAGTTTTCATTAATCAGCAATAGTCCTGTCACTTGGCGGAGACTGTCTTTGAGCCCATTTTGTACAGATGGACTCCGATAAGTGTCACCCATCACATTTATATTAAAAGCTCAAAAGGGCCTCTGCGCGTTGGACTTTTTTAGTCTCCGTGTGCGCCTTTAAAAAGGCCCGGGTTTGACCTGTGTTTATGGGCGACATAATAATGATCCCTATTCCGTTGATTCCAGGGTTCAGTCAAGTGTCCCTATCGCACCTCACAACGGCGATGGTCCGTCTAGTACCGCGCGGGCTGACGGCCGCCGCGGACGCGTACCTGGCGCCGCACGTCCGACAATACGTGACCGCTTTCACTGACGGATTCACTGATTCACTGAGAGGCGCGAACGTGCTGTTCATGCAGAGTGATGGTGGTTTGACGCCTATGGAACTGTGAGTCAATGGTTTTAATAATTAATAGTAATCATTGGTGTTTATACTCCCAACAGAACAGGTTTCCCTACTTACACTGTCAGAGTCAAATCACAATTTATAGGTTGTGTGGCCAACCTATATGTTGCAGTTTCAGGTCGCCGAGATTACTACAGGATAGGTTATGTTGCAACATGACCTAACGACTGCCTCCTACATGTCTTATAGGAAACATTGGAAACTTTTTACTCGAACTCTAATATTAATTATTCGTTCAAATAGACCTTAAGAGAGCTTATTCCGCTGAAAGCTCTCTCGCTCGCACAATTTGATACATGAAATATAAATTCAAATTATTAACTTTTTGAAAATTCCTCAAGAGAATTTCTGTGCAATATTTTTTATTATTGCACAGAAAGTATAATATTGCATAAATAAAATATAATTAAAGTAAATAATTTACATTTTTATTATATTGAGTAACTCTTGAGGAATTGTCAAAAAGTTAATTTTAAGAATTTATATTTCAAAATGTATCAACTTGTGTGAGCTAAAGAGAGCATCCAGCGGCTTAAGCGCTCTTAAATAAATTTCTATGCCAAGATATATGATTTCAATAGCTAATCTAAATATATAAAAGGAAAGAGTGACTGACTGACTGAACTATCAACGCACAGCTCAAACTACTGAACGGATTGGAGTACTTGAAATTTGGAGTACAGATAGGTTTTATGACGTAGACCTCCATTGAGAAAGGATTTAAGCATGCGGGCAAAGCTGCGAGCATAAGCTAGTAATTTATAAAAGTCGTTGGTCGCGATTTTGAAAAAATACTGATCAAATTTGCATATCAGTATTTTAAGTGTACCTAATGATTTTCAGTTTCAACGGATCCCGCGCCATTTTATCCGGTCCGGCGGGCGGGGTGGTCGGATACGCAATGACGTCATATCAGAAGGAAACCGGATTGCCTGTTATAGGTAAATATATATCATTTCATACTAGCTGAGCCCAGCGGTTTTACCCGCTGTACTGTAGCCTATGTGTCATTCCAGAGTTTAAGCTATCTCTATACTAAATTTCAGCTCAATCGGTCCACCCGTAGACGTGAAGAAGTAATAATGCACACTCACAAACTTTCAGATTTATAATATTGGTGTGATTACTTTCTTAGTTTGTATAAGTATTACAAATAGTAAAAAAAATTACGATATGAATTCCTATTTTATAACTTTTTAAAGCTTTCGCAGCTAGCTATATCTTAATTTCAAATGACATCATCATCATCATCTCAGCCGTAAGACGTCCACTGCTGAACATATGTAGGCCTCCCCTTTGGACTTCCATATGTACCGGTTGGAAGCGACCCGCATCCAGCGTCCTCCGGCGACCTTATAATGACATAATAAGATTAATTAATAGATTTCGATGGGACATTTTATGTGTTTACTCGTATTTTAATTTTGATATTGTTTAATTATTTAAATCTATAAATTTCGCACGCCTGCCTGCAGGTTGAATACCAATGACATTATATAGGTAATATAATTTTAAGACCTTGTATTCTAGCGAATAAATGTTTTTGATATAATTTAATTAGCTGCAAGCGCCGCGAAAAATTGTAGCAAATATCATTTTTTTTTATTTGCTTGGGTTGTCGCGCGAGGCCCCTGCATGCGCGAGGCCCCGGGCGATTGCCCGGTTCGCCCCTCCCCCCCTCCCCTAAAGCCGCCACGGTCTGGAGAGATCGCTTTTAGCTATAAGACCGCCGGTTGCAACACCCTGGTTTTGTTTAATTTATTACCGTTGTAATTTTTTATGAGGTATTATCAGCGATCTATTAAGTAGGTGTTACAATAAAGTATTGATAAATAAATAATTATAATTGTGTAGGTTTCGACATGGGCGGTACATCGACGGACGTGTCCCGGTACGCTGGTGCTTTGGAACATGTTCACGAGGCTACCACCGCAGGAGTTACTATACAAGCTCCGCAGTTGGGTAAGAATATATTATCATATATCTATTATACATACTGACTAAACTGACATTCTGAATGTGTGACCAATTTCGATTTATTAAAAATACAAAAAGCTGGTTAGAACTTGTGCCGACTTTTAAATTTTTTATCAAGGCATTTTTTGTTTCGGTAAGAACGAATAGGCTATTCAAGCGTTACTCGCTACTCTCTGCTGTAGCGATTTATATGTATTAACATTTTTCACGTCCTTTATGTTATTTACATTCAATATATCCGTTATCCTAACCACCATAATACAAGCATTAAGTTGCTTAGCTTGGGGTTAGGTGGCGCTGTGTGAAATGGCCTGAATTTTTTTATTTATTTATATTTAGTTAATATGTTTATATCTTTCCAGATATAAACACAGTAGCGGCTGGCGGGGGGTCGCTGCTAGTATTCCGCAGCGGTCTGTTCTGTGCGGGCCCCGAGTCGTGCGCCGCCGAGCCGGGCCCCGCGTGCTACAGGAAGGGAGGGGCCCTAGCTCTCACTGACGCTAACCTACTGCTCGGTAACATTCACAATGATACTATTGTGGGGCCCTGTTCTGTGAGGGCCCCGCGTGCTACAGGAAGGGAGGGGCCCTAGCTCTCACTGACGCTAACCTACTGCTCGGTAACATTCACAATTATACTATTGTGGGGCCCTGTTCTGTGAGGGCCCCGCGTGCTACAGGAAGGGAGGGGCCCTAGCTCTCACTGACGCTAACCTATTGCTCGGTAACATTCACAATTATACTATTGTGGGGCCCTGTTCTGTGAGGGCCCCGCGTGCTACAGGAAGGGAGGGGCCCTAGCTCTCACTGACGCTAACCTACTGCTCGGTAACATTCACAATGATACTATTGTGGGGCCCTGTTCTGTGAGGGCCCCGCGTGCTACAGGAAGGGAGGGGCCCTAGCTCTCACTGACGCTAACCTACTGCTCGGTAACATTCACAATTATACTATTGTGGGGCCCTGTTCTGTGAGGGCCCCGCGTGCTACAGGAAGGGAGGGGCCCTAGCTCTCACTGACGCTAACCTATTGCTCGGTAACATTCACAATTATACTATTGTGGGGCCCTGTTCTGTGAGGGCCCCGCGTGCTACAGGAAGGGAGGGGCCCTAGCTCTCACTGACGCTAACCTACTGCTCGGTAACATTCACAATTATACTTTTGTGGGGCCCTGTTCTGTGAGGGCCCCGCGTGCTACAGGAAGGGAGGGGCCCTAGCTCTCACTGACGCTAACCTACTGCTCGGTAACATTCACAATTATACTATTGTGGGGCCCTGTTCTGTGCAGGCCCCGCGTGCTACAGGAAGGGAGGGGCCCTAGCTCTCACTGACGCTAACCTACTGCTCGGTAACATTCACAATTATACTATTGTGGGGCCCTGTTCTGTGCAGGCCCCGCGTGCTACAGGAAGGGAGGGGCCCTAGCTCTCACTGACGCTAACCTACTGCTCGGTAACATTCACAATTATACTATTGTGGGGCCCTGTTCTGTGAGGGCCCCGCGTGCTACAGGAAGGGAGGGGCCCTAGCTCTCACTGACGCTAACCTACTGCTCGGTAACATTCACAATTATACTATTGTGGGGCCCTGTTCTGTGCAGGCCCCGCGTGCTACAGGAAGGGAGGGGCCCTAGCTCTCACTGACGCTAACCTACTGCTCGGTAACATTCACAATCATACTATTGTGGGGCCCTGTTCTGTGAGGGCCCCGCGTGCTACAGGAAGGGAGGGGCCCTAGCTCTCACTGACGCTAACCTACTGCTCGGTAACATTCACAATTATACTATTGTGGGGCCCTGTTCTGTGCAGGCCCCGCGTGCTACAGGAAGGGAGGGGCCCTAGCTCTCACTGACGCTAACCTACTGCTCGGTAACATTCACAATTATTATACTATTGTGGGGCCCTGTTCTGTGAGGGCCCCGCGTGCTACAGGAAGGGAGGGGCCCTAGCTCTCACTGACGCTAACCTACTGCTCGGTAACATTCACAATTATACTATTGTGGGGCCCTGTTCTGTGCAGGCCCCGCGTGCTACAGGAAGGGAGGGGCCCTAGCTCTCACTGACGCTAACCTACTGCTCGGTAACATTCACAATTATACTATTGTGGGGCCCTGTTCTGTGAGGGCCCCGCGTGCTACAGGAAGGGAGGGGCCCTAGCTCTCACTGACGCTAACCTACTGCTCGGTAACATTCACAATTATACTATTGTGGGGCCCTGTTCTGTGCGGGCCCCGCGTGCTACAGGAAGGGAGGGGCCCTAGCTCTCACTGACGCTAACCTACTGCTCGGTAACATTCACAATTATACTATTGTGGGGCCCTGTTCTGTGAGGGCCCCGCGTGCTACAGGAAGGGAGGGGCCCTAGCTCTCACTGACGCTAACCTACTGCTCGGTAACATTCACAATTATACTATTGTGGGGCCCTGTTCTGTGAGGGCCCCGCGTGCTACAGGAAGGGAGGGGCCCTAGCTCTCACTGACGCTAACCTACTGCTCGGTAACATTCACAATTATACTATTGTGGGGCCCTGTTCTGTGAGGGCCCCGCGTGCTACAGGAAGGGAGGGGCCCTAGCTCTCACTGACGCTAACCTACTGGGGGCCTAGACAACGGCGCCATCGATAAAGTCGATAGCGATTGGCCGCTCCTGCGATTTCGCTAAAAAAATGGTAGCCAACGACTTTTGGAATCGATATCGCACTCTCGACAAAGGGCTGTCGATCAATCGCTAGATTTTGTCGTATTATCTGTGGTATAATGTGTATCAACTGTCAAATTAAATGTCAAAATATTGTCGAGTTTGTTTTTTATTGTAAATTACACTTAATTATATGCTTTTTTGTAATAAATAAGCTTCTGCGAATCCCGCCGATATGTTATATGAGTTAGTGTTTCTTCAAATATTATAAATATTACTTGTATTCGAGATGTGACTGGCCAAAAGCTGGTCCAAAGTGAATGGTGATGAAAAGTATGATTTTTCATGAAAAACTCTTTAAAAACATTAAGGAAATCTGTGAAACAATGTAACATTTCATTGGAGCACTTGCTACAGTAAGCTTAATACTTATTAAGGCTAAAAACTTAGTCATAATAACATAACCTATGTGACATTTGTTTTAGTTAAATAGGTAAATTGTGAAGCCCTCCCAGCTCCAATCACCGAAAACTAAACATTATTGGTATGTGTTATTAACCATCAACTTAATATATATTAGCTCAATTGGTTCTATATAATATTATGTCATCTAACATGAAACATTAAAGACTATATATATTACTAGCTGTGCCCAGCGGTTTTACCCGCAGTACTTATGTGTATGTGTTTTTCCAGGGTCTAAGCAATCTCTATACCAAATTTCAGCTCAATGGGTCCACCTGTATAGGTGTGAAAGAGTAACAAACATACATCCATTCTTACAAACTCACGTTTATAATATTAGTAAGATATATAAGGTTTCTATAATGTATTTTCTATTTTTAGAGATGGGAAGATCTTTTGCGACAGTACCAAATTAAGTCCTTATGGAGGTAGAAACAAAGGACACTCAATTTTAGGTGTTTGAACATTCACGCTGCTATGTACTGGTAGAAAGGTAATTAAAAGTTATATATTTTATTAAATTAAAGAAAACAATAAGCACAAGTGCAGTGCACATGCACGCATTAGGTCACAGAGCTGCTTGTGCATTATTAAATAATAATAATTATGTTGGACTTTTTGTCTCCGTGTACGCCTATAAAAAGGCTCGGGCTTAGCCCATGTTAAAGAGGAACATAATAATAATAATAAAAAAATTAATTAACTTATAGCATACACACACATACCTAGCTATAACTATTAAAGCTATAAATGTTATAGTCTGTAGAAGTATTGATGGGTGTGCGAGCAGTGTGTGTTTATTTAAATGTTAAATTTACAACAAAGAGAAATTTAAGGAAAAATAATCTAAGGGTTGGACACATACCATGATTATTATCTAGAAAACTACTGAACTGATTTTGATGAAACTTGCACTTGTTCAAGGACTTAAAAGTATGAAATAAAATAATTACTAATGTACATTATTTAATGCATAATATTTATTTTGATTTATAGGTATGGACTATGAAGAAATCCTGTGACATGCATTTATTGGTCCCGATGACAAGGCAGAGAAGAGAAATTGTTGGAGAATATGACAAACACCCATAACTCTGATTGAAGAACTTCCAATTCAAGCCGCTGGCTGCTAGCTGTTGGTCAAATCCAATTGGCTGATCATTAAAGTATTTAGCATACCTCCAACATCCAATTTGTTCCTGAAAATATAATATAGCTTACTATCACATACATAGGTGACCTTACAAGAAAGTACTTAATCAATATTGTCTCTATCTTGCCTACCTCTGTTTGAAATAAACTTGTTAAATTGATTTGTAAAATTTACAATTGTGTTTTATTTATCCTACTACTTAATCAGTTTTTATAATTACATTTTGTTATACCAACTGCTGAGCCGAATGAGTATAAATTAAGCATTAGGTAGCTTAGGACATAATATAATCCCACTAATATTATAAATGTGAAAGTTTGTAAGAAAGGATGTGTGTTTGTTACTCTTTCACGCCTAAATGAGTGCACCGATTGAGCTGAAATATGGTATAGTGATAGCTTAGACCCTGCAATAACACAAAGGCTATAGTACAGCGGGTAAAATCGCTGGGCGCAGCTAGTAAACAATATGATACAAGAGAATACATCTAGTCAGTATAAAAGTATCCTGCCGCCAAGGAATTCCCTACATGGACATGAATTGAGGATTCCTACTTATTAGACTAATTTTCAATGGCAAAAATTTGGGTCTTGATTGCTAATAAGTGTGTATTGTGTATAGGTTCTTACACATTTGCACCTAGAGAGAAGCAATGTTTGGTATTTGTCTATATTGATCTAGCGGGCGCCATATAGGTATGCTAGGAACACCTTTTACCTTCCTACTAGTTATCATCTCAAGTATTCATGGTTTACCTACATTCTACGACCGCGAGCTCGATGTGCAGAAACAATAAAGAGTATAAAGTTATTATAAAAAGAATAGGTTAGGTACACCAAAAATTTGTTCTTCACTTTCACAATATTCAAGGTGAATCCATCGATATTTAGCTCAATATAATGTTTTTTGCTGTGAAGCTGAGCCATAAAAGTAGCAAAATTTACCGTATTTAATGATAAACTTTAATAAATATACAAGCACCATTGAAACTTCTTTACGATTTAGCGATAGCGGCGAGGTGAAGGCGCACGCTAAAGTTTCGATTTGTCGAATGGAAAAAGTTGCGTTTTCGGTTGTCAAATGCGGCTTTTGGTTACCGATTTGTATGGAAAAACGTAAAGGGTTCATCGCTAATCGAAAAGTTAGCGGTTGTTCGTTCCAAAGAGCATATAAAATAAGAGTGCGCACTTCATACAATTATTTGAATTCGTAAAATGTATGAAACCAGATCCAAAGTTTAACCAACATGACGAGAAAAAAAATACCAACATAAAAAAAACAACTTTATGAATAGGGATGATCTAAATCAGTCGATAGATTATCGACAAATATTTATCGATAGTCGTGGTTCTAGCATATAGGGATGGTCCTACATATACATAATAAAATAAGAGGAAATAAAACTAAAAGATTTTTTTACATTTCGATTTAATAAATCTAATAAATTTATTTCAACATATTTAATTATAACAAGGTTTGTGTTACAGCACTTATTATATAATCTCATAATAAAACTTATTAACGCACAGGCTTCATTAATGTCCGATTTTTAAAACTATAGCGAATCCCAAGTGTTCTTCATAACTAAAAATTGTAAAACGGCATAACTCACGTATATTAAACGTATTTAGAATATCTCACCGGGGGTAGACTTCCTTTGCAGGAGGTCGTCTAGGTGGGTACCCCAACAGTGCCAGTTATTCTACCGCCTGAGCAGTGATGTGCAAACATCACTGTGCTCCGGTAGGAGGGCACTGTAGCTAGTGAAATTACTGGGCTAAAGAGTCTTAACATCTTATGACTCTTGAGTAAGAAGCGTTGGTGCAGTGCTCCTAGAGTTTCACATAATTGTGAAATTCTAGGTAACACTGTACTGATTATGGGCAGCCGTTATCTCTTAACATCAGGAGAGCGTCTTGCTCGTCTTCTACTTCATAACATAAAAAAAAAAAAAAAAATCTCAACCACGGTTTCGAACAATTATTACTATCTTTCATCAGGAGTTCATGCATGCAGTAAAGGAGGCTGTCCGAAAATATTATACCTGAGTTGTGCCGTTTTATAGTTTATTAATGTCTACATACAAAGTATTAACAATAATATTGATTGTGTGCAGAATGTATTGTGAATTGTGGATAATACAGTGGCCCTAGTATGGACCTAGCTTTGTCAATATTATTGCCAGTATGCGGCCAAGTATTGCATATATCAGCAGAATAACAAAAAAAATACATAGTATAATGTAATCTCTCAAAAAATTATGAGAACTAAAATGTTTTTCTGATAGGCTAGCCGCATACATGCAATAATACAGTACATACTAATACAAATAAAATTATTGCCCGTGTGGTCAGCCGTACATATTTTGGTATACTATAAACTAAGGCGAAATAATTAATCTTATTTGGTACTCAGTAACTTAACTTCAACATAATCATTAATAAAAACATGCACACCTATCACTTATTGCTAATTTATTATATTATCATGGCAGATTCAGATATTTCTTGATGGTGCAGAAAGGCACAACAACAATCTTTACCTTGACTTTGGGGCTTACGGCCCCAAAATGACTATATTTTGTCCATCAAGTAAACACAAGTAACGTAGCATGGATAAGTTTCCTCTAAACTCTGGTACAAAATCATACTATGGGGATTTTCAGTTGACGCTGACAGCATTTTGAGCCGGAGAGAATGCAGATATCACAAATACTTTTAAAACTGATGAAGACAAATTTTCCAATTGTTTGGTGCTTTTTCTTAGAGATGCTAAAGTGCACTTCGTCTTTTGAAGTTTTCTTTTTTCTAGGTGTTACATCTGAAAAATAATTGAAAATTAAATCAATAATTATTTTTTATGTTCTATTTGCTAAGTATGAACAGTGGATGGCATGTCGCAAACAAGCAATTAGTTTAATGTTGAGCACTCATGAGCTGAGCACATACATAGCCTTTATTTATAGTCAGCGTTTTAAAATAGTCGCGGGGCTTGCAGCAAGCAGCTCGTACATCTACTTGAAATAATCCAACTAATATTATCAATAATACCAATTTGTAAGTGCTCGGGCTTTCAATAGACAGTTTTTATTTATTTTTTATGTAAAGAAGTAAGAAGACGAGTAAGACACTCTCCTGATCTTAAAGAGATAACACTGCCCATAATCAGTACTGTGCCACCCAGGATTTTACAATAATGTAAAACAGTTATAAATAAAATACTTACCCTGTGAATTTATTCGCAGGAATTCTCCAATAACTTGATCTGACAAAGGTGCTGATGATATATGAATTTTTGGTATCGCCTTTTTTTCAAACGTGTCTTTGATTTGGTGAAATCATTTTTTGAAAAATGTATCACATGTTTCAAGTCATACAGTTTATCAACAGGAAGATATGCTAGATCTTCATTGCCAATTGCTTTCACCCATTCACCACACCTGGAAAAGAAAATGATTTTTTATCTATCAATAAATCTCAAGAGTTTAAACATGTCTCATATGGTATTAAATGATAACAAAATTAGGCGAGCACCTACTGCAAATAATGAAACATTATGATGTATTTTAAATATTAAATGATGTCATTAGTAAGTAATCTTTTAATTTGTGGATCGAAAATATTAAAACCATCGGTACATTGCAATAAAAATATTACATAGAAATAATGCAACTATTGCATTTTTAGTCGAGAACAAAATTTTTGATGTTAAGTAAGCGTTGTTTGACTTACCGGTGTTTGTCAAGTGGAAATCTTGCGAAAAATCGCTTTTCAGGACAATGTTTCTCCTTTTCACCACAAATTTCGCAAGAACGATGAGTCCCTCCCATTATCACAAATGTTTTTACACTCGAAAATACAAAAAAGCACAATAGACGTTATTGAGTCCTGTCTCGTTAAAAGAAAGAGTTTTATTGTTAATGAAACGTTGCTGACGACACGGAGGAGTAAATGCTCTACTCAACGTAAAAATCACAAAACTTTGCGTAGAATTAACTAAAAAGTGAAAAGAGGAAAAATACACGATTCTAAACAAAACAAACACAACAAACGCCATTTTGTTTAGTGGTGTTGCCTCATCTAATATTTAATTTCAGACAAATGTATAAAATAAAATAATATTGTTGGTATTAATAAACAAAAGAATATTATTTTTAGGTTGATTATGACTACTAAAACCTAAGTATAAAATAAAATCTTGAAATCTTTACAGAAAATGTTAGTACTACTTCGGCCGCTAATGATTTTCCATAGTATTTTTTTTAAATTTAGAATCAATAAAACTACCTAATAGTATTCTAGAGTTTAGGAAGTGGTATTACTAAATCAATTTGTTATGTTGGCTAAACAAAGGATCCAGGCCCATACAAATTCCTTTTGTTTAGAAGTGCCTTGGGACTGGTTCGTTCTCGTTCAGTGTCGTTGTCTACCAAATTTTAGCGAAAATCGCTAAGGTCACGTGACAAGCGACGAGAGCTGTCATCTCCATACATTTTTTTAGCGATTGCGAATGGTCGCTACGGGCGGGCGCGCGCTTGTCTAAGCCCCCTGGGGGCCTAGACAACGGCGCCATCGATAAAGTCGATAGCGATTGGCCGCTCCTGCGATTTCGCTAAAAAAATGGTAGCCAACGACTTTTGGAATCGATATCGCACTCTCGACAAAGGGCTGTCGATCAATCGCTAGATTTTGTCGTATTATCTGTGGTATAATGTGTATCAACTGTCAAATTAAATGTCAAAATATTGTCGAGTTTGTTTTTTGTTGTAAATTACACCTATTTATAAGCTTTTTTGTAATAAATAAGCTTCTGCGAATCCCGCCGATATGTAATGTGAGTTAGTGTTTCTTCAAGTAATATAAATATTACTTGTATCCGAGATGTGACTGGCCAAAAGCTGGTCCAAAGTGAATGGTGTTGAAAAGTTTGATTTTTCATGAAAAACTCTTTAAAAACATTAAGGAAATCTGTGAAACAATGTAACATTTCATTGGAGCACTTGCAACAGTAAGCTAAATACATATTAAGGCTAAAAACTTAGTCATAATAACATAACCTATGTGACATTTGTTTTAGTTAAATAGGTAAATTGTGAAGCCCTCGCAGAAAACTAAACATTATTGGTATGTGTTATTAACCATCAACTTAATATATTTTAGCTCAATTGGTTCTATATAATATTATGTCATCTAACATGAAATATCAAAGACTATATATAATATTACTAGCTGTGCCCAGCGGTTTTACCCGCAGTACTTATGTGTATGTGTTTTTCCAGGGTCTAAGCAATCTCTATACCAAATTTCAGCTCAATCGGTCCACCTGTATAGGTGTGAAAGAGTAACAAACATACATCCATTCTTACAAACTCACGTTTATAATATTAGTAAGATATATAAGGTTTCTATAATGTATTTTCTATTTTTAGAGATGGGAAGATCTTTTGAGACAGTACCAAATTAAGTCCTTATGGAGGTAGAAACAAAGGACACTCAATTTTAGGTGTTTGAACATTCACGCTGCTATGTACTGGTAGAAAGGTAATTAAAAATTTATATTTAATTAAATTAAAGAAAACAATAAGCACAAGTGCAGTGCACATGCACGCATTAGGTCACATAGCTGCTTGTGCATTATTAAATAATAATAATTATGTTGGACTTTTTGTCTCCGTGTACGCCTATAAAAAGGCCCGGGCTTAGCCCGTGTTAAAGAGCAACATAATAATAATAATAAAAAATTAATTAACCTATAGGATACACACACATACCTAGCTATAACTATTAAAGCTATAAATGTTATAGTCTGTAGGAGTATTGATGGGTGTGCGAGCAGTGTGTGTTTATTTAAATGTTAAATTTACAACAAAGAGAAATTTAAGGAAAAATAATCTAAGGGTTGGACAAATACCATGATTATTATCTAGAAAACTACTGAACTGATTTTGATGAAACTTGCACTTGTTCAAGGACTTAAAAGTATGAAATAAAATAATTACTAATGTACATTATTTAATGCATAATATTTATTTTGATTTATAGGTATGGACTATGAAGAAATCCTGTGACATGCATTTATTGGTCCCGATGACAAGGCAGAGAAGAGAAATTGTTGGAGAATATGACAAACACCCATAACTCTGATTGAAGAACTTCCAATTCAAGCCGCTGGCTGCTAGCTGTTGGTCAAATCCAATTGGCTGATCATTAAATTATTTAGCATACCTCCGACATCCAATTTGTTCCTGAAAATATAATATAGCTTACTATCACATACATAGGTTACCTTACAAGAAAGTACTTAATCATTATTGTCTCTATCTTGCCTACCTCTGTTTGAAATAAAGTTGGTTAAATTAATTTGTAAAATCTACAGTTGTGTTTTATTTATCCTACTATTCTGTCAGTTTTTATAATTAAATTTTGTTATACCAATGCTGAGTAGAAATTAAGCATTAGGTTGCTTAGGACCTATAAACTTACTAATATTATAAATGTAAAAGTTTGTAAGAATAGATGTGTGTTTGTTACTCTTTCACACCTAAACGGGTGGACCGATTGAGCTGAAATATGGTATAGTGATAGCTTAGACCCTGTAATAACACATAGGCTATAGTACAGCGGGTAAAACCGCTGGGCGCAGCTAGTAAACCATATGATACAAGAGAATACATCTAGTAGGTATAAGAGAAGTATCCTGCCGCCAAGGAATTCCCGACATGAATTGAGGATTCCTACTTATTAGACTAGTTTGCAATGGCAAAAATTTGGGTCTTGATTGCTAATAAGTGTGTATAGTTGTATAGGTTCTTACACATTTGCACCTAGAGAGAAGCAATGTTTGGTATTTGTCTATATTGATCTAGCGGGCGCGATATAGGAACACCTTTTACCTACCTACTAGTTATCATCTCAAGTCATGGTTTACCTACATTCCACGACCGCGAGCTCGATGTGCTGAAACAATAAGTGTATAAAATTATTATAAAAAGAATAGGTTAGGTACACCAAAAATTTGTTCTTCACTTTCACAATTTTCAAGGTGAATCCTTCGATATTTAGCTCAATATAATGTTTTGTTGCTGTGAAGATGAGCCATAAAAGTAGCAAAATTTGCCGTATTTAATGATAAACTTTAATAAATATACAAGCACCATTGAAACTTCTTCACGATTTAGCGATAGCGGCAGTGTTGCCAGTGCCCTATCTTCAAAAGTAACGCAGACAGGTTCGAAAAGTAACGCATTTACAATAAAAGTAACGCATTTAAAAAAAAAAAAACTATTTTTAATCACAGAAGTAATACAACTAGAAGTAGCCATTTTATATGTGAGTGTGATGGCAATAGGGAAAATTCTGTGTGAAGAAAAAGGAGAAGATATTTTTTTCTGTCCCTTTCAGCGTGGCCGGTTTATGTTGTTTGTCAAACTGCTTCACTTTGACAATAATACTTATGTGTTTCGTTTTTTTCCAAAATTTAAAAGCAATTTGAGACAATAAAATGTTATTCAACTAGTTTATGACCTAAAATATCAATATATCGCGTATTTTCATAAAATAATGAAAATCCGTAAGCTGTTTTTTGTCTCACAGGTGGCCACGATGATGTGACCCCTGTTTTTAATACAATTTATATAAAATGTAATATACTTACTCAATTTAAATATAGGTACTTATACTTTTTTATTCATAGATTTCAGTAGGTAATTATATTGGTCCTATGGCTCGTCCACATATACCGGCCAATGATTTGCTGAGTGTGTTTTGTCTATGGATGAACAGTTTTTGTCTATAAACGAATGTCTTCGGATATTTACGGTTTTTTCCGGTAAATTTCCGGTATACATTTTGGGCTCCATAGCTGACGAATTTAATTATATTTTGAATATTAATCAATCATGGACCATTTGAAGCCATTTTGTGTGAATAATTACGACTTGCAGAGTCATTAACCGGCATAATGTGGACGAGCCATGACATTGGCATATTATTTACTTTTTTTAAATTTTTGTTTTCCGTTTCGATTGCGTTCCGATTCACTAAGTTATTATTTTATATTCTTCCATTGTAAGTTCATTTAAAAAAATCATTACCCCAAAAAGTAACGCAAAAGTAACATTTTAGGACAAGTAACGTAAAAGTAACGCAAAGGGTCAAAAAGTAACGCAAAATGTTACAAAAGTAACGCACTGGCAACGCTGGATAGCGGCGAGGTGAAGGCGCACGCTAAAGTTTCGATTTGTCGAATGGAAAAAGTTGCGTTTTCGGTTGTCAAATGCGGCTTTTGGCTACCGATTTGTATGGAAAAACGTAAAGGGTTCATCGCTAATCGAAAAGTTAGCGATTGTTCGTTCTCGTTCAGTGTTGTTGTCTACCAAATTTAGCGAAAATCGCTTAGGTCACGTGACTAGCGACGAGAGCTGTCATCTCAGTACATTTTTTTAGCGATTGCGAACGATCGCTACGGGCGGGCGCGCGCTTGTCTAAGCCCCCTGCTCGGTAACATTCACAATGATACTGTTGAGGGCCCCGAGTGCTACTTAAAAGGGGGCCCTACACCTAGTTTTTGCTGGGTAAACCTAGGTTCGATCGTACTTTCGGCTTTAGCCGTAACAAATATCTAAAAGATGTAAGATGACATCGCACTGTCTGGTCTGTGTTAGTTATCAAAATGTTGACTAAAAACTAAAAAAAATAATATTAAATCTTTTGGGAATGTAAAATTTTGGTTTTCGTCAGAGGCCCATTTTATAACAGAAATAGTTTGTTGACTAGACATGTATTTGTTCAGATGGTTCATTTTGCTTGATAAACATTGGAGATCATGTCGTGTTAGTTAGTATTATCATTTATCATACGATCTGATATTTCGCCGCCTTTGTCATATCTTCGGTAGTATAGTGGTAAGTATCCCCGCCTGTCACGCGGGAGACCGGGGTTCGATTCCCCGCCGGAGAGAACTTTTTGCACGTTATTTTGGCAAACAATTTCATCCTACTGATATTATAAACGCGAAAGTTTGTAAGAATGTATGTTTATTACTCTTTATCACTTAAACAGGTGGACCGATTGAGCTGAAATTTGGTATAGAGATAGCTTAGACCCTAGAATAACACATAGGCAGTACAACGGGTAAAAGCGCTGGGCGCAGCTAGTAGGTATAGATATTTAAAAAAATAGATCACTCTGAGCGATAAGACAGCCAATTCGTACACCATTAAATTTTTTGGTTGTAAGTTTTTCGATGTGGTATCAATTAAGAGTATTTTTATTACCTTATTTATATTATAATTAAATATAATAATTTAAATATATTTTCAGGTCGTCTGCTTCCAGAATATTTTCCAAAAATATTCGGTCCCAATGAAAACGAGCCCTTGGATAAAGAAGCTACAATAAAACAATTTAAGAAGATGACCGAAGAGATCAATGCATTTATGGGACACGACAGTGGAAAACAGGTGATTTGTCCCATATATTGGTTTACTAGCCGCGCCTACTGCACTTTGCAGTAGCCTATGTGATATTCCTGGTCTAAGCTATGTCTACCAAATTTAAGCTCAATCGGTCTACCTGGAAGGAATAACACATAGCCTGTAGCCTACCTACCTGATGTAGTGCAGCGGGTAAAACCGCTGGATGCAGCTAGTAACTAAATAAGTGTAAAATATATATTTTTAGTGTAAAATTATCTTGCAAAAGTGCTCCATTGTAGGCTTTTGAATATTTTTTTTGTTTTATAATACTAAGAAGTCAAGCAAGACTCTCCTGATGGTAAGAGATAACGTTGCCCATAATTAGTACAGTGCTACCCAGTATTTTACAAAGGTAAAATTCTGGGTGCATTGCGCCAACGCTTCTTACTTGAGAGTCATAAGATGTTAAGACTCTTCAGCGCAGTAATTTCACTAGCTACAGTGCCCTCCTACCGAAGCACAGTAATGTTAGCACATCACTGCTCAGGCGGTAGAATAACTAGCACTGTTGGGGTACCCGCCTTTTTTTTTTTTTTTTTTTAATGCTGGGGGAAACGCCTACCGCGCTATCCCCCCTATCGGGGAAGAAAGGGGGGGGAGTGTGGGGCTCGCACCCACTAAAACCCCCAGCAACGTGCCCTCTTGCTGTGTATGACGGTAATGGAGCACCAGGAGGCATAACATTCCATTACCGTCAAACAGTTGGATCGAACTTGATCTCCTCTGTGATGGGGGTGTAAAGGGCCCCCATAGACGTCTCGTTGTCGGTGTGCCGACACGTTGACACACCAACAGGGCTGTGCAATCTGGGCAACGGTCCCCCACCGTGGCCCAGAGCCCAATAGTTCACGTCTGTGCTGCAGGAGGATCTAGACGGCCGTAAGCCCTCCTCCTGCGCCCAGGTCTTCGTCTTCTAATATCAAGAGTGGAAACGGCTTCTCGTTCCCGCTCTGCTTCTTCTTTTGCTCGCATTACTTCCTCGCAAAAGCTCTGCACCACTGACCAATTTTCCTCCCTCTCCACCATCTTCGCGACAATAGATGTCAGAGAGAGGTTATCCCCCACAATGGCGACCAAACTTTGTCGCTCCCTCGACCAGGCATTACACTCCAGCAGAGTGTGCTCCGCCCTCTCCTCGAGGCAATCGTCACAGTGGTGACATTCAGTTGGGGTACCCGCCTAGTCGACCTCCTGCAAAGGAAGTCTACACCCGGTGAAATGCAATTAGATTTTGTTTAATATTTCAGATGAGTATGGAAGAAGTTGCAATGGGTTTTATAAACGTTGCCAATGAAGCTATGTGTAGACCCATTCGGTAAGTTACTTTGTGTTTTCATCAATTTAATGTTTTTATTTTCACTATACATAGGTTAGCCTTTGACTACGATCTCGCTTGATTATAAGCGATGAGATCGTACGTAGCCAATGATGAAGGAATAGTATCGTAGAAGGACCTAGAAGTTGGAATAAATCCCTGCCTGGCTTTAACACATTGACGTGATTGAAATTTTTTTTCAAAAAATATTTTCATTCCATTTTTAAATATATCAAACTGGAAACACTTTTAAAATGTGTGCAATAATCTTATGGAGGGCTGTTCTTAAGGAATTTTCAATAAATTTTATGAATTATTATTCAAAATTCGTCAAATTGTGCGAGCGAGAGAGCGTCACTCTATATATACCGTATATATTATGTTACAATAGGCTAGTTAACGTAATTTAAATATCATTGTTTATCTTAGTTAGCGCCTTGGTGTAAAAACTAAGCTTTCTTTGATTTTTAATAAATTGAAATCTATGTATCTATCTATGTATCTTGTAGTGCGTTGACAACAGCTCGCGGACACGACGCTAGTGCGCATGCGCTGGCATGCTTCGGCGGCGCCGGCGCACAGCACGCGTGCAGCGTCGCACGCGCACTGGGTATATCTACTGTGCTCGTACATAAATACGCCGGTGAGTCTATAAACTATCTGGATATACCAGGCCAGCAGAATAGGATTTTTTTTGTCTATGTATAATATTAATAAAAAATAATTTACACGTATTTTTTTCTTTTTTTTTATATATAAATTGAGCGGCAAATAAGCAGACGGCCCGCCTGATGTTGAGCGGTTACCGCCGCCTATTGACCCTACCAACACTAGAGGTGCTATCAGAGCGTGGCCGGCCCTTTAAGAATTTGTAAATCTGATAAAAATGTGAAATACAATGCACTAAAGTTGCTTGATCGTGACGCCACGCCACTAAATCTAGTAAATTTTTGTTTAGTGGTGTGACATATAACGCTTCCCAACACAGAATCTTATAAGCGTTCGCACTCAATTTTTATTTACAATCCAAAATAATGCGTATCTTATTTTTGTATAATTTACATAACGGACTAATTTAATTATATTAAAACTAAATTTACCTTGGCATCCTAACCACTAATCTTCCCTAATATCTTAGTTGTATGTACCAGGGCACCATAAGCAACTAAGAGTTAAGCACAAACTCTGAACAATGCACTAACCAAATCATCTTTTTCACAGGTATTCTCTCAGCGTACGGAATGGCCTTAGCGGATATAGTTCAAGAATCGCAAGTGGCTTGTGCTTGGGTGTATAACCCGGACCATTTCAAACAAATTGATGAAAAACTTGACGTCTTGGCTGCCGTCTGCAAGGATAAACTGAGAGCTCAGGTATTTAAAGATAAGATGGTTAAATCTGCCTGTCTATGCAATTATTTTACGTTATATTTGTTACTTTTTCACACATAAATGACTAAATCAATTAAAATGTGTGCAATAATATTGCAGAGCTTCTGTCGAAGAATTTTCAGAGGTTAATTCTATGAATTTATATTTCAAATTGTATCAAATAGTGCGAGCGAGACAGCGCCAAGTGGAGTAAAAAGACTTAATAAAAAAAGACTATTTATTAAGATATAACCAACTTAGGGGTAGAATTATCGAAAATCCTTTCTTATTACTTGTCTCCAGGGTTTGTAACCTATGTTCCAAATTTCTTTACTTACAAGCTTTTATTTACTTTCACTTGTCTGTCTGTCTGTAATCAAACCTTGCAAGTTTAATTTGATTCACTTCCCGGTTTCCGATTGAGCTGAAATTTTGCATGCATGTATAAATCGGATGCCAATGCAATATTATTATGACATATCGAGCTGATCTGATCTTATGATGAAGCTGGAAGGTAGCCATTGAAACTCCGTAATTAAACGACGCAACCCCATCGAATTTGGGCTCATTTGATTCGTCTTGACGAGAGTACTTAATGATGCTAGATGGTTATAATAATAAAAGCTTGTTTTTAAAAAGTATTTTTAAATTTTCACTTGTTAACTATTTTATTTTTGTATCCCAGGGTATTCCCGACTCCCGTATCCGAATCCATACATATTTACACTTACGTTACGCTGGAACTGACTGTGCGTTGATGGTGGCGCCTTCTGGTGGTGGCGATGGGAAAACTGCCTGCGCACACGGCGACTTCTATACTGCTTTCGTTGATAGGTATGATTTTTTAGTTATTCAAATTCAAAGCATTTATTTCAATATCATATCAGGCACAATTCACAATAAAATAATTCATAATAAATACAATATTATGTCAAATAAAAGTTGAAAAAAAAAACAAAACAAAAAAAAAAAGTTAATGTCAAGAATCACAAAATTTCAGAATAATATAAAAGCTATAATGTCTATATAATGTTACAAAATTTTAAAATAATAAATATTTACAAAAATCAAATGTAAAAATCATTGTAATATAATGTATGTACTAGGGAAGCAGATACGTCTAGAAAGTACCAAACAGTAAAATATTTTTTTATTAATATTAATTTTTTATCCTCTACACAAAAAACATCTACCCACCTCACCGAAGTTAACAAAAGAGTTGAAATTTTTTAACAGAAGATGTACATATATCTGTGATTTTCTTGAAGAATTTTCAAAAAGTTAATTCTTGGAATTCATCATCATCATCATCAGCCCACGCTCGTCCACTGCTGGACATAGGCCTCCCCTAGTCACGCCACTCAACTCGTTCCCCTGTCTTCCTCCTCCACCCGCGACCTTCCGGATATTGTCACCCCATCTCGCCCAAGGACGCCCTACACTACGTTTGCCGAGACGCGGTCTCCACTCTATCCCGATAAGAACCCGTGTACCACATCGGTTATCGGTTCTGCGGCAAATGTGACCAGCCCATTGCCACTTCAACTTGCTAATCCTTTCGGCTATGTCGGTAACTCTGGTTCTCTGTCGAATCACCTCATTACCGGGGGTAGACTTCCTTTGCAGGAGGTCGTCTAGGTGGGTACCCCAACAGTGCCAGTTATTCTACCGCCTGAGCAGTGATGTGCAAACATTACTGTGCTTCGGTAGGAGAGCACTGTAGCTAGTGAAATTACTGGGCTAAAGAGTCTTAACATCTTATGACTCTTGAGTAAGAAGCGTTGGTGCAGCGCACCCAGAATTGCACATCATTGTGAAATTCTGGGTAGCACTGTACTGATTATGGGCAGCGTTATCTCTTAACATCAGGAGAGCGTCTTGATCGTCTTCTTCTCCACATAAAAAAAAAACCTGATGCGATCCTTCCACAGATATAAGAGCGAGTTCGGGTTCACGCTATCATCCCGTGACGTCATCGTAGACGACATCCGTGTCCGCGCCGTGGGACTCAGCGATATTCCAGAAAATATTCCCATTGAGAACGGGAAGGGAATGGATCCTGTACATGAGAAGGTAATTATTAATATTAACAAGCGGTTTTACCCGCTGTACTATAGCCTTTGTGTTTTTCCAGGGTTTAAGCTATCTCTATACAAAATTTCAGCTCAATCGGTCCACACGTTTAGGCGTGAAAGAGTAACAAACATCCAGACATCCATTCTTACAAACTTTCACGTTTATAATACTAGCTGCGCCCAGCGGTTTTTCCCGCAGTACTTATGTAGCCTATGTGTTATTCCAGGCTCTAAGCTATCTCTATACAATAGAGAGAAATCTAGAATAGAGAAGAGAATATCTCTAGTTTTTGTTTTTATGTGGAGTTTCAATAAAGAGTTGTGTATTGTATTTCAGCTCAATCGGTCCACGCGTTTAGGCGTGAAAGAGTAACGAACATCCAGACATCCATTCTTACAAACTTTCACGTTTATATACCTATTAGTAAGATAAGTAGGATGTAACTTTTTTATTTTTGATGTAGGATAGCCTTTGACCACATCGAGTGATGTTAAGTGACGATGAGGCCGTAGATTGTAGCAGACCAAACCTAGAAGGCAGGATAAATGCATCCCTGGTTTCATTGAACAACATGCCGGAACAAGGTCATAATGACCGCCCGGCGACACGGTTTTATAATCGAAGTTTATACTCCAACAGAACAGGTTACCCTACTTACACTGTCAGAGTCAAATCATAATTTATAGGTTGTGTGGCCAACCTATATGTTGCAGTTTCAGCTTGCAACATGACCTAACGACTGCCTCCTACATATCTTATAGGAAACAGCCGGGACACACAGTTTTACGTGCCTACCGGTAAACACGGTAGCGTCCAGGCGAAAATCTTTGCACACTGAGGTTTGAACCCAGAACCTCCTGCTTACAAGCCGGACCAACGACCACTGGGCCACGGACGCCACATTTTCCAGTGGTGGCTACTTTTGTCCAGTGGGTGGTATAGCCACGATTAGAAATCACTGATAGAAAATGACACACATACTGAATCAACACACACACTGAACTTAATGACACTGAATTTATGTTTAGCCACAATTTTACAGCATACATTTGTATTTATTGTAGAGTACAAAAGTATACTTCGACGGAGGTTACCAGGAGACTAAAATCTACTTGTTGGAGAGACTGCTCGCGGATCAAGTTGTGGCCGGACCCGCCATTATAATGGACAACTTGTCTACTATACTCATTGAACCCGGTAATATTGGTTTATACCCAGTGGCGGATTTGTCCTAAGGCCCAGTAGGCCCGGGCCTAGGGCGGCCAGATATTAGGGGCGGCCAATCGTGACAAAAAAAAACACTGATGACAAGAAATAACTAAAATTACGTAAATATTTTAAAGGTTTCAAGGGGCCATGGGTTTTTCTCGGCGGCTCTGCTCTATAATAAGAATATTTATTTTCTCACCGCTCAGAACACATCTTTTGTAGATCTGCTCGCGCAATTATAAATAGAATATTATGTATTTTGCTCACCACTCAGAACGAGCTCATTGCATGCACATCTTTTGTAGTCTGAAACGTAAAATTTTCTCGGCGCTCGCAGCAAGCTGCTCGCGCATTACAAGATTTTTAAAATTTTATTCTATTCGGAACGAGTTTAACGCACACGTTCTTGTCAGAGATATAACATTTCCTATTTTAGAGATTCAAATTGTAGGTAAACATTGAAATGTACAAACCTACCTTGTTCACAAGAAAAAAAATTCTGGATCCGCCACTGTTTAACACATTCGGTGCCACCGACTCGCCATGCGAGTTCACGTTCATTTTGTTCGCGAGTCGGTGGCACCGAATGTGTTAAGGAGTAAGTAGGAGTAGACATGTTATATACGACGTAGGTGCAGGTATTACATGGACTGGGGCCTAGGGCGGCCTAGACTGTAAATCCGCCACTGTTTATACCATACAATACTCTTTATTGGGACAAAAATTAACAAAATAGACTTAAAACTAAATTTAAGTAACAATATTAATCTCCACAATGGGCGGACTTATTGCTTAGAATGATCTCTTCTAGGCAACCAACTTGGCAGGGAAAGTTGTAAATTAAAGAGTAGGGTGTAATTGAGCAGAGGATTCAAATTAACCTGGTTTATATTACTTATACTGTACTTTTTGTGTGTATGTTTCTTACTTATTTCAACAAACTGATATGAAAGGGTTTTTTTTCGTTGATGCCGAAAAAAACATGCATTACGCATACCCATCGGGGGTATGTTAGAGTTATGTGGGACTCCCCGTGCAGGGGATCATACCTAATGTACCATCATTTTGATAAGAGAGAAGACGTTCTCCTGATTGTAAGAGATAACGCTGCCCATAATCAATTCAGTGGCACCCAGTATTTCACTTTGATATAAAATTCTAGGTGCACAGCAGCAACGCTTCTTATCTCAAGAGTTTTAAGAGTCATCAGATGTTACTTCTGCCCAGTAATTTCACTAACTACAAGCGGTAGAATAACTGTTACTGTTGTGGTACCCACCTAGTCGTCCTCTTGCAAATGAATCTTTGTTTTTTTATTTAGCCTTTTTATACGGTCAATAACATCCCACCTGAAGGTTATCACGTAAGATGCCTAGAAAGGTGCCCATTCACTCGTGCCTTGAACACCCAAGTTGCTCGTCCTTTGATACCCAAATTGTAATGCTTGGAGAATGCGGATGACGGTAATGTGTTCCAAATGCGACCAGTTCTTATAAAAAAGGTGCTAAAGTTTCTATATTTTGTTTGATTTTTTTTTTTCACATTTTTCCAGATTGTCGAGCAGAAATAACTACGTTTGGAGACATCCGGATCACGATCGGTTCAGGCAAGCCTAAACAAGTGACCACCGAGTTGGATTCCATTCAACTGAGCATTTTCGGACATCGGTTCATGTCGATCGCTGAACAGATGGGCAGGTTAGTTACTATTAAAAATATATATATAACAAAAAAAATTAACTTGAATTAATAAAATAAAATTATTAATAATATTAAATTAATTAATATAATTTTTTTTTTACCGTTCTCTTACCCTGATCATTATCCTCCTCTGTGCAAATTTCAGCTTTCTAGGACTTAGTTTCTCCTCAAAGCCGCGGACAGACAAAGCGAAACTATAAGGCTTCCTTGTTGATGACTACTTAAGCCTAAAAAACATAAATGGAAGGGAACTATCTTGCTATTTATTAAAATTTACAATGTAGGATCTGGTGCGCGTCCAAATCGTCTCGCCATCGTTTTCTAGGCCGGCCTCGGTGGGCCGAGGTGGCGCAGAAAAGAGATAAGTGGAAGGATTTGGGGGAGGTCTTTGCCCAGCAGTGGGACAGTACAGACTAACAAAAAAAAAAATGTAGGAGCATTACTAACCTAGATAACGCTCGCATTTTGAAAACCCTGGTTTTATTGTCCAGAGTGCTCCAACGTACATCAATATCAGTGAACATAAAGGAGCGGCTCGACTTCTCGTGCGCTTTATTTGGAGCGGACGGTGGGCTCGTGTCCAACGCACCGCATATACCCGTGCATTTGGGGGCCATGCAGGAAACTGTGCAATATCAGGTAATGTTGGTATAGAATAGAATAGAAATACTCTTTATTGTGTCCAATGTAACAAAAAGTACTAAGTAGGTAGGTATCAGGCACTGTAGGTATTTAATATTCTAGTTTAGGATGCTCTCTCACTAAAGTCGCTCCCTCATGACTGAGGATCGTGGTCATCACCAGCCGAAGATGCTGGTGCAGTGATACGACTTAAGCTTACGTCACACTAAGCCGGCAAAGCGAACACGCTCCGGGACGGAATTTTTGTAATGTTCTAGTTTGCACGTAACCTGTCACACAAAGCTATTAAATAGGTATTTAATGTTTTATCTAAGGATTTTTTTATACAACGAAGTAAGAAGACGAGCAAGACGTTCTCTTGATGGTAAGAGACAACGCTACCCATTATTAGTACAGTGCTAGCTAGGATTTTACAAAGGTTAAATTCAGGATACACTGCGCCAACGCTTCTTACTTGAGGGTCATAAGATGTTAAGACTCTTCAGCCCAGTAATTTCACTAGCTACAGTGCCCTCCTACCGAAGCACAGTAATGTTTGGGGTGAATATCAGTCAACATAAAGGAGCAGCTGGAGGGGCCTTATTGCTCAAAGTGATCATTAAAAAAAATACATAAAGCTATCCAGGCTATATACAATATATCTGTAAATGATAAAATTCTTGTGTATTTGTAGATGAAAGTGCGCGGTGATTCGTTGAAGCCGGGTGATGTTTTGTTGGCGAACCATCCCAAAGCGGGCGGCTCACACTTGCCAGACCTCACTGTCATCACTCCGGTCTTCCATAAGTAAGTTTAAATCAATGATGAAGGAGTAGTATGGTTCGGTCTCTTTTCGTTTTTACTATATAAATAAAATGATATCATCTTTGTAAATAAACGAAACGAATCGTTTAGTGTAAAATGATATCTTTCAAGTGTGGCAATTGTTCATTTTTGTTTTCTTGTTGTTCATTGGTGCATCGGCTGTCAATCTCGACTTTTTCATACATTTGATTGACCGCGGTTGACCGCAAAACTTACACGCAAAAGTAGTACTGTGGTTTAAATCATTGTTTTTTTATTCTTATATGTTACGGACATACGAATCACAAAAAGGTTTACTATAATTGTTCACAATGTTTTGTGATCACCGATTATTTTAATTCAAAGACTCATTTTTTCTTCCATTTTTTTTAGTCTATGCTCTCCCAGTGCTGTGCAAAGACCTCAAAGTCTTTCATCTTACAAGATTTTATTTAGAATTTACTTGATGTGTGTCTGTAATCAAATCTTGCAAGTTAAATTGCATCTACTTGTCGGTTAACGATTGAGCTGAATACTGCATAAACATATGTACATTATGTTAATTGGATCGAACGGAAAAAATCGGATGGCAATAATAATAATTGGGGTTTATATTCCAACAGAACAGGTTACCCTACTTACACTGTCAGAATCAAATTACAATGTAAAGGTTGTGTGGCCAACCTATATGTTGCAGTGTCAGGTCGCCGAGATTACTACAGGGCCTGCAACATGACCTGACGACTGCCTCCTACATATCTTATAGGAATGTTAAATTATTATGACACGGAGCTGATCTGATGATGGAACCTGAAGGAGGCTATAGGAACTCTGTAGTTAAACGATACAACATAAAAATGTGAACAGAAACGTTTTCAGTCTACATGCCAATTATGTTTTTTTCAGATCGCAACCCCGCCCTATATTCTTCGTAGCTTCCAGAGGTCACCACGCAGATATAGGCGGTTTGACCCCAGGGTCAATGCCCCCGCATTCCACCAGCCTTAGTCAGGAAGGTGCAGCCTTCAGGTCAATGTTGCTACTGGACGGAGGTCACTTCAACGAGAAGGAACTCACTGAAGGTCAGTATATATAGGTTTGACCCCAAGGTCAATGCCCCCAGCCTGTCTCAGGAGGGTTTAGCCTTCAGGTCAATGTTGCTACTGGACGGAGGTCACTTCAACGAGAAGGAACTCACTGAAGGTCAGTATATATAGGTTTGACCCCAAGGTCAATGCCCCCAGCCTGTCTCAGGAGGGTTTAGCCTTCAGGTCAATGTTGCTACTGGACGGAGGTCACTTCAACGAGAAGGAGCTCACTGAAGGTCAGTATTTATAGGTTTGACCCCAAGGTCAATGCCCCCAGCCTGTCTCAGGAGGGTTTAGCCTTCAGGTCAATGTTGCTACTGGACGGAGGTCACTTCAACGAGAAGGAGCTCACTGAAGGTCAGTATATATAGGTTTGACCCCAAGGTCAATGCCCCCAGCCTGTCTCAGGAGGGTTTAGCCTTCAGGTCAATGTTGCTACTGGACGGAGGTCACTTCAACGAGAAGGAGCTCACTGAAGGTCAGTATTTATAGGTTTGACCCCAAGGTCAATGCCCCCAGCCTGTCTCAGGAGGGTTTAGCCTTCAGGTCAATGTTGCTACTGGACGGAGGTCACTTCAACGAGAAGGAACTCACTGAAGGTCAGTATATATAGGTTTGACCCCAAGGTCAATGCCCCCAGCCTGTCTCAGGAGGGTTTAGCCTTCAGGTCAATGTTGCTACTGGACGGAGGTCACTTCAACGAGAAGGAGCTCACTGAAGGTCAGTATTTATAGGTTTGACCCCAAGGTCAATGCCCCCAGCCTGTCTCAGGAGGGTTTAGCCTTCAGGTCAATGTTGCTACTGGACGGAGGTCACTTCAACGAGAAGGAGCTCACTGAAGGTCAGTATATATAGGTTTGACCCCAAGGTCAATGCCCCCAGCCTGTCTCAGGAGGGTTTAGCCTTCAGGTCAATGTTGCTACTGGACGGAGGTCACTTCAACGAGAAGGAGCTCACTGAAGGTCAGTATTTATAGGTTTGACCCCAAGGTCAATGCCCCCAGCCTGTCTCAGGAGGGTTTAGCCTTCAGGTCAATGTTGCTACTGGACGGAGGTCACTTCAACGAGAAGGAACTCACTGAAGGTCAGTATATATAGGTTTGACCCCAAGGTCAATGCCCCCAGCCTGTCTCAGGAGGGTTTAGCCTTCAGGTCAATGTTGCTACTGGACGGAGGTCACTTCAACGAGAAGGAGCTCACTGAAGGTCAGTATTTATAGGTTTGACCCCAAGGTCAATGCCCCCAGCCTGTCTCAGGAGGGTTTAGCCTTCAGGTCAATGTTGCTACTGGACGGAGGTCACTTCAACGAGAAGGAGCTCACTGAAGGTCAGTATATATAGGTTTGACCCCAAGGTCAATGCCCCCAGCCTGTCTCAGGAGGGTTTAGCCTTCAGGTCAATGTTGCTACTGGACGGAGGTCACTTCAACGAGAAGGAACTCACTGAAGGTCAGTATATATAGGTTTGACCCCAAGGTCAATGCCCCCAGCCTGTCTCAGGAGGGTTTAGCCTTCAGGTCAATGTTGCTACTGGACGGAGGTCACTTCAACGAGAAGGAGCTCACTGAAGGTCAGTATTTATAGGTTTGACCCCAAGGTCAATGCCCCCAGCCTGTCTCAGGAGGGTTTAGCCTTCAGGTCAATGTTGCTACTGGACGGAGGTCACTTCAACGAGAAGGAGCTCACTGAAGGTCAGTATATATAGGTTTGACCCCGGGGTCAATGCCCTCATAGAGTTAGGTCAAAATTTATTATAGATACAATGAGTTTTTTTATCTCGCTTATTTTCGCGGCTTTGCCTGCGTGACAAAATTCTTTCTTAGCGGAGGTCTACATCATAAAACCTATCTATACTCCAAATTTCAAGTGAATCTGTTCAGCCGTTTGAGCTGTGTTGATAGATCAGTCAGTCACTCTTTCCTTTTATATATTTAGATAAATCACTATATATTATAAAACAAAGTCGCTTTCCGTCTGTCTAGTTGTCCCTATGTATGCTTCTCTTCTTCCCTCTTCGATCATTAAAACTACGCGTCGAGTTTTGATGCGGTTTTATTAATAAATAGAGTGATTCAAGAGGATGGTTTATGCACGATTTAGTAGATACTCATTATTTTCTGTAAGCTACGCAGTGCGCGCGGGTTCTCTAGTTTTAAAATAAATTCAAAGAAGAGTATATTGTTTCAGAGCTAATGAAACCGGCTAAGGAGAAAGGATGTTCAGGGACCAGGAATTTGGCGGACAATCTGTCGGATTTGAAGGCACAAGTCGCTGCCAACCAAAGGGTAAGAGATACATACATACATATGATTATATTTCTTCTATTTCTATTCTATTTCTTGTATTTTGGTATGCAATAAAGTATCATTCTATTCGATCAAGCTTGGTCTCCGTTGGGGTAGGCAGAGACTATTTCACCGGTCTGGGCGGACGCTCTAAGTCGGGGAAACAAAGTCCTGTTAAGACGCCCGCAACGGATTATAGCGACGAGGGTAATCCACAGCTACAGAACGGTGTCCTGGGCTGCGGCATGTGTATTGGCCGGTGACCCACCTTGGGAGCTCCAGGCGGAGGTCCTTGCTGAAGTATATAACTTCGTGGCTGCCAGGAAATCCCTTGGGCAGCCCCCAGGATGGGATGAGGTGAAGCGCCTGAGGAAACAGGCACGTGGCGCCGTTTTGAGGCGATGGCAGGAGGATCTGGCCCCACCGATCTCTGGTCAAAGAACTGTGGAGGCCGTTCGGCCAGTCCTCCAAGGGTGGGTAAAACGGCGGTTTGGCTCCTTAACTTTCAGATTGGTGCAGATACTTTCTGGTCACGGCTGTTTCGGTAAGTATCTGTACCAAATCGCTAGAAGGGAGCCGACGCCAGTTTGCCATGAATGTGAGGCGCTTGAAGATACAGCGTTCCATACGTTGGAAGAGTGTGTTGCATTTGGACGGCAGCGACACACATTGACAGCAGTCATAGGAGGTGATCTCTCCCTGCCAAGCGTGGTAAGCGCAATGCTCAGCAGCGAGAGTTCGTGGCAGACTGTAGTCTCCTTTTGTGAAAATGTTATGTCTCAAAAGGAGGCTGCGGAGAGGATCAGAGAAGAGAACGCTCTTGCTGATCCTCTCCGGCGCAGACGAACGGGGGCGAGGAGAAGGAGATTTGCCCACCTCCTCCCGCCTGTGTAAGTGGGTCGCCGGTGGAGTCGGGGGACTCTACCGGCTTGCACGATCCACACATGTCTGGGGATTGATCTTCGTGAACAAGATCAGTCTCCCAACGGGTACTGAGGCCTAATAGTCCGGGCTTACAGCTAGGGTGAGATGGTGAATGCTATCGCGACCCCATCTCACCCTGTTCGGCGAAGGATTGTTCACGGGGGGTTTTTAGTGGGTGCAAGTCCCACACTCCCCCTTCCGTCACCCCCGTGGCGGAAGGGTAGTGCGAAGGCATTTTCCCTCCATAAAAAAAAAAAAAAAAAAAAAAAAAAAAAAAAAAGGCAGAGACTATTTCCCTCCACTTGGTACGATCCTGACACACCTCGCACGCTTCCTCTACTTTCATCACATTCTTTATGCACGTTCGCCGGTTCTTGGTACTCTTGACCTTGCCTTTCCTTAGAACGACATAATTTATGCTGCTACATGATCTACATGAATTACTGGGCTAAAGAGTCTTAACATCTTATGACTCTTGAGTAAGAAGCGTTGGTGCAGTGCACCTAGAGTTGCACATCATTGTGAAATTCTGGGTAGCACTGTACTGATTATGGGCAGCGTTATCTCTTAACATCAGGAGAGCGTCTTGCTCGTCTTTTTACTTCTCCATATAAAAAAAAAAAAATGATCTGTCGGAGGACGAAAGTCTTTGACGTGGGCACAGTTAAGAACTATACGGTATTTTGACTCCCTAGAAGCGGTCGAACTCAAGGTCATCAGGACTTACCTTACCTTCAGGAGAGCGTCATGTTCGTCTTCTTATTTCTGTTTAACTGCTCAGGACAGAGTTGCATGGCTTGAAGGGGAAGAGGCCTGCCCAGGAGTGGGACGATATGGGCTGACAATGATGATGATGATATACTAACCATATATTATTATTTTCCCAGGGTATCCAATTAGTGAGTGAGCTGATAGATCAATACACATTGGAAGTGGTTCAAGCGTACATGGCACACATACAGAAGAACGCTGAATTAGCCGTCAGGGATATGCTAAAGGTACGTTCCAGTTGTAAATATGCTTTTTGCGTCCGTGGATCAGTGGTCGTACTTCCGGCTTGCCCGAAAGCCCTGGGTTCAAATCTCAGTGTGGCAAAGATTTTCGCTAGAACACTACCCTGTTTCGGCATTTGAAATTGTGGGTCCCGGTATTTCCTATTAGAAATGTAGGGAGCAGTCTTTAGGTACATGTTGCAGGATTTGCAGTTATCTTGGCGGCCTGAGACAGCGAACATATACCTAGATTAGTTTCATTATAACAAAATTGTGATTTGACTCTGACAATGTAAACTCGTCGTTTCTAATGAGAACTGGTCGCATTTGGAACACTTTGCCGTCATCTGTGTTTCCCGAGCGGTACAACTTGTGTATCTTCAAGGCACGAGTGAATAGGTACCTTTCTAGGCATCATATGTGATCCATCGTGAACCGCATTTTCACTTTCCATCAGGTGGGATGTGGTCAAACGTAGGCCTATTTTGTATAAAAAAAATGTAAGAAGTGTAATCTGTTCTGTCGGAATATAAACCCTCTCAAAAAAATCCTCCAACCTAAAACAGTCAGTATTCAGTTCAGATTGCTTCGCCAGTTCGTGACTCAAAGTCAGAACTCGCAATAAAAAACAATTTTATTCTTTACATATGTTATTCCAGGGTCTAAGCTATCTCTATACCAAATTCAGCTCAATAGGTCCACCCGTTTAGACGTGAAGAAGCAACAAACATAATATAATACACTCACAAACATTCGCCTTTATAATATTAGTGTAAAATGTCCACATATTTACAGGAAATAGCAAGAAATACATTTGCCAAAACCGGTACATATGTACTGCAAGCTGCAGAGTATATGGACAACGGTACTCCCATACAACTCACTGTTACACTGGATGAGAGAGAAGGCAGCGCACATTGTGATTTCACGTAAGTAATTGATGAAAAATGCTTTATGTAAATAAATAAAGATAATAAATAAAGGTTACAAGTTAATTAAAACAAACAGAGTTCAAGCTTGATTTAAACAAGTGGGGCGAGGTTAAATTCAAAATTTGATAACTGCTTAATCGGTTTCGATACATAATTATTAATTATTTTAATATAAAAAAAAAATTATATGATAAATAATATTTATGAATTGATCATAATATTAATATCATAGATTTTTGACATTGTTATTATATTTGCTATTTGTGCTATGCCTGATATTATGATGACATGACGGTTAGTTTGAAATTAATTATTGGAATAAAAACTTGAAATTCGATCAAACTTTTTTATTCGATTCGTCAAAAGTATGGAATATATGAGTGTGACCGAGTGGGAAGTACCATTATTCTTTTATTATTATTTCAGTGGTACAGGAGTAGAGGTGTGGGGTAATCTGAACGCTCCGCGGGCCATCACTCTCTCAGCGTTGATATACTGCCTCAGATGTATGGTGGGACACGATGTACCACTTAACCAGGTAAGGTTATACTATACTACATACACGATAAAGTAATCTGAATGCTCCGCGGGCTATCACCCTGTCAGCGTTGATATACTGCCTCAGATGTATGGTGGGACACGATGTACCACTTAACCAGGTAAGGTTATACTATACTACATACACGATAAAGTAATCTGAATGCTCCGCGGGCTATCACCCTGTCAGCGTTGATATACTGCCTGAGATGTATGGTGGGACACGATGTACCACTTAACCAGGTAAGGTTATACTATACTACATACACGATAAAGTAATCTGAATGCTCCGCGGGCTATCACCCTGTCAGCGTTGATATACTGCCTCAGATGTATGGTGGGACACGATGTACCACTTAACCAGGTAAGGTTATACTATACTACATACACGATAAAGTAATCTGAATGCTCCGCGGGCTATCACCCTGTCAGCGTTGATATACTGCCTGAGATGTATGGTGGGACACGATGTACCACTTAACCAGGTAAGGTTATACTATACTACATACACGATAAAGTAATCTGAATGCTCCGCGGGCTATCACCCTGTCAGCGTTGATATACTGCCTCAGATGTATGGTGGGACACGATGTACCACTTAACCAGGTAAGGTTATACTTTCATCATCATCATCATCCACACCCTTCTACATCCCACTGCTGGTACAATCCCCTTCATGTTATGCCATTTAACCCTGTCTTGTGTCAATCTCGTCCATGTGTGACCCGCTACTTTGACTATATCGTCCACCCATCTAGCTGCTGGACGACCGACATTCCGACGATCTAATAGTATATGTATACCTACTATAAAATAAAAATAAATGTTATGCGATACCATTAAATTTTTAAATATATCAAATTGGAAACACTTTTAAAATGTGTGCAATAATGAGGAGGGCTGTTCTTAAGGAATTTTTAATAAATTAATTCTATGAATTTATATTTCAAAATTTGTCATATAGTGCGAGCGAGAGAGCGTCACTCGATATATACGCTCTTAACCCTCGACTTGAAGACACCCAAGTTGTAATTCTCGGGAAACACTGAAGCGGGTAGGGAGTTCCAAATCTTCGCCGTCCGGATTATGAAGGTCGAAGCAAATCGCTTCGTGCGGACAAACGGAATATTAACCGTGTAGCGATGGGGCCGTACTGTCTCTCTAGATGTTCTCTTTTAAAATGTGTGTTTTTATAAGCCGTCGAATGAATGTGTTTCTTTTCATTCTGTTGCAGGGTTGTTTGACCCCGGTGACAGTGACGGTCCCGGTGGGCAGTATACTGGACCCTTCTGAAGGCGCCGCAGTGGTCGGCGGTAATGTACTCACTTCGCAACGGATCGTCGACGTCGTCTTGAAGGCTTTCCAGGTTATACATACAAATACATATAATCACGCCTGGTTCCCGTTGTGGTAGGCAGAGACTATTTCCCTCCATTGGGTACGATCCTGACACACCTCTTTCGCTTCCTCGACTTCCATCACATTCTTCATACACGCTCGGTTCTTGGTACTCTTGACCTGGCCTTAGAACGACATTTATTGGGTCAAGGAAAGTGCGCCTAGGTCGACAGGTTATAATGACACTAATATTCGCTCTATTTTCTAGACACGCGGCAGCGAGTCAAGCCAAGTTCAAGCAAAGGAACTGGCGACCGCGCCGTGTGTTATATTACACGAACCATCCAAAGCGCGTTTTGACGACTTTTTACACCCTCGTTATACAAAAACTATTACACATAGACAAGTCAAATTTGGCACATATACTCTTATATACGAACTACATCTGTGTTCCAAATTCCAATAACACAGCTCAAACGGTTATTTAGATATAAACACCCAGTAATCGGTGAAGTTAATACATACTGAGGGATAGATCAAAAGTAATATCCCAGTTCCAGATGACCTAGAAAGCTGAAATTTGGCATCCCGATAGGTAATGTCGTAGTAACAAAGGGAAAAATCAGAAACTAGTATTTTTTTATGATTTTAAATTATTATTATTTTTTTAAAAATGTATGATATTAAAGTTTGAGACGCCTAGGTACGCATAAAGCAATACATGTTGCATGTTGCTATAATTTTTGTGTAGGCGGCTATTTTCTGTTAGATACTACGAAGTGCCCGCGAGTCCACTATTCCTACTAATATAAATATAAATACAAACTTTGTACCTACTGTACGTATGGATATATGTTTTTTACTTTTTCACGCCTAAACGGGTGGGCCGATTGACTTTAAATTTGGTATAATAAATATAGCTTAGACTCCTGGAATAACATAAAATACACTACTGTACCAAACTGTATAGCGGGTACAACAGCTAGGCACAGCTAGTCACTAATAAAAATAGGTTCCTGGTACCTACGTAACAATTGTATTTCCTATGTAAATACCTATCAATATATCGACTCACCAGCACAAGGCGGCTCAGTAACATAGAGGTAATAATATTAACATTGTTTACAATAAAAATAATGTAGGTATTTATATCGCCTTAGGTGCTAGTTGGTGTAAACATTTTAGATACCTACGTACCTGTAACGTATAGTCATAATATTATAGGTATGTGGCGGTATCTGGTGGCACGGCAGTGCCCCGCCAAGTCGTCGTCATTACAAGTCTTGTCGGCTTAGGTTTCTTTTGATCGAAATTCTAATCCAGTTCCAGATGATCTAAAAAGTTAAATTTCCATCCAGGTAGGCGGTAGGTATAAGATAGCTGGGTGAATATAGATAAATTTATCAGTAACTAGTATTGTTTAAAAATCAATTGATTAGGTACAATATTCAAATCAATAGTGCACATGAATGCTATATATAAATAAGTACTAAATTAATTATAGGTATAGGTATATCGAAGCACGGCGAGGCTCACGGGCCGCGGTGCGACGGCCGTGCCGTGGAGCAGTGGGGTGGGGGGAGGTGCAATAAAATAATCATTTGGTATTAATCTTATTATGACTGAGTGTCTTAAACCTATTACATACCAAAAAGTACTGTACAAAAAGCAATGATATCCCATCAAAAACATAAATGTGAAAAGAGAGCCAAGTTCAATATTACGATGTATGTACTCATAGTTACCTATGATTTGGTAGTTGACTTCAACGACAAAAGAAGTGAGATCTAAATGGGTGCCAAGTTCAATGGTCAGTCTTGAAAAATATTTACAACAACATAAAATATTTTATTACAACTTAAAAGATTATTTCTTCTTATCACTTAGAATTAATATTATTTTGAAGCCCAAAGTTTGACTTGGCTAGTTCTCATGGGTACCATACGACGAAGTATCATTAAGATAAGACAATAGATACTTTATTGTACACCACATAATGTTACAGAAAATACATAAGTACATAATTAAAATTAAAAATTACAATGTACAAGTGGCGGTCTTATCGTTAAAGAGCGATTTCTTCCAGACAACCAATGGATGGAGGGGACTAATTTACACGATAAAAGACGGTGGCGCAATAATAAGCATTAAGTGCGTTTAAAAGTGATCAAGCTAAAGTTAAGAAAGTACCTACCTAGTATATTAAGAGAACTGGCCAAGTCAGTCTTTAGGCTTCAAAATAATATTAATTCTAAGTGATAAGAAGAAATAATCTTTTAAGTTGTAATAAAATATTTTATGTTGTTGTAAATATTTTTCAAGACTGACCATTGAACTTGGCACCCATTTAGATCTCACTTCTTTTGTCGTTGAAGTCAACTACCAAATCATAGGTAACTATGAGTACATACATCGTAATATTGAACTTGGCTCTCTTTTCACATTTATGTTTTTGATGGGATTATGTATTTCCGTTCCCTGCTTGGTTGTCTGGAAGAGATCGCTATTAGCGATAAGACCGCCAATTGTAACACTTATTTCTGTGTAATCTTAGTTCTAAGCTACATTATTGTATTTGTGTGAACAATAAAGAGTTTTCTATTCTAATATTATAAAGCCGAAAGTTTGTGAGTGAGTGTGTATGTTTGTTACTTTTTCACGCCTAAACGGGTGGACCGATTGAGCTGAAATTTGGTATAGAGATGCTGGAATAACACATAGGCATAGGGAAGACTGGAATATAGCGAGTAAAACCGCTGGCCACAGCTAGTCATAAATATTTTACAAGCTTTTATTTACTTCAAGGCACGAGTGAATAGGTACCTTTCTAGGCATCTTACGTGATCCATCGTCGACCGCATTTTCACTTTCCATCAGGTGGGATGTGGTCAAACGTAGGTGTCTATTTAGTATAAAAAAACAAACCTGAAAAAAAATTTAAATGAAATGAAAATAGTGTTTTGGCTCTATCCTACAGCTTAAGCTTACATAGTGTAAAAAAATATATCGCCAATGAGAACAGGCTCAGCGTTTTGTCAGATGAACCCTAGACCACAGAAGTAATACAACTAGAAGCCATTTTATGTGTGAGTGTGATGGCAATAGGGAAAATTCTGTGTGAAGAAAAAGGAGGACATATTTTTATTCCGTCCCTTTCAGCGTGGCCGGTTTATGCTGTTTGTCAAACTCTGTCAAACTGCTTCACTTTGACAATAATACCTATGTGTTTCGTTTTTTTCCAAAAATTTAAAGCAATTTGAGACAATACAATGATATTCAACTAGTTTATGACCTAAAATATCAATATATCGCGTATTTTCATAAAGTAATGAAAATCCGTAAACTGTTTTTTGTCTCATCGGTGGCCACGCCGATGCGAATAGGGGTATTCTAGGCCTATTTATATGTCAACCTTTAGGTATATCTCGCCAATAATAATTTTTATTATTATCCACTCCCTGCTGGGCAAAGGCCTCCTCCAAGTTAATATTATGTTAATTTGTAGGTGTGTGCAGCATCTCAAGGTTGCATGAACAATTTGACGCTCGGTGAGGCAGACTGGGGATACTACGAAACTGTGGCTGGCGGAAGCGGAGCGGTAAGTTATATTTTATCTAAATATATAAAAGGAAAGAGTGACTGATTGACTGACTGATCTATCAACGCGCAGCCCAAACCGCTGGACGGATTCGGTTAAAATTTGGAATACAGATAGGTTTTATGACGTAGCCCTTCGCTAAGAAAGTATTTCGCCATGCGGGCAAAGCCGCGAGCATAAGCTTGTTACTTGTATTTTGTTAGATTTTTTCAAGTCACGTGACCAAATTTTTTTTTTATAACTCCAAAATACTCTTCATCTCTCATATGCTGAGCTGGGCCTTTTTGCGGCAAATGTATAATACTGTGTTATCTACTTATACGCTAATCAAATTGTTTTTTGCTATACAACAAACCTTTTTTTCTTTCTTTCAAAACCTGGCAATTTCGAGGGTGAGTGTTAGGGTGTTACCACACAAATCGGTCGACGTTGATCGATTGGTGTGGTAGCTTTAATTATTAATCGATGGTGTGGTAGAGACTATCGATGACGACAACTAATCCATTCTACCATCAATCGATGGCTAATGTAACTATTGGTAACACCCTTAGAATGTTTTTTGTTGGAATGAGAGTTTTATGAAATAATACCCACCAGGAGCCAGCACTGTGACGTAAGGTCCAGACACATAATATCAAAAGTGTCAGAGTACAACCTTTTTTGTCCATGAACAGGAAGATTAGATTCAAGAATTATCCATTTTACCGGGGGTACACTTCCTTTGCAGGAGGTCGTCTGGGTGGGTACCCCAACAGTGCCAGTTATTCTACCGCCTGAGCAGTGATGTGCAAACATTGCTGTGCTTCGGTAGGAGGGCACTGTAGTTAGTGAAATTACTGGGCTAAAGAGTCTTAACATCTTATGAATCTTGGGTAAGAAGCGTTGGTGCAGTGCTTCTAGAATTTCACATCATTGTGAAATCCGAAGTAGCACTGTACTGGTTATGGGCAGCGTTATCTCTTAACATCAGGAGAGCGTCTTGTTCGTCTTCTACTTCTTCACATAAAAAAAAATCACATTCATAGACAAACACCGAATCTATCTATATTGTCAAAGTGGCGCCAACTGGCGGATTAAATTTTCGCGAAACCCCCATTGATTTCAGCTGTCGATTATATAGGTTTCGTCGCTTACTGTGATATTAAAAAAACAAAATGGTGGATTAGTTAGGTATGCCACAAATCTTTAAACTCTTCTTTCCCCCCATAAAATATAGATATTTGTCCCCCCAGGGTCCGGGGTGGGCGGGTACAGGCGGGGTCCACACTCACATGACCAACACTCGCATCACGGACGTAGAGATCGTCGAGCGGAGATACCCCATGCTCGTCACTAGCTTTAGTTTGCGGGAGGGATCGGGGGGGAAAGGTAAACTATGGCATATTGTTCCCTTATGGTCCCTTTTACCTTTAGTTTGCGGATAAGCTCGGGAGGGAAAGGAAAATTATTGGATATTTTATTTGTTCCCTTATAGTCCCCTTTACCTTTAGTTTGCGGCTAAGCTCCGGAGGTAAAGGTAAACTATTGGCTATTTTATTTGTTCCCTTATGGTCCCCTTTACCTTTAGTTCGCGACTAAGCTCGGGTGGGAAAGGTAAACTATTGGATTTTGTATGTTTTCTCTTATACCTTTAAGCTGACGACAGACAGTAGCGGGACGGAGCGGTAAAGCGGTCGAGATCTTCGTTTTGTTTCTGCCTGCGTTCGCTTTATTTTACAAGCTTTTATTTACTTTCTTACCTGTCTGTCTGTAATCAAATCTTGCAAATTAAATTTGATCCATTTCCCGTTCCCGTTTTCGATTGAGCTGAAATTTTGCATGCATGTGTAAATCGGATGACAATGCAATATTATTATGACATGGAACTGATCTGATGATGGAGCAGGAAGGTAGCCATAGGAACTCCGGAATGAAACGACGCAACCCCATCGAGGTTGGGGCTCATTTGATTCGTCTTGACGAGTACTTTGTTGCTAGATGGTAATAATAATAAAAGCTTGTTTTTAAAAACTTACTTTTTTTAAACTTGTTAAACGATTGTCACGTCAGTACATTTTTTTCGCCAGCGCCAATCCTCACTTGTAACTCTTAAACTCGGCCATTTCATCCCAATACTGCATTTCCCTACACCTATTTATCTTAATAATGTATTTTGTATAGGTAAATGGGCGGGAGGTGACGGTGTGACCAGAGAGCTAGTGTTCCGACGCAGCGTGCAGATATCCGTGCTCACTGAGAGACGCGCCTTCCAACCTTACGGGATGAATGGTGAGATCTTTTGTTGTACGCAATAGGCTTCAACAAGGTTGAAAATGTATTAATCTACATATTTTTAAGACGCGCCTACGACGCTGGCTTATTGAGCAAACTATTTATAATTATGACGAGTTTTAAGTCTAAAATGAACTTGTAAGTTTCACTACATTATTATTATGTACAATTTGATTATTTTATAACTTATTATTATTGACAATTATAATTAATCTATTATTATACTATCGATTTTTGTATATTGAATTATTATTCTAATTTGATGTTGATATAACCGAATAATGTAATTTTTTTTACAATATTTTATAATCCGTTATTATGGAATTAAAATGTGCGACTTGTATCTGAATGATATTAATAAATGATTTTGTATTTTGTATATAGTCCGTCACCTTAAGTATCTTCTTATTCTTTGGGTGCCATCTTCTAACGAAGGTTGGCGATCATCATGGCAATTTGAATCCTCGACACAAAGCTCTAAATATGCTCTTGCATTGTACCATTGGCGCAGATTTTTAAGCCAAGATGTTCTTCTACTTCTTGGACTTCTTAGCTAAAGTATAAAAAAATGCTAAATAAATAAAGATTTTCGCCTGGACGCTACCGTGTTTCGGCGCGGCACGTAAAACTGTGGGTCCTGACTGTTTCCTATAAGATATGCAGGAGACAGTCGTTAGGTCATGTTGCAGGCACAGTAGTCATCTCGGCGACCTGAAACTGCAACATATAGGTTGGTTACCCAGCCTATAAATTGTGATTTGACTCTGACGGTGTAAGTAGGGTAACCTGTTCTGTTGGAGTATAAACACCAATTGTAATTATTATTTTTGGTTTGTAAATATAATAATTGTATTTGACTGAGAATATAACGAATATAAAATTTTGAGCGGAGATGCGCTACGTCATATATGTATATAGGCACAAATCGTACCTATACCTATAAGTGACGTTATGACTTCATAAACAACTTTAAGGCCCTGTAACTTACTCGTTTTTCATTAAATTTAAAATAAAGAATACGTGTCCAATATTTTTTAACCCCCGACGCAAAAACGACGGGGTGTTATAAGTTTGACGTGTCTGTCTGTCTGTGTGTGTGTGTGTGCGTGTGTGTGTCTGTCTGTGGCATCGTAGCTCCCAAACGGATGAACGGATTTTGATTTAGTTTTTTTTTGTTTGAAAGTAGAGTTAGTTGAGAGTGTTCTTAGCCATGTTTAGTGGAAATCGATCCAAGATGGCCGCCGCTACAAAATGGCGGATTACTTTTTTCTTCCACGACTCCATCGATATGGATATCAAATGAAAGGGCTTAACGGGAGGATAACACCCAATACGTAAGTTTTGTAGGCCTTATTGTATTCGATACAATGCAACATAGTGAATAAAAAAAAATATGTATATCTACAGGATATACTTTATTTTTGGTTAGTGCTCAAAACACAATTCCATTATTTTGGCTCGATAGAAAAAAATAATGAAAATACCTCTAAAAAATGTTTTCATGGTTAAATAATGTATGAAGATGTTACTAAATCGATCAGATTTTTTGTCAAATGATACTTTATGTAATTAACTATATTTGATTTGTGCCATTTTTTAAATAAAATAAGACAATTTTGCATAAACTCCATTTTTGTTATTTGCGGAAAAAATTGTTTGCATGTGTGCGTGAAGCCCGTGTACAGACACACCCGGCTGAGGCCTCTTGCTGAATGGACGTGTCGCGCTTTTATTTTCAATTCTCTCGTCGACATTTTTCCATATTTCAATGTTTATATCTTGTGTTTCTGATAGGTCATAGTTTAGTTTTACGTTTGCATATTTTTAACATTTTTTCACTATAAAATAATCGTGTAAATAATACTTCTGTAATATCTATAAAAAATTGGTATAACTGTATGCTTGGCAATAACAGATTAGTTTATTTAGACGCTTAGTAAGATGTTATGATAGCCACATTGGTTTACTGGTGGAAACGCAAACTGTATGTCTGGGTTCAAATCTCGTCATGAGATGTAATTTTTGCTTTATTTATGTTTATTATACAACGAATTAGGGAAATAATAGAAATCGAACACAGCTCAAAAAGAGATTCAACGCAAAGTACAACTATATGGGCGGGGCGTAAAAAGTACAATTCACCCGCCGCTCAGTCACACAACGCGCTCAGCGACAGATGCACGCATCACTTGATTTTTAAAAATATCCAAAATAATATAGTTAACGGACAAAAATGACCTCTTGTGTGGTAAATTGGTGTAAAAATGGAAAGAAGGCAGTAAAAAGCAGGAAAAACTTATCACAGCTAACAAATATTATTTTAAACCAAATTATATAATTTCGATTTTAGTTGACATTAAATACATAAAAATATAGGGTAAACTAGGCATGGCTGAAACAATTTTATTTTTGTCGTTCATTGCATTCGCATTCGATTAGGTAACGTTATATTTATTTTGTATACTAGCTAAACCCACGGCTTCACCCCCGCTACAAAAATGTTATTTTTGTACAATAAATAAGAGCATTTGTTTTTGAATTAAATCAATAATGACTTTTATAAAAGTCTGAAGAAAGAAAGAAAAAACCTCTAAAGTGAAGAATTCACCTGACCCGGCCCCCCCCGGCTCGGCCTGATTCGACCTGATTCTGGCATCGCGCTTTTATCACCGCACGAACCGACACCGATCGAAAGCCCAGGTTTATACGACTAATGTCCAATTATGAAAAATGACAAATATTATAGACGTTCAATCATACAAATGCCTATTCGGAAAATAGTTCACTCATAAAAATGTCAAATCGTAAAAAGGTCCAATTTGAAAATTGTCCATTCTAAAACGTCCATTCGTAAAAATGTCCAATAAAGTTTTATTTTATCCGTGGTTCTATCAATAGCTAATCCCGTAGTCCTATAAAAAGTGTCACGTAGTAAACAATCTTTATTTCCAATGCAATGACAGCTGTCAAACTTGAAATGTCAATATCTCGGAAAATACTCGTCTTAGGCTGATGCTGTCATAGAAGAAATTAAAGGTCTTGGAGAGATCTTCATTTCAGATGACAGCTGTCAAACTTGAAATGTCAATATCTCGGAAAATACTCGTCTTAGGCTGATGCTGTCATAGAAGAAATTAAAGGTATTGGAGAGATTGTCATTTCAGATGACAGCTGTCAAACTTGAAACGTCAATATCTCGAAAAATACTCGTCCTAAGCAGACGTTGTCATAGAAGAAATGAAAAAACTTTGAAGATCTTCCAGATTTTGATATTTCAAGTTTGATAGCTGTCATCTGAAAGGTAGATCTTCCTAATACCTTTCATTTCTTCTATGACAGCGTCAGAAATAAACCAATTCGTGTTGGACATTTTTCCTAGTTGGACGTAAGCCATGTTGGACCAAATTAGTGTTTGACCAAATTAGTATTGGACATTAATACTAGTTGGATAATTTGGATTTTGGACATTTGTCGTACAAACCGATAAAACTTATTCCATATCCTTTTTGGGGATTCTAACTACCTCTGTACCAAATTTGGCAAATTTGCCATTACCTTGTCGAACGCATGGTTGATGAGATATTCGTTTTGTTTCAAGCATACCAAGGTTACCCTAGTCTGACATAAAATAATATATTTGAGTTACCCGTATGGCAATACCGAATTTAACTATAAACAATTTTGATACTTTAATTATTTTTAAAAAAATCGCTACTATACTTGGTCACTGACCTCTGTTTGATCAGATACTACTTATCTGATCAAAAGGCGCGAAAAAGTAACACACATGCTTCACATAAAACAGACATGCGTCTAATAATGATACTTTTATAAAATGATAATAAAAGACGATGTGTTATATGACACAAATATAATATTAAAAATACATAAAATAAAGTAATAAATCGTTTATATAGGGTCTATAATCCAATTCTTTAATTTTTGCGGTGGGGTGGTCTTTTCGATGTCTCGTAGGCGGGCATTTTCCTTTATTTTTAATACTTTCCAAAACAAATTTTCTGACTGATGATTTCGATTCGCCTAGAAAATACAAAATAAATAAGATTAATATCATCTTTTAAAAGTAAAAAAGGCGTACCAGTATGGTAACAGTAAAATAGGTGCCATGAATATAATGTTAAAAGAAATTCCCAAATAAAGCAATTGTATTTGTACTTGTACGTAGGGACATCTTATAGACATTAAAACAAAATAAAAATGCCAAGTGCAAGTCGGACTCGTTTGAATTGAACTCTTTCTTGAAACATCTCATATATACAAAAACAAACGGAAAAAAGCACTTTGTTGTTTGGGAGCCCCTTTTTTATTTTATTCTATTTTTAGTATTGCAACAAAAATACATCCGTGAAAATTTCAACCTTCTAACTATCACGGTTCGTGAGATGACAGACAGACAGACGAACGGACAGCGAAGTCTTAGTTATATGGTCTCGTTTTCCCCTATGGGTACGGAACCCTAAAACGCAATTTTTCATACACATAATATCATCATTAAACTTGGACAATATGAAAAGTATCAAAAATTTTCAGTCATACTATAATGTATTTTATGACTTTAGTTGTAAACAAATATATAACACAAAATAGTTATTTATGGACAAAATAACGATTATTTTACGTTTTCAATGATAAGATTCAATGAGCTTGATGATGTACTGTTAATATAACTTAAACGTACCTGAGATATACGCTGTTCTCTTAGAAACACTTAGTTAAAGCAGCAACCACTTTTCTATTTGCAACTGCTGTATACGCCGTATATATACATTTTGTAATTCATTTGGCAAGCATCGCCACGGATTATTTTATTCATTTTCATCAACATTATTGTGAAAAATCTTCGAAATAACTTATTAATCACTAAAAATATGAACAACATGTCATTGTTTACTTTTTTTTTGTCAAATTTGACAGAAGTAGTTTGAAAGAAATAGGTAGAATGTTGCCATTTTTATTTTAGTTTTTTCTTATTAAATTTGTACTCCTTCGTTTTGTCCATCCCGTTTGCACATGTTTATTGAATATTTCTGTTTCACTCAACACTATCCGACTAAGTAAAATGACACCCCAAATGAATGAATGGGCGATTTCATGTACGGAAAATAAATTTAGCATGGTTATGCCTTATCAATGTCCGTGTGTCGCGTGAGTATTATAATTTAGTGGTGTGAGTTTGGGACCACGTTTTTGCAGAAAAAGTAAGGGAGTTACAGGGAGTTGTTATTATAAGTTTGTATTTTTAACCAAGAACAAAATGTAGAGTTGAGTTTGAGTTTAGAATACTCTCGTCGACATTTTTCCATATTTCAATGCTTATATCTTGTGTTTCTGATAGGTCATAGTTTAGTTTTACGTTTGCATATTTTTAATAATTTTTTACTATTAAATAATCGTGTAAATAATACTTCTGTAATAACTATAAAAAATTGGTATAACTGTATGCTTGGCAATAACAGATTAGTTTATTTAGACACTCGGTCAGGTGCTATAATAGCAACATTGGTTTACTGGTGGAAACGCAAACTGTATGCCTGGGTTCAAATCTCGTCATGAGGTGTAATTTTTGCTTTATTTATTTTTATTATAAGTTTGTATTTTTAACCAAGAACAAAATGTAGAGTTGAGTTTGAGTTTAGAATACTCTCGTCGACATTTTTCCATATTTCAATGCTTATATCTTGTGTTTCTGATAGGTCATAGTTTAGTTTTACGTTTGCATATTTTTAATAATTTTTCACTATTAAATAATCGTGTAAATAATACTTCTGTAATATCTATAAAAAATTGATATAACTGTATGCTTGGCAATAACAGATTAGTTTATTTAGACACTCGGTTAGGTGCTATGATAGCCACATTGGTATACTGGTGGAAACGCAAGTTGTATGTCTGGGTTCAAATTTCGTAAAGAGATGTAATTTTTGCTTTATTTGTTTTTATTATAAGTTTGTATTTTTAACCAAGTAGTACAAAATGTAGGGCGTTTACAAGTCGATGCGTAGACCTGTTTTTTACAGAGCACATAGTCCGAATTTGGTTTTTTTTTTGGAAAGGGTACGGGACGTATACTCTATTTTTGTTATTTGGGAAAAAATTGTATACCGCTGAGCGCAGCTAGTATTATTATATTATGGCCGCGTCGGTATAGGTAGGTTACCTACCTACTGATGGAAGCAGATGATGCGAGACCCTAGTTAAAAAATATATTCATACCTACCTATTATAATATTTACATTTTTGTTTTATCCGTTACTATGATTATATCGTGTAAATTATATTTGCAGAAAAAAGAAACTAGAAAACGTCGAAATAGCCAAAAAAATTGTGTCAAATATTTTAGTGCGGCTCCTTAGCTCGATTTTGTATGGAAGTATGGCCCCGAGCGGCAGAAAGCATGAAACTTGGCATGCGTATAGCTTTACCGTTCATTAGAAGAAATTTTAATAGAAACACCCCTCACGACAATGTTTTCGCCTCTCCCCCCACTTTTATGTCCCTATTTTTAAGTATTTGAGTTTTTCTTGAAAACTATGAGAGCTAGAATAAAGATATACATATTATTGTCTTACAATATTGTATATACAATATTGTCCTTTATAGTATATTGCCAGGACTTATAGTTTCAAAAATATGATTTATTTCTTTTTGGATTCTTTTTGAAACTATAAGTCCTGACAATATACTATAAAGTACAATATTGTAGAAAATTTTATGGATAATAAACTTGTCCTTGATATCTTTATTCTAGCTCTCATAGTTCTCAAGAAAAACTCAAAATACAAAAAATTGGGACCTAAAAGTGGGGGGAGAGGTGGAAACATTATCGTGGGGGGGGGGTGTTTCTACTTATATTTCTTCTAATACAACAGTTATAAACAGTAATAAACAGTTTTTCAGACAGGCTACACAAATAATAATATATATACCTTACTGCCAGCGAAAAAGCAGCGGCTCTCGACTCTAAGATGATATACATATGTGTATGTATTCATATTAATTATATATTTAAATTATATTTTATAAAAAAACGATACAGCGAGTATTTTTATTATTATTCTATCACCACTTCCACAGACATTATATTGCCTGCTTGTTGTTTATGGTCTCCACTTTTGTGTTTTGCCAGTAAAAGTTTATTTTACTTGACAGCTAGTTATAGTCCGGTACATTGCGCTCGGGATAATTTATACAAAATTTTAGGCAATGTGACGTAATTATGTCGTCATATAATTATGATGCCTATACTAACTAAATCCAACTTTGGTTGCTTGCCATTAGCGATGGGCATAAAATAACGCTAATAGTAAGGTTTTAAAATTTTAAATAACTATTTTAATTTTTTTATGTTTTACTTAAATTAAATCCCGCCAAAAACATTCTGTAAAAAACTAGCCAAGTCTCGATGGAGCTGCTTGTTTATCTCTAAAAAGTAATGAAATCTAGACAAAGTCGTGCCAAGTATAAGGTTCCTTACTGCGATTTCTTTTTATTATTATAGTTAATGTTGTGTGACTTGGCCGTTGAAGGGTACACAAGGGTATTATACCAGGTGCTCCATGACACTATTGCACTAATCTGTCCGCTACCCATTCACGATAGAAAATTTCCACTTGGAAAACGTTGATTGGATAACCAGTCAATTGTATGTAGGCTTGATAAAGCTGCGTATTTCAATAATACTTATGTTTAGGCGATCCAAGTGTCATGGAGTATCTGGTTTTGTACCCTTGTGTACCCTTCAACGGCCAAGTCACACAACATTAACTATAATAATAAAAAGAAATCGCAGTAAGGAACCTTATACTTGGCACGACTTTGTCTAGATTTCATTACTTTTTAGAGATAAACAAGCAGCTCCATCGAGACTTGGCTAGTTTTTTACAGAATGTTTTTGGCGGGATAGGTTTATACAAAATATAGAAGATTTATAAGATATACCTACTATTCCGACATTTTGATTTTTTTTTCAAACTTCCGGGACGATAATAAAATCAAGTTTTCAATCAAGAGTTAATTAAAAGGAGAAAGGTGGCGCGGCCCCTTTTGCCCCTCTTCCTTGCTGCCAAAGGGTGGGTTTTCAATCCTAATCTGCTTATTTGGAGATAAGGAATCATTGTGCCAAGTTTCAAACCTCTGCATGAAAACGACATGTTTTGCGCCCAGAGAACGTCTTTATATGGAATTTTGGAACTTATTCAAAAAAGAAATAAATCATATTTTTGAAACTATAAATCCTGGCAATATACTATAAAGGCCAATATTGTAGAGAATTTTACGGAGAATAAACTTCCCCTTGACATTTTTATTCTAGCTCTCATAGTTTTCAAGAAAAACTCAAAAAACTAAAAATAGGGACATAAAAGTGGGGGGGGGGGGAGGTGGAAACATTGTCGTGGGGGGGTGTTTCTACTAAAATTTCTTCTTATGAAAAAGTTTTTTTCTTCCACGACCCCCTCAATATGGGTATCAAATGAAAGGGCTTAACGAGTAAAATACAGCCCACTATATAAAATTTAAAATCCAAGATGGCCGCCATAAAAAAATGGTGAATTACGTATTGCGTTGGGGTTTTTTTTATTTTTTTTATTTAATTCACTTGTTAAAATTAAATCGAGCTGCTCAGTGTGCCTTTTGGCACAGGCCTCCTCTAGCCGTTTCCATTGTGGTCTATCGCCGGTGGCTCTCTTCCAAAATCGGCCTGCTGTCTGTCTCAAGTCGACCTCCCATCTGAGGTGTTGACGTCCTCTACTTTTTAAATTTGCGATAATTGCGATGTGTATGTTTGTTAAGTATCTACCCGCTACCCCTTGTTTATATTTTGATTCTTGGTTTTATCACGGTAAAGAGATATCCCGCCAAAAACATTCTGTAAAAAACTAGCCAAGTCTCGATGGAGCTGCTTGTTTATCTCTAAAAAGTAATGAAATCTAGACAAAGTCGTGCCAAGTATAAGGTTCCTTACTGCGATTTCTTTTTATTATTATAGTTAATGTTGTGTGACTTGGCCGTTGAAGGGTACACAAGGGTACAAAACCAGATACTCCATGACACTTGGATCGCCTAAACATAAGTATTATTGAAATACGCAGCTTTATCAAGCCTACATACAATTGACTGGTTATCCAATCAACGTTTTCCAAGTGGAAATTTTCTATCGTGAATGGGTAGCGGACAGATGAGTGCAATAGTGTCATGGAGCACCTGGTATAATACCCTTGTGTACCCTTCAACGGCCAAGTCACACAACATTAACTATAATAATAAAAAGAAATCGCAGTAAGGAACCTTATACTTGGCACGACTTTGTCTAGATTTCATTACTTTTTAGAGATAAACAAGCAGCTCCATCGAGACTTGGCTAGTTTTTTACAGAATGTTTTTGGCGGGATTTCACTTATTTTTGTAGAAACGCTATATTATAAGGTTATCAGAAATACAAACCGTAAGCGCGTTTTAAAATACAGTCAGCGCCATCTAGATACGTGTGCGTTCACTCTTAGTCCAATGCATCATAATATTATACCGGGAAGTGGGCCTTATTAAACTTGCAAGATTTAATTACAGACAGACAGACCGACAGGTGAAAGTAAATAAAAGCTTGTAGTAAAGGCGGTATGTCGATCTCTTCTAATAGTTTGGTTGGGCTCTTATTTTAGTTGGCCACGCTAGATATCGCCTGATCATAACTGACGATTTACGACACATATACAAACTCACATATACATATACTATGCCTTAAATATATTTTGAATTAATAAGTTGGATATTACACAATTTTAACCATTGACTGCAAATGTAACTTTGTAATCCTATACATTTATATGAGATTACAAAGTTACTTATGCAGATGAATTATCTCAAAAACGAGACCGAATTTGCATGTTTTTTTAGTTTTCCTATGGCTTATATAATAAATTCTAAGTATGTACCAAATTGCAGCTCTCTGAGTTTATGGGAAGTACTAGTTCTATTTTGATGATCATGAGTGAGTGAGTGTCGAAAATGCGAAACTTTGCTTTCGCTTAACTTCGGAACTTAATGACCTACAGACTTGAAATTTTGGATTTTAAGTATGTAATTATAGCTTACTGGATGACGAAAATTTCTGTGTTCTGGTCTTATCCAGAGGTTCTCAAATAGGGGCCTGAAAATGCGACGAAATGGTTCCTGTAAAGATGGTACAGCAGTGCTTGCTTCGCGCTCGACTTGGCGGGGGCACTACCGTGCCCCCAGATAACATAATATTTTATCGATCAAGCAAAATGAGGTTAAAACAAGCGCGAGTCGGGCCACGCACAATGTAGGGTTCCGTAGTTCTAGTAGATTGAATACACTGCACAACAGCATTTTGGATGATTTTTGACGACGATTTCAAATTTGTGACTGAAATTTCTGTACCAGCTCTAGTTAAAAAGATATGACACATATTATGTTGTTTTCGTAATAAAACGCTATAAATGTAGAGATCATCATCATCATCATCTCAGCCGTAAGACGTCCACTGCTGAACATAGGCCTCCCCTTTGAACTTCCATATGTACCGGTTGGAAGCGACCTGCATCCAGCGTCTTCCGGCGACCTTTATAAGGTCGTCTGTCCACCTTGTGGGTGGTCAATGTAGAGATGATCCTAATTAATTTAAGTTTAAGTTAAAAACTCTTTATGTTATTTGATTTTCTTGCTGAAACTGAAGGCAGAGCTATTCTAAATGCTATTCTTATTCTAAGGGCTATTCTAAATGCTCTAACAATATTCAGCCATCATATGTGCGTTCCAGAAGCCTTGATAGCGTTACTTCATCGAACAAAAGTTCGGGTGGAATTGCTTGCCCAATTCTTCACTTAGTACCCCAAGATTGTCATGAATATAGTCTAGGTGGTCGTGGAGAGAGTGTAACTTGATGGTTATGTCACATTCGAGCCTTTGAAAGTGACGCATTAGTTTTTGGACGTGTTGAGAAAAGTCCAAATAATTCTTACTTTACAAAAAAAAAATATAACCACCATTGGCCTAAAACAAAGTAAACCATTTTTAAATGAACACATTATGAGCCAGTTATGTTCCGCATACTTAATTTTTAATAAAATCAAAACAATAGTTTTATGTTTACACTAAGCAAAAATAAGTCATCGTGATGGTTCTCGAGTCCTTTCCACATTATAGCGGTTTCGTACCAAAATCTATTTATTTTCTAATTTGTCCACAAACGTAGATACTCAACACACGTTTTGCATAACTTTTGGGGAATCCAAGGCTTGTCGTTAATTTCCAGGGAGTATCCAAAGTAATTTTTGTAAGCCTAAATTATGAACGTTGTCACATTCAAACGGAATTCTTTGAGCATAATATTCTCCGCAAATTATAAAAAATATATCCGGATCATTCACACAAGTAGCCTTGACCATGCTATATCAAATTATAATAAAAACAAAGTGTAACATTGTTAGCTTCCAGTCGTTAGCTCTCTGCCACCAACCATGAACAATTCGCTTGCGCGATCTAATTTTACTACTAGCGCCATCTAGTTATGCATTAATAAACTATAGGCTAGGTTAGCTTTAGGTATTCTTATTTTGCTGATTTTACCGAAACTAATAATTTTATCTTAACCGCTATAGTTTTCCTGGAAAGTTCATGGTTGAAAGCATACCTCTGATTTTTTTCAGAATTTTAAAGCTAGTAGTTCAGATTTTAGAGGGGGGGGGACGCTCAATTTTTTTTTTTAAAACTTGAATATCTTTCAAACAGAACATGAAATCGAAAAAGTTTCTTAGCAAACCGTCCTTCATTTTAAAATACCTATTCAACGATACCCCACACGATGGTATCAGCCAGAAAAAAAAAAAAACATCCCCATCTTACGTGTACGGGAGGTAGCCTAAATTAATTAATTAAAAATTATTTTTTGTCACCGTTCTCTTACCCTTATTATTACTTACCTGTATACAAAATTACACTTTTCTAGGACTTATAGTTTCTCCGCAATGCCGCGGACAGACAGACGGACGGACGGACGGACAAAGCGAAACTATAAGGGTTCCTTGTTGACTACGGAACCCTAAAAACAGCACAAAACATGTACGTACCTACATATATGTGACACCTATCTCAATTGCAAACTTTAGGCGGCCGGACTTATAATTGACGCCATTATTGGTATTACGCAATATACTAAAAAGTAATGTTATTGAAAATAAGATAAATTGCTTGAAATTCTCGAATTATTGGACTTTATCGCTATTAATTCTTTAGCTTGATCTACTCTTTCTTGCCTGTAGGATCTTTCTCAAACTTAATGTACCTAACAAATTGTGCAAAAAATTATGATTTAGTTATCTCTATAACTCTACAACCCTTGGATAGATTTGGCTCATTTTTGAACTTGAGAATTCTTTTAGCTTATTACTACCTGATCGCAAAGTTCCATTAAGATTGGAACTTTGGTAACGTCGTAATTCAGCATTTTCTATTACTCTAGAACCATTTGACCGATTTGGCTGATGTTCGAACTTAAAAATTCTATTGACTCAAACTACGTATTTGCAAAGTTTCATAAAGATTGGACCATCGGTTTTCAAGTTATCGCGTAACAAACATACATACAAACATACACTTTTGACAATATATTTATGTAGGTTATAAAAAATGTGTATATATTAGAAAAAAAAATATCAGAGCACCAGTTTTGAAATTATCATCAGACCTATCGTAAAGACCTATCGTTAAGTCACCTATATCTCTGCAACCTTATGGTTTATTTCGCTATTTTTTTCACTAAAATTATTCTATTAACCTATCTAACCTGTGTGTAAAGTTTCATTTAATTTGGATTAACCGTTTTTGAGTAAATGTCGATCAAACCTAAGCGCCAGAGGTCAACCGCTAAACTGGTCAAAACGCAGGCTTTTCGCGGCTCTCGACTCTAGACCTCACTTCGCTCGGTCGATTAAAAAAAAATGGTGCCACAAACTTTAAAAAACGCCTTCTATCGATGTGGCCATAAACGAAAATTTACCAAAGTAGTTTTAGGGGCTTTAATTTGTAAAAACTATGTGACCTATGTGTGATAAAACGGCACAACCGAATTGAATGCAGTTTTCGCTAAAACGTTGCAGATTTCTCTACTTTCCAAATAGGTTTCCAATAGGTTTTATATCAAATCGGTTTTTAAATAAAAGAGTTATATCAATTTAAAGATTCACATATAAAATGCTAATAAACAATCGGAACTAAATTTAATTTTATCAATTTTTACTACTGGACTATTCCATATCCCAAATAATTTTTAATGGTTAGATTAAATAAATACCTCTCATTAAGAAATTAAATATTAGAAATTATATAATGGAGTTAAATTAATGTTATAGATATTTTTTTCAATTGATTTATTTAACCATAAATATAACATGAGCGTTATAAAAGGCAAGTCATTTGTATTACATACATTTTGTCTTAAGTATAATTAAATTTTTAACATAATATATTATTATTTTTAATAAGTATTTTAGAGATTGAAAATTTCATCAGACCATGTTTTAGTCATGTATTCATTAAGAGAGTAGAAAGGATGTATTTCAAAAAAGTATTTTATTTTGCATTTGAACATTTTCTAACATAGGTAGTCTAGTAATTTGAATAGGTAATTTGTTGTACATATCTAATTTTATGTTGAAACCCTGTTTATTTACTTTATTTAATCTTGTAAAAGGTACTATGAGCCTCTCCCTATTTCTAGTAGGAATTGGTTGTTTATCTTGTCTTTTCCGTAGTTGATCCTTCTGGGAATGTACTTCAAGAAGTGAGTTGTAAATAAAGAGGGACACAACTGTCATAATTCTACACATTTTAAAGTACTCCTTGGCCGACTGACGCCTGTGTAATCTATTTAAAATTCTAATAGAATAGATATTATGAAAACTTTTAAAATGAGCAATAGTGGGCCCCGCATAATGTACGTTTTTCGTGAAAAGCGCTCTAATAGTCATACGTTGAGGTATAAATATTATAGGTATACTATACACCTCAGTGGTAGAGTCCTTCTCACGAAAGAAGTCCCAGGGAGTTTTGCGGAACTAAATTACATTTTTTCGATAAATACTGGACTTCATGCCATAAATAATTTTATTTGTTAGATAAAATAGAGATAAAATAGACATATACAATAATAAAGAAATTACACATGAGAAATTATGAGGCGTTAAAAAGTTATTAACTATGCTAACTTTTAAAATTTTCGATAGTGGCGCCCCGCAAAAAGAACTCCTTTCGTGAAAAGCACTCTACCTAGCAGTCACGGTTTCCGATTGAGCTGAAATTTCTTATACCAGCAATCGGATGACAATGCAATAATTTTATGAAATGGAGGTGATCTGAAGTCTGATTATGGAGCTGAAAGGTGGTCATAGGAACCGCGTAAACAAAAGACAAAACTTCATCGAGTTTGGGCTCATTTGATTCGTCTTTACGAGTACTTTGATACCATATAGTAACCAGGATCTGATGATGGAGCTGGAAGGTGGCCACAGGAATTCCGTGATTAAAAAGCAAAACCCCATCGAATTTGGGCTCATTTATTCGTCTTGACGAGTACTTTGATACTATACATATAGTAACCAGGGTCTGATGATGGAGCTGGAAGGTGGCCATAGGAAATCCGTGATTAAAAGACAAAACCCCATCGAGTTTGGGCTCATTCGATTCGTCGTAATAGAGGGGGAGTTTCGATCTTAATCAACTTATTTGGAGCCAAGTTTTAAATCTCTGCATAAAATGACGTTTTGCGCCCAGAGTCTGTTTTATATGGTATTTTAGAAAATATAAAAGAAAGAAATGGATTATTTTTTGAAGTTAATAAATAAATTTTATGTAGAATAATTGACATTTTATTTTAGCTCTCATAGTTTTTAGTAGTAGTAGATTTTATATAGATATAAAGGGGGGGGGGGGGGGGGGTGTCGTAGAGGTGTTTCTACTAAAATATCTTCTTAGGAACGGTAAAGCTAAACGTATGCCGAGTTTCATGATTTCTGCCGGACGGGGTCATACTTGAAGCTTTATATAAAATATTTTTTTTTTACAATGAAGTAAGAAAATGAGCAAGACGCTGTCCTAATGGTAAAAGATAACGATGTCCATAATTAGTACAGTGTTACCTTCGATTTAACAAAGGAAAAAAACTGGGTGCACTGCGCCAACACTTCTTACTTGAGAGTCATAAGATTTTTAGACTCTTCAGCGAAGTAAAATATGGTTTCTATCACAATCGTAAAAAATAAAATTACTAATTACTAAAGGCCGTTCCACCTTTTCTCATTGTTAAATATTTGTTTATAAAACAAGTGAGTATAAATAGAGCATTTTATAATTATTACCATTCAGCATCAAAGTACTCGCCAAGACGATTCAAATGAGCCCAAACTTGATAGGGTTGCATCATTTAATTACGGAGTTCTGTGGCCACCTTCCAGCTTCATCATCAGATCAGTTCGATGTCATAATAATATTGCGTTGTCATCCAATTTATGCATGCAACATTTCACCTCAATCGGATTTCGCGAAGTGGGTAAAATTAAACATGCAAAATTTGATTAAAAGAAGACAGACAGACAGGTGAAAATAATAAAAGCTTGTGAAAGTATTGTGTTAATTAAATGAATAAAATAATCTTACCAACCAACAAAAATAAAAAAAAATATTTTAGTTATCAGATTCATTTATTTAAATAAGCGACATCTATTGAGTTTTTTGTGGAAATTACAACACGATGCGATATAAAGTCGCTTGCGCTATCTAATAGTGCGCGCAAGTAGTTTTGTGTGCCGCCGTCCGATGCTCTAGCGCCATTCGCGCCGCGGTGTGACTGTGTGAGTACGCATTTCTGAATTCGAATTAGGTGTTATCCGGCCGTTAACGAGTAGAATACAGCTCACTATATAAAAATTGGGGGTTTTTTAAATTTTTAATTTAATTCACTTGTTAATAATTCACATTATGGACCACGTCTCGGTAAAAGTAGTGTAGGGCGCCCAAGGGCGAGATGGGGCGATGATATCTGGAAGGTCGCTGGGGGTGGATTGGAGAAGAAAGAACGGAGGATCGAGTTGAGTCCTATGTCCAGCAGTGGACGAACATAGGCTGATGATAATGATGATGACATTATGGACTAAAAATGTTCTTACCGAACCTTAAAAAAGTATACAATGTATAATATTAGTACTATAATTCACCGTAGGCGGGAACGGCCGAGCACTCGGGATCGTTCCCGGGCCCCTCCCTGTTGAGAGGGGCGTGAAAGGCCCGTCTTTATAAAGGCGAGCGGTCGTCGAAGGAGGACTGGATGCCAAGGCTCTGCCGATTCCCAGACCTCCGTCACTAAGACGATGCGGGAGTGCCGCCGGGTTGTTTTAGTGGGTATACCGTGCAGCTGTCCTGCACGGGAGTCCCACATAACCCTCCCATTCCCTCGATGGGAGGGTATGCGTAATGCATTTTTTCCCGGCAAAAAAAAAAGTACTATAATAACTATGTTCATAACAATGTATTTTCAGGTGGTTCCCCTGGAGAACGAGGTTTGAATCTGATGCAGCGAACTGACGGCAGACTCATCAACCTCGGAGGGAAGGCGTCTATTGAAGCATACCCTGGGGTAAGTTCATAGACGTACCCAGTTGTATTTTATATGGGGGTTTTTTATGTGAAGAAGACGAGCAAGACGCTCGCTTGATGTTAACACCAGCCCTGGATTTACACTAGGGGCATTCGGAGCGAGTGCCCAGGGCGGCAAATTGTCAGGGGGCGGCAAATTAACTTTACTGGGGCGGCAAATTTCGAAACGAGAAATGCGAGCTAATCGCGCACCTCAAATACATTTATAAATATTCATAAGTAAAAAGTAGTAAAAAGTCCAGCCGATGACACCCGCCGCGCATTTGGCCGCGGGGGGGGGGGGTGTCATCGGCTAGACTTTTTACGGCATTTTCTCACTGCCCAGGGCGGCATTTTGTCCCATTACATTAAATTAATTTTAGAACTGAAGAAGAAATTAGTACAACAGGTAAAGCCGCTGGGCGCAGCGGGAAAGCAAAATAAATCTCTTTCCAAATAGGTATCATATTATAGAATAAAATAGAAAACTCTTTATTGCACACACATAGGTTGAACTAAGATTACACAGAAAGAAGTGTTACAATTGGCGGTCTTATCGCTAATAGCGATGGGAAAGGAAATACATAAAATAGAGCGACGGTGGTTATCTAAATATATAAAAGGAAAGAGTGACTGACTGATCTATCAACGCACAGCCCAAACCGCTGGACGGATTGAGTTGAAATTTGGCATGCAGGTAGGTTTTAAGGTGAAAGGATTTCGCCATGCGGGCAAAGCCGCGAGCAGAAGCTAGTAAAGATATATAAGGAGACATAAGTTCATATTTTAAGTACATATAATATTATGTTTTAATGATAATTTCAGGACAAATACATAATGAAGTCGCCCGGCGGCGGCGGCTACGGTCACCCCGACTCGACGGAAGACAGACATACCGACAAACATAACAGCCAGTTTGTCGAACGAGGCAGTGTTTATGAATATAGGAGCGCTCAGGAAGGCGTCTAATTTTTTATATTATAAAAAAAAAAAGAATATTTAACACGTGTAATATTAATATGGCGTATATAATATTATTATATTCCGATATAAAAGGTTGATCTACAAAAATTAAAAAAAAAAAACTGAATAGAAGTAATGTGAAAGGTGTTATTCGATCGAATAAACCGATAAAATACTGTCGATCATAGTTTCTGACATAGACCGCTTCAATTAGGCCCACTAATGTTAGGGGAAAATTGTGCACACAATTTTACTTTGGCGCGACAACCGACACTTTTCGATCCAACAGGCCCAAGTTTGGCATAGCAACGATAGCGCTATGGCGCATTTTCCCATTTTCTTTTAATCTAAGCTGTCGACGCAACTTTCGTCAGATGTGAATTAACCCTATATCTCACCCTACTAATATTATAAACGTGAAAGTTTGTAAGAATGTATGGATGTTCGGATGTATGTGTGGTACTCTTTCACGCTTAAGCGGGTGAACCGATTGAGCTGAAATTTGGTATAGAGATAGCTTAAACCCTGGAACCTGGCATCTAGTTATGGATAATTTTATTGTTGCTAGACTATTTTCAGGAAGTTGTTCCTTTAAAATTATTCCTTTCAACATCATAGGACGTCCGCTGCTGAACAAAGGCCTCCCCTTTAGACTTCCATATAGACCGTTGGAAGTAACCTGCCAAATATATCTATGCCTTTTTATAATAAGTATAAAGTTGTTATGTATCAAGTACAATAGAAATCATGTTGTGATAATATACATTTAGTGTGCAATGAAATATAATAGTTATAAGTGAAAATGTAATCATATTTTTTTAATATTGCTTTATTATTTCATATATTGGGAAATATACTATTTTTATTTAAAAGTGGCTTTAATTTTCATTTGTAAAATTGTTACCTTTTCTACATTTTATCATTTCATTTCATAAAACACACTTAGCCATGTCGAATATCTCGTCTGATATATGATATTGAGTTTGTATGTAGCTAATTTACTTTTTAGTTACTGGACTATGTAGATGATTAGAATAACGTATTCATCGAATTTCTTTCTAAAATAAAACAACTAACCATTTTATATCGTATTATACACTGTAATTTTTATAAATTAATTTCATGAAAAATACAGCCTCGCCGTATAAGACCAGTCAGCCCCTCAGTATAAACCATTCATTTCTCTATTTATTACAAAACGCTGTAATTTTCATCACTTTTTCTCCTGAAACACACAGCCCCCCAGTATAAGCAGTCAGTCAGACCCCCAGTATAAGCAGTCAGTCAGCCCCCCAGTATAAGCAGTCAGTCAGCCCCCCAGTATAAGCCAATCCCCCCAGTACAAACCCCGTCAGCTCCCCTGTTCAGGCGCGAGTGCCAGCGCCTCCCTGTTCTCGTAGGCCCAGAAGCCATCATAGAAGCAATCAGGGGTCGGAGGGACGGACCATGTCGAATATCTCGTCTTTTATGTTACTAGATTGAGTTTGTATGTAGCTAGCTTAAATTTTAGTAAAAGATACTGGACTATGTAGACATAGGCATGATTATTATACAATATTGATTGGATTTATTTCTAAAATAAAACAACGAACCATTTTTTTATTGTATTATACACATTATATAACATACACTGTCAGTTTCATCACATAATTTCATAAAACACACTGAGCCCCCCAGTATAAGCACAGTCAGCCTCCCAGTATAAGCCAGCCCCCCAGTACGAACCCCATCAGCCCCCCTGTTCAGGCGCCAGTGCCAGCGCCTCCCTGTTCTCGTATGCCCAGAAGCCATGTAGCTCGAGCAGTATGGAGACACACTGACCCCCCTCCCCCTATAAGCCAGCCCCCCTATATAAACCCATCAGCCCCCCTGTTCAGGCGCCAGTGCCAGCGCCTCCCTGTTCTCGTATGCCCAGAAGCCATGCAGCTCGAGCAGTATGGAGACGGCGGTGTGGCCGTGCCCGCACGTCACCAGGTCGCGGAGAGTGAGGCGGGAGGGGTCGGAGGGACGGACCATGTCGAATATCTCGTCTTTTACGTCTTCGAAGCTCACTGGCTCCGCGCCGTGTGCTATCATTTGTTCTTGAATCGCCTGGAACATAATCAAATAGAGAATAAGAAGAATAGAGATCCGTGAGTTTTTAGTCGTTTACATAGTAATATGGATAACACTCACGTTAGTTTTCAAAAACGCATAATCAAATATGTATGTTTACAAAACGTGCAAATCTGCCCACGCCAGAAGCCGCCGGTTGTTTTCTGTTCTCTAACGCTAGAAATAGATCGAATTGTGATCTATTAAAAATGAGTTGACGTTTGTTCTGACCGATAAACTCTGGAACGCCTGGGCCGATTTTACTTGATTTGGTATACATTTGCAGAATTTAACGGAAAATTAAGGTGTAAAAAGTAAATATTATACAAAGTACCCTTATATACCAACATTGGACTGGATTGACGTTTATTATAATTTGTCGCCAGGTACAGCTAGAGAGGTATAGTACTATATATAGGTCATACAAACCAGAGGGCCTATTGGCTAATTCTCACCCACTACGATTGATGACAACTTCGATGTACATTGCTGCGTTTGTTATTATACTCATTTTTATGAGGAGGTTTAAGCAAGTAATGTACGCAAAATTGTCTATGGATTCTAGTGTTTTACATGTAAACGACATGTCGTTTGGCGATAGCCAATAGGCCTTCAGGTCTTTTAGTGCTAAATATGACTTACCTTAAAGAAATAATTCAATGTGAAAGCGTCCAAGTACCCCACAGAGTTGATATCCAGCACTCTAAACAGGTAAGCTAAGGCGGCCGGTTGTTTTCTATTCTCTAATGCAAGCACTAGATCTAGGTAGGTCTTGTAATCCATTTCTCCGTCGTAAGTAAGGCATTGTTGAAACACTCTTTGTAGGAACGCTCGGGTTAGTGTTCCTGAGCCGTAACTGAAAAAAAGAGAATAGAATAATACTTTATTGCATTCCAAATAATGGTGTTCTCAATTGGCAATCTTATTGCTCAGAGCAATCTCTTCCAGAAAACCAAACTACTGGGACTCTTTCTTAAAAAGTCGAATAGTTCGAAACTTTTCCACTTTCTATACTGGGGAGGTTTCGGCCGTGGCTAGTTACCACCCACTAGACAAAATTATTGCATTATTATTATTATAACCGTGTCTCGGCATGTTTTTTTTTATGTGGAGAAGTAAGAAGACGAGCAAGACGCTCTCCTGATGTTAAGAGATAACGCTGCCCATAATCAGTACAGTGCTACCCAGAATTTCACAATGATGTGCAATTCTAGGTGCACTGCACCAACGCTTCTTACTTAAGAGTCGATAAGATGTTAAGAATCTTTAGCCCAGTAATTTCACTAGCTACAGTGCCCTCCTACCGGAGCACAGTAATGTTTGCACATGACTGCTCAGGCGGTAGAATAACTGGCACTGTTGGGGTACCCACCTAGACGACCTTCTGCAAAGGAAGTCTACCCTGGTAATGTTCGGTGATGTTCAGTGAAGCCAGGGAGGGATTTATCCCGCCTTCTAGGTTTAGCCTGCTGCCATCCACGGCCGTATCGTCGCTAAACATCACGCGAGATCGTGGTCAAAGGCTAACCGGGGATAAAGTTAAATAGTTGAGGTTTATACTCCAACAGAACAGGTTACCCTACTTACACTGTCAGAGTCAAATCACAATTTATAGGTTGAGTGACCAACCTATATGTTGCAGTTTCAGGTCGCCGAGATGACTACTGTGCCTGCAACATGACCTAACGACTGCCTCCTACATATCTTATAGGAAACAGCCGGGACCCACAGTTTTACGTGCCGCGCCGAAACACGGGGTTAGATTCCCTTTGCAGGAGGCATGGGCAGCGTTATCTCTTACCATCAGGAGAACGTCTTGCTCGTCTTCTTACTTTGTATAATACTTTGTATAAATGTAAAAAGGCACAGTAAGTAAGCTTCAGTTTCCTTACCCAGCCAATTCGTTAATACTCAGCATGCCATTATGGTCCCTATCCAAGTTGAGGTACTGCCCGTAGACCCTAAGCGCTGAGGCTGCACTGAACCAGTTCTGCTCTTGTAGCTCCATTGGTAAGTCTTCTTCACGCAACTGGAAGTATTTCAAATGTACTTTTATATAACGCATACAAGATTTTAGGTGGGGACGTGCAACGTCGCTATCTACTCAGACTCAGAGGCTAACCTATATTGAATCAAAAAAAACCGGTCAAGTACGAGTCGGACTCGAGCACCGAGGGTTTCGTACAAACCCGTAGGTTTGTACGGAACTCTAAGGAAAGTGGGTATAATATTATATAATGTAGGTTTTGATTTCCTTGAGAGTACTTGCGAGTTTGAAAATATGCAGCTAAAATTGCTGTTTCTTTTGAATGCGTTGACATAGAGGTTTGATTTTATTACAGTTTAAAGGTATTATAGACCTAAGTATTTGATATGAATTTCAATTTAATACGTTTACGCGTTCATGAGAAAAAGGGTAGTAAGTATAAAATTATTCAAAAAATATTTTTTCATATGATGCAAATAAAAATTTATGGTTTTCGCAATTTTTCCTTTATCTGTGTTCTAAGGAGTTGCTTCGTGCCAAATTTCAAGATTCTGAGTTCACGGGAAGTACCCCGTAGGTTTTGATTCCTATGGGAATGTCAAAAATTTGCTGAAATTTGCGACATATTCGACTATATCTTTTGATTGCGTTGGCCTAGAAGTCTGAATTTTTCACAGTTCCAAGAGGCAATGAACTTTAGTATTTTCTATAAATTTCAGCTTGTTACCTCCATGCGTTCCTGAGAAAAAGGGTCTTGACAGACAGACAGACGGACAGACGGACAGATAACAAAGTTATCCTATAAGGGTTCCGTTTTTTCCTTTAGAGGTACGGAACCCTAAAAATACACGATTTTTAAAACTATCGCGAGTGTTCTCCATAAATAAAACAACAAAAACGACACAACTCACGTCTAATATTGTCGGGAATATCTCGACTACGGTTTCGGACAATTACGATGTCCTGTGGTCGAGATATTCTCGACAATATTAGACGTGAGTTGTGCTGTTTTTGTTGTTTTAGTTTAAACAAATACCTCTAGTAAATCATCGAGGAAGGAGCAAGACAGCACATCCCTGATTCTCACGCGACCCACCCGCAGTGGGTCGAGAAAGAAGAGGAATTTTCGCGCCGCTGTGCACACGTAGAACGATGTGAACGATGAGTCCAGACCGTCTAGTGCTGCTAGAGATGGTACTAGCTCGGCTATGTAGCTCTCTAGATCCTGGAAAAATAAGGGGAAAATAAGACATTTGTTTAAACAGATGGTCTGGACTGAAGAGCTATGTTGCCAGCAATAAGAATGTTTCAAAATAAAACTTTTTTTGAGTGCCACTCTCTCTAAAATCTAAACTACTTTCAAGCGATCAAGTAGTAGTTTTGCTTGAAAAAGTTAGTACTGAAAATAATTGGGAATATGGTTTCAACCATGAACTTTCCAGGAAAACTATAACCTTAGCATGACATAGGCTACTTTTAATTTGAACAGAGATACTGGCAGCACTCGACCGATGGCTCCAGCTTGTACAATGTTCAACAATAATACGGACATGTTCGGTGAGTTATCCCTCAACACACAAACAAATACACACAAACCTGTAGATTTTGTGGAGAGGCAGATGAAACGCCTCTCCACCTACGAGGAGAGTGTGGAGCTCTGATGTGAATATTATTATTATTATTTCACTCTTAAACACGGGCTAAGCCCAGGCCTTTTTATAGGCATACACGGAGACAAAAAAGTCCAACGCGCAGAGGCCCTTTTGAGGTTTTAATATAAATGTAATGGGTGACACTTATTGGAGTCTATCTGTGAGTCCATCTGAAAGAGAAAATGGGCTCAAAGACAGTCTCCGCCAAGTGACAGGACTATTGCTAATAAATGGAAACTACTTGAACTAGGTTATGGATGTGTATTCTAAATGGATGGTTAATGAGGCTTTTGCTAGGACTACGGCACCTGCCACTTCCGTCCCATTAGGAAATATATAGGCAGGTGATTACTCGCCCTCACTAAACGGGCCTCCATAAAGGCCGGCATTACATAGCCGACGAGAAGGGCAACGTTGGTGCAAGTGGCTGGAGGGGGAGAGGTGTCCCTGGACTTTAAACACGTAGGCCAACTCCCCACTTATGCTTCACATCCTCCCTCCGAGTGAAAAGCTCTCGCGACTCGCGAAAACTTGGAGTGCTCAATAGGGCGAAGCGGTACTTTACGTCGAGACAGAGACTGCTTCTTTATCTAGCACAAGTCAGACCTCACGTAGAGTACTGCTCTCATCTCTGGAATGGAGCACCCAAGTATCAGCTTGACCCTCTTGATGCATTACAGCGTAGAGCTGTCAGAATTGTTGACGACCTCAAGCTAACCGAACACCTAGAACCGCTCAGTTTTCGTAGGGACGTTGGATCCCTTTGTATCTTCTACCGTTTATACAATGGGGAGTGTTCTGAAGAGTTATTCGACCTGATTCCGGCGTCGCGCTTTTATCACCGCACGAGCCGTCACCGCTCGAAAGCCCATCCACACATTATTGATGCTTGGCATTCTCGCACTGTGCGATTCACTCGCTCCTTCTTGCCGTACACCTGCAAATTGTGGAATGAGCTTCCGCCCGCGGTATTTCCGATGAGCTATAACATGGGACTCTTCAAAAGGCAAGTGAATAGAGTCTTGAAAGGTAGGCAACGTACCAGCGGTACCCCTGGTATTGCAGGTATCCATAGGCGACGGTAGCCACTCACCATCAGGTGGGCCGTCTGCTTGTTTGTCACCTATTACATAAAAAAAAAAAAAAAAGACTCCACTCTGGCCGGCCAATCAAGGCAAGACAGAGGTGGGGGACTGTTCCTCGTCAGTGTTCACTCTGGCCGGCCGGTGAAGGCAAGCAAATCAAAAGCAACAGAATCCTCCCCCGGGAGCACTCGGGTCATTATTATTATTTAATAATGCACAAGCAGGTCTGTGAGCTGATGCGTGCATATCACTGCACTTGTGTTTATTGTTGTTTTAAATGTTTGTCAAGTCTATTTTTAAAAATATTCACTGATGTTAAATATAATATTATGTAGCATCTTTCTGGGTCAGCACCAGCTTAGCCCGGGCGAGCTTAGAGAGACCAGTCCCAGGAAAATCATTTTCATACAATGTTTAACAATAATACGGACATGTTCGGTGAGGTATCCCTGACCAGTGACGTCATACAGTGACAGTCCTATCCTGGTCTGCTGGAGCCACACGCGTCGCATCACGTAGTTGAACAAAGATACTGCTCGTACTCGACCGATGCCGCCTTCCGCTGCTTGTAGGCGACCAAATACTTCCGCTGTGAAGTATGGCCTGGAATGGATAGGGAAACTATTTAGTTGTAGTGTGCAGGACTAAAGCACATGTTAATGAATTAATAAATTTCTTTTTTATTCAATAGGCCAATGAGATATGAAAGTTCTTACAAGCTACAGGACAGGCACACAGACATGGGAATCAACTTTGTTTTATACCATGTAGTTTTAGTATCCCTGTTTTTCAAGTCTCAGTATGTGGCAAAAAGTTTGTCTGGATGCTACTGTGTTTCGGAAACCACGTAAAACTTTCGGTCTTGGCTGTTTCCTGTAAGATGTGTAGGAGGTAGTTGTTAGGTCATGTTGCAGGCCCTGTAGCAATCTCACCGAACTGAAATTGCAAAATATAGGTTCGCCACACAACCTATAAATTGTGATTTTACTCTGAGAGTGTAAGTGGGGCAACCTGTTCTGTTGGTGTATAAACCCCAATTATTGGAACGAAGTTCCTTATCACGCGTTGTGAAAGGGGGCTAGACGGAAAAAATTCTTACGAAAAGTTGTCACGACACTTTTTGCTATAGTAAGCTATTGTAAGCTGTGCGGTGTGCGCATGTTTCTCTGTCTATCTCTCTCTCTCTTATAGAAAGCAAGCCAGATATTTTCATTAATCGAACTTCTTTCCATCCGGGTGTCCCTTGACTCTTGACACCTCTCAAGTTTTTATATTATTCTTTAAACTTTCTTTTATTTGAAGGATTAACTTACCTATATTTAGGTCCAGCTTCATCTCTAATCTTTTTAAACTGGAAATAATCTATCGTCAGCTCGTCATTATTGACACCATTACTCGAACCATCCGCTTTCTCCAGCAAACTCCACAGATGCTTCAACTCACTATTATCAAGCAGTTCTTTACTCTTCTTCTGTAAGAATTGTGCTCGGGTCTCTTCTCTCAACTTCTGAGCTAATGTTTCATCAGATCGAGGCAGTTTGAAGTAAAATTTGGGTATTTTCTTGTAAGATTCTGCATCACCCTCTAATCGAGGCTTGTAGAGTTGCTTGAAGGTGTCTATTTCGATTTTGTCGCTTTCTTCTTTTGTTATTGATGTGCCGGTTTCTGGAAATGTAATTATAGAATTTAAAAATCCATCTAAGGTGTGTATAGAACTTGAAAACAGAAAAATTGTGATTTAAAAATGAAATTGGGCCCAGAATCCAGAGTTATAAACAACTGAAAAGTATCTTGTGTGAATAACACAATATAGATATACACAAATACAGACATACACAATACAGATATAAACAATATAGATATATTTAATATACAAGCACTTTCAGGCCATTATTTCAGTATTATAAATGGTAATTTTAGTATATCAACAGTCTGATAGGAATAAGAAATTACATTTCGTTTCAATGAAAAAATAATATCATTAGTTAGTTTACAGGAACATTACCACTACATACAATGAAGAAATTATTGGTTCCCGTTAGAAAACTACGCAGATTATAGTTTTAGAAAGTTACCATCCAACTTTTTGATATATTTCCGAAGCCGATTTTTTAGGATATTATTTCGTTTTATTTCTTTTTCGTCAATAGGTTTGGGTTCCACTGGTGTGTTGTTATTTACTGTATCCTCATTTTTGTCTTCTTTCGATTTTTCAGACATGTTATTCGAGAAAATCGACAATTTCTTGCAAATTTTGCTTCCGATTTTCGCGATTTGTTTACAAAATAGAAAAGCACTGTAAACCACAGATTAGTTAGCAGTCAAACGTCAAATTTTGTTACGTATGTGTTCCAATTTACGCAATTTATTAAATTTGCTATTAGGTATTATATTAATACATCGTCGAAGAATGAAACGTTACTTAGAAGTTTTGCTACTCGATCATAGATGTCACTGTAAGTGAATATTGTAAATTCGTCAATAGATGGCGTCATAGTGAACAACAGAGCCACCACTTAACGCGTTGAAATCTTTTCCATCAAAAAACGAACGCGTGAATTTAGTAAGTAATATTTTGTAAGTGCCGTGTAATTTATTCAGTTAAGTAATTTGTAAACGTAATTTATTAGATCAACTTTTAAATGGTATACCAATAAAGCACGCCTACACTACAATTTCGATACAAGACTGATCTTTGTCTTCGGTGTTTACGAAAATAGATGAGGGCGCTAGCATCTGTGTGTTAGAGGATTTAATCAGCAGAATAGTATGACGAAATATTAGTTCTATTTTTAGCCACTTTCCTTATGATCGAGGTCTAGAGTAGATAAATCGCCTACCTTGACAGAGGTTTTTTATACGTAAATCATGAATAATATTAATTTATTTAATTGCTAATCAAGCGAACACTTGTGATTGATTGGATAGAACACGTTTTATACTTGATAAGTTAATTAATGAACAAAATACTTAGTAAAAGGGAATAAATTAAGTTTCAAACTATTTTAACTATCTGAACCCTGCGACTTTACCCGCAGGCAAGTACGTTTTACCTATTCCGGGCTCACTAGCTACTAGCAGTAATTTCACTAGCTACTAGTGCCCTCCTACCTGTGCACAGTAATGTTTGCATATCACTGCTCAGGCGGTAGAATAACTGGCACTGTTGGGGTACCCACTTAGTCGATCTCCTGCAAAGGAAGTCTACCCCCGGTAAAGTAATCACATCATACTAATATTATAATTGCAAAAGTTTGTGAGTGTGTATGTTTGTTACTTCTTCACGCCTAAACGGGTGGACCGATTGAGCTGAAATTTGGTATAGAGATAGCTTATACCCTAGAATAACTAGTAGTTCGCCTCGAACTGGGACCTCGCAGACCCAATTTCCTTGAAAATGTTAAAACCTTGGGTTTTAGGTATAATAATAGGTAAAAGTTATAAGTATCTACGAAGTATAAATGTATGGAAACTTTAACCTATAAAAGGGAAAAAAATATTCGTAAAAGGAAAGGAAAATATGTACTCATGTCTCCTTATACATATATCTTATAACCACCGTCGCTCTACTTTATGTATTTCCTTTCCCAGCTTGGTTGTCTGGAAGAGATCGCTTTTAGCGATAAGACCGCCAATTGTAACACTTATTTCTGTGTAATCTTAGTTCTAAGCTATATTATTGTATTTGTGTGAACAATAAAGAGTTTTCTATTCTAAAATGCCAAAATTGAAAGTAATTTTAAAACTCAAAATACGTACCAACGGATATATTTAAAAAAACTTTATCTCTGTGGTCTGTGACTAATCTATTGTTGTGATCAAAGTTTCAATAATAATAAAATATTAAAGGATATAGTATTAATATTATAGTATTCACATGCAGAAAATAATAAATATTACTATAGATTTTTACAAAAAAATCTCACAAAATCTTCATAGTTTGTAGCACTTATTTACGAAAAAGTTGCCGATGCAGTGGACATTAGAAGAATTGGAATTGGAAAAAAATATCTAGCTTCACTTGTGTTATACAGCAAATTTATTTGTGTTTGTTATTTGTTAAGTCGCATAATGTAGTTGTTAACTTTTCCTTAAATAAATAAATTTACGACAGCTATTATATTGATATTGTAGCTAATTCTTATATTTTTGTCGTAGCAGCCGACGATGACTTAGACTTGGAGCGAGAACGCAGAGCTTTGACAGTCACGCGTAACATGTTGGCTCGCAGGTTTTTAAGATGTATCTCAAGGCATTATCAGACTTTATATACGTGCAGCTCTACGATCACATTTGCACTTCCCATCAGGTGGGATGTGATCAAACGTAGGCCTAATTAGTATTTTAAAAAACTTGTGGATGAACTTTACAAACAGGGATCTCAAGGCGCTGCGGATCCAGTACAACAATGCTTTCAGGATGCTTTTGGCGCTGTCTCGATACTACAGAGCGTCAGGGATGTTTGCAGATGCTAGAGTGGATGATGGTTTTAATGTCATAATAATATGTGATAAACACATAAATAACAATCCCAATAAGTTTCTTGCTCGTTCTTGTCATAGATATGCTTTTCGAACGAGCAGTAGAGTCTTAAAATAGATCTAAATAATTGTAAAATTTACTTTTAAAAGTGAAGCACTGTAAGCCTATTTGAATAAAAAATGGGTTGGAGTTTGATTAATAAGTTTAGAAAGTATATTACTCGTATATTGATACTAAAAAGAATACCTAAATTTAGGGCAAATGATTATACCTATATACTCCTCGTATTATGCAAACTTGAAAATCAGTAAATTAAGTACCTACTTCCACTGGTAGGATCTATACGAGGATAATATTATTATCAAACTTGACGTATCAAATAAAAACTATGCACATATCCTGCACCCGCACGATCATTTAAATTCATAATAATAAATATATTGAGTAAGTCAACATGGCTATTTACTTATCCGTTAGGGAACCGAACCTAGGACCGAATTGTCAAAAATGTATGAAATGACGTATTACGTCATATCGATTTTTGATAATTCGGTCTTCGTTTCGGTTCCCTGACGGATAAGTGACTATCCCTTCATTTCTCATATTATTATAATCGATAAATATTGTAATTTTGTATTCCCTATAACTCTACAACCCTTGCATCGATATGGCTCATTTTTTAACGTGAGAATCCTTATAGTTTGTACTACTTGTTTACAAAGTTTTATCAAGACTGGATCATCAGTTTCATTGTAATAAAGCAATCTCTATAACTCTAGAACCCTTCGACCGATTTTGCTCATGTTCGAACTTAAAAATTCTATGGATTTATATTACGCGTTCGCAAAGTTTCATAAAGATTGGACCATTGGTTTTCCAGTTATCGCGTAACAAACATACATACAAACATACACTTTTGATAAAATATTTATGTCGCTTATAAAAAATGTGTATATGTTAGAAAAAAAATTATTAGCGCTCCAGTTTTGAAATAATCGTAAGACCTATCGTAAAGACTTTAAGTCACCTATATCTCTACAACCCTAAATTCTATTTGGCTATTTTTTTTATTATAACTATTATGTTAACCTACTTAACTTATATGCAAAGTTTCATTTAATTTGGATTAACCATTTTCGAGTAAATGTCGATCAAACTTAAGCACCAGAGGTCAACTGTTAAACTGGTCAAAACGCAGGCTTTTCGCGGCTCTCGACTCTAATGCCGGCTCCTCATTCACGCGCGATCCGCACGCGAAGGCCGCGATTTGTGAATGTGGATAGTTTCACGGCATCGCGCCTAGCGTTCGCGGCTTCGCGTTCGCGGGTCGCGGCGTTCCCCGATCGGAGTCGGTTTTTCTACCCGCGTCAAAGGGATCGCGCTCGGTTCACAACTCGCGATGTGTGGGTGTAGATGCTATCGTTACCGTGAACCGCGAACCGCGAAGTCACGGCATGAATATCACGGCGCGGATCGCGCGTGAATGAGGAGCCGGCATAAGATCTCGCTTCGCTCGGTCGACAAATAGGCTACTGCAAAGCGGTTAAAACCGCTGAGCCCAGCTAGTTTGAGTATAAAATCCATGTTATGTAGATAGGTTTTTGTAATGGCTGTGAGCTCCCGGGTATATATTAGTAGTATAATATGAAAATATTCATAGAAATTATCTACTTTATACTTTTCCTAATTTGTGGTAAAACGCTTTCTGAACATCTTAAGGTACAAACTGTAGGTTTTAGATTTCACTAGAAAAGCTTACGTTGCCGCAAAAGAAAGTTTTCGGTTTTATAGTTGAAAATAAAATATTAAATTCCTAACTTTAACCTTTAATAAGAAAGTGAACTAACCAATACCCGGTAAACAATTGCAAAAATTATAATGCCTTTTCATGTCAGTTGTTTTTTTTTGTCTGCCCCAGTTTAAAATCTAAGTATTACAAATTTGTCTGGACGCTACCATGTTCCAGAAAGCTTAATATAAAACTGTGGGTCCTGAGGGGCTATTGGCTATCGAAAAATGACATGTAAAACACTAGAATCCATAGACAATTTTGCGTACACTACGTGCTTAAACCTCCTTATTAATATGAGTAAAGTAACAAAAGCAGCAATGTACATTGAAGTTGCCATCAATCGTAGTGGGTGAGAATTAGCCAATAGCCCCTCTGGATGTTTCGTAAAAGATATTAGGTAGGAGGCAGTCGTTAGCTCATGTTGCAGTCCATAAAGTCCTCTTAAATCTTTGGACCTGAAACTGATACATAATTTGATAAGAAAATTATTTATTGTATCACCACAATTTGTACAATAGCAATCTAAAAACTGTTGTATAGGTATCATCAATCATCGCACAAATCTTTTTTTATTTTTTATATAGTATAGGACCGCGTTTTACCACAGTCTCACCTGTTGGTAAGTGAAGACGTGGTCGAAGCTGTTATTTACTATAGGTTAGTCTTTGACCACGATCTCGCGAGATGTTAAGCGTCGATACGGCCGTAGATGGTAGCAGACTGAACCTAGAAGGCGGGATAGACCCCTGGCTTCATTAAATATCATGCTGGAACATGGTCACAATAACCGCTTGGCGACACGGTTTTGTCCAGTGGGTGGTAACTAGCCACGGCCGAAGCCTAGCACCAGTAAAAAAACCTACATACCCTTCCAGGTCATTACTACTTATTGTGATTTGCCCCTGACAGTGTAAGTATGGTAACTTGTTCTGTTAGTATATAAACCGCAATTTTTCGTAGCGTGACGCAGTAGTCAGTAGTCATTAAATTATATCATCATATAAGTATGTATGTGTGTACCTAAATATTCAGTTGCTAACACTTTTTTACAACAAAACGCATTTCCCCTGTATTATACAACTATTAACGCAACGTTAACTAGTTATAACCAAGTTATTGTATAACTAAAGAATACAATTAGTGGAAGTAATTTTATTAAAATAGATTTGAAGCACCCATATAATTATCACACTACCTAATATTATAAGTAAATGCGAAAGTTTGTGTGTGTGAGTGTGGATATTTGTTACTTTTTCACGCCTAAACGGGTAGACCGATTGAGCTAAAATTTGGTATAGAAATAGCTTAGACCCTGGAATAACACATAGGCTACATACACTACAGCGGGTAAAACTGCTGGGCGCAGTTAGTCTAACATTTTTCCTGGGTCAAAAAAAAGGGTGATAATGCGTAACGTAGGTATTTTACTCGTATGCATTTCAAAACATTCAGTTCCGTGTGGACTTACTATGGTAGCATCATTTTATTCTGCATCAAGTTCACTCCAATATAATACTCCGTCCATATTATGTTATTTACGTTAACGTAACTACACGTAGCTATCACGTAGTTAATGAGACAATGAATGATGTGTTACTAGTCATAATGTACGTAATGTAACACTAATAGTAAATACTAAACTGTATATAGACAGCTGCGCCCAGCGGTTTTGCCCGCTGTACAGTAGCCTACCTATGTCTTATTCCAGGGTCTAAGCTCTTTTTTTATACCACAAAGTAAGAACACGAGCAAGATGCTCTCTTGATGGTAAGAGATAACGCTGCCCATAACTAGTACAGTGCTACCCAGTATTTTACAAAGGTAAAAATACTGGGCGGCACTGTGCCAACGCTTCTTACTTGAGAGTCATAAGATGAGACTCTTCAGCTCAGTAATTTCACTAGCTACAGAGCCATCTCTATATTAAATTTCAGCGCAATCAGTCCACCCGTTTGGGCGTGAATAAGTAACAAACATACTCACTCACACACTCACAAACTTTCTGCTTATAATATTAGTGTTAAGTGTTATAGTGTGAGTGTGACTATAACTTTAATTATCACACTGATTACATTGTAAAATTTGGTCGGCCATCTTAGGATTAAGGGTTCATGTCCAGTGATCGGACATCCAGCTTGTAATTTGTAACCTCCGGGGTTCAAATCTCAGATTTCATACTGGAACGGAAGGGTTTTTTGGAGTTAAAAAAAGGTTAAAAAGTAAGCGACGCAGCGCTTAGAGATGTGAATTTAATCGTGAATATCGCCCCTTCTGACGATATGATTACAAAAATAACACATATCTGGCTTTTTTTATGTGATGAAGTAGAAGACGAGCAAGATGCTCTCCTGATTTTAAGAGATAACGCTGCCCATAATCAGTACAGTGCTACTTAGGATTTCCGATGATATGAAATTCTAGGAGCACTGAACCAACGCTTCTAACTCAAGAGACATATGATGTTAAGACTCTTTAGCCCAGTAATTTCACTAGCCACAGTGCCCTCCTACCGAAGCACAGTAATGTTTGAACATTAGTGCTTAGGCGGTAGAATAACTGGCACTGTTGGGGTGCCCACCTAGACGACCTCCTGCAAAGGAAGTCTACCCACGGTAAAATACCCGGTGGCTTATTATTATTAGTGTAGAACCAGTACATAAATCACATAATAATTAACCATTATTATTTAAATAAATGGGATTAATCTGTCTCGATTCCGCAAAATAATTCGTAAAGGTCAGAGGTAGTTTAAACTCGTTATTTATGTTATTATACACATAATATATTATTAACAACCTAAATTAGGTTGCAGAGAGTTATTTTTAAGATCGCTGGAATAATATAATATATCATAAGTCTTCACAGGAAAATTGCACAAATAGACAAATTATGCTTAAAAAGTTAAAAATCGTTTATTTGTTGCAGCTACAGTACAACACAGAAAAAGCCATCTATTTTAATTAATAATAGAAAATGACTTCAATAAAACATATATAATATTTTTTATAATACTAATGTATTTTTCTATTAGTAATTTGTTTTATTAGTAATCTCGGCGACCGGAAACTGCAATACATAGGGTCGCCACACAACCTATAAATTGTGATTTGACTCTGACAGTGTAAGTTCCTTACTTACTCAGTGTAAGTTTCCTAACCTGTTCTGTTGGAGTATATAAACCCCAAATTTTTTTTTTGTGATGTTTTTTGTTTGTATAATATTATGTCATACTAGCTTATGCTCGCAGCTTATAGTAGTAGTAGAGAAATCCTTTCGTAGCGGAGGTCTACGTCATAAATCCTATCTGTGTGCCAAATTTCAATCCAACCCGTTCAGCGGTTTTGGCTCTGCCTTCATAGTTCAGTTGGTCACTCGATCCTTTTGTAAATATGTAATATTATACACATATTAAAATGATTAAAGTCAGAAAATCCAAATACACTTGTACCTATTTACTAGCTTTAAAATAGATAAGTCCTTAAAAAGCTTTTAATATGTAAATTTCAATAGATAAAAGCAAGATTATATTCGAAAAATTCACTCGAGCTCTAGGTTCTTGTAAGTATTATTTAAATTATGAATAAAGTAAAAAAAATATGTAAGTATAACATATATAAAAACGGAACGCGTGACTGATTGACTTATCTGTAAAATTATAGCTCAAACCCCTGCACAGATTGGGTTGAAATTTTGAATTCAGATAAGTTTTATGACTCATCTTTGTAAACGGCATATACCTACTCGTATTGACTTCGGCTAAGTTTTATGACGTAATAATAGATACTTCAGCCAAAGAATAGCCTCAGCTAAGAAGGGAGTTTGGCACCCGATAAAGCCAAGTTTAATCTTCCTTATATTATACCTAAACGCGAAAGTTAGTATGAATGTGTGTTTGTTACTTTTTCACGCCTGAACGGGTGGAGATTAAGCTCAAATTTGGTACATATAGCTTAGACCCTAGAATAACATGGTAAGCTACTGTCATCATCATCATCAGCCTATGTTCGTCCACTGCTGGACATAGGCCTCCCCCATGGCACGCCACTCAACTTGGTCCTCCGTCTTTCTTCTCCACCCGCTCCCCGCGACCCTCCGGATATCATTGCCCCATCTCGCCCATGGGCGTCCTACACTACATTTACCGAGACGCGGTCTCCATTCGAGAACTCGTCTATCCCAACGGTTATCGGTTCTACGGCAAATGTGACCAGCCCATTGCCACTTCAGTTTGATAATCCTTTCTGCTATGTCGGTAACTCTGGTTCTCTGTCGGATCACCTTATTTCTGATGCGATCCTTCAGAGAGACACCGAGCATAGCCCGCTCCATAGCTCTCTGAGCAACTTTGAACTTAAGCTACTGTACAGCGGGTAAAACTGCTGGGCGCAGCTAGTTATTAATGTAAATGAAGCGAGAGGTAGCTTGAAATCATTATAAATCAATAAAAATGATATAAATGCATTCAAGGCATTTGAATCGGAAACGAGTGCAATCAAATTAAGTGTTATTTATGTAATTAGAGCATAAAAACAATATTTGCATGTCTGCAACGAGTACTTACCTTATTATAATACATATTTCATATTTATAGTCTATAATATTATTATTTTATTTGAAAAAATAGGCTACGCGCTTGTCGGGCTACGCGCAATGTAGAGGCTTCTTTAGTAATTTCACTTTTTTATATGAAGAAGTAAGAAGACGAGGAAGACGCTCACCTGATGTTAAGATATAACACTGCCCAAATTCAGTACAGTGCTACCTAGAATTTCACAATGATGTGCTATTTAGATGTGCACCAACGCTTCTTACACAAGAGTCATAAGATGTTAAGACTCTTTAGCCCAGTAATTTCACTAGCTACAGTGCCCTCCTACCGAAGCACAGAAATGTTTGCATATCACTGCTCAGACGGTAGAAGAACTGGCACTATTGGGGTGCCCACCTAAACGACCTCCTGCAAAGGAAGACTACCTCCGGTAAAAAGATTTTCACTGGTAACATTGCCCAGTCTGGAACATAGTAATGCCTTCACATTCCTTGGCAGATAAATAACTAGCAAAGGTGTAGTTCCTTTTCTCAGCCTCTTCAATAAGAACCTTCTACAAATTACAAAGTGTCAGCTGAAATTGAGGTGGACGGACGACCTTATAAAGAGAGGAAGATGCTGGATGCAGGTCGCTTTCAACCGGTACATTAAAAGTCCAAAGGGAAGGCCTATGCTCAAGCAGTGGACGTCCTACGGCTGAGATGATGATGACGATGAGCTGAAATTCCAAATATTTTTAAGTATTTTTTCAGTTTGTGAAATCTAAAGGCACACCCAGTAACATAGTGGTTATAATATAGGTACTAATTTAACTACAAATGCATGCATAAGTGCGTTTAGTTCCGCCATTTAAGCCTGTTTCACTAAGTTTCGATCAATCATCGTTGATTACGAATTCCGTCAGGAATTCCATCATATTCCTGGAAAGCTAGACGTGAAACTCAATGCATAATACTGTGAATCCTAATCAATACATAGTATTACACAAATGAAATAAAAAAAAAAAACTTTTTACCAAATCACTCGTCAAGACGAATTAAATGAGCCCAAACTCGATGGGGTGGCGTCGTTTTGTTACTTTGTCACCCTTAAATGGGGTTTGTGTCCACGGCATGCATGTATTGCTTTTGCTGTGCTCAGCGGATTTAACCATTTTGCATAGCTACATTGCTATGTGTTGATCCAAGGTCTAAAACTTCCTAAGAAACCAAATTTCAGCTCAATCCACCCGTTTAGACATTACAGAGTAACAAACATACAAACTATTGTATTATATTAGTAGTATAAGCAATTTTAATTCGTAGACAGACAATATCAGATCAAGTCCCTAGTCCCAATCTGTAGGACGCATGACGCTTCAAGACTCAAACCGGCCCATGGGTGCGCAGGCGCAGACGCAAACTCGCCGAGCCACTTTCCTCAGTACCGCGCGAGACGTCGTAACGAGCGCACGTCCGCCTCAAAACGTGTAAAAAATACCGCTGTACGTTCGGAAACAGTGTTTTTATTGTGCCCAACGATTTGGCGTGTTCATTTTATTACCTGGATATGGATAATACACGATTTTGTTAAGGTGAGTTTGATTAATAACTTAAAACGTCAAGTTGAGCGGTCGCGGATCGCATTCTCAACACGATTTGTCAACAATTATTATTGTGAAATACAGATTCTAAACATTTTGTTACCAATCTCTATGACCTCGTCCTACGCACTTATTAAGTTAGTCAAGTTATGGCTAAGTTGGAGCTAAGTTTAAGTTAAGTTGGAGTTAAGTTATAGCTAAGTTATATACGTAGGTTGTCTAGTTAACTTGAAGAGTGGTATCGAACAGGTTTAGTACAATGCCTGCTAGTTTTTTGCTCGATCTTGATGTAATTTTGGTCTGTCGCAGCTTTCGGAATGGTTTACCGTTATAGATGCTTAGATGAGCTTTAAGCTCTATACTTATGTTTTTTAAATACGATCAAGTTAGAGTTAAGTTAGAAATAAGTAATTAAGTAGAAAATTAACTAAAATAACATAATAAGTATTTTATCTTATTAATTGATATATAATAATTTTCATCATCGATATTAATCGTTCTAGTTCAAATGCAAAAGTTTATGAGAATGTTTATTACCTCTACACTTTAAAACTACTAATTGTATTGGCTAAATTGTTAATACCCAAGAAAAAAATTGATAGATGAAAAAAAAATGTTTAAAAAAATTGATGTCTACAATTTGTCGCGATTTTTATTTAATTCTAATAGGTATATTAGCATCACCCAGCGGTTTTACTGTACCGCTGTACTGTTGTAACCTATGTGTTATTTCAGTGTCTAAGCTACCTCTATACCAAAATTCAGCTCAATCGGTCCACCCGTTTAGGAGTGCAAGAGTAACAAACATAGGTACATCCAGAAATCCATAATTTTTTACAAACTTTTACGTTTATAATATTAGTAAGATTATGTTTTTTAATTACCCTTAGACCAATGCACCAACTCGAAAGCTTTTAATTTCTAGATGCTTATTATTAAGTGTCTAAGATTTAAGAGCGTTCACAGTACACATTTTCAAGTGTTTTCAGTTTGATATATTAAAAAATGGCATGAGGAGCAATATTAAAAAAAAAGCTCATCATGCCACTTTTCATCAAACTGAAAACACTTTTATAATGTGTGCAATAATATAATATTATGCAGGGCTGATATTGAGGAATTTTCAATAAATGAATTTTCTATGTTTTTATTTTTTACACAAAATTTGACAAATAGTGCGAGCGAGAGGGCGTCACTCGATATTACATAAATACCATTGATATAGAATATTTATTGTCTATGGAACTCTGTGATATTATATACGCTCTTTTAACTCGTTTAACTAAAAAGTACGTTATTCTACGTAATATACATAGGTAGAGATCCTGGTAGTAATAGCCTCTCTGGTACTTAATTGGCTCAGTAGTTTTACGTAATGAGGTAATAAACATGCATGCACCTAAGGTCTTTTCTATGGGAACTGAGTTAATAAAAGTTATTTCAATCTAGACGAATGATACAGGTTTTAGAAACTGTAGCTTGGTTTTCCTATAAGGTTAGTTTGAATACCAAATTCTACCCTATTCTTTAATTTAAAAAAACCTATTCGATATATAGTAGCAGTAGGTATGTATACCTATCTATTATGCAATGACTGAAGTCATAGGATTTATTTCTGAGTTAACAATAATTTGATTGGTCGAACTACACATTATTTCTTAGAAATTATATTTGATTTATATTTATTGAAATAAGACGAGTCATGAATTAATAAGAAATCACTATCCAATACCTATTTGACACTTTTTAGATATCTGCTATATTATGTACATATTCTTAAAATTCTAGGGCAGTGACTAAGTTCTTAGGAATCACTTCTGTGCCTAAATACCGAAAAACCACACGACGCATTCCGAATAAAAAGTTTTAGTTTTTAAAAGGTTTTCCGCCTTTTCGAATACCTATCACTTAGGTACCTCTGACTCATTTTAAAATTGCACCTATCGATCTAGGACAATGTTCTTGAAGTGTATGGAAACGAATCACAAGTCAATAGTGGCCGATCTCTAGCTATATCTTTCGCTACATAACGAACTTTTGCCTTGGCATTAAGTCCATTTCAACTTTGGTTGTGCACATTCAAGATTGTAATTTGTTAACATTTAATTGGTCAGTGCAAATGTGACGTTTAAAAAACCCAATCATGTTGCAGGGTACTATTAGAGATCATTTGTGAAGGGTTAAAATAACTCTACTGAACAGAGATCATCCATACATATAATAAGAATGGAAATTTCTCCCCATTCATTGTGATCCTTTACTAAGGTGAACTGTGAAAATACGCATATGAACAAAACGACGCGAAAAAGTCGCTTGCGCGATCTAATTCGTAAAACATTTTGTCAATTTTTCCTAGGGAAACGTAAAATAAAATAATAAAATAAATAATAATCATTTATATCGGACACATCGCCCCTAATTTACATCAAAATTTTGAAGTAAAAGTAATAGAATATAAAGAAAATTCAATTCAAAAAAATCAAAAAGCAAAAAGTGCGACAAACTAAAAATACGCCATCTATCGATGTGGCCATAAACGAAAATTTACCAGAGTAGTTTTATTAGGCTTAATTTGTAAAAAGGATGTTACTTATGTGTGATAAAACGGCACAACCGAATTGTATGCAGTTTTCGCTAAAACGTTGCAAATTTCTCTAATTTTTAAATAGTGTTGGTTTTATTTAAATCGGTTTTTAAATAAAAGAGTTATATCAATCTAAAGATTTACTTATCTTCTTATTATATAAAATCGTTCGTACACTTTCGTGCTATCAACGCACAGCCCAAACGGCTGGACGGATCGAGCTGAAATTTGGACAGCGTATTCTTTGGAAAACTTCATCGTGCAATAAGAAGCGATTTTTCTAAATTCCCTCGGGAACAGGAATTATTCCCGAAAAACGTTTGTATGCAAATCCGTAACCGCTGAACCGATTGAGCTGAAATTTTGTAAAACTATTGTTAGGATTGTGATTAGAAACATGAAATAGTTTTTTAGTCAGAAATTTACTTTTAAGGGGGGGTAAAGGGGGGTCGAAGTTTGTATGGAAAATTTAGAACCGCTAACCCTATTGAGCTGAAATTTGGTACACAGGTAGATTGAGTCCTAAAAAAAGATATTGGATACTTTTTATCCCAGAAATCAACCTTAAAAGGGGGAAAGGGGGGTTGCAAGTTTGTGAAAGAAATCGTTAACCGCTTCATTGTTTTAGCTGAAATTTGGACAGCGTGTTATTGAGGTAACGTAAGCGACCTATAAAAAGGGATTTTTGTAAAATTCTCCCGGGAACGGGAATTATTCCCGAAAAACGTTTGTATGGAAATCCGTAACCGCTGAACCGATTGAGCTGAAATTTAGTAAAACGATTGTTTGGATTGTATTTAGGAACATTGAATAGTTTTTATGTCAGAAATTTACTTTTAAGGGGGGTCAACGTTTGAATGGAAAATTTAGAACCGCTGACCCTATTGAGCTGAAATTTGGTACAGAGGTAGATTGAGTCAAAATGAATGATATGAAATACTTTTTATTCCAGAAATCAACCTTGAAGGGGGAAGAGGGGGGGTAGAAGTTTGAGTAGGAAATCAGTAACCGGCCATCTTTTAACGCTGAAATTTGAACAGCGTGTTTTTTATGTAACGTAGATGACCGGTAAAAAGGGATTTTGCAAAATTTCCACGGGAACGGGAATTATTCCTAAAAGACGTTTGTAAGCAAATCCTTAACCGCTGAACCGATTGAGTTGAAACTTTGTAAAACGATTGCTTGGATTGTGTTTAGGAATATTGTTTTTTTTTTTTTGACGAAAATTAACTTTTAAGGGGGGGTAAAGGGAGGTCGAAGTTTGTATGGAAAATTTAGAACCGCTGACCCTATTGAGCTGAAATTTGGTACAGTGGTAGATTGAATCCAAATAAATGATATGGAATACTTTTTATCCCAGAAATCAACCTTGAAGGGGGAAGAGAGGGGTAGTAGTTTGAGTAGGAAATCAGTAATCGGCCATCTTTTAAAGCTGAAATTTGAACAGCGTATTTTTTATGTAACGTAGATGACCGATATAAAGGGATTTTGCAAAATTTCCGCGGGAACAGGAATTATTCCTAAAAAACTTTTGTTTTTTTTTTTTTTTTTTTTTATATAAATTGAGCGGCAAACAAGCAGACGGCCCGCCTGATGTTGAGCGGTTACCGCCGCCTATTGATCTGTACAGTGCTACCTAGGATTTCACAATGATGTGAAATTCTAGATGCACTGCACCAACGCTTCTCACTCAAGAGTCGTAAGATGTTAAGACTCTTTAGCCCAGTAATTTCACTAGCTACAGAGCCCTTCTACCGAAGCACAGAAATGTTTGCACATCACTGCTCAGGCGGTAGAATAACTGGCACTGTTGGGGTACCCACCTAGACAACCTCCTGCAAAAGAAGTCTACCCCCGGTAAAGAAGTCTACCCCCGGTAAGAAGTCTACCCCCGGTGTATGCAAATCCTTAACCGCTGAACCGATTGAGCTGAAATTTTGTAAAACGATTGTTGGGATTGTTTTGAGGAACATTAAATAGTTTTTATGACAAAATTTAACTTCTAAGAGGGGGTAAGGGGGGTACAAAATTTGTATGGGAAATTTAGAACCGCTGGCCCTATTGAGCTGAAATTTGGTAGAGAGGTAGACTGAGTTCTACAAAATGATATGGGATAATTTTTATCCCAGAAATCAACCTCAAAGGCGGGATAAAGGGGGGATGCAAGTTTGGGTAAGAAATCGTTAACCGCTTCTTTGTTTTAGCTGAAATTTGGACAACGTATTCTTTAGGTAACGTAAGCAACCGATATGAAGGTATTTTGCGAAATTCCCCCGGGAACGAGACCCGAAAAACTTTTGTATGCAAATCCGTAACCGCTAAACCAATTCAGGTGAAATTTTGTGGAATCATGGTTTGAGTTTTGTTTAGGAACACTGAATATTATTTTAGACAGAAATTTACTTTAAGAGGGAGGGGTGCGGGGGAGTAAGGGGGGTAGAAGTTTGAGTAGGAAATCAGTAACCAGTTATATTTTACGCTAAAATTTAGACAGCGTGTTCTTTATGTGACTTTCACGACCCGTAAGAGGGGAGGGGATTTTGCGAAATTCTTACGGGAACGGGAATTATTATTCCTAAAAAACTTTTGTATACAAATCCACAATAAGATTATTGGGGATGTGTTGAGGAATAATAAAAAGTTTTATGTCAAAAATTACCTTCGAATTGAAGCGTTAGGGGGTCAAAGTTTGTATAGGAAATAGGACCCTATTGAGTTAAAATTTGATACAAAGGTAGACTGAGACTTAAAAAAAATATGGGATACTTTTTATCCCAGAAATCAACCTTTGAGGGGAGGAAAGAGGGGGTGCAGTTTGTGTAGGATATCGGTAACCACTTCTTCGTTTAAGCTAAAATTTGGACAACGTATTTTTTATGTAACGTAGGCGACCGATAAGAAGAGATTTTGGGAACTCACCAGTACTCAGAATTTTGGTTCTGTTAATGAATAGTTTGTTATGTCAGAAATTAACTTTTAAGGAGACTCAGTATTGATCCTTCCCCCACCTTCAGGGTCAGAGTTTTAATGGAAATTCAGGAACCACGGAATTGATTTGAGTCGCGGGAAGGATGGTGTGAGAAATTAGTAACCTATAATTATAATTTAGCTTAGAAAAATTATAATAGAGATAAGTTAAAGAGTTACCGGGAAAGGACCACAAATAGTATTAATTCCTGAGGAGAGGCGTGAAAATTTGTGATGGAAATCAATAACCGCTAAACTTTAATAGTGTGATCTCTGAGAAAGGACATAGCATTGGTTCCTACGGTAGCGAACAAAACTGCATAGAAATATCCAGCCCGATATTCTTCGCTATCCACAGCGGGAGCAAATATTATAGCCATGCCTTATTTTACGCTTACAAAGTCGCGGGGATGGAAATACAATCATAGTCAAAATAGCAGCACCGAATTCGCTTTATTAATTGACTCTCACGCGCAACGAAGTGCGCGCGGGTCAGCTAGTTTTTAATAAGTCGCTTAAAAAGGATAATAATATAATTAAATTAATGAAACTTTAATCGCTTTGCAAAATTAATTAAGGCTATCAGGTACTGGTCTCGTACTATTAACTATTAACCAACTAAAATAAAATTCTCTTAGAGTCATAGAGTGGTAGAGTTAAAAGATGTTTCCTAAATTTGTCGTGTTAAAAATCGCTTAACTGCTCTTTAACTTTACCTCAGGACACTATGAACATTTTATTTTTGTCGGTTAAAGGTAAACGCACACTTATCCGAGCAGAACGCGTCGTACGTAACGAAATTTAGAATTCTGTATATATGAAATCTCATGAAACCTTTCCGCGGCGAATCGTCCGAATCGGAACTGTGCGAGGTTTCATGAGATTTCATAATACAGAATTCTAATATCGTTTCGTTCGACTTGTTCGGCTCGGATAAATGTGCGTTCACCTTAATAGTGACAGACATAAGTTAGGTCCTCTGATATACCCCCAGGTTTTTTGTGGGTATCCCCGCCGCGACCTTTTTCGGCGGGGGAGTCCCACATACCACCCCGCGCCCTCCGGCTTGGGATGATGATGCGTGACGCATTTTTCCTGGGTAAAAAATGCCCTCTGATAGATAAGTTAGCCTACCTAACACCAAGTACCATGTTAGCCTACCAAGTACCTATATTTGGTAGAGCCAAACGATTCTCATAAGTCCTGCAATATAGGTTACCGTACTTCGATCACGCAATGCTATCACGATGTTGAAGCGTTAATTGCTATTAAATCACTTATAATTTACTACATGGCTAACAAACTACAAAAATTATAAAACAAAAAAAAACAATATTACTGATATTAATGTATGTTTGTTACATCACCAAGCCTAAACTGATTAAGCTAGAGTTTCGAATTTTGGCGCTCGGAATAAGCTTTTAAGCTTACGTCACACTGAGCGGACAAAGCGAACGCGAACAAGTTGTCATTTGTCATCAACGCGATCTGCCCGGCGCGGCAGGCCGGTCCGCGCCGGTTCGCGTCCGCTTTATGTGTGACGGGTCACGTACAAACTAGAACATTACAAAAATTCGCGTTCGCTTTGTTCGCTCAGTGTGACGTAAGCTTTACGGTCAAGATTTAATTTTTTCTCGGCGCTCGTAGCACACTGCTCGCGCTTTTATTTATTAATGAGAATATTAATATTGTAAAAAATAAATTATAATATTTTTTCCCATCTGTATGCCTATTTGGCTCTCCCTAGAAAAAAATCCTGGACCAGCCCATGCCAGGCACTTAATGGTTTTAGAAATCTCCATCAATTCTATTCTTTTATCTAGATTACATCTAATTCCATCTCATCTAGACTGGCAGGTATATCTTAGGTTTAGAATTCATTAATCATGGGGCCTCTTGACCCTAGTCTCAATACTAAAAATATCTAGATAATTATGAGCAGGTATAGATATTGGGTAACTGTGAAACTAAAGAATACATATAAACAATGAATAAATAAAAATAAAATAATTGGGGTTTATACTCCAACAGAACAGGTTACCTATGTTGCATTTTTTTTTCCTAAATATATAAAAGGAAAGAGTGACTGATTGACTGACTGATCTATCAACGCATAGCCTAAACCGCTGGACGGATTGGGTTGAAATTTGGAACATAGATAGATTTTATGACGTAGACCTCCGCTAAGAAAGGATTTTGCCTTGCGGGTAAAACCGCAAGCATGAGCTAGTATAATATAAAAAGACCTAAGTAAAGTAAGTAGGGATTACTTATTTATAACATTATATCGATGAATGTGACCGTCATATCTTGTAAGGATGGCACAGTTTGTGAACAGACTGTTAATTTAAACGAAAGTGACTTACATCCCGTGATCCCTTTGGTAACCGGTTCTTTTGGGACCGTACATCACTTGTTTTGCTTTTTTACGATAAATAATCTCATAAGATATTTGTACAACAAGGTCGACTCTGTCCGTTTTTATAATGCACTTCTTATTTCATAATATTATGCCTGTTTGTTGGAAATTGAACTTTTTTAGTCATATATTCCAAAAGTATACTTTAGACTCATCTTGTCCAAAAGTGTAATGTACTCTCTACAGTCGAGCCCTCAATGTTGAGGATCGTGACTCCCTTCATGCTGCTTTGCCCAAACTATTTTCTTCCACTGGACCCAATCTTCGGCAGTGTGGAGTGCTTCGTTGACGGAAATTTCCAGCTGTTGCGTGGCCTGGTCTGATCATCGTTTAGGACTTTTTCCTCTTCCTTGCCCTCTACCTTGCCTGTATATAAGCTTCTCCAGATTGTCACCTCTCCAGTTTGTAATATTCAGTGATGTGTAAATTCTTAATGCCTTAAAAAATCTTGTAAAAAAACCAAGTCTTGCAACTCGCAGATCTTCTACCGTAAAACGTTGTAAGATCCATGTAATACCAAGTCGGTGAAAATCTTTTATGTTACGATTAAAGTATGCATAACTAAAAATGACAAAATGTTCATAACAGTCAATATTTGTTAAAATATGAGTGTGATAGTTAAGATTGGTGCTGTTTATATTACAAAATAGCGTAATAAAATATATTATTCAACATTTAACATCAACTAAATAACCATAGGAAGTAGTAGTCAATGATAAAAATAAGTGGAATTTCTAACGCGGCCTGGTTATCGTGATATTTTGGCAGGATGTGTGTAAGGTTGTGTTGCAAAATGATCGTTTACGTACAGGAAGAGTGCAATGTTACTTCATAAAGAATAAATTTATGGTTAGAAAAATGTACCTCTTGTTGTGTTATGGTCTCCTGGTACCTTTTACTTTTTATACTAAATATAGCCTACGTTTGACCACAAGCCTGATGGAAATATGAAATTTATGCTAAGATAACGGTACCTCCTGGACTCTCGTCTAGTTATGGTCTCCTGGTACTGTTCATCAGTTGAACAATGCCGTGTAACTTATTTAATAGTTAGTAGAAAAATGTAGTTGCTCCTTGTTAACTTGATCTCCTGATAGGTACTTTTTATCAATATTAGTGAATGTAAAGGTTGTATTACAAAAGGTTTCGTTTACGTGCAGGAAGAGAGCAATGTTACTTCATAAAGAATAAATGTATAATTAGAAAAATGTACCTCTTGCTATGTTATGGTCTCCTGGTACTTTTTACTTTTTTATGCCGAATAAGCCTACGCTTAATCTATACAATGAACAAACCACTGAGCGGATTCACTTGAAATTTGGAATATAGATAGGTTTTATGATGAAGACCTCCGCTAAGAAAGAATTTTGCAACGTGGGCAAAGCCGCGAGCATGAGCTAGTCTTAGTATATATAAAACGTGTGTATATAAAACTCTATAAATGCCAGGAACTTGTTATGTCCCGGAGAGATGTATAGAATGACAGATGAACTCTAGACTCAAGCTTTGCTATTAACGTATATGACAGCATTTCCTCTTCCACAGTCGTAAAACCTCAGTTAATTAAATTTTACAGGACACGGCTTTTGTGCCTTAGTGTACTAGTCTGCACATAGATTTATATCTGGAAAGATGCCGTGAGCAAGTACTTTGCACTTTTGAAGTGGTAGGTTTCTTTTGTTTTGAAATTAAAGATTGGAAGATTGGCCAGGTATGGGCATATGGCAGGTTGACTACGAAACAGTATCACTAAAATATTGTCTTACTGACTGTACCTAACGTCGATAAAGTTCAAAGTTCCACACAAAAAGAGTCGTAGGACGAGTTGTGCAATGAAAATATAATTAATTTTGATTTTTTTCAACTTGTCCCATTTGGGCCGTAGGCTTGTAGGACGAGTTGGGAATCAGTCATATTATGAGGAGGGAAGAAAATCATGTGACCAAAAAGTCGATGAATATAGTGATAGTCGATAAATGTCTGAATGTACCTACTGTGTGAAAGACGATATGTGTCATAGGGGAGCATAGAGTAAAATCTCTCTATGGCTTCAGTGAACATAATGCTTAACACAGTCAAAATGGCCACTGAAATGGTCATTTTCATTAATTTATTACTCTGTTCCGGACTGCAAGACAATGTTACCAGCAAATAATAAAAAAATAGTGAAAGAAGAAAAAAAGAATTCAAAGATGTAATAGTGACATAAACATTCACCGGGGGTAGACTTCCTTTGCAGGAGGTCGACTAGGTGGGTACCCCAACAGTGTCAGTTATTCTACCGCCTGAGCAGTGATGTCCAAGCATTACTGTGTTTCGGTAGGAGGGCACTGTAGCTAGTGAAATTACTGGGCTAAAGAGTTTTAACTAACATCTTATGACTCTCAAGTAAGAAGCGTTGGCGCAGTGCACTGGGTAGCACTGTACTAATTATGGGCAGCGTTATCTCTTACCATCAGGAGAGCGTCTTGCTCGTCTTCTTACTTTGTTTTATAAAAAAAAAAAACAATGTATAAACATACTATGTGTAATAATAAGTATGTATTGTATTATAACCTGCAATAAATTAATACGTTTTGCATGCAAAAATACGGTGCAAAAATATAATTATACAATACCTAATATCCATAAAAACTTAAATAAAAAATTAAATAACTCGCGTCACATAGCAATATTAATAAAAGCAAAAAGCTATAACGAATATCATGTATTGTTATTTTATCGTCTATAATCTATAAAAACATATAAAGTCCGGTTTTTGAGGTTATTCACCCGATCTATCCCATGCCACTTTTAAACTTTAACTTTTTTAGAACTCAAACTAGAAATGTGAAAAAAACATTTAATTAAAACCTCATTTAGTTGCTCGTTTAGTTTTTTAATTGATTTTTTATCTTATCTTATCATGTCTGGCTGAATGTAGGGTTCATCCATTTTTAAATTACAACTGACAGTCTAAGAATATGTTACCGAAATTTGAGGGAATGGGTTGCTCTTTAAAAATTGAATATGAATTAAATGCACATGCTTATTCAGAACGCAGAGGGGCCCATTTGAATAAACTATGAGTACTTTTGATTTGATTTGGATTTACTAATAAAAAAAAAATTATTAATCCGTCCCAGTTGCCGCAAGTAGTATTAAAAGGTGCTTTAAAATAATCTTAAACGATTATAATCAATCTAAAAGGCAAGCGTGGATCAAGGCACAGCTCAAACTCAAAATTCATTCATTTAAATAGGCTACAATTGAGCACTTTTGCTAGTCAATTTTACAACTTTTATTTCTATTTTAGGACTCTACCACTCGGCTCGTTCAAAAAACACCTCTATGAAAAGAACGAGCAAGAACCTCATAAGGATTATTCAATCACGAACTTCATAATTTGTTCAAATAGGCTAAAGGACATTTCTTCGAAATTGCGTTCTTCGGCTGATTCCTATGGTCAAAATTTAATTTCACTTTTAGCCCTGTAACACATGTTTATATGAAAATAGGTATCCTAAAAAACATATATGTGAATGAGGGACTCATTTCTATTAAGTAGTTTTCGAGATATGATCGTTCAAATATTTTGTGCCCATATGAATCAGAATTTGTTACAGATGAATCAGAAACAGGAATAAAAATTAAAAACTAAATGTTTTATGTGAATTAATCATTTAATCATCATCATCATCATCATCTCAGCCATTGGACGTCCACTGCTGAACATAGGCCTCCCCTTTGGACTTCCATATGTACCGGTTGGAAGCGACCTGCATCCAGCGTCTTCCGGCGACCTTTATAAGGTCGTCTGTCCACCTTGTGGGTGGACGTCCTACGCTTCGTTTGCTAGTCCGTGGTCTCCACTCGAGCACTTTTCGACCCCATCGGCCATCCGCTCTGCGTGCTATATGGCCTGCCCATTGCCACTTCAGCTTGCTAATCCGTCGGGCTATGTCGGTGACTTTAGTTCGTCTACGGATTTCTTCATTTCTGATTCGATCTCGTAGAGAAACCCCGAGCATAGCCCTTTCCATAGCACGCTGGGCGACTTTGAGCTTCGAGATGAGGCCAATGGTGAAGGACCACGTTTCGGTGCCGTAAGTCATCACTGGTAACACACATTGATCAAAGACTTTCGTCTTGAGGCACTGAGGTATATCGGACGAAAAGACATTGCGTAGTTTCCCGAACGCTGCCCAACCGAGTTAGATTCGGCGGTTGACCTCTTTCTCGAAGTTGGACCTACCTAATTGGACTACTTGTCCTAGATAAATATACGAGTCCACAACTTCGAGTACCGATCCTTCAACAGATATTGGGGTGGGCACAACATTGGCATTTGACATAACCTTCGTCTTGTCCATGTTCATTTTTAAGCCCACCCGTTGTGAAGCTCGGTTGAGGTCATCGAGCATCGTGCTGAGTTCCTTCATCGACTTTGCCATGACTACGATGTCGTCGGCAAACCGAAGGTGAGTGATGTATTCGCCGTTGATATTGATGCCAAGTCCTTGCCATTCCAGGAGCTTGAAGGTGTCTTCCATTACGGCAGTAAACAGTTTCGGAGAGATAACGTCTCCCTGTCTTACGCCTCTTCTTAATGGAATCGCCTTCGTGCTCTGCTCCTGTACTCGGACTGACATAGTGGCGTTCTTATACAAGCACTTCAACACTTCAATGTACCGATAGTCAATATGGCATCGCTGAAGTGACTCGAGCACCGCCCATGTTTCCACCGAATCAAAGGCTTTTTCATAGTCCACAAACGCTAAGCATAATGGCAAATTATACTCCTCGGTCTTCTGTATAACTTGCCGCAGCGTATGTATGTGGCCATAGACCACATGTACTATATATAGCCTCTTCGGAAACCGGCTTGTTCGGGAGGCTGGAAGTCATCAAGTCTGTGTTCGAGACGGTTCGTGATGACCCTTGAAAACCGCTTATAAACATGGCTCAGAAGCGTAATGGGCCTATAGTTCTTCAATAGGCTGTTATCACCTTTTTTGAAGAACAGCACCACCTCGCCTCTGCTCCACGTCCAGTCACGTTTTGCCCTCGGACAAGACGGAATTAAAAAGTTTCTGGAGGACTTTAAGTACCGGTGTTCCACCCGCTCTCAGAAGCTCTGAAGTGATTCCGTCTTCGCCCGGCGCCTTGTTGTTCTTAAGCTGCTTCAGGGCCATCCTAATCTCGTAAAGACTGATGTCCGGGATATCTTCGGTATTGTGTCGGGACAGTTTGGCTCTTGGATCTCCTATCAAGCTGTCAACGGGCTTTGCGACCGAAGTGTAAAGCTGTCCATAGAACCTCTCGATGTCCCCTAAAACCTCTGCTTTGGTCGACGCTATGCTGCCATCTTCCCGTTTCAGCTTCGTCAGCTGGCTTTGCCCAATAGACTTGTCCTTCGCGAACACTTTGGAGCCTTGGTTTCGCTCAATTGTCTCTTTGACACGGTTAGTGTTAAAGAGACGCAGATCATGACGCAAGGACTTAGATATACGTCTATTGAGCTGCCTATAAGACTCGGCGTCATCGGGAGATTGCAACTGTAACGAGCGTCGTTCAGCCATGAGGTTTAAGGTTTGATCAGCCAATTTCTGAGGTCTATCTTTACGACGGGGTCTAAAAAACTTGGACCGTGCGTACAGCTTCCACTAGCCCGTCGTTGATCTCGTCCACTGATGCTAAGTTCTCAAGGCAAGCAAAGCGGTTTGTGAGCTCGAGTTGGAAGCTTTCGGGGTTTTGAATATGGGCACTGGTAGGTCGGAGCGTAGACTTCATCAGACTGGACCTTTCTAGCTTAACGTTTATATTTAGTGAGCCTCGTACAAGTCGGTGATCACTGCCGGTTTTAACCCTGTTGATCACAGAGACATCACTAAATATCCGTTTCTTGTCGGTCATGATGAAGTCTATCTCATTTCTCGTGGAACCATCGGGGCTCATCCAGGTCCATTTCCTGTGAGGCGGCTTCTGGAAGAAAGAGTTCATCATGAAGAGTTCCTCTCTCTCCAGGAAATCAGCCAGCCTCTGTCCCCTAGGGTTCCGTTGCCCATACCCAATCATTTAATATCAAACAATAATATGTTTATTTAATAATATGAAGATACGAGAATATTATTATTTAACAAAAAGTGTAACTATTGTGCATATTATAATTTTTCTGAGTACAAAAAAGTTACTAATATTGTTTCATTATGTTGCTTATTTTAATTAATGGTTCCTATTTAATATACTTATTGATAGAGCTATTATTATATAATATAACCTTTCATAATGATTAAAAATCACAGAAGTACAAACTTATTCTAACATAATAATACAAAATATAGGTATGTAAGGAGCTACAAAGTTAGGATAATTGCTACGTAATATTTTACTCTGTTAATTTTTTTAACCGTCTAATCAGTCCTGTTTACTTATTAACTCACATAACTATTAACTATCTTTATTTGAAAATCACAGAAGTAAAAACTTATTCTAATAATGACACTATTGACATCAGTCTCAATTTTAAACAATTTTAATTCTAATTAAAAAAACAATCACATTGCATTAGTGTATTTATAATACACTAATAATAAAGTATGAGAATTGAGATCAACTTTAATTAAATGGCACTTTCAACATTATGCTGCCTTAGTAAAATAAAATTATTAATTATGGCTAAGTTATGAAATCAAGTGCTTTTACGTTCTGCGAGTTTCTTTTTCACCTTTATTTCATCTTTACTGCGTGGCATTTTTGTGAGCTGCAACATTTAATATAAATTAGATATATCATAAAGAATTTTACTTATGAATAAATATTTTTTATGATAGTTACAAGACAAGAAAAAAAAACGACAAGGAAAATATTGCATCAGATGTGCCGAATATTTATTATTATTACGTTTATATATTTATTTTTCTTTATTAATTGACATCTTAGATTACATTTTTTACAATATTTCTATAAAATTATTATTTATTATTATGTACCTATATAATGATTCCTACTTTTTATCTAAAACATATCAAAAGTTACTCGTACATTAAGTTAAATAAAATTTTACTCCAGTTACTTTTGCATACTTATTCAAAAGCATAATATGATGAGGAAAATATATGTCATTAGCAATACTAAACCTGTTAACATGGTCAATAATAGGAAAAATACGCATCAACAGCACTCCTTTCCTGCTGAAGGGGACAAAACGAATTTATTTTTTGATTAATATAGGGGTTTAACCATATAAATCAGGCACAGATGAATCAGTATTTTGCCTAAAATCAATCATAACTCATCATACGTATAGACTTCAGTATTTGTATTTTTCTTCATGAATCTACTATCCAAAAGCATGACTCGAAACTCAGATTAAAGTCCCAAAACAGTTTTTTTTTTTTTCACACAAGGCATTGTAATCAGTTTTCTAGCTGAACCAAACACAGATGAATCAGATATTTACCTTTGTAACACCGGGATTTTAGGTACCAGCCGCACGTCCGCCTTCTAGCACGTCCGTTGCACGACTGGCTGCCCCCCGCGCGGGGTGCCATACTCCCATTATAATTACTTCACCAAGTACGGTCAAGCGTAGGTCGCGCCACATTAATCAGTACTATACGCCGGACACTTCTTATTTATTTATTTATAAATACGCTAATGTAGTTATAACTAAAACATATTTTTTATAGAAGAGTTCAATTCAATCCCTTTCGTTTAGATTATAATTCATATTGATATGTCAAAGTGAAAATGAAATATCGACCACTTTGTTCCGATAAACGACAAACGGACGCCCTATATTAATCAGGAGAACGAACTTCAAAAAAATATTTCTTGTATCTAGACTGCAATTATTTTAAAAATACTACTTGCACCAGTTAGCGACAACACTAAACTATATATAAAAAAATATAATATGCTGTTTTGTCTATTGGTCTAGGAGATAAACCTTCAGACATCGAAAATTTTGCCTCCGAAGAATCATCCTAAAATAGCTCCCTTTTGCAAGTCAATTTTACTTTTTTTTTAGTTTTTAATTGAAATTTAGCACAGAGATATTGTGACGTGACCATCCGCTATGAAAGGATTTAACAATGCGGGAAAAGCCACAAATCACAAACTAAGGCTATAGTTTCAAATAGTTCGATCTCATCACTACTAAACATATCCATATCTATACCTATAGCGTCCGTCCATCCGTCTCGGTCGCGGCAGACGCCGCCGGCCTCAAACAATGACTTATCTATTTAGCATCGAGCAAAAAGATGCGCTCAAATCATCTGCACTGCCCTAGGGATGCGAGCTAGGGATAGGGATAGTTAACATTTTTATTCGCTATAGATTGATCTTTTTTAAAATATTATTATTTAGCACTGAGCAAAAAGATGAGCTCAAATCATTTGCACTGCCGTAAGGAGGCGAGCTAGGGATAGGGTTGTTTTACATTTTTATTCGCTTATAGATTGGTCTTTTTTAACATTTAACTATTTAGTACTGAGCAAAAAGATGCGCTCAAATCATCTGCACTGCCCTAGGGATGCGAGCTAGGGATAGAGAAATTTTACATCTTTATTCGCTATAGATTGGTCTTTTTTAACATTTAACTATTTAGCACTGAGCAAAAAGATGCGCTCAAATCATCTGCTCTGTCATAGGGATAGTAGCTAGGGATAGAGAAATTTTACATCTTTATTCGCTATAGATTGGTCTTTTTTAACATTTAACTATTTAGCACTGAGCAAAAAGATGCGCTCAAATCATCTGCACTGCCCTAGGGATGCGAGCTAGGGATAGCGTTATTTAACATTTTTGTTCGCTATGGATTGGTCTTTTTTAATATCTGATTATTTAGCATCGAGCAAAATGATGCGCTCAAATCATCTGCACTGCCCTAAGGATGGTAGCTAGGGATAGGGTCATTTTACATTTTTATTCGCTATAGATTGGTCTTTTTTAACATTTGACTATTTAGCATCGAGCAAAAAGATGCGCTCAAATCATCTGCACTGTCATAGGGATAGTAGCTAGGGATAGAGAAATTTTACATCTTTATTCGCTATAGATTGGTCTTTTTTAACATCTGACTATTTAGCATCGAGCAAAATGATGTGCTTAAATCATCTGTTTTGACCTAGGGATGATAGCTATGAATAGAGTAATTTTACATCTTTGTTTGCTATAGATTGGTCTTTTTTAACATTTAACTATTTAGCACTGAGCAAAAAGATGCGCTCAAATCATCATGCACTGCCCTAGAGTAGCTTATAGAGATAGGGTAATAATTATACTTATTTTTATTCGCTATAGTTTGGCTTTTTTAACATCCGACTAAACTGGTGTTTGAACTGTTTTAGAGTTTTTTATTGTATTGTATATTTTTAATGTAAAGTAGACGTATCTTGTTCTGAGGTTTGTCAGATTAAAGCCATTATTAAACTCTCGATGACTCAATAAGTTTATTGACTTATACACGTGAGTTACAAGGAAAATATATATTATATATATATAAATTGTATCTATAATCTATAAGATTGACTGGACAAGCTACTTTTTACACAAATGTTTTTGTTAAGAGAATGATCAATTATAAATGCAGGTGTCTCAAATTAACGCCTAGACTTTGGCCAGTATTAAACTGCATGTAGTCTCTCAGGTGTCACGAACATTTTGCGTAGCTGACACGTGTAATTATAAAATGGTCATGGTTCATGGACATGAAATCTTATTATTTTTCATACGAGACGATCGAAACGTTTGTCTTTCAAATATGTACTATAAAGACAGTGCTCCGCTTCACGTAAATATGTGTGCGAAGTGACATAATTCTAAATAAATCTAAATTGTAATAGAGACTCAAATAAAATTGCAAAAACTTACTTGCAAAAGTGCTGCATTTTTATAGCCAAATTTAACAAGTGCTACTTATTTGATTTTGATTATTTAGGTGATAGTTAACAAAACACATATCTATAATTTCGTATCTGAACATATAAAAGAAAAAGGAAAGCGTGACTAATTGACTTACTGACTGATTGACTGATCTATCAACGCACAGCCCAAACCGCTGAAAGGATTGGGTTGAAATTTGGATTAGTGATAGATTTTATGACTTTGCTAAGAAATGATTTTGCCACGCGGGCTAAGCTTCGAGCATAATATGTTAGTTTATAATATTAGTAATTATTTATAATATTTCGATGACCTCTGTGGCGCGGTGGGCTAATACTCGCCTGCAACGCAGAAGGTTGCGGGTTCGATTCCCGCATGGGGCAAATGTTTGTGTGATCCACAGGTATTTGTTTCTGGTCTGGGTGGTTTTCAATATCTATAATAAGTATGTATTTAATTAATGGAACTAGGCGTTACTTTGCGGAAATCCGTCACAACAATTATTAGTTATTATATAATATTAAGTGTTAATTCCGCTCTAATTCATTCAACAGTGTAAAATTACTGTTAAATTAAATAATAGTAATTTTACACTGTTAATGAACAAATTAATATAAGTAACTCAACATTATTACGTTTTGCGGCGGGTAACACAGGGAGGGGAGCTTAACATAAAAGACGTGGTAGGTGTTGTTTCGGTTCACTCCCTGTCCAGCGGTCGGCGAGTGAACATCTCTCTGAAGATGCCTCGTGTAGAGGCGAAACACGTGTCAGCGTTGTAGTCTATTTTTGCGTAGTGTCCGGCAGCGGTTTGTCATCGTTGTCGTCGGCGTTTCGTATCCTTTGTTCTAGCTAAGTTTCGCGTAACCACATAACTAACACTAACAAATAGTTATAACCCTTAATGCATGCATATGCGGGAGGGCGGGTGGTGCACTCGGTGGTGGAATTAATACTAATTACTATTTTGGTAACGTTTGAATTCCTCGCCGTCTCTTAAAACTCAGTTAGACTCACAAATTTAGAGCGAAATTAACACTAAATATTAAATAATAACTAATAATTGAAGTATGTATTTACAAAAGAAAAGTATATAAGTATTATATCCGTTATCCTAACCACCATAATAACAAGCATTAAGTTGCTTAGTTTGGGGTTAGGTGGCGCTGTGTGAAACGTCCTGAAATATTTATTTATTTATTAGTAGAATTAAGATGGTCGGCACATCCCTAAAATCCCTTGAGACTACAATCGCATTCAGCTTGCGCGATGGAATGTCGCACCGCCAGCGGCTGTGTACGTTAACCTTTAAACATTGTATCGATTTGAGACCTTATCGTTAACAGCGTTTTATACTAGCTTGTACTTGAGCCTGTGCTTGCGTTAAGAAATCTTTTTCAGTCTAGTCTTAGTCAGAAGTCTAGGTCAGAAAATCTATGTGCCAAATATCAACACAATCAAACAAAGACATTTTTTATATAAGTTAATTACAAATGTATAGTTTCAGATTTTTTATGAACCTTAAATATATGCTTAAAATCTGCCAAATCTCATAAACAAGGCAGCGGCAAGTACCCTATAAATTTTGATTTATTCAGAGGGTCGAAATGGTTTTTTGGAGAAAAACGCCTGTATTTTTTTCTACATAAACTTAAAAATATTAATTTATCACGGTTACCAAGCGGCCGTAGACCCATGTATATTGTAAAAATGTCAACTAGATAACTCTACGCGTTCAGGAGTAATAGGACCTTGACAAACAGACAGACGGACAGACGACCGAGTGATCCTATAAGGGTTTCGTTTTTTCAGTGTAAGTACGAAACTCTAAAAAAGCTCGATTGGCGCTAAAATTCACGTAGGTATGTACATATATTGTATCACACAAATATATTATAGATGCGAAAGTTCATGAGTGAGTGTGTATGTTTGTTACTTCTTTACGCCTAAACGGGTGGACCGATTGAGCTGAAATTGCTATAGAGATAGATTAGACCCTCGAATAGCACATAGTCCAGCGGGTAAAACAGCTGGGCGCAGCTAGTTTTTTTTTTTTTTTTTTTTTTATGTGATGAAGTAGAAGACGAGCAAGACGCTCTCCTGATGTTAAGAGATAACGGCTGCCCATAATCAGTGCAGTGTTACCTAGGATTTCACAATTATGTGAAATTCTAGGAGCACTGCACCAACGCTTCTTACTCAAGAGTCATGAGATGTTAAGATTCTTTAGCCCAGTAATTGCACTAGCTACAGTGCCCTCCTACCGGAGCACAGTGATGTTTGCACATCACTGCTCAGGCGGTAGAATAACTGGCACTGTTGGGGTACCCACCTAGACGACCTCCTGCAAAGGAAGTCTACCCCCGGTAAAAGTTTTTTTAATAAGCCACGATTATTACGTCACAACTTATTATATTTGCCAATACATTTTTATTAAAGGCGCACATTTTAAATTACCTACCCCACTATAAAAGCCTCCATTCATGGGCTAAGCCATGCAGATGTGCCTCTCATTAAGGCAGTGTAGATCGTGAGCCAGCTTTCTCTACATTAGCCATTTGTAGTTATAGTGACATAATGGCAAATGGGCCAAAATGTTACGTGGTGTATGACTTTAAAAAGTGAGTTGGGTTTATGGTCGATGGTTATGAAGAGTTGGGTTAAGAAAACAAAGTGAAATAAAAAAAAAACTTTTTAAAAACAGGCTTTTATTAGTCATCTGATTTACACATGCATGCAAAGTTTCAGCTCAATCGGGAACCGGGAAGTGGATCAAATTAAACTTGCAAGATTTTATTACAAACAGACAGACAGACAGACAACAGAAAGTAAATAAAAGCTTGTAAAACAAAATTGGTACTGCAGTGACTGTGGCCCAGTAGCCTTACGTCCGGCTTGTAATCAGGAATCAAATTTCTGAGTGTGACAAAATTTTACCGTGCTTCGGAAGGCTGGTAAAACTGTGGGTTCCGAGTTCCGACTGTTTCCTAAAATATAAATATGTATGTGTAGGAGCCAGTCAAGTCATGTTGCAGGCCCTGTAGTAATCTCGGCGCCCTGAAACTGCAACATATTGGTTGGACACACAGCGTGCGTTTTACGTGCCTTCCGAAACACGGTAGCGCCCAGTCGAAAATCTTTGCCACATTGAGATTTGAAGAAATGACATTTTCTCGCAGTACCTATATATTAAACTAGCTTATGCTCGCGGCTTTGCCCGCGTGGCCAAGTCCTTTCTTAGCGGAGGTCTACGGTATAAAACCTATGTTTATTCCAAATTTCAAGCCAATCCGTTCAGCGGTTTGAGATGTGCGTTGATAGATCAGTCAGTCAGTCACTCTTTCCTTTTATATATTTAGATATCATTACTTGCTCGTTTTTAAGACATAATAATTATTATAACAATAACTAGATTGAATACTCCCTAAAAAGGTTGTATAAGAGAAAAAAAGAAAAAGGTCAGTGGTCATTGTCCACTACACCAACTATGCATAATACCAGTTCTCGCATAAAACAATATAAAAAGATACGGCCACTATTATAGCAATTGCGTATACCCTTCGATGGTAATTATACGTCCACAAGCTGGCATGCTTGTGACATTTTAACATTTATCTCAGAATCATTTTGTGACATACGGTTACGAAAATTGGTATGCTTATTATCTATTTATATTGTCTCCTCTACAAGGAAAGATGATTTAAGATTTGAAATTAAACTGTTAAAGCCGGTCCTGTTTTTTGAACGAATTCAAATTCAAAAAGTGCTTCTAAATTTGTATTTTGACGGCGAACCAATGCGCGAATCAGGGCTGGTATACATATAACAGTCGAATGAACAAAGTACCTACGTTTTATATACTTTCTTCAGAATCAAAACAAATCGTTTAACTTTTCTCTAGAGAGACTAAAGATTTGGACTGGAATACCTACACTTACGAGTAAAGCATCTTAGCAGTCAACAACATAAGCATAAACAAAAGCCTACACTAAACATAGATTAGGAAATTTAGAGTAAGTTTGTCAGTGTAAAATCCGCACGTGTGTCTCAACCTAAGTGAAAAAACTATAAGAACCTTTATAAAATTGTTGAAAATAGTGAAAAAAGCGAAAGCCCCATTATGAGCAAGACCATGGAACATTAAAAATGCATCGGCCACAATTACCCAGTCTATAATAGCGCAATCAGCCCTGTTTAGCGATCTAGACTGGCCTGGGACCTAGGCGGTCTGTTAAACATAATGTTTAAAATAATTCATGCGTCAATTTTAAAATAGACCTCTTGTCAGTTTCTGATCTGCTGGTAATTTTCTAGATAGAAAACTGTATATTGTTATTTTTATTTGGAACTCCTGCCAGTTTCTGATATCCTGGTACCTCTAAGAACAGATAAGTACTATATTATTAGGAGTACAAATAAGTTTCCGCCGTTTTTTCACAAAAATAAATATATATTATAGAAGAACGGTAATATAAATTTATTTCAATTAATAGCAAGTTCTTTTTGTGTTTGTGATGAATCTTCCTCCAATAATTCCTCCAATTCTGCATCCTCGTAAATTTTTGGCCTTCCACTGCGATCTTTGTCTTCTACGTCGAAATCACCGTTTTTAAACTTTTGAAACCACTCTCGACACGTTCTCTCACTCAAAGCACCCTCACCATATGCTTCTACGAGCAATTGATGCGCCTCAGCAGCAGATTTCTTTAAATTAAAAAATTAAACTAATAATTTCCCGCAAATGACGCTTACTTGGCTCAAATTTTGACATTTTCAACTTATAAAAATTATATTTTACCAATATAAAATCAATAATATTAATAGGTTTAATTATGTTGTTTTTGAATGTCCAAACTATTTTTTAAGCCGGTTATCATCTGCGAAAGCTAACCGAAACTCAGTGCCGTGCCATCTACAATAAAACGGCGGAAACTTATTTGTACACCTAATATTATTTTTATTTGGAGCTAGCTGCACTCATTAAGGGTTCTAGGTTCTAGACTTATCCTGGGACCTAGGCGAATATAATAAAATGATAAAAAAATCATGCGTCAATTTTAAAATTTACCCCTTTTTAGTTTATGATCTCTTGGTCAATAAGTCAATACAGAAAAACTATTATAGATAGATAACACCTTAATGAAACACAGTAAAATATATAAAAATAAAATCAATGTTACAATTGGCGGCCTTATTATTTTATTTTGATTTAAGTTGTATAATATTATGTTTATTCAATATTCGATATCCTTTACTGACTAATTATGTGGTAAAAAAATCTTTTATCTCCGCCTGTCTGGAAGAAAAAGCTTGTGTAAGCTGTTCAGCAGGCGTATAGACAAATATTTTATTATTACTATTGTTTGACTGAACCCAGGTTCAATTCCAAACAAGGACAAACTTTTTGTACACATTATGTGTCAGTATTTTCATCACGTGTAACACCAAGTGCTTACACAAGGCTCTTCCGATCCCCACACGTATTAACATACAATTTGAAGTGATATAAAAATAAACACAATCATAAAATGTTAATAAAAAAACCCAGACTGAATGTAAAAAGAATACCAAATTAAGTTATAAAACTGACCCGTTACGTCTGCTTAACGTTACTTATTTAGAGGTGAGCTTGAATTAAATAGCATTTGTAAAAAGCAGGCTTATGTATTTATTGTTACGGAAAAAGTATCCAAAGCATCTTAGAATGGATTGAAAATGTTGAGCAAAGCCGTGCTCAGAGGGGCACGAATTGAATAATTATATCCTGTGTTTCTATTTTCTATTCATGTTTCGTGGTAATTAGTTGAAAATAAGTGAAATTTAAAAAAAAACTTTTTCTTTTTAAAAACAAGCTTTTATTATTATTACTATAAAGTACTCGTCAAGACGAATCAAATGAGCCCAAACTCAATAGGGTTACGTCGTTTAATTACGGAGTTCCTACAGCCACCTTCCCGCTCCATCATCAGATCAGCTCCATGTTGTAATAATATTGCATTGTCATCCGATTTATACATGCATGCAAAATTTTAGCTAAATCAGACACCGGGAAGTGGGTCAAATTTAACTTGCAAGATTTGATTACAGACAGACAGACAACAGACAAGTGAAAGTAAATAAAAGCTTGTAATAAGTAAGTTTTGCTTAGCTCCGCATTAATAGACACGTAGCTAACATGATGAGATCAACGCCTATGATAGACTGACAAATAGCTATTACTGCTAAAAATAATATAAGATCATGATCATCATTAAACATAAAACCTAATATAATATTATGAACTAAATAAGAAAATCGTCGTGTATTAAATTATAAATAATAATAGTAGTTTAGAGAAATTGGAAGTATTAACAGCTATTTAGCAGTTTTGTAAGCAATCTCTATTATAGCGTTAACAGAATATAACAGTTTTGACAACTCTAATAAATATATCTACAACATTGTTGAAGTAGTTTTTATGACTACGTATTTTGTGACTTGTGACCTGAATTTGAGCAGAATTTCTTCAGAAATTGACTTAAACAGCTGTTTTATTACTATCAATTCACTAATATGAATGAAGTGAATCTTATTCATTTTTTTCTTAACGTTGATACTACTGTACTAATCATGATGAAATTTGAAATGCAGATGTTAAATTACATTAAAAAAACATGAATGACTATTTTATAAGTTGTCATTTAAAACGCTAACACCACTGAAATATTTAAATGTAAATTACTGTTTTTAAATTTGTAACAGGAATTTCATTTAAAGATTTTTATGTTAATTAGTATAAAGATCTTTCTTTTCCTCTTTTAAACTGACTATTTTTACTACTTAAAAGTACATTACTGAGTTAAAGAAAGATTAAATTTTAATTACCGTTCTTGCATAAGTAACTAAGTTATCCGTAAGTACTCAAGCGTACAGGTAAGGTCATCGTCCATCGTCCGACCTCACCTAATTCACTGAATTCATAATAAACTTTTTGTATAATTTTTGACAGTCATTTCCTTTGCGATCGTCTGCTGATTACCTTGGTAAGGTTACGAGCGAATGCATTGTTTTTGGCTAATCAAGATGATTTTTTAAAGACCGATAAGATTTTAAATATGTTTTTTAAAACATGTTTATAAAATTTTATGGAATTATAAAAGTTAAACGAGAACGATCAGTAATATGATTCTATTATGTTAGACATAATATTATTAGAACAATGAGAATCGAGGACTATCAGGAGGTGGCACAGAACAGGACCACCTGGAGCTGGTCTGCTGGCTTTTAAGCTGAAGGCACACTGCCGGGGTAAAAGCACTTCTTCACTCCCGCATTTCCATGACATCCCGCCTCTGTTTGTCGTCAACTTTATTGTCGAAGTTTAAACTCACTTCGGATTCTCGCTCTAACTTCGTTTACACATTATGCGGGGGTGTCGTGTTGACAAAGTTTAAAAAAAAAACCCCAAAGCGACTTGGAGATTCAATGTGTTGACGGCGGAATCGGATTGAACTGCCCCCCAGCACACCGTGCTAATCCTGAACTCCCATAGATCACCGAACTACAAAAAAATATCCTTTTCATTCCTACCACGTGCTATTTGCCAAATTCAGCTGCTTTTATGTGTTATTGAACTTTTGACATTACTACAGTAATATTAAGGTTCAAATAATAGATTATGTTTCTGTCAGCTGTGTCTAATGATTTTTTTTAAAATGTTATACCGTAACTACTTAACAAAAGAGGTTATTTTTCATTAATTTTGTAGTAAATTAGATACGATATTGTACGTATTGTTATGAAATAGTTATTGTAGTTTAACATCTGGTTGTACAGCTGTTTTGGAAACATGCGTTTGCGCACGTGGTATTTTTTTGTGATCACCTTTGCAGCCTATGTCATTATTAACCTTTACTAGTGTGTGATTACAATAAGTAGGCATAGAGGTAAGTTGCAAAGTGGTGTTTTGTAAATGTAATAACAAAAAGTCGATTCTCATTTTATTAATTTAATTGGCTTTCTCAACTTTTAGTTTTTAATGTAACAGTAACGGATTTTTGATGAGAGAGGTCAAATTATGTTAAAACTTTTTTTAATTTATTGTTTTTGTTACACGCACACACAGTTCAAACAGCTGGATGGATTATCTTGAAAATAATCTAAAAGTCACAATATAAATAGGCAGTCGTATAGCAAAGAGTAACATCTAACAGACAAGCTAGTGATTTTTATTCTGTAAAAAAAAAACAATATATCCCAGTTTACCAAAACAAATACCGAACTAAAACAAGATGATCGAACCATGTCGTGCAATTGAAATAGATAAACAAAAATAAATTATTGTATTTTTTGTGTCGGGTGTGGTAAACGTGCGTGAGGAATGGTCTCGGTTTTGATGGCTTAATCAATTCGATCGGGCTCCGTGATCCGTGATCTGTGCCGTTTGGTTTTAATCTGACGTCGAATTTTGCTGCCCTTGTATAAACAAGCTCGTATCTCTCTCTGCATCGTAGAGTAAATTCTCAAACAAAACCAAAATGACAAAATAAAATTTTGATTGAGAATATGACACAGAATCAAAAAAATAAATAACATCTAGTTGTCTGTCGGTTTTAGAGATAAGATCATCAATAGTTTATACTAGTATTCTTTTATCTGTGGTTTAGTTAATTAAAAACGGTGTTTTATTTTTAAGTTTTTCTGTACCTATATCTATTGTCGTGTTAAGAGGCTCCTTTTTGGCTAAAGAAAAATCACCCTTGCTAGCATTATTACGAAGTTTAAAATAGTATAAATGCCAGTTGGCTAAATCGATTTCCAAAGACATATTTTCATTTTTTTTGTATGTTGTTTGTATTAAATTCCTCTAAATAAACCCTAACCTCTCAATAAAATCAGTTACAAACTACTGATAGTACCTAGTGGACCATTTTAACTAAATTCAATAACGTGCCAGCAGAGTTCATGCTCCATTAACCGAATCGAAATCGTGTTCTTTGCACACCGACGGTGGCTTAACCTTGTGTTTAGATGCTTTTTTATTAATATTTTTAGCTATTATTAGATTGTCTTCATTCAGTTTTTTATCAATTATTGTAGAGCAAATTCCAACGGCTTAGCCCACAGGTGGATGTTATGTTGTTTAAATTATGAAACTTAAATTTATTTTAAAAAGCTGTAAAGAGTACAATTATCATCAAAATTATTAATTAATCAATCCATAACGTCCCACTGTTGAGCAATGGCCAAAAAGCCAAAAAGCCCGTAAATGACCAAAAGCTCACGGAATCTCGGCTGCAGAGCCTTGAACACCGTAGAATGGTCGCCTCGTTATCGGTCTTCTATAGGATTCATTTTGGAGAGTGTGCGCAGGAATTACACGAACTAATTCCTCCAAGCCCATTCTACCGACGGACGTCGCGGCAGACGGCAAAGCGGCATCCTTACTTAGTGGCGTTACCTACTGCCCGCACCAAGCGTTTTGCTTCGTCGTTCTTAATGAGAACTGGTCGCGTTTGGAACACTTTGCCGTCATCCGTGTTTCCCGAGCGGTACAACTTGGGTATCTTCAAGGCACGAGTGAATAGGTTCCTTTCTAGGCATCTTACGTGATCCATCGTCGACCGCATTTTCACTTTCCATCAGGTGGGATGTGGTCAAACGTAGGCCTATCTCTTATAAAAAAAAAAAATGGCCCCTTCACTTCGTGCTTTGCATCTCTGTACTATTCAGATTGCCTATTTATACCTCCTGCAAATCTAATGTAAAAGAAATTATGTATAAAAGTAATTAGATTACCTATGCCAAAAAAATATTATCCTAATTAATTGGCATAATTTATTTTTTTATCCCCCTAACCACGTAACAAAATTTGTAAAAGTTAGAATAATCGTAAAGTAAAAGAATTCTTAAAATATTAGAGTTGGAACAGTTATTAAAAACTAGTTCATAGTGTATTTCAGTAGCAAATCATTTTCAAAATTACCTCTGCCATCATTACCGAAACACCTGCCTAAAACACTCAAGCGGAAACCTTTTGTAACAAAAACAGTGTCAAAGTCACAAAAACGGTACCAAAATTACACGATTTCAATGGTTCAAGTGTCAAATCAATCGATTTTTTGTCAATGGAATTCAATGGTACCCATTCATCGTATCGTCACGTACGTAAATTTGCTTTAAAAACCAATATTTATTCACCATTACCATACTAACGAGCATTGAATAGTAGTCCCTATGGAAATGATTATAGAAGCTATCTTTTCGTTCACGCATAAATTTAAGCGCTCACAAAACTTGGCTTGCAGTTTATTGAGTTCAGTCTAAAATTATCTTTATTTTAGTGTTAAATAAGGTCGTTTTTTGTTTATAGTAGCGGATTTCACAAGTTCATTGAACTGAGCAACTGCTAAGTAAATAAATAGGTGCCGGTCGTAGATGCAAGTGTGAAAAAATCGGTAGTAGCTTATTATTGCGGTACTTGATACCCCTCGCACCATTTGATGGGTGGGATGAGGAAACAGAGCTTTGAAGGCATTCTGCAACTTTGTTCTGGCGTGTATGAATGTTGATAGTTTTACACTGCATATTTTAGAGTTTAAATTGATATAATGTAAACATTTGACCAAACACTTGAGAAATTATGACAACTTTTCACTATGCTAATATTTAATTGTTGAATTTTTTTATACAAAAATTTTATACAATGTAGCAAACACCCATTTTTTTTCATAGAATAAAATCCCAGTGGCAAGTGACTTATACTTTAGTATATTATGATTACGATACTTAAAATGTAAGCAATTAATTATTAGCTATTATTTAATATTTAGTGTTAATTCCGCTCCGTGAGTCTAACTAAGTTTTAAGAGATGGCGAGGAATTCAAACGACACCAAAATAGTATTTAGTATTATTTCCACCACCGAGTGCACCACCCGCCCTCTCGCATATGCAACATTAAGGGTTATAATTATAATTTTATAAAAAAAAGGTAGGGGGGTAACGTGGTAACGTAGGGTAATTGGTAGTGTTAGTGTGTATTGTGTTGTTAGTGTAAGCAATTAAATAAAAAAAGTATACTTAAAGAGCTTTTGTTTTTAAGTTGACGGTGGAAGGCTTTGGTCGTGGCTAGTGGCTATACCTATATATTACCTACCATTCTACCATCAACTGGATAAACCTTGTTGCCAAAGGTCATTATGGCCGTGTTCTAACTCTAACCTCTGGCACGATGTTCAGAGAAGTCACTACCCTCGTCGGCGGGAACGGGAACGGCCGAGCACTCGGGACCGTTTCCGGGCCCCTCCCTGTTGAGAGAAGCGTGAAGGGCCCGTCTTTGTAAAGGCGGGCGGTCGTAATGGGGGACTGGATGCTAAGGCTCTGCCGATTCCCAGTTCTCCGTCACAAAGACGATGCGGGAGTGCCGCCGGGTAGTTTTAGTGGGTATACCCGTGCAGTCGCTCTGCACGGGGAGTCCCACATAACCCTCCCATACCCCCGTATGGAGGGTATGCGTAATGCATTTTTTCCCGGCGAAAACAAAAAAAAAGTCACAACCCTAGTATAGTACTAATCTAGTTATCTCTATCTTCTTCTTCTCTTCCGTGGTAAAAGGCTAACCTCTATTGAATAACAAGTGAAATTAAAAAAAAACTTTTCAATGACAAGCTTTTATTATTATTACCATCTAGCACCATAAAGTACTCGTCAAGACAAATCAAATGAGCCCAAACTCGATGGGGTCGCGTCGTTTAACAATAACGGAGATCCTATGCCACCTTTCAGCTCCATCATCAGATCAGCTCGATGTCATAAAAATATTGCATTGTCATCCGATTTATACAGGCATGCAATATTTCAGCTTAATCGGACACCGGGAAGTGGGTCATTAAACTTGCAAGATTTGATTACAGACAGACAGACAACAGACAGGTGAAAGTAAATAAAAGCTTGTGTAAAAAATACTGGTGCTTTTCTACTAATTATTATGGACTTAGTTATAACTGGACTACATCTCTCATCTCCAAATAGGTACGTACATTTCGTCGAGTCACGTCGAACCATTACTGTTACAATCTGGTTATCCATAACACATCGACTACCAAGTTTTATTTGAGCGCGAACATTTGGTTCAAGTTTGTGTGGGTTTAACGGGGCTCCCGTTATGAAGCAGTTGCTGATGGAATTTTAGTTATTTAAGTTTATTTTACACTTGTGACCCGGAGTACGTGATCTACCTGACTGGCTTATTGAGGCTTTGCAGGAAGCTATGCAAGTTTGTTTTTTTTTTTAATGACCTACTGTTGGTCTCAAGACCTCTACAGCTTTACCGGACGATATATCGCACCTTCGGCAGAACAAGGGCACAATTGTCCAAATGCATAAACTGCAATTGTGCCCTTGTTCTGCCGAAGGTGCAATATGAACTTTTATGTAAAGGAGTAAGAAGACAAGCAAGTCGCTCTCCAGATGTTAAATGAAATGAAATGAAAAATGAAATGAAATGAGTTTATTGGCATACTTAAGTAACAAAAGTGATAATGTTAAGAGATAACGATGCCCGTAATCAGTACAGTTCCACCCAGGATTTCCTATCCTATGATGCAAAATTCTAGGTGCACTGCACTAACGTTTCTTTGTATGTTAAGCATGAGGTGTTATGTTGCTTTGCTTTTTTATGTGTTTTTGTATTTTATTCTATTTGAGAGTTTTACACTTCGCGCCAACATTTGGGCGAAGTGGAGCTGGCCTTTAACAGATTAATAAGAGAAACCTGTGAAGATGTAGTAAGCCTAATTAGTAAAATTTATTAAAGCAACAAAGTATGTCACAGCCCACATCTTCAAAGAAATTCTTCGATAACGTAAAATACAAGTTGAGGATAAAATCGTAAAAAACCAAGAAAATAAAAAGGTAAAAACCGATTTTTATTCAGATTACAAAATATTACGAGTTGCTCCGGTGGAGGTAATAAACTGAGCAAAATGTAGCCGGTGTAGAATAATAAAAATACTGTTAGTGTTTCAAGTTTTTTAGTCGATTTGTGATGTCGCCATTGCTTCATTGAAACTTGGCTGATTCACTTAAATTAAGAGTACTTAAGCTGATGACACACATACATTAAAACGGTTGCGATTCTGGCCGGAATTAATAAAATACTATTTTTTAAACTATCGCGAGTATTCTCCATAACTAAAACAAGTGAATTAAATTAAAAATTAAAAAAAAACCCCAACGCAATACGTAATTCACCATTTTTTGATGGCGGCCATCTTGGATTTATTATATATATAGCCTTGGATTTATTATATATATAGGATATATTATAGCCTATGTATTATTCCAGGGTCTTAGCTATCTTTATACCAAATTTCAGCTCAATCGATCCACCCGTTTAGGCGTGAAAGATTAACAAACATACATACATCCAGACATCCATACATTCTTACAAACTTTCACGTTTATAATATTAGTAAGTTACGCTGATTCTTTTACCAATTAAATATAGGTTAGTTAGCCTTTAACCAAGATCTCGCGTGATGTAAAGTTACGATGCGGTCGAAGGCATACTAAACTGGAAATAGGACAGGATAAATCCATCCCTATTGTACGCTTTGTCACATATAAAGCGAGCGCGGTCAGGAACAAAATAAAAATCGCGACCGCTATTCCCCACCTTCCAGCTTCTTTTTACACCCTGAAATTTCCTCCATCCTTGTGACGTATTCCTCATCACTGGGGGTTACCCCTCCTGTAGGATGTGATCTCTGATGATGGAGAGCCACCTGGATCGGTTGGACGCGATTTTCATGGCCTCGTGAACGGGAACTTCGGGAGAGTGTGGATCAGCTGAGCTATTCACCTATCCGGAACCGAAGACCGAATCTATTTGATATGTCAAAAATGTATGAAATAAAATATAAAATTTGGTCGGATTCGGTCTTCGGTTCGGTTCCTTATCAGATAAGTGAATAGCCCTGCAGATCTGACCAACGCATCGGACTACGACCTGGGGACCTCTTTCCTTCGATTTTACCGGTGATACCCTAGAATTTAACTTTATATCATAAACAATGTTTAGCTAGTACATAAACAAAAATAACCGTAGTAAAAATCACAAATCAATTGTCACCGCAAAGCAGTTTCGTGTCATTTCGTCCATTGTTGCTTTATCAAAATGCCATTGTTCTCGACAGATTAGTTGCCAGTTAGTGGTGGCGTATTGTTACGCAACGCCGTGGTAACTATGACATCTTGTGTCTCTGTCGCACAGTTTTGTTTTAATGTAGGCCGGAATTTGTCATAATGATTGTTTATGTGTGATGACCTGCTTACGAAAGACCGCTCGTCTTAGATCTTGATTTGGTTTTGCTCTTTTTAGGTTACGATATTTGCGTAGTGCAGTGCCGCGCTCATCGAGGACCCGCGCTGAATTTTATTTTTCATTTTTGAACTTACTAGATGGCACTATTACTTCTTACTAATATTAAACGTGAAAGTTTGTAAGAATGTATGGATGTCTGGATGTTTGTCACTCTTTCACGCCTAAGCGGGTGAGTCGATTGAGCTGAAATTTGGTATAGAGATAGCTTAACCTGGAATGGACCCTGGAATCTGGAATAACACAGTCGCAGGTAGAGTTTTATATGATACGATTTAATATTAAATTCGCTATAATCAATTAAATCAATCGATAAAAATCTTATTTTAGATACAAATTCAAAAACAGAGGACAATCAAAACATTATTTCATAAATACATTACTTTAAAATCGTGTGGGAAGAGCCTTTAAAATAAAACGCAAATAAGTAAACTAAAAGTCTTTAAAATGTCCAAATGTGCGCTTTATTAGACAATCTTATAATCCATTGTTTTTGTGTAATGAAATTACTTTTAGAGATTGTGCTAATGAGACTAAATTTTAGGCTTAGTTTACATGGCAGGCGTCGAGCGCTCTTTTTAGTGAAGCGCAACGAATATTGGTCATTGGTGGAAGGCGTACATGATTCGTAGAGAAACATATTATATTATACGACCACTGCATGTGATTTAATTGTAATTACTGACTTTAAAAGGCGTACAACGATGCGTTCTTTGTTGTTTAGTGAAGCCAGGGAGGGATTTACTTTTTTTTTATAGGTTAGCCTTTGACCACGATATCACGTGTTGTTAAGCGACGATGCGACAGTAGACGTTAATAAACTAAACCTAGTAGGTGGGATAAATCCCTTCACTGAAGATCATGCGTAAGTCTGTATAAAAGAAACATTTTTACACTAAACGATTCGTGAATATTTAGATTCATCTTTGTAAATAAACGTCATAAACTCACTTGTATTTACTTCGGCTTCGTGCCGACGTTTCGATCCTGTACGAGGATCTTCTTCAGGGAGTAGCTGCGGTTACGCGTCGAGTCAGCGCGCGCGCGCCGGGCGGCTGCACGCAGTGCTAAGCGGGGCGCGGACGTCGACGCGTAACCGCAGCTACTCCCTGAAGAAGATCCTCGTACAGGATCGAAACGTCGGCACGAAGCCGAAGTAAATACAAGTGAGTTTATGCCGTTTATTTACAAAGATGAAAAGAAACATTCATTAAAGTCTTGTCTAGTCTAGTCTATTCTTTTTATTCTATTCTAAAGCAAACGAGCGTTATTCGTCTGTCATGTGAACAAATCTTTAAGCATTTAACTTACCACACCTCCATTATTGTCTTCTCGTAATGTTTACTCATTTAGTTATCTACTTACTTATTTGACATAGTTTTTTTTCTCCCACATTTTAAAAATAGTGTTACAAACATACTATGAAATAATTTATGCAATTTTCACATTAATTCACATTAATTTCAAGGTCGTGTGTCTATTTCATGCCTAATTTATTAAGTTTCACTGAATTTTAATAATATTATAATAAGGCATGTCAATGACACTAAATGTATATAGAAATAAAATAGAGTTTTTTTTTAGATTTTTTTTTATTTATTGCAGAAATGTTAGTAATTTTATTAGTATTTGCTTTATTGATGAAAATATGTTTAATACTACACCATTGAATAATAACAAAAAATTACTATTAACTGGTTTCAAAGAAGGGAGTAGGTATTACAATTTGAAATATTTTCTTAAGTTCATAATATAATTCAAAGACGTATGGAACCACTGCTTTTTGACTCAGGAAAATTGAGTAACATATCGTCACCCTGCGCCTGCGGAAGGCGGCATGTGGGACTCCCCCTTTTATTTTTATATTGACCCAGAAAAAATGCGTTACGCATCATCACCCCACGCCGGGGGGCGTGGGGCGGTATGTGGGACTCCCCCGCCGAAGATGGGCGCGGCGGGGATACCTACTAAAAACCTGGGGGTGTTCCTGCGGGACGCCCCGGGGCAACGGGTACGCCGAAGCACTCATCCGCGGCCACGACAGCGTTTGGTCCTCACTGACAGGAGGACCCCTCCGCGGTAATGTGGGACTCCCCCGCCGTAAGGGGCGCGGCGCGGCATTAGGTGTTCCTGCGGGACGCAATAATGACGGGTTAGAGGGTACACCGAAGCACTCGACCGCGGCATTGTATATCATCCCCCTTGTCCTAATATTGCGACAATGTAAAAAAAATTCGAAGAAACGAAATCAACCATGTCGCAACTCGCAACCGCCATAAACCAGCACCATCTAATCAGGAAACAGAATTACAAAACAGCGATGGGCAAACAAAAACCTAATCTACTTTCGTTCTCATCGCAGATACAATACTGATACAAAAACCCTAGAATTAGGTTAGACAATGCTCGTGGGACCGCCGCGGAATATAACTACCATCTTCATCGCGTAACCGTGACGTAATAGTACTTGTACTTAGTCTTAGTATTCTGTGTTCAATTAGTACTGACTTAGTACCAGCCCGGGGCAGACTTCCATTGCAGGACGTCGACTAGGTGGGTACCCCAACAGTGTCAGTTATTTTACCGCCTGAGTGATGTGCAAACATTGCTGTGCTTCGGTAAGGCACTGTAGCTAGTGAAATTACTGGGCTGAAGAGTCTTAATATCTTATTATTCTCTAGTAAGAAGCGTTGGCGCAGTGCACCCAGAATTTTACTTTGCAAAATACTGGGTAGCACTGTACTAATTATAATGGGCAGCGTTATCTCTTACCATCAGGAGAACGTCTTGCTCGTCTTCTTACTTCGTTGTACTAAAAAAAAACCCGAGACAAACTCTGAATACTCGGAAATAGTCCACTTCAGTGATAAGAGGTAGCTTAACCAAACGAAAATCAAACGAACTATTGTGCCAAGTGGGGCATAAGCTTAATACAGCTCTGTGGGCATTAAAGCACATTGAAATTTGGCAATTTAGGTTCAAGGGATTCATAAAAGTTACCGCAATTTGTTACTTCTCTTCGTTTTTTAAATGTGATTATTAAGGTTTATTTTGTTTAATTAAAATAATATTCTGATATTTTGTCTACGTAATGAGATAATCCATATCCATATCCATATCCATATCCATCCATATCCATATCCATATCCATATCCATCCATCCATATCCATACATATAATAAGAATGGAAATTTATCCCCATTCATTGTGATCCTTTACTAAGGTGAACTGTGAAAATACGCATATGAACAAAACGACGCGAAAAAGTCGCTTGCGCGATCTAGATCGTAAAACATTTTGTCAATTTTTCCTAGGGAAACGTAAAATAAAATAATAAAATAAATAATAATCATTTATATCGGACACATCGCCCCTAATTTACATCAAAATTTCGAAGTAAAAGTAATAGAATATAAAGTAAATTCAATTCAAAAAAATCAAAAAGCAAAAAGTGCGACAAACTAAAAATACGCCATCTATCGATGTGGCCATAAACGAAAATTTACCAGAGTAGTTTTATTAGGCTTAATTTGTAAAAAGGTTATTACTTATGTGTGATAAAACGGCACAACCGAATTGTATGCAGTTTTCGCTAAAACGTTGCAAATTTCTCTAATTTGTAAATAGTATTGGTTTTATTTAAATCGGTTTTTAAATAAAAGAGTTATATCTATCTAAAGATTTACTTATCCATACATATAATAAGAATGGAAATTTCTCCCCATTCATTGTGATCCTTTACTAAGGTGAACTGTGAAAATACGCATATGAACAAAACGACGCGAAAAAGTCGCTTGCGCGATCTAGATCGTAAAACATTTTGTCAATTTTTCCTAGGGAAACGTAAAATAAAATAATAAAATAAATAATAATCATTTATATCGGCCACATTGCCCCTAATTTACATCAAAATTTCGAAGTAAAAGTAATAGAATATAAAGTAAATTCAATTCAAAAAAATCAAAAAGCAAAAAGTGCGACAAACTAAAAATACGCCATCTATCGATGTGGCCATAAACGAAAATTTACCAGAGTAGTTTTATTAGGCTTAATTTGTAAAAAGGTTATTACTTATGTGTGATAAAACGGCACAACCGAATTGTATGCAGTTTTCGCTTAAACGTTGCAAATTTCTCTAATTTGTAAATAGTATTGGTTTTATTTAAATCGGTTTTTAAATAAAAGAGTTATATCTATCTAAAGATTTACTTATCTATTATATAAAATCGTTCGTACACTTTTGTTCTATCAACGCACAGCCCAAACGGCTGGACAGATTGAGCTGAAATTTGGACAGCGTATTCGTAAGAAGATTTCATCGTGCAATAAGAAGCGATTTTTTAAAATTCCCTCAGGAACAGGAATTATTCCCGAAAAACGAATGTATGCAAATCCGTAACCGCTGAACCGATTAAGCCGAAATTTTGTAAAACGATAGTTGGGATTGTGATTAGAAACATCAAATAGTTTTTTTGTCAGAAATTTACTTTTAAGGGGGGTAAAGGGGGGTCGAAGTTTGTATGGAAAATTTAGAACCGCTGACCCTATTGAGCTGAAATTTGGTACAGAGATAGATTGAGTCCTAAAAATTGAATGGTATACTTTTTATTCCAAAAATCAACCTCTAAGGCGGAATAAAGGAGGTCAAAGTTAGAATAGGAAATCGGTAACCGCTTCTTTGTTTAAGCTGAAATTTAAACCAGCGTGTTCTTTAGGTAACAAAGGCGACGTATAAAAAGGGATTTTTGCAAAATTCTTCCGGGAACGGGAATTATTCCCGAAAAACGTTTGTATGCAAATCCGTAACCGCTGAACCGATTAAGCTGAAATTTTGTAAAACGATTGTTTAGATTGTGTTTAGGAACATTAATTTTTTTTTTTGACGAAAATTAACATTTAAGGGGGGGTAAAGGGGGGTCGAAATTTGTATGGAAAATTTAAAACCGCTGACCCTATTGAGCTGAAATTTGGTACAGAGGTAGATTGAGTCCTAAAAAATTGTATGGTATACTTTTTATTCCAAAAATCAACCTCTAAGGCGGGATAAAGGAGGTCAAAGTTAGAATAGGAAATCGGTAACCGCTTCTTTGTTTAAGCTGAAATTTAAACCAGCGTGTTCTTTAGGTAACGAAGGCGACCTATAAAAAGGGATTTTTGCAAAATTCCTCCGGGAACGGGAATTATTTCCGAAAAATGTTTGTATGCAAATCCGTAACCGCTGAACCGATTGAGCTGAAATTTTGTAAAACGTTTGTTTAGATCGTGTTTAGGAACATAAATTTTTTTTTGACGAAAATTAACTTTTAAGGGGGGGTCGAAATTTGTATGGAAAATTTAAAACCGCTGACCCCATTGAGCTGAAATTTGGTACAGTGGGAGATTGAGTCCTAAAAAATGATATGGGATACTTTTTATCCCAGAAATCAACCTTGAAGGGGGAAGAGGGGGGGGGGGGGGGTAGAAGTTTGAGTAGAAAATCAGTAACCGGCCATCTTTTAAAGCTCAAATTTGAACAGCGTATTTTTTATGTAACGTAGATGACCGATAAAAAGGGATTTTGCAAAATTTCCACGGGAACGGGAATTAATTCTAAAAAACGTTTGTATCCAAATCTGTAACCGCTGAACTGATTGAGCTGATATTTTGTAAAACGATTGTCTGAAATGTGTTTAGGAACATTGAATAGTTTTTATGTCAGAAATTAACTTTTAAGGGGGGTAAAGGGGGGGTCAAAGTTTGTATGGGAAATTTAGAACCGCTGACCCTATTGAGCTTAAATTTGGTACAGCGGTAGATCTAATCCTAAAAAATGATATGCAATACTTTTTTCCCAGAAATCAACTTTTAAGGGAAAAAAGGGGGGTGCAAGTTTGTGTAAAAAATCGTTAGCCGCTTCTTTGTTTTTGCTGAAATTTGGACAGCGTGTTCTTAGTTACATAAACTAAGACGACCGATAAAAAGGGATTTTGTGAAATTCTTACAGGAACGGGAATTATTCCCAAAAAACTTTTGTGTGCAAATCCGTAACCGCTAAACCAATTAAGCTGAAATTTTGTAAAATGATGGTTTGAGTTTTGTTAAGGAAATTTTTAATAGTTTTTATATCAGAAATTAACTTATAAGGGGGGGTCAAAGTTTGTATGGGAAATTTAGAACCGCTGCGCTGACCCTATTCAGCTTAAATTAATTTAGTGCAGAGGTTGATTGAGTCCTAAAAAATGGGATACTTTTTATCCCAGAAATCTACATTAAAGAGGAGGAAAGGGGGGGGGGGGGGGTGCAAGTTTGCGTAAGAAATCGTTAACCGCTTCTTTATTTGAGCTGAAATTTGGATAGCGTGTTTTTAGGTGGTTTTGGCGACTCACGAGAAGGGCTTTTGCTAAATTCCCACTGGAACGGGATTTATTTACAAAAAACAATTGTATGCAAATCCGTAACAACTAAACCGATTGAATCGAAATTTTGTAAAATCATGGTTTGAGTTGTGTTTAGGAACATTAAATATTTATTTTGACAGAAATTAATGGGAAATTTAGAACCGCTGACCCTATTGCGCTTAAATTTGATACAAAGGTAGATTAAGTCTTAAAAAAAGATATGGGATACTTTTTATCCCAGAAATCAACCTTTGAGGGGAGGAAAGAGGGAACCAGTTTGTGTAGGAAAGGTAACCGCTTCTTCGTTTTAGCTAAAATTTGGACAACGTATTCTTTATGTAACGTAGGCGACCGATAAGAAGGGATTTTGTGAAATTCTCACCAGAACAGGAATTTTTTCACAAAAACGTTTGCATGGAAATTAGTAACCGCTGAACCGAAAATGAGCTGATATTTTGTTAAGTTCTGTTAATGAATAGTTTTTTTATGTCAGAAATTAACTTTAAGGAGACTAAGTATTAAAGGAGGGGGAAGGAGGATCAGAGATTTAATGGGAATTCAGGAACCATGGAATTGATTTGAGTCGTGGGAAGTATGGTGTGAGAAATTAGTAACGAATAATAATTTAGCTGAGGTACATTACAGTAGAGATAAGTTAAAGAGTTACCGGGAAAGGACCACAAATAGTTTTAATTCCTGAAAAGAGGCGTGAAAATTTATGAAGGCGATAAACTACCGCTCAACTGAGATAATTTGACCTCTGGGAAAGGACATAGGATTGGTTTCTACGGTAGCGAACAAAACTGCATAGAAATACCCAACCCGATATTCTTCGCTACCCACAGCGGGAGCAAATAATATATAGCCATGCCTTATTTTACGCTTACAGAGTCACGGGGATGGAAATACTATCATAGTGAACATAGCAGCACCAAATTCGCTTTATTAATTGACTCTCACGCGCAACGAAGTGCGCGCGGGTCAGCTAGTCTATTATATAAAATCGTTCGTACACTTTTGTTCTATCAACGCACAGCCCAAACGGCTGGACGGATTGAGCTGAAATTTGGACAGCGTATTCGTAAGAAGATTTCATCGTGCAATAAGAAGCGATTTTTTAAAATTCCCTCAGGAACAGGAATTATTCCCGAAAAACGAATGTATGCAAATCCGTAACCGCTGAACCAATTAAGCCGAAATTTTGTAAAACGATAGTTGGGATTGTGATTAGAAACATCAAATAGTTTTTTTGTCAGAAATTTACTTTTAAGGGGGGTAAAGGGGGGTCGAAGTTTGTATGGAAAATTTAGAACCGCTGACCCTATTGAGCTGAAATTTGGTACAGAGATAGATTGAGTCCTAAAAAATTGAATGGTATACTTTTTATTCCAAAAATCAACCTCTAAGGCGGGATAAAGGAGGTCAAAGTTAGAATAGGAAATCGGTAACCGCTTCTTTGTTTAAGCTGAAATTTAAACCAGCGTGTTCTTTAGGTAACGAAGGCGACGTATAAAAAGGGATTTTTGCAAAATTCTTCCGGGAACGGGAATTATTCCCGAAAAACGTTTGTATGCAAATCCGTAACCGCTGAACCGATTAAGCTGAAATTTTGTAAAACGATTGTTTAGATTGTGTTTAGGAACATTAATTTTTTTTTTTTGACGAAAATTAACATTTAAGGGGGGTAAAGGGGGGTCGAAATTTGTATGGAAAATTTAAAACCGCTGACCCTATTGAGCTGAAATTTCGTACAGAGGTAGATTGAGTCCTAAAAAATTGTATGGTATACTTTTTATTCCAAAAATCAACCTCTAAGGCGGGATAAAGGAGGTCAAAGTTAGAATAGGAAATCGGTAACCGCTTCTTTGTTTAAGCTGAAATTTAAACCAGCGTGTTCTTTAGGTAACGAAGGCGACCTATAAAAAGGGATTTTTGCAAAATTCCTCCGGGAACGGGAATTATTCCCGAAAAATGTTTGTATGCAAATCCGTAACCGCTGAACCGATTGAGCTGAAATTTTGTAAAACGTTTGTTTAGATCGTGTTTAGGAACATAAATTTTTTTTTGACGAAAATTAACTTTTAAGGGGGGGTCGAAATTTGTATGGAAAATTTAAAACCGCTGACCCCATTGAGCTGAAATTTGGTACAGTGGGAGATTGAGTCCTAAAAAATGATATGGGATACTTTTTATCCCAGAAATCAACCTTGAAGGGGGAAGAGGGGGGGGGGGGGGTAGAAGTTTGAGTAGAAAATCAGTAACCGGCCATCTTTTAAAGCTCAAATTTGAACAGCGTATTTTTTATGTAACGTAGATGACCGATAAAAAGGGATTTTGCAAAATTTCCACGGGAACGGGAATTAATTCTAAAAAACGTTTGTATCCAAATCTGTAACCGCTGAACTGATTGAGCTGATATTTTGTAAAACGATTGTCTGAAGTGTGTTTAGGAACATTGAATAGTTTTTATGTCAGAAATTAACTTTTAAGGGGGGTAAAGGGGGGGTCAAAGTTTGTATGGGAAATTTAGAACCGCTGACCCTATTGAGCTTAAATTTGGTACAGCGGTAGATCTAATCCTAAAAAATGATATGCAATGCTTTTTTCCCAGAAATCAACTTTTAAGGGAAAAAAGGGGGGTGCAAGTTTGTGTAAAAAATCGTTAGCCGCTTCTTTGTTTTTGCTGAAATTTGGACAGCGTGTTCTTAGTTACATAAACTAAGACGACCGATAAAAAGGGATTTTGTGAAATTCTTACAGGAACGGGAATTATTCCCAAAAAACTTTTGTGTGCAAATCCGTAACCGCTAAACCAATTAAGCTGAAATTTTGTAAAATGATGGTTTGAGTTTTGTTAAGGAAATTTTTAATAGTTTTTATATCAGAAATTAACTTATAAGAGGGGGTCAAAGTTTGTATGGGAAATTTAGAACCGCTGCGCTGACCCTATTCAGCTTAAATTAATTTAGTGCAGAGGTTGATTGAGTCCTAAAAAATGGGATACTTTTTATCCCAGAAATCTACATTAAAGAGGAGGAAAGGGGGGGGGGGGGGTGCAAGTTTGCGTAAGAAATCGTTAACCGCTTCTTTATTTGAGCTGAAATTTGGATAGCGTGTTTTTAGGTGGTTTTGGCGACTCACGAGAAGGGCTTTTGCTAAATTCCCACTGGAACGGGATTTATTTACAAAAAACAATTGTATGCAAATCCGTAACAACTAAACCGATTGAATCGAAATTTTGTAAAATCATGGTTTGAGTTGTGTTTAGGAACATTAAATATTTATTTTGACAGAAATTAATGGGAAATTTAGAACCGCTGACCCTATTGCGCTTAAATTTGATACAAAGGTAGATTAAGTCTTAAAAAAAGATATGGGATACTTTTTATCCCAGAAATCAACCTTTGAGGGGAGGAAAGAGGGATCCAGTTTGTGTAGGAAAGGTAACCGCTTCTTCGTTTTAGCTAAAATTTGGACAACGTATTCTTTATGTAACGTAGGCGACCGATAAGAAGGGATTTTGTGAAATTCTCACCAGAACAGGAATTTTTTCACAAAAACGTTTGCATGGAAATTAGTAACCGCTGAACCGAAAATGAGCTGATATTTTGTTAAGTTCTGTTAATGAATAGTTTTTTTATGTCAGAAATTAACTTTAAGGAGACTAAGTATTAAAGGAGGGGGAAGGAGGATCAGAGATTTAATGGGAATTCAGGAACCATGGAATTGATTTGAGTCGCGGGAAGGATGGTGTGAGAAATTAGTAACGAATAATAATTTAGCTGAGGTACATTACAGTAGAGATAAGTTAAAGAGTTACCGGGAAAGGACCACAAATAGTATTAATTCCTGAGGAGAGGCGTGAAAATTTGTGATGGAAATCAATAACCGCTAAACTTAAATAGTGTGATCTCTGAGAAAGGACATAGCATTGGTTCCTACGGTAGCGAACAAAACTGCATAGAAATATCCAGCCCGACATTCTTCGCTATCCACAGCGGGAGCAAATATTATAGCCATGCCTTATTTTACGCTTACAAAGTCGCGGGGATGGAAATACAATCATAGTCAAAATAGCAGCACCGAATTCGCTTTATTAATTGACTCTCACGCGCAACGAAGTGCGCGCGGGTCAGCTAGTAAAAAATATTATTATAAATTTTAATAACTCCAAAACCGTACATTTTCGCGGAACATAATATATTGCGCTCAAAACTTGGCCAATGACCTCCCCAATAAGGCCCTGTACACACCAATGTACTGAAATAACCAAAGACCCTGTATATGAGAGACATCCCAACCCATCCAACTATATGAAAGAGACCCGCGCCTGCTGTTTGTGTGTGTGTGTGTGTGTGTGTGTGTGTGTTGCGCTTTTAACTGTTGCAAATCGTTTTAATTTTATCACATTGAATGATTTATTAGTTTTAGTGTTAGAGGTCATGGAAATTAGGAAATGGTTGTGTGTTAACTAAACGGGAAAAATGGCTAAATAATTTGCTCATTTAAAAACTGAGTTTAATATGTTGAAACCTTTTCGGCTCCATAAAGATGGATACAAGCGTTATAGTGCATTTACCAGTGTCAGAACATATAAATGTTTTTTTTTTATTTACATAATATTATATTCACACAAATTATGCGATTAGACCGCCGATTGTTTGCTTTAGTTTAAAATTTATCTTAAAACTGGAGAATAACTATTTCTTATAATTTGGTGTAGGTACAAGAGTTATCCCATTATATTTTTGAAGATTTATGTTTAACCAAGCGACGTTCTCGTAATAACCTCATTTTCCAACAAGGAAGCAGGTACTACGAGTAGGTACGCGATAGGGCAAAGTGCTAACCATATTTCAGACGGTAGATAGCCTGGGTTCGGCTGTTTTATGGACCAAAGAAGTGTTCTGGCAATCTCGGTTATGTAACGAGCAACGAGATAATGTGTGCATTTTCTTGGTACCTGCTACAGTTTCTGGTATCCTGGTACTACTTGTTTATTGCTCTTGAATTGTTCTTGAATCTGTGAGTGCATTTAAGTACCTACTTATGATTTCTAATCCCCTGGTAGTCACTTAAATATCGATAGTTTTTAAGATAACTTGAATGGGGCTCTTGTTAGGAGAAAAAAATATTATTTGGTGATCTCATCTTTGTAACGAGTTACGAGATAATGTGTGCGTTTTCTTGGTACCTACAACATTTTCTGTTCCCCTGGTACATCTTGTTTGTTGCCTTTGTACTGAATGTCTATTGGCTATCTATTGGCCCAACGACATGTAAAGCATTAGAATCCATAGACAAAATTGCGTAATTAACAAACGCAGCAATGTACATTGAAGTTGTCGTCAATCGTAGTAGGTGTGAATTAGCCAATAGGAAATTCTTTCGGAGGAAATTTTTCATTTTCGACAAGATTTTGGAAGAAACATTAAGAGCGTATATATCGAGTGACGACTCTCTCGCTCGCCTAATTTGACAAATTTTGAAATATAAATTCAAGGAATTAATTTATTGAAAATTCCTCTATACAAGTCCTGCATAATATTATTGCACACATTTTAAAAGTGTTTTCAGTGAGATATATAAAAAAATGGGATGAGGAGCGATGTTGAAAAAGTTTTTTTTTTTTCAAAAAATCTCATTATTCCATTTTTTAATATATCTCACTGAAAACACTTTTAAAATGTGTGCAATAATATTATGCAGGAAATGTATAGAGGAATTTTCAATAAATTAATTCCTTGAATTTATACTTCAAAATTTGTCAAATTGTGCGAGCGAGAGAGTCGTCACTCGATATATACGCTCTTAATAAAAGAGTCGTGACAAGCATAAAAAATAATTCAGGCACCTTTCCTATTTTTTGAGATAAGTCGTTGAGAGTATTAATATTGCAGAATATTGGTGGGACGTTCTGAGTTGGATGAATTTGTGGGCCAATGGGCCTCAAACAAAGAAGTTTGAGAAATCATCACATCGTGCCAAAACCCACAAAAATGGGATTGACAAATAATAGAACAATACATCTACATAACTCCACAATTCTTATACAACCTTTAGATTGGTATCAATAGGTAAGTATAGGCAAAAACCAAGGATTTTCATACAATTATGTTCACTTATAGCATGTGGGAAACTCTATGTAATTGTTTATTGTTGAGCTGTCGCAGATGTGAACTGACTTTGTAGGAGTTACAACATATAGGTACATACTGAAATGATGATTAAAATCAGTTTTTCACCTCTTTAACCCCCGACGCAAAAACGACGGGTTGTTATAAGTTTGACGTGTCTGTCTGTGTGTGTGTGTCTGTCTGTGGCATCTTAGCTCCCGAACGGATGAACGGATTTTGATCTAGTTTTTTTGTTTGAAAGTAGAGTTAGTCGAGAGTGTTCTTAGCCATGTTTGGTGGAAATCAGGGAGTAGAATACAACGCACTATAATAAATTCAAAATCCAAGATGGCCGCCTCCACAAAATGGCGAATAACACATTTTGAATGCGTTGCGTTGGGTTTTTTTTTTAAATTTTTATTTTAGTGTCATGACTCTTGAGTAAGAAGCGTTGGTGCAGTGCTCCTAGAATTTCACATAATTGTGAAATCCTAGGTAACACTGTACTGATTATGGGCAGCCGTTATCTCTTAATATCAGGAGAGCGTCTTGCTCGTCTTCTACTTCTTCACATAAAAAAAAAGTTCACTTGTGATGCATGGCACTAATATCACACTAATATTATAAATGCGAAAGTTTGTGAGTATTACTTCTTCACGCCTAAACGAGTGGACCGATTGAGCTGAAATTGGGTATAGAGATAGCTTTGACTCTTGAATAACATATAGGCTGTACATCGGGTAAAATGTACACAGTTAGTAATCATAAAATTTTTATAATGCCCTTGCGATGATAACAATGCCCTTAAGGTCTCTCAAGCCTGGCGAATTTCATCATTATCATCATCATCTCAGCCGTAAGACGTCCACTGCTGAACATAGGCCTCCCCTTTGGACTTCCATATGTACCGGTTGGAAGCGACCTGCATCCAGCGTCTTCCGGCGACCTTTATAAGGTCGTCTGTCCACCTTGTGGGTGGACGTCCTACACTGCGTTCAGTTTCTGCGTGCTTGCACTGGCAAACTTAAAGGGAATAAATTATATAAAGTAAGAAAATGAACGCCATAAACGCCATTTCCCCAATAACTCATACATTTCACATTAGTGAGGTGCACATTAAAGCTGGTCAAACACTAAACACTAAAATAGCTATTAAAGTAAAGCCTAGGAAGTCTAAAACGGCTAGTGGGCAGATAATCATCTATTCTTTGAAGTAGTACAACAGGTAAAGATTAATTACTATAGTGGGTAGGTAAATGGAGGTTATTTGTTTGTTATAACTATGGGTTTATGTACCGAGGGTTATTGGCTATCGATACTATTGACTATGTGGTTGTGGTTCATGGGCCACAAGTTTTAGCGTAAAATTTACATGTGACTTACTAATACTTAATTTAACTGGTAGGCTTCGGCCGCATCAGAAATGAGGTGATTCGGCAGAGAACCAAAGTTACCGACATAGCCGAAGATTAGCAAGCTGGGTTACATTTGCCGCAGAACCGATAACCGTTGGGGTAGACGTGTTCTAGAGTGGAGACCGCGTCTCGACAAACGTAGTGTAGGGCGTCCTTGGGCGAGATGGGGTGATGATATCCGGAGGGTCGCTGGGAGTGGTTGGAGGAGAAAGACGGAGGACCGAGTTGAGTGGCGTGCCATGGGGGAGGCCTATGTCCATCAGTGGACGAACACAGGCTGATGATGATGATGAGGCTTCGGCCGTGGCTAGTTACCACCCACTGGACAAAACTGTGTCGCCAAGCGGTCATTATGACCGTGTTCCGGCATGATGTTCAGTGAAGCCAGGGAGGGACTTATCCCGCCTTCTAGGTTAAGTCTGCTAATATCTAATATATCGTTATACTATATCGCCGTGGTCAAATGTTAACCTATTAATGAATAAAAAAAAACTGATCTTATATATGCACAAACTACTAATTATACCTTAGTGTACCGTAGTATTTATAAATGCAGTATTTTATTGCCCCTGTCAATCGTCATCCGTCCAAATAGGACTGCATTGTGGAGATCCATCATCGCCGTATATGGAAGAAGGTCACCCAGCTCTTAAGGACGAGGACTAAAGGGACGTGCCTTGAATAACTTAGGACTATACAAGACTTTGGGACCTTAGAGTCGTAGGAAGTTGATTTAATTGTATCTTTTTTTTATACAACGAAGTAAGAAGACGAGCAAGACGCTCTCCCGATGGTAAGAGATAACGCTGCCCATTATTAGTACAGTGCTACTCAGGATTTTACAAAGGTACAATTCAGGGTGCACTGCGCCAACGCTTCTTACTTGAGAGTCATAAGATGTTTATACTCCTCAGCCCAGTAATTTCACTAGCTACAGTGCCCTTCTACCGAAGCACAGTAATGTTTGCACATCACTGCTCAGGCGGTAGAATAACTGGCGCTGTTGGGGTACCCACCTAGTCGACCTCCTGCAAAGGAAGTCTACCCCCGGTGAACGGTATCTGACAGTGGTTTGGAGCACTTGGATTTCCTGTAGATAGGCTTGTGGCCAATCTGTGGTTAATAAAAATGTTCTTTACTGCTGTAATAGCTGTAGTATTGTTAGTTTGTATGAATTAATGCATTTGCCACATCCTTAAAAAAAATTGTATGTACAATGATTTGTTCTTCGCCACAGCATCAACTTACCAATATTATAAACGTGAATGTTTGTAAGAATGGATGTCTGAATGTACGACTATGTTTGTTACTCTTTCACGCCAAAACGGGTGGACCGATTGGAGTGATTATTATAGATTTAGCTTAGACCCTGGAATAACACATAGGCTACAGTACAGCGGGTAATACCGCTGGGCCAAGCTAATGCCTTAAGCCCATTACACACGTCGCTATACTATACCTTGCTATATGACTCCTGGTACCATATAGCATCGCATAGCAAGGCCTTGCTATGCCTCGCTATACCTTGCTATATTATTTTTAGTGATGGCCAGGTTACTGATCGGAACTATATTTTTTAATAGTTCATTCTTTGTGATTGAATCTTGAGTCGATCATTGAAATCAAATCAAGTGACTTTATTAACATTACTTTTTCATATTTACAAACGTACTCAAATATTTGGAATAACTTGTCAACAATTTCTTTGAGATCGTTTAGAATAGGTATATTAATACAAAAATATAAAAAAAATATATTATTTAAAAATAAAAACGGACAAGTGCAATTTGGAGTTGCCATATACTTATGTGGAAAAATGTTATTAACATAATATATTACGAATAAATACGTATTTTAATAGTTTAGGTATCTGTTCTTTTATCCCACACAATAATCTATTGCATCTATGCAGGACTTGTACTGTACATCTTTATATCCGAGAAATTGGACTGTATTGTTTATGCTTGCGCTAGCAAGCAGCATTCGAGAATTCTTAAAAGAAAACGCTTTATATATTTTTCGCTTTATTTCTCTCTTCTCTCTTGATTTTAAGGTGGTTTTGGTCTTCAAAAAGAGTTTTTTTTTTTATAAACAAGCCAATCAAAACTAACCAACCGTCAGGTTTTGGAGATTTTGTTGCTATACAGAAAATCACGACAACGGGGTCTATTTTATTTCTCCTTCCTATGCACTTTCATATATGCACACTCGTTAAAGGTACATACCACTTTTCATCATTTAAAAGCTAGTTCCTTGTTAATATTTTTTAGGAAGTAGGTACCAGGAGTACCAGGAGTAGGAACGGAGATTCAATCACTTTGATTGCATATAGTTCCAATGATTCCCCAACACTAGTTAAACAAATGAATTTGACAATGTATTCTACATAAAGGTTGTTTCTTTTTTTCCTAGATTTTGGTTTCCTTCAAATCTGCTCCTGGTAAACTTAAAAAAAATGACGTTTCAAAATTCGTCAAAAAATTCAGAAAATTTTATTCTAAATTAACATCGTTTACTAAAAGTATGACTTACGTTAATCAAATAAGATCAATTGATGTTGGATTTGACCGACTTTATCAGAGGATTCTCGACTACATCGGCCAAATAGCATAGGTAGAGAAGCTCATTGTCATCCGGAAACTAAAAGGAAAGCGGACTCAGGTCGTAGTCCGATGCGTTGGTCAGATCAGATCCGCACCACCCTTGAAGTTGCTGTTGTCCTGTTGTCTTTTGGCTCCTGGCTATGAAAATCGCATCCAACCAACCCAGATAGCGATCTATCATCAGATATCAAATCCTCCAAAGAAGGGGCCATGACTCCCAGTAATAGGCAATATGACAAGGACAAGAAGAACTCCAAACGTTCAGTTTCCTAGTAAAAATGTCTAGACAAACTATAAAATAATGATTTGTTTTTTTTTCTCTTTAGAGGTACCTACAAAACCCTTGAAACAATGTGTTTCCATTATTACAGATTTAACTGACAATCACTTTTGTAAAAAAAAAACCATGGCAACCTCCTGGTATGTATTTCTTAAAATTAAAAAAAAATCATGAATTTTTTTACACATCCTGTATAAGACTCAAAATTGACAATGTCAACAGACATGTTGCTGTAAAACCATACAATTTGGCAAATCCCATATGAACTAGATTAAAAAAAAATGCGTAGCCATTTTGTAACATGACTTAGCCGGTTAAGCGAAAGTCTACTGCAAGGTATTCAAAGGTCCAAGTTATTCGGACAAATAATCATTATGCATAAAAAGAGCTCCTATTACAAGTAAATAGGAGGTGAAATTTAAAATACAAATTAAATTACTTTGTTTCGTAATGCTAACAAAAAGACCTGCAAACACAAGAAAATATTTAATAAATATAAAAAACATTTTTTTCTAATTTGTTACACAGCGGTTAAACATTTGCTACTATTTAGTTTAATATATCGCGTAGGTAATAGGAGTTTGTTTTTTTTTGTCTCGGTAATACAAATAGGCTTAGTCATTTTATCACCTAGTCAAAATGAAAAATGGCGGATTCTACGCATCAACTGTAAAATATAGCGCGATATAGCGCTATATGTCATTTATAGCTACGTGTGTGACGGATGCCGATTTGTACTGAAGCTATGCCGCGCTATAAGAAGCTATATAGCGCTATATAGCGACGTGTGTAATGGGCTTTAAAGTACCTCTAGCGCCTCAGAATTTTGATTTTCGACTAATCAAAATTGGTCACGCGTTTATCTTGAACTTTTACGTCTTCTCAAATTTTGTCTAACTCATCAGTTTTTGATGACAGTCCTTGAACAGTTACCACATAAAATAAAAGTAGGTATTATGCAAGACTGGAAATACCCAAGGAAGTCGTGTAGTATATTTAGTTTTAGTGCACCTATAAATATTTTCCACGTCGTATAATTTTCCTTATATTTGGCTCCCACGTAGAGCTGAGTTTTTTGACCAGCCGCGGGTCCAAGGTCGCTAGTGGTGGTTTTTATTCAAGTACTGATAGCATAGAAATGCTGCCTAACAAATTCAATGATACAATAGGTAGATAATAATTTATTGATCTGTGAAAAAGGTACATTGATAAAAATCTTTTAAAAGTCCCTCTATTTAATTTGACGGTATATAGATACTTTTAAAATTGTCTAAATAATAAAAACAAAATAGTATCTAGTAGTAGTAGTATTAAATGATTGTTTAATAGTTAGTTTACGCTACCGGGGGTAGACTTCCTTTGCAGGAGGTCGTCTAGGTGGGTACCCCAACAGTGCCAGTTATTCTACCGCCTGAGCAGTAATGTGCAAACATTACTGTGCTTCGGTAGGAGGGCACTGTAGCTAGAGAAATTACTGGGCTAAAGAGTCTTAACATCTTATGACTCTTGAGTAAGAAGCGTTGGTGCAGTGCACCTAAAATTGCACATAATTGTGAAATTCTGGGTAGCACTGTACTGATTATGGGCAGTCGTTATCTCTTAACATCAGGAGAGCGTCTTGCTCGTCTTCTTACTTCTCAACATAAAAAAAGGTGATATAAATACTTTGTCATAATTTTATCAAATACATTTATATTCTCAGCTATAACGAAAAATAAACGTAATATAGTTATATACTATCATGTACCGAGAGACATTTTAACCAAGTTAATTCGAATATTTTAAATTTGTCATATACCTCTAGTCCGAATAAGAGAGTTGCTAAAGAAATGGACCTTGAAAATACAGAAAAATAATTTTCCAAGAAAATGGGACTAAAACGTATAATATCCCTTTGAAAAAAAATTATCTGATTGGTGATAGAGTTTCAAGCTATCATTTATTTTCGTTATTTTTTAATCTGTTATAATGTTTTTTTTTGTAACAAATTCGTAAAATAGGTACCTATAATAGATTCACAAGATGTCCGACTAGCTCCACTTTTTCTTGTCGAGTCGCATGGCTACATTTTATTGTTTTATTTGAATTTAGAGCTATAGTTGCTTTAGCCAGTATTAAGCCAGTTTTTCAGCTTTTTCCTAGGCTTCAAAAAGATCCTTGACCATGCAGCTCCACTTACATACAAAAATTATACCAATCATCATCATCAGCCCACGTTCGTCTACTACTGGACATAGGCCTCTCCCATGGCACGCCACTCAACTCGGTCCTCCGTCTTTTTAAATTATTAACAGTACTATAATTGAAAATATTAACACTAGCAATAATACTACACGAAAAATTATTAAATGTGTGATTAGAAAAATGAGTCCGCTTATTTTGCTATCGCTACACAATATCATTGATCTCAATATATTCTGGTCTGCATTTCCAAGTCATTGTGTCCGTTTGCTCTCCAAATAACTTTAACTTTTATTGGCATCTCTGAATATTTGATAATATTTCGATTTATATATATAAAAAAAAAGTATTTTAGTTTTAACAAAACTTATGATTACTATAATAATTTTAATTTTATAAATCAGGGCTTATCGCGTACCTACATAAGTATATATTTTTATTGTACTTAATTTTTTGTAAACTAGGTTTAACGGGCAAAAAAACTGATTGCAAAATTTACTCGAGAAGATCATTTTGTGATGCGATCGGTAAGAAAACTGCAATATTCTTACTAATAAGTGTGCGAGTCATCATCTCAGCCGTAAGACGTCCACTGCTGAACATAGGCCTCCCCTTTAGACTTCCATATGTACCGGTTGGAAGCGACCTGCATCCAGCGTCTTCCGGCGACCTTTATAAGGTCGTCTGTCCACCTTGTGGGTGGACGTCCTACTCTGCGTTTGCTAGTCCGTGGTCTCCACTCGAGCATTTTTCGAAGTGCGAGGTAGCTTGTTATTTGTAAGAAATCCGCTAGTGCCTATAAACATCTATTAATTATAATTAATACCCCAAAATCTTTTTTATATCAATGATAAAATCTCAAATTAATCTTCATCAAACCAATCACCCATATAAATACATAAGTAGATGGCCTAAGTAACAAAAAATACTTTGCCTTAGATAATATGCAAAAAATTAATAACAATTTCAATGTCAACTAGGTACAATAGGTAAGCTACGGTAAGCATGAGTCATTTTGCTCTAATTTTTTGTTGGATTTAGGAGTAAAATTTATGTACGTATAATGTATGGTTGTATGTAGGTATGTATGTAGGTATGTTCTTCAAAGGACATTTTATGCAAAAGTATGACTTTTGTTTTTTTTATAAAAACGTCCTCTTTGTATGTTATTCTCTTCATCATCATCATCATCTCAGCCGTAGGACGTCCACTGCTGAACATAGGCCTCCCCTTTGGACTTCCATATGTACCGGTTGGAAGTGACCTGCATTCAGCGTCTTCCGGTGACCTTCATAAGTTATTCTCTTACTCGCACTATAATAATATAACGAATTTTGGTAATATAAATTCGACAAAAATATTTAATTTTTATATAATTCTTTTTTTCTTGGTGAAGTTTTAGATAATTTTAAAATAATTCCCTGTTTAGTACTTAACAAAAATGGTACGATACATAGTTTGAAACAAGTGGAGCTGGCCCTTTAAAGCTAAAAGTAGTTACTAATACAATACAAATTTAATTGTAGTCATTATTGAGACCATATTTAGAGATTTTACAGAAACAGTTATCTTTTTAAAAAAATCTTGTACAATAAATAGTAATTTTAAAAACTAAATAATAAACTAAAAAAGTTTTATAAAGTTTAAAGTTTTGCTATGCTTCTACTTCAACTAATTTTTCAAGTGAAGTCAAATACTAAACAATAGTTTACAATATTTAATTATTATTTAAATATATGTATCTTGTTTAAACACGTGTGCTTGTTTTATATCCTTTTTATGGTAATTTCGTTCGAACTATAAATCTTTTACTTTTTAGACACTTCCGCTTACCTACTTAAACAAAGAGAATAACAGTAGATTTTAACATTTTAATAGATCCGCGTTAACTTCGTATCACGTAAAATGCATGTTTTATACATATAAAATTTCCTCTTGATTAACTTTATCTCTTTAAACCGCATAAATTTAAGTTGCGTAGTCGCCTAACTAAGATACATAGGGTCAGACAGGGAAGCGACTTTGTTTCATAGTATGAAGTAATGTACTTAACAAATATAAAATAACTCTATGAATTCTGGAGTTAAAGGGCCTTGACAGATAAGACAGACGGACGCACGAGTGATCCAATACGAAACCATAAACATGAAAAAATATCTTACTTACATTAAAAACGTGAAAGTTTGTAAGAATGAATGTGTATGTATGTTACTCTTTTACGCCGAAACGGGTGGACTGATTGAGCTGAAATTTGCAACACATAGGCGTAAAACCGCTAGGCGCACCTAGTATCTACATAAATGACATAGCTCGCGTTGATGTCTTTTGTACGAAAATTGTTAGGACAATTTCTCGGGACTTTTTAACGTAATGGCAACCCTATCTTCATTGTAAGCCACCCAAGATTCTGAGCAAGGATCCTTTCATTAATTTCCGACATTTTACTAACAAAGACCATTTCTATGAATGGATGATTTATCTACGAGAAGAATGGAAGTTCAGCCATTCAGGGAATATTGAGTTACGTTTTAGGTTCATGACCTTTAAAAACTCTTTTTGTTGGTCTATAATACTGTCAATCAAGGGGTTAAAGGGTTTTTGGTAATTGAATAAATATAGAACAGATATGACGACAAAAAAAACATTTTCAGCCCGGTTTGCATTCTACTTCTGAGTAGCCTCCTTTCCCTCTCTCATTTTCTTATAGTTCAAACGCGCTCAAGTAATGCATAAACAATTTAAATGCTACGGTGGCTAGCTATAGTTATCAATCCTATAAAAAAATAGGGGTTTTACTCAAACAGGACAGGTTACCCTAATTACACTGCTAGAGTCAAAAGTCAAATCACAATTTTATAAGCTGTATCTTAGGAAAATACTCTTATTCAATTCATAAGGGACTAGCTGCGCCCACGCAGCGGTTTTACCCGCAGTGCTTATGTAGCCTATGTTTTATTCCAGGTTCTAAGCTATCTCTATACAAAATTTCAGCTCAATCGGTCCACCCGTTTAGGCGTGAAAGAGTACCAAACATCCTGACACCCATTTTTACAAACTTGCACGTTTATAATATTAGTAAGATTAAAAAATCTAACCGGGCAATATATAAATAGTTTTTTTTAAACTAGAATAGGACTGCGTTTGACCACAGTCTCACCTGTTGGTAAGTGATGACGCGGTCGAGGTTGTAACACACAGGCCTAGCAAATACCTATTGACCCTCGACTTGAAGACACTTAAGTTGTAATTTTCAGGAACGACTCTAGGAGCTTCATCATCTCTGTCGTAAGACGTCCACTGCTGAACATAGGCCTCCCCTTTGGACTTCCATATGTACCGGTTGGAAGCGACCTGCACCCAGCGTCTTCCGGCGACATTTATAAGGTCGTCTGTCCACCTAGGAGCTTATACCCTTTAATAAATAATAACTCTACTTTTCAGCGTGTACAAACTACAAACATGGGAACTCATAGTCATAAAACTTCAATTAACACCTTGATTGAAAATAATGACTTCCATTTTGACTTCAGAATGAATAATAGGACATGATTTCAACAAGTACATACAGTCTAACAATGCCTTAACCAATTTACATACAAGAGCTCTTATGTACGCGAAGACAGCCGCTTAGGTGATGTTCACACACAGATAGATGGGAATCAATTCACACTGGCCATTTTGGTTCCACATGTATTATTGATGAAGGTTTGTTTTGACCATTTTTAACCCCCGACGCAAAAACGACGGCTGTCTGTGGCATCGTAGCTCCCGAACGGATGAACGGATTTTGATTTAGTTTTTTTTTGTTTGAAAGTAGAGTTGAGAGTGTTCTTAGCTATGTTTGGTGGAAATCGGTCCAAGATGGCCGCCGCTACAAAATGGCGAATTACTTTTTTTATCCACGACCCCATCGATATGGGTATCAAATGAAAGGGCTTAACGAGTAGAATACAACGCATTATAATACATTTTAAATCCAAGATGGCCGCCACCATAATAAATGGTTAATTACATATTGCGTTGGGGGTTTTTAATTTTTTAATTTAATTCACTTGTTTTTTATATTTTGGTAACCCAATGGTCATTTCTTTTGTTATACGGCGGCTCTGGGTTCAAATTTTAGAGTTGGGCAAAAATAAAATCGTTTGGATGCTACCGTGTTTCAGAAGGCACGTCAAACTGTGGTTTTTCCGTGTAACAGTCAGTTAGGTCATGTTGCAGGCCCTGTATTCTTGGCGTTTAGTGATTTGTGTCTCAAACGAGCTTCATAAAATTTTAACAATGATAAAAGTACATGTCCAATATTTTTAATAATATACTCGACTAAACATATTTTTTGTATACCTATTACCTATATAGGTATAATATGACCTCTGTAACAGGGGTGGGCTAAGCTTGCCACGAAGACAATTACGAATGGGTACGATTTCCGCTTGGGACAAATTTTATTGTGTATGATTTATTAAATGTACGTAAAAACATTACGTATTTACAAAAGAAATGTATATAGGTTTTATGTCCATCATTTTACCACTATAACACAAGCATTGAGTTGTTTAGCTGAGTGGCTGTAATATTTATTATTATTATTTATTTATCGTAAATAGGCAATAAATCGACGGTAAATCCTCGTCAGCGCCACAAATCTATTTAATTTTACGATCTTTCACTAATTGCCTCCTAACCCGTTAACGTTTACTTAGGTATATGATGGTATTTATTGCTATGTGAGATAAGATTTAAACCTCTTTACCATTACTGGGCGCCTGGTACTTAATGAGTTATTTTAAACTAAAATCTTTGAAACGTTGTTAATATTGTAACTTTATAATTATTACTTACTTGTTAAGTAAAAATAGTGATGAATTTATTTATTTGGTTTAAAGTAGTTTTTAGTGACTGTTATTACTATTATTTGGAGTTTCATCATACATGCGAGAATTTACTTTTTTTAAATTTGTTTTTATTATTTTTAAAAGTTTTTAAAACGCAGTAAATTATACATTTGTATTTTGAATCCTTTGCCATTTTCCAAAGTATGAAACTTTGTCCAATATTTCTGAAAAATAATACTCAATTACTTTGTCACGAATGGTTCTTCTTATATCATATTATGCCCGTATATTAACTTTTTGAAGTTTTATCGTATATGTCAATATAACTGAACATTTGTTTCCAGGCGGCGCTCAAACCATCAATGGCCTGACAGCATGTTCAGAACGGCGTCAGTGGAGGGGTCAGGGCCGAGGACGCCGCCCACTTACGCCCCCCATCCTCCTTACGTCCCCCCTCGATTCTTCCCTCCTCGAATACGTCCACCACCGCCCCAATATTGCTTCGACGCAGCCCGCTTCGCCTGCGACGCTTCCAAACCTAGATACCTAGACGTAGAACGAGAAAGACTTGTAACACGATGGCTAGCCGAAGCCAACGAAGCTTTAGTACGTCGAGATCGACCTCCTCGGTACAAACCTCGAAGCAGCGAGCGAAGACCGGACTACTTGGAAAGGAGGAACGAATGGTCTGACAATTTTCTGCTTGGGCGTCGCAATGGATCCGTGGAGCCGGAGGAGGAATCTAGTGATGTGATGTCGTTGAAAGATTTTGTGGACAAGTTTAGTCTTCCGCGTGTAGTGAAGTTTGATGGGGAGGATAGGCCAGTGTTGTTGTATAGAGTGCTGGAAGCTCACCGGCGGGTGGAGGCGGTCCCTTTGGCGGGGAAGAAGGGCAAGCTGGTTGGCAAGCCGTTGTATATACCGGACTCTTATGATGGTGAGTATTTTTTTAAATATTTTTTTTTTACCAAGAAAATGGGGCACTGCCCGTCTACCCACTGGACTTTCCCACTGGTGGGTGGAGAGGGAATTCGCAATTTCCCCTCCACTCACTACATATGTCATAATAATAATTGTTTTCCGTCCACGTCAAATTAGTAATATTCTGTTGCCTATAAGTGGAAACTTGTAAATGTCCATTAATAAACTATATTGAAGTACCCTAGTTATAGACCTAAACGTAAGTTTTCCTAAAATTGTAAAATAAAAATAAAATAAAATAACTGCATCGATTAACGTTATTTTTTTAATCAGTCAAGTCTATTGTACATAATATAAAAAAGTTGCCCCAATTTCTTGGTGTAAGTAGGTATTTTTGCACAGACGGAAAATATTAAACATGATGGAGAATGAAAAAACCACTCTCCAAAAATGTATTTACTCGTAAATGCTTAACCTGATACAGGCTCCTCTGGTTCCTTATATAAAAATAGATACGTCTTCCATTTTACGATTGATATTAGCTCTATATTATTGACCTGTATAGGCCAATTTGGCACAGGGCAGGTTCGAGTGGCATAACATGAAAGAGGCCTATGTCCAGAAGTGGGATGATGATGATGATTGCTATTAAAGGAAGGATAGGTTTTTCCTCATAAAATGGATATCCTTGATTCTAGAGGTACATTACCATTTGAAAGAAGCTAGTTTTATTTATTTTACATTTGTTTTTCCAAACACAATCACCATTTTCCTAACTACGAGTATAATGGCGTACATCCTTAACTGACCTAATGATGTCTAAACAATAGTTGACAATGGCCCAAAAAGAACCAATAGTCTAATTATGCTACAATGATTGAATCATCGGAAATGGGCAAGCATTGTGTTCCTAATAAGTTCAGGGTCAAAGTAAAGAGTATTTGGGGGTTACTCACTGTTTAGAATTTGGGAAGCTCTTCAATTTTTTTTTATACTAGACTAAACAAGCGTTTGACCGCAATCTCACCTATTGGTAAGTGACGATGCAGTCGAAGTTGTAAGTAGCATGCTTGTTCGGTAAGAACCTATTCACTCTTGATTTGAACAAACCCATGTTATAGCATTCGGCAAACACTGAGAGTGGTAATGAGTTCCATAACTTCGCTGTTCTCATAATGAAAGACGAAGCGAATCGCTTCGTCCGAGCTGTTGGTATACGCTCACCAGATATTGGTGACGCAGTGCAGTTTGCCTAGACGTTCGGTAGTAAAAGGGGTAATTCAATTAAATTTATTTGTTTTTATAATACGTAACTATTATAGGTTTCTGGTGTCCTGGTACATAAATATAATGTAGGTGGAATTTGAATTCATTATCACATTATTTTTTTGGTAACAGAGAGACAACATTAGATAATTTTATATTCATTAGCTTTTAATTGTTTTAAATTTAAGTGAAAGAATAACTAACTAAAATATAATTAAACAAGCTGCGTCTAGTGGTTTTACCAGTTGTACAGTAAGCTATAATATTATGTTGTTCCAGAGTCTGCTTTATTTCAGCTAAACTTACATTCTCACAACTATATTAGTAGGATGGAAAGGCTTTTTTTAGACTTTTTAAATCAATCATTCAATCAAAGCAAGTAGGAAAAAAAAGTCCATAAAATTGTGTACAATTCGATGGAATTTGGATTTTTTAGTTACCATAATATTTTGAAAAGATCTGTACCTAATACCTACTAACTTTATAGTTGCAATTTTGTCAAATATCATGAATTTAATTTTATAACATTCGCTAAAGCATCTTCATTCCGCATAATACTATTATATTCTTACTTGAAACTCGCAAGGCAGAAATATGGTCCATTTACGCGTAGGTAGATGTTTTAAGTACACAATTATTCACTTATCTATGACAATATCAAGTGACCAAGTAAAGTATTCAAGTACTAAACGCATGACATTGCTGCAAGGCTAATCGTGAGAAGATGTAGTTAACAGCCAGATTTTCCTTGTTCTATACAAATGGATGATTTTATTTTGACTGATTGCTCTGAATGTCTTTAAACTGAAGCAACTTGGTCTTCAAACGTTTTACAAAAATATGGTACTAACATATTATATGGAAATAGAATAGAAACCAAACCAAACTCAGAACAAAACCAAAAGAACCAACCAAACAAAGGAAGTAACCAAACTTAGCGACAAATCTCGACAGTACATACAAATTTACCTATTACCTCGATAGAAAAGACCTCGATCAAGTAAATTTTTGCAAAGATAAAAAAAATATTTATTATCAGTTCCAAAAAGTACATACATAAAAAAATATACATAAAATATAGTGACTTGTTAGTATGAGAAGACAAAAAAAAACAAGAATATAAGAAGTCGAGCAAGACATTCTCTCCGTTGCGTTATTCGTGCTCCGAGATGACGCTGCCCATAATCAGGACAGTGATTCTACTGCAGGAACGCTTCTTACTCAAGAGTCTAAAGATGTTAAGACTCTTCAGGCCAGTAATTTCACTAGCTTCAGTGCTCTCCTACCGAAGCACAGTAATGTTTGCATTATTTCCCTAATTCGTTGTGTTTGTACATCGATGCTCAGGCGGTAGAATAATTTGGTACTGTTGGGTTTTACCTCCTATAAAGGACAGGACTATTGCAAATTAATGGAACCTTTTAAAATATTTTATTATTAGTGGGCCCGCGCGCACTTCGTCGTGCTTAATAGTAAATTATATACCAGTGTTCTATGCTACTATATTACGCATGTACACATACATATTATAAACCTTCCTCTTGAATTACTCTATCTATTAATGAAAACCGTATCAAAATCCGTTGCGTACTTTTAAAGTTATACGCATACATAGGTACAGACAGACGAGGGAAGCAACTTTATTTTAACCCCCGACGCAAAACGACGGGGTGTTATAAGTTTGACGTGTCTGTCTGTCTGTATGTCTGTCTGTTTGTCTGTGTCTGTGGCATCGTAGCTCCCGAACGGATGAACGGATTTTGATTTAGTTTTTTTTGTTTGAAAGTAGAGTTAGTCGAGAGTGTTCTTAGCCATGTTTGGTGGAAATCGGTCCAAGATGGCCGCCGCTACAAAATGGCGGATTACTTTTTTCTTTCACGACCCCCTCGATATGGGTATCAAATGAAAGGGCTTAGCTAGTAGAATACAACCCACTATATAATATTTGAAATCCAAGATGGCCGCCACCACAAAATGGTGAATTACGTATTGCGTTGGGGGTTTTTTAACCCCCGACGCAAAAACGACGGGGTGTTATAAGTTTGACGTGTCTGTCTGTCTGTCTGTCTGTCTGTCTCTGTGTGTGTGTGTCTGTCTGTGGCATCGTAGCTCCCGAACGGATGAACGGATTTTGATTTAGTTTTTTTTGTTTGAAAGTAAAGTTAGTCGAGAGTGTTCTTAGCCATGTTTGGTGGAAATCGGTCCAAGATGGCCGCCACTACAAAATGGCGGATTACTTTTTTCTTCCATGACCCCCTCAATATGGGTATCAAATGAAAGGGCTTGACTAGTAGAATACAACCCATTATAGTAAATTAAAAATCCAAGATGGCCGCCGCTACAAAATGGCGGATTACTTTTTTTCTACACGACCCCGCCAATATGGGTATCAAATGAAAGGGCTTGACTAGTAGAATACAACCCACTATAGTAAATTTAAAATCCAAGATGGCCGCCACCACAGAATGGTGAATTACATATTGCGTTGGGGTTTTTTTTAATTTTTAATTTAATTCACTTGTTTACTTGTATACTATGAAGTGAAGTGATGTTTGTAAATTTGCGTCATATAAATATTGCAAATCAATGCTAGGTCTAGACTATCTATTTAGGTTCTACCTTTAGGGTCGTCGGTCGTAAGGTATTTGCGACACCACTATGACAGCATGGGTATGCGGAAACCATAAACGCAGCACGGCGTGCCATTAAATACCATACGTTCATTAATTGTTTTAACAATAATAAGGCTTGTAATGTCGAGGTGTTCTTACGAGCCTAACGGCGATGGCTTTAAGAGTTTAATATTTTATATATAGGATGACAATCCGCTTGCTCGCACAATATGACGATTTTTTAATACAACGAAAGGAGAAGACGAGAAAGATGCTCGTCGCCTGATGATAAGAGATAACGCTGCCCATAATTAGTACAGTGCTACCCAGGATTTTACAAAGTTAAAAAACTGGGGGCACTGCGCTAATTTCTTACTTGAGACTTATAAGATGTTAAGACTCTTCAGCCCAGTAATTTCACTAGCTACAGTGCCCTCCTACCGAAGCACAGTAATGTTTGCACAACATGACCATTAAATTGCTTAGCTTGGGGTTAGGTGGCGCTGTGTGAAATGTCCCGAAATATTTATTAATTAATTTATTTAAATAAACGCTTACACATTCAATTTCATAACTAAAGGTAACGTTTTCAAGGTTTTCATACGAAAGTTGAAATAGCAACATATTATATAGAATAGAATTATCATTAGGATAATCATGAGAAAGAGTTACTATATGGACTATCAACATAAGATTTATGGCGTCCGACACTTTGATATTTCCATGTTAAATTTGACATTTGAAAGATTTAATTAAACTTTTACAGCTGGTTTATCAAAGGAACCACAATGTTAATACGGTAATTAGTGCATTTTTATCGGCAAAGTGACTTTATATGTCCCATTAATGTAGCCATAAATAACACCCGCCTCAGGCGACTGAATGTATTTGATTTGGTATTAAAAGCAACAAAAAAAACGAAAATTTAAAAACTTAAAAAACCCTACTGCGTTTCTGTGTAATACACATACGTAATGGGGTAAATATAGGTTAAAAATACTTACAAAGAAAATTATACTACAGAGTAGGCATCTATTTTAAAAGTAGTAAAAACAATATGGCTATTTGCCTATAATTATTAATGTTAATAAATTTTATGTCTCAATCAATGCATTTAGATATGCGCACCTGTAAACCTGTTAATATTTAATTATAAATTTAATTGGATAATAATTATTTTCATTATAGATTGTAAATATGATACAGCCGATTTATTGTTGGGTTTTAATCATTGTGTGTGTTATTTTTTTACGCCCTAAACGTCTTATTCGATTAGACTTAGAAATAAATATGGATAGAGCCAAATTAAAATAAATAGGCCAAGCGCTATTCGGGCTACGCGCAATATGTTTGTCGACCTCTGTGGCGCGGTGGGCTAATACCCGCCTGTAACGCAGAAGGTTGCGGGTTCGATTCCCGCACGGGACAAATGTTTGTGTGATCCACAGGTATTTGTTTCTGGTCTGGGTGGTTCAATATCTATTATAAGTATGTATTTACAAAAGAAAAGTATATAAGTATTATAACCGTTATCCTAACCACCATATTACAAGCATTAAGTTGCTTAGTTTGGGGTTAGGTGGCGCTGTGTGAAATGTCCTGAAATATTTATTTATTTATTTTATTTAATATGTGCTTCCGTAGTACTTGCAGATCGAATATTACTGCCTTATACACAGGGTTTTTGGTTATTCAGTAGATTGGTGTATATGACCTTATTGGGGAGGTCATTGGCCATGTTTTGAGCGTAATATTTGTTACGCGAAAATTTACGGTTTTCGAGATATATAAATTTAGATTGAGGTAGATATTTAAGTCGAGGTGACAATTTTAAAAATCACAAAAAAATAACCCTGTATAATTAGGTATTTACTTTTTATTATCTCATTAAGTGGAAAAAACATAAGAATTTTATTTTGATTAATCAAATTAAATCTAATTTATCACATTAAAATAATAGAAGAGGACAAGTAACAAATTTTGGCAATTTTTATGCTTACCTTGAACCTAAATTGCAAAATTACTAAAAAAATCATAGAATTAATATATCAGGTAGATTTTTTCAAATCATTTACGTTTCAGTGGCTTTCATCCGAGTTGTTAAAATTAAGAATCGGATAAGAATTCATTCAGCAGACAAAACCTGGATACAAAAAGTTATAAGAATGTTAATATCATTTGTAATTGGACAATAAATAAATTTAATTACAGCTTCATAGTTATGATAAAGCTGATTATTAAAGTTTATTTCAGTTCCTAACTAACGAAAGCCGTTAGAAGGGCCTAGGTTGCGCCCTTAAGGTCATTATTCACTTAATGAGCTTAGATCTAACTTGGGGAGATTAAAGATCTCTTGGGGTTTTGTAAGTATAGATTACACTAGCTGTGACCTGCGACTTTACTCGCTGTAAAATAGCATATGGGTTATACTAGGGTTTAAGCTGCATATGTACCAAATTTCAGTACAATTGGTTCAACAGTTTGGATGTTAAGAGGGGGCACTCATACACAGACCGGCCAACTGATTTTTTGACTAATTTATCAATACAAAGCTTAACTGAACGGATTGGGTTGAAATTTGGCACATAGACAGATAGGATTAATTTTAGAACGGAAGCGAAACCTCAAGCTTATGCACGTAGAGGTCCATCAGTTCTGAGAATCCTACCTGAATAGGAATGGGTAGGTTTTTATAATTAAAAATACGGTTTTTAAAACTATCGCGAGTGTGTGTGAAACCGTTGTTCAGATATTCTCGACAATATTAGACGTGAGTTGTGCCGTTTTGTTGTTTTAGTTACTCTGAAAATAATTACAGTGGGTACCTAAATAAAGCTTATAACGCTGACAATTCTTAATATATTTTTATTATCTATTAGGAAAGAGTGGCTGCATGACTGATATATCAACGCACAGACCAAACGGGGATTTAGCTAATGTTTAGAATATGGATAATCTAATATATAAAATTCTCGTGTCACAGTTTTCGTTGCCATACTCCTCCGAAACGGCTTGACCGATTTTGATGAAATTTTTTGTGCTTATCCGGTATCTATGAGAATCGACCAACATTTATTTTTCATCCCCCTAAATGTTAGGGGTAGTCCACCCCTAATTTTTTTTATTTATTTTTTAGACAAAATTTTTAATTTCTATTTTTTTATGATACAACATACAAAAATACATACAATCCTCAATTTTCACCCTTCTACGATCAACCCTTATTTTTTAATAGCCATTTTAGTAATTTAATCATTTTTCCTCGCCGGTCGAAAACTGATCAATCGTCATTTAATTAGTTATCCCCGCCAGATGTCTACAGGTGTCACTTCTGACCCAGTAAACAGCACGGAGTAGGGATGAGAACGAAGCCGGTCTCCTTTCTTTCTTACTCCCTACACAGTTGTCGGCCATCATTATTGTTTATGCATCAAGTGTAGTAGTAACGTTGACAATTATTATTTGGCTATCTCAGTGTAACTCTCATATTAACTTTTAATCATTCCTATTTTATCAATAATAATTAAATTGGTTATCAATTTTGAGTGTATTTTGAACGATTAGTTAATCAAGTGATTTTATAACCTCAAAAGTACTCAACACGTGACACGAGCTTCCAATAACAATGGAATTTGTGTTGTAAGTATACTTTTTTTTATTTATATCGAAAATGTTATTGATCTTATAAAAATGTAATTTTAATTTAATATTATAAAAAAAAGTAATTGAACAATTAAGATTTTCATGGTTTCCAAAAAATAAATCATTATGAATCTTTATTTTGAAATGTCAATGGAAATATTGGTTGTATGAAAAAATTATAAGAGACAATGTTTTCATAAAATTTAATTTGAAAAAAAATTCCATAAAATAATGCTTATTTTACGCATATACCACATTCTTACATACATACAATATACACATTCTAACATACATACATACTTCCAATAAGTAAGCTATTTTTTGTCTACACTAGAAATTACTAGGAAATTATTTATATGGCAAAACAACGTTTGCCGGGTAAGCTAGTTTTTTTATAAAGACGTAGACCTCTGCTAAGGAAGGATATCATGGACAAAGCCGCGAGCATAATATAGTATGATATAATACAATTAAAAGTTAATTACCTAATTAATGAGTAAGTAGCAAGCTGAGTGGGCACTAACCATTGTGCATAAAGGCACATCTTAAGGCCACAACCTTGTGTACTCGGCCTTATTTGGGTGAAGTTAGTATACTTTGATACAGTTGCTAAACTTACAATGACGACGCAAATTGAACTTAGAAAACTTTGTATGTTGCTTTGTTTGTTACTTTGTATGTTTGTCATCGCATTTCTCTAAAATAAATCTACTGGCACCAATCAAAATGGCGGTGGCAATAATCTTAAAAATAGCTTATTAATATTTCTTCACAACTCTCTTAATGGATATCAATTGAAAGGGCTTGAATAATAAAAAAATATACATTAACACGTGATTAATCGTCGACCGCATCTCCACTTTCCATCAGGTGGGAGTGGTCAAACGTACTATTTCGTATAAAAAAATTAAAAAGTGATATTTTTTAATCCAAGATGGCCGCCACCACAAAATTGCGAATTACATTTTTTGGCGCTAGGGGTTTTTTGTACTTTTAATAAAGTCAACAGCTCGTGTTATTGACTAATTCTAATATTCGATGCCTCTTATAGACCTAACACTAACAAACTAGGTACTACCTCAATACATGTTTTTTATTGGTTGAAAAGGTCACTGACTGTCAACTACATATATTGCAATAGGATTAATAGGCCGGGTCTCCCACGCGTCAGGAAGGTACCTTAAAACCATGCTCGAAGGCTTAGCCTTTGTCTGAGCCATGGGACGTAAGGTGGACCTTGAGGACATTTTGTTTTACCGCATTCATAGGAGGGGAAACGGTTCACAATTCAGCTGAATATTTTTTTATTTTATTATATAAAAAATATTCAGATTATTATATTTTTATGTATTTCCTTTCCCTGCTCGGTTGTCTGGAAGAGATTGCTATTAGCGATAAGACCGCCAATTATAACACTTCTTTCTGTTTAGTTCTGTTTAGTTTTACCGGGGGTAGACTTCCTTTGCAGGAGGTCGTCTAGGTGGGTACCCCAACAGTGCCAGTTATTCTACCACCTGAGCAGTGATGTGCAAACATCACTGTGCTCCGGTAGGAGGGCACTGTAGCTAGTGAAATTACTGGGCTAAAGAGTCTTAACATCTTATGACTCTTGAGTAAGAAGCGTTGGTGCAGTGCTCCTAGAGTTTCACATAATTGTGAAGTCCTAGGTAACACTGTACTGATTATGGGCAGCCGTTATCTCTTAACATCAGGAGAGCGTCTTGCTCGTCTTCTACTTCATAACATAAAAAAAAAAAAGTTTATATTGTTGTATTTTTGTGTGAACAATGAAGAGTTTTATATTCTATTCTATATTTCACTAGGAGACCCGCGCGCACTTCGTTGCGTCTAACAGAAAATTAGCAGTTTTTCTCTTCTATATTATGCATGTATTATACATATAAACCTACCTCTTGAATTACTCTATCTATAAAAGAAAACCGCATCAAAATCCGTTGCGTAGTTTTAAAGATATAAGCATACATAGGAATAGACAGACTTGGAAGCAATTTTATTTATACTGTGTAGTAGTATTCCCTATTTAATTACATGTATTTTGTTTTTACAAGCTTTTATTACTTTCACCTGTCTGTTATCTGTCTGTCTGTCGGTCTGTCTGTCTGTCTGTAATCAAATCTTGCATGATTAATTTGACCCACTTCCCGATATCCGATTGAGCTGAAATTTTTCATGTCTGTATAAATCGGATGACAATGCAATATTTTTATGACTCGAGCTGATCTGATGATAGAGCTGGAAGATGGCCATAGGAACTCCGTTATTAAACGACGTAATCCCATCGAGTTTGGGCTCATTTGATTCGTCTTGACGAGTACTTTATGGTGCTAGATGGTAATCATAATAAAAGCTTGTTTTTAAAACGTTTTTTAAATTTTTCACTTGTTATATAGGTACCTACGTACTTATTACTTACTATAGACTATAGGTATACAATAAACGTACTATTTTAACATAAGTGAGTTTTATAATATAAAACTTTTAAATCCAAGATATTTCTTTTAATGAGAAATTCTTTGTATTTAATGTGAATTCCTCCTTTACTTAGATGTAAAATCCCTATTTCCATAAAGACTTCCTCAATCCCTTTTTAGTCCTATAAGAGACCTTATTTGGCCCTTTATTAGCCATTCGGTGGGTACCCCAATGGGTAATTAAAGTTAACAATTGATAGCTTAGCCTTAATTAAGTTTTATGTGCTTTACTGACTGTACCCAGTAGTTTCAGCTTCTTAAAAGTGACCTCTATTTGTCAGCCTTTTTTTTGACCGAGAAAAAATGCGTTATGCATCATCACCTTACGCCGGGGGGCACGGAGCGTATGTAGGACTCCCCCGCTGAAGATGGGCGTGGCGGGTTTACCCACTAAAAAACCTGGGGGACGCCATAATGCCGGGGCTACGGGTATGCCAAATCACTCATCCGCGACCACCAGCCCACAAAGACACACAGAATACACACCTCCATACTTTCGCAATTATGATAGTATTAAGATTAAATAGTATATTAAGAGCCACGTCTTGAACACGACTCTCGCTCGCATAAAGAATGGATTTTCGGTGATTGCGGAAAACGATACATGGCAAAAACGAAACGTACTTAATACGGTGCAAATTCAATATCAATCATTTATTTATTGAAAGTCAATTAAAAAAGAAATAGAGTTCATTTCACGAAAGAGGTCCGGCGGAAACTAAATTTAATAGACTTCATATCCTAAATGAGAAATTATGAGGAGTTAAAATGTTATAGATATGACTTTTGAAATGTGCGATAGTGGCGTCCCGCAAAAAGGACTCCTTTCGTGAAAAGCACTCTAGTTATAAAATTACCCAAATTACATAAATAAATATTTCAGGACAATTCACACAGCGCCACCTAACCCCATACTAAGCAACATAATGCTTGTGTTATGGTGGTTAGGATAACGGATATAATACTTATAAATACTTTTCTTTTGTAAATATATACTTATAATAGATATACATAACTTTCTTCTGTAATAATAGCCATCAAGTGATCAGTGCCGCGTAGCTAACGGGTAACGGCGTCCAAGGAATTGTTCGGTTCTGGGGTCGCCGGTTCATTTCCCACCGATGATCTATGCTGTTTAGATTGATATCTAAACTGTGGATCTAATGCTTGGGTGTTTTAAGTGGTTATTTTTGGATTTTGAAGAAAAATGTTAAAGCTATGACCAAACTTGGTACCGGACGGAACCTCATGAAATTAAGAATATTATGACGTCCCTACAACGTCCAACTCCTCCTCCAAAAAAACCTTTGCGTGTAATATTACAATAAATATAATAAATACGTCCTTTCATGTTTAAACTCTTTATAATATTAATAAGATAATACAATAATGCAAGCCACGTCCATCTGTTTACGTGGGTGCCAATGCGTTCATATTTTTTTGCAAAATGCGCCGTGCATTTTAATTGTGAGAGCGCCATCTTGGATTATGTTTATTTTTTATTTATGACGCTGAATGAATTAAATTGAATTTCTAAAAAATGTACCTATATAATATAAACCTTGATATAATAATATAATTGTAGTAATAAGTATTTTAAACATATATATCGTAAATTTAAAATTATAAATTGTCAAAAAGACCGCTCCGAGCCATTCCTGATGGAAAGGTGCCCATAAAACTTGCTGCGTTTCCACGTTGTATGGCGATGGACATTCTTTGCACCAGGAACGACCCTAAGCGACTATCTCCACTTTTAATTTGGGTCCTGTGCCCTAGCTCGTCAATAAGTTTTTTGGCCTCTGCGCACCAGCTGCCCATGGTCTCAACGGCAATTGGTACAAAATAATATGGCCCCTCTATAGATGCGTATTTTAAACGTTTTTTGGAAGCCACATCCTCCGCAGCAGACGCTGCCACCAAGACGGATCGACCCAGGTGACTAGGGGCAACGGTGCTAACGCAAGTTGCGTCCCATACAAGCCACAACTAAAAAGTAAACAACCTGTAACCTGGCGCAATCACATTGGTTCCAGCTACAATAATTCCCACCGGGCGCGTGCCAACGATCGTCCTTCGATACCTTGAGAATGCTATTGTTGAATACGAAGGCTACGTTAAACTGCAGGACGTTAACATTGCAAAATAATGAGGGGCAGAGAGACGGTTCCTAATTTGTACTACCGGTTTGATGCTTGCAATTTTCGTTTATTTCCACTAATTACAGGGCGTTTTACCGGTACACCAACAGTGCCAGTTATTCTACTAAGCAGTGATGTGCAAACATTGCTGTGCTTAGGTAGGAGGGCACTGAAGCTAGTGAAATTACTGGGCTGAAGAGTCTTAACATCTTATGACTCGCAAGTAAGAAGCGTTGGCGCAGTGCATCCAGAATTTTACCGTTTGTAAAATCCTAGCAATGGACTAATTATGGTCGGCGTTATCTTTTACCATCAGGAGAGCGTCTTGCTCGTCTTCTTACTTCGTTGTATAAAAAAAAGTTCGACTCAGTCTATTTGGATTTTTTATTGATGAAAATTCCCACTTATATTGATTTTTGTTCTTACTTGTAGTATAAGGAGAAGGAGTGATTTCTTGTTTTTATCATACTAGATCAGAATTATAACGTTTCTATGTACAATACTAACATGGATAAAATGGTTCGATTCGTATGTCTTTAATGCGTAAGGCTAGGTATAGTACCTAGCCTTTATAGTACAAAAGACTTGATTTTGACGGATTCGAATCGGACTCGAATAGGAGTGTGAAAACGCTCTAAAAGTAACATATTCGGTATTTCTCAGTGTCATTCATGTACATACGTTTTGTGTTATAAGTTGTATGACTCATACACAACGTTCGCATTCTGTATTACTTATTTCACGTTAGCACGCTTCCCACGTAATGTGACAATGTAAGGACGACCGACGTCAATATACTTAAAGTAGGAAATGTCGAAATTAGTGGAAATTACTTTGGTGTCGACCGCTATTCTGTGTAGTATTATTTTATGCAATACACGTTTAGCAATTGCTAGACAACTGTCAAATTGTGTTTTTATTCATTATGGCGGCTCCAGATTAGTGCCGTGAAGCCCCGTGAACAGGCGTGAACGTGAATGTGGACGGTTTTCGCGGGGTTCACGCGCATTCACGCCTGTTCCCCGATCAGTGTCGGTATTTTGTCCCGCGACAAAGGGTTCACACCTCCTTCGCGCGGCGTTCACGCGTACACATCCACATTCACGGCCCCGTGCCAGTTTCGTTTTTCAGATTTTTGAAATCGTCACCCTACAGGAGGTTTTTTTATTTTTGTTTTTTTTTAGTTTTCATTGACGTGATGTTGGCATAAATGTTGTATAACAATTTGCCATAAAAAAAAAATACTTCGGACTACAAAGGCGAACGGACGTATGCAGTTTTGCTGCGCAAAATGGAGTGGCGCGCAAACTTTTGGAACTAATCTGGAGCCGCCATTATATATTGCCACAGCAAACAAAGTTATTGCAGCAGCAGCTTCTACGTCCATTTCGCGGCAGGTTTCAGGAACGATTGAGAGCATCCCGTGAATGTGGAGGGCACGACTTGTGCCGTGAATTCACAGCGAGAATTCGCGCGTTTATTCACGGCACTAATCTGGAGCCGCCATTATAGGTAAAGCTTTTGACCAAGATCTCGCGTGATGCTAAGCGACGATGCGGCCGTAGACGGCAGCAGAGTAAACCTAGAAGGCGGGATAAATACTTTCCTGGATTCACTGAAAATCATTCCGGAAAACGGTCATAATGATCGCTTGGCGGACACAGTTTTGTCCAGTAGTTGGTAACTGGTAACTAGCCACGACCCAAGCCTACCGCCAGTATAGCGAGTGGAAAAACCGCACATAACTAATTAAATTATACTGAAGAAGCTAGCAGTAAAATCTTACAAACATACTTATTTCATGAGTTTTATTTCATTGACGACCTTTGTGGCGCAGTGGGCTAGTACCCGACTGAAACGCAGAAGGTTGCGGGTTCGATTCCCGTATGGGACAAATGTTTGTGTGATCCACAGATATTTTTTTCTGGTCTGGATGGCTTTCTGTATCTATTATAAGTATGTATTTACAAAAGAAAAGAATATAAGTATTATTTCCGTTATCCTAACCACCATAACACAAGCAGTTGCTTAGCTTGGGGTTAGGTGGCGCTGTGTGAAATGTCCTAAAATATTTATTTATTTTATGAGTACATAACAAACAATTAAATATTACAGATTATAATTAATTGGCTAATAGAAATTCAGTTCAACTCCTCAAAATTTCTCATATTTAATTTCTTAATAGGTAGATATTTTATAAAACAAATAAAAAATATTTAGGATATGAAGTCCTCTTTCGTGAAAAGGACTCTATTATAATCAATTTGAGATTTACACGTGTGTGTCAAGCGACACGTCTATTTATTATCCTACAAATATCATAAACGCATATATAGGTATATATGGGCAGGCCACATAGCGCGGAGAGCGGATGGCCGATGGGGTCGAAAAGTGCTCGAGTGGAGACCACGGACTAGCAAACGCAGCGTAGGACGTCCACCCACAAGGTGGACAGACAACCTTATAAAGGTCGCCGGAAGACGCTGGATGCAGGTCGCTTCCAACCGGTACATATGGAAGTTCAAAGGGGAGGCCTTTGTTCAGCAGTGGACGTCTTACGGCTGAGATGATGATGATGATGATCATAAACGCGAAAGTTGGTAAGAATGTATGTTTGTTGCTTTTTCACGCGTAAACGGTTGAACCGATTGAGCTGAACTTTGGTATGGAGGCAGCTTAGAGACCCTGGAATAACATTTCATTTCATTTTGCTGGGTGCAGCTGGTTTTATAATTTTATTTCGAGTAGGACGAGAATTTGTAATCCCACTACTAGTTATTAATTATCCTTTGCCAATCATCTTCTTACCAAGATACCAGGCGCTCATAACCACGCAGGAAGTAATCGACAAGGCTTAGTAGATCTAGGCTAAGGCTGCAAACAACCGAGGCTAATCCTTGCTTCCTATGCATACTCGTAATCAGACGTTTAGCTCGTTTAGTTCAACCATTCGATGCCAAGGGCGATTTTATTATTATTATGGAATTGGCAAACACGTAAACCTTAGAAATATATTAGATTTTTTTTATTTGTGAATGTGATGAAAACGTGAGAGATACAAAGCTCTTAAGTCGCGTGGTAGTGGTAATGAAATTTTATATTTTACTCTGTAAAATGATCTTTTGAAAATATTAATAATAATAATAATAATAAATCATTTATTTCAGGCAATAGTACACTGCCACAGACGCAGTGTACCAGAGGCCCATATCATATGTATATACCTTACAGACTAACATACATAAAATTTTTATAAACTTAAAAACTAGGTCACACGTAGCGCCGGCGACGTGTTGCGCGCAGAGTCAGCAGGAAGTCGACCTCGAAATTTCCGAAACACGACTCCCTGCGGCCAGAAGTCCTCCTTCATGAAGGTCGGCAGACGGCTGGTCGGAACCCTCACCACGAAGGAATTAAAATTCGTTTTGTGGCGTTCGTTTTTTGCTTTGTTGTTTTGATAAGAAGCAGCTGAAATATATCAAACTATAGTTCTTTTGTAAACAAAGCTCGAAGGCTATATAATATTATGTATATCAATGATATATATCACAAAAACCTTTATACTCGCCAGATGATACTCGCGACTTTGCCCGCGTGGCTAAACTCTTTCTTAGCGGAGGTCTACGTCATAAAACCTATCTGTGTTTAAAATTTCAACCCAATCCGTCCAGCGGTTTAGGCAATGCGTTGATAGATCAGTCAATCAGTCACTCTAAAAAATAATAAATAATAATCAGTCACTCTTTCTTTTTATATACTATTTAGATATTTATCGAACCCTGCAAAAATATATTTGATTTTGAAACGAATAAAAATAAATAAATAAAATAAATATTTCAGGACGTTTCACACAGCGCCACCTAACCCCAAACTAAGCAACTTAATGCTTGTTATATGGTGGTTAGGGTAACGGATATAATACTTATATACTTTTCTTTTGTAAATACATATACTTATAATAGATATTTAACCACCCATTTTGAAACGAAGTAGGTAATCTGAGGGCAGAGTGATGACGTCTAAGCGTGCAACATTACATATTATGCGCATCTTCACTCTAAAACTTATAAGCTTTATAACTCAGGAATTCTTCATTTTATTAACCCCCGACGCAAAAACGACGGGGTGTTATAAGTTTGACGTGTCTGTCTGTCTGTCTGTCTGTCTGTCTGTCTGTCTGTCTGTCTGTCTGTGTGTGTGTGTGTGTGTGTGTGTGTGTGTGTGTGTGTGTGTGTGTGTGTGTGTGTGTGTGTATGTGTCTGTCTGTGGCATCGTAGCGCCCAAACGGATGAACGGATTTTGATTTAGTTTTTTTTGTTTAAAAGTAGAGTTAGTCGAGAGTGTTCTTAGCCATGTTTGGTGAAAATCGGTCCAAGATGGCCGCCACTACAAAATGGCGGATTACTTTTTTCTTCCACGACCCCCTCAATATGGGTATCAAATGAAAGGGCTTAACGAGTAGATTACAGCCCACTATATAAAATTTAAAATCAAAGATGGCCGCCATCAAAAAATGGTGAATTACGTATTGCGTTGGGGTTTTTTTTTAATTTTTAATTTAATTCACTTGTTCACAAACTAAAAATTACTTACAATGCAAGTAGAATAACCACTACTTCAACAAAGAAAGAAAGATAATAAATTTAATGCCAAACTTTACAACATAATTTACAAAATAAATGAAATTAAAAAAAAAATACATTACTTGGCAATAGGGATAGCCTCAGCGTGTAACTAAGTCAACCCAGAGTTAGCGTAGTTGCTGGTTTTCAGGCTGCCCCCTTGCTCGAACTTAGATGGTTCGTCGAGAGGTATATCATAGCGGGCTTATATTATAAACATACGTTAACTTAGTTTATAGAACAGTTGACTATTTGACTAAAAGACATAATAATATGACCAGTTGAGACACCATCAAAATATGGAATCAACTAAACCAAAAACATTCCTTCTCAAACACAGAACCTTCACCTCAATAGCAGCTTTAATACACAGTTACCCTAATGGTGAACAGTGATGGTACATAATGGGTATAATGCCCCACGCGTTATATTCAATAAATCAAATCAATCATTAATAACCATATTTTAGTCGAGTTTGCTTTTCTTTCCGCGAAATTATTATGGTGTATCAGGTACTAGTTGCTTCGTACCAAATTTCAACATTCTCAACGGGACCCTTTAGATTTTGTTGGCGTGCGAAAGTCGATATTTGCGGTAATTTGCTGTCTAAACGCCTGTATCTTTTGTTTTGTTTGATTTTTACACAGCTCTAGTAGACTTGAGTATTTTTGATAATAAATTTAAGCTTTATACCTCCACACGTGCCTTAGAAAAAGGGTATTGACAGAACCGTCGAGAATAAGGGTTCCAATTTTCCTTTCGAGGTACGGAACCCTAAAAATTGGAAAAGTGTCTCGGCAAACAACAAGCAAGTGACATCAATATAGGATGATGATAAATAATTGTATCTTCTAAATTGCATGTGCCCTTAGAAATACTTATAATGTACAAATTAAACTAAGACTTTATGTATTTAATTCTAAGGAAGCAAATAAAGAATTGAGGATTAGAATAAACCAAATTCATTTCTACTCAATCGCAGAACCTTCACCTCAATAGCAGCTATAAGACACAGTTACCCTAATGGTGGAACAGTGATGGTACATAATGGGTATAATGCCCCACGCGTTGTATTCAATAACCATATTTGAGTCGTGTTTGCTCCTCTCTTCGCGAAACTATTTGCGCTATTACAGCGTATTAGGTGCTGGTGGACTGAGTTAAAAGCTATTAGCTTTGTAAATCTTCATAGAGTTGTAAAAGGGTACCATCTTTTATTTTTCTAGCTAGACGGAAAAAATTCTTACGAAAAGTTGTCACGACACTTTTTGCTATAGTAAGCTATTGTAAGCTGTGCGGCGTGCGCATGTTTCTCTCTCTCTCTCTCTCTCTCTCTCTCTCTCTCTCTCTATCTCTCTCATTAATCGAACTTCGTTCCATCTGGGTGTATATTTTATTAATTAATTATCGGCCACTACCGGATTTACACGTTGAAACGTTTTTCTTTTTATTTTTTAGCGGTTCTGTACTATAAAGTTAGAATAAAATAAAATACACTTTATTGAGACCAATAGAAAAATTACATTAAATTACCAATAAGTTCTAACTAGTGCTATGATACATTTTGGTCCACAATTAGCGGCCTTATCCTTATCGCTGTGAGCGGTCGCTTCCAGGGAACCTATCTTTGTACGGAATTATGTTTGACTAAAAGAGTAGAGTGAGATTTGGTACAGGAACTATTGGATACATATTTATGCTTAACTTAAGTTATAGGTAGGTACATATTATAAACATTAACTTTTGAATCACTCTATCAAAAAGTAAGTAAGGTAGCTCGGTGAAGGGTAACAATGTGCATTTTTTCTGGATTAAAAAAGAGAAGAAAGATGATGGATACCTTTTTTAACATTATAGGTTAGCCTTTGACCACGGTCTTAAGTATTATTAAGTGCCGATGAGACCTTAGATGTTTACAGACTACAGACCTAGGAGGCGGATGCGAATAAATCATTCAGCATCAATCAGAGTCACTGAACATCACGGTTAGGGATGAGCGTTAAATAAACGGACTAGTTAAATCAACCGTCGACGTGCATTCAACGCTTCGACGGTCTACCGTTCTCTGATCTACTAGTTAAATCGTAAACGACTAAACGGGAAATCCCCACGTTCTTATCAACGCGCAATGCAACGTCGACTCTTTAACGTGGCCGTTTCTTACGTTACTACACGTCTAAACGTTGAAACAACCTAAAATAAACTCTAACTCTAATGTAATAGAGGTTACTTTATAATTATCTCAAAACGGGTCGACAGTCGACGCGACGCACCAGTCGAATAGAACAGTTGAAACAATCTAAAGTAAACTCTAAATGTAATGTGATAAGATCTTTATTATTAAAATAAACGCTCTAAGATGATAGGCCTTTTATTCCCGCGTTATACTTAAACTAAAGAGGATGGCAAATATGGTAACGTAGCGGTTGCGAAAGAGAGGGAATGCGTTGGCTCAATGCGTGTGTTGCGTGTTTGGTATGAAGGGAAGATCAATTCCTTTTTACAAGCTTTTATTTACTTTTACTTGTCTATCTGTCTGTCTGTAATCAAATCTTGCCAGTTATATTTGACCCACTTCTCGGTGTCCAATTTAGCTGAAATTTTGCATGCATGCGTAAATCGGATGACAATGCAATATTATTATAACATGGAGCTGATCTGATGATGGAGCGGGAAGGTGGCTATAGGAACTCCGTAATTAAACGACGTAACCCCATCGAGTTTGGGCTCATTTGATTCGTCTTGACGAGTACTTTATGGTAATAATAATAAAAGCTTGTTTTAAAAAGTATTTTTAAAATTTCACTTGTTTAAAATTTACCTACAATTTTACATACATTAATAGGCTAAACACTAAACCAACTGCAACGTGTCATCTAGTCTAAGTTAATCGTCAAGTCTAACGTTTAATACAACGATAATAGTCAACGAGACGACACGTTAACTAGTCGACGAATTTAACTAGTTGATCGACCCGTCCATGAACGAAATTTAACGGTCTAGTTTCGTCGACTGTAAAAACGTCGACGACCCATCGCTAATCACGGTCAAAATTGACCGCTTGGCGACATGGTTTTGTCCAGTGGGTGGTAACTAGCCTCGGCCGAAGCCTACCTACTAGTATAAAGGTAAAACCTGCTGTATCAAGTTAAAAATGCAACATAATACGTATTGCGCGACAAAGCTCCAACGGTAGCGTACAAACTCCGTCTGAGTAAACTAATTTGCCTTCCCGATGTTTGTTTTGTCAGCTCATTAGCGCGTGAACACTTGCGACTTGCGTACGCAATTAACTTTCCATTTCGTGTAAAGCCACCGGAACGTGTCTTTATACTTTTACTAAGTGTTTCTAATGTTAATTCCTGGATGGCGGTTGACCTAAATATTTTGCGACGCCGATGAAACTGGTTGTGCGGTATTATGTCTGATCAAACTTTTATTATTATTACTATCTAGCACCAAAGTACTCGTCAAGACAAATCAAATGAGCCCAAACTCGAAGGGGTCGCGTCGTTTAATTACGGAGTTCCTAGCCACCTTCCAGCTCCATCCAGATCAGCTCCATGTCATAATAATGCATTGCCATCCGATTTATACAGGCATGCAAAATTTCAGCTAAATCGGATACCGGGAAGTGAGTTAAATTAAACTCGCAACTCGCAAGTCAAGACAAAAGACGTAAATAAAAGCTTGTAAAAATAAGCAATTGTGCCGTTACTACTAGATATGAAAAATGAGTAAAATTTTTAGAACATCTTGTGAATTTTGGTGAAATGTCAAATGTGGCCTTTTAAGTTGTCTCTATTAAGACATGAAATTCCAAAGTAAGGTAAAAATAGGTTCAAAAAAAAACTATGTACGTGGCAGGCAAAAGGCACTGTAGGATGGTTGACGGTAGCCCACTTCTGTTATCGCTGGTAGATACCGTTACCAACAATCGAAGTAGGCCAGCGGGAAGTGACGCACTAAACTTGGATGCGGCAAGCTATAAACCTGTAGAAAGTTTCTTACTTAGTTTACTTAGGCTTTTATTGGAGCTCTAATCTGGGAACAATTACCCTTTCTCTTTTTTGTTTGGTTAATGTAATTTTGGACCACACTGGAGAGATTAGGAAATTGTGAGATGTAGAATTTCGTTATTCACAAATTTTATTGCTTTTCTTATCTCTTTCAAAACAAAAAAATAGAATAGAGTACTCTTTATTGCAACCAAAGTAAATTACGAGTACAGTTTTACTTATTATTAGCTGTAAAATACAATTTGGACCACAATGGGCGGCCTTATCGTTGTGAGCGATATCTTCCAGGGACCCATCTTTTGTACAGAAAAGTTGACTAAAAGAGTAGAGTGAGATTTGGTACAAGAACATGCAGTTTAAAAATAATGATTTGATAGACTGAAGTTACGGTTTGTGGTTTGTCTGAAAGCTCTGACTTCAGTAAAATAAAGTTGTTAATTAATCTGTTCCGAGCTAGTCCAACTTCGTATGTGTGTGCGTAAACGGATGACCCGATTGAGATGACATTTGGTACAAAGGTTGCTAAGATTTAAAAAAAAAACAGACTTTTCAGCTGGTAACATGGCACTGCTTCTGCACACTTGCATAGAACTTTTAAACTACTTAACGGATTTTAATACAGTTTTCAGTAATAGATAGAATGATTCAAGAGGAAGCTTAATATATTTAACACGTGCAAAGTTGGAGCCTGTCGCTAGTAAATTTAGCCGCGGATGAATGCCTTGGCGTACCCGCAACCCCGGCATTATGGCGTCCCGCAGGAACACCCCCAGGTTTTTAGTGGGTATCTCCGCTGCGCCCACCTTCGGCGGGGGAGTCCCATATACCGCCCCGCGCCCTCCGGCGTAGGGTGATGATGCGTAACACATTTTTCCTGGGATAAAAAAATAAAGGTCGCTTGTAAATTTACTTTTCTGCAAGTCCTCTTCTCATAGCAGATTAAAATGCCACATCCACATTACAAGTCATGTCATCACAATCGCGCCTTGGATTAAGAACTGGTCGTAGATGGTTCGTTAAGTTACGCCGCTTGCGCAACATTACACACGACTCTAGAGGTTATCTTTATGTAGTACGCACTACATCTAAAAATATAAAAGGAACTAGCTTATGCTCGCGGCTTTGGCCGCATGGCAAAATACTTTCTTAGCGGGAGGTCTTCTACATCATAAAACCTATCTGTAATCCAAATTTGAACCGAATCCGTTCAGTGGTTTGAGCTGTGCGTTGATAGATCAGTCAGTTAGTCAATCAGTCACTCTTTCCTTTTATATATCTAGAAGAGTGACTGACTGATCTATCAACGCACAGCCCAAACCGCTGGACAGATTGAGTTGAAATTTGGCATACAGGTAGGTTTAAGGCGTAGACATCCGCTAAGAAAGGATTTTGCCACGCGGGCAAAGCCGCGAGCATAAGCTAGTAATATATAATAGAGATATCTTACTAATATTAAAACGTGAAAGTTTGTATGAATGGATGTCTGGATGTTTGTTACTCTTTCACGGCTAAACGGGTGGACCGATTGAGCTGAAATTTCGTATAGAGGTAGTTTAGACACTGGAATAATACAAAGGCTACATAAGTACTGCGGGTAAAACCGCTGGGTGCAGCTAGTAGTGATTTAATACACTAGCTTATGCTCGCGGCTTTGCTTGCATGAGAACCTCCTTTCTTAGCCGAGGTCTACGTCATAAAACCTATCTGTGTTCCAAATTTCCACCAAATCCGTCCTATGGCTTAGGCTGTGCGTTGATAGATTAGTCAGTCACTCACTCTTCCCTTTTATTCATTTAGAAGTAATAAAACGAGTAAGGCGCTCTCCTGATGGTACAGTGCTACCCAGGATTTTACAAATATGTAAATTCTAGGTGCTCTGAGCCAACGCTTCTTACTTAAGAGTCATAAGATGTTAAGACTCTTCAGCCCAGTAATTTCACTAGCTACAGTGCCCTCTTACCTGTGCACAGTAATGTTTGCACATCGCTCAGGCGGTAGAATAACTGGCACTGTTGGGGTACCCACCTAGTCGACCTCTTGCAAAGGAAGTTGTTATATTTCTTGATATGAGTAAAGCTTTCGACACGGTGTGTCACGATAGGCTATTAAATAAATTAGAACATTATGGTATCAGAGGTCCAGCATTTACGTGGTTTGAGACATACTTGAAAGGACGAAAGCAATGCACAGAAATAAAAAAAATGTGTCATGAAACCAAAACACAGATGACATATAAGTCAGAATTTAAAGAAAACACATATGGTGTCCCACAAGGGAGTGTTTTGGGCCCAATTTTATTTATTATCTATGTCAATGAACTCCCAACATCTACAGATCAATATACTGTTCTCTTTGCAGATGACACAACCGTTTTGATAAAAGAAAAAACTACTGAATGTGCAACAACAGTAGCTAATAAAGCACTAAGTGACATAATAAATTGGTTAGAATCAAATAATTTAAAAATTAATCCAGGAAAGACAAAATTTATGAAATTTATGACATATAATAATAAGAATAAAAATAGTAAAATTGACATAAAATATAAAAATACTGACATAGAACTTGTAAATGAAATTAAATTTTTAGGAATAACATTAGATACACATTGCAACTGGAAATCACACATTGATACTGTATGTAAAAAAATAAATAAATTCGTTTTTGCACTTAGGAAGATAAAAAAAATTGCAAACGTAGAAACAGCTATAACCGTATATCACAGTCACGTGTGCTCCGTTTTGAGATATGGCGTTATAATGTGGTGAAATTCGACGGACCTACAAAGAGCTTTCGTAGCACAAAAAAAGTGCATTAGATCTATATTTAGCCTTAAATGGACTGACTCATGCAGACCAATTTTCAAAAAACATGCTCTACTCCCTTTACCATGTCTCTATATTTTTGAAATGTTAAAATTCGTGCGAAACAATCCAAACTTATTTATAAAAGACCACTTAGCAAGTACCAAAAGAAAAGTAGTTCAGAAAACGTTGATAGAGCCTAGGTACAGGTTAGAAATGTGCAAAAGAAATTGTTACAAAATGGCGACAAAAATTTATAATAAACTTCCTATGGAATATAATCAATTAAACAAAAATGAATTTTATAATAAAATATATCAATGGCTATGTGACAGATGTTTTTACTCATTAGATGAATATTTTAAATGTAAATTTGAATAGACTTTGTTTTAATTATTTATGAATTTTAATGTAATGGAAAATTATTCAAAATCATGCCAAGAACAATGTTATTATTAAATATTTGCACGACATTACATCATGTCAAATACGGAATGAACTATGTTATACTATATTTTTAAGACCTTATTAATACCTGTATTTATACAAATAAACGATTCATCAAGTCTACCCCCGGTAAAACTGTGGTAACCGCCTGCTGGCTATTTGATTCTATACGAAACCCAACAATCTTACAAATATTATATTTATATATAAATTAATTTAATATCTCAACTGCTATAATGCGCAATAGGCCGTAAAACTATGTGCAAAATCAATATCTAATTTAGAGCTGTCATAAATTTAAATTATATTGCGATACTAAAATTCCAACAAGCTGATTTTCTTATTATTCTAAGTATAAGTACTGAAATGTCTTGTCTCCTTAAAATTACTTAATCCAAGCTGTGCCAAACGGTGGAACAGTGAAAAGTAGGTGCCCTATAATAATATAGTCTTGCGTAGATCCGCCCGCACTTCGTTGCGCAGCAAAAAAAAAAATCATATTATGCATGTAATATAGATATAAACCTTCCTCTTGAATTACTCCTATCTATTTAATTAAACTAAATCAAAATCCGTTGCGTAGTTTCAAAGATCTAAGCATAATATAGGGACAGACAGACGCGCGGTGCGACTTTGTTTTTAGTGCATTAATATTATTGAAATATTTGACATGTTTTCGGAACCCATTCAGGTTCCGAAAAAAATACATGTCCATTTTCGACCCCTATAACTTCGTTGTGGATGCATTTTTTATAATTATTTAAATTATGTAAAAACTCATTATTATACATAATCTTTTTATCTTGTTTTTTATCCCTATTATAGCATGTAAAATGAACATGACAGAGTATTTCAACCAAATAATTAAATTTCATAACTGTAGAAAGCCAGGCATTCAATGCTAATTAGTAATAGTCTTGTTAGTCGCACTAATACGCTAAATTAGTATAGCCGCCTCATTTAGTTGTGTTAGCGTTATCACGATGCCTAGTTATTTATTGCTTCCTTGTGCCATACGGGTGTGAATTTAGGCCTACAACGCTTGGAATAGAGACGTGAAACTTCTTTGGATTTATGATACCCTGGTACCTAGGTGATGCGAATTAGTTAGTATTTTAATGCAGTATTTTAAATAAAATATTATGTTACCTATGTACATAATATATAATTAAAAGTTATTAAAATATTCCTTCTTTGTGCCATAATGCAGGTGTAAAATTAGGCCTTTACAACGCTTGGGATAGAGACCTGATATTTCTTTGGATTTATGATGAACTGGTACCTAGGTGGTGCGAATTAGTTAGTGGTGAAATATTGTAGATTTTTAGAGACCTCTGATACTTCTGTGGAGTGCCTAGGTGAAATTTTTTAGATTTAATTTTAATGCAAATAATATAATATAATAAATAGGTGGTTAAGGTTCTAATAATTATTATGGCACATATATGTAATTAAAATGTATAAATTCAAACCCGTATGGCAATCCTTTGCCATACGGGTTTGAATTTAGGCCTACAAAGCTTGGAATAGAGACGTGATACTTCTTTGGATTTATGACTCCCTGGTACCTAGTACCTAGGTGGTGCGAATAGTTTAATTACGGAGTTCCTATGGCCACCTTCGAGCTCCAATCAGATCAGCTCGATGTCATAGTAATATTGCATAGTAACCATACCTTATTATTAAAATAAATAAAACTAATTAAACATTGTCTTTAATTACGGAGTTCGTATGGCCACCTTCGAGCTCAAATCAGATCAGCTCGATGTCATAGTAATGTTGCATAGTAACCATACCTTATTATTAAAATAAATAAAACTAATTAAACATTGTCTTATTTGTTTCAGGTAAATAGTTTCTCTACCTCCAGATGTAAGGCGTGAAGTCCTTCCTTCGTAATGATTATCGTATGTATATTTTAACCTCAATAACCATAAAGCAGATCGCCTCTCCATCTATGCGTAGTTCCATGATAACACACCGAATTATTTAACTCGAATACACTTGAGGGTTCCGTGAGATTTTCATTATATAGGTTTTATTAATTTTATGAAGACGCTCGAAATTTTCACGATTATGTACTAAATTGGTAAGGTGTACACCTTTAACTTTTAATATGGTTGTAAACTTTACTATTCTATGTAATGAATAAAGAGTTATTCATCTTATCTTATTTTTGCTATTGTTTTCGCGGTAAAATCAGCGATTTTTTTTCCGTTCTCAATGTGTGAGGCAAATAATTAAGTAGGTACAAACTGTTGGTAGATTCAGAGACTATTTCTGCAACCAGTTTGCAATTCTTTTAGGCGTAACTTATTATAAAAATTATTTTACTTGTGAAAAAAACTTAAATATCACACATCTATTTATTTTCTAAATATTCTAATCCTTGTCTTTGGCAGAACAAGTGATCGTTTTCATACAAATCTCAAGGATCCCCAAAACGATTTCCACGATTGAGAAATCAGGAAACTGACGTTTCGTTTGTAATTGCGTGTATTATCTACTTCCACTCGTTCTTTAATACCTTGAAAATTTTGCGTTTAATAATATAGGTGCCTATTTATTAACAAAAATACGTTACCATGTTATTACAAAATGCGGACTTACGACCAGGACTAAACTATGTCCTAAGCGAACAATTGACTTGAGTTAAACCCAGTACTATCGTAAGTCCACGGTTAAGGTTTCTAATGAATCAAAATGCTTATTTTATTTCTTTTCGATGATTATTAAAAATATCGAAATATACCTTCCTTGTGCTACAAGGGTGCGAATTTAGATCTCTACACTGGAATAGGCATGCATACTTCTGTGCATTTATGTCACCCTGGTACCTGAGTCACAGAATTACGAATTAGTAAGGTTTGAAAATATATGATTTTAATTAACCCTTAAACTCCGGAGCGGCTCGATCGGGCCGCAACCACCCCATTTAAATTAGGCTTTAATTTAAGAATGCTAGAAACAAATTCAATCCACCCCGCTAGAAACAATAATTGATGCGCTAGTAGCTAAGGAATTAATTAATCTTAATATATAAGTAGGGTTACTAATTAAAACCATTTTGGTTGGTTGTAAACCTATGTTAACACAAAAAAATTATATAGGCGAAGCGCTAGTCGGGCTTACGAAATAAGGTAGAGTCGCACGTAAAGACCAGACTCTTCAATAACTTAGTTTATCCAAAGATAATCAGATAACAAGTTATCACAGATTCAATAACTAAATATCAGCGTTCTTCGTGACCGCGTGAAGAGTAACTCAGTCCAAACGTCTAGATCAACTCAATATATTTCACTTATCGAGTTAGTATCGATAAAAACGATTTATTTATCGTATATATCGATAAATTTATCGATTGCTTATCTATCGTGTTTGTAAATAAGAGGTATCTTGGGGACCGGAGAATGGTTTTTTTAAAATATCATGTGTCATCTATGAAAATATCTAAACGTAAGCTTATTTTTCACTTTTTGATTTTGGGTTTCGTGCCCAAATTCTGCCAGATGAAGTACTACATCTGTACTAGTATCTTTAGTCTTTAGTAGTAATTGCAGCCAACTATAACACTTAGATTATACTTTAAGATAGATATTTGTGCAAAGCGGGGCGCGGACGTCCCGACCGTAGCTACTCCCTGAAGAAGATGTACAGGATCGAAACGGTCGGCACGAAGCTGAAGTAAATACTAGTGAGTTTATGCCGTTTATATTTACAAAGATGAACTTAGATAATTGTGTTTCTTATTAACCCTAATATTTAAAAAAAATAGGGTAGTGCCCTTGCGTCGTGTCTTCGCGGAGGCACGGTAGTACAAAGCGATTTGAGCAGAGCTATTGGCAAATTCACACCCACTTTAATGTACATTACTTGCTTAGACCTCCTCATTAATATAAGTAAAATAACAAATGCAGTAATGTAGGGGAGGTCTGAATTAGCCAATAGCTCTGCAGATGTTTTTCTATATCTCTACACCTTTTCGAAACCACCTCCAATACGCTAGCTCCCTCACATAAATTTGTGAAGTAAACGGCTATAAACGGCAATTATTACATAATTAATAGTTTCACATCTAATCAAGCCTTACCCTAATTACAGCTAATTAACTGCATTTAGTAGCATGCAGCTACAGGAAAAATCTATTTAGCGGTACCATATATGGAACTGGCATTAGTAAACTAGTCTCATGTTCCTTGAGAATTTGATTTAGTAAATTTCTGGTTAGGATGATATATGGTAGATAGATAGATAGATAATCCTTTATTGAAACACAAAAAAGTACAATAACAACTTAAAAATATTATATGAAACTGAGTGTTACAATTGGTGGTCTTATCGCTAATAGCGATCTCTTCCAGACAACCGTGCAAGGAGAGGAGAGCCGCTGAGCACAGCTAGTGGTTAATAAATTTCATTAATGTATGCTTATCAGTAAGTTAAAAGTTAATTAAAAAAATAATAATTTTGCCTCGCGTATTTAAACGTTGTGAATTGGTAACTTGAAAATCGCTCCACTGATATTGATAAAATTTAAATACCTCTAGAACAATAATAATCGTAGTAAAGCGAACGAATACACACGAAATGGAGCGACGTCTTTAAAAGATAAGCTCGTTGTGACGTCCTGAATTACCAGTACCTAAATATTGCCCTGAATTTACACTAGGGGCATTCGGGGTGAGAGCCCAGGACGGCAAATTTTCAGGGGGCGGCAAAATTCGAAACGAGAAAAAAGATCAATCCATTAAATAGATAATAGTGATCTTTTTTCTCGCATATATTAAATGAAGTCCATTTAAACCCGATTAATTGAAAATTTTAATATTTCGTGCCCCTCAGTAGGTTGAATTTTACAATTTTCCCGGCGTTCGCTGCAATGCTCTCGCGACATATTTTTAAGAGGAAGCGAGCTGTACGCATTTTTCGTTGTCAAAAATATTAAATCTTCACGCCCCATTATTATCTGACACACAAAAGTAGGATGTAAAATTTCGGTGGAGGGGCGACATTTTCTTCGGTACCCAGGACTAAATCCGGCCCTGAGTACATATAAATAGACTAGCTTATGCTCGCGGCTTTGCCCGCGTGGCCAAATCCTTTCTTAGCGGAGGTCTACGCCATGAAAACTATGTGTATTCCAAATTTTAACCCAATCTGTTCAGCGGTTTGGGCTGTGCGTTGATAGATCAGTCAGTCACTCTCTCCTTGTATTTATTTAGATACAGCATCAACGTCCGTGTTTTCCAACAATTACAAATGAACGTGTGAACGCATTATGTATGTTTCCCGGTACTTAACACTTTCCATGCCACTTTCAATCGTGGAAGCCTTATTATGCTCCAATGGTTACACATACTCGTATGTGCATGCGTTGATATCAACGCGTACGTTTTTATCTGTTTTTTTTTAAATACTAAATAGGCCTACGTTTGACCACATCCCACCTGATGGAAAGTGAAAATGCGGTCGACGATGGATCACGTAAGATGCTTAGAAAGCAAAAACTGAAAAACCCAAACCCTTAAATAACACACAAATTCCTAAGAAAACCCTACAAATACTAAAGCCCGCATAAAGGCCCCAGTATAAGTAACAGTACAAGACAGACTACGTACTGACTAGTGAACTGTGGTGACCGACTATTGTAACTATTATGTGGTAATGCTCCATTTACACGGTCAGTTTTTGCTTGACGGCTTGATGGGAAAATTCAACTTTTTCGTGGAAATTTCTTTTTGTTGCTAACTGCTTGACCTTAGGGTTAAGCTTTTGAAATGATTTTTATGAAGGTTTAGGTTTTTTGTAAAAGTGGATTTGATATAAATTGATTTGTTTTTGTTCATGTTTTTGTGTGAAATTCCACGGGAACTTTTTAAGCTATGGAATGTAAGTGCATCAATATTTTTTTTCAGTTTTTTAAATACATTTCAAATTCCTATGTATTCCTATGTAATTTATTTTAATTATAATTTAAAATTATTAATACCTTGATGGAATGTCATACCTATATTATGAAAAAAATGTGTGATAAATATAATATTTATTTATTTCAACTTATTTAGTAAAGAAGTCGTATAAAAAAAAAGTTTTTACGTTTTAAATCGAACTTAAAGATGCTCTTAGTAAAAAAAAAATCGTATTTTATTTAAGAGTAAAGATTGCTCAAAAGGAAGCAGGATGTTTATTTAAAATCTTGTTTAGATATTTTATACGTACCTAACTATTTGTAAATGTTATCGCTCGTGTGTATCCGACGTTAACAAATATTCAAAAGGCAGTGAAAGGCGACACTGGTAGACGGTAGTTCAAGGCAGATAAGTCAAGTTGGCACTATCTGCTCCACTATTGGTAACGTAACGGATTACCGGACAAATACCGAGCTAACCTTCTTTGAAATTCTGCTCTCCTAGTACTCTTAGGAATATATATCGTACAAAGAATATAACAGAAATCGCGAAATTAGTGGTCGATGTTCAAGACAGATATACTCGTAAGTCAAGTTGGCACTATCTGGTCCACTATTGCTAACGTAACGGATTACCGGACAAATACCTCGCTGACCTCTTTTGAACTTCTGCTCTCCTGGTACCATTTGTAGGAATATATTCAGTGCACATAAGGTCATATTTAGGTTGGAAGCTTTGAAGAAAAAAAGGACAAACAAAACTTTGATAAAAATCAATGCAAAGTTTAGATGCTATAAAAAATAGTATTTACTATTGCTAACGTAACGGATTATATTACCGGACAATTACTTCTCTAACCTCTTATGAACTTCTGCTCAGGTACATTTAGAAAATTTAAAACAAAAATAATAAAAGGGGAACTTGGAAATGAATAGAACCTATAACTTGTCGAGGGTTGCCCCGCCAAGTTCAAGTCTGTAAATAAATAACAAAAAGGTTTTTATAAAATCAAGTATGGTAAGGCTCAAATTCACAGATGGCTGGGTCCGTTCGATCCCACAAAAAAGGGACAAATACCAACAAGGATAAAGATCACCCATAAAAAACATCCTTCGCACGGGAAACCCACACTTTTTCCAACAAAACATTCCTCACGGTACATCATTAGCCAATTACCATTTCTTAGTAAGAAACACTAACCTAAGTAATTACGGACTGAAAGTTCCTAAGTGGCAGATGCACTTGCATTGTGCACTTTTACTGCGATTTCAAGGTGACGAGCGAAGCGCAGTGCCATTTTTGTGCTGTTACTAGATACAAGTATATATGTCACCGGAAATTAACAAGATTCGTAAGTTTATAAATTTCCTATGAAATTTATAAATTTACGGAAATATTATGGGGAGAATAAAAAATTTTGTAGGAAATTTATAAACTTAAGAATCTTGTTATGTTCCGATGACATATACCTCTACAAGCTGCCGTCTTATCGCTAAAAAACTATTTTCTCCAGACAACCAATGATTATAGAGGATAATATATATAGGTATGTACTCGTACAATGTACCTACGTATATTTATTTTTATTATTATTATATATAAACACATTATAGCGCATTATTACACTTTGAAGCCATGTGCAAGAAAGTTGAAGCTTTTGAAATGTGGGTTTACAGAAGAATGTTAAGGATATCCTGGAGAGACAAAATACGAAATGAAGTGGTGTTGCAAAGAATGGGAAAAAAGGTTGAGGTTCTTAACACCATAAAGACACGTAAACTGGAATACCTAGGCCACATAATGCGTAGTCCCAAATATGAGCTATTACAGCTCATAATACAGGGAAAGATACAGGGGAAAAGAAGTCCAGGAAGAAGGAGAACATCTTGGCTTAAAAATCTGCGCAAATGGTACTGCAAGAGCACGCGTTCCCTATTTAGAGCTGCTGTGTCGAGGGTTCAAATTGCCGTTATGATCGCCAACCTTCGTTAGAAGATGGCACCCAAAGAAGAAGAAGACACTTTGAAATATTAATATGTAAATGCAATGTATAATAATAATAAATATGTAGTACAAATTGTTATTGTTTGTATTAAAAGATACATCGTAATATTATGTCACGACTGCTCATACAAAACCATACAAACACACAACAAATTCATAGATATTCAATCGGATAATTTAACAAAGTTTACATAATCTTGATATCCATCAATTCAAAACAATAGTGGCAAAATATAACGTGGGCGCGCTTCGCAAGTCTTTGGTAATTCGTTATGTAACACACCTCCGGCAAAAATTATTACCGCTCCGCTCCTGTAAGGCGCAGCATTATGATTTATACATCAATATATAGCCTGATAATCTAGCTATATTGCGTGTTAAAGTCGTATTAAAATTGGTTCAGCCGTTTACGAGTTATGACCGAAATTGAGGACGGCAAAAATGTAGCGGATCCTTTTTTGGACAATGATGTCATAGAGGTCAAAAAATACGTTTCCAAATCTTAACTGTTGTATCCAAAGATCCTTTTATAGGCTTTATTGCGAATCTAATTACTTCCATCAATAAACTGAATTGCACCTTTAAATTTTATAGCTATCTGAGACTAGTTGAGTACTATTTTAGAGGCCAATAAGTACAATTTTAATCAATGTATGATAACGTTGCCCGGGTCAGTGCTATTTGCAGTAATCTTGGACACTTTAGTGTAGTTTTGTAGGAAGTAAAAGACCTCTTTCTGGGCGGCTGGTAAGCTTTACAAAATGTTCTTGTCATTAAATGCATTTTTTTCTTAAAACCAAAAGAACTTGGTTTGTAAATTAATAGGTAAGTAGCGTATATTTCATAACTAAAAAAAACATACTTATTACATTTTTTATGCCCGAATAATTTTCTTACTACTAAGAGTGTGCGTTGAACTCTTTCGTAGTCAGAAATATTAAATTTCGGTGCTCGGTGCCCACAGCAAACATTAACTGCATACTTTTCATAATCAGGATTAAACACGTTTTTTTTAAAGTTCATTAAATAGTAACCTATTGACCACCAGCCGCAGATGGTAGCAGACGACTGCTTGGCGACACGGTTTTGTCCAGTAGGTGGTAACTAGCATCGGCTGAAGCTTGCCACCAGTGGAAAAACCTATTTTAGTCGGATAAATGGTAGATCAAACAGACCGACAGATAAGTGGAGCGTCAGTTAGTGCATTCGAGCGTGTCAAATCGCTCGATGAGACGACGCGACGCGTGTTGCGTTGTGCAACTGCGCGTACGCATGTCCATGCGTTCATATGATACGCGGTGACGTAGGCACGTGATCTCGTTACTCGTATGATCTCCTTAGTGAGTAAGTACCTAATCGATGTAAACAAGTGAATTAAATTAAAAATTTTAAAAAAACCCAATGTAATATGTGGCTCATTCTCATTTTAGCTCAAATTTGATGGTCACACGGTTATATTTCCTAAACGGTTAAAGACAGAGATATGAATTGTAGATAGGTGGATAAAACATATATTAAGCTACAAAATAAATGAAGATTGTCATAATAGACGCAAAAAATAATACTAAAATTTTACATGAAAGGTCATAATCGGGGCCATTTTTCGCATTCTCATGGTGTCACACTTTGCGTTGCAGTTAAACATTTGGGCACTGCTTTAACAAATTTTCATGTATCTGTATGTAAAATATACCAAAATTATCGCAAACAAATATACTTTAAGGTCTACACGCTAAAAAAAGTTTTCAGTATTATTTTTAATTTAAAATAATAAAATGCGGCGGTCACACGATTTTAGGTGCTTTAGATTTGCGTAGTTTAACGGCTGTTGTGAAACATAACATCAACAATCCAATGCAGAGTTCGATTCATTTCAATGATGGCCCTGTTCTGCAATCGTAGAAGTAGGATCTAGGACTTATCGAGCCGTGGGAAAAAATATAATTGCTAAGTTTCAATTTATTCATGGGTGTACCGATCACTTGCATGGACAACATTTTTACGAATTGTATTTTAGTTATTAAAATCAAAGCTAGCTTTTCGAAACGCCAAAATGTGCGAAATAAAGATGTAGTATTTAATTTTATACATTATACCTAAACTTACCAGAATTTCACCAAAAAGGGATATTTTCGTCACCAGCGTGGCATCACCTTCATAGCGTTTTTTACCATGAAGGTGATTTTTGAGCCACGAAAGTGATTTATGTGTATTGTTTTCTTTTGAAACGGCCTTTTTACCTACTTAAAAGTACTGCATCTGTTATGTTAGGGTTTTAATACATACAAACCAAATTTCTGACTAATAAAAAAGTTAAGTGAATGGTAAAGTAGTATCTCAAATTACGCATATTTTCTTCTGTAGTGAGGTTTGTTATTACGTATAATGTCGTTTTATTGTACAGTTTTGGTAGATTTAGTCTTTTAAAAGGGTTCTACTTGAAAAAGTTGTATAAAAATAATGACTGAATCACTTTCGTGGCGTCGAAAATTTCAAAACTGTTTTTCTTCGAAATGAAACGTACGATTTAAATCATTTATATAAAAGTTTACTAGTGTTATCCAGCTCTATACAATATTATACATAAACATTGCAAATAAGCAATAAATAAGAATTGCCATGAAGGTGACGATGAGAATCGATTCCATGAGAATGAGCCATGTAATTCACCATTCTGTGGTGGCGGCCATCTTGAATGATCACACTCACACAGACAGACAGACACGCTTATAATACCCCATCGTTTTTGCGTCGGTGGTTAAAAATCCCTATGAGTATTATTATTATGAGGTGCTTTCTGAACGGGCGGTAGAGTCTAAAATAGAACTAAAAACTGTAAAAGTGTTTTGCAAAAGTGCTCCACTGCAGATACGCCTTTTTTCGCATAATTTCTTTTCTCCTTTTTTAATTAGGCATAACGACTTAGGCATATTTATTTGCAATAATAATATTTTGGTAAACTGTAGTTAGGATTTTTGCTATTCTTTATTTTATCAAACATTTAATCTAACTGCGCGTACGCATGTTCATGCGTTCATATGATATGCGGTGGCGTAGGCACGTGATCTCTTTACTCGTATGATGTCGTTAGTGAGTAAGTACTTAATGACCTGACTTCTAAAAAGTTATCTCATAGGCCTTGTAACATCTATAAAGGATGATATAAGTAGCGTCAAGTTAGTGTGCGGCACTTCTTTTAAAAAGATATACCTACATATAAAATAGTTTAAAATAAAATATCACTCACAATAATTGCAAATCTTTTCTTATCTTTTAAATGGATTTTACATAATTCTATATAACCTTACTTTTAGTCCAATTTCAAACTCGTGCAAGTTTTATGAAAATCGAGAAAAAATAAAATGATGTACGAGTATATACTCGTAAATTACGATGAAGGTTGATGGTTTTGTTTAAGTAAGGGCAATTACCGATAAATTCCTTGAGTAACAATGGTGACTACATCCAGTGTTTGAGGAGTAAATGTACCTACTAGTATGTAGACATTAGCTAAACCACAGATTATTTAAGATTATATATCGGCTTTCAAAGGATATTAGTATAAATGGAACTATCACGACTTCTGACAAAGAGCTAAATCGAAGAGTGAGCAATTTTATATAGAGCTCAGCTTTTGGGGTTAATTCCAACAGCAGAAAACCAGCGGTCGTCAAAATTGTTTTTTGTATTACGAAACTAGGGGAAAGATGTCTCTAGCAGACATCTTTCCCCTAGTTTCGTATCGTCGTGTTGGGAGAGATGTATTTTTTTTTATGTGATGAAGTAGAAGACGAGCAAGACGCTCTCCTGATGTTAAGAGATAACGCTGCCCATAATCAGTACAGTGCTACTTAGGATTTCACAATGATGTGAAATTCTAGGAGCACTGCACCAACGCTTCTCACTCAAGAGTCATAAGATGTTAAGACTCTTTAGCCCAGTAATTTCACTAGCTACAGTGCCCTCCTACCGGAGCACAGTAATGTTTGCACATCACTGCTCAGGCGGAATGTAAGTGTGGATGTATGTGAGGAATGTGTTACGAGGGATGCCTGGTCTGCTCCTGCAACTAAACTATTATAGTTATACTTCAGTCTGTTATCTCCGACATTGGTTCGTCATTTGACGTACCTGCAAAACCAGGGTGTACCGTTGGTACGTTGTCTACCTATCAAGACTAACTTTCCTTTTGAAGAGACCCATGTTGAAGCTCGACGGAAATATCAGACGGAAGTTTATTTCACATTATGCAGGTGTATGGCAAGAATGAACGAGTGAATCGCGCAGTACGAAAATGCTGCCGATAGAATTTTTGTATAGGAAATCTTCTTCCAATTCAGACAATTCGACTCCGGCAAGTGTGCGAGGTTTCATGTACATTTCATATAAAAAATAAAAATTCGATTCCTTCGGCGCGGTCGATGCGGATAGTTGTGCTCTCCCCATAAGTTTACTTCTGGCACGTTTTAAATCTACCATTACATACCTACTTACATAGCCGTCCCGCCATAGCTGTTCTTCTCCCATATTTATTCTGGTTTAAACACATTGACACACCTACGCGCTGAATCACTGAGCAAGTATGTGGACTGCACTTATGATACTTGAGACGCAATACTGATGTTCTAGAATGTTCCAGATCTTTGTTTATTAAAGAAAATGGTAAATAATTACATTCTCATATTATTATAAATACGACACGGCTGTACTCACGTTGACTATTCGTTGAGATATATTCGACGCTGGACGCTGACTGCAGTCAGCGTCGGTTACTGCATTGACCGAAACCATGGTTGAGACATAGTATAATATGGATAACACTCACGGTAGTTTCCAAGATCGTACATTCTCATAATCTAAATATGTAAAAGGAAAGAGTGACTGATTGACTGACTGATTTATCAACCCATAGCCCCCGCTGAACGGATTCGCTTGAAATTTGGAATGTAGATAGGTTTTGTGATGTAGACCGCCGCTAAGAAAGTATTTTACCACGCGGGCAAAACCGCGAGCACAAGCTAGTAATATTATAAATGTAAAGGTATGAATGAAAAAAAATGTAATGTTTGAGTGTGTATGTCTGTGCGTGCATAAGTGCGTTAGTTGAAATTGAGATGAAATTTTAAAGGTCTAAATAACAGTGAGTGAAATTGAGTGAAATTTCTGAGCGCAGACTGGGAATCGGATAAAATATAAAAAACGCAAAGAGTACTGTGTGTGTCTGAATAACTGTGTTTTACTCCTTTACTCCTGAACCGATTAAGCTAATTTTTTTATGTATAGAAAATAGAAACCCTAAACCCTGGAATAACACATAAGGCTAATTTTTAGCGGTCAATCTACAAAAACGCAGGGCGCAGATCACACATCGAATGGATAACCTCCTTTTTCATGTCAGTTAAATTATACCGTCCTTATGTATTACTTGTTTGCTGTTCAAGATTAATCATCCATAACTAACATAGCAATAAATTGTGCGTCAGGTTATTGCATATTTACATATTGTGATGGGTTTATTACATCATGTTGTAGTATATTATATTGTGTACTATGACAAAACGAGACTGATGCAATAAACTGTGGCGAATTTTTAGAAGTTTCTGTAAGAGCACTTCTAAACTACATCCGGTCCGGGATGTTTTTTGTTCACGCCGGGAAATAGTGCATTACGCATACCCTCCTACCGGGGGTATGGGAGGGTTATGTGGGACTCACCGTGCAGAGCGACTAAAACAACTCGGCGGCACTCCCGCATCGTCTTTGTGACGGAGGACTTGGAATCGGCAGAGCTTTGGCATCCAGTCCTCTCCGGTCCGGGATCGTTTTTTTTTCTAATTTTTAATGTTTAGACGAAACATTGCCCAAAGGGGAACTGCCAGAAGCAGTGGTGGCCGAGGGGTTATGTGGTGCAGTTGTCATTTTGGATCACGGAGTTTGAATCCCGGCCTCGCACCTATGATATATTATTAGTTATATGGTGGTCAAGGGTTAACCTAAGTATGATGAATTAAAAGAATGTCTCCCCGATGTCATATAATATACATTGGACATGACCAAAGCTTCCCAAATAGGTGTTAAAGTAGTAAATCAATAAACAATGGTAGTGGAAAGGCTCAGTACATCAGGCACGTTGATAAGTGAGCTTCCCGGTTAGGATGCAAATTATTGTCGCGCCTGTGACCCGTGGGCGGTGTTGTATAATCATGCTCTAGGAGATGGAGGGACAAAGTGTATGATTAAAGATCCACAACAAAAACTCTTGTAAATGTTCTTCTTATAGAGGTGCTTTGCGGTAGAATAGAAAAATATGTAAAATTGTCTTGCACTTTTGCAAGTCAATTTTTTTTTGCAAAAGTGACTTACAAAGTGTATAGGGTGTGATTAAAGAACCACTACAAAAACAAGTGAACATAAAAAAAATATTGCAAATGTTCAAAACGCACGTCCTAATTAATATCTAAAAAACTTCTTAACTGATAGCACTGTTAGCCAATAAATTAATGGTCAATAAATTACGATTTATAGTTTTGAAGAAAGGCGAGTAAACATGTGTGTTTCTGAAATTTGGTTTATTGGTTTAAGCCAGGATTGTTTCTCGCAGTTTCAACAATATATAACATGCATATTGAATACATAAGCTCTTTTTGTGGTCAGTTAATAAAACATATATAAGTACCCGTAGCTTAAACACTCACTAAAATAATTTAAAGACTATAGTTATAAAATATATTTAAGTCTGAAATATTTTACCGATCATCTTAGTTACTCCCGCGGCTATCTCCCAGCCTATTTTGTATTTATTGTGCCATATTTGTGCATTTGTGCTTCGACAATTCTGTATTGTAAAGCTTTATCTGCTTATCTCAGTACGGTTATCTATGGATACTAGCCGCACCCCGCGGTTTTACTTGCTCTGGTGTTATTCCCGGATATAAACTATCCATACATTTTTAAATTGCCCTATTTGGTAGGTTTAACTTGAAAGGGAGTGATCTGGACAAAGTTTAACGTAATAATGTTAAACTTAGTGATACTGCAGTTGAAATAAAAGTTTTAGCTTGGTTTATAACTTATTACCGTGTTTTGGAAGGTTCGTAAAGCTGTTGGTAAAACCGGCTGTTTCATATAAAATCAGCGTTGCCAGAACGTTACTTTTGTAACATTTTGCGTTACTTTTTGACCCTTTGCGTTACTTTTGCGTTACTTGTTTGGATAAGTTACTTTTACGTTACTTATCCGGACAACGATTAAAATTAGCTAAATATGAACGAATCTTCCTTGTAGCGGTAAATAATAGTAAATTTGATTTAGCAGAGATAATAGAATAACACAATTATAAATAACTTTAACTGGTTTATTAATAAGGTTATTTAAAATACAATATTTAATATTATAAACGTGAAAGTTTGTAAGAATAAATGTCTGGATGTCTGTATGTGTGTTTGTTACTCTTTCACGCTAAACGGGTGGATCGATTGAGTTGAAATTTGGAATACAAATAGCTTAGACCCTTTTTTTTTTTTTGACCCAGGAAAAATGCGTTACGCATCATCACCCCACGCCGGGGGGCGCGGGGCGGTATGTGGGACTCCCCCGCCAAAGATGGGAGCGGCGGGGATACCCACTAAAAAACCTGGGGGTGTTCCTGCGGGACGCCATAATGCCGGGGCAACGGGTACGCCGAAGCACTCATCCGCGGCCAAATAGCTTAGACCCTAGAATAACACATAGGCTATAGAAAAGCAGGTAAAAGCACTGGGCACAGCTAGTATTTAATATTAAACTTATTATTGAATAGCAACTTCTTAGCAAAATAAACTGAAAAATTAGAAAATAATTACTGAATTGTTTGAATAATTTAATAAGCGTATAAAATTGAGTAAGTATAAGTATATTGTATAAAGATACGAAAGTTTAAAAAATGCGTTATTTTTCTTGTTTAAACGTTTCTTTTCGTAAGTGATGAGGTTACTTTTGAAGATAAGGCGCTGGCAACACTGTATAAAATATGTAGAGGACAGCAGGATAGCCGTTAGGTTATGATGCAGACCTTTTTGTAATCTTGGCGACCTGAAACTGATATTTAGGTTACCCAGAAAAACTACCCACACAACCTATAAAAAATATTGTGATTTGATTCTAACAGTGTAAGTAGGGTAATCTGTTCTGTTGGAGTATAAACCCCAGTTATTTTTAAGAACATAAAAATATATCACACCTTATATCTAATTCTACCAAGGACCTCTGTTAATTAGGTGTCTTTGCGACTTTCTTTGGTCAAAAGCCATGATCAAGTTTCACATGATGTCACCATATGAAATAACAGGCGAGAGGAGGTCATTGCCACAAACATCTGCAAATGATGGAACCAGTTTCTAAGACGTTGATTTCAATAATCATGGTAATATTTATTCATGAGTTACGCAAGAATTAAGTAATGCATTCCCACGGATACGAATAGAATCTGTATGCACTTGGCTTGCACTGGGAAATCAGAACTGGGATTCGGTTAAGGCGGTTTATTATGTCCAGAATCCAGAAGTGGAACGTAGAGGCCTGTGGCCTGTGTGTTCGATAAGACATCCAACTAAATACTGGATACTGGAAAAAATAGACTGCCCCTCAAGCACAGGCGCTTCGTAGACTTGTCTTGCTGTCAAGTCAACTGTCATCATCCCATACATTTACAAAAGTACAATGTAAGGGATGACAGTTCTACTCTTGACATTTCTGCAGGATCCCATGTGTCATGCTACGGCCACTGCTGTGGGCGTAGCATGCCACACGGAATCCCGACAAAACTTCAAGAGTAGAACTGTCATCCCATACATTCACAAAAGTTTTTAAAACCTTTATTCAAGAAAGGAGACAAACGTGATACAGGAAACTACAGGCCGATTACTTTAGTACCGGTTCTTTCAAAAATTTTTGAGAAGGTAATGTGTAATAATAGAATATTAAAATTTTTAGAATGTCAAAATATACTAAGTGAACAACAAAATGGCTTCATTAAAGGGAAATCTACGACGATGGCCTGTTTTAAACTAATCAAAGAAATTTTAGACGCTATCAATAGGAAAGAGCTGCCTGTTGCTATATTTCTTGATATGAGTAAAGCTTTCGACACGGTGTGTCACGATAGGCTATTAAATAAATTAGAACATTGTGGTATCAGAGGTCCAGCATTTACGTGGTTTGAGACATACTTGAAAGGACGAAAGCAATGCACAGAAATAAAAAAAATGTGTCATGAAACAAAACACAGATGACATATAAGTCAGAATTTAAAGAAAATACATATGGTGTCCCACAAGGGAGTGTTTTGGGCCCAATTTTATTTATTATCTATGTCAATGAACTGCCAACATCTACAGATCAATATACTGTTCTCTTTGCAGATGACACAACCGTTTTGATAAAAGAAAAAACTACTGAATGTGCAACAACAGTAGCTAATAAAGCACTTAGTGAGATAATAAATTGGTTAGAATCAAATAATTTAAAAATTAATCCAGGAAAGACAAAATTTATGAAATTTATGACATATAATAATAAGAATAAAAATAGTAAAATTGACATAAAATATAATAATACTGACATAGAACTTGTAAATGAAATTAAATTTTTAGGAATAACATTAGATACACATTGCAACTGGAAATCACACATTGATACTGTATGTAAAAAAATAAATAAGTTCGTTTTTGCACTTAGGAAGACAAAAAAAATTGCAAACGTAGAGACAGCTATAACCGTATATCACAGTCACGTGTGCTCCGTTTTTAAGATATGGCGTTATAATATGGGGAAATTCGACGGACCTACAAAGAGCTTTCGTAGCACAAAAAAAGTGACTGACTCATGCAGACCAATTTTCAAAAAACATGCTCTACTCCCTTTACCATGTCTCTATATTTTTGAAATGTTAAAATTCGTGCGAAACAATCCAAATTTATTTATACTCGTAAAAGACCACTTAGCAAGTACCAAAAGAAAAGTAGTTCAGAAAACGTTGATAGAGCCTAGGTACAGGTTAGGAATGTGCAACAAAAATTGTTACAAAATGGCGACAAAAATTTATAATAAACTTCCTATGGAATATAATCAATTAAACAAAAATGAATTTTATAATAAAATATATCAATGGCTATGTGACAGATGTTTTTACTCATAAGATCAATTTTAAATGTAAATTTGAATAGACTTTGTTTTAATTATTTTTGAATTAATGTAATGGAAAATTATTCAAATGCATGCCAAGAACAATGTTATTATTAAATATTTGCACGACATTACATCATGTCAAATACGGAATGAACTATGTTATACTATATTTTTAAGACCTTATTAATACCTGTATTTATACAAATAAACGATTCATTCATTCATTCATTCATTCAAGTACAATGTATGGGATGACAATTCTACTCTTGACATTTCAGCGGGATCCCATGTGGCATGCTACGGCCACTGGTCATAGAACTAGTTGTGTAACGTGCTATACCTGTGTGTGTATGTACTTGTGTGAGTATATTTTATGACAGTGACAATTTTGACGGGTGCGTGTGTAGTGATGTTACCGAAAATTCATTTGGGTGGTATATCATTTTTGGTGTGGATTGTAAAATTTGGCAGACTTTTCTGCATAAAAATTGGTACTCCTTTGATGGTTTAATACTCAAAGGATAAAAGCTGGGCTTAAATTGAATTGGGTTTAGCAAGTAGATAGAAAATACTGTCAATCATAAATCTTTAACTTAATAACCTATTTAAAGTAAAAGTACTCTTTTATGGAATCACACGGGAAGTACCTAGTTCCTGTCGAGAAAAAGGAATATTTAGAATCGGATCGTAAACAACAGAGTTATGGGGTAACAAACATCAAAGACTTGAGAGCTTCCTTTTTTATGATGAGAAAGGTGTAAATTGATGAGGTTTTTCCTGTTTTTAGTTTTAAATGGAGTATTAAAACTCCCATTAAATTACACTAGACAACGCTTTTTGCATGGCGCTTTTTTATGAAAATGGAAAAATTGTAGGAAACAAATGAACATAAAAAAAAAACATTTATAAAAATATTTTTTTTTAAATTCCTATAGTCGTCTTCCAGCTTTATCATCAGACCCTAGTTACCATCTAGCACCAAAGTACTCCCCAAGATGAATCAAACGAGTCCAAATGTGTTGTTGGTTGTGTCGTTTAACTATCGAGTTCCTATGGCCACCTTCCACGTTCCATCATCAAATCATCTTTATAAAAATTTTGCATTGTCATGGATATTTTAGCTTAATCGGTAATCGGGAAGTGAATTAAAGTTAAATTGTAATATTTAGAACAGTAAGGCTATAAGCAAATGAATTATCAACATCATCATTAGCCCGTACTCGTCCACTGCTGGACATAGCCTCTCCCAATACGTGCCACTGAGCCCGGTCCTCAGCTCTTCTCATCCAGTATCTGCCAGCCATCTTCTTAAGGACGTCACTCCACCTGAAGACCTATTGGCTAATTATCACCCACTATGATTGATGACAACTTCAATGTACATTGCTGCGTTTGTTATTTTACTCATATTAATAAGGAGGTTTAAGCAAGTAATGTACGCAATTTTGTCAATGGATTCTAGTGTTTTACATGTTGTTTGACGAAAGCCAATAGGCACTCAGGTCGCTTATAGTGAAATTTAAGATCTATACCTACCGACGCGACCTTCTCTTTAAAACCATTGCACACATAGTATTGGTGTCACAATATTATGTCACCCGGCAAATGCATTTCTCATGCAAATGTTTTCGCATAATTTTTGAACTTTGCCACTGTTTCTCCATGATTTTAATTATTTTGCAGCAATTTTGATGAAATTAGGCCAACTTGCTCAATTTGATTGGTAATCAGCCTTTCGGACCTTTCTACATACATAAAATCACGCCTGGTTTCCCCTGGGGTAGGCAGAGACTATTTCCCTCCACTTAGTACGATCCTGAGACACCCCTTTCGCTTCCTCAAATTTCAATATATTCTTCATACACGCTCGCCGGTTCCTGGTACTCTTGACCTAGCCTTTCCTTAGAACGTCATTTATTTAGGTTTACTAACGTATGTTTATCATATTAAGGTACCAGGCGCATAGATTCCACGAGAGGTCGCAATCTCGTGAGTCGTGCACTACGGAGCAAAACAAAGGCCGTATTTAGGTAAACGTCATTAGAATGCGTCAAGTAACGCGCGCCAAACGATATCCGGTCTCGGGTCGGGGTCAACGGCCTGCTTTCGTGGAAATAGGGCTGTACGATATCTCTTCAATGTTATACTTGCCTGGTACAATGTAACACTATGGTAATACATAATAGCGACCTTGCTTTGTCTGTCTGATTTCCAGGATCATCTGCTTGAGTGTGACTTATAAAAATAGCTTAATATTAATTATATTTTTTAAAGTAGAGACAGATACACTTAAATCCATAGGCTTTGGACTGTGACCTAGATTTTCTAAATTAAGAATTTATATTTCGATAAAAAATAAAAATCCAAAAGTAGAGGAATTCAGTAAAATCGAACTTATTTAGATAAAACTAGATACTATAGAGCACTTTGATGTACACAATAACAATTCCTTTTATTTTAATAATTTGTAATGATATTATAGAGGTTGTAAAAGAAGAGTGGAAAGAGACCAAACCAATCATAGAAATAGATGGCATTGATAAGTTAATTTACTATTTGCGTCAATTTACTCTTTTACACTCTATAGCCTCTACCATCAAATAAAGTCAGGTAGACTTTGTCCAGTTTAAATTTGCACTCTGTTCTTCGAACCCGCGGTCTTTTATCTACCAACCCTGCAGATTAGCCTAGCCGTTATCAACCCACGGTGATATCGAACAGTCTTAGTGCAGTGTCGAAGCGATCCCGCTGCTCGATAGCCTAGATCCTAGGTCCTATAGATACCTATAACTATATGCCTTTATTCGGGAATTTATTCCGCATTCGTACGAAATGGGGACGGAATTTGATTTAGTTTTCGAGATATTGTTGAATTCTGGTTGAGGTATTTCTGTGCAATAATCTTGATTAAAATGGACTGGACTTGATAAATAAATGAGGCACCCTTAGTTAGCCTTTTAACCATTTATATTCTTTTCTTTTTTCTTTATTTTCCTTTCATTCTTTTCTTTTTTTAATTCATATACACGTCACACGTACACATACTACTTGTACTCTGCTAATTTATTTTTTTGAAGAAATCGATTTAATAAGGTCTTACTCCAATTTTCCCCACCCGAGAATCCCCACCGGGGGATTCCTTTACATTTTTGTAAATATTTCCCCACCGTCCCCAAAATTTGAAAAAGTGGGGAAAATTTTACAAAAATTAGTAGTAGTCCTACTACTATACTAGTAGACTTCGAGAAGTGTAGTGAAAGTTCGTAAGAATGTCTGGATGAAAGTTGTTACTCTTTCACGCCTAAACGGCTGGACTGATTGAGCTGAAATTTGGTATAGAGATAGCTTAGACCCTAGAATAACACAGGCTACAGCACAGTGCCTTTTTTCCTGGGATAAAAAAAAGGCTACAGTACAGTGCGGAAAACCGCTGGGCGCAGCTAGTACAGACATATAATCACGTCTGGTTCCTTTTGGGGTATGCCCTCCACTTAGGTCGCGGATGTGTGCTTCGGCGTACTCGTTGCCCCGGCATTATGGCGTCCCGCAGGAACACCCCCAGGTTTTTTAGTGGGTATCCCCCGCCGCACACATTGGGCGTCCCACATACCGCGCCCCCGGTGTGGGGTGATGATGCGTACTTAACGCATTTTCCTGGGTCGAAAAAAAAAGTCATATGCTTTTTCCCTCCACTTAGAACGATCCTGACACTTCTCTAAAGAGTTATTGTATTGTATAATTAAAAATAACAAACACATAACAACATAAACATTATAGTCAGTGTGTCAGTGTAATGTTATTTATTCCTCGGTCGTGCATAATTGAACACGCAATGCAAAGCTGGTCAACCTATGAGTTATTTTTACGAAACGTAACCTGTTATTAAAATAAATGCGGACTTATTTATGTAATGCAGTTATTGAGGTTCAGTTTTTACTAAGATTTGCTTGAACCATGCATGTCTTTGACGATGGTGGTAAACTTCAGTCGTGGCTAGTTACTTCTTCAATTGAAAATTTACTTACAATCTATGAATAAGCAATGTAGTAACAATATTATTATATTATACAATACAATACAATAATACTTTATTGCAAACCTGGTTACAAGAAATTGTTTCATAAGAAGACAATACACATAAAGCTAAAGGTATACAATCGGCGGTCTTATCGCATAGAGCAATCTCTTACAGACAACCTGGCTGGAAGGAATATTGAGAACATGTATAGAGGCGGTGTGCAATACTTCTCGAAATAAAGTTATCTTTTGTTACAATAATTAGATAGTTTACTAATTAATATACAATATGTTTACAATATACTTGTAAACATATTGTATTGTATTATGAACACAATACAATTACAATTCTCGCAACTCGTAGTTCTTCACCGTAATAAGTTGTAAAATCCATGTAATACCAAATCGGTAAAAATCTTTTGTTTTAAATTAATAGATTGACTTGGCAATCGCACGATTTAAGTACATTAACATAATAAAAATATGAATGTAGGCACTTATATTACTTGTGACATGCATTATATTTTCATGCGATGGCCAAGTTGATCTATTAATTTAGAACAAAGATTTTTACCGACTTGGTGTTACATGGAACTCACAACTTTTTACGGTGAAGAACTACGAGTTGCGAGACTTGGGTTTTTGTTTTTTTTTACAATAGCTTTGACCGTAGAAGACTCCTTTCATCACACTTCACATTGTCTTCACACTAATATTACTTTTATATTGGCACACTAATCATACTGTATAATATTATAAATTCGAAAGTTTGTGAGTGTGTGAGTGGGTGAGTTTGTGAGTGGGTGAGTGTGTATGTTTGTTACTCTTTCACGCCTAAACGGGTGGACCGATTGAGCTGTAATTTGGTATACAGCTAGCTTAGACCCTGGAATAACACATAGGCTATTAGAAGGCTACAGTACAGCGGGTAAAACCGCTGGCACAGCTAGTATTATAAATGCGAAAGTTTGTAAGTGTGTATATTTGTTACTTCTTCAAATCTAAACGGGTGGACCGATTGAGCTGAAATTTGGTATAGAGCTTAGATCCTGGAATAACACATAATGAAATGAAATATATATTATTGCAGACACAGGATACATAAATTATAGTTAAAATCTAATTCAGTTTAAAATAAAATAAAGTTAAACAATGAAAAGTTAATGTGAAATAGTTTAAAGTTATACTTGATTGTAGCAAAAAGACTGAAGTTAGTTTATTATGTTTATGACTTATACAGATTGAATAATAATGATGTAGGAGAGTACATAATAATTGAAAATAAAAGTTTATGATATTGAATATTATACTTAAACATTTTCGAAACTTTCAGTCGGATCATTAGACTTTACAATGGTTTCAAATAAATTTGTGATATAAGCTATGGTACAGCGTGTAAAACCGCTGGGCTAGTACATTAAAATAATCACACAAACTTCGTCACTGTCTCAACAATAAATGTTTTCAATCTACAGTACTAAATAATTTGCAAAATGTCGCAACGATGAGCTAACAAGTGCTCTGCTCGTAACAATATCGTCTTTGAATCTGTTTTGCAATATCTAGCAGGTTTATAATAATAGTGCTAGCCTGCGGTCAGATTCTAATGGTAATCAAGTGATGATGAAGTGGTTTCAATGTTATAATACCGGGTATTATAATCACTATAGTGATTGTCAAAATAGCTTTTTTTTTCATTATAGATTAACCTTTGACCACGATCTCAAGTGATGTTTAACGATGCGGCCGTAATTTTTTTTACTGTAGGTCTGTAGGCTAAACAAGCGTTTGACCGCAATCTCAGCTGTTGGTAAGTGACGATGCAGTCTAATTTGTAGCACGCTTGTTCAGTAAGAACCTATTCACTCTTGATTTGAACAAACCCACGTTATAGCAAACGGGAAACACTGACGCACTGGCGCTGTAGATGACACTGGCGAATTCCAAAGCTTCGCCGTTCTCATAAGCAAAACGCTTCGTCAGAGCTGTGATGGTGTCGGACGACATCTAGAAGGTGGGATAAATCCCTCCCAGGCCCCACTGAACGTCATGCCGAAACACGGTCATAATGACCGCTTGGTGACACGGACAGAATGTCCAGTGAAGTGGGGTGGTAACTAGACACGGTCGAAGCTGCAGCAGCTGAAGAACTGATGGCATATCCAGTATAAACTTCTTTTACAGAACCAAAAAGTACTATGTAAGACAAGTACCAGGGCAGCATAAGTCATCAAGGGTTAACTTTAATCTCCGAGCTTCACAAAGCTCCTTGCATATAAGACGGCTGACGGTTATCCAAGGAGTATGAGTTAGGTTACTACGGGATCATTTGCTACAATGTAATTCATATTATTAAATTGTATGAAAAATATTATACCTCTTTTGTACAATCTTTACTTAGTGGTAGTATTAGTGTAGTTACTAACATGTTAAAAGAAACATTACTTTTGTAATAATTGACAAAGTGTTTTCCTATGCATTTAAAATGTGTTATTAAAAATCCTAATAATTAGAATTTTTCAAAATCTAAAAGTACTTTAAATAAACAAAAATGTATGCATGTACTAGGGCAGCATAAGTCAGCAAGGGTTAACTTTAATCTCTGAGCTTCACAAAGCTTCTTGCATAAGACGGTTGACGGTTATCCAACGAGTATGAGTTGGGTTTCTACGGGATCATTTGCTGCAATGTAATTCATGATATTAAAATGTATGAAAAATAAATATTATACCTCTTATGTAGGTACAATCTTTACTTAATATTTAATAGTAGTAGTGTAGTTACTAACATGTTAGGAGAAACATTACTTTTGTAATTGACAGAGTGTTTTCCTATGCATTTGAAATGCGTTAAAATCCTAATATGTAATTAGAATTTTTCAAAATCTAAAAATAGTTTAAATGAACAAAAATGTATGCATGTACTAGGGTAGCATAAGTCAGCAAGGGTTAACTTTAATCTCCGAGCTTCTCAAAGCTCCCTTGCATAAGACGGTTGACGGTTATCCAACGAGTATGAGTTGGGTTTCTGCGGGGTCACTCGTGCGGTCACTAGCTGCACTGCGATGTAATCTACTTAGGGCTGTCTCACCTATATTATATAATAAAACGGTCAAGTACGAGTAGGACTCGAGCACCGAGGGTTCCGTATAAACCTACGGCATTCTACGGAACCCTAAGGAAAAGTGGGTATAATATTATATATTGTAGGTTTTGATTCCCTTGCGAATACTTGCAAGTTTGAAAATATGCGGCTAAAATTGCTGTTTCTTTTGATTTCGTTGACATAGATGTTTGATTTTTGTACAGCTTAAAGTTATTATAAAGCTGAGTATTTGGTATGAATTTCAATTTAATACCTGTACGCGTTCTTGAGGAAAGGGATAGTAAATACAAAATTATTAAAAATATTTTTTATATGATTTAACAAAAAATTTACAGTTTTCGTAATTTTTCCTGTGCCTGTGATTTAAGACGTTGCTGCAAACCAAATTTCAAGATTCTGAGTTAACGGCAAGTACCCTGTAGGTTTTGATTCCCTTGAGAGTAGTCGCGAGTTTAAAAATATGGCTAAAATTGCTGTTTCTTTTGAATGCGTTGAGATAGAGGTTTGATTTTATTACAGTTTAAGGGTATAATAGACCTTAGTATTTGATATGAATTTCAGTTTAATACCTGCACGCGTTCATGAGAAATAAGGTAGTAAGTATGAAATTATTAAAAATATTTTTTTATATGATGTAACTAAAAATGTACAATTTTCGGAATTTTCCCTTTATCTGTGCTCTAAGGAATTGCTTTTTACCAAATTTCAAGATTCTACGTTCACGGTAAGTACCCTGTAGGTTTTGGTTTTTTGAGAGTAGTTGCGTGTTTAAAATTTCGGCTAAAATTGCTGTTTCTTTTGAATGCGTTGAGATAGAGGTTTGATTTTATTACAGTTTAAAGGTATTATAAGCCTTAGTATTTGATATGAATTTCAGTTTAATACCTGCACGCGTTCATGAGAAATAAGGTAGTAAGTATGAAATTATTAAAAATATTTTTTTATATGATGTAACTAAAAATGTACAATTTTCGGAATTTTTCCTTTATCTGTGCTCTAAGAAATTGCTTTTTACCAAATTTCAAGATTCTACGTTCACGGCAAGTACCCTGTAGGTTTTGGTTTTTTGAGAGTAGTTGCGTGTTTAAAATTTCGGCTAAAATTGCTGTTTCTTTTGAATGCGTTGAGATAGAGGTTTGATTTTATTACAGTTTAAAGGTATTATAGGTCTTAGTATTTGATATGAATTTCAGTTTAATACCTGCACGCGTTCATGAGAAAAGGGGTGGTGAGTATAAAATTATTCAAAATATTTTTTTCATATGATGAAATAAAAAATTTATAGTTTTCGCAATTTTTCCTTTATCTGTGCTCTAAGGAGTTGCTTCGTACCAAATTTCAAGATTCTGAGTTTACGGGAAGTGCCCCGTAGGTTTTGATTTGTTTGGTAATGTCGAAAATTTGCTGAAATTTGCGACATATTCGACTATATCTTTTGATTGCGTTGGCCTAGAAGTTTGAATTTTTCACAGCTCTAAGAAGCAATGGACCTTAGTATTTCCTATAAATTTCAGCTTGTTACCTCCACGCGTTCCTGAGAAAAAGGGTCTTGACAGACAGACGGACGGACGGACGGACGGACGGACGGACGGACGGACGGACGGACGGACGGACAACAAAGTGATCCTATAAGGGTTCCGTTTTTTCCTTTTGAGGTACGGAACCCTAAAAAGCATGCAAAAAGAAGAATCTTGCATGAACTGTGTGATTAAAATTATATGGACGAACGGAGAAAAAAGTATAATGTACCGAGTAACGACCGAATGATTTAACCTAAAAAGGAAGAAGAACACGATATGATGACATGTGATTTAAAAAATATAATATATTTTGCACATTTTTATTCATAACCTAAAAGCCGCAATGATTGACACATGTCAAATCACAACATGATACTAAAAATTGGAATATATTTGAGGCACGAGTGAATCATAGTCGCATCTGCCCCTACTATCAAGTGAGATGTTATCAAACGTAGGGCTATTAGTTTTAACTATATAATGATATTTTTTCCTAGAAAATGGTGCAATATTTGCTAGAAAATAGACGTTTAGTAGGTAGTTGACGCTCGACGCAATTCAATTTGGATAGATAGACGTACAACGTTTTTGTAGCTATCAAGCCTACGTTTGAGTGGCTATTTAATGTTGCCAAATGCCTTTATAAAGAAAAAATAAGCAAACAATAATTACAGCAGAAAAGAACAATAGTATTAAACCACAGATTGAAGACCCATTTAGTATAAAAAATCTCAAATAATAAATTATTTTTATATATTCTGCCAAGTGGCAGCCCTACAGAGGTTGCACATGCGGTCGACCTTGGCAGTAGGTCGTTGTAACACCGTCTGGTTTCACCCATAAAAACCAACGTCAAATCTACCCCATGCTCAATAATGACTCTAGTATGAACCACTGGAAAAATGACTAATTACTTAGTCTTTTTCACGAAAGGGCTCTCGCGGAATTTAGAGGAACTAAATTTTATTTGATCAATAATTACAGGACTTTATATAACCTAAATAGTTTTTATTTGTTAGACAAAACATATACCTATTTAATTAAGATATTAAATATGCGGAATTAGCGTTAAAAAAATATAGAAATTTAACTTTTAAAATGTGCGATAGTGGCGCCCCGCAAAAGGACTCCTTTCGTGAAAAGCACTCTATGTATAAAGTATAAATTATATTTAATTATTTATTTACGTTAAAAATGTGAAGGAAAAAAAATTATAAAAAAAGTAATAATAATAAAAAGTAAGTAAAAAAATAATAATAATTAGTAAAAGCTAGCGTTAGTTAGCTTTAATTTAGTTTTAAGTCTATTGAAGTGAAACTTCTTTATCGGCGTTGGAAAAAAAAATACCGTCACATTTTTCGGTTACGCGTCACATTTTTCCGTTACGCGCCATAATAAAATCCTTTTGTTTAAACTTTATCTAATTTAACTTTATTTAACCAATTTCTGGAAAGTTGCATGTAGATCATTTTGCGAAAAATAAGGCCTTAAAGAAGTTTCACTTCTTACGTGTGTACACTAGTACACGCACACATTTTTTTTGTTATTATTTTTTGTCCCAATAAAGAGTATTGTATTGTAAGGAATAACTAAACGGATTAACTTTTTTTTAAATTAAATTATTATTATAGAGGTACATATTTAGGTTAACTTTTGACCACGATCTCGCTTGATGACGATTAACGATCATCAGTATTCCGATTTGATGTTCAGTGAAGCCGGGGAGGGATTTATCCCGCCTTCTAGGTTTAATCTGCGGCTGCATCGTCGCTTAAAATCATGTGATCAAAGGCTAACCTATCACACTAATATTATTAATGCGAAAGTAAGAATGTAAATATGTGTACCTATGTTTGTAACTCTTTCACGCCTAAACAGGTAGACCGATTGAGCTGAAATTTGGTATAGAGATAGCTTAGATCCTGGAATAAACTTAGGCTGCAGTACAGCGGGTAAAACCGCTAGATACAGCTAATATCTCATAAAGTTTACGATGATATCTCGATCACAGTGGATTCTATAAATTTATACTAGGTACTCGCATAAATATTTGAGTGACTTTGATCACATATAGTATTGTTCGCTTAAAGCCTGGATCTAGATTTTATTAGAACTTCTGAACTTCTAATATTATTTATTGAGGGAGTATGTACAGGAGTTTTTTTTTTTTCAGGACTTTTACTTTAAATGCCTATTCAAACCTGAGCCATATTCGCTACTGACTGCGGTATTAAAATAAAACTACAATATACACATATATAAACATAGATAATAAAAATTATGTATTTTTAATAAATCGTAATCCATCATTATCACGAATTAACACTTTTTTACATTTTCAAAATGGACAAGAAATATAGAGAGCTTAGCGGTTTACGCGGGAAGCCATGTTTTTTTTAGCGCCACCTGTCGTACGTCGTACGAATTGTATATTTGCGACTGTCAAAGTAAAACGCGCCCAAAAAAGTACAAGCTCATTTTAAAACTAAGTATAGTAAGTCCGTTCTTAAATTGCATCTATCAGTTGAACTAAATGCTACCGGAATTTAAGGAAGTGACAGCCAATTTTACAACGGTTCATGTATTTAAAATCTGAACACATTCTATGGTAAATAGTAACTCCATTATTAATTCAATCCAAGTGCTCATCTCGAGAAAGTATTTTCCTTTTCATTACACTACAAGAGAAGTCTTACTACGATTTTAATGGCGCTAGTGTCTATGTACTTTAACTATAGATATACATTTTTTAGTAAGGCATATTTTAGTTCCTTTTTTGGTCACTTTTATTTAGATCTTAGACGTCTAACTTTATTTTCTACGGATTTTTATGCGCGCCTATTCGTGCATAAAGATCTATATACATACCTATATCTTATAGACGTGTATTATCAGAGAAAGTGACTATTCTTTCTTTTTATATTTTTTTCTTTTTTTTAACCTCTACTAGACTTAATAATTATTGTAATACTACCTGCGCCCAGCGGTTGTACCCGCTGTACTGTACCTATGTGTTATTCCAGGGTCTAAGCTTTCATTATACCAAATTTCAGCTCAATCGGTACACGCGTTTAGGCGTGAAAGAGTAACAAACATACATCCAAACATCCATACATTCTAACAAACTTTCACGTTTATAATATTAGTAAGATTTAGCTTAGACTGTCCCACTGCTGGGCAAAGCCCTACCGCCTACCCAAATTCCTCCATTCCTTTCGATCTACCGCCGCCTCTAAATTTAATCGTACGTAAATAATATATCTAACAAACTAGTTCTATCTATTTATAAAATTAGGACATTCAACACAGAATACTCATAGATTTACATACTTAAGACTATGAGACCATACAAGTGTGTTCCTGCATTTATAGGGTGCCACAGCATGCACAACTAAACTATTTATATTATATTATAAATACGACACGGCTGTACTCACGTTGACTATTTGTTGAGATACGTCTCAACCACGGTCACGGTCACGGTCAGCGTCGGTTACTGCAGGCGTGAACTCCTAATGAAGGACATCGTAATTGTCCGAAACCGTGGTTGAGACGTATCTCAACAAATATTCAACGTGAGTACAGCCGTGTCGTATTTATAATATGGATAACACTCACGGTAGTTTCCAAAATCGTATTTATATTATTTTCTTAATTAATATATAGGTAATTAAAAATCAATCAATAAGGTGAATAGTAGAAACATAGGAACAAATATTGAAGAGTAAAATTTAAAATTATCCAGATTGATTGACTGAAGTAGCCTAGGTACGTGTTATTCTAGGGCCTAGGGTCTAAGCTACCTTTAAATTTTAGCCCAACTGGTCCAGCGATTTGGGCGTAAAAGATTAACAAACATCTCATGTTTCGAATAACACATAAGTATGGTATTGATGACCTCTCTTTTAAAGTCAGTCAAATAAAGGATAGCAACAGAAAAACGCTTTGTGAACAAGTGAATTAAATTAAAAATTTAAAAAAACCCCCAACGCAATACGTAATTCACCATTTTTTGATGGCGGCCATCTTGGATTTTAAATTTTATATAGTGGGCTGTATTCTACTCGTTAAGCCCTTTCATTTGATACCCATATCGAGGGGGTCGTGGAAGAAAAAAGTAATCCGCCATTTTGTAGCGGCGGCCATCTTGAACCGATTTTCACCAAACATGGCTAAGAACACTCTCGACTAACTCTACTTTCAAAAAAAAAAAACTAAATCAAAATCCGTTCATCCGTTTGGGCGCTACGATGCCACAGACAGACACATACACACACACACACAGACAGACAGACAGACAGACACGTCAAACTTATAACACCCCGTCGTTTTTGCGTCGGGGGTTAAAAAGAGAGGTCGGATATACATTCTTCAAGCACTAAAAGCTTGACCTTAGACTTTAGACTTTCTTTGACCATGGCCTTACTAACAAAAAAAACTATTCTAAAGACATTTTACAAAGCCTTAATAACCTTTATTGCTGTTAGAATAAGGTTTATAATAAAACATTTTTTATCCACCTGTCGTAACTAGCCGTTAAAAAGCAGTTAAATAAAAGCAGTTAAACAATAGTTAAGTTTAATGTAGGGTTAGGTCATTAAGGCGAGGTTAATGTCATGATTCCATTATAGGCAATGCTAGGAATTCTTTAGGGCAAAAAATACGATGGTGTTGTTTTTAGGGTTAATGAAAATAGAGAAAGGGATGAGAAAGAATGTCAGGCATTCTGCGTTCTCAAATTCAGGGAACTTTTTTATGCAAAGAAGTTAGAAGACGAGCAAGAAGCTCTCCTGATGGTAAGAGATAATGCTGTCCATAATTAGTAAAGTGCTACCCAGGATTTTACAAAGGTAAAATTCTGCACAGCACCAACGCTTCCTACTCAAAAGTCATAAGATTTTTAGACTCAGAGAGGATTATTGGCTCTCCTTCCGAAGCATAGTAATATTTGCTAATCAAATCAATATATCTCTATAGTCTAATGAAAAATAATATGCTTTAAGAACGCATAACGATAACTTTCTCTTCTCTTTCCAGGGTGGTTTTCAGCATGCGGTTGCCGAGGGGGTGCGCTGGCGTCGCCGCGGGGCTCCATCGCGGCGCTGCTCCGAGCGCAGGCCTTCGCCCTCGTCTCGCCCCGGGCCATCTCGGCGTATAGGGCTCGGCCGACTTCGGGTTAGTATGTCTGTTCTCAGTATATATACCGCGGGGCTCCATCGCGGCGCTGCTCCGAACCCAGGTCTTCGCTTCAGTCTTGTCAACTTCACTTTTTGTGTGGAAAATGCCTTCGTGCTATTTGAAAGTTGCACCCACTAAATCCCCTGAAGCAAGGGTGAGATGGGGTGCGAAGGCATTCATCATCTCACGACAGGTCCGGGCTGATTTTGCCAGGCCTTAGTCTCCTTGAAGCTGATCCCATCAACTAATCTACTTCTGGTGCCTCAGAGCTGTGGAATCGCGCGGGAATGTGGGACAGAATTTTTGTTATGTTCGAATTCGTACGCAACCTGTCACATAGTACGAGTATATATAACAGGTTTATATAAAGCGCACGCGGTCAGGAACAAAACAAAGATCGTGACCGCTTTTCCGCGAGATCCCGCGTCTTGTCTTCGTCAGCTTTATATATACCTAGCTAAGTTTTTTTTTCCTCCACCTCGCATGGTCCTTCCTGCCTACGGCGTACGGACCAAATCGCGGGTCCGCGCAGTACTTGCCTCTGGCCCCGAGGGGTACTGGCTCAAATATACCGCGCATTTGCTTCTCGACCCCTACATATATTTCCAATAATGTCACAGCCATTCTCCCATACATCTTCCATCATGGGCAGGTCCTACTAATATAGCGTCTTTCCCCCTAAATAGGGTTCGACGTCACCACATAGAACTAGCTAAGTTTTATAGTAACCCTACTGTATATGTTCCAGAGAGCGGTCGTGTAGGTGCGCAGTATGAGCGTGCGGCGGCGCGGCCCGGGACGCCGCTGCGGCTGGCCGGAGTGTTCGCGGACGGAAGTAAAGCTAAGGCGCCTAAATATGCTCAGCTCGTCGACCCGCAGGGCAATGTGAGTATAGTATACCTTATAACTGTAATGTACCTTATAATAACTGTTTTACACGTGCGTTCCGCGAAACGTTCCAAGCGAAAAACTGAGATTTCAATCCAGGGCCTCCAGATTTTAAGCCGCTCGTACGACCACTGGGCCACGGGCGTTAGGTACATTAAGTCGCACATCTAGATCTAAAGCGAGTCAATTTAAAAAGTATTTTTTAATTAGGTACTGATTACTTGTCTTTGTGCACTGTAGAATAAATTATGAGCATGCATTTATTTGCACAGTTTGTAAGAATGGATGTCTGGATCTGTTTGTTACTCTCTCACGCCTAAACGGGTGGACCGATTGAGCTGAAATTTGGTATACAGATAGCTTAAACCCTAGAATAACACATAGTATAGAAAAACGGGTAAAATCGCTGGGCGCAGCTTGTTATAAATAAATGTAACTAGGAGATTTTTTGTTATCGCATCGCACAACAATGCGGACTGTCTGTAGTCTGTATTGCCTTTAAAGTCGCCATGTAAAAATCTACACTCGAATATCTTCAATCTTTCGACAGTCGACAATGTTTTAACACTAAACGATTCGTGAGTATTTAGATTCATCTTAGTAAATAAACGGCATAAACTCACTTGTATTTACTTCGGCTTCGTGCCAACCGTTTCGATCCTGTACGAGGATCTTCTTCAGGGCTAGTAGCAGCGGTTACCCCCTTGCGGATCCTCGCACAGGATCGAAACGATCGGCACGAAGCCGAAGTAAATACAAGTGAGTTTATGCCGTTTATTTACAAAGATGAGTCGACAATGTGGCCACACCTCAAAATACTAGATATCTAGGTACTTAATACACTAGCTGCTAGCTAACGTCGATTAATCAACCATCAAAGAATCAAAGAAAAAATAAACCTAACTAATAAAGGTACTCAGAATGCGACCGTTTTAAAATTGCACTTGTCCGCCTAACAAAATGTTCCAGACGACTAAAGAAAGACCCGCAATTATAGAGTGGTTGAGATGTACTTATTTATTGCGAGCTATTATTGGCCTTAATCAACTTTTTAATTTTAGTTTTGTTTAAGGGCGCTGTAGTAATTTCTGCTACGTAAACAGAATAAAAAAAGTTATGGGAATTTTCTTAGGTTTTTTTTAGAATTAGTTACGTGATTACGTTAAGTAGTACCGTAGTAGTAAATCTTACTAATATTATAAACGTGAAAGTTTGTAAGAATGTATGGATGTCTGAGTCAGGATATCTGGATGTATGTTTGTTACTCTTTCACGCCTAAACGGGTGGACCGATTGAGCTGAAATCTGGTACAGAGATAGCTTAGACCCTGGAATAACGCATAGGCTACAGTACAGCGGGTAAAACCGCTGGGGGCAGCTAGTGTACTATAATATGTAAATGGTAAAGTATGGATATATTTGTTTTTCACACTTAAACGTCAAAACCGATAGAGCTGATATTTGGTATAAATGTAGCTTGGATATCCCCCCGTATATACGGGGGTTACTTCTGAGCTGAAAAAACGCATAGAATGTAGGATGTTAAGACTTAAGAGACAGTCGTTAGGTCATGTTGCAGGCTTTGTAGAATTCATGGCGATCTGAAAATGCGAATTTCCTATCTGAAACGTATAGGTTGGCCACACAACTTATAAAAATAATAGGTAGGTACTAATGTAATTATTGTGATTTGACTCTGACAGTGTAAATTGTATATAAGCATCTAAGTAACTTGTTGTTCTGCTGGAGTATAATAACCAATTATTAATTATATTATTATTTAGAAGTGCAAAAGGCCTTAAATTCTTTAAAATTATTCCAATCAAAGTCTGTACGATTATGATCCCGAAAAAAAAACAAAACCTTTTTACACTCCAAAGAACATTAAACTCTTTGTCTATTTTGTCGTAACCATAGACACGAAACAATTTTACTTTACTTTTGTACTAAAAACAACTCTATTTACTAGACTATAAAGTTACTTTTACCTTATTGTTTGCGAAAGGAATTCAAGTTTGAAACGGGAATCGTGTTAGAGAAAAGTAAACTCTAAGTATTTAAAGATAAGGTCTAAAATAGTAGTTGAAAAGTTGGTCTTTACGTTTCTTAAGGGCAGCGTCCTCTTTGAACTGTGTTGCCAGGACGTCTAGTAGGGTTGGCACGAGTTTGAAATATTTTGTCTGTTTTAAGACCAGCAGGGGTATTCACTTATCGGTTAGGGAACCGAACCGATTGCCGAATTGTCAAAAATGTATGAAATGACGTGTCAAGTTGTATCTATACATAATATGTCATTTCATACATTTTTGACAATTCGGTATTCGATTTGATTCTTTCACGGATATGTGAATAACCCTGCAGAGGGCCTATTGGCTAATTCTCACCCACTACGATTGATGGCGACTTCAATGTACATCGCTGCTTTTGTTACTTTACTCATATTAATGAGGAGGTTTAAGCAAGTAATGTACGCAATATTGTCTATGGATTCTAGTGTTTTACATGTCGTTTGACGATAGCCAATAGGCCCTCAGCGGCCCGAGCACGTAAAAACATTGACATAAGACTTAGGACTAGCAACTCCCGCCCCACTGACAAGAGTAATTGACGTTTGTAAAAGCACAATGACATTGGGAGTAGCTACAAGGGCTGCAGGGGCAGCAGCACCTTTAGCATAGTAAGACATTGACCTAAGACTAGGAACTCCCGTGCCACTGTCGAGAGTAATTGTCGTTTGTAAGAGCACAATGACATTGGGAGTAGCTGCAAATTGTATGCAATGACAGCGCGAGTAGCAAGAGTAGCGTCTATATATGTCAGTTTTCACTTGACAGTGGGACGGAAGTTGCTACTCTTATGTCAATGTCAAAGAGTGCTCGGGCGGCTGGGCGCAGTCAGCGGGGTTATTCCGGACCAAAATCGCTTCTCGTTTTGCTAACGTCCACTGTCAAATTTTAACAAAATTTGAAAAAAATCTTGAAAATTCATACGATACCAGCACAAAATCAAATGCAACTTCAATTTTTTTAATTTAGCATCTTTTGGTCGTCTCAAAGTGGCGTTTTTGAAAATAAGAATGTGTTTTATAGGTTATATTTTTGCTTACGTTTTGCTGCGTCGTCGTCTCTTTTTTGTGCAGAATTTAGGCCTAGGAATAAAACAAAAACTCAGTCCTAAATCGCGACCACTCTCCCGCGCGTCCCATATCTGTAGGACACCGAATTTAAATAAGAATAAACAATAAAACTTTCAATTCAATTAACATTCTATCCACACTCTAATGGATTAATAAAATTGTTTAATTCCGTTCGCTTCCTGTCACCGTGTGAACCGCGTGAGTGTCATCAAATTACATTGCATTACACGATGATTGCTGTCATTTGACATGAAAGTGAAAATACGAAAAATTGATCAAGTGGACCATGACCTCTTAATAAATTGACGCATAGGATGGCTGGGGCCAAGAAGCATTGTAGAGTTACGAATTTTGCACATATTTCATGCTCAAGATCATAATTTTTTTCTCAGCGCTCACAGCAAGCTGCTCGCGTACTTATTACTAAGGATATTTGAATTTTCTAACTGTTCAGAGTGAAATTTTTCGTAGTAAAAATTACAATATTTTTGCGTCTGCACCTTGGCCCCCCCAGAAAAAAATCCTGGATCCTGGTTTTTTTATATACTAAATAGACCTACGTTTGTCCTCATCCCACCTGATGGAAAGTGAAAATGCGGTCGACGATGGATCACGTAAGATGCCTAGAATAAATAAATAAATAAATATTTCAGGACATTTCACACAGCGCCACTTAACCCCAAGCTAAGCAACTTAATGCTTGTGTTATGGTGGTTAGGATAACGGACATGATACATATATATACTTTTCTTTTGTAAATACATACTTATAATAGATATTGAAAATCACCCAGACCAGAAAGGTACCTATTCACTCGTGCCTTGAAGATACCCAAGTTGTACCGCTCGGGAAACACGGATGACGGCAAAGTGTTCCAAATGTGGCCAGGTAGAGGCTCATTAGGTGAAAAAAAACTTCAGAAGGTAATGAAAGTCAAATTTATATGTCAGTATGACCCAGTTCATAGAAAAGTGAATTGGGTTAAACAATAAATCTGTGATTCTGAGCAGGATAACAAAATAAACATCTAGCTCTGTCACTCTTGGGAATAATGTATGTGTGCATTTCACTTACTCGAAAAGTGACACTGACAGATTTCAGTTCTATTTGATGCTTTTTAATAATAATAATATTTGGGTAACCTGTTCTTTTGGAGTGTTTACATTACAGATGTGTTTACATTGTCAGAGTCAAATCACAATTTATAGGTTGTGTGACGAACCTATATGTTGCAGTTTCAGGTCGCCGAGATTGCTACAGGGCCTGCAACATGACCTAACGACCGCCTCCTACATATTTTATTATCTTATAGGAAACAGCTGGGACCCACAGTTTTACGTGCCATCCGAAACACGGTAGCGTCCAGGCGAGTTTTTTGCCACACACAGAGATTTGAACCCAGATCCTCCGAATTAAAAGGCCGTATGACCACTGGGCCACGAACGCTACTTTTTCTAAGTAGACATCCACTAAGAAGGTATTTTTCAATGCAGACGAAGTTGCGAACATAAGATAGTCCTTTTTATAAATAAATATTCATTGACCATAAAGTCCATGGTCCTACGTCATTAATATTCTAATCGTGTAGAACTTGACCTGGCTAGCTCGGGGAATACTAGACCGATTTCTATCATTCACTGCATATGGATAGACCTGGTTACTTTGGTCGTATATGGTGTGAAAATATTGTTATTAGTGATTAATTATGAATAATGATTCGATTTTTATTTATCAATTATATTAGTGCTTGCCGTTTGCCCATGGCTTGGCTTACTGATGGCCATTTTAAAAAGTTTTATTATAATCAGGGGGGTCACATCATCGTGGCCACCTGTGAGACAAAAAACAGCTTACGGATTTATATTATTTTATGAAAATATGCGATATATTGGTCATAAACTAGTTGAATAACATTGTATTGTCTCAAATTGCTTTCAAATTTTGGAAAAAACGAAACACATAGGTATTATTGTCACAGTGAAGCAGTTTGACAGAGTTTGACAAACAACATTAAGAGGACCCATACACCTACAATAATATTGCACAATGTTGATGATTGCACAATATGATTGATGAGCTCCGAAACCCACACGGTACAATTAAATTGAGACAATAAAATTGAACAAGCATTCTCGTCATAACTTTCTTCAGTGCACCATGTCTGATAAAGATTTGGCTGCAGCTATCGTGTGTTTAATTGTAGCGAAACGGCAAAAACGAAAACGCCGAATCTGGACTAAGGGCTGGTTGATGAAAAGGCCAATCTACAATAACGAACGCCTGTTAAAGGATTTAGAATTAACTGAATTGAAAGATTTCAAGAATTATATGAGAATGGATCCTATCAAATTTAGGCAATTGATTCAGTTGGTAGAACCTTTAATAGAGAAAAAAAATACTGTAATGAGAGAAGCAATTTCACCATTTCAACGTTTGGGTTAAAACATTCCACAAAGCAGGTAAATCACGATATAATTGAATGCACTCGATAATGAATTCTCGTTCCTTTTCTTTCGCTGAAATTTTTTGTGCCATTTTCGCTGCAAAAATACACGCGTGCGTGCGCGACCGCTCCGAACTGTAGACTAAAAAATATTGGGCAATATACCATACACAAGACACAATAAATAAATATTGTGCAGTAAAATTTAAAAGTCCTCAATCTTTTGCTCAATGATTGCGCAATCTTTAATGCTACCCCTATAATATGTTCAATAATATTGTGCAATCATCAACATTGCGCAATATTATTGAAGGTGTATGGGTCGCCTAACCGGCCACGCTGAAAGGGACGGAAAAAAAATAGGTTCTCCTTTTTCTTCACACAGAATTTTCCCTATTGCCATCACACTCACACATAAAATGGGTACTTCTAGTTGTATTACTTCTGTGATTATAATGAAAATTGATTGCCAATCTTTAATAATGTTAACAAGCTTATTTCACACTAAACAAACGAATACGTCGTCGTTGGCTATCTCGGCGCTTTGTGGACGACTTAGAGCATGCTAAATATCATTAAAATTTAACGATCTTCCTATTTCTTTTTCGTTAGGTGTGTGCTCGGCTTTACCCCCTTCGTAAAATAAAGTAAAATCACCTCCTTTAAGGGTCTTTTTCAGGAAAAAATACTAAAACAGTTTTCATCACATGCAATGCATAGACAATGCAAAGTAACGTCAAATTGACAGTTGCTAAATTGACAGCTGTACCTATTTTATATATCAAAATATTTTGCAAAATTAAATTTACGAGAAAAACTCGATAAAATAATTTATCCACAATGGAAATCGACGATCCAGCAATTCATTACAACTGGCTGAAAGACGCGAACATATTCAATAAAAGATTCGAAAGAATTCAAATAAAATGGCTGGTCGAAAACGCAGACACCATCATCTTACTTTTCTCAGCGAAAGGCGTCGACAAGGAAGGCATTATCCAAAACTTCTACTCAATATACGAAAACGTAAAGTACCTAAATATACCTGTAGAAGTAATTTACGTACCTATGGACGAAAGTGAAAAAGATTTTCAAACTTCATTCGAGGAACAAGCGAATTGGTTTACACTGAAATTTGGTGACCCATTAATTGAGATATTAAAATTTATGTACGACATTACTTGTATACCACATCTATATGTATTAAGACCCGATTGTTCTGTTGTTTCGACGCATGGTTTGCTAGATTTGGAGGTTTATAAAAAAAATGCGATAATAACCTGGCTTTCGCCGACGGCTTCTACTAGAAATACCAGGAAACTAAGTAAAGATGTCGAAATGTACGGATCGATATGGAGGTACTTGAATGTGGGAGGTGATACCAAACCAGATTATCAGAGGAAGTTTTCTACTGTCGGGGAAGATGGGAAATCGATACAGATTAACTTTCCAGGTTTAAGTCCGCAAACCAATTTTCTGGGTCAAAATTGGCAAACCAATTTTCCGGGTCAAAATCCGGTGAACAATATTCTTGGTCAAAATCTGCAAGACAATAATTTTCCTGGTCTGAATCTGAATAACAATGATTCTGGTCAAAATCTGTAGAATAATATTCCTGGTCCAAATCCACAGAACAATAATTTTCCTAGTCAAGATCCGTAGTGCTTTTTATGATGTAGTCTGTAATAATTTAGTTTTGACTACATGAGTTCCATATTCCTTGGAAACATGTATCCGAATAAATTGTTTTTTTTTATATATAAAAGTGATCAATAATTGAATTAGCATTTTTACTGGTTATAATTTGTATTTTTTTTATTATTTTAACTAAAATATTATCTCGCACACAATTATATTAGTAGGTATTATTATTCTTTGATTATATATTTTTCAGGTGAAACCGTGGAATATAGATAATGAACATAAAAATACTAGACACCTATATAATACCTATGTGTTTACAAAACCGTCCTAAAAGATGCCCTTTCAATTCTGCATTTAAGTTTTAATGTTAGGTAAACCCACAAGGCGTAGCTAATAAAATGTTTAAACGGATAACCTTCCTTTTTGAAGTTGGTTAAAAAGCTAGTAATTAAAAAAAATGCTGGTCAATTATGTGCCTTGACCAGTTTTATGTGTTCCATCCTTGTCAAGGGGAGTGCTAACCGTCTCTCCTTTCAATAGACACGGTTAACTCTGCTTTAACAATCGTATACATGTCTGACACGCACAAAAATGTCGCTTGCGCGATTCAGACACAAATGCAAAAAATAACACTTCTGAATGTAAAATTGATATTTTTAGTACACAATATGGTAAAAGATAAATAATAATGAAGATGTTATTAAATAGTTTTGAAATAAAAGTTGTATTTTAATAGATATAGCGATTTGAAAGTGCAAATATTTTTAAAAGCGCCACTAGTGTGAAAACGCCATCTATCGCGTCAGTTGGGAACTAAAATCAACTATGTAAGTGAAACTTTTTCAATAATTTATTAAATGGAAATTAGTTAATATTAGACACACTGTTAATAAAAAAAGGCAGTATTTTCTCTTAAATTCAGCACTCATAACAAAATAAAAATTTCCAAAGGAAACTTTTTTTCATCCATTAGTATCAGTATCTAGGATAAGAATATAATTATTATACACACATATTTCATTAGGTAAAAATATAGAGCGTGCCTAAAATATACAACAACAAAAAAATTCTAGTACTTATTAAATGGATAAGTGTCTAATAAAAAATTAACAGATTCCATCACAAATTATTAAGAGTTAACTTATCAAAGTCTCACAAGCAAAAACTTATTGTGACAAAACAATTATTTTTTTTTTTTTTATGTGATTAAGTAGAAGACGAGCAAGACGCTCTCCTGATGTTAAGAGATAACGGCTGCCCATAATCAGTACAGTGTTACCTAGGATTCCACAATTATGTGAAATTCTAGGAGCACTGTACCAACGCTTCTTACTCAAGAGTCATTAGATGTTAAGACTCTTTAGCCCAGTAATTTCACTAGCTACAGTGCCCTCCTACCGGAGCACAGTGATGTATGTACATCACTGCTCAGGCGGTAGAATAACTGGCACTGTTGGGGTACCCACCTAGACGACCTCCTGCAAAGGAAGTCTACCCCCGGTAAAATTAGAATTAGATTAGGTTAAAATTAGAGATTAAATTATCCGTCACTTGTACTCATGAGTACATTGTATGTGTAATGTGTACTGAGTACAAGTAGATGAGTACACTTTTTGTTTTAGTTTTTATTGAGCTGAGGCAATGCTTGTCGTGTGGGCTAGAGATGAGACAAGTATTAGTGACAACTAATAAATAAAATTGTATGAAATAATATAAGTGGCTATCGCCAGAAGTGCGGCTACAGTTATGTTTAACCGGCTAAACAAAGGTGTAGCTGGTCACTGATTGTTAAACTTAAGCTTATTTGACTTATGATCTTCGGTTCAGTACTTTTAGTTGAAACACCACAAAGATACAGAAAACTAAAAATTAAAACATAATTGTAATAGTACAATTGGCGGGCTTATTGCTAGAACCGTTTATGAAAAAAAATTGTGCGTGTACTAGTTTACACACGTAAGAAGTGAAACTTTTTTAATTAAATTTAAATTTATAAATTTTTTAAATTCATGTTCATTGGAGAAAGTGAAAGTACTCTTCGTCTGAACCAGGGATGTTGCGGATGCGTATTTTTTCACATCCGCGGAAGCGGATGCGGATGCGGATATTTTAGGGCTCACATCCGCGGATGCGGATGCGGATGCGGATCTCAAGAAATTTAATAAAAAAAACTGATTTTCTAGGGTAACAATTGTATCTAAAGGTTTTAACTCAATGATCGAAGTAGCGTGAGTGATGTATTTTCAGACAAACAAGTAAATATTTGTTTTGACAAGTAAATATGTGATGACTAAACAGCTATTGGGGGGAGAAATAAAATTAATAATTAAATATATTTTAACATAAATTTATTTAATTAATAATTAATTAAATAAATATATGTTACTTTAAACACACACATATATTACACTAATTTCCCACCAGATAAAACTTCAAAAATAAATTCTATGAATTTATATTCCATATTTCAAATATTGTTATAACGTGCAAACGAGAGGGTTGCGCGATTCGACACAAGTCTTGATAATAATTATGATAAATTTTAAATTTTATAATAAAACATACCTGTGTCAGTTATTTGTTTTCGTGATTGTGTTTCTTTGGTTAATTTTTTTTAAGATGTTGAATTCTTCTCTATGCGCGGATTTTAATGATTTTTTAGGGAAGTCGTCGTGCGACCCTTACGAGAATATGTCTTTTGACATAATTTGCAATCAGCCTTCTCTGGGTCTTTATTCGGTGTAAAGTATTGCCGAATATAGGTCAACGTTGGTGGTGCCATTGTAGGTAAATTCACTTCACTTCTAATAATTTACAGAAATATCACATAACACAATAAACAATGTAATAAAATAAACATAGATCATTTTATATTATGATATAGTGTGTTATTTAACTATTAAAGATTATAAAAATAATATTAAAAACCGAGATGTTCACGAGTTTTCACGAAAATTGCAACTAATCAAAACAATAACAAACGCATCGGAACACCGAACTAAATCTGCGCTGCTATTGGTCAATGCGCACGTGTATAATGGCGAGCGCTAATCACGGGCCACGAGTTTTTTTTCTTGTTGTGACATGTGCCTAATCCGCATCCGCATTAAAATCCGCATTGATTTGATGCGGATGCGAATGCGGATGCGGATTTCCAAAATGATGCGGAAGCTCCGCAATTACGGATGCGGATGCGAATATCCGCAACATCCCTGGTCTGAACCAACCGTGGTAGGGGCAAGAAACAAAAGACGGCGCGTAACTGAAAAATGTGACGCGTAACCGTGACGCGTAACCAACAAAAATGTGACGGTAAATTTTTTCCAACGCCGATAAAGAAGTTTCACTTCAAAAATATGGCGTAATCTCCTAAGAAAAGATTTTTCAATGCAGATTACGCCGCGAGCAAAAGCTTGATAAAATAAGTGTCATATTTATAATTTTCAAATAAATTTGTTGTTATTGAGGATAACAAACTAAAAATTATTTCAAAATGACTACTACAAAAGTATAATAAATGGCAAATGTCCCATCACTATTAATTCGACCGGATCGATGAGGTAACAGACTTGTATTTAAATCTAGATAGACAAAAAATTGCAGCATTGTTGTCCATTGAAGCCTGCTGTTTATTGAGGTTGATTGGAACTGGTTTGATGGGCAGGTGTTACTTGGCTTATAGGAGCACTTTCAGCTACTTAGGTGTACATTATTTAGAAAAAAATATATTAGACATGCTATTTTTTTTTCAGTTTTATTGTTAGAGTCGAGGCTAAAGCTCGTAGATTAAAGAAAAGCTTTCTTTGTTTTCTTTTTTACTAGCTTATGCTAGCGGTTTTCTTGCGTGGCAAAATCTTTTCTTAGCGAAGGTTTACGTTATAAAATCTGTGTTTCAAATTTTAACCCAATCCGTCCAGTGGTTTAGGCAGTGCGTTGATAGATCAGTCAGTCAATCAGTCACTCTTTCCTTGTATATAGTTAGATAATAATAGTTTCTTTAGTTAATAGTATATACCTACCTAGGTTAGGTAAGTAAGGTAAATACAAAAATATTTTCGCATGAAACAAATTTTTAAATTTACAATTTTTGTGTAATAATGTAATATTATTATGCATAACGCACAAAATAAGTAAGGAAAATAAATATGTAAATAAATTATTATTATTCTTTAAAAATAAAGACATTTTACAAAAAATAATTATACCAACGCCATCTATTATCGAGTAGCCGAAACACATTTTTTTAAACAAATCGTAATATGGCTTCACACGACTCACGACCACACTATTATCTAATAAAATTATCTAACTTTACGATGTAACGGTATATTAGAGGTAGATAGTAAATCAAATAAAAATACCATCCGATATATAGATTTATGGCTCATATAGACGGCAAATGGCGAAACAGCGCCTTGGGCCATAAAATGGAGGCGGGCCATGCGAGTATCACAAGAAAGGCTATTTTTAGAAAGTACTTGCGCTCAGGATATGATGTTTAAAGCCGGGTCTCCAGCTCCTTTTTTGGTCTACACTCTCAACAAAAACACGTCAACACACAGCAAAATTCCCCTACACAAAAAAAAAATATCTATGCTTCAAGCTTCAACAAATGTTTTTGCTTTGTTTATTCATTTATTTATTTACTAGCTAAGCCCGGCGGTAAGCTTCAACAAATGTTTTTGCTTTCCATAGCCGATGGAAAGCAAAAACATTTGTTGAAGCTGGAAGCATAGACATTATTATTTTTTTTGTGTAGGGGAATTTTGCTGTGTGTTTTTGTTGAGAGTGTAGACCAAAATAGGAGCTGGAGACGCGGCTTTAGTTAGGATGTCATGTTACTAAGGAGGTTTATGCTTTTATGGTGCACTAGCTGTGCTCCATGGTTTTACTCGGTAGAAATAACTTATTGTTATTTCAGATGCCTAAATAGTAAGGCTTTCTAGGTACCTACCTATTTGTAATAAATGAAATTTCTAGTGTGGAATCAACACTTATTTATTAATTCATAGTAATATGGGGCTGGCTTTTTTTTTTATAAAATAAAATATGTGCATAAAAATTACCTACCTACAATAAAATTTAAGTACCTATCTAAGTACTTACATAATATTTATACATATATAGTATTTAGGTAAATATATGTAACTACACGTTCTTGTAGCAAATCCCACTCTACTCTTTCGATCCTCTTTTCCAAACGAAGGTTGGTTGCCTGGAAGAGATCGCTCACAGCGATAAGGCCGCCCATTGTGGACCAAATTGTATTTCAGTGCTAACATTAGGTAAAACTGTTATTTTCTCTGGTTGCAATAAAGAGTATTCTATTCTATTCTATAATATTATAGGCGGTCTTATTGCTATTGCTATAGTGAGTAGTTTTGTGGCATTATAAGGTATCAATAAATATTCCAAAAATAATATGATTGGAATTTGGAATAGGTTATTAGTGTAGGATCCAATCTCCATTCAATAAATGAGACAAGATGATCAGAAAACTTAGATATTTATTCTTCTTTGTTGCATTCCGTTTTCTATCTTAGAAGTGAGTGATGTTCATTTGACAATGTCTAAAAGTGATATTTTCGCGAAGAGTTCCCAATGCAAATAAAACCATAAAGCATAGATCAAATGAACATCACGCAGACCAAAAATACAAAGGAAACATATAAACTACTAGGTTATAAAGCTAACAGTTCGGCTATCCTCTTAAGGTGAGTCCTCTCACATCGAAAAGAATATTCAATCTTAACAAAATAGCAATCAAAGAGAGAGAAAAAAAAAATGTTGTAAATACTACACATAGTACCTATGACTTACATAAGTACCTTAAGAAAGTAAATCGTATTTTCACAATAAATAATTCACTTAAACATATTCTCATCAAAATTTTACAATGTTAGCCCTGCAGTGGTCACGCTCCAAAACCATACAGAACTGGTCGCGCGGCATACAGGCGTAATCCAAGTACTTTGTGGACCTCCTGTGACGTAGCCGTATGAGTTCAGTGTTAGAAAATTACAATTAATATTCAAACATCCAACTCTAAGAATCCAGAAGGGCAAATAATTAACTGAATGCGTTTTCGAGATATTTTCGACGAGTGGATTACATAATATGTTATCCGGGCGACCACTCTAGGGTTAAATGTCTGATCTCGATTAATCGAATCACGAATCGTTATTAACTCATCAAATATTATATTCTATCTCATATCAATCGTAGTTAATATTGCATAGTCTGCTATGATCTGCGATCATCTGTGCGCACTGTGTGTAATTTTGATGAAGTTGCGGCCATCCTATTTATTTTTTTATTCGATACACGATGTCAAATAACAGCTCGGAATCTAACTCCAATGAAATTCTTTCCAGTAGTTTAGAAGATACAAGGTCTTTCTTGAAACTATAGAAAAAACATTAGAAACGCTTTTGCGCTTTCGTGTTCTCGCATTTCTTTGATTAATTAATGTATTATGTTGAGGAGCATGCTAACGTATTTTTTGATATTAAATAACTACAAGAATTCGAATCACAAGTACGTAAAAAAATACATTTTGTGGTTTTTCAAATATATTTTTTTTCTCAGAAATCCTGTTTGTTTAGCATTTTCTTTTAAAACTACAGTATCGTTAGGTTATGTTTTATCTCTCCACCAAATATAAAATCAAAATATCAAAGGACCGCTGAGTTACAGATTTTCAAAAATATTGGTTAGGGCTGTCCCTTTTCATATTTTTACATAAAATAAATATTGACCACTAGATAACACGTTGACATGTGGCACTGCAAGATTAGTATAGATCATTCACAGTTATTTTACCTCTGACAGATGTCAAAATTATTTTCTTTATGTTGCATTATTGTCAAAATGTTGCCAGATCGTTACTTTTGTTACGTTTTACGTTACTTTTTCACCCTTTGAGTTACTTTTGTATTCGTGTCTAGATGACTTTTACGATACTTTTCAAGGTCTTTATTTTAAATTGAACCTTATAAGTAATGAATCTTTTTCCTCGTAATGGTATAGAAAATAATAGTTAATTTATTGATTTTTTTTGTTGATTAGCAATTTCTTATTTAAATAAACTGAAAAATTAGTAATTATCACTGAAATGTCAGAATATGTAAGCGTATTTCTATTCAACTGTGTATATTGTGTAAAATTTTCAAAAATGCGTTACTTTTCTTGTTCAAACGTTACTTTTTGTACTTGATAAGGTTACTTGTACTCGTTGTTTTAATAATTATTATTATAATCAAAAGCTTTACAAATGCCCATAAACTCAATTTCCTTTGAAGAAAAAGAATTTATCTATAACAATATCGGATGCTTAACATAATATGAACAAGTGGTTACTGCGAACTATCAATATGATATAAAATATTAGGTATGTTCGAAACAGGAAATTCATGTAAGTACACACATCACTGTAAAATAATACTTACAAGTGAATTAAATAAAAAAATTAAAAAACCCCCGCCCCCAACGCAAAACGTAATTCACCATTTTGAATGGCGGCCATCTTGGATTTTAAATTTTATACAGTGCCCTTTCATTTGATTTCCATATTGAGGGGGTTGTGTAAGAAAAAAGTAATTCGCCATTTTGTAGTTGGTTAAAAATGGGGAAGTCAATACTCACCTGACATGGCAACATTATTTTCAGGCTAGCCAATGTAAGGGCTAGAGGTAAAATAACTGTGAATGATCTATATAAGCGGATAAAAAAAAACAAGAGTTGAGGACGAGGAACAATAGATGGCGTGAGTGGTCAGTCAAATTGAAAACCTTTTTAACAAAATAGATTATATTTCAGAAATATTATATTCTATTGATCATATTTTGTTAATTGGTGCCAAATAATAGTAAATATATCGATAAAATTATTTTTGTTTACAGAGTGATAAAGAAAAAAATAATTACTCTTAAATTATATACCGTTTTTTAATTTGCAAACTTTGGACTTAAAAAGTATAATGATAAGGCCGCCCATTGCGGACCAATGTGTTATAATATTGTCATAATAAGTTTAAGTACTTTTTGTTATATTGGTGGCAAAAAAGAGTATATCTATTCTGTAAAATCCTAGAATAAACGAATGGTTAGAATAGGTATACAATAAACATTCAAGAGAAAGGTAAAGGAGTTTGAAGATTTGTGGTATACCTACTGGTTTATTAGGTTTCGGCGCAGACCGCGATTTCAAAAAAAATGGCGGTAAGTATACCACAAATCTCCTAATACCACAACAAAAGATATTCCGACAAACACCAACCCCCCACCTTCATAAATTTCATAAAAACATATAATACGGACCAGTAGGTATGCCACGTTCCGTACAACCCCATTCAATTATTTGTTCCCCAATTACACCTAAAATCTTTTATAATTATTTGAAAACTTTAAAAATCGTCATTTCTAAATATATCGCAACATACTTACATATTACGAACTATGGACCTACTTTTTGAAGTTGGTTAAAAATACTAACAAGCTACTTTTCGATTTAATTCGCTTTATGTTTAAACATTATGTGGGCAGATGTAAATTTTATACGCTAATATAATTTTTAAATTTTGACAACCCTATTTCCATAGAAATTTTTAGTTTCCTTAGAAATACATTTACTCAGCCGTCCTTTGATGAACGCATTTGAAATTTTAATGTCTCATAAGTAATTACATTTATTACCTAACCTAAAAAAAGAAAATGCTAATATACAAGGAAAACTAAAATATTTAAGGAAAACTGAAAATCAGAAAAACTTTAATTAAACTGTAGGTTTATGAAGTACATCATTGATTTTAATATATAATATGTATTAAATATGTTTATATCATCCTATATTACTACAATTTGAATTTTGTTTACGATTTATATTTTATAACAATATAAACATTTTTGTGAGGTCATTAACCTTTTTCAAAAAAAATCATAGCTTCTAAACTATTGGAAAGAATTTCGTCGGAGCTGGATTCGGAGCTTCAATTTGACATCGTCTATCGAATAAAAATATAAAATAGGATGGCCGCAACTTCATCAAAATTACACACAGTGGTGCGGTACTAGTTGCCTAATACCATTCGTTTTCTGCACTGATCGCTCATAGCCCATGCTCGCAAGAATTAAATCTAAGAATCTGAAACAACTGATCAATATCATTTACTTATCTCAATTCATAAAACATATTCTATCTATTTCTCAATCGTAGTTAATCTTGCATAGTCTGCTATGATCTGCGATCATCTGTGCGATACTAGTTGCCTAGCACCATTCGCTTTCTGCACTGATCGCTCATAGCCTATGTTCGCATCAATGAAATCTAAGATTCTGAAACGACTGATTAATAAAGTTCACTTATCTCAATCCATAAATAAATATTAGGTATATATTCCATCTCTAAAATTCTATCTCTTATCTATTTCTTAATCGCGATGTGATCTGCCATCTGGGCAGTACCAATTGCATACACTGATCGCTCAAAGTCTATGCTCGCATCGATCAAAACAAAAAATCTAAAACAATCGATCAATCAAATTAAATCATCTCAATCGCGTTCCTTATTGTGAATCGCATTCATATTTTCAACCACGTTCACATTGTCAACCGCGTTCACATTCTCAGTAGCGTTAACATTCTTAAGCACGTTCATATTATCCATCCCGGTTATATTCTCAATAGCGTTTATATCCTCAATCTCGTATATTCTCAACCCTGTTCCTACTCTCAATAGTGTTCATATCATCAATCGTTCATATTCTCAAACCTGTTCCTATTCTCAATATAACTCATTCATAGTAATAAGTTCTCATGTTATAGTAATAAGTTCTTTTGTATATTTTGGTTTGCAATAAAGCATTATTCAATTCTATTCTATTCTATAACGTAAAAGTAATAATAATAATCTTTTTCAATTCGAATTCTAAGTTAGTAGGTACTATCATATTATTTTTTCAACTCACAATAATCATTAGATCACTCACAATAATCATAAGATCACTCACAATAATCATTAGGTCATCACAATAATATTTCAGTAAAGTCCAAACTTCCGCCTTCGATATCGGTTTCATTACTTTTAATGTGTATGGTAGTAAGTAAACGCGGAACCAACTCAAGGAAGCTATAATATCAGCCAAAATTCCCAACTCTAAGACGGTTTTGTGCATTATTCGCATTGTTTTATCCATTAAAAGGCCTAAGCAAACGATCTTCTCACTGCATCAAAATATCCACTATTCCTACCTTTGACACGTTAGTGTGCAATTCTATAGGTAGTTAAGTCTTAATAAGCCACTCTTTTAGTCTGTTAAAAGTTAACGTTCAGAGAACGACAACCTTATATGGGCGCTACACTATCTTGCGTCACTAAATTTCCATATCAGCCACATAATTTATATTATTATAGATGACTGCTCGAAAACATATTTCAATTCAATCTCAACTCAATCAAAAGAAATACAGTTCATTCTCACGTTTTGTATCAGCACTCCGCTTTGACCATTTTCGGAAACCATATTCTTGTACTAATACGAAGTATTCGTTGCCAGATTTCCGTCTCAAAAACCCGGTGATATTTACCGTACCTGAGTAGCTATTACTACAATCGACAGGTAAAATTATTACCTCTCAAATGGTTATTGAAAACTATTTTTAGAAAATCAATTTAAGTATCACAGATTGCCTGCCTTTATAGCCATGAGCTAAATCTCAAACAATATTCGTATTTCATTTTAACCTTCGCCAAACCTAAATGTACTACGATATTGCCACCTAACCCTCTCATAACTGGGCCAGCCCATCACTAATCCGGGTGATGCTTAGTCTGTTAACTTCGCTACACTTTAAGAAGAACATTAATCACCTAAATCATTACACCTATTCACTATCGAACCTTCTAGTCATAATATTATTGCATTATTATATATTTGTCTGTTTCAATTTGTATAGAGCAGATTTCTCCAATGTAGAATTCGTGTCACTCTTGTCTTTTCGATGAGCATGTAGACTACGTCTTTAAAAAGCTTCCAAAACATTGGACTTGGTAATTAGAACGTGTGGATCATTAGGTAAAGCTAAAATCTTAAATACGTTGTACTTGTATGTTTGTAAAAAGTATTTACGAATATTCTTCTCAAATCTGGACCTCAATTTAAGACAAATTCTCGTTGTTGCAAGAATTGATCGTATTCAAACCACATTTACTAAGCTATTATGTTTCAAGTTCAAGTAAGTTTCATATAATATTACCATTGTCAAAGAAAATAGAAATTGCCGACGTAATTTATCTCCTAAATATGATGTCAAGCTCAATTAACTGTTCGGACCTATTAACTAGTAAATTCTGTCTTAATTCTTAATACGGGGGTATTGATATTCAACCCCCTTATAAATAAATCTGCGAGTACTATCATACAGAAAGACCAAATTCGTATTAACATCTTGTGGGTGTCCTTTAATGCATTTACATTCATCGTCTTCTTCTTTCGTTGCCTCTCCAACTAGCTAAAGTTTGCAGTCAACTCATACACATTCACATTATTTCTTTCTGTGTTACTACATATACCACTCCGCTTGCCTTCTTTAATCATATTATTCAATCTATCAGTACACTGTGACTGTCGTTTTATAGATAAGAAAATAATGTAACACGTGCACTGTTTCCTGACATTTGAGAGCCATCTCACTCAGTCTTATTAAGAAACGATCTCCTATCGTATAAAATAAACTATCCACAGCACGTTTATTCTATATAATTCGCATCGATAAATTTTATTCTTATAATATTATTTAAGTGAAGTTCGGTAGATAAATTCATCTTAACCCGCTTAGACAGCATTTCAGTTAATAGCTCGGCGTAGTCGTCGCTTCTAGGGAACGATTCTAATAGATGAATGATTTGGACATCTCCCCAATCTTACAGCTGCGCGCATTTCTCTACTTGACTTAAACATACATGTATCTTTGACCATCGAATCGAATTCCGGAATGACATTGCCTAACATCGAGAACTTATTTCCTTCTGGTCGACTATTATTTAAATTTCTTAGTAACTTAGAGAGAAATATGTGCGTATTATTTCTAAGCATATACCAATACCAGTACCTCGTGTCCGGCACCTGCATAGCACCTGCACTCAAGCTCCCAGTTGTAGCGTCATTAGCTCCGTCTCGCGCCACTGCGGCTCCGCTTAGAGCCGAAAAACGCCGCGCGGTAGGTCCGCACCCGGCTGTATCCACGTCTCTGTTTGGCACCGCACCCGGCTGTATCCACGTCTCTGCTTGGCTCCGCACCCGGCTGTATCCATGTCTCTGTTTGGCACCGCACCCGGCTGTATCCACGTCTCTGCTTAGCTCCGCACCCAGCTGTATCCACGTCTCTGCTTGGTACCGCATCTGGCTGTATCTGCACCTTCGCTCGCTGCTTCCCGTCCGGCTGCGTCTGCACCTTCGCTCTCTGCTCCCCGTCCGTCTGCACCTGCGCTCGCTGCTCCCCGTCCATCTACGTCTGCACCTCCGCTCGCTGCTCCCCGTCCGTCTGCGTCTGCACCTCCGCTCGCTGCTCCCCGTCCGTCTGCGTCTGCACCTCCGCTCGCTGCTCCCCGTCCGTCTGCGTCTGCACCCCCGTCCGTCTGCGTCTGCACCTCCGCTCGCTGCTCCCCGTCCATCTACGTCTGCACCTCCGCTCGCTGCTCCCCGTCCGTCTGCGTCTGCACCTCCGCTCGCTGCTCCCCGTCCGTCTGCGTCTGCACCTCCGCTCGCTGCTCCCCGTTCGTCTGCGTCTGCACCTCCGCTCGCTGATCCCCGTCCGGTTGCATCTGCGTGCACCATCGTTCGCTGCTCGCCATCCGCGGTGACTGTGTCTCCGCTCGTGACTCCGACTGCGCCGCTGCGGGCGTCCTTGACTCGCATTTCTGCTGTGACGGCTGATATGTCGCGCTTGCCCTTCTCCTGCTCCAACTTGTAGGGGAAGTGATCGACTATGACCTCCGCCCTCGCGCGCTCTTTCGACGATGATGGCCATCATTTATTTTACTCAAAGAACGTGTGTGCTTATAGCTGTGAAATCTGGAAGAACCTTCTAAACAGTCTGTCATAATCATAGTGGGCTGAAAGTTTTATTCCCTCTTCTGAATTGTAGGATCCAATCTCCATTCAATAAATGAGACAAGATGATCAGAAAACTTAGATATTTATTCTTCTTTGTTGCATTCCGTTTTCTATCTTAGAAGTGAGTGATGTTCATTTGACAATGTCTAAAAGTGATATTTTCGCGAAGAGTTCCCAATGCAAATAAAACCATAAAGCATAGATCAAATGAACATCACGCAGACCAAAAATACAAAGGAAACATATAAACTACTTGGTTATAAAGCTAACATTAGTATATTCAACCAACGAAAAAAAACGGAAAAGGGGTTTACAAGTCGACGCGTATTTTTTTTTATGTGTGAGTAGGTACTAGGTACGCATAACTTTTTAAAGAGAAGTACAATTTTGAAAACTGTTTTTTTAACTCAAAAATTTCTAACAATCACAGGTCACTTAGATACCACGCATATTTTTAAGTACGTAATTCAATATTCGTCCAGATTCTAGATCCATACATTCGTCAAACGGAATGCAGGGCTCATACAATGTTGACGTGACGACGAATGCATTACCGCGTAATGGCCACCTTGCTTCGTGCACCCTCATGAATTTTAAACATTTTATATTGTGCGAAAAGAGAAGACGCATTGCCTGCTTGTGGATTCAGGGGTTATTCACCAAATTAAAGTCTCGTTACGTTTAGAGTCCGACCGAAACTGGTTTTACGGCCGAAACCGAAACCGGATGTTCGGCCGAGGCTTTAGTTTCGGCCGAAACCGAAACTCACGTGGTCAAGTAAAAAAATCTTTAAAATACTGAAATTTGGTGCTTTTACCCATTATTCTGCATTAATTAAGACATGAAATTGAAGCACAGCATAATTATAAAGTTTGTTGCTATCATTAAGTTGTATCAGTTGTAATATAAAAATATATCCATAATATTTTTATTATCTTTAGGCTTCCGTGGCCAAGAAAGAAGCCTTATAGTTAATACTTTGTTTTGTACCTATTTGTACTAATAAGAATCATCAATCTCTTTTAGGTACCTCTATATAAAAATAATGATTACCAAAATTTAAAATTAACAAACCTATATCACAATTAGTCGTACGCCAAAGCGTTGTCGCGAGACACGAAGCTAGGCGAGCATGCACGATAACTTACGTAAGGAGTTTCGGTTTCGGCAAAAGTTTCGGCCAATTTTGGCCGAAACCGAAACTTTCGCCGAAACTTGATTTTTGACCGAAACTCGGCCGAAACCGAAACCGAAACCGAAATTTCGGTCGGACACTAGTTTCGTTATAGCCTGCTGTCAAATTTGAACCGAATGAAAACTTTGGAAAACCAACCTACCATACTACCAACCACACTACCTATCGATCTAGTACGAAATTTTGCACCTTATGGTGTAGCGATTTAAAAATTAATATAAAATGCGTATCGTCGAAAGTGCATTTGGTCGAACAGAAAAGCGCAATAGGAAAATTTTCTAATTACAAGCTTTTATTTACTTTCACTTGTCTGTTGTCTGTCTGTCTGTCTGTCTGTAATCAAATCTTGCAAGTTAAATTTGACCCACTTCCCGGTTTCCGATTGAGCTGAAATTTTGCATGCATGCATAAATCGGATGACAATGCAAAATTATTATGTCATGGGGCTGATGATGGAGCGGGAAGGTGGCCATAGGAACTCCGTAATTAAACGACGTAATCCCATCGAGTTTGGGCTCATTTGATTCGTCTTGACGAGTACTTTATGGTGCTAAATGGTAATAATAATAAAAGCTTGTTTTTAAAAAGTTTTTTAAAGTTTCACTTGTTTTTCATTTTAGCTCGCTGCACCTACGCTGGACCTATTTTTGATTTTGGACAATAGGTAGCATTGGTTTATCTAAGTATACAAATACGCAATATCCAATAAGACATCTGGGTCCACTTATGACTTATGAATTTCTAGAGTGCTTTTCACGAAAAGAGTCCTTTTTGCGGGGCGCCACTATCGCAAATTTTAAAAGTTAGCATATTTATAACTTTTTAACGCCTTATAATTTCTCATATTTAATTTCTTAATTAAATATGTATTTATTTTATATAACAAATTAAAATTATTTAGAATATAAAATTCAGCAATTATCGAAAAAAATAAATTTAGTTCCGCAAAATTCCGAGGGACCACTTTCGTGAAAAGGACTATACGCTCCAACTCTAATCACACAAACTTTTTGAACTTCCGTCTGCGCGTTCTTTCATGTTGCCAGGTTGGTAGTATTGAGAATAGAAACGGTCGATTAAACGATTTTAATAATTAGTTTAGTTTTTATGAGGTTTTTATGTTTGGGTGGTCTTTAATTTGTTATTTAGATCAAATAGAGTTTCATTTTTTGATATATTTTTAGTGTTCGTATTTACGAAAAAATAAAAAATAAATGAAGCAATTTTTCTTCATTTACAGCAGCGACATCTAGTGTTAAAATTTTCTTTAGAATGGTAGAGTTCGATAAGTCTACCATCAACCATTTAATGATAATATCGTTGCTCGCTTTGCACGTTCATTACTTATTGCCTTCGCTAGTCTTCCACACATCGCAAACGATTGACAATGAATCATTACAGCCTTCGAGCCAGCCCACGTTCGTCCACTGCTAAACATAATAGTCCTTCCTATGACATGTCCATTTTTTTTCTAGTAATTATTATATTACTAGCTGCGCCCAGCGGTTTTACCCCCTGTACCTACTGTAGCCTATGTGTTATTCCAGGGTTTAAGCTATCTCTATACCAATTTTCAGCTCAATCGGTCCACCCGGCGTAAAGAAGTAACAAACATACACACTCACAAACATTCGCATTTAAGGGTGATATTATGTATTTTCATCCCTAAATATCTTGCCACCACCGTCGTCCGTAAATTATTTTACTTTCCCTGTTTGTTTGTCTGGAAAATACCGCCAATAGTTAAACTGTTTATACTTATTACAAATTGCATTTAGTTCTAATTTCTTGTAAGTTGTATCAATAAAGTGTTATCTAATCTATTTAAAACCTATTATTAAAGATCAATTTGTTAATTCCAGGAGCTATTCGTCCCCATCAACACGAAAGGCGAGCTATACGAGGTGTGTCCTGAAGAGTTGTCTCCGGCGGAGTGGGAGCTGTCCTCTGCGACCGGTCCCCCGCCGGCGGAGGCGGCTGCGCGGGCGCATCGACTGCCGCACTTGCTGAGCTTGTGGCCGCTGCCGGCGCGAGTCAGGCTGATCGCTGGGACTGTGCCGATTGAGATGGCGCATGATGTTGGAGGTCAATATTATTTCTTTTTTCTAGATTTGTCTCCGGTACTTACGCGTTTATTCCGCCTGTCGTTAGAGTTGGGAGTAGTCCCCAAAGGTTGGAAAGTTGCAAACGTGCAACCAGTACCCAAAAAAGGCAGTCGTGCTGACCCTTCAAATGACCGTTCGATCTCTCTCACCTCCTTACTTTGTAACACGATGGAGAGAGTGATCAATAACAGGATCCTGGCTCACCTTGAAACCAACGACCTCCTCAGTGACCGCCAATACGGCTTCCGCCGAGACCGGTCCACTGGGGATCTTCTTGCGTGTGTCACTCATCTTGTTGGTGAAGCTTTGGAAAAACATGGGGAAGCTCTCGCCATATCCTTGGACATTTCCAAAGCCTTTGACTGAGTCTGGCACGACAGCCTTCTGGGAAAGCTCCCTCTCTACGGGCTACCAGCCCAATTGTGCAATTGGCTATCCGATTTCCTGAGGGAACGATCGTTACGGGTGGTCCTCCAGGGCTGCGCGTCCGATCAAATGGCGATTAACGCTGGGGTACCTCAGGGTTCTGTTCTCTCAGCAACGCTTTTTCTGCTCCATATTAATGACCTGCTCTGTCCCGGTATCTATGGGTATGCAGATGACAGCACAGTTATTGAGAGATACAGTATGCCTAATGCACGAGCTGGTAGTGACGCTATTCAAGCTCAGAGATCGGCCATGGTGGAGAGGCTGAACTCGACCTTAGTAAAAGTGTCAGAATGGGGTGACTTCAACTTGGTCAAGTTCAATGCCTCGAAAACGCAGGCATGTCTCTTCTCTGCTAAAAAGGCGTCTTTTAATTATTCTCCCATTTTCCATGGCATTTCGATTCCTGTGACCGATCATCTGGATCTTCTGGGTGTCAACCTTTCATCAAACCTGAATTTCGGCACGTACATCGAATCCAAAGCCAAGGTAGCTGGTAAAAAGCTGGGTATTTTATCCAAAGTGAGGCGCTACTTCACTCCTGGACAGCTTCTTACACTTTATAAAGCTCAAGTCCGAACTTGTATGGAGTACTGCTGTCATCTTTGGGACGGTACAGCCAAATACCAGCTCGAGGCCTTGGATTCCATTGAACGTCGTGCCCGTAAAATAATTGGTGATGAGAGGCTGACTGAGACCAAATTACAGGATCTCGCACATCGTCGCTCAGTTGCCAGCCTGTGCGTCTTTTACAAGCTCCATCATGGAGAGTGCTCCTCAGAACTCCACGAGTTGGTTCCACCATCACCCTTTCACTACCGAACTTTCACCACCAATATCTGGTGAGTATACCAGCAGCTCGGACTAAGCGATTCGCATCGTCTTTCATTATGAGAACGGCGAAGCTGTGGAATTCGCTACCACTCTCAGTGTTTCCCGAATGCTACAACGTGGGTTTCTTCAAATCAAGAGTGAATAGGTTCTTACTAAACAAGCGTGCTACAACTTCGACTGCATCGTCACTTACCAACAGGTGAGATTGCGGTCAAACGCTTGATTAGTCTGCTATAAAAAAAAAAAAAAAAAAAAGATATTTTTTTGGTCATTATACCTTTGACCACTATTTCGCCTAATCTTAAACGATGTGACTATATCTAGAAGGCGAAATAAATCCCTCCCTAGCTTGACTAAACATCACGCCAGAATATGTTCATAATGACTGCTTCGCTACACGGTTTTGACCATTTAATTATATTAAATGTATTGTTAAAATTAAATTATAATTTCTAAATATTTTTTTTTGTGCATAAAAAATACCAATCAAATTCCTATACAAATATCTTTTAAAAGTTAAAAATAAATAAACATCTCCCATTCCAGATGACCTCTTGCTCCGTGCGGCGGTGACCGAGCCGGTGTTAGTGATGTGCTCGCTCCCGGAGTACGGTTCGACCCCCTCTAGCCCCAGCAAGGACCCTCGCTTCCACTGCAAGGAAGCACTCCAACTCCTCCCTCTCAACGGCCCCATCAAGGTCCGCCGCACCACCCTCGGCTTCGAGAACGAAAAGCGCATGTTCCTCTCCGCAAGACTCCAAAAAGCTCTAACCTTCTGTCAACACAACGTTGACAACTGGATCAGGCAGATCTCGTACGCCAACCCGTCCGTCCTCGGCAAAGCAAAAACAGCTGACGAACTCATGAAAGAAGAACATGAACCCGTAAAGTTTGAAAAAGAACGCAAATTCACGCTTCAAGGCCTCAAGATTGACACTTCGCGGTTATTCGGCAAGAGCGAAAAGGTACTCAGAGATATTCCCGATGAAACTGAAGGTTCCATCATATTTTTAAGCAAGAATGAACTAGAACACATGAACTATGACGTGTACAGCGATGATGAAGGCAAGGAAGACAAGAGTGACGATAAAACTGAACCGGAGCAGTTCCTCAACGAGAAAATGCACGTGTTCAGAGAAGACTCCGCGCAAAAGAAGCACAAATGGTTCAAGAATTTAAAACTAATGAAGAGCACGGAGAGGTTGACCGACGAGAAGATAACGGCCATTGAAAATAGTGATAGATATAGAGATGTTAAGGACCCCTTCGACCCCTTAGGAGAAAAACATAGTTCTATAGAAAGATACCAAGATATGGCTAAGCTAATAGAAGATAGGTTCGGTGCGACGAGAAAGAACGACGGGACCGCTGAGAAGAGTCATTCTTACAAGAGTCTAACCACTTCCTCCTCAGATATGGGTACAAGCCAGTGCAGTTCGAGTCATAAGATAGTGAAACCAGTGCTAACTAAATCAGTGTCCGTTCAGACTGGAATCCCTGATAATAATTCTGAAGATGATAGTGGAATTAACATGAAACATGGTAGAAAGAATCTCAGTGTGGATCAGATCAACTACTGCGGGTCAACCATGGAAAGCGATTCCAGCTCCGGAAGAAAGTTGAAATCTTTAGATGAGAATATGCTCAAGAAATCTTCTTCCAAATCATCAACAAACTTGGAAAGAAGACAAAGGATACAACCGGACTTAATACCAGAAAAGGCGATGGTGAAATCTGAGTCGTACAACAAAATCCAAAGTTGCGAGGAAATCAACATGTTCGGAGCTGGATCTCTATACAACGATAGTGACTTTGAAATTAACTACAAGCAGCATTCGTTCATCACCGAGAAACTATGCTCAGAATTCCACGTGAAAACCAAACGAGTCTTGAGTAAATCTACGTCAAATTTACTCCATCCTAAAAAGCCAGCAGACAAGAAAGAAGGCAGCAATAGCAACAGCATGCCAACGAAAACCGAAAGATCAAGTGAAACAGACAAACTCGTCAATTTTAGAAAGAAGATAGACAAACCTAGAGCTCCAACACCTAAATCAGAACTAGAAGATACTCCTTTAGACATCTCTGAAGAAGAACCAGCTCACGTCAAAATCAGACGATCCATATCATCGATACAGAAGCGTAAACTACCTGTCATAGAGGATTTACCTTACGGACAAGTAGCTGATGCAGTGGGAATGGAGGAAGAGAAAATAGAAGACAACATTTCGGATAACATTTACGCTGAGATTTGTACGCCAAATGGGAACAAGACCGATGATGAAACGTACGATACTAACGTAGATGTATTAGCTACAGACCCAGTGATATGTAACGTTAAGAAAGAGGTGACGATCAGGAATGATGAGCGAGCGAGACAAATGATTGAGAATCAAGACAATCCGTTCAGACACATAGAAGTTGTAGTTATAGAGAAGACTACAGACTTTGACTTGGACAATTCCAGTGACACATCAAGCGAGATTGGAGAGATTGAATGCAATAATGACGTCACAGTCACAACAGATTCCTGGGAGCGTGACGATCAAAAAATACACGCAATTAGACTAGAAATCACAAGTAATATAGATTATCCTATAGAAGTCGAGAATCAAATAGTAGATTCGGAAGTTTTGAGTAAAAATAACGTAAGTTTTAGTAATAGCATCCAATTGAATGGTACATATCCCAACGAGGCCATTTACGATACTTTAAAATAGTTTTTTAGGTGCAAATGGTTTTTGTAGTCGTATTTTACCAATAAAATATAGCTAACAGTTACTGCTTGGTTAGTTTCTAGGGAATTGAAGCTGGTCTTCTTAGGTTGCTTTCGATATAAAATATTTCTGTTCCGTAAAAGCTACGTAGAGTCCTTGAGAGCTACTCTACTAGAAAAAACTCTAAAAATATTAATCATCCAATAATTTGGTAGAACAAAAAGAAAATTAGATAATTAATTTTGCGCCACCTATCTTACAATGCAAATCAATATAAGAATTTTAGAGAACAGAATGAGTTCTCATTCTCTTTGTTGATTTTTCTATCTTAATGGCGTTCAAGGAGTCATTTTTACGGTTCCCGATAAGTTAGATTCATCACAATTTTGAAACATTTCTAGCACTTATTTAGGTTATTAGTCTTTATAAATATCGGTCTCTTGCAATATCGAAAACTTTAATAACTATTAGATTTTACAAGAAAATTGTACATTTGTGTTGAGAATATTTTAATTTGCGGTTGCTGATGATCGCCAATTTTTTTACGAATTTATTTTTTGGACGTTAGCACTCTTAAATTTCAGGAGTTTGGAGTTCAACCCCGTGATTATTAAGTATTTCTTTGCTCACTTATAAAACAAATAATGTCTTTCTAAAGTTTAAAAATATCACGATTTTATTTTACTTAATTTTTACGTTTTAAATCTATGAAATAAACTCAAAATGTAACATTTTCTCAAGAATTATTGAAAACCTTTTCTTTTCAATTAATTAGTTTCTGCTATTTGCCACCAGAGGCGCTATTTGAGAATACGACGCGCCTCTAGCGGTAACTATCATAAACTAAAATAGCAAAATTTCCAGTTTTGTATTGTTTTAAAAATATATTATTTAACTCCATATTATGTACCTACGTTAAATCCTTTTTAATACAGTTAAATATAATTGACTTTTATATCAATCTGTCTTGAGAATTTTTGAATAAGTATTCGACAAAATGACAATAATAATAAAAATGTTTGGTGATTTTGAGCGTAAGGATAAAATAAGATAGTGTTTACTTAATTTTGACACTGAGTGTACCACTATATTGTAAAAAACGCACAATTATAGATAAGTGCAAGTTAGAATAATGGCACCTAGAAATCTAGATTTTAGAATTTAAAAGATACGATTTTTTCAATCTCTTAAATTACTCTCTGTGGATAAAAAAGGATATAATAATATATCCAATAAAACATTTTAATGTAACCTAAAAAGGTAAACTGGGTTTTGATGTAAGCGTCACCTATATTTTACATTTAAAAATTCAATGCTTGTTCCGTCACATGGTTCTTTTGGCGCGTGGCTTAAATTGAAACTATTCATTTGACATGATGCTTTGTTACAACAGCGCCACTTCCAATGTTTGTATTTTTGTGCCCAGTTGAGTCTTGTATTAAAGTTAAATCTAGAATTTTCGTTAATCTGAGGTTAAATCAGTCAAATAACGCCTAATAAAATAAATATCAAGTCAAATTATTTTCATTTAATTGGTGCTATATTTAGGTGCTAATAATAATTAGAATATAAAATGCTTTCACCTGCAAAAGTTACTGAAAATTTCACAAAATATTTTTTACATTATACCTACCATACCATACTAGCTATGACTATGTGTTACGAATCGGACGTTTTAAAATTGCGCTTGTAAGCCACGTAAATGTTCCTGTCGTCTATTGGCATGACATGCAATTTAAAAGTGGATAACTCTACCTACCTTTTAACTTTCACATTATTTTTTGTAAATCTTTAGTAACTTTTGCATCTGACTGTACCTAATTCCTATAAGTAGCACATATCTCATGACAACTTTGTATATGATTGTACCATATAGTTATAATTTGTATAATATCGATTCGAATTTAAGTCTGAAGCTCTCGAAAATGTAATGAATTACGAAATATACTGATTAATTTCATATAATATTGGCTTTTATTATCTACATTGGTAGCACACAACACCGGTCAAGACTAACTACTCTTATCTTACGTCAAGAGTAATCTGACGTTTAACAAGACGCTATTCGCACTGTCATTGCAAAGGGATTTGCAGCTATTCCCAATGCCATTGTGCTCTTATAAAAGTCAGACTTCTAACTCTTGACGCAAAAAAAAAAACTCTTGACGCAAGATAAGAGTTGGCTAGTCTTGAAAGGTGTTATCGTTGCTTTTAATCCTTTACTTATTATATGATAATAATTATATCAGAGTGCTTTTCACGAAAGTAGTCCCTGTGGCAGTGTCCCTGTAACATTTTGACTCCTCATAATTTATCATATTTAATTCCTTAATTAATCAGGTACATATTTTTTTATCTAAAAATAAAAAAGAATAGGATATAAAGTATGAAGTACATACAGTAATAATCAGTTGAATTCCGCCAAATTCAGCGGGACCTCTTTCGTGAAAAGCACTCTAGTAGATATCGCTTATATAATTAAGTAATAGGTCACTTGTATAATCTAATTCGTCAAATTGTCTTTTAGTCCATTTAGTATGTTTGCCAAATATACGCTATTGGTCAATTATATAATAATCAACTCTATTACTTTGGTCATCTTTACGAAAACATGAAAGATATTATGTCGATTCGATGAATCGGGCTGTGGAGTTTTTTTTTTTTTTTAATTCGTTGCAGAAATGCATTTTATTTTATACATACTGGATCTTGTAAAATATTATTTTTTATTATTAACTAAAATAATAAGTAGGTCGCAATCCTCGAGATTAGCATAGACATGTATTACTGCGGGTATTTTTAGAGATTTTTTGAGGGTAGTTGTGTTTCTCGCTACTCTGTGCAGTCTTCTTTTCATTCATGTCGTAGTGCTCCGCCGTTCCTTACGCTATATATGTATATTATCTATGCCTTACGTGCTCGCGTTAAAGTTTCTTGCTTGTCGCATATAAGTGCAAAACAATGTAAGTCATAATAATAATATACCTACTAAACAATGTTAGTAAATTTCGAAAATTTTCAAACGGCGTCGAGCTCGCGAGTCATTTCACACCAAAAGAAGTTCTATGCCTGATTCATCGCATCGACAGCACATCATTTTCATGTCTTGGTTAAGGCAACCAAGCAAATCAAGGCAGGATTTCTTTTACTTAAGTTTTCAATAGGTATCAGATTCTAGAATAAAAATAACAGAGTCTCAGTCCTATTTGGGATTTGACCAATAATTATAATAGGTGCATAGTGACAAATTACCGATATGACGAATTGAAGTTTTCACTATGTGCCTTTCCATAAGTCATAAGAGTGCGGATAATTTTCTGTAGGTAGTTTTCATCAACAAAAACAACTAGTTTTTATCTTAGATTAAAATAAATAGATACGGTACAGGGACTGCTCCAATTAGGCTCATGCCCCATGCACACAATAGCTATAGTAACCATGGAGCGTATCTTATCATAGCTTTTTATTTTAATCTTTGGGTTTTTACAGAAGTGTAGCATCATTGACTAGGTAGTAGTTATAATATAAATAAATATTTCAGGACGTTTCACACAACGCCACCTAACCCCAAACTAAGCAACTTAATGCTTGTAATATGATGGTTAGGATAACGGATATAATACTTATATACTTTTCTTTTGTAAATACATACTAATAATAGATATTGAAAAACCACCCAGACCAGAAACAAATACCTGTGGATCACACAAACATTTGTCCCATCCGGGAATCGAACCCGCAACCTTCTGCGTTGCAGGCGGGTATTAGCCCACCTCGCCACAGAGGTCATAGTAAAGGGGCCTGATGGCAAAAAAACAACATTCTACGACAAATATACTGTATTCAAATAAATTAAAATTAAAAATATAACCGACGATAATTTCGTTAGCGACGCTCTGGTAACAATTTCATTAAAAAAATTGCGTTTAAAACAACTTTGCCGAACAAAGCATTTGTGCGTCAATAATAATAATATTGGTCTCGAAATAAAGGAATGAATATCAACAACAAAAATGCTGTTTTCGCCTTATATATAATTTTTACAATATACAAGAATATATGTTTTTTATTGAGATTATAAAACCTGTGCTTATAATTATACTAAAACAAATGATGGTTATTATGTGATAGTTGGGCATTTATTAATAAATGTTGATAGAATTGGGCATTGTTGATCAAGTTGGGCAATGTCGATCAAGTTGGGCAATGTCGATCAATTTGGGCAAAATTCATCAAATCTGGTAAACGCTGATCGACTTGGGCAATATTGTTCAATTTGGGTAATTCTTACTCAAACAATTGCTCAATATAAGATGTTAAAATATCATTGTTTGGTGATTTCGCTATTTCAGCAAATACCCAACTAAATAAAAACTTGCCGGATTACTTTACATAATATGCACTAAAACAGTTTTTGAAACTTTAATAGTACATTATTTTATTTCACTACGACTTGAAACTTGGGTGGAAAATTGTACAAAATTCATTAAAAATATAAAGAAAAAACAGATTTTTACTTATTACAAACTAAATACATTTTTGACAGCTTAAGTTGAGGGTTGCCGTGTTAGGAAATTCTCCCCGAAATTTGGGGTAAATGTCAAGTCCCAAGCTCCAAGTTTGAAAAGTTATGCTAAATATCAGTCAGGGTCAAAGGTTTAGGCAAGTCTTATGGACTGAATGATTTGGAAGACAGCTGAACCACACACAACGAAGATGAAGAGAGCTATGAGCCACGGCGCGACAGGGTATTGGTCTTCTTTTTCCTGAAAAAATAAAATAAAATATATGAAATATCAATAAAAAATACATCCGAATTTTATATTTAGAAATCTATTATTTGCTACATTTAGCAAAGTTAGTTAAGTTACATAATGCTGTAAAGGTGATTTTTTTTTTATTTTTGTAGCTCTTTCACGCTTAACCACTTTTTACCGCTAATCTGCATACATTGTATATTTTATCCCAATTTTCGCATGGAATCAGAAATTATAATTACAGTTAATAATCAAATATTTAGGCATAGCAGAATCAGTAAATCATCCATCTATTCATAAACCAAAAATAGATCTTGGAGATTTTATGTTAACAAAAAACTGCCATTTATTAAAAAGTCATTTAAATTAAAAATTCATTGCAAGTGTAAATTATTCAACTTTAAGTATAGTACCTACAATTTTACATCACAAAATTTGTGTCTTCATGATAATTAGTAATCTACTATTCTATTTTTATTGCATTGTGCATATTTACATACTGACACAAACTTGCATATTACAGATAACAGAGGTTATCTATTGAATAACTATGTCCCACATAGTTTTGTAAACAAACTTATTTTACAAGAAAAATGTAATGTTAAATATAAAAAAAACAGCCTGGATTAACGTGTAATTTTAAAATGAAAAAAAAAAACACTTGTTTTTTATGTTGACTTAGTGTCTCACTCACAGTACAAATCTAACGATACCTTTCAAGCTAAAATCCATCAAGCCATTCAGGCTGCAGAGCATGCCAAATAAAATTATACATAATAAACAATTATGGTTCTTTCTAAAAACATAACTTTTAGGACTTCTTTTCTCTAGGTTTGCATACTATGCAAAATTAAACTACCTACTCTTTTTATCCTCACACATAAGTAAGCTTCTTATCATATTTTTTACTTTAAAATAAATTGTCGTATTTATTTATCAAAGTAATACAATGAAATTCCTCAAATATTTTTGTCAAATATAGTAGCTGATATCGCTTTTTTTCTTCAGTAAAAAATGCTTGGACGGACTGTAACTGATGTCATTTTAGAAATATGTACAATAACATTTTACATTTAACTGTACAATAGTTTTAACAAAAGTGTGCTTAAGTAACAGCTGTGTAAATATTGAAAAATAAATGATACACAGCATAAAACTTATCTGTCTTTCAAATTTATAATATTTCAACCAAATACTATTTGCAATTTGGCCTAATGTAGCTGCAATTTTTCTTTTCGGTGTGGTATAAAAAGTTGTACACACACATCTTTATCATACATTTAATTTAATACTTAGTTAAAGTTGTAGGCATGATTCTTTTTATGGATAAGCATGAGTGCAATTTCAATATAATCAACATTCCAAGGAGGAAGACGGAGGACCGAGTTGAGTGGTCATGGGAGAGGCCTATGTCCAGCAGTGGACGAATGTGTGCTGATGATGATTTAGTTCCACAGAAAAATGTAACAAACCTTTGTAGTTTTGGGTACGTTCCCTCTCATGGTGATGTTTTTGCTGGCGATCTCGTTGGCAATACGCATCCTCTGCTTTGGCGCCATTTTGTTTGGTTACGCGTATATTTGTCCTGGAAAAACAATTGTTTACTTAGGTCAACCAGAAATTATCTTATTTATGTTGACTTTTTTTGGATCAAGTTCTTTGCCTAGTATTTTACAAGGGTTTCAAATTTAACCCAATCTGTTCCAGGACTATATTGATAGTTTGGTCATCCAATTTTATTTAGATAGTTAAAAGTTATGACTCTTCACTAATTATAGTAGGTAAAGTTTCACATTTTGAATTTTTATGCCTTAAATGTTTATCTAGGTAGGTATTAAGTTTTAAAACCAAGTTATAAAGGAAGAACAGTAGGGCACAGAAAGGTTTGATTGAACACTATGGATGAAATTTAATAGAAAAGAATGTAACATTTAAGTAGGTTGATAAGGTAGGAGAAAGTTCTCTAATGAATAGGTAGATAAGTTGCACCTAACTCAATATTGATTAGAAATAATAATAGGCAATTAGTTAAATAAATTATGTTGTTATTAAATGAGGCCATTTAGCTGTAATCACGGACTTTCTTATTGATTACGTGTCCAAAATATATCTACGATAATGATTTGATAAATACGCAAATATTGGCTTAATTCACAAATATCGAAGGTCAACAGATTAAAACGTGGTAAATAAGCGATTTCACCTGTTAATTGCGTAGCTATTATTAATTTTCTTGAATAAAACACGATACTGAGAATAAAAAAACAAAAAATATTTTGTATGAACCAGCTGGCAAGAGAACCAGTTTGTTACCTTAAATGCGCAGTTCTGAACTTTCTAGTAGGATTTTTAATAAAGAAATAATCGTATTTTACTGAAATTTCACACTAAATTGAGCGTAAATACCGAAACACTCAAATACAGCCTGTTGAAGCACTAAACACGATAAGCGATTTTGTCACTTATATGAAAGGTTTAAACCGCAAAATTTGTGAAAAATATGTTTATTATAACTTAAAACACCTGTTACACATTTATTTGTAAAAAAACACACAAATACTCACTGATAAAATCTAAAAATAAGGGCTGCGAAAGCCGAACGCTCAAGTTTGCTTGACACGTAGTTAAAAAGTGAAATGACAGCTGACAGATATGTCAAACGCGTCCACCCCCACTGCGCATGCGAAGACACGCGTCAGTTTGGTGCTGCCATTACGCCTCATTATTAAAATAAAATTGCGTTGCTTATTTTTGTAAATCAATTTTATTATTAAGAATTTATGTCTAAATTTATAACCAAATATATTGTTTTTAAAAATAGGTATAATAATAAATACATTTTTAAAAAGATTTTTCTTAAATGTTTCGATATTTGTGCCACCTAGTGGGGAATAGCTAAACTATGACGCGGATAAAACTGATAACGCCACCTAGCGTGGAGTAGTAGATTTATCTCAAATGCATGCTTATCTTGTAAGAAGCTGTTTATACACCTATTTAATAGATGGCGCTATAATCTATTATTTGGGTTATTAAGTAGTCTTTTTCACGAAAGAGGTCCTGCGGTATTTAGCGGTACTAATTTAATTTTAACGATTATTACTGGACTTCATATCCTAAATAATGATTATTTGTTAAATAAAATAAAACCTATTTAATTAAAAAAATATTATGAGATATTATGATGAATAAAAATGTTATGGATTTTTAAACTTTTAAAATGTGTGTGACTTTTGCGGGGCGCCACAAAAAGGACTTCTTTCGTGAAAAGCACTCTATAGTCGGGCCTCGGGCCAACCTAAAAGGCCTCCGGCCACCACACACATAATATTTAATATTTATCTATGAAATTTTATATTCGAAAAAGTAGATAATATATATACCTACTGTACACGAAATAATATGGGTCGGTGGGAAGTAGGTAACCGCATTTTTATCTTCGTACTGGATGTTTTTTCTATATATAAAAAAGGTAGGTACACAAAGCAAAATATATATACATACCTACTCAAAAGAAAAGACTGCGGAAAACTAAATATCTCTAAAGCTAATCCGTCACCAAATCATCTTAACACATAGACGCTAGCGCCCCGTTTACATTACCAAAAAGGTAAAATTCTTCGCTCAAACAAGACAAACAATTTCATCAGCTGAAAATTAAATTATTATAATATTTTGGTATTCCAGGGACTAAAGCAATAAATTATTATCCTTTGTCTTATAGGGATTCTCTCGCGTAAAATATACAGAAATGAGACCATAAATTAAAAAGAGATAGCAACATAAATTCAATTAGAACGAGACACATCAATACAAGAATACAAGGACGCGCAAGGATATTCTATCTTCAAACAAACCAATCAGAGGAGGCTTTTATCCTTCGAGGGTGATCCTTGAGCTGTTATTGGCGGGTTTAGATAACGCCTATAGATGTTAACGCCTACGCGAAGGATCCATTTGAATTTGAATTTCGAAGGGGATGTTCGCATTTATCTTTTCTGATTCTGTCTAATTGATAGGAGGTACTTTTAAGTTATTCTTATAATTTAATTTAAATATAGCTTTGAAAGCTTAGGAAATTTATATACCTAACTGGTAGGTTATTTTATTTTTAAGGTATTTTAAAATTCTAATAAGTTAAATAATAAGGTTTTGTGAAAACAAAAAGAAATAACCGAGACATTCGTGTATATATATATATATATATATATATATATATATATATATATATATATATATATATATATATATATAGTATATCGTATACGTTTTAATTCAAACTTGACTGACATCAAAAAAAAAATGAAGGCAAAAAAATAATTCAAAATTTGTCAAGCGTTTTTGAGTTTTTGAGTATCTAAGTAGGTATGTTATTATTTTATCACACCACAAACCCATGTAGTATGTAGCAATATTCTCCTCTCCCTGTACGGTTCTCTGGAAGAGATCGCTTTCAGCGATAAGACCGCCAATTGTAACTCATACAATGATTATAATATTGTGTTTTTATTTCAAAGTTTATTTTTGTATCCATATTTTTTTGCGTTTAATAAAGTGTTATCTTACTTATCTACCTATCTAGGAAGTAGATACCTACTACACTGATATAAAACATCTGAATTATGAACCTCAATTAAAAAAAAAATATATATAATTTAAGCAAATTTAAAATGGTTTTATCTCAAGTCTCTAGTGTAACTTTCTCCCAAATTTCTGTTATGTTAGGCTCAGGGCAAATGTTTGTTGAAGCTGGCGCCGGGGTGGCCGAATCTTACTTCAAATAATAGCTAAAGTTGGGGCAAAAAAATCGCACACTTTCCTAGTAAAAGTCAGAGAGAGATGAACCAAATAGTTTTATATAAATTAAACATTTTTTTACAAGCTTTATATTACTTTCACCTGTCTGTTGTCTGTCTGTCTGTCTGTAATCAAATCTTGCAAGTTTAATTTGACCCACTTCCCGGTTTCCAATTGAGCTGAAAATTTGCATGCGTGTGTAAATCGGATGACAATGCAATATTTTTATGACATCGAGCTGATCTGATGATGGAGCTGGAAGGTGGCCATAGGAACGCCGTCATAAAACAACGCAACCCCATCGAGTTTGGGCTCATTTGATTTGTCTTGACGAGTACTTTATGATGCAAGATGATAACAATAATTAAAGCTTTTTAAAAAGTATTTTTTAAATTTCACTTGTTTAATTAAAGCCTTTACTTAATAGCACTATTTTTTTTAATTGAAAATAAATCTATTATATGTGTGTATTACGTACTTAATTAACAATTAAACACTTTTTTACTTATTATAAAAGTTCTTTGCGAAATTGTATATTCAATGCAATTTTTTTCTAAAATGTGTTCTAACTAGAGCCTTAGAATTTTGATTTTGAGAATCAAAATGGCTCACGCGTGTTCTATTCTTCAAATGTCTTCGTATAATGCTAGGATACGAACCATCATAATCGGCACGCTTACCTATCTCTAAAAAGGTTCCTGTTTCAAACGCATCCAACCTTCATACACTTCTTTATTTAAACCATAGACACTATGATTCAAACACAGATGTAGCTGGCCATCCAGAAAATACAAAAACTCCTTTAACAGATGCGACAACGATAAAAATCTTGATAAGCAAGGAGGTTGCTACCGATAACATCTAAATTCACTTTCGAATAGGCGCAAATGGGCATTGTTGTAAAGAACACCCAGTTTTAAATTGTATGTCGTTTATTAAAGTTTGGGTATGTTCCAGGAGCATTTTTAAATTGGTTGTGTAACAATTGTGGCACATATCGCCCAGTTTTAAATTGCACGTCGTTTATTAAACATCAGGAATGTTTAAGATGAATTTTTAAACTGGTTGTGTAACAATTGTCGCTTTGTTGATTGTTTACTAAGTAAAAGCTTTATATTAGCAGACACGTGGAAAATCTCTTTAAAAGACACCGGCTTATTTTGTTAGTTTGACTCTACTTTGTTCGCTTAACATCTGATGCTTTTAGTAGGTAGGGGAGACCGGGGTATAACCGTATAGCTAAGGACTGGAAGCTATAATTTGAAAATTAAAGCTCAAACTTTTAATAAATCAGCTTTTTTGATTAATGTGGTTCATGAGGAACATAACCGCAACATACATTTTACATTTAAGTCGGAAATAACAAAAAACGTAGAACTAAAACTAAACCACTCCTTATTACGGTTTTGCCCCGGGGTATGGACAAAACCGTATAGTATATACGATATTGCCAACTTTCTTCTTGGGAAGTAGAAAAAAGTAGCTTGAAGTGTCCCATACCTTTGCTTGCAGATGCCTCTAGGTTGTTAGTCTCTCTAAATTTGTTAAATCGATCTTGCAAGGTAAATTTAGGCACTTGATATGTTTGGACTACTTTCAGATACCCTCATGAAGCCATTATTAACGTCTTGTAAAGCTTTCTTCATTTTCTACAATTTCGTGGCATTATGATTTATCTGTAATCGTAAATTATATGTATGTAAGTCAATATAATGACCGGGTCAAAATCATTCGCTGCCGGTTTTACCCCGTACGGTTTTGACCCGAAGTATAATAGCAGTAATAACATCACTCGCAATAACTTCACACTAATTATTTCGCCGGTAAAAACGTCATAAATTATCAGTAAATATACACATATCAACACAGTTAAATGAACATTTACCAGTAAGATAAGTTAATTTTACTGTGACAGCATAATTTTTTCAAAATATTAGATGAACACCACTCAAAAACCAAAAAATGCTAATATTTCTCGGCGAGCGCACATTCGAAATTTCATACCAAATTATTTTCGGAAATAACGACACTGTACGCTTTTACCCAGGTATACGGTTTTGTACGGGTCTCCCCTACCTACTTAACTTAAAATAGGGTAGGTATAGGTAACAGGTACCTACTTATACATATTATACCTACTTATTACTTATTATGTATTTATTTATCTTTAAATTATTTAACGACAAGTTTTTGTCATGTTTTTGCTGCAAATAAATAGGTATTTTTTAAAAGTGCAAATAACTTTGTTTACACATTTATTTAAATGTATAAATAGAGAATTAAAAATAGACTAAGTAGGATATTAAATTTATTTAATAATATCATAAACTTATGCAATAAAAATAAAAATTACTGGCGCCGTCGGTCATAAACAAATCAATATTTATCTCAAACTTGTCAAAATGAATGTAGCAAATAGCTTAAATCCACCGTAAAGTAATCACGAATACTTTTATTTTTACTGTGCACAAGTTCAATCGCAAATAGTTTAGGAATTAGGATAATCTGCGTGAAAAGCACTCGTGCGATGCGACGATCCGTCGCCGATTTTTTGTTGCAGTTTTTTTTTCTTTTATAGATAGGTAGGACTTCATCGTAGTAAAATTTTGTTAAGTATAATTATACTAATATCATTATACCTAATATAATTTCATTAAATCGTACTAAAATTATGGCATTATTTTTTTCATTAAATAAAAAAATAAGAAATAAGTATAATGTGTATTTCAACTCAATGATTTCAACTTTTTTAATAAAAGTATTTTCTTAGAAATATGACTGTGTGAAGTGGTAATTTAAATAAAGAGAAAGCCTATTTTTTCATTTAGCGTAATAAGTAATTTTTAGTGGCAAATGCATAAATCGTGCGGTGCCAGACTCCTGTGGAGTAGAAGAGAAAAAAAAAGTAATTTTTAAAATAATTTTAATCACTGTAACATACCGTTCAAAATGAATGCCTTAATTTTCGAGACAAAAGCTTTACAACCTTGATGCTGGCTAGTTGAGTGCCCTATACTTCGCAATATGAATCTACTTTTTGAATCTACAATATTAATTTATATAAAAAATAAAAATTCGAGGAACTCTACATACGAGAAGGAAGTGACATTTTTAACAGCAAATAATAAAAATCACCCAAAAAATACAAAATAATAACCTACACAAAAACAACAATGAAAAAGAAGGCGAAAACGCATTTTGGCGCGAGATAATTTTTTAATTTTATTTTGGCGCAGCGCGGCGGTCGCATTCCGCCTCATCGGTCATCTGACGAGAACTGACGTAATGCAAGAAGCTGGTAACGTAAGACCACACATACTGAAATATCAAATAATATACACAACAGTTGAATTAGTTTCTTTAATACTGTATTGAAGCACTCATAGTTAGCACACTTACTTGTGCTTACGCTTGCACCTTGTTTAAAAAATGAAAACCAATTTATCTGTGGTTTATAAAAAATTTCTTAACTGCTGTAGTAGCTGTAATATTGTTGATTTGTTTTTCTCAATAAAGGCATTTGCCCTAAATAATATTATATGTGACGTTTTTCTATAAATGAAACTTCTTACTATGAAAATGATTATTTATCAAATAATAAAACATTTATTGTCAAATAATTTAAGTGGAAGAAGTCATGCTATCAAAACAAACCCCAACAGTTTTCTAGCTCAGCATAATATTTGGGTCAGGTTCCCTGTTAATAACGCTGACAACCTTAACGTAACTAATAATTATTATTATTATTATATTAATTATTATAATAAGCGTTTTGCTTCGTCGTTCTTAATGAGAACTGGTCGCGTTTGGAACACTTTGCCGTCATCCGTGTTTCCCGAGCGGTACAACTTGGGTATCTTCAAGGCACGAGTGAATAGGTACCTTTCTAGGCATCTTACGTGATCCATCGTCGACCGCATTTTCACTTTCCATCAGGTGGGATGTGGTCAAACGTAGGTCTATCTCGTATAAAAAAAAAAAAAAAAAAAAAAAAAATAAGTAATTAAATAGTTTTCAAGTTGCCGCTTCCAAGCAGTGTTTTGTTTGGTGTCGGCTGTATATAGTGAGGCTTAGTATAATTGCTTAATTTTTATTCATCTATCTAATTCCAGTATTTCCCATCAACGGTAAAACATGGTGGAGTAAAGACGTAGCAATATTAACCAAAATCCAATTTTATGGTGGTTTATAGAGAACAAGTCATGTGTGAGGAGTGAGGGTGTTTGCTGCGGGTTTGTGGTAGGTATTATTGATGGTTTTGATTAGATAAAATATCGATTATCTCACAGGAAGGAGATGGATAAATAGATAACGCTTTATTGTATACAAATTATTATTATTACAATAAGATCGTCTAGGTCGAGGTCGTCTAGGTGGGTACCCCAACAGTGCCAGTTATTCTACCGCCTGAGCAGTGATGTGCAAACATTACTGTGCTCCGGTAGGAGGGCACTGTAGCTAGTGTAATTACTGGGCTAAAGAGTCTTAACATCTTATGACTCTTGAGTAAGAAGCGTTGGTGCAGTGCTCCTAGAATTTCACATAATTGTGAAATCCTAGGTAACACTGTACGGATTATGGGCAGCCGTTATCTCTTAACATCAGGAGAGCGTCTTGCTCGTCTTCTACTTCATCGCATAAAAAAAAAAAGATGTTCAGCGAGTTTAAAAACTATGTTATTGAAGAAACAATTGCATACAGCCACTTAATTTTGCTGAATTTGAACTCTTTATTCTTACTAACTCTACATTAAAATCGATTCTAAATTCTAAATTAGTTAAAACAACTTAAAATAAACACCAAATCACTTGGACGAAAATATCTTTAATCAATGCACCAAACTCAATGATAAAAAAAAGAACCGAACTTAAATATATCCACTGAAAAAAAAACCTAAGGAAAAATTCGCACCACAGATAATAAATTCAGACAATAAACTTTTCACCAACCAAAAAGGTTGTTATCGGAAAAGTTCGGTGTTGCCACTAAAATCTAAATGATGTGGAGTGCAGACAGAGAGAAGCGTAGAGAAGTAATGCGATACCCTCCGAGGGAGATGGGGTAGCGTAGGGACGTATGTCTCGCTCGATACTGGACGGTTGTATGCGAGATGTAGCAAGCTTTAAATATAAACTGGCTACATTAATTAACACAATATGAAGAGGGATTCATTTTGCCGCGCTTTTGGAAAGCGGATGAAATGTTTTGCTTTCTTGGTTAATAATTTTGCAATAAGTGCTAAACGCGTATTAATAGTGGGTTTAATAAACGTTGAGTGTTTGTGAATGTGATTTACTGTCGAAGAATGGAAAAAAGTTCCACAGTCTGCTGTTTTCAAGAATCGTCACAAAATGAATCCATGTAATTCGATAAACGCCCACTCTTTATCGAATATTGGAGGGAATATCCTCTCCAATAAACAATGAACTTAAAATTATAATAAAGATTTCGACTGAAGGACTTGTATCCATGGTCAGAATAAATTTATTAAAAAAAAACAATATGAAGAGAATTATAATATTATTCTATCGCTCAAAAAATAAAATCTTTTCAACAATAAATGTAGCATCCGTGGCCTATTGGTTCTTGTTGGTCTGGAAAACCTGGTGTCAAATTTTAGTGTCTAGCAAGTTTTCCGCCTGGACGCTACTGTGTTTCGGAAGGCGCGTAAAACTCTGCGTAAGTCCCGGCTGTTTCCTTTAAGATATGTAGGAAGCAGTCGATAGGTCATGTAACATGTAGTAATATTGTAGACCTGAAACTACAAAATATTAGAGGTATACATAGGTAGGTGAGAGTTAGCCACACTACCCGTAATTGTGATTTGACAGTGTAAGTAGAGTACCTAATCTGCTCTTCCCTGATTGCTTGGCTGGAAGAGATCGCTATTAGCGAGAAGGCCAATTGTAACACTTTTTTCTCTGATTCGCTTAGCTTATTTTATTGTATGGTCAGAGATTATGGTAAGAGTTTTCTCTTTAACGATAGAAATTAATTAAAATATGCCTGGTTACGTCCAGCATGCCCCCATCCAAGCAAGGTGCAGATCCCACAGGGCCGTACAATCACTTACGCAATTGTTTAAACAAAGCCCGTAATAAAATATCGTGTTACCGAATTAAATGAGCATCCTCTATAGCTACCATATTGCCTATTGTATACAGCGGCGTCGATTTGAAACGGCGCGGGGATGAAAACTTATGTGGACCAAATAGGGATGAATTTTTAAAGGGAGACTAGATGGTGGGTCGGTATAAAATTTTAAATTATCCGATTTTGCATACATATTGTAACGAATAGAAAAAAATATTAAGTTAAAATTTACCAACCATTAATGTTTTTTTTTCATAACGAACGTCACCGAAATGTATTTTTTTTTATTCGTTATAGGGTAGCTTTTAACCACGATCTCGCCTGATCTTAAGAGACGATGCGGTTGTAGATGGTGGCAGACTAAACCTAGAAGGCGGGAAAAATCCCCCCTGGCTTCACTGAACATCATTCCTTAATACAGTCACCATGACCACTTGACGACATGGTTTTGTCCAGTGGGCAGTGACTAGCCACGGCCGAAGCCACCAGTACAGCGAGTGGAAAAACAGTACATAACTAATTGAAGTCATTGGTGCGGGGCCGGGATTTGAACTCGGTGGTCCAGATTGGCATCCGCACCACATAACCCTTTGGCCACCACCGCTAAATAATATAATATAACCTGTTCTGTTGGCGTATAAACTCCAATTATTTATTTTTATCTTTAATATTTAAAATAATTAGTTTTTCTTACTATTTTATAATAAAGCTCGAGTAGGTATGTTTACGTTTGCGACAGGGGCGTTGCGATGCGATGCAGGGGTTGTTTGAGGGGCGGCGTGCGCTATGACTTGATAATCGGCTTAATAATGTCATTGGTTGTGTTTCACGTCATCATATTAGACTGTTATCATTTATTGGTGGTGATAGGGCTTGAATACTATTATGGTGATAGATGTGCCTATGAGCATCGACCACGCCGAAATAATTTTTGTATAGGAAATCTTCTTCCGATTCCGACGATTCGACTCCGGCAAGTGTGCGATGTATCATGACATTTCATATAAATAATTCAAAATTTTATTCCTTCGGCACGGTCAATGCGGATAGATGTGCTTTCACGATAAGGCTGCCTGTCGATTGATGTAGAGCGGGTTGACGGAGCGAGTGAAATAAAATCGAGCAATAGAATCTCTAGGAGCGGAGATATAGGTCTTAGTCTGCAGAGCGTCTAAGTGGCACATTTAGGATTAATAAATAAATAAATATAAATATTTCAGGACGTTTCACACAGCGCCACCTAACCCCAAACTAAGCAACTTAATGCTTGTAATATGGTGGTTAGGATAACGGATATAATACTTTTATACTTTTCTTTTGTAAATACATACTTATAATAGATATTGAAAAATCACCCAGACTAGAAACAAATACCTGTGGATCACACAAATATTTGTCCCATGCGGGAATCGAACCCGCAACCTTCTGCGTTTCAGGCGGGTATTAGCCCACCGCGCCACAGAGGTCGTCATTTGTTTCAAAAATTGCGTATGAGACTCTGTCTAGACTCGCTCAACTGTAAATATCCAACAATTTATTTAAATCGGCCATCTTGTTAACGCAAGAGTGCACAAAATGGCTACCATTGTCCATTGGCGCCAAATCTTGCGTCACTTGCTTCCGCTTGTCTGGACTTTGTCCTTTTTTTCTATTCAAAGAGGATTATTACGTTGAATAAACTTAAGTAATGTTTGGGTGAAAGTATTTTTGATGTTCACAAAAACAATGCAGGTAAGGTATGCTAGGTAAGATGGGTATGCTAATTACGTTTTTTGAATAGGGTTGGCAGACATAACGCACTTTTAGTAGAACAAGGGAACAATTAGTTTTTGCAATTTTGCAGGAGAGCTATTTTACAAGCTATTATTTTTTCACCTGTCTGTTGTCTGTCTGTCTGTCTGTAATCAAATCTTGCAGGTTTAATTTTACCCATTTCCCGGTTTCCGATTGAGCTGAAATTCTGCATGCCTGTATAAATTGGATGACGCTACAATATTATTATGACATGAAGCTGATCTGGTAATGGAGCTGGAAGGTGGCCATAGGAACTTCGTAATGAAAGGGCGTAACCCCATCGAATTACGGCTCATTTGATTCGTCTTGACGAGTACTTTAGTGCTGGATGGTAATAATAATAAAAGTTTGTTCTTATAAAGTTTTTTTTTTATTTCAATTGTCAAGAAAGTTAAAAGAAAAACCTTAATTTGGCGAACTGCACCAATAATTCGTATGATATTAAACCTCTGCGGCGGTCATTCATTTATGAAACAGCTTCTTGCAGAAAAGTTCGCCCTTGCTGCGATAGTGGCTCAGTCTGAAAAGATCACATCTTTGGGACCGATTTGAAGGTATATGAGTGGCTATGTAGTAGCAAGTAGGCTTTAGTTTTTGTTTTCGCCGGGAAAAAATGCATTACGCATACCCTCCCATCGAGGGAATGGGAGGGTTATGTGGGACTCCCGTGCAGGACAGCTGCACGGTATACCCACAAAAACAACCCGGCGGCACTCCCGCATCGTCTTAGTGACGGAGGACTGGGAATCGGCAGAGCCTTGGCATCCAGTCCTCCTTCGACGACTGCCCGATATTTAGAATTTGCTTTCGTAAAAAGTAGGTAACCTTTATCTGAGAAATGAACACAAATAAAACCGTGTGCAGTGTGCTCACAAAAACACGATTGTCAAATGTTTTTTTGTACAAATCACTAAATCCTCTTTTGTACCGACCTTCTTGGATTCCATTGTGCAACCTCTTTGCAGAGTCGAGTGCTTGCAAGACACTTTCGTCTGCGCAATTTTCTGCCCCATTTGATTAGAATGATGCTTTTTCTAAGTTAGAATGCTATTGAATGCTTGTCTGCTTGTAATTATGTGATATCAAGTGTCTTTGGAGGACTTTCTATTGGTTTAATCTTGACATTTCTTGGGATCCTTTTTGCGGACATTTTTATAGATCTTTTGAATACGACAAAAGTACTTGGGAGAACCTGATGAGAAAAGAACTGAGGCATTGATATAATCCCGTCAACATAACTAAGTAGTCCTTTAGATTTAAGTTAACGTTTTATTCATTACTAGTGGACTAGCGCGGACTTTGATGTATTTAATAGAAATATGTTCCATTCCCAGGTTGTCTGTAAGAAATTGCCTAGTGCGATAAGACGGCTGATTGTTACCATTAAGATAACATGCTCATTAGGCTTCTTTGTAACTATTTGGTATGCAATAAAGTATTATTCTATTCTATATTGTTCGTTAACTTTCCTTTGATTAGTGTGTAGTGTGTACTCAGCTTAAGAAAAGCAGAAAATATTTATATATGACAATTTTTAAGGTAAGAAGAAATAATAAAACCGTAGAGTATATCCATAACACCTTAAAGCTTCCAAATTTCCATAAAAATAACGCGCAAACTTTTCCTTATCTATGTTAAAATTCCGGGAAAGTTTCCCATAAGCTTTTTACCCTGAGTTTAGGGGAGGGGCTTCTTAAAAGGTTTCCGCGTCGGTGTGTATTACCTTTTTTACCTTTTTGTTTATAAATTATTTCCCCTTGTTTTCCTTCCGGTTGATAGCAAGGGTTGCAATTGCGAAGCCACAAAAAAGCTGGTTTTCTGAAAGACCTACTAGTCTTTATACTGTCTATTACGTTTTTCGGTCGCATCGTCGCTTGAAATTAGGCGGGATCGTGGCTAACATAACATAATATCTTATTTTTAGGGTTCCGTACCTATAAAGAAAAAAATGGAACCCTTATAGGATCACTTTGTTGTCGGTCCGTCCGTCTGTCCGTCTGTCTGTCTGTCAAGACCCTTTTTCTCAGCAACGTAAGCTGAAATTTATAGGAAATACTTAGGTCTACTGATTCTAGGAGCTGTGAATAAAACAAACTTCTAGGCCAACGCAATCAAAAGATATAGTCGAATATGCCGCAAATTTTACCATTTTTCGACATTCGTAAGGGAATCAAAACCTACAGGGTAGGTACCTACTTACCGTGAGCTTACAGTTTTGAAATTTGGTATGCCTACGGGTTTGTACGAAACCCTCGGTGTTCGAGTCTAACTCTTACTTGACCGGTTTTTTTTACTAATATTATAAACGTGAAAGTTTGTAAGAATAGAAGTCTGGATGTATATTTGTTATTCTTTCACGCCTAAACGGGTGGACCGATTGAGCTGAAATTTGGTATAGAGATCGCTTAGACCCTGGAATAACACACAGTACAGCGGGTAAAACCGCTGGGTGCAGTTAGTAACAAATAAAAAAGCTTAGCTATATAAAGTTCATTCATTTTTTTTAAATCTGAGGTTTTTTAAGCTTGCATGAAAGCATTCTATAATTAAATAAATAAATAAAATATAGTTTATTGTCCAAATTACATATCTACATAACATCAGATCAAAAAAAGAGTAGGTATATAATGAACAAAATAAAATACATAATAAGCAAAGTTGGTACACAAAAATACGTAATGAGAAAAATGGACAATAGGGGCATATGCTGGGTGCATAGGTGTATTAACTAGCATATTTAAAAAAAAATGCTCTCATAAAAAGTGAACATTTTTTGTTTGTATGTTTTATTTAATATACTTAAGTACAAGTATTTTTAAAAGCTAAATCAAACAGCACCTAAGCAGTTATGTCCACGGTCCGGCGCGTAAGTGCCCTGTCTCCGAAACTCTGAACAAACACAATCAGTTCTAACTTTTATAAAAATCTGAGTACTAGCTGCGCCCAGCGGTTTTACCCGCAGTACTGAAGCCTATCTGTTATTTCAGGGTCTAAGCTAAATCTATACCAAATTTCAAGTCAATCGGTCCTCCGTTAAGGCGTGAAAGAGTAATAAACATACAAGGAAAGAGTGACTGATTGACTGACTGATCTATCAACGCCACAGCCTAAACCGCTGGACGGATTAGGTTGAAATTTGGAACATAGATAGGTTTTATGACGTAGACCTCCGCTAAGAAAGGATTTTGCCATGCGGGCAAAGCCGCGAGCACAAGCTAGTAATATTATAGTAAGATTTTGTTTTATTTATTTTTTTCGTTATACTTCTAGATTAGCCCTTAACCACGATCTCGCCGTGCATTAAATATAAATACAAGTATTTTAAAAGCTAAATCAAACAGCACCTAAACAGTTATGTCCACGGTCCGGCGCGTAAGTGCCCTGTCTCCGAAACTCAGAACAAACACAATCAGTTCTTACTTTTATGTGAGTATATTTCACTGACACGCACTTACCACAGTTTTGGGATTTTGGTGATGTTGGGCCGCTAAAATGTAACTACATACTTTGTTTTAAATTCGTTGAAGGTTAGACTTTGACCACAATCTCACCTGATCTACATCGACATTGCGGCCGAAGATGGTAGCTGACTGAACCTAGACAGCGGCTGGCTTCACTGAACATCGTGCCTGAACGAAATGACTGAAATGAAATGGCGATACGTTTTGTCCAGTGGCCGGTAATAGTCTCGGCACTGCTACCGAGCAAAACAAAGATAGAAAAACCGCACTAATTAAAGCGTTATTTGTAACGTCCGTGGCCCAGTGGTCGTACGTTTGTGATTCGTAGTCCCCGGGTTCAAATCTCAGTGTGGCAAAACCTTTCCGCCTGGACGCTACCGTGTTTCGGAAGGCACGTAAAATTGTGGGTCCCGGCTGTTTTATAAGATAATATGTAAGAGTTAACAATTTTAATTAATATATTATTATCTAGAGCTTTACCGAGAGACGTTTTCAGAAAGTATTATGTTCTTAAAATTTGTCATATTATAATTGTTTGAGTGAGAGAGTCGGCGTACAAGGAATACGAAGTTATAAGCAGCATTTTACCACCTCCCAACCGGTAAACGTCTACAAGAACGAAGCCGGGCGGTCGATCATGTTAATGTTCAATATTGACCATGGTTGGACAAACACACAAACAGATTAACCATAGAACAATGGCATCGGCGGCATAAACAATGGAAAATAATATTTTGTGAACAAATACTCGTGTGTAGGTATTTTTTGGTGATGTTGAATGTTGGCTCTTTGAGTTTGTAAAAAGTTTTTATTGAAAAGTTTGACTATTTTTTATAACTGCTGTCTCTATAATGATTTGAAAATCAAATAGCATTTATTAAATAAACACGCTGCAATAGAGCGCTATTGCGAAATATGTATTAAGAATACCTACTCTACTAAATTTGAAAATAATTTCTTTGAGGGAAAGGCCAAGAAACTTATAGGCATAATCTCTAAAAAGTATTAAAAATATAAAATATTTTGTCTAATATAGACAATGTTTTTTTTTCACAATTTTTTTTAAAATAAGTATACCCAGATTGTGCTATCTTAACCCTTAACCGGAATCGTTATTTTGACCAACGTAAGTGGAATTGTGGGTCCATTCGGACCCATAATTTAAAACCCTCCTATTTCCTATATTATTTAAAATAACCACATAAATGGATAAGTATCATAATAAAACATGTTTTCTACATAATATGAATCAACGTTTATTTATAAACATATTAAAGTTATCTTATTTTTATAATCTAAACACTAAGCCTTATTTTTGGCAGGATTTTTTTGGTATCACTTTAACATGCACTTATATAATAAAAAAAACTTAAAATGAAAAAAAAACAATACATAATGAGGTTTTACGTATCTTCCCCTTAACAAAAACATAATTTTTTTGAGAGATAGCTAAAACACAAAAAAAATGACATCCTAATCTAAAAACGAATAAAAATCGATCAATAAAGATAGACCACTTGAACCGATTTTCACCTCGATAATATGTGCCACTTGATGATTGTCTATCTTCATCATCATCATCATCATCTGTTATATCGCTATCAGATAAAGAATCACTTGAGTTAGACGAAATTTCGAGTTGCGGATTTTCGTTGTCGCTTATGTTTTCGTCTTCAAAAAGGTTGAAAATCGCTTAAACATTCTGATTCTCCATCAATTTCATCTAATAATAATTCTCTGATCTCTTTGTCGCTAAGATATTGCGTTATTGTGCTAATAAAACGCCTGAAACTATACAAAATAAAAAACTTTGCACTAAGTGTAAAACTTACGTTGCTGGAATCGTGGGTCCAATTGGACCCGGCAATCGTACGTACCTCCACTTCCAGTAAGCTTCAAGAGCGAAAGTCCGGCCCCCGCCGCACCTTGCGACGTAATGAGATTACATGGGCGCGCAAACGTCTAGCTTCGCGCGTTTCGAAATAAAACTGTATTTTAGTTGTCGTTGGGTCCAAATTGACCCACGATTCCGGTTAAGGGTTAAATGCATTAGATTTTCTCTAGGAACGGGTCGATTGGTAGAAAATGCTACTTTAGCATGATAGATAGATATAGATAACATTTTATGGAACACAGAAAAATATATAAAAATAAACTTAAAAATAAAAGTACAATATTATGATAAGTGAGTTAAAAAATAAATACATAAGTACCTGCCTGTTTTTAAAAAGTGTATATTTTCTCAGTCATTAAAACTCTGTCAACCATGTTAGCATAAGGAAGCTTATTGACTGAAAATAATATAAAAATATAAAGACAATATTTGCGGCAAACATTGGACAATGGCCAGAGTAATTAGCACTGTTTATGCACAATTACTGACTGTAAAACTGCGGGGGTAGGCTACCATAATATTTACTCAGGATAAACGAGTGAAAATTGTTTTTTCCTTTGCTAAAGATTGTGCTTAATGCATAAATTAAACGTTACAATACCCATATTTTAGCCATATTATTATACTTTTGTGAAATCACCGTCCTTCACTTAATTCCTCTCCTTGCACGGTTGTCTGGAAAAGATCGCTCTGAGCGATAAGACCGCCAATTGGTATCACTACTGTTAGCTTTAACTTTTTTGTTTGTAAAATTTACTTTATTATGTTGTAGCAATAAAGAGTTATTACTTTTATCATATTAAAGCAGGTGCAAACTAAGGCGAACAGCACCGCATTACAAGGGGCAGCCTGAAAACCAGCAACTACGCTAACTCTGGGTTGACGTAGTTACATGCTGAGGCTATCCCTATCGCCAATTAATGTAATTTTTTTCTATTAATTTAATTTATTTTTGTAAATTGTGTAAAATTTGGCAATAAATTTATTTTCTTTCTTTCTTTCAGAAGACTCTGTGTTTTGTAGATTTTTTTTACTAGAGCGGGCCGCATTGTCCCTGTATGCGTTAGTTCATACGGATGTAGACGGATTTTTACTGTAGCTGCCTGCTCTAGTTTGCACTTAGCTCTACTGACTATTGGGGAACTGTATAGGCTAACATAATAATTGCTCAGCAAAAATGACCATGAAAGTTTTTTTTAATATTACCTACCTCATTATTTTACTAAAACCTCTAACACCCGATCAACGAGCACGTCTGATCTAAGATCGCTACAATTTTCACATTAATTCAGCTCTACTACAAAGGGGAGCCACGTGGCTCGTAACGACTCTAAACACACCCTACTGTCAAACAAACAATACGCCCTTGTATTATATTATATCTAGATAAATTGAAAATATTCTTTAATTTTAACCATAAAGTTTGTTTTTGAGTATAAAATATATAAGTAAGATACGTAGGTGTAATGGTTTATAATATTTGTTAGCAGTTCCAACCTACTGGGTTTTTAGAAAAATGAGGCACCCATAGTAAGCCCAGTTGTCAGAACATAGTTCTACCGCCTGAATAGAATGCAAGCAATATACTGTGCTTCGGCTAGTGAAATAACGAGGCTGAAGAGTCTTAATGTCTTGAGTTAAAGCGTTAGTGCAGTGCACCTAGAATTTCACATCATTGTGAAATCCTGGGTAGCACTGTACTGATTAAAAGCAGCGTTATATCTTACTGTGAACTATGAAGAGGGCGTCTTGCGTCTTACTTCTTTGCATAAAAAATCTCGAGCTTTTCACCATTACTACGGCTACGGTGTAGGTATATGATTGAGACATGCATGTGCCTATGGATACCCGGCTTACTATAAGTGCTTCATTTGGGCTTACAGTAACTGTTTCTAGTATTTTTATTTTTTGGCCAGATTAAATTTGACAGCAGACGTCAAACTTCAAAACTCCCGCCGAAATAGCTGTCAAAGTTTTAATTACGACACACGATACCACCGCACCGAATTGTATATAATAGCGAGAGAAACTTTCACATTAATTAAAAACTCTATAAATAGAATAAGACTATTCATTAAATTGAGCTTTTCACTGGTTATACTTACTTTGTATGTTACTGGTGGTAGGCTTCGGCCGTGGCCAGTTACCACCCGCTGGACAAAACCGTGTCGCCAAGCGGTCATTGTGACCGTGTTCCGGTATGATGAGAACTGGTCGCGTTTGGAACACTTTGCCGTCATCCGTGTTTCCCGAGCGGTACAACTTGGGTATCTTCAAGGCACGAGTGAATAGGTACCTTTCTAGGCATCATACGTGATCCATCGTCGACCGCATTTTCACTTTCCATCAGGTGGGATGTGGTCAAACGTAGGCCTATCTCGTATAAAAAAGAAAATAAAAAAAATGTTCAGTGAAGTCAGGGAGAGATTTAACCCGCCTTCTAGGTTTAGTCTGCTGCCATCTACGGCCGCATCGTCGCTTTCAGGCGAGATTGTGATCAAAGGCTAACCTATAATTAATATAAAAAATATATATTTACGTCCTTTTACTTCCTCAACTTTCATCACATTCTTCATACACGCTCGCCGGTTCTTGGTACCTACTTTTTATTTAATAAATATAATAATAAATAAATATTTCAGGACATTTCACACACAGCGCCACCTAACCCCAAGCTAAGCAATTTAATGCATGTGTATTTTTCTTTTGTAAATAGTAAATATATACTTATTATAGATACAGAAAGCCACCCAGACTAGAAACAAATATCAGAGGATCACACAAATATTTGTCCCTTGCGGGAATCGAACCCGCAACCTTCTGCGTTGCAGGGGGTATTAGCCCACCGCGCCACAGAGGTTGTCTAATTAGATAAAATTGAAATATAACCAAAAGTCGCGAGTTGATTAAAGTTTCTTTGATCATCCCCTTCCGGTTAGTTCAGAGTCGATGAACTCATATGAAGTTAGGTATGGTATTACAACATATTTACCATAATGCCTTGTAGGTATTCGAGTAATCGTTGAATGTCCTTGTTGACTCACAAATTCGAATCTTCATAGAAATTCCTACGCATTTTGCATAACTGCAAGCGAAATCTGCATAGTTTTAAGGTCGCTACACACTTGTTCAGACCGACTTTTATTGACACTGCTATCGGAATTCTTTTATCTGTGTATCGGAGAAAATAGGAGAGGTTTCAATCTTTCGGGATCCGGGGGTAGACTTCCTTTGCAGGAGGTCGACTAGGTGGGTACCCCAACAGTGCCAGTTATTCTACCACCTGAGCAGTAATGTGCAAACATTACTGTGCTTCGGTAGGAGGGTACTGTGGCTAGTGAAATTACTGGGTTGAAGAGTCTTAACATCTTATGACTCCCAAGTAAAAAGCGTCATGTTCATGTTAAATGTTTGAAAAAAAAACACGAGCTGGGGATGCGGCTTTAGGTGCGAACCTTAAAATTTAACTAGTAGGTTATATACAGCTCGGCCGCTACTAATTTTCATTTCATTCCCATAAACATCAGGAACATTTTCTTCATCTCACAGACGCTATTACAAAATAGCCCATCTCTGCCTATACTAGGCATATATTATTTTCATAGCTTGTAACATTGTAGCTGCGAATAGAACTGTCTACATCGCTTGAGTGGGCAGAACATGACATAAAATTCGCGTTTATAACAATGTATGAGAAAAACAGTATTGGATTACTGATGTCAACGTTATAATAAATGTCTTACTTTCTCAATTATTGTTAACGCGATAGTTTTGGTGTGAAGGTGTTGGGACCTCTTTACGTTTAACAAAGAAGAAAAGAATTGTATTTTCAACATAATGTGGACAACATTGCTGCAACATTTTGGCAACACTTCAGCAGTTCTTCGCGTCACTTTTATGTATGTACTAGCTGCGCCCAGCGGTTTTACCCGCTGTACAGTAGTCTATGTGTTATTCCAGGGTCTAAGCTATCTCTGTACCAAATTTCAGCTCAATCGGTCCATCCGTTTAGGCGTGAAAGAGTAACGAACATACATCCACACATCTATACATCCATACATTATTAAAAACTTTCACGTTTGTAATATTACTAGCTTATACTCGCGTCTTTGGCCGGGTGGACAAATCTTTTCTTAGCGTAGGTCTACCTCATAATAATTATCTTTTTTCTACATTTCAACCAAATCCGTTCAGTGGTTTGGGCTGTGCATTGATAGACCAGTCAGTCAGTCACTCGTTGTTTTTATAGATTTAGATTAATAACCCTGTGTACCCTGTGTCAATAAGTGAACAACCAAGTAAAATCAACACGTACATTGTACATAATGTACATATGTGCCAAGATAGTGTATAGGTATATGCCTTACCTTACATATAGATATTCCTACCTATGTAGGTGCCCTGACCGCAGTCGCTCCGGAAACCGCAAGAGCTGTTACGGTGTGCACTCGGAGACAATGGATGCTCATTCTACTGTCCACTACACTATATATATGAGTATAGTTATGTATGTATATGAGTATATACCTTTAGCATGAGTGTAGCCAGCCATGGGCTCAGGGTGGGAAGCAGTCTATAATAACAATATTTTACTACTAAACTATACCTGTGGCCGTAGCATGCCACATGGGATCCCGACGAAACTTTAAGAGTAGAGCTGTCATCCCATACATTGTACTTTTGTGAATGTATAGGATGACAGTTCTACTCTTGAAGTTTCGTCGGGATCCTGTGTGTCATGCTACGGGCCCTGCTGCTGTCTTACACCGGTTGTTTTTTTCATACAAAAATGTCACCTTCTATGACACAGATGGACGGACAGTGGAGTCTGACTATGAAGTATTGCTTACTAGCTGCGCCCAGCGGTTTTACCCGCAGTACTTATGTAGCCTATGTGTTATTCCAGGCTCTAAGCTATATCTATACCAAATTTTAGCTCAATCGGTCCACCCGTTTAGGCCTGAAAGAGTAACAAACATCCATCCAGACATCCATTCTTACAAACTTTCACATTTATAATATTAATTAGTAAGATTTAGAGCGCCACGAAAATTTGAAGTATCTTACATGTCAGAGCCATGGGGAGGCAAGCGCCCCACTCTGCCCCAGCCTGGCTACGCCCATGACCTCTAGTACAATTTGTACAAAAGTACATCTACAAAACAAAACAAAAGGTTTACAAAAGTATATCTTCTGTACACATGATTGTTAGAAGCTTAAGTTAACCAGTGTTTTTTTTTAATCAACTTCGAACCTTCTATTGATAGTTTAGTGCGAAACATGCGACATCCCATTTCTACTAATATTTTAATATATAATATGTAGAAAGTATGCATTTTGGATAATATTACCTATGCAAATGTGTGTTGTGTCTCGTTACCCTTAAACTGATTTAGCTGAAATTTATAGGCCGTAGAGTAACAAAGGTGTTAAAATCGGTCGTTTTATTTTTTGTGAATTTTGATGAATATAAGGTACGTAGTTTATAGTATATGGCAACGAATTAGGGAAGTAAGTATATGGTTATAAATATTATTTACGAAAAAAAAATTAAGAGTTTAGTGAATAATGAATATTATATCATCAACACAGCCATCAATAACAAGCTTCGACTTCAACGAACCCAATAAAATAACAAATTTCCAAAAAAAAATCTCAGCGGGTAAAACCGCTGGGCTGCGCTGGGTATACATAAAAGTGGGGTAGGAGGGTAGTGTGATTTTTCTGTCAGTTTCTAAACGACAGCAGGTTGGTAATTGCTCTCTCCATTTTCACGTGTAACCCCTACATTATTCGTAGTCTCTACAAGCCAGTTCAATGCAGTCTTTGTAGAAATGAAAACAATCCCCATTATCAGAATCAGAACATAATACAAGGAGCGTGCGGCCATCTACCGGCACGTGCGTAGAATGGGATTAATTACGAGGATATGGTCCATTATACAAATACTAAGCTGAAAATTACTCACAATCCCTTCTGTTATGATGTACTTGATGCGTGTAGCGGTGCAGGTAATTTTTATGTAAAGAAGATGAGCAAGACGCTCTCCTGATGTTAGGAGATGCCCATAATCGCCACCAGGACACAGTACAGTGCCGCCCAGGATTAAGACCTAGGAGGAACTTAACAGTTCTTACTACCTTAGGTTTGTCTTACTTCTGTGACCTTAGGCTTAATAAAAATAAAATAAAAAGCAATTTATTGACAGTAAAAATCGAAAAGGTACACACAAAAAGTATACAATTTGAACAATTCTATTGTCAATAACTCAGCTTTATAATAGACTCAGCTTTGTCACAGGGAGAAACCACTGCGCAGCGTTGGTTTTCAGTCTTTCTCATACTCGAGCGCCGGTGTTAGTCGAGTAGTTAAAAAAGTTTCAGCGGGGTTTCTCACACATCGAAAAAGCTTAGACTACTTACTAGGATTAACTAGGAGGTAATACTGTATTCCGTGTATAAAGAGTATATTAATATAAATAAATATATAAATATTTCAGGACGTTTCACACAGCGCCACCTAACCCCAAACTAAGCAACTTAATGCTTGTAATATGGTGGTTAGGATAACGGATATAATACTTATACTCGTATACTTTTCTTTTGTAAATACATACTTATAATAGATATTGAAAAACCACCCAGACCAGAAACAAATACCTGTGGATCACACAAACATTTGTCCCATGCGGGAATCGAACCCGCAACCTTCTGCGTTGCAGGCGGGTATTAGCCCACCACAGAGGTCATCTAGGTCTATATCTAGGTCATTATAAAGCTAATGTTGTATATAGAGCTTATAGACCATAAAATAACAAACAGGCTAATACTCGTACATTGAGCAAAACCTCCGGTCACATCAAGTTTGTTACAATAGTATGCAGGTGGTACCCCGTCGAGTCGGCGCCTAGTGTTTGCACACCACTCCGCTTGGCTTCGGGGATGAAAGCAAACAGGACGGGGTACTAAATGGACAGTGGATGAGTACCTACCTAGCAAAAATCGATTGTCTCTATAACGCGGTAGGGATTGCGATTTTTGTTATTAGACTGATGTTAATATGTACCTAGTCCCTCTAAATAAGAAAATATAAATATATAAAATATACATACCGAAGTGTAGAAGCAGCTTTCATGTTATTTAAGACGATATGAAAAAAATACGAGATAGGTACGAGTATCTTACTAATATTATAAACGTGAAAGTTTGTAAGAATGTATGGATGTATGGATGTAATGTCTGTTACTCTTTCACGTCGAAACGGGATGACCGATTGAGCTGAAATTTGGTATAGTTATAGCTTAGACCCTTGACCCTAGTATAACACATAGACACACAGCAGGTAGTACAGCAGGTCAAACCAAGTTATTCATAAGTCGTCAGATTTTTTGATGAATTTTCATAAATATCTAGAAGACATCTTGGAGAAGATTATCTGCTTGAAGCATCAATTTGGAAAAGTATACCTACTTACTTATTATTTTTTTGATTCAAAGGTTTAGTTAATACTTTTAGTATGTTTTTGTGTTTTTTTTTGTTGCCTAGTATTTCAAAGAAAGAAAGAAAATACATTTATTTGCACTCATCCATTACATACTGGGAGAAATATATCGAGTGTATTTCGTACTTCTTGCTATGATAGGTACCTTTTTTTATCCCAGGAAAAATGCGTTACGCATCAACACCCCACGCCGGGCGGCGCGGGACGGTATGTGGGACTCCCCCGCCAAAGATGGGAGCGGCGGGGATACCCACTAAAAAACCTGGGGGTGTTCCTGCGGACGCCATAATGCCGGGGCAGCGGGTACGCCGAAGCACTCATCCGCGGCAACTATGATAGGTACCTTTTTTTTTTTTTTTTTTGCCCTAGGAAAAATGCGTTACGCATCATCACCCCACGCCGGGGGGCGCGGGGCGGTATGTGAGACTCCCCCGCCAAAGATGGGAGCGGCGGGGATACCCACTAAAAAACCTGTGGGTATTCCTGCGGGACGCCATAATGCCGGGGCAACGGGTACGCCGAAGCACTCATCCGTGGCAACTATGATAGGTACCTAAGCCTACCTACGTTCTTCTTCTACAAGCTCATCTCGTTCATCTGTTACCAAAAAAAAATCTTACTAATTTTATAAAAGTGAAAGTTTGTAAGAATGGATGTTTGGATGTCTGGATGTTTGTAACTCTTTCACGCTTAAACAGGTGGACCGATTGAGCTGAAATTTTGCTATAGAGATAGATTAGACCCTGGAATGACACATAGGCTACATAAGTATTCTGCGGGTAAAAACTCTGGGTTAAAAAATAAAAATTAATTCCGCCCCAACGTCTAACCTAACTTCCTAACCCCTCGCCCCTCGGCATCCAAATCGTCACTAGTACTGAGTACTGAGTAGGCACTGCAAACAAAGGGCGCGGCTGTTTGTCCGTCCCTTTTAATGGAGTAAACACAATCGATTTGATTTTGACTGCCGCGGCGATGTCTTTTTAGGCAAATTGATGGTTTGAATTTGGGGTTGGCATTGAGACATGAAACTGCAATGGGTACTAACTACTATTTCACGTCGGAACTAGAGAATAAGGATGTTGACAATGGAAAAATGAAATACTTATTATAAATAGTTATAATCTTATCGCTTACAGTTATCTTTTCCAGACAACCAAGCAGGAAAGGAAAATACACAATAATATTTTAGAATCTTCTTCTTCCTTCTTCTTCCTGCCCTTATCCCACACTAGGTAGGGTCGGCACAACACGTTTTTCTCCTCCATTCTGCTCTATCATCCGTCATATTATCTGCATCCACTCCCCTAGCACGCATATCCTCTTTCACACAGTTCATCCAAACCTTTTTCGGGCGTCCCCTTCCCGGATTACCACCTATAACCATATTCATGGACTTTTTGGTAACATGATTTTCATCCCTCCGCATAATATGTCCATACCAGGACAATCTTCCACTCTTTAATTTCTCTGTCACTGGTGCAACTTTCAGGCTTCCCCTCACACACACAACACAATATTTGTCAAATTTACTGTTTTAGTAATTTTCTTACTGTATTATGAGTTCAATTGTAAGTTGAGTCTTCGACAAAGATAACGCGCCCAGAGCACGTGCGCTTTTGCAGAATGGCCGTGTTAGCGCATTTGTTAAAAACGACTATTTTGAATGACGTATTTCCGTTACTATTTTAATTGAATTGAATTATTGCTCATAAGAAGCAATAATTCAAGGAATAACAATTATCAGTAAAATAATTGTTGAAAATGATAATAAAAATAGTCTTGAGAATTTAGGAATATTGTAACCATTTTATGGTGTTAATAAGATTGTGATTGATTACGAGTCCACCTCGCACTCTGCGAGTCTTTCTCAAGTTTGCAACCTAAAAGTTATTAACACTCAAGTTAAGTTCGAGCCGAGGTTTATCGGCGAGAAACATTATTGAATGTGATTGTAAAATAGTTTTAGGTATTTAGAAATAATGAAGTGATTTTATTATTGAAATAAGATTGTGTAAAATACTAAATTGACTATGGGTTGACTGAAGTCTTCCTCAAGGTCGCAATGTGAAAGTTGTTTACAATAACCGAGTTAATGTTAAGAGGGTAAGCCCTCACAATTGTTACTTTTCTGGTGGCATCGGTAGCGTGAAGAGCTCTAATAAAAGTGTTACTGCATCTCAACTGGTATTATCATTTTACAAGAACCTCCATGGCGGACAGAAATCTCAGACACCACATCAAATTAACCAACAACAGAGAACCATTATCCAACACCAGAACTGGCATCTAACACATGAACCAACAATGACAAAAATGGACAAAATCAGAAATGAGTATGTGAATACTCATTTCTGATTTTGTCCATTCTTGTCACTCCACACATCCACCTCAACATTCTCATCTCCGCTGCATGCACTCTCCTTTCATCCGCAACTTTCGTAGCCCAGCACTCCGATCCATACAATACGACAGGTCTTATTACCGTCTTGTATATTTTTCCCTTTAATAGGGGCATTCGCGGGTCGCAAGTTGTTCCTGAGACCTGTCGCCACTTCATCCAGCCAGCATTTATTCGGCTCGCAATATCGCGGTCGATGTCGCCATCGTTTTGTAGGACAGAGCCGAGGTACTTAAAATCGGAGCAGACTGGCAGGGATACACCATCTAAGGCAATCGGGGTGAAACTGGAAGAATGACGGTGGTTAAATATTAGAATGATCGTGGTTATATATTATTATATCTATAAAATTATATTAACAACACAGGCCTACGAGTAGGCTCATGAATAGGTAGCTACTACTTACACACCTGTCCGAGATTGAGTCCCCCAAAAAGCACTATTTCTACCCAAATGTCTGATAAAATATTTGTAACCGAGTCTCATTGTCAATAAAAAGTCTTTTACAGCATTTTTTCTTAATTTTATTAGAAAAAAATTCAAGTAAAGTTAACCCGTTCACTGCTTAGGGTAAATTTCGCACGAACTTTGACCTTAACAAAGAAGCAATCAAGAAAAAAGGTCACACGTAAATAATAGAGGTCAAATTGAGAAAAATGGGAAAAGGGGTGAAGTTTTCTTAAGATGTTTTTAATCATGTGAAGTTTAAATTTAAGAAGGGTAAAAATACTATAGAATTTTATAACTGTACCTTATGTAATAATAATAGGTATTTTTTTACCAAATTGGTATTCAGTATGCTTTTATAAATTACAACCTAATAATAAAAAATCATGCCTAATTATTAAATTAATAAAGATAAATTTATTATTGCAAAAACTTTCTCGTTGAGCTAGTGTGTATGTATTAGGTGGAATCACGTTTTTTTTATAGCAGACTAAACAAGCGTTCGAACGCAATCTCACCTGCTAGTATGACGTATGTTAATATTTTTCAGTTTTTTAAATGATTTTATTTAGCTTACTCAATTTGTTGTTTTTACGTAAACATTATTTAACCCAAGACACTATAAAAGGACTGGACAAGTTATACAATAATTTAAACAATAATACCATCTTTATTTCTCTATCATAAACTTTACCTATAAAAATTCTTCACTTGCTCGTAATCAATTTAACTCAACGATATTCGTGAGAAGGCACAGACGCGGCCTACCGCAACGGAGCCTGATGTATGTACATATAATATTATATTATGTATGTAGACGCCTTGCGGTTTGGCTTCTCTCATAGGTATGGTGGAAATAGAGCAAGACGATGTACCTACCTACTACTGTAAACTTTGTATAGTATAGTAACTGACTATAGTAGGTACATAAGTATAATTAATATCTTTTAGAGCCAATATTTAGTACATGGAAAAAAATATAAAGAGTGCAATACCATGTAAAAATAATGACCTACCCAAAGTTTGCTGGATAGTTTTAGAAATAATAAAAATCGAGAGCTTTTTTCGTAACATATTTTTTTTTAAATGTACTAATTTATATTTCAGAATTATTATTAGGTAGTTGTATCAATGCGTCCGAGATCGCACTTAGCTTTAAAGAGGAAAATAGATAATTGAATGAGAATGGAAGTGAATATAAGAACCGCCACAGATTTATCCAAATAGAGCTAATTATCATTTAGCAAGAGAGATGATACTTATATTAAAGTGGTACCAAAATGGAACTAAAAGAAAAAAATCATTAATTTGGAACAAAATTGTACCTAATTAGTTACGTTTCAACGCGCTCTCAACGTGTTTAAATGTTAAAAGTGAAATGCCACTGTCAGAAAAACATGCGCGCAATTTAAAAAGCTAACAAAATCCCAGTACGTTGTCTCTGGATGTACCAGGAGTGCATAGAAAGCAGGACGTTTGGTTGACAGTTGATTGACATCTCACTCGCTTCGCGGCCGCCATGTTTATCTTATTGCGTTCTAACAACATTTGAATTTCATACCCAAAAATTTACAACGACTTTATTCTGTTGCAGTTAAGATTTAAATTAGAATTTTGGAACTGCTGCATTAATTTGGGATGCCATTATTAATACAAACTTTAAATTCAACTGTCAAATTAAGTGACATCTTTATCTTTAAGAAATTAGGTCTAAATTTCAATGGCTTTTGTTAAATCGAGTGCATGTAAAAGTTTGTGTGAAATTACTAATGCAATGAATGACTAACAAGACAGAACTAAACTAAATAGTGAGTAGAAATGGGCCAGCTGTGTCCGGTGGGTTTAGTTTTAATTCTAAATGGGTACTAATTGAAAACTGTCCGCGAACGTGATGTTGCATTACGTGACGGTTTTGATTAAGATTCCACTATTTTAGGACATCCCTAGTCCCTAGTTCCTTAGAAAAATACTTATAAGGCTGAATGAAATTCTGTGTGGCTACTGCAAAAAAGGAGATAGAACAGAGATACATAATATTATACGAAAAATATGTTTGCATGCGACTCAAGGCGTCGTTTTGATATGAATTTAATCGTAAAATACCCCGAAATATGTTTGGTTTAATGTACCATCCTGTTTCATTCCTAGATTATCTGTAAGAATATGCTTGATGTGATAAAACAACTGGCCATTTACTTGTCTTTTTTTATTTAATTTGCAACAAAGAATTTTATTAATTTTGTTATTATACACACCTTGAGAACATTCTCAAGGTGTGTATAATAACAAAATTAATAAAATTCTTTGCCTTTCTTGAACATTCAAGAAAGGCAAACAAAATGAATAGGGTTAAATTTTCTGACTCAACCCTATAACGAGGTCAATAAAAAAATCCCAAACAATGTGACAATCGGGCCAATTTTACCGCAAACTGATATTTTCCCAAATACCTGCCAAATAATAGGTACATTAAAACTTTATAAAATCTTGACAAAAGTCAAAGGTCACCCTAAAGTATTTTATTGACAATTGACAAATTGTAAAAGGGTCAGTGAAAGGGTTAACATGGCAAAAAATTTGACACTTTCCCGAAAAAAAAACAAAAGATGACCCTTTCTGAGAGCATGTCCATATTTCAAAGTAATAAAAACTTGGAAGGGCACAATAAAAATATTCCTATATTTTTTTGGAAAACGAAATTCAAAACCGCAGTGCGCATGCGGGAATAGTTAGAAAAATAGATTTTTTACAATATTCCTTAATTTGGTGCAAAAATATCGAATTACCGACATTTGTTCGATATTTTCGGTTTGTGATTCCGATTTCGTACATGTGCTCCTGATAAAGGTTGCCACTTAAAAAAACAGGAAAGTGTCAGTTACCTTTGGAGTTTAAACAGAAAATGGCTGAAAAAGTTTTGGATTAAAAAACAACTTAGACACTCTCATCTTCCTCTTCTCCCTACGTTACTAGCGATAAGGCCGCCAATTCTGATACATGATTATTACATTGTTAGATTTTTTAAATATAAGGTCATATATGCAAAATATTTGCACCTCATGCAATATAAGTACATGCCTAGTAGAATTTATTGGATCGAAATTGCCATAAATTAAAGGAGTTACATATTATAGGTATTATAGCTAGGCTAGGTAGCCCTTAAATAACGCATAGGGTACCTTACTATCAGTAAGTAAAACCATAGATTTAGCTAGTATAGCCGCATCATCGCTTAAAGGCTTACCTATAAAGAATAAAACAAAAGAAGAAACAAATGGCTCAAATTTTCTGAGCTATTTTAGGTGACATAAATTTAAAAAAGCAGTGTTCTAAATTTAAACTCATTAGAGCGAATGTTGCCATGTTAGAAAATGTTTTACCCGTAACGGTTGAGGTGTCGGATGGCAAAAATATTTATCGTGACAACTAAAGGGTTTGGGTCGTTTCAACTGACAGACTTGATGATTTTGGTGTTATTAGTAGTTTAAGTAATTGGTTTACTGTAGATAAAAGGTTTGTTATTAATGATTCTCATAATAATATAATGCTATTTTAGCATTAAGTTAGTCCTAGCGTGTGCTATAAATAATAAAATAAATAAATAATAATTCTGAAAAAAATCAATAAAATATTTTCAGACATACTTATGGAACGTCTAATATTATAAATGTGCGAAAGTTTGTGAGTGTGTATGTATGTTACTTCTGCACGCCTAAGCGGGTGGACCGATTGAGCTGAAATCTTGTATAGAGCTAGCTTAGAACCTGGAATAACACATAGGCTATACAGTACAACGCGTATAACCGCTGGGCGCTGCTAGTTTAATATAAAATAGATAGAATGCGTTTCATAGCTTTCTTTTGATATGTGTACGAGTTATCAAAATATGGAATCGATTATGGGGTAACCGAAATATTGAGGTCATAAGTAACCAAGGATCCCAAGGAGTCTCCAATCTCACAACACTGAAATTGCTCTTGATTTTGAACAAAACGCAAACTCTAAACAAAAAAAAACTACAAAAAAGTACATCTATCTCATTGAGTAAAACCTCCTTAATAAACCTCCATGCTTCGTAATAAAGAAAATTTTATACACGGCCAGTACTAAACCATCTGTAACCCAATATATTAGAAACCGGATCAGACTGTGTGGCGCGGGCTTAAATCTTTTTAATTTATTTTTAACTTTTTCCCTAGAACCTTTATCTTATGGGTTTTTTAACAACCTTTTTTGTTACGGGTGTTCTTTCTCGATGAATTGTTTTGGTAGTAGGCTAAATAATCGATGGTATCTATTGATGATTTTAACATGTATCAGGTGACCTTTTAAATTATGGGATTCAACTAATGAGACGTGAGAAGTGAAACATATCAAAAAGTTTAAACTGAATAAAAAAATATCGTTTGATTAAAAGGTACATTTTTAGCACAATTTTATGAAAATCACTGAAATTTTATTAGCTTAAAAAGTTGCAAATTTTGTTTAAGTGGTGCAGATGTTATTCTGGATCACCGAGTTCGAATTCCGGCCCCAATGACTATAATTAATTGAGCAGGTTTTCCGCTCGCTATACTGATGGTAAGCTTCGACTGAGGCTAGTTACCACCCACTGGACAAAACCGTGTCACCAAGCGGTCATGCCGACTGTGTTCCGTCATGATGTTCCAGTAAAGCTAGGGAGGAATTTATCCCGTCTTCTGGGTTTAATCGGCAAATGTCTTCGGCCGCATAATTGCTCAAGATCAGCAGGGTTATTCACTTATCCGTGAAAGAACCGAACCGAATACCGAATTGTCAGAAATGTATGAAATGACGTATTATGTAGATACAACTTGACATGTCATGTCACGTCATTTCATACATTTTTGACAATTCGGTATTCGGTTCGGTTCCCTTACCGATAAGTAAATAGCCCTGCTGGTGAGATCGTAGTCAATCGCTAATCTATAACGAATAAAAAAAGGATATACAGTCGGTACGTTTTTCTACATCAAGTAAAATGCATGCCAATAAAAGTGCACACACGTTGAAACAATACACCTCTATTATTTCATAGAAATGTTTATAAACATTTCCTTTCATGTGGCCGGCACTGTAACTGGCCCAGTTTTGCAATATTTTACACCTTTTGTGTCGTATTTGTAAAATTGTAACCTTGACAGTGACTGTATGATGAAATAATGTTCAAAGATTAGATAATTACAGAAGGTTTAATCAAATTTTACCCTAGAAGTGTACCTAAGCGTCGTTGGACGTCTAGGTACAAAACTAAGAATTATTTTTTCTGAAATATTTCAAAAGGCAGCTGTTTAAAGTATTTATAACTTTAAAATAGTTGTAAGAAGTCAGGCATTGTTTTATATAGATAAAAAAAAAAATATTTTCTTAGATTGAAAGAAGGAAGCAATAATAATATTATGTAGGTAGGTACTTTCCTATTTATTGATAAATTAAAAACTGTTTATCCGTTTTGAGTATTATATTAATTAAAAACAAGAACAATAAGTTTTACACCGGCACTTGGATGTCGCATGAAAAAAAGAGAGAGTAGAGCGAACGCATAGACTAAAAACATGAGTAATGTACAAGGCGCGAAATTTAAATTGTTATTTAAATTATTACATATACAACACTCCCTCTAAATTTAAGCCTTCTTTTACAACTTAAATAAAAATACAAAAATATTTGTAAAAACAAAAGATAATGAATATTTGTGCAATTTACTACAAACAGAGATATAGGTACATACGAGTAAATACACTTATTCATTTTAAGCAAAATTATTACACAACATTCCAAGTTTGGATCTTAAAAATTCAAATTTATCTTTTGGCAAGGCTTTTGTTAATATATCAGCAATTCGAAAGTTAGTGCTTACATAGTTTAAAGATATAATTCCAAGCTGATATTTTTCTTTAACAAAGTGATATTTAATGTCAATGTGCTTACAACGTTTGTGGAAATTTACATTTTTAATGTCACTTATTGCACTTTGACTGTCTAAATTGAGACACACTGATTTCTGATTATATTCTCCTAAATCACTTAATAATTGTCTTATCCATATTGCCTCTTTGGTAGCAGCACAGGCTGCCATAAACTCGGCCTCTGTGGTCGACAGTGCAACTGTCTGTTGTTTTTGACTCTACCAGGTCACAGCGGCTCCATTCTTAATAAATGTATATCCGGTTACAGATCGTCTCGTGTCAACATCGTTTGCATAATCTGCATCACTGTATCCTGTGACAGTTGTGCATTGTTCTGACTTGGAATAATGTAGTCCATAGTCTTTTGTATTTTTCAGATACTTGAAAATTTTCTTCACAGCGTTCCAGTGAGTTTCATTAAATTTGTTTAAAAATCTACTCACCAGGCTGACTGCAAACATGATATCGGGTCGACTCACGATTGCCAGGTGCATGAGGGAGCCCACAGCCTCACGGTAGGGTATGGCTTTTTCAGGTTCTCCATCTGCCTTCTGCAGCGTCACATGTGGATCAACCGGAACACTGTTTGGGTTAGAATCGATCATGTTAAATCTGTTTAACATTTGCTCTATGTATTTGCCTTGGTGGATAAATATAGCTTCATTTAAAATTTCGATTTGCATGCCTACAAAATTACTTGGTTTATCTAGAACCTTAATATCGAATATTGCGCTCAGATCGTTGGTTATTGCTTTCAAGGCAGCTTTATTTTTACAGAACAATAGTCCATCATCGACATAGAGGCAAAGGTAACATTTGTCATCATGGACTTTACCAACGTATACACATTGATCAGCTGAACATTGTATGAAGCCAAACCTCTTTAAGACTGAATCAAATTTCTTGTTCCAGCAGCGAGGTGCTTGTTTGAGACCATATAAAGATTTATTAAGCTTACATACCTGTGTCTCACTGCAAGCCAAACCTTCAGGTGGACTCATGTGAATTGTTTCTTCCAATTTCCCATAGAGAAAAGCGGTTTTTACATCCAGTTGCATGATTTGCAGATTGTTTGACACAGCTTCTGTCAACAAAATTCTTATCGAGTCATACCTGACAGTTGGAGCAAATGTTTCCTTGTAGTCAATACCTTTGGTTTGTGCAAAACCTTTTGCACACAGTCTTGATTTGAACCGTGGACCCGTTGGTTCGTCTTTTATTCTAAACACCCATTTGCATCCAATTAATTTGGCATTTGGGGGCTTTTCTACCAATGTCCATGTTTCATTTTTCTGATGAGCTTCTAATTCTTCATCAATTGATTTTAACCATTTTTCTTTATTTATTGAACTGATGGCTTCTTTGTATGTTTCAGGTACGTCGGGCAGATATGTGGGAAGCTCTCCATTCTGGTAAGTATTTTCAGGAACTTCTGCTGAGTGGATATCTTTCTGACTGCACAGGTAAGTACTTTCCTCTTGTTTATCTAGGTTTGATTTACTTTGTATTCTATTTCTAGGTCTCAAGGTAATATTTTCCCTCCTTAGAGTTTCTACGCTGGCATCAGGTAAGTATTCACTTTCAGAACTAGTTGGGCTTCCAATTACTGTATCATATGAACTTTCCAAGGATATTTTGTCAGATGAAATGTCTAAATTTATTTCATTTTCTTTTTCAGGTCCTGGTGATAATTCTACTGGCACATAGTCCCTTTTAACGGTTGATTCCAAGAAGATAGCATCTCTGCTTTTTATTACTCTCCTTGTGTTGGGTATTATAAACCTGTAACCTTTAGTATTATCACAATATCCAATGAAAATCATCTTGTATGCCTTGGAGTCCCACTTTCTTCGTTTTTCTTTGGGCAAATGAACCATGGCTTCACAGCCAAAGATTCTCATATGATTTACATTTGGTTTCAGACCAGACCACATTTCTTCAGGAGGTTTAAATGATAGTGATTTTGTCGGCGAACGGTTGATGACATAAGCTGCAGTATGTACTGCATCAGCCCAATACATTTTTGGCAGATCTGCATTTAATAGCATACATTTTGCTCTTTCTATTAATGTTCGATTCATCCGTTCTGCTGTCCCATTTTGCTCTGGAGTATATGGTGTGGTAGTCTGATGTTTGATGCCGGTACTTTTTAGGTAGCAAGTAAAGTCTGCGTTAACATATTCTAGGCCGTTATCTGTACGGAGCGTCTTGATTCGTGTGTTCAGTTCATTTTCAACTTCATTCTTGTATTCTTTGAATTTTTCAAGAGCATCAGACTTTTTGCTTAAAAAGTATACATATACCTTCTTCGAATAATCATCCAGGAATGTGATGAAATACTTGGCTCCGCCAAGAGTTTGGGTCTCCATTGGCCCACAGAGGTCAGAGTGAACCAATTCCAGAAGGTTTTTGCTCTGTGACCCTTGACCTTTGAATGGCTGACGTGTTTGTTTACCTTCACTACACGTTATACAGTTTATATTCTCTTTCATCTTGTTGAGATTCAAATCTGCTGTATTTTCTGGCATTTTATTTAAACTCTGAAAATTTAAATGCCCCATTCTCTGGTGCCACTTATATGTGTCTTGTTCAACGTCAGATATGCATGCTTGGCCCTCGGGCATATTCAGCCGGTACATATTGTTGATCAGACTAGCTGTAGCTACTACTTCATTTTGACTGTTGAGTATGGTGCAACCATTTTTATTGAACTGCACCTGGCCACCACATTTTATGATCTGACTCACTGACAGTAGATTAGTAGCCAACTTTGGTACATATAGCACATTATTTAATAAAACTTTGTTTTCTGAGCCTTTATCATTTAATACATCAAGACTGACTTGCCCGGCACATTCCACAGGTAGCACTTTATTATCTGCAGCCCGTATGTTTTTAATTGAAGAATCTGATTTTGTCCGAAGCAAGTTTCCATGCTTTGTCATGTGAGCTGAGGCACCCGAGTCGATGTACCATGCATCTTCATATTTATCTGAGGTCATAAAAACAGCAGCATATGAGTTATTGTTATTTGCTTTCTGTGTTGATTTTGTTTTAGATTTGCATTCAGGGCTCTTATGACCATATTTGTTGCATGTATAGCACCTCGGGCCCTTTGAATCTCTTTTATTATTATAATTATTATTCTTCTTAAAGTTTTTGTTACTTGCAAATGCTGTCGAGTCGTTTGCAGATTGTCTCACATCTTGTAATAATTTGGCTTTTACAGAATCTGAAGTTATCTTCATACCGGAGCTCTCAATTGCAATTATCATTGGCTGATAAGATTCTGGAAGACCGGAGAGCAGCAGTGTACCGAGCCACTCATCATCTACCTTAAAGCCAATGTTCCGGAGCTTATGAGCAGTCGATATTATTTTGCTCACATACTCTTCTATGTTTTGACATCCACTGAGTGTTGTGTTACAGAGATCTCGCAGCAGACCAACTCGTCGTGTCAGCCCGGAGTCATCAAATGCCGAAGACAGTTTATCCCATACTTCCTTGGCTGTGTTCGCCTCTTGTATGTGTACATAGTTAATGGGATCTACCAAGAGTATTATCTTTGACTTTGCCTTCATATCCCGTTTTGTGTCTGAAGTTCCCGCCGAGTCGTTTTGTTCGACGCAGTCCCAGAGTTCTTCGTCTTGAAGATACGTTTGCACTGCGAAACGCCAGGTCGCATAATTGTCACGGCCGGTTAACTTTGGAATTAATGCCATTGTATTATGTCCTGCCATTTTCTCGATTAATTACTCGGTTCGAACACGAAAATGATATAATATGCAAAAATGTCACACGTGAGTTTGAGGTTATTTTCACTTTTATACTTTTTGGTTTCACTTTAAGTGTCTTTGCACTGATATTATCGGGCTTTCTGGGCCCATAACCTGATAAATTAAAAACTGTTTATCCGTTTTGAGTATTATATTAATTAAAAACAAGAACAATAAGTTTTACACCGGCACTTGGATGTCGCATGAAAAAAAGAGAGAGTAGAGCGAACGCATAGACTAAAAACATGAGTAATGTACAAGGCGCGAAATTTAAATTATTACATATACAACATTTATTAAATATAATGTGAATCTTTCGCAAAGCTTCCTGGCAACAACCATTTTGCATATAAAAATAATTCCATCCATTATTTTGAAACATAGGCGTATTCTTTGACATAAATATGTAGACACAGTTCAAGCTTTTTACTTCGTCTGCACATTAATATTTATTTATCGAAGATTCTTCACAATACAATATAGCAGGCACACTGCAAGCTTTCTGCTACGACTACAAATTAGAACAAAATGATTTTAGCTCGCATTACCTACTAGTAAGCACTTAACACTAATATAATTAAGTTACTAATTATAGTTCATTCTGTTTAATTTACTTTTTGATACAATACTCTAAGCATTCTGTAACGACTTCATATTAGAACAAATAGTTTTAGCTCGCAGTGCTGGTGCTGACTGTCAAATAGTACTACTCATTGAACCTCTATAATATTTTTAAATTTATTTATTTTATTATTATTGTCTATTCTCTTTAATTTATTCTTTGACACAATACTGCAGGCGCACTGTATGCTTTCTGCTACGACTGCAGTTTAGAACAGTATGATGTCAGCTCGTAGCGTGGGAATGATAATCGTGTTTTATCAGTTATATAGTACCTAAACCTAGATCTAGAATATATTATAATATTAAGGATTTAGAATAGATACCTAAAGACCGAAAGGGTTGAATAGTAATATCAGATAACGACTATCAAGTACGAGATAAAAATAAATAATAAGTAAATATTACAATAACAGTTTTGACTGTCCAAAGCTGTTGATGCACACTGTCGCACATTTCCTCCAATTTCCATCCAACCAGGATGACTGTAAGACATTGTTTTAGGCGATAAGACCGCCGATTGTTCAACTTATAGTTTTATGTCTGTCTTATTCTTCTAAATATATAAATGGAAAGAGTGACTGATATAATATCAACGCACAGCCCAAACCGCTGAACAGATTGAGTTGAAATTTGGAACACAGATAGGTTTTATGATTTAGACCTCCGCTTAGAAAGATTTTGCCACGCGGGGTCAGCCGGGAGCATGAGCTAGTGTGTTTATAACTTTGCATTTATTTTAATTTGGTACTATGTAATTTACCGGGGGTAGACATCCTTTGGTCGTCTAGGTGGGTACCCCGACAGTGCCAGTTATTCTACCGCCTGAGCAGTGATGTGCAAACATTACTGTGCTCCGGTAGGAGGCACTGTAGCTAGTGAAATTACTGGGCTAAAGAGTCTTAACATCTTATTATGACTCTTGAGTGAGAAGCGTTGGTGCAGTGCTCCTAGAATTTCACATCATTGTGAAATCCTAAGTAGCACTGTACTAATTATGGGCAGCGTTATCTCTTAACATCAGGAGAGCGTCTTGCTCGTCTTCTACTTTATCACATAAAAAAAAAGAGTTTTTTTTAAATATAACCAATACAAGCAAAACATTGTAAACACGTTCACATTTTCACCTATGCCTAATTAATAATTATAATCTAGGTATTTCTATCTGTCCGCTAAAGGAGACCATAAAGCTAGTATAAATAAATTAATAAAGCACCAACTTTACACAAACTTAACCGTCAAGGATCAAGTAAGGACGTCACTCCACATATTTCGTTAACATTTCACAAATGCGACCATGTATGTGGGGAAGAAGCCTTATAAGGGCCACCTCCTGAGCAAACAGGATGCGGTGGCAGCTTCCTTCATCCTTCCACATTTATACTGTCCCTCTTCAGCAAGTAACCTCTTTATGGTTTCTAGTCTCCTGGTACTTACGGCCAACTGTATCTTAGGAAGTAAGTCTATAGAGATAGATCTCTGAAAACACCCTAGTATTTTTATTTAGCCGCTAAAGACCTTAAAGCTTAATGTAATTTACTACATAGTATAAATCAAAGTTGCGTCTCGTCTGTCTGTCTGTCCCTATTCCCTATCTACGAATAAGTGCCCTTTGAATGTTTTGATCTTTAAAACTACGAATCAGATGTTGAAGCGAATTTTTAATATATAGATTGATTCAGGCGGAAGGTTTATATATTATATTTAATAGATATAGTAGAGAGTAGAGAAATGATAATTTTCTGTTAGGATCTACGAAGTGCGCGCAGGTGCAATTTAATTAAAAAGCACCTTACCTAAACTAGGATCAAGACGACGTCACTCCACATATCTCTTTAACATTTCACAAATGCGACCATGTATGTGGGGAAGAAGCCTTATAAGGGCCCCTGAGCAAACTCCTGAGCAAACAGGATGCGGTGGCAGCTTCCTTCCACGCATATGGCTCTTCAGAGGCTGTTTGACTTTGAGAATATTTTTTTAATACTTTATTTGCGTTGCTTCTGGACAACGACTCATAATTTATATGGGTTGTACGGCATTGATCAAAATCAGAAACTTAAAAAGACACGGTTTTGTCAAATGGATTGTAACTAGCCTCGGACGAAGCCAGAACTACCAGTAAAAGTATAAAAAGTTGCCTAGAAAGTTACAATTATTCGATTAAGCTGAAGCCACACTGCCGCGGGAAAGTGGTCGCGGTGCGGGACTAAAATTTTATAATTCGAATTCGTACGCACCCTGTCGTATAATAAAGCGGACGCGGGCAGATACAAAATTAAAATCGCTCCCACTTTTCCACAACTTCCCGCGTCTGTCTACGAGATTATCGTCAGCGTTGTACCGCTCGGGCATGGATAAAAGAATACCATCGGGATAGCACACATACATACATACAATCACGCCTGGTTCCCGTTGGGGGACTATTTCCCTCCACTTAGTACGATCCTGACACAAATCTCTTTCGCTTCCTCAACTTTCATCACATTCTTCATACACGCTTACCGGTTCTTGGTACTCTAGTACTCTTGACCTGGCCTTTCCTTAGAACGATATTTATTTGCTTGTAGCACGAATGAAGGCAATAAATGCTTGCCATTATTTTCCTATCCTTTTTTATCTAACCAAATGTTATTTGTCGTCACATATTGATGACATACATACGAGTCGTGTTACGTATCATATTACTATCTCTACTATGTGACCTAATTGTAGAGAACTGAAGCGCCGATAATATATGGTAGGTATTTTGCATAATTTGTTACACGAATTCTTGTTTTCAATCATTTGTGGTAAAAAATGGTGGGTACTTTGCAAATAAAACAGTAATTTATCTTTTAATAAAATCTTGTAAAATAAGTCCTCTATATTCATTGATTGTCTGCAAGAAATCGCTTCTTATCGATAAGACCACCAATTGAACATTTACATGAATTGTTTAATAACTGTTTGCAATGAATGTATGTATATCTTTTAATTACCTTAACCTACTACGCGTTATTTGTTCTATGATGGATCACACAACCATAACTTGACGTAGCATAATATTATCTTTGTTCGCATACAGCTATAAATATTGTTGTATGCAATAACTACCAATATTTTGAATTTGAGATTCAAACATATTATAATAAATTTCAACAGATAATAACATTGTTATAATCCCGTATTAATCAAGTAAGATACCATAACTCACGTATCTAAACCTAGCAGGAGTATACCTATTAATGTAATTGACTATCTTATGTTTATTATTAAGTAGGTTACCTGCGTTTTATGTTAATTTCTACCAGATTTCTTGCATAGTGTTGTCATTCTCTGTTCAAAATACAATGTTAAACATTATTTTATTTTGTGCATACTACCATAAGATACTTATAAGAAATAAGTTATATTGTACGAGATTAATATATATAGATATTAGGGTGAATCCTGAGAGACAAAATTTTACGTGTCTGGGGGAATAAACTACCCGTAACATAAAAATTCTACCCAAGGGTATTTTTTTTCTGTTAGTTTAAGGTTTAATCTACTTAATGCATGATAGATATAAGGTTAAATTTAGCTGCAAGTATCTGAAAAAAAATGTTAAAGCCCTGAAATTTGATTACCATGGGGTGTCCCTTACACTTTTTTGGAACAAAATATATTTTTTACACCAATTTATAAACGGAATTTTATTAATTGCTGTGATCTAAGCTGTAAAGGGTGAACTGTTATATGATCAAAAAATACGCGAAGGCTGTACACAGCGTAGTTTTAGAAAAAATAACAAATTTAGGTTTGTCCCCGGACAAAAAGTGATTTCCATGGCGCGCGACAAAACTACTCACATTTCACAAGCCACAACACTTAGAAGCTTGTACGCACGCTGTTGGCTAACTTCAATTGCGCTCTAAACATCGTGAAGAAATGTTACTCCTCTCGTGGTTTTAAACTGGATTTACGAAGGTGAGAAATTGATTACCGTGGTTTTGGTTCACTAGATCATTGATTACCTTTTCCATGTTTAAAAATATTTTTTTATCCATTACGGTTTTTTGACTAGGGTGTGCAGTTAGGAAAAGGGTATTGTTTATCATATGTTTTATTATTATTGGTCTATAATTATGGCATTTAAAAATATTGACAAAAAACTATACAATTTTGATTTCCATGGTATTGATTCTCATGGCGTTTTACCACGGTGATCAATTTTCTCCTGAGTTTTCTAGCGCATTCTTTCACTTTTTACCCAACTACAGGTAAGAAGTCGCAGGTATGGAAGTGATTTTGACAGTTTATATTTGTATATTTAATTATTTCAGATGTTTTTTATATTGTATATTATATCAGTTTTTTTTATATTGTACTATAGTAGACAGCCGCTCTGGCTTATGCGGCACCATTATATCCTCACATTAAAATAAGTCGCTCAGCGAGCTATGGAGAGGGCTATACTCGGGGTTTCTCTACGTGATCGAATCAGGAATGAGGAGATCCGAAGACGAACCAAAGTCACTGATATATCTCCGCGGATCAGGAAGCTGAAGTGGTAATGGGTAGCCCACATAACACGTAGAGCGAATGGCTGATGGGGTCGAAAAGTGTTCGAGTGCCTACCACGTACAAGCAAACGCAGCGTAGAACGTCTCCCACAAGTGTGGCAGACGACCTTATTAAGGTCGCTGAAAGACGCTTGAAGCAGGTCGCTTCCAACACCGGTTTTATATATGGAGGTCTAAAGGGGAGGTTTATGTTCAGCAGTAGACGTCTTATGGCTGAGATGATGTATGATGAAAAAATAAAACGAAACTATGGGCTGACTGCAATTTCAGTCCAGATTAACCTAACTAATGATAAATGTACAATCTGATGACAGCTTCTGGAGTGAATCCTGTCAGTGACTGTGACTGAGAACTTAATCTCATATTCTAGGACTATTTATTCAATATTTTTACATTGTTTATGACAGCAATACGTTGATTTTATTTAGTTTACATGATTATTATATAGAAAGCCAATATATACCTATTTAATACTTTATGTTTGGTGTATATTTGTTTGGATCACCGTTTTTAATCATTTCTATTTTATATGATTAGTATGTAGAGGTCTATATTTAAATAATAACATAGAATTCAAACAAAATAGTTTTAATTTTGATTCCCATGCCACACTTTATTGATTCCCATGGCACCAAAAATTTAAATTTAAATATCTTCTGAACAAAACAAGTTATAATGATGCCTATTTGATGGATGTGCTTATAATTATGGGAAATTTGATGTTTTACATGTAAAATTCAATAAAACTTTGATTTAAAATCTGCCACGGGAATCACTTAAATACGCCCGATCTCAGGATTTACCCATTATTGATCTGTTAGTAACTACGTAAATTCCATAAGTTAGCTTTTTCTATTCTTAATTATTTACTTACCTACAGCATAACTGAATAATTAATATTTTGCCTACATCTACCATTATCTAGTATTATATTACTTTATAAACTACCCTCATAATATTATAAATCGCAAATATTGGATATTCATGTAGTGTTAATTATTATTGTAAGAATAATGTTAAGAAACTTCATTTTCATGAATGAATGTACATACCTATAAGTATATATATTAAGGGGAAGAGACTAGCCCTCACAACACAGGGGATCCTAGTGTGGGGACTAGTGGACTCCAATCATGTACTGGATTTTATGAAATAAATAAAGATTTATTATTATTATTATTATTAATTAGCTATAGAATTATAACCTAATGGACTTAGTCAAATTTTCCTCACTATAAAACCCCATCGATAGGATTTTTTTTTAATTTTGTAAAAATTTCCCCTACCCTCAGTAAAATTAAGAAGTGCGGTTTTTTCCAAAAATAAAAAAAGCCTTGCCATTTTATTTGTCTAGCCATCTGCTAACAAATTCCCTTTCACGATCGAAATGGGGTGTTATAACACGGTTACACATCGCGATACAATCTTGATCGCCCAGTGTAGCGGGGGCATTAATTGGCCTAATGGTTTATACACATGTGTAATTAGGGGTGATTAATTAGATGTTAATGAGGGCGGGGTCTTACACGTGAAACACCTACTATGTACCTACCTACGGAAAAGTTTTAACCTTGCGTTTTCAGAGGTTTAGACTTTGGAGGTCCTAATTTTCTATGCAGATAATAAGATAAGATAAGAAACTCTTTATTGATCCACATATAAATAACATAATAATATAACATTAAAGCAAATCATTGTGAAATCCTAAGTAGCACGGTACTGATTATGGGCAGCGTTATCTCTTAACATCAGGAGAGCGCCTTGCTCGTCTTCTACTTTATCATATAAAAAAACTTCATCGTTATTATCAACCTACATTCGTCCACTGCTGGACATAGCCCATGGCACGCCACTTAAATCAGTCCTCCCCGATTTACTTTTATAAAAGTAATTAATTTATATATTTTCATTCATTATATATAGGTTAGCCTAAGACCACGATCTCGCGATGCTAAACGACGATGCGGCCGAAGATAGTAGACTAAACCAAGAAGGCGGGAAAAATCACTCAAACTGATAAAAAAAAACATTCCCGCTCATAATAAGTCTCATTATAAATGAGCATCTGTTCACAAACCAACCCTATCAAGCCATATCGTACCTCCCCCCGATCGTCAGTCCCATGGGCACCGATTTGTCAGCGGTCATTTCAATTTTATCCTCTACAACCATTGATTACCAACGCGGCATGGCACATCAGCAATTTAATATGTCCGATCTAAAAGGGCTGTAACACTTTTAACCTTCCTTGAAGTATTCTTCTACTCTATACAAAAAACAAGTTCCAGCACCTAATAAAGGGAAAAATAACAGAACTATGCATTTGTGCAAGAAAAAAAATGGCACTATAAGGCTTCTTGGTTTACTACGGATTTACATATTTTGTATAGAACGCGGGTCGTCAGGAGGTTAAAACTATTGAATGAAACAAATGCAGTGGATCGTTTTGAGAAAAATTTCCTTTTTATGTAAAAAAAAACTCAATATATCCCGTGCAAATGCCACGACCTCCTTTATAGCTTTGCCACATTTTTGGCATACCTAGATTTTCATATTATTATTGTTCTAAGGGAATCATAACAGCTTTCCACATCTGGCTATACAATATCGTCGTCTGTAACCCCACACCAAGCGATATAGCGATAAATTATATCGCGTTGAGTGTTATCTTGACACCATCGCTATGTAGGTGGCGCCTTAGTAGGAACACAACTTGTCAAGAAAGTGTATACCCACCTTTACTGTTCTATATTTAAAGTTCACTTCTCATTTCCAGCCAGTACGCTCATTTTGTATGGAACGTTAAACTCTTTTCTGAGAATACAAGACGTAGGTATTTTAAATGGTCGTGGTAAGTGTAAGCTGTGATAACTTGAAGATTTTTAATCGAAATTCAAATTATTTATTGACAATTTGTTGCATTCCAAGTTTCAGGTTTAGTCTGCTTTTTCATTATCTATGGCTGCTACATCGTAAATCGTAAACGCTAAAATCATGCAAATCTAAAGCTAAGTCCTGGCAAATAAACGATTTGACTGATTGATTGATTTAAAAGTTACAGAAAATACTAAGGTGAAGTACACAAATACAACACAAAAAGTCCACAGCTCTTATTCAGTGTGTGGAAAAATATTGCCTGGACGCAACCTCGTTTCGGAAGAGACGTAAAACTGTCAGCACTGAAAAGAAGCCTAAGCGTTATTCCTGGTAAACTCTAGAATAACTATAAGGTAGACCCTGGAAATAGCAGCTACCTGTTAAACCAAATTTCAGCTTCATCGGTTCAGCCCTTACACACATAATCTACAAATCAATATATTCGCATTTATTTAAATTTCCAATGATTTACTGTCCAAAAATCAGGCAAAGATATTAACTGAACTGATGATTATTATTATATACTTGCTCATAATGAGGTAATAACGTTAAAATTAGTAGGAAGAAAAGTACCTACAGCTAGTAGGAATAGTTACAGTACTGCTAGTATCTAACATCTAGTAAAAACATAGTCTATCACCAAGCGAAGTCGCGAATAAATGCTAGTCTACTATATTTCGTGCCATATTCAATTCGTCTCCATGGTGTTGAAAATCATTGAAAATAATGAGCTTAAATCTAACCCATGGGAGCATGGGGAATGGGGATGGATGTTACAAGATAGGATTAGGCATGTTTTTAATAGATGCTGATAGTACAAGATAGTAGGGCATAAATATATTATTAACTTTTTGTATTAAGTTCTAACTATCTGAGTCCAGCGGTCTTACCCGCTGATAGTAGCTTATGCATTGTTCCGAGGTCTATGCTACCTATATACTAAATGCTATCGCAATCGGTTCAGTCGTTTAGGAGTGAAACTTTCGCATTTTTAAGAAATTCAAAATTCTACAGCTATTTTGTGACCATGTTCGGGTTGATGTTCAGCTAGCTCGCTGGGATTGGTGGTCGGTGTGAAACCAGGCAGGGATTTATCCCGCCTTCTAGGTTTAGTCTGCTGCCATCTACGGCCGCATCGTCGCTTAACATCACACGAGATCATGGTCAAAGGGTAACCTTTAATGAATTCTATGTGGTGTAGGAGAAAGGCAATATGCCTATAGAGGTACTTACATTATCAAAAAAAATAAAAAATGCAATGAAAATAATTTATTGGCTCTATCTACAACAACAACAAGCAACAACAGCAACAACATCAACAACAACAACAACAACTGCTAGGCGGATGATTAACTGGCAAAGAAGTGGTACTTATCTCAGTATGACATTATATTTACTTTAATATAATTGGTATTTATGACTTGTTTTATGTATATAACATCGTATAGTTTCATTATTATTTAGCTGACATTTCAAATTTTATTTTTTAACCAATGTAATCGTTTTTATCAACTTATTTTAACTAATTTTTTTCTTAGTTTATAAATGCATGTTCGCACTGTCAACAAGCGCCCTCACAGGGTATGTAGATGTACAATAAGTTACACTAAGACCTAGATAATACCTACATTGTTGTTATGAATAAATAAATAAACTTCACTAGGTTTCTCTAGGCTGCTAAGGAGCCTACCGTTAACTGGTGCAACTTTTCTTACTAGTCGCAACATTGTCTGTGATAAAAAATTTAATTGACGCAAAAATATGCAAATGGAGGAAAATTTTACCACTGTACAGCAGTTGTAATTTTTTTCGATGGGTCAAGAAAAACAATTGAATTTTATAGGAGGCAATATGTATTTTATTAGGGTTGGTAGGCAAAGTCGCAGAAGTTTCCGGTGCCGATATTGTTCACATTGACTGCTGAACACAACAGCTGTTTTTTTGAGATCGGAACGCGAGTGCTGAAAAACACACACGGTGTGTTTTGTCAGAGGATTTTTCCATACAAAATTAAGTTCAGACACCCAGCTGCCTAGTTCTATAAAACGCGTCTTGCCTAGAATTTTTTCTACCTATTATTTTTTTGTTTTTTTTTCTAACCCATTAGCGGCGCACGCAGCAAATTATAATAATTGCGGGCCGTAATGACCCACCGCCCCTCGGGAGGTAGTTACTGGTTAGATGCAGAGGGTTAGAGGGTGGGTTTATATTTATACCATTATATTGAATTTGATTTAACAAGCATAGCATAAGTCGAGTTTATCTGTGGTGGTAATTTAATTATCCGTTATGGAGAAGCATAATTTCATTTTATTATGCCCTCTCTGATAGGGTTCTGTAGGCTACAAGGTTTCGCTTTGTCCGTCCGTCCGTGGATTTACGGAGAAACTCCTCTAGTCCCTGTTAGTTTCAGATATATTGTCATTGAAAGTATTCGATTTTTCAGTACTAAAGAAACCTACATCGTACGTTGCCCGATAAGCCCTTGGCCTATTTTTTATTGTAGGTATGTGTGTTTTAGTTACCTTGTAATTTATAATTTTACTCGTTAGGTTATACCTACTCGTACTTACGAGTAGTACATTTCGCAAAATTATAAAAGTATTTGTAGAATTAGGGTGATGCCCAGCCTGCCTATATATATGGTCGCTTTCTAAAGCTCCTCATCATTAGATAGTGTGGATAATAACGGCCGAGGATAATAAAACATTACAAGCATTAGCACAATTTATTATAATTAGACAATAGACAATGATAATAACTACGAGACCTAGCTAAAGACTCTACTTATACTTAGCTTTAGGGTTATTCGGTGGACTCGGCGTTCCACTCGTAATGGACACTAATATTCCCAGTTGTCGGAGTCCCAACGTGCTTCTGCAGATCCCAAGCCAAAAGAGTGAGCTTCCGCACCGAGATCCGTACCAAGTAAACTCGTTTACTAGCGCCACCATCGGATCATTTCCAATACTTTTGCTACGCGCTCATTGGCTAACCTACGTCACCCAACAATCGACCAATCACACGCCGCCACGAAGCGAAGCAGTTTTATTTAAACAAATCAGCGCCCGTTATAAGTGTTACGCCAGAGTTTGCCATTTTCAACTCTGCCCACCGATAAAATTAAAGGAAATGGCGTAATTACAATGTTGCCCTATCTAATCTGTCTACACGGCCAGCCCTGACGCCCGCACGTCCTCGGGCGGTATTCTTGCAGAGCGTTTCGTAGGGCGATCTCTCGTAGGGCGAACACTCGCAGGGCGAACTCTCGTAGGGCGAACTCTCGTAGGGCGAACTCTCGTAGGGCGAACTCATTGCACGTCTATAACAAAGAAACAACTTCAGTCTATTTCATGTTCAACCGCTCGTTCATCCTGACACAATTAGTGTCATTTCTCTAGAAAGATTCGCAAAACATTCAGTACACTACCATTTAAAAAATGACTGATGATGTGATCACCATCCGGGTGTGGACCAAGGGCCGTGTGCCACGCAACAGTATCTCTTCGATCTATAGCCACATCAGTCGACCATAGCCCCGTAGGGTTCGAACAAAAACCACTGCATTATCTTCGATACACGCACAATAGTTCGGATAACAGAGTCTCGTCGATCTATGGCCATACAGCAGTCAACCAAGCCCCGGAGGGTTCGACAAAGACCTCGGTATCCTTACAACGAGCTGAATTAACAATAGTTCGGATAACAGAGTCTCGTCGATCTATGGCCATACAGCAGTCAACCAAGCCCCGGAGGGTTCGACAAAGACCTCGGTATCCTTACAACGAACTGAATTACTATGTCACTGCCAACCGAAACCGATCACGACATCATTCTAAGAAATTCTAACATTAACTAAGTATTTACTGAGAAATGTCACACTAAGCGTATCAGAGAACAACTGCAATTAAAATCGTCTTAAGCTTTCAGAACAATTTTTACTATAAAGCAAAGGGGAAATCAAAACTTTTTTTTTTCTCTTTTTTTTTGTTTGGTTTGGTTTGGACCTCAATCGCACGTGGTGCTTAGCAACAAAACGTAAAACGCGATACAAATCCTTTCTCTCTCCCCTTCCCCGCTTTTTTTTCCTACTCCTCCTCTTCTGCTCGGGGTAGCCATGCTGCTCGGGGAGGCGCTGCACGCGCTGCTGCTCGGGGCAGCACTGCACGCGCCGCTGCTCGGGGCAACGCTGCACGCGCTGCTGCTCGTCACTCATCTGTAATAAAGATAACAGCACAGTATTGCGTTCGGACAACCTGACCTGATAATAACCTCATTGTAATTCTTAATGCAGTTCAACGGTGTTTAAGCGGAAAAATAACAGCATTAATTGGCAAGCAACACGAACTAAGATCTGCGTTCAAACTTAGAAAATGTTCAGATACCTCTGCTATATGCTATAGCGATCATATTTCATAAGCTATGGCGATACTACAAGTTTCAACCCACGAAAATCGTGACAAAATAAAAGTTAGGGTAGGTATGTGCCATTGAATCGTATTACGAAAATTAGTTCAGAAATCAAATTATCTACTACCGCCCATCGCATACTAAAAGGTTACTTATTTCATAAGCTATGGCGATACTACAAGCTTAAACCCAGAAAAATCTCACACAAAAAAAAAATTGAGGGTAGGTATGTGGCATTGAATCGCATTACGAAAATTATTTCACGAACCAAATTATCTACCACTGCCCATCGCACACTAAAATGCCACACTACACGACTAGACAAAACAAGTTACGGAAACGTAGTCTGCAGTAGGTATGAACAAAAAAATCATGGAATCGACTCACCGGCTCGATCACTCTAATCCACTCAAATTTCACGGTCACACAAACTCGATGCTCAACCAGCAGCGTCGCAGGTGTATGCATACACACACGCGTGCACGTAGTCAGGAAATGCGAGTACGAATCACGTACACACGAGCGCTGACCAAGCGCGCGGACACGGCGCGCAGACTGTTGCTCGGCACTCGCCGCCGTCGGTAAAGGCAGGTGCGGCAAACAATAAAACAGGAAATCTGAAACATTGAAAAACGTTTAGTTCTCTATCCCACTTCTGATGTAGAATTATGTGTGAGGTGAGCCCCGCCTGCCTATATATATGGTCAATTCCTAAAGCTCCTCATCATTAGATAGTGTGGATAATAACGGCCGAGGATAATAAAACATTACAAGCATTAGCACAATTTATTATAATTAGACAATAGACAATGATAATAACTACGAGACCTAGCTAAAGACTCTACTTATACTTAGCTTTAGGGTTATTCGGTGGACTCGGCGTTCCACTCGTAATGGACACTAATATTCCCAGTTGTCGGAGTGCCAACGTGCTTCTGCAGATCCCAAGCCAAAAGAGTGAGCTTCCGCACCGAGATCCGTACCAAGTAAACTCGTTTACTAGCGCCACCATCGGATCATTTCCAATACTTTTGCTACGCGCTCATTGGCTAACCTACGTCACCCAACAATCGACCAATCACACGCCGACACGAAGCGAAGCAGTTTTATTTAAACAAATCAGCGCCCGTTATAAGTGTTACGCCAGAGTTTGCCATTTTCAACTCTGCCCACCGATAAAATTAAAGGAAATGGCGTAATTACAATGTTGCCCTATCTAATCTGTCTACATATTCTACTTCCCTATTATGTAAAAAATCATAAAAAATTGACAACGAAACTCGATATTTGTCATAGCAAATCATATTCAGCGACAATAGACGTAAATAGTCCGATGTGTTCTTCTCATTTGTCTTTTTTTCAGGATAATGCTAAAGCTAGGTAGTATTCTTGATTCGGGGATGACGATATTTATTTATTTTACATTCAATTATCCATTACACTCTCAGTATTACACCTAAACGCATAATGGATCAATTTGCATTAAAGACTACAAAACATTATATATAACTGAGAAAGTAAGAACAATCTTTGACATATTTTGAAAAATTATCATAGAAAAGGTCAGATTTTATGATATTATGACTAGTAATGGCGATTGGAAGACAGGGAGGGATTATCCCAACTTCTAGGTTAATTCTACTACCATCTACGGCCGCATCGTCGCTTAACATCAGGCGAGATCGTGGTCAAAGGCTAACCTATATTGATAAAAGTCTTCTTTGTAATATAACACAAAGGTAAAATGATGAGGAATGAAATGAAAAATCTATACAGCAGGCATGACTGAAAGAGAACTGCAATATACCTCTGTGGCGCGGTGGGCCCGCCTGCAACGCAGAAGGTTGCGGGTTCGATTCCCGCATGGGACAAATGTTTGTGTGATCCACAGGTATTTGTTTCTGGTCTGGGTGGTTTTTCAATATCTATTATAAGTATGTATGTATTTTACCAAAGAAAAGTATATAAGTATTATATCCGTTATTCTGACTACCATATTACAAGCATTAAGTTGCTTAGTTTGGGGTTAGGTGGCGCTGTGTGAAACGTCCTGAAATATTTATTTATTTATTATTTTTATTTATGCCTTAAAATATAAGCGCTGAAAGACTAACTTTTAAACGTAGACTTACTACTGGCCACTGCGTCATCCCTAGACCAAGAATAGTGTTAAAAATAAACCAATTCTATTCGCAATTCTACGAACGATCCAAACATTCTAAATTCGAATGCGCTGTCCAAATGACAGCTGTCAAAACGGTGTCATGGCGTCGCAAGATGGCGTCCGGTTACCGTCGCTCTCAGGTGCACTACCGTGAAATTCAAAATGAGTATTTAAATGTGATTTCCGATCACTGAAATAGCAAAGGATGTGTCAGTTTATCATTTACTAGCTTATGCTCGCGGCTTTGCCCGCGTGGCCAAGTCCTTTCTTAGCGGAGGTCTACGTCATAAAACCTATCTATGTTCCAAATTTCAACCCAATCGGTCCAACGGCTTAGGCTGTGCGTTGATAGATCAGTCAGTCACTCTTTCCTTTTAAATTAAGAACTAGCTGCGCCCGGCGATTTTGCCTGCCAAAAAGTAAAGTGCCTATATGTTATGTTGGGCACAGATAAAAGAATATTTTGGGGTTTAATATATTTACCAAGTTTTGACATAATAGAGATGTATTACGAGATGAGAGATACAATTAGTCCGTAATTTAATTAATAAAGAATTGGATACGTATATTTTTCTTGTAAAAAAAAAATTGTGACGTCACTAACCGTTACATAAATGTAGGTACCAGAGTTCGGCCAGTGAAGTCACGAACTTGGAATTTTAAAGTGTTTTACCTCACACGTTTTTTATCAAATTTACGAAATAATAAATACATTATGTCCTTCAACCAACCAACAAACTCACTTTTTTAGTACTTAGTTTTTTTCTGCTCGACGAACATCTAAGCGCGAGAATAGGCATATGCTGAAAATCAGCGCTGCGCATCCTTGCCAAATATGCCTTTTGCCTAATTTAACAACATCACATTTCTTTTAATACTATTCTTTAATTTTCTTGTATAGGCTTAATGTAAATTGAAATTGCATTTAATTTTTTGACAAAAAAACTATTTTTATATTTTTATTTTATGTCCGATATTTTTCAATAATTTAGATGGAAACAAGTGAATTAAATTAAAAATTTAAGAAACCCCCAACGCAATACATAAAAACCATTTTGTGGTGGCAGCACCTTGGATTTTAAATTTTATGTAGTGGGCTGTATTTTACTCGTCGAGCCCTTTCATTTAATACCCATATTGAGATAAAACTAAATCAAAATCCGTTCGTCCGTTTGGGAGCTACGATGCCACAGACACACACACACACACACACACACACACACACACACACATACACACACACACACACACACACACACACACAGACAGACAGACACGTCAAACTTATAACACCCCGTCGTTTTTGCGTCGGGGGTTAAAAACATTGATTTAGTCAACATCTCAATAATGAGTTCAACTGTTTTAGGCATAATTATAATTATCCATCTTCTTCAGTAAGTTTGCATAGAGTTGTAGGTACCATTTAATTTGAAAAAGATAGAAACAATCAAAAATAATGAAAACAATTGAAAGTCGATAAGTCCAAAGTCCAATCACACCTCACCCGAGGCCAATCTCTTAATTAAGTTCTATGACGTAAGCAATCTTAAGAGCGTTTATTCCGCTTGACGCTCTCTCGCTCGCATTATTTGATGCATTCTGAAATATAAATTCGTAGAATTAACTTTTTGAAAATTCGTCAATAGAAGTCCTGCACAGTATTATTATACATATTTTAAAAGTATTTTCAGTTTGATTGATATTAATACGCCATGAGGAAGTAAAAAATGATATTAGGTATTTATTATTTAGGTACTATTTTTGTAAAGTTACCTTGTTGTGATATATGTAGCGACCTGAAAGAAAACATTTGACAAGTGTCTAATAATATTGTGTCTCTTTTTTAATTTTTATAAAGTCTACTCTATAAATTTATATTAAGTTAAAAATGTATCAAATTGTAGGGCAAGATGTTAGAGAGAGTGCGTTGCCTCGGGTCCTCTGGTGAGATGTGATTGGACGTGTTTTTTTTTTCTTTTTAATAATATGGCAACATATGCATTTTGCCAGTGTCGAGTAAAATTCGTTAATGTTCACGGGATATTAAATTATGGTCTCCACTTTCGTGTTTTGCCAGTGTCAAGTTAAATGATTGGACGTTATTATTGTTTTCTACATACCAGGCCACTTTCAATTGTTTTCTACATTTGAAAATGTAGGTACCTTGGTACATTTTTGGACGGTTCTTGAACCGGAGAGCGTGACAATATTATGTAGTGCTTATATAGGTATGCAAACTGTAGTGATTATATGCAATAGTGCGAGCGAGAGAGCGTCTAGCGGAATAAGCCCTCTTAACAATCTAAAAATTATGTTCCAAACAAGATGATGTTTGAAAACAAATTTGCTAATAAGTTAGCCGTTTACATAGAAACACAACACGACAAATAAGTGTTCCACCGCCTATTTGTTGATTTAACCGATTTATCAACATTGTTGTGTAGGGTTGAACCATTTTGATTAGAAATAAAAAATAGGTGATGAGTCACTGGCCTCCTCGCCTTTCAAGACAATAAATAATTAATGGAACTAGGCGCTACCTTGCGGAAATCCATCACAACAATTATTAGTTTTAGTAGAGCGGAATTAACACTAAATATTAAATAATAACTAATAATTAGACAATAAATAAAGAAAAGATCAGCTTTATTTATAGTCTGACGACTGATTTCCGAGAAAATTAAAAGGAAAAAAGAAGTTAAAAATATTATATGAAAAACTAGCTTACGCTTGCGGCTTTGCCCGCATGGCAAAATCCTTTCTTAGCGAAGGTCTACGTCATAAAACCTATCTATGTTCCAAATTTCGACCCAATACGTCCAGCGGTTTAGTCTGTACGTTGATAGATCAGTCAGTCACTCTTTTCTTTTATAGATTTAGATAATATTAAAATCAATCATTATGACTGATCTTAAGATGAAGATTTACAACTTGACTTTGTTTGATGACCATTTTTTAATTTAAAAAAGCATTTTTAAAAAAAATTGTTTTTAAATATTGCTCCCCATGTCATTTTTTAATATATGAACTGAACACTTTAAAATGTGTGCAATAGAATTATGCAGGGCTGATTTTGAGGATTTTTCAATAAATTTATTCTATGAATTTATATTTCTAAAGTCAAATAGTGCGAGCGAGAGAGCGTCACGCTCTTAAGCTTGATAATTTTTATATACTTTTGTGTTTTTTTTTGCATGTAATAATGTCTATTGCGTTATCATTCAATAAATAAATATATAGAAAAGACAACTAAATTATTTAAAATAAATTTTAATTTTTTTTTTAAGGATTAGCAAGCTGAAGTGCCAATGGGCTTGTCACATTTGCCGCAGAACCGATAACCGTTGGGGTAGACGTGTTCTAGAGTGGAGACCGCGTCTCGGCAAACGTAGTGTAGGGCGTCCTTGGGCGAGATGGGGTGATGATATCCGGAGGGTCCCTGGGAGTGGTTGGAGGAGAAAGACGGAGGACCGAGTTGAGTGGCGTGCCATGGGGGAGGCCTATGTCCAGCAGTGGACGAACATAGGCTGATGATGATGATGATGTACTTAATTTTGTTAAATTAATGCTGATAGCATTATCGTCTAACCAAGATAGAGGAGCCACCAGTTTATACTACAAATTACAAATCCAGGGATCGCGGCTTTATAAAGTTTAAATGATGTATTAATTTCATTAAGATACGAGAAGTGGCTCCTCAATTCGCATGGACATAAATTAGCACATTATTTTATAGATAAAACAATTTTGCCATTTCATGTTGTGGCAACCCTAATCCCTAACGTAATTGTTATGAGTCGAATGTTAGTATTTTTAGACCCTTCTTAGTTAGCCACAATAATGATTGCTTTATTCGCAACCGTTGCTGTTTTATTACTGTTATAAGAATAACATGCCTTAATAAATATCCATCTTTTTATGCTAAGAAGGCCTATGTTTATCCACATTCAAATAACCTGATGGAAAGTGCAAATGCGGTCGACGATGGATCACGTAAGATGCCTAGAAAGGTACCTATTCACTCGTGCCTTAAACTTAAAGATGACCAAGTTGTACCGCTCGGGAAACACGGATGACGGCAATGTGATCCAAATTTGACCCAGTTCTCATTACAAAAGTTGAAGCATAATATATCTAGCATTTCTATTCAAATGAGATCCTTTGAAGCACTTTTGCAAGTCAATTATACAATAATTCTTCCATCAACATTTATTCTTCGTCTCGCTATATTGGCAGGCTTCGGCCGTGGCTAGTTACTCACTGGTCACTGGACAAAACCTTGTCTCCAAGCGGTCATTGTGACCGTGTTCCGGCACGATGTTCAATGAAGCCAGGAAGAGTTTTCTCCTCCTTCTAGGTTTAGTCTGCTACTATCTACGGTCGCATCTTCGCTTAACATCTGTTGTCTGGAAGATATCTCTTTAAGAGTTAAGACCGCTAATTTTGACACATAGATTTTTAATGTTATTTTAGTGTTATTATTTTGTGTTTAAATAAAGAGTTATTTATCTATCTATAATAATTAATAATGGTGTATATATTTTTTCCTAATGGGACGGAAGACTTCCGTCACGGAAGTGGCAGGTCTCTAGCAATAGCCTCATTAACCATCCATTTAGAATAGGTACACATCTATAGGTAGCCTAATTCAAGTAGTTTCCATTAATTAGCAATAGTCCTGTCACTTGGCGGATACTGTCTTTGAGCCCATTTTGTATAGCCATCTATACAAAGTGGGCTCAAAGACAGTCCATACTCACAGATGAGGACAGGACTCCAATAAGTGGCACCCATTACATTTATATTAAAAACTCAAAAGAGCCTCTGCGTGTTGGACTTTTTTGTCTCCGTGCACGCCTATAAAGAGGCCCGGGCTTAGCCCGTGTTTAAGAGCGACATAGTATTATATATATATATATATATAGTAATACCCTGCTTTACGCGAGGAATACGTTCCGGAAAAAATCGTGTTAACTGAAATTCGCGTATATCGGGGTCCGGGGTTTATGATTAAACATAGTCAAAATTTAATACAAAAATACGAATCAATCACTTTAATTCTAAGAACACTTTATGCAATACATACTATACTATTAATTATTTACATGGAAAAATACATTTATTGCCTTTTGGGTAGCATTTTACGTTCTTGTAAAATACGTTCATAACACCCAACACTGTTTTAATTGTTTGACACACGGTCAAGACACGGTCATCTTTATTGTCTATGCTCTGCAATATGTCTAAACCTGAATACATTTTTAAAAAGGCATTTGAGAGCGAAATGATATTTTTTTTTTTTTTTTTTTTTTTTATGTGATGAAGTAGAAGACGAGCAAGACGCTCTCCTGATGTTAAGAGATAACGGCTGCCCATAATCAGTACAGTGTTACCTAGGATTTCACAATTATGTGAAATTCTAGGAGCACTGCACCAACGCTTCTTACTCAAGAGTCATAAGATGTTAAGACTCTTTAGCCCAGTAATTTTACTAGCTACAGTGCCCTCCTACCGGAGCACAGTAATCGCGTTATAGTGAAACAGGGCATAACGGGGTCGCGTAAAGCGGGGTATTACTATTATAATAGTGTTATTTACATGCAAATGATCATCCGTCCCCATCGTGCAGTTGCAATAAATTAATTTGGTCGCAATTAACATTGCAGTGCATTCCGCCATGTGCCATGTGACCATTAATTGCAATTAGCGGTGTGATGTCATCACTCAATTGGATGGTGTGAACTGTTAGGTACATCGATTACAATGGGGCACTGTAGTTATAAGTTTTTTTTAAGCTTTTTTTTTTAATAATAATAATAATTGGGGTTTATTCTCCAACAGAACAAACAGGTTACCCTACTTACACTGTCAGAGTCAAATCACAATTTATGGGTTGTGTGGCGAACCTATATGTTGCAGTTTCAGTTTAACCAAAGAAGTAAGAAGACGATCTAGACGCTCTCATAAGTAAGAGATAACTCGTTGCCAATCTTACTAATATTACAAACGTGAAAGTTTGTAAGAATGTATGGGTGATGGGTGTTTGGATGTCAGTACGTTTGTTACTCTTTCACGCCTAAATGGGTGGACTGATTGAGCTGAAATTTGGCCCATGTGTTATTTTAGGGTCTCAGCTATATCTATGCCAAACTTCAGCTCAATCGGTCTACACGTTTAAGCGTGAAAGAGTTTTTTTTTTATGTGATAAGTAGAAGACGAGCAAGACGCTCTCCTGATGTTAAGAGATAACGGCTGCCCATAATCAGTACAGTGTTACCTAGGATTTCACAATTATGTGAAATTCTAGGAGCACTGCACCAACGCTTCTTACTCAAGAGTCATGAGATGTTAAGACTCTTTAGCCCAATAATTTCACTAGCTACAGTGCCCTCCTACCGGAGCACAGTGATATTTGCAAATCACTGCTCAGGCGGTAGAATAACTGGCACTGTTGGGGTACCCACCTAGACGACCTCCTGCAAAGGAAGTCTACCCCCGGTGCACTGCACTAACGATTCTTACTGTAGAGACATAAGATGTGTGTGATGTGTCTTTTATGGGGCACACTAGCTACGGGGCACACTGTAGCTAGTGTGAGAAAAGATGAAGAAGCCTTCCTGAGACGCTATAAGACGTTCTCCTGATGATAAGAGGTAACGCTGCTCATAATCGGCACAGTGCCACCCAGGATTCCACAATTATGTAAAACTTTTGTACTGTTGCGCCCAGCGGCTTTACCCACAGTACTTATGTAGCCCATGTGTTGTTCTAGGGTCTAAGCTATCTCTACACCAAATTTCAGCTTAATTGGTCCACCTGTTTAGGCGTGAAAGACTAAAAAACATACATCCAGACATTTATACATTCTTACAAGCTTTCACGTAATATAATATTACTAAGATTTATAATACAAGAAAAAAAAAAGAAGAATCTATAATACGCGAGATTTTTTATTTAGGCACTCTCCTTCCTCAAAAGGTATAAGATGTTAAGATTCTTCAACACAGTAATAATTTCATTATAATCTGAACCCAGGTTCTTCGGATAACAAGCTGAACGTACCACCACCGGACCAGACGCCACTAAAATAATTCGCAGACAAGTAACAGCAATTTTCGCGTTACGTCGATTGGTCCATCCTTATAATATGAAGATATATTATTCCTTCCGGCTGCAGGAATCGTGGATTTGCACTCATGAGGACGGCAGACGAAATAACGCGTAAATAGGTGTGAGTGTGAGGTAGACCATCCGGCCAGACGCACTAATCACTTGACGGTCGAGTTATAAGCGAATAGCGAGTCAAAAAATCACACATATTTAAAAATGCAATCCTTATGAGTTTCTTGCTCGTTCTTCTCATAGAGGTGATTTGCGAACGAGCGGTAGAGTATTATAATAGAAAAAAAATTGTAAAATCGACTTGCAAAAGTGCTCCAATGTAGTCTATTTGAATAAATGAATTTTGAGTTTGAGTTTGACAAAGTAAAGATATATAATTATAAGCGTATAGCAGGTACACCAAATTTCATTATCATCAGCCCACGTTCGTCCACTGATAGCCTCCGTGGCACGCCACTCAACTTGGCTCTCTGTCTTCCTCCTGTAAGTCACTTTCAGTGAACTTCTGGATATCATCGCCCCATCTCGCCCAAGGACGCCTACACTATGTTTTCCGTGATGCGGTCTCCAATCTAGAACACGCCTACCCCATTAAAAATATCAGTTCTACACTTCAGCTTGCTAAACCTTTTGGCTATGTCGGTAAATTGATTGATTGCATGATCCGGCAGAGAACCACTGCCGGATCATGCAATCCAAAGAAAGATGCCGAGCGTAGCCCGCTCCATAGTTGGCTGAACAACTTTGAACTTGTGGATTAGTCTTCACGTTTCACTTGAGGAAGTGACTGAAAACTGGAAGTGAATACTACTCTAACGTAATACATGCGAAAGTAAAAGGTGTGTGTTTGTTCTCGCTTTACGCCTAAACGTTTAAACCGACTGAGCTGAGTGAAGATTGGTATCTTAGGTAGTAGGTACCTTAGTCCCGAACACCTATACCACCCTACCCCGGCCATGCAAATGGACACGGCGCGGCCTCAGCTTCAATTCCATATTTTTATTCCTTGTTACACCATTGTCTCTTATAACACTAAGCCCATTGTCTCTTATAACACTAAGCCCATTGTCTCTTATAACACTAAGCCCATTGTCTCTTATAACACTAAGCCCGCTGTCCCTTACATCTCGTACCCTACAACGAGCACTGATGGCGCGGCTAGACGTAGCACAGACGGCCACGCGCCATGCAAATGGACACGGCGCGGCCTCAGCTTCAATTCCATCGTTTTATTCCTTGTAACACCATTGTCTCTTATAACATTAAGCCCATTGTTTCTTATAACACAAAGCCCATTGTCTCTTATAACACTAAGCCCATTGTCTCTTATAACACTAATCCCGCTGTCCCTTATATCTCGTACCCTACAACGAGCACTGATGGCGCGGCTAGACGTAGCACAGACGGTCACGCGCCATGCTAATGGACACGGCGCGGCCTCAGCTTCAATTCCATCGTTTTATTCCTTGTAACACCATTGTCTCTTATAACATTAAGCCCATTGTTTCTTATAACACAAAGCCCATTGTCTCTTATAACACTAAGCCCATTGCCTCTTATAACACTAAGCCCGCTGTCCCTTATATCTCGTACCCTACAACGAGCACTGATGGCGCGGCTAGACGTAGCACAGACGGTCACGCGCCATGCAAATGGACACGGCGGCCTCAGCTTCAATTCCATCGTTTTGCTAGATTACTGAATTAGACCACTGCGTATTGCACTCTGTTAGGATATACCTAATACCTAGATTTCCTCCATTTCGCATTGTTCGCATCAAAAAGTTATTCGTAAACTCTTTTGACATAATTTTTAACCCCCGACGCAAAAACGACGGGGTGTTATAAGTTTGACGTGTCTGTCTGTCTGTCTGTCTGTCTGTCTGTCTGTCTGTCTGTCTGTCTGTCTGTCTGTCTGTGTGTGTGTGTATGTGTCTGTCTGTGGCATCGTAGCGCCCAAACGGATGAACGGATTTTGATTTAGTTTTTTTTGTTTGAAAGTAGAGTTAGTCGAGAGTGTTCTTAGCCATGTTTGGTGAAAATCGGTCCAAGATGGCCGCCGCTACAAAATGGCGGATTACTTTTTTCTTCCACGACCCCCTCAATATGGGTATCAAATGAAAGGGCGTAACGAGTAGATTACAGCCCACTATATAAAATTTAAAATTCAAGATGGCCGCCATCAAAAAATGGTGAATTACGTATTGCGTTGGGGGTTTTTTTAAATTTTTAATTTAATTCACTTGTGTTTGGTTTGGTTCGGTTGGTATACCTACTGGTGGTAGATTTCGGCCATGGCTAGTTGGACAAAACCGTATCCTCAAGCGATCAAAATGACCGTGTTCTGTCATGATGTTCAGGGAAGCCAGGGAGGGATTTATCCCGCTTTCTAGGTTTAATCTGCTACCATCTTCTACCTCATCATCGTGAATAGAAACAGTATACTGAAGTTCTACATTTTTACAAAGATATCATAATTCTCGAAGTAAAATTGCGATCCGTAGGGTTAGGTACTCACTTCTTATTTGTCAGGGAACCGAACCGAAAACAGAATTGTGAAAAATGTATGAAATGACGTAAACGTCGTATCGATTTTTGATACGTCATTTCATACATTTTTGACAATTCGGTCTTCGGTTCGGTTCCCTGACGGATAAATGAATAGCCCTGCGGATTCAGATTCCGACCGATTTGTGGCACACATTTTTTATTATTTTTGTTTATATCTTTTGTTTTCAATATTAAATATAGTATGTGTGCCTAACAAATAAATTATTTTCTTTCTTTCAAATTTAATCGAAATATTAAAAAAAAACGATGCCAAAGCAATTTGTGTACAGAATCCACATCCAGTGCCATTGTTCTCACCGTTCAATTAGTTTCATTAACGGTGGCTATATTTACGAGCGTATCATGGCAACACCGGACTTGTTCATTAACTATGCAGTATGCATGTTGCTGCACTTTTATAATATTATAACACTAGCTATTAGTCTAGTAACTAGTATTATCTCGTAGGCAAAGAATTTATACCTAATCCTCGTAGCACATCCCTAATTTAGATTTTTTTTCTTAGTCTATGCTGTCCTACTGCTGGGCAAAGAATTTAGATAATTATATTCTTATTAATATTTAATTCTCATCACCGGTGCATGTTCCCGTGCGATAAAAAAAATAATAATTGGGATTTATACTCCAACTGAACAGATTACCCTACTTACACTGTCAGAGTGAAATCACAATTTATAGTTTGTGTGGCGAACCTATTAGTTGCAGTTTCAGGTCGCCGAGATTGCTACAATACAGGGCCTACAACCTCCACAACTGCCTCCTACATATCTTATAGGAAACAGCCGGGACCGTCTGATTTACGTGCCTTCCGAAACACGGTAGCGTCCAGGCGAACTTTTGCCACACTGAGATTTGAACCCAGATATTAATTAAATTAAATATCTATTTATTTCAAGTAAAATAACTCATATGCTAACATGTACAGAAAAGTCACTTACTTCTGATTATCTAATTATAATATTATTCTCTATATTTATTTACAATCTTAGATTATTTTTTTACAATATTTCTAAAAAAATAATGTATACAAAACATAAAAACATTATTATTATTATGTTTACATTATTACATTTGTGTATACCTCTAAAATTTCTCTGTGTAACAAACAAAAAAATAATAATTTCCGCAAAAATTTGCGGACTATTTTCGTGAAAAGCACTCAAGTGCGAAGTTCTCAGTTCTCACTCAAGATGAGCCAGCAATAATCTCCGAGCCCACAGATTAAACGCGGCAGCACAAATCAATACACCTGCGGTTGCCTAGCAACGGGCGGCGCCACCCGACGCCTTCATTTGTAACTCTAGAACCGTCGATAATGCGTCGCCGAAACTGCTGGGGATGTATTTTGGACGATTTAATTAATGGTAAAAAGGGAATGCACGTTATTACGTGTTTTAATTTTGGTGGCTGTATCTCTATTACATTTTCCTTGGCGCAAAAGAGAGCGGGCCGCAACCTACGCATCTCATTACAAAAATCTATCTCTGAATTTATTAATTTGAATGAATTATATCTGCTAGTCGCGCCCAGCAGTTTGGCCCAAATTTTACCTTTGTAACTTTGTATTTTTGTATTTTTTTTAGCGGGAACTCTAGGAAAGAATTTCCGTCGTCTTTTAGTGTGACTTGTTGTCTTGAATGAATAGTTCTATGAATCTCAGAACATTTTTTTTTTACGGCAATCTCGGTAATAGGCAATAGGTCCTTTGAGCGAATGCTACTGAATTATCACGTTTAAAATTAGTTATCAATCGAATTATTTGTTTTAGGTAATAAATGTGGATAAACTGTTATAGATAATAAATACGATAAATAGTTTGATTACAGTAACAGTAAGATATGATTCAGGATGTTGTAAATATTACTAAAACATTAAGTTAAATTTATTTAACATATTGGCTGCGGTGGCGCTTTATAGAACTATTCCAGAACTATTTCAGGCCCCGAAAATAATTTTAGTATGGAAAAATCCTTTGACTTTGACGCCCCCAAAGAGGGGTGTTGATGCTTAATGATTTTGTTCTTGGTCAAAAAAGGGTTTAAACTGTCACACACATCCATACATTCTTTTTGATTTGCAGATTTTGCAGGATTAAATTTTTTTTATTTCCTTACCAATCATTTTCTCAAGTATATTTTACTTAAATAAATTGTAAATTCCCACGATCAATGAACATAAATAAATTAAAATTTCAAATCATCAGAATACTACTTCGTTCCTAGAACTTAGCATCTACTTTACATACATATATTTACATAACGTAATAATATGCGATTTACTAGCACTTTTATGACAGCAAAACATTTTAAGTCTTACACTCATTCACATTCAAACACTTTTTTTATTACAAGCTTTTATTTACTTTCATCTGTCTGTTGTTTGCAGTCTGCATAAAATGAAATTTTTCATGCCTGTACAAATCGGATGACAATGCAATATTATTATGACATCGAGCTGATAGATAATGGAGCTGCAAGGTGGCCATAGGAACTCCGTAATTAAACGACGCAACTCCATCGAGTTTAGGCTTATTTGATTCGTCTTGACGTGTACTTTGATGTTAGATGGTAATAATAATAAAAGCTTGTTTCTAAAAAGTTTTTTTAAATTTCACTGGTTAAGTTCATGAATTGGGATGTTGACTAAAATGTTTTTCTCTTATAGATTACTGGCTGCGCCCAGCGGTTTTACCCGTTGTACTTTAGCCTATGTGTTATTTTAGGGTCCAAGCTAGTTCTATACCAAATTTCAGCTCAATCGGCCCACCCGTTTAGGCGTGAAAAGAGTAACAAACATCCTGACATCCATTCTTACAAACTTTCACGTTTATATTATTAGTAAGATCATACATTTTCTCGTATTCTCTTCTTGGTCGTAGCCTCATGACTGAGGGACGTGATCATGGTGCCTCATCAGCTTTGACACCACTTCCTTCCATCTATGCCGGTCCTGCGCCATTTGAATTGACGCTTGTAGGGTGGCTCCCGTAGCATCCTGGGTTACATGCGTCCATCGCGTGGGTGAGCGCCCTCTACCTCTCTTCCCTTCTACACTGCCAGTAATGATAAGTCTCTCCAGACTGTCTGGGTCGCGTCTGACGGTGTGTCCGAAGAATTTGAGGACTCTGCATGCAGATTGTTGAAAGCCTGGTTTTAACATTCAGTTCTCTGAGGATTGACTCGTATTAAGAAACGCTAAATTCATTCAATATCGTAAGAATGCAATGCCACCTCATATATAATTACATTTTCTCGTATTAAGAAACACTAACTTCATTAATCGTAAGAATGCAATCCCACCAAAATAACCCAGTTGCCAGCTATTAAAAAAACAGTGGTCCAAGAATCAATAAAAAACTTCAAGGCTCACCTACATACATTATCATATCTTTTAAAATAAGATAAGCTATCAGTGTTAGTCGCCGTTTCGTGCTGTTTACACGTATATGTATTAATTTTATATTAGTTTTGTTTGTTTTGAGTGGATTTTGTTATTTAAGTAGGTGAGTGACCTTAGACCTTAAAGACTCATCATCATCTCAACCATAGGACGTCCACTGCTGAACATAGGCCTCCCCTTTGGACTTCCATATGTACTGGTTGGAAGCGACCTGCATCCAGCGTCTTCCGGCGACCTTTATAAGGTCGTCTGTCCACCTTGTGGGTGGACGTCCTACGCTTCGTTTGCTAGTCCGTGGTCTAATAAAAACCCTTAAAGACTAATTACTGTTAAATACTGTAGTTCTTACGTCTGCACAGTTTTATGTTGTAATCAAGCTCTCAATTGAAGTTTTTGTATATATGTATATTTTTCTGATTACGATGTATTTTGTGCAATAAATAAATTTAAAAAAAATCACTACATAGTCTAAATATATAAAAGGAAAGAGTGATTGATTGACTGACTGATCTATCAACGCACAGCCTAAACCGCTGGACGGATTGAGTTGAAATTTGGAACATAGAGAGGTTTTATGACGTAGACCTCCGCTATGAAAGGATTTTGTCATGCGGGCAAAGCCGCGAGCATAAGCTAGTATAAAATAAAGTTGCTTCCCGCCTGTCTGTCGCTATGTATGCTTATTTAAAAGTACACTGAAAAAAATAAACGCCAACTAAGTATTGATTTCTCTTAGTTGGCACCGTTATATTTGGAATAACGTTTATCATGTTAGTTATAAAAGAGATGGCTTAGTTGCAATAGCAAGCTAAATATGGTTGAAAAACAACCTATATTAATTGATAATCTAATAATGCATCATAATAAAAACGACTATAACTCCTTTGAATTTATACTACTCTTTATAACGGTGGTACAGTACTTAACTAACAGAACTAAGAGAAAATCAACAATTTTGTCTTAGTTGCAGCAATAATGATTTTTGTAGGCTCATAAGGAGCTAAGATGGGTGATTACAGTAAACAACATCTTGTTTAAACCAATCACTTTTTTTTTCAGTGTAGCGACGGATTTTGGTTTTCACTAATATATAGAGTGATTCAAGAGGAAGATTTATTTATATAGAATAGAATAATACTTTATTGCGTACCAAATAATTACAAAGAAACTTACTGAGCTAGATATCTAAATGTAAGGTAAACGATCGGCGGTCTTACCGAACTAGGCAATTAACTTAAGAATAGAATAGAAAACACTTTATTCACGGCAAAATAGGTACATACTTAAAAAATAATACACATAAGGAACAATTTGACTAAAACTATAAATATTAATAAACTAAATTACAATACTAACTTATTATAATTTTTTTACTAACTTATTATAATATTTTACTAACTTATTATAATTTTTTTACTAACTTATTATAATTTTTTTAATATTTTTTTTATATGTATAATACATGCATAATATAGTAGAGAAACACTGATTTTCTATTAAGCGCGACGAAGTGCGCGCGTGTCCACTAGTCTTACTAATATTATAAACGTGAAAGTTTGTAAGAATGGATGTCTGGATGTCTGGATGTGTGTTTGTTACTCTTTCACGCCTAAACGGGTGGACCGATTGAGCTGAAATTTGGTATACAGATAGCTTAGACCCTAGAATAACACATAGGCTATAGAAAAGCGGGTAAAACCGCTCGGCGCAGCTAGTTCTTTATAAATGGCAAAAGGCATGAAAACACAACAATGTATCTCTGAAGTAATATACCGACATAATAGTGCGATTGCCAAGTCAATCTATTAATTTAAAACACAAAAGATTTCACCGACTTGGTAGTACATGGAACTCACAACTTTTTACGGTAGAAGAACTGCAGTTGCGAGACTTGGTATTTTTTACAAGTTATGTTTTTGGTGGCATCTCACTACTTTTTGTTTTTTTTTTTATTCGTTATAGGTTAGCCTTTGTCCACGATATCGCCTGATCTTAAGTGACGACGCCCGTAGATGGGAGCAGACTAAACCTAGAAGGCGGGATAATCCCTCTCTGGCTCTGGCATTATTACGGCATATATATTATGGCATTATTATTGGGATTATATGCAATTTTTACCGTCGACTGCAAATGTAATTTTGTAATCCTATACATTAATACGGGATTACAAAGTTATTTATGCAGTTTATGTATCTCGAAAACTAGACCGAAATTGCATGTTTTTTTAGTTTTCCTATGGTTTATACAATAAACTCTAAGTATCTACCAAGTTTGAACCTTCTATGTTTGCTAGAAGTGCCTTAGACTTTTGATGATCGGTCAGTGAGTGAGTGAGTGAGTGACAAAATTACAAAACTTTGACAAGTTATAATTTTTAAACGACTAGTTCAAATTGAATGAAATTTGGAATAAATCGTGTTTATGCAATGCATACTCGGTTGTTAAAAATTGAAGCTTCTAGTTTTTTCCACAACGAAGTTATAGGGGGTCGAAAATGGTCTGAACTGCTTCCAGAAAAGGATGGTACGGCCGTGCCGCTTTTTTTGCTCGACTTGGCGGGGGCACTGCCGTGCCCCCAGATATAAAGTGTATTTTTCTGTCTTTGTTTTTAAGAATAACTTTGTTATTAGATAGCAAACCGGATTTCTTTTAAAAATAATAAAAAAATGTAATCAGTGTTATGTTGCTTTACCAAGATGCATTTTAATCACACTTCATATTAATATTATAAAGGCGAAGGTTTGTGAGTGTGTAAGTTTGTCACTTCTTCACGCCTAAACTAAATATTGTGAGCGTGAATTATGAATGTTTGTTTTAATGTTGATTTGTAATATTTTCTTTTTATTATGATTGTGTGTCCTTTTTAAAATTATTTTATTGTGTATTTTATTTTTGTAATTTTTTTATGTGATGAAGTAGAAGACGAGCAAGACGCTCTCCTGATGTTAAGAGATAACGCTGCCCATAATCAGTACAGTGCTACCTAGGATTTCACAATGATGTGAAATTCAAGGAACACTGCACCAACGCTTCTTACTCAAGAGTCATGAGATGTTAAGACTGATTGTGTTGATTACTGTAAGTAGTTGTATTATTTACTGTTGTAATTTACAATCCATATCCATCCATACATATAATAAGAATGGAAATTTCTCCCCATTCATTGTGATCCTTTACTAATGTGAACTGTGAAAATACGCATATGAACAAAACGACGCGAAAAAGTCGCTTGCGCGATCTAATTCGTAAAACATTTTGTCAATTTTTCCTAGGGAAACGTAAAATAAAATAATAAAATAAATAATAATCATTTATATCGGACACATCGCCCCTAATTTACATCAAAATTTTGAAGTAAAAGTAATAGAATATAAAGAAAATTCAATTCAAAAAAATCAAAAAGCAAAAAGTGCGACAAACTAAAAATACGCCATCTATCGATGTGGCCATAAACGAAAATTTACCAGAGTAGTTTTATTAGGCTTAATTTGTAAAAAGGTTATTACTTATGTGTGATAAAACGGCACAACCGAATTGTATGCAGTTTTCGCTAAAACGTTGCAAATTTCTCTAATTTTTAAATAGTATTGGTTTTATTTAAATCGGTTTTTAAATAAAAGAGTTATATCAATCTAAAGATTTACTTATCTAATTATATAAAATCGTTCGTACACTTTCGTGCTATCAACGCACAGCCCAAACGGCTGGACGGATCGAGCTGAAATTTGGACAGCGTATTCTTTGGAAAACTTCATCGTGCAATAAGAAGAGATTTTTCTAAATTCCCTCGGGAACAGGAATTATTCCCGAAAAACGTTTGTATGCAAATCCGTAACCGCTGAACCGATTGAGCTGAAATTTTGTAAAACTATTGTTAAGATTGTGATTAGAAACATGAAATAGTTTTTTTGTCAGAAATTTACTTTTAAGGGGGGGTAAAGGGGGGTCGAAGTTTGTATGGAAAATTTAGAACCGCTGACCCTATTGAGCTGAAATTTGGTACACAGGTAGATTGAGTCCTAAAAAAAGATATTGGATACTTTTTATCCCAGAAATCAACCTTAAAAGGGGGAAAGGGGGGTTGCAAGTTTGTGAAAGAAATCGTTAACCGCTCCATTGTTTTAGCTGAAATTTGGACAGCGTGTTATTTAGGTAACGTAAGCGACCTATAAAAAGGGATTTTTGTAAAATTCTCCCGGGAACGGGAATTATTCCCGAAAAACGTTTGTATGGAAATCTGTAACCGCTGAACCGATTGAGCTGAAATTTAGTAAAACGATTGTTTGGATTGTATTTAGGAACATTGAATAGTTTTTATGTCAGAAATTTACTTTTAAGGGGGGGTAAAGGGGGGTCAACGTTTGAATGGAAAATTTAGAACCGCTGACCCTATTGAGCTGAAATTTGGTACAGTGGTAGATTGAATCCAAATAAATGATATGGAATACTTTTTATCCCAGAAATCAACCTTGAAGGGGGAAAAGAGGGGTAGTAGTTTGAGTAGGAAATCAGTAATCGGCCATCTTTTAAAGCTGAAATTTGAACAGCGTATTTTTTATGTAACGTAGATGACCGATATAAAGGGATTTTGCAAAATTTCCGCGGGAACAGGAATTATTCCTAAAAAACTTTTGTATGCAAATCCTTAACCGCTGAACCGATTGAGCTGAAATTTTGTAAAACGATTGTTGGGATTGTTTTGAGGAACATTAAATAGTTTTTATGACAAAATTTAACTTCTAAGAGGGGGTAAGGGGGGTACAAAATTTGTATGGGAAATTTAGAACCGCTGGCCCTATTGAGCTGAAATTTGGTAGAGAGGTAGACTGAGTTCTACAAAATGATATGGGATAATTTTTATCCCAGAAATCAACCTCAAAGGCGGGATAAAGGGGGGATGCAAGTTCGGGTAAGAAATCGTTAACCGCTTCTTTGTTTTAGCTGAAATTTGGACAACGTATTCATTAGGTAACGTAAGCAACCGATATGAAGGTATTTTGCGAAATTCCCCCGGGAACGAGAATTATTCCCGAAAAACTTTTGTATGCAAATCCGTAACCGCTAAACCAATTCAGGTGAAATTTTGTGGTATCATGGTTTGAGTTTTGTTTAGGAACACTGAATATTATTTTAGACAGAAATTTACTTTAAGAGGGAGGGGTGCGGGGGAGTAAGGGGGGTAGAAGTTTGAGTAGGAAATCAGTAACCAGTTATATTTTACGCTAAAATTTAGACAGCGTGTTCTTTATGTGACTTTCACGACCCGTAAGAGGGGAGGGGATTTTGCGAAATTCTTACGGGAACGGGAATTATTATTCCTAAAAAACTTTTGAATACAAATCCACAATAAGATTATTGGGGATGTGTTGAGGAATAATAAAAAGTTTTATGTCAAAAATTACCTTCGAATTGAAGCGTTAGGGGGTCAAAGTTTGTATAGGAAATAGGACCCTATTGAGTTAAAATTTGATACAAAGGTAGACTGAGACTTAAAAAAAATATGGGATACTTTTTATCCCAGAAATCAACCTTTGAGGGGAGGAAAGAGGGGGTGCAGTTTGTGTAGGATATCGGTAACCACTTCTTCGTTTAAGCTAAAATTTGGACAACGTATTTTTTATGTAACGTAGGCGACCGATAAGAAGAGATTTTGCGAACTCACCAGTACTCAGAATTTTGGTTCTGTTAATGAATAGTTTGTTATGTCAGAAATTAACTTTTAAGGAGACTCAGTATTGATCCTTCCCCCACCTTCAGGGTCAGAGTTTTAATGGAAATTCAGGAACCAAGGAATTGATTTGAGTCGCGGGAAGGATGGTGTGAGAAATTAGTAACCTATAATTATAATTTAGCTTAGAAAAATTATAATAGAGATAAGTTAAAGAGTTACCGGGAAAGGACCACAAATAGTATTAATTCCTGAGGAGAGGCGTGAAAAATTGTGATGGAAATCAATAACCGCTAAACTTAAATAGTGTGATCTCTGAGAAAGGACATAGCATTGGTTCCTACGGTAGCGAACAAAACTGCATAGAAATATCCAGCCCGATATTCTTCGCTATCCACAGCGGGAGCAAATATTATAGCCATGCCTTATTTTACGCTTACAAAGTCGCGGGGATGGAAATACAATCATAGTCAAAATAGCAGCACCGAATTCGCTTTTTTAATTGACTCTCACGCGCAACGAAGTGCGCGCGGGTCAGCTAGTAAATAAATAAACGTGTGGGCTGATTTAGCTGAAATTTGGTACGGAGATGGCTTAGACTCTGGAATAACACATAGGTTACATGCAGGATACAGGGGGTAAAACCGCTGGGCACAGCTAGTAAATTCTTCAAATTTAAATGTTAAAATTGGTAGTATCGTGCAAGCGAGAGAAATGCACGCAAAGACGAGACCTTTAATATATTAATAGCGACCGATAATATAATAATAGCGATCAAACAGGTTACCCTACTGACTCTGTCAGAGTCAAATCACAACTGTCAGAGTCAAAAAAGTTGTTGTGGATTGTGTAGCCAACCATCCGGCTTGTAATCCGGAGACAAGAGACCCTGGGTTCGAATCTCAGTGTGTGCCAAACTAACGATACGAGATTTTTGTACGTTGAATTTATATTATATTAAATAGATACAAATAAATAACAGACAACTAGAAACCTAGGATTAAAAACAACTCAAAATAAGCTAAGAAAACTTGTTAGACCATAACATGATGTAAACAATTATTATCTACAAGAAAAATAAACCTTAACAATATGACTATTAGTTCCAAAATCGTTCAAACTGCTCTTTATTTGACGATATAATAAAGGTAGGTACCTAATTAACATTGACCTTCTCACTGAGGTTTGACGGAAGAATATTTTTTTTTTATTTTGACCTCTAGTATGTGTTGGCGCGAAAGATCAGAGGCCTTTACCCTTTTTTTTCATTACTAGCTGCATCCAGCGGTTTTACCCGCTGTACAGTGTGGTATATCTTGCCAATAAGTGGGTAGGTTTCATAAATGTAACATCTTCGCCTACCCTACATGTCTTTTATAAATTACTAGCTTGTGCTTGCGGCTTTACCCGCACGGCGAAATCCTTTCTTAGCGAAGGTCTATGTCATAAAACCTATCTGTGTTCCAAAATTCAACCCAATCCGTCCAACGGTTTAGGCAATGCGTTGATAGATCAGTCAGTCAATCAGTCACTCTTTTCTTTTATATATTTAGATAAACGTCACTGTTAAACCAACTTGTGTGTATTTTACAACATACAGTAATCAACATAATGTTATTTTACGGACTAAGCTATCTCTAATACCAAATCTCAGCTCAATCGGTCCACCCGTTTAGGCATGAAGAGGCAATAAACATACACACTCACAAACTTTCCCATTTATAATATAAGTGTGATTACTCTTGACAGTGGGACAGGAGTTGCTAGTCTTGTGATGTTTTTATATGCTCGGGCCGCAGCAAACGTGATTATTTAGACATGTGAAACTATCTAAACTAAACAAAAGTTTATAATTAAAGAATAGTTACGAAACCCTTAGTACGCGAGTGTGATTCGCACTTGGACAGTTTTATTTCATTTTTTTAACAATAAAATTATAACAGTATCCCGTATTAATTTAAATCAAAAACATTGATATCATCATCTTTTCATCTTCAAAAGGTAAGTGAATAGAGTCTTGAAAGGTAGGCAACGTACCAGCGGTACCCCCGGTCTTGCAGGTATCCATAGGCGACGGTAGCCACTCACCATCAGGTGGGCCGTCTGCTTGTTTATCACCTATTACATAAAAAAATAAAAAGCTAATTTTTTATTACGAATTTAATAAAACATACCGCACTCCCAGATCAATACTGCAGCAACTCAAAAAGTTTTTTTTTTACTGCAATTGCAATTTTATGTAAACTTGTTTTAAGCTTGAAATAATATATATATTTTATTTGGTGCAGTATTGATCTGGGAGTGCGATATGTAACAGAAATAGAAAAGAAGAAATTTATTTAAGATACCTCAATCCAGTTAATTTTATGACTTACACTTACCACTCAATTAAAAAAAAAGCATTTTAAAATATTTTCTTGTTTCAGGTATAAAAAGACATAATGTTTAACCACAAATACTTAACGAAACAACACCTGAAAGGGTTCAATAGGTATAAGGTAAGATACGAGGAACAATAACAAACTGTCTCTTAATTTATATAAACAAAAACAAATTGTATCCTAATTTGTATGAACAAAAATCTTTAAAAAATATGAATAAAAAGGAAATGTATCTTCTCTTGTTCTTCTATTCCATGACTTCTTGAATAATTATAATTACTTAAATCAATCTAAAGTTGCCAGAAAGTCAAAAAAAAAGAAAGGAGTGAGAGACCAAGTTTCAAAGAGACTGTTTCGACTACACACTCTCGCGTTAGTAGTTTTATTCGTGGACTGTATAATTATGACTGGTAATGTAAATTTAGATAAATAAATGGGGGACAAATCTGAAGCGACGCGTACCTGATTTTATGTTACAACGGAATGAACGAGGCGAGGGGGAGGCGGCGCGGGGGTGCGACGCTAGCGCACCCGCGCGCCCTCCCTCGGCATTAGTTTCCGGCTGCGTTCAGGCTGGTGTTGCCCGAACATGCTCCCGGGGTTGAAGTGTCTTCAACAATGTTGTGAAGTGGGCATATCATGTGATATGCTCGCCGCAGTATCCCCTTCTTGGTCCTGATGTCGGCGACCCTGGCGATGCCATCTCTGCCCGGATGTAGTTCCACGACGCGGCCGAGAGGCCACATCAAAGGTGGGACGTTCTTCTCCTTGACGAGAACCAGATCACCTTCCTGCAGTCGGCCGGTCGAGTGGTGCCACTTGGACTTCTCTTGGAGTGATGAGATGTACTCGTCGACGAAGCGACTCCAAAAGTGCTGCCGTAGTTTCTCGACGCGTTGGAAGCGTGGCAGGCTACTGATGCTGGCCTGACCGTCCAGTGGAGCGTGCGGCACCGTCATGAGCGATCTTCCAATGAGGAAGTGGGCAGGAGTGAGGGGCGTCATGTCATAAGGATCGTCAGAAAGGGCGGTAAGCGGTCGCGAGTTTAATATTGCCTCGATTTGAATCAAGCACGTGGACATCTCCTCGTAAGTTAAATGAGTGAGTCCTAAGACGCGCCTAAGGTGATGTTTTACAGATTTAACGGCGGATTCCCACAGGCCACCGAAGTGTGGCGTGTAAGCAGGAATGAATGAAAAGTTAATACCGACTTCGGTGAACTCTAAAGTGGAATTCTGCTGCAAACGCTGCGCGAGTTCGTTAAATGAACCGACAAATGTGGTTCCGTTGTCTGAATATATTGTGTTAGGTTTTCCTCTACGCGAAATGAACCTATTTAACGCGGCAATGAAAGCCTCCTTGGATAAATCTGAAACAAGCTCTAGATGCAATGCCTTTGTCGCCAGACAAACAAAGATACATATATATGATTTTAGAAGGCGACAACCCCTACCCTTGCGATCGGCTATAAGAATCGGCCCGGCGTAGTCTGTCCCAGTTTCAAGGAAGGGGAACTCGAGCTGTGTCCGTTCCTTTGGCAAGTTACCCATGATAGGCTGAATGTTCTCTCCCTTGAACCTGAGACATCTGATGCACGTACGCACGACCTGCTTGGCCTGGCTGCGGCCTCCTAGCGGCCAGTACTGCTGCCTGATGGTAGCCAGGAGCAACTGAGGACCTGCATGGAAGAGGCTCAAGTGAAATTTTGTAAATATGAGTCTAGTCAAGCTATGCTTTCCGCAGAGTAGTATAGGGTGTTTGACATTGTAGTCATAAGAGGAATTGTGAAGCCTTCCACCCACTCGTATGATACCCTTGTCTAGGTACGGCGTGAGTGACTTGAGTCGTGATTTATGTGGTAACTCTTTACCTGCTTCGAGTAAGGCGTACTCAGTGGGAAATGATTCCCTCTGCGCACTTCGAATTAGTGTGTTGTGTGCAGAAATTAATTCTGATGTGGTGAGTGCACCTACATGCTTCTGTTGTGGTGTACCACAGTTATGTATCCATCGACATACATACGCTACGACGCGTTGCAATTTTGAAAAGCTTGATGTGTTTTCAATAAGTGTTTTGATGGGGTCATGTATGACGTCATCATGTGATGTGTGAAATGTGTGAATGATTTCCGGTAGCTCTAACACTTGCTCCGTGTTAGGCATCCCGGGCCAAGAAGCGGGATCCTGCGCCAGAAAGGCGGGCCCTGACCACCACAGAGCTGAGCCGCTAATGAAGTTAGCGCTTAGTCCGCGAGAGACTAAGTCTGCGGGGTTTTCTTTGGAGGGAACGTATCTCCAGGTGGTTTGACTGCTCGCCTCCTGTATCTCGCATACACGGTTGCGCACAAAGGTTTTGAGGTGGGATGGTGTTGAGGACAACCATCCCAGCACTATAGTTGAATCGCACCAGAAGGTGCATTGCTCCGGTGTCAAAGTGAGTGAGCTTAGTACCTTTGTGCACAATCGCGCTCCAAGCAAGGCGCCGCAAAGCTCAAGACGAGGAATAGTCGTCGGCTTAATGGGGGCCACCTTACTCTTGGACGCGAGGAGACGAACAGTGACCGAACTGTCGGTTGCTACTGTGCGGACGTACACAGCGCACCCGTATGCTTTTTCTGAAGCGTCTGTAAATATATGAAGTTGAATTGATTTAGAATTTTTACAAATGACACATCTTGGAATGCTTATGTTATTTAAGTGTTGCAAATTTAAAGCAAAATTAATCCAGCTGTGTTTGATAATGTCAGGCAGTTCTTCGTCCCATGAACACTTTTCCATCCATAGCCTTTGCATAAGTATTTTGGCTTCGACTATGCAAGGAGACACTAGTCCTAGTGGGTCAAAGACCTGTGCGACAGTGGATAGTACATGTCGCTTGTTGATTGTTGTGTTTTGTTGTAAAAATGGAGTTAATGAAAATGTAAGTGTGTCTGTAACGCATTGCCAGCTAAGACCTAAGGTTTTAGAAAGTTCCTTGGCGCTCAAATCGACAGACATGTTTGTGGTGTCAAGAGTGGACACAGCTTCTACGACTTCCATCTCACTGGATTGCCATTTCCGAAGATTTAAATGGGCGGACTTTAATATTTTGTTGATGTTATGGCACAATCCAATGGCGGAGGCCGTAGAGTCTGCGCCCCCCAAGTAGTCGTCTACGTAGAAGTCATGCGCAAGCGCGCGCTGCACCTCGGGCTCAGCTGATGCCTCTTTGGCCAACTCAAGAAGACAGCGGGTACTTAGAAAGGATGCCGAAGCTGTACCGAATGTCACCGTGTTTAATGTGTACCTCTTGAGTCGCTGCGAAGGATCAGCTCGCCAGAGAACTTGTTGCAGTGAGCGCTGCTCTTTGTCTACCTCTATAGATAAAAAGAATTTCTCTATGTCGGCATGGACTACTACTTGGTGTTGTCGAAAACGTAGGAGTATAGATAGTAGGTCGTCTTGGACGGTTGGCCCTACCATTTGTATGTCATTCAACGATTTACCCGATGAAGTTTTTGCTGAAGCATCAAAGACTACTCTAAGCTTGGTAGTGGTGCTTGACTCTCTTGTCACCCCATGGTGGGGTAAGAAACAAGATTTATTGGAAGATATGTAGTGTGTGTTTTCAGTCATACGACCTGTGACTTCATGTTCTTTCATGAACTCTACATAACGCTTTTTGTAGATGGGGTCTTTTTCAAATCTACGCTCTAAGGAGTAAAATCTACGTTTTGCCATATCATAGGAGTTACCTAGAACTTCAGGCGGTTCCTTAAGAGGAATGGTTACTACGAAGCGACCATCTTCATTGCGTTTTGTAGTTTTCATGAAAGTGTCCTCGCACAAATTCTCTTCCTTTGTGTGGTTGTGTATTGGGTTGATAGTGTCTAGTTCCCAAAAACGTGTGATGTCTGTATCTGTGTGTGTGTCAGTGTCGTGTACAAACATGCACACAGGTTTAGTATAACTAGGCTGATGTACCGTGCCTGACATAAGCCAACCTAGCTTTGTTTCGTGTAGTACAGGATTGTTTTTACCTAACTGTATGCGGTTAGTGCCAATAACGCTCCAGAAAACGTCAGCGCCCACAAGTATGTCGATGGCTGAGGGGACATTAAAAGAAGGATCAGCTAAACAGATTCCTGATGGTATAGGTATGTGGTACCTATCTATGTATGTGTGTGGTGTCTGTGTTGTAATGACGGGCATAATGAAGCAATCAATGTTTGTATTGTAGTCACCGCTTAAAGACTCAATTTGAAGTGAGCAAGCTTGAGTGCTATTACATTCCTGATTGTTAATGCCTAGTACTCTGTTGTGTACCATACGAGTAGGTAGATGAAGCTTACTGTACAAGTCCTGAGAGATGAAGTTGGCCGTGCTCCCATTGTCCAATAAGACTCTGGCGCGATGCGGCTGCCCTTCGTTGTCCCTCACCCTCACCAGCGCTGTGGATAGCAAGACATGTGCATGTGAGTTTGGCAAGCAATTGTTAGCTGACAAAGATACATTTTCATATGTGGATTTTTTCTCAGACTCCTTGTGAAGCAAGGTATTATGTTTGACTTTACAGTATTTGCAATGACCTAATTTGCATTTAGCCTCTGTATGTCCAGGGCGCAAACAGTTAAGGCAGACTTTAAAATGTTTGGCTTTAGCTAAGCGTGACTCGGTATCTAAAGTTCTGAATTTTTCACAATTGTAAAGGAAATGTCCTTTTTCATTACACAAGGGGCAAGTAAATTCTGAGTTATTAGGCTTAGAAGTGACAGTGAGTGCCTTTTGTTTAGTTGTGTCTTTGTCAGTCAGTTTACCTTTAGCCTCTTCCATGTTCTCGAGAAGGTTGGACCTGTTGTTTAGGTATTTTGTAAAAGCTTCTAATGTTGGCGGCTCTGTGAGAGTTATTTTGTGTTCCTCCCAGTGCCTTCTTGTAGTTGCATCTAGTTTAGATGCCATGATGTGTATAATCAATGTGTCCCAGTGTTGGACCGGCTGGGCAAGAGTTGCTAGCGCTCGAAGATTTTTATTAGTTACATCTACAATTTGTCGCAGAGCTTGACTAGACTCCTTATGAACCGATTCAATATTGAAGAGGGCTTGCACATGATTGTTTACTAAATGTTGTGTGTTATCATATCGTTCACAAATTGTTTTCCATGCAATGTAATAGTTGTCGGCCCTAAAGTCTAGGCTTTCTATTATTATAGCCGCACTTCCATGTAGAGAGGTGCGGAGATAGTGGAACTTTGTGATATTATCTAACGCATTGTTCTCATGTATGAGAGATTTGAATAGATCTTTAAATTCAAGCCAATTCTTATAGCCTCCGCTGAAATGTGGTAAGTTAATAGTAGGTAACTTTACTCGGGTTGTGATAGGTATTGCATCATCAGAGCTTACCTCAGATTTAGGATTGGAGGGCCGGTGCTGGTTGACGATGTCTCGGGCGGCAGCCAAAGTGTTATAATATTTTGTCTCGAACAGCTCCCGTTCTTTAAGTTGCTCGTCCGGGAGTGCCCCCGACACCTCGATCTCTGTCTGTAAGCCGTCATACGTTTCATAAAGCGCCTCTAATTTTTCTAACCTGATTTGTAATTCTGTTATTTGCGACGCAGTTATTTGTGAAATTTTTGTTAAGGGATGCAAAAAATTTGCGAATAGCGTGAGTTTACCTTTAATAGTGCTACGCTTTTTGAGTAAATTGTCGTAATCTTGCTCGCTGGCCATTTTTAAGCGCGAATGACCGAGCGAATTTTGTTGAAAAAAAGGCGTGGTATGTGCACTTGCGTAGGCGGCAATGGTAAGTTTTTGGTGCAAAGGTAGCAAATTTTTGATAAATAATGCTTGTATTTAATGCCAAACACACCCTAAGCTGAAATATATGTGAATTCACGTCGAGGCAATATGAAATGTTTCATCAAAGAATGCCACGCACGTAGGCGAAATTACCAAAACCCAGGGAAAAATGTCGGGATGCGAAGGAAAAATTGGAAAGATCTTACGGTTGTTATGCACTCCGTTGCAGATAGGTGTTGAGATGAGTCCAATGTAGATCACAGCAGCACACGGCACTTTGCAATATACGTGAAACACAGCACACGGCACTTTGCACAAGATGGCGATTTCGTTGTCGCGTATTTTTTGCCGGCGGCGTGGACGCACTTATGTTTTTTATTTAAGGCGGAAGGACCAATGTTTCGACTACACACTCTCGCGTTAGTAGTTTTATTCGTGGACTGTATAATTATGACTGGTAATGTAAATTTAGATAAATAAATGGGGGACAAATCTGAAGCGACGCGTACCTGATTTTATGTTACAACGGAATGAACGAGGCGAGGGGGAGGCGGCGCGGGGGTGCGACGCTAGCGCACCCGCGCGCCCTCCCTCGGCATTAGTTTCCGGCTGCGTTCAGGCTGGTGTTGCCCGAACAGAGACCTTGCATGGTACATAGTATATGTCTTTTTAATTGCCTATACCTAATTGTCTGTCTTTGTTGTCTTTTGTGTTGTATGTCTTTAATTACATATGTATTTTTCAGTACAGTGCCATAGACACAAGTCCTCTCAGCAAATATGTGATGCATCCATCATGGAACGCTATGGTCAACGTAAGTTTTAGTCATTTAGTTTACCGACCGAGAAACTATTGCAAAACTCGCACAAGTTAATAGAGCTGTTTCATAATATAATACAATTTTAACTGGGGGTCTCCTTTGTAGGAGGTTGACTAGGTGGGCACCCCAACAGTGCCAGTTAATGTACCGCCTGAGCAGTGATGCGCAAACTTTACTGTACTTCGGTAGGAGAGCATTGTAGCTAGTGAAATTACTGGGCTGAAAAGACTTAACATCATTATGATTGAGTAAGAAGCGTTGGCGCAGTGTACCTAGAATTTTACATCATTGTAAAATCCTGAGTACGAGTAGCACCATCTTACAGGAGAGCACCTTCCTCGTCTTCTTACCTCTTTACATGAACTCATTACAAAACAAGTTAAAATTTTAAATTTTTTTTTAAAAAAAAGCTCTTTAAAACTATATAGCACCAAAGTAGGAAATCAAATGAACCCAAACTCGATGGGGTTACGTCGTTTAATTATGTAGTTCCTATGGTCACCCTCCAACTCAATCATCAGATCAGCTTGATGTCATAATAATATTGCATTGTCATCTGATTTATACATGCATGCAAAATTTCAGCGCAATCAGATACCGGGAAGTGGGTCAACTTAAACTTGCAAGCTTTGATTGCAGACAGACAGACAAACAGACAACAGACAGGTGAAAGTAAATAAAAAATAAAAACTTATAAAAAGGCAACGAGCGCCTCGAAAGAGACGAATCGCTTTCACATAAGTTATATCGTGAGTCTCCATCCAACCCCTCTTATCTTTTGCAGTTTATACCAAAATTCGTAGCACCAAACACCCTGACGTTCGCCGGCTTCCTCTGCATGGTGGTAGTGATAGCCCTCATGTATGTGTTCGACTATAACTTGAATGGAGGAGTGCCTGTCTGGGTGTATACTATCAGTGGGGGACTCGTCTTCTTGGCTTACAATCTGGGTGAGAATTATAATAATATATCCTTTTGGATGGCAGAAAAGATATGTAGACGAACTAAAGTCATCGACGTAGCCCAGCGGTTTAGCAAGCTAAAGCAATGGGCAGGCTATAGCACGCAGAACGGATGATGGGGTTGAAAAGTGCTTGAGTGGAGACCACCTACTAGCAAACGCAGTGTAGGACGTCCACCTTATGACAGACGACCTTATAAAGGTCGCCGGAAGACGTTGGATGCAGGTCGCTTCCAACCGGTACATATGGAAGTCTAAAGGGGAGGCCTATGGTCAGCAGTGGACGTCCAATGGCTGAGATGGTGATGGATGGCTTGCACTTATGTATGCAATGACTATATATTCGACATGTGTTTACGCGCGACTACACCCTCCTAGATAATAAAAAAAAAAAATAACAACAACATGCATCAATCAATGTCACCATGTGCAAAATGCAGCTGTCAATGTCATCGCTGCAACCAATTCCGGCGGGAAACCGGCATAAGTCTCTCCGTCAAGCAAGGTACTATTGGCGCCATAGCCTCCATCTTATTTTCTATAAAAATTAAGTTTTCTCGAGTTGTTCGTGCCTAAACGTGCAATTCCAGTGTGATCCTTCACATAAATCTGGCGACCGTGTCGAGAACAATCAAAATTGTGGACAATTTCAAGCAAAAACTGCGATAAGTGCAATCGTCATAACGCGTGCGTGTCCGCTGTGCCAAGCCGGTTGGTTCGACCAGAAAAGTCGCTATTTCTACAAAAGTACGCCACACCGCAGCCAAGCCAGTGCAGATAAGTGCCATTCCTTTGTTCTTTTCCCGTTTTTCCATCTATTTTGAGCAAACAATATCAGATAGTAGATCGTACATTCCGTTACAACATTTAAATTTTCGAACAATTTCAAATTTTCTTTTCGAAATTTCTACTGTTAAATCTTATTTAAACCTAGTAATTTTGCATAAAAACAGTGTACCAGTTATTCTTTTAACGTGCACTACTATATTTTCTGAATTTCGTAACGTATTTTCATCGAAATCATGAGTAATCCAAGTGAACAAAACAGATCTGATTTCTCTCAAGATTTACAGACCTTACTTATAAAACGCAGTTCTATCAAAGGCCAAATTACCAAATTCAAGAATTACTTGTCAATTTTAACAAAAAAATCATCATTAAGTGCTTTAGAAGCTGCTGAACTTAATATAAAATTGTCAAAATTTGAACTCCTATGCAACAAATTTGATGAACTGCAGGGGCAAATAGAAATATTAAACTCAACTAATTTAGACGAAGAAATTGATGAGCGAGATGATATTGAGCAGCAATTTGCTAGTAATATTGCTTTAGCTCACACTTTAACAAAAACTTCAACGGCCAAGACAGAAGAGGAAAGCTGTGGCAGCTCCTCACATACAACAGTCCAATGTAGCCATAACAACGACATAGGGTTCAAGCTTCCACAAATAAACATTCCTAAATTTGATGGCTCATTCTTCAAATGGCTTGACTTCAGAGATACCTTCATTTCATTAATACATAAAAATGATAGAGTGTCAAATGTTAATAAATTTCACTATCTCATATCATATTTGGAGGGTGATGCTGCACGAGTCATAAGCAACCTGGAAGTGTCCAGCTCTAACTATGATGCAGCGTGGATGTTATTGTGCGAACGGTTTGATAATAAGCGTCAACTAATCAACCACCACTTAACTTCTCTATTAAACATAAATGCATTCACCAGAGAGTCTGAACGATCCCTACGTTTTATGGTAGACAATGTTATGAAAAATTTAAGAGCTTTATCAAATCTTAAGCAACCTACTGAGCATTGGGATGTCCTAGTCATCCATATAATGTGTTCTAAGCTAGACAATCGAACGTTAGCTAAATGGGAAGAATACAACAATTCACTAGAAGATATTCCTACTATACAACAATTTTGCAAATTTCTTACAAATCGTGCAGACATTTTAGAGTCCACAAATAGGAATAAATCTGAACCTACTAAGACTTCCAATCCAATTCAGAAGCGGCCTACCAATCCGGTCAAGTCTTTTGCTGCTACATCACAAACAAACAAATGTGTAGTCTGTCAAGGTGATCATAGAATTTATGACTGTCCTATATTCAAATCTAAAAGCGTGGAAGATAGAAAGGCTGAAGTCACAAAATTGAATCTTTGTCACAACTGTCTTCGCTCAGGGCACTTTACCAGAACTTGTAACCTAGGACCATGCCGTACATGCAAGCGTAGACACAACACCTTACTTCACACAGATGCACCTGTGCAGTCTTCAGCGGCAAATTTAAGTGATTGTGCAGACAATGAGTGTCAAAATTCTTTATCAGCTTTTTCCAAACAACATAGTGAAGTTTATCTGTCCACAGCTCTCATACAAATACACAATCCAGTAACAAATAAGACTGAGCAAGCCCGTGCTCTTTTAGATTGTGGCAGTCAATCTTCCTTTATGACTAAATCCCTTCAGGAAAGACTATCCTTAACTCCAAATCCTATTAACAAAATCAACATTATTGGCATAGGAAATTCTACATCCAATCAGGTCACTGAAAGCTGTCAAGCAAAGCTATCTTCTTTGCACAGCTCATTCAGCATCAAGACCACATTTTTAATCATGAATGAATTGACAGGGGAGTTACCAAAATCATTCATCAACATATCTGCATACCAACCATTGTTGAAAGACCTCCAGCTTGCCGATCCCCAATTTTATCAGCCGGCAGAGATAGATATCCTGCTAGGTGCGGACATCTTCTGGGAAGTGCTTGGTTGCGACCAGCGTTCTCTTGGCAATGGCCTACCCAAACTAAGAAGTACGCAATTCGGGTGGATTATAGCGGGTCCTATGTACTACATCAACAATTCAAATCGAGCTGACAAGCTCCAATGTCATCATGCTATAACTAAAGAATTTAATTCTGATGATGACCTAAACAACCAAATTTCCAAATTCTGGGAGCTGGAAGAGCTTCCCCAGCTAAAATCTTTAAGTACCAGCGAGCAAGAGTGTGAGAACCATTTCACCTCTCACACCACTCGCCTATCTTCAGGCAGGTTCTGCGTCAAGCTACCCCTGAAAGAGTCCCCACATTGCTTAGGTGACTCCTATAATCTAGCAAAACAAAGGTTTCTTGCGCTAGAAAAGCGTTTCCGCAAGAATCCCGAAATGAAATCTCAGTACACAGATTTTATCAAAGAGTATGCTGACTTAGGTCATCTCTCAGTAGAATCAAATCCTATGCCTGATGATGCCTATTTTCTATGCCACCATGCTGTCTTCAAATCTGACAGTGAAACCACAAAAACTAGAGTAGTTTTTGATGGGTCTGCTCCGACAACCTCTGGATTTTCTCTCAATGATATACTCATGACTGGTCCCAAAGTTCAAGATTCTCTTGTTTCCATTTTGATTAGGGCCCGACAATATAAATATGTCCTAACTGGGGATCTGGCCAAAATGTACAGACAAGTAGAAGTACATGAAGATGACCGCAATCTACAATTTATTTTGTGGAGAGAGAGTGAATCTCTTCCTATCCAAACTTTGCGGCTGAACACAGTCACATATGGCCTAGCCAGTTCTAGCTTTTTGAGCACAAGGTGTCTTTGGCAGATAGGTGAGGAGTGCAATGACCCACAAATCAAAACCATCATACAAAAGGACTTTTATGTAGACGATCTTTATACAGGCTGTGATTCTGAGCAGGAATTAAAACACTTGCTCACTTCTGTATCCCAAGCATTAAAGCAAGGTTGTTTTGACCTGCGCAAACTGAAAACAAACACTCCATCCATTCTTGAATCTGTCATATCAGATGCAAATTGTGATAAAGTGATAACTAGCGAATCAGCCAGCACCCTAGGCATGGGCTGGAATCCTAAATCAGACTCCATAAATTTCACTTTCAAAATTCCTTCAGCAACTAATGTTATCACAAAGAGATCCATATTATCCTCATCATTCAAAATCTTTGACCCCCTGGGTTTGCTAAGTCCCTGCATAATATTGCCCAAGATGTGGATTCAGACCCTGTGGATGAAACAATTAGGGTGGGACGACCCCGTACCTAAAGATATTTCGAAAGCTTGGTTGAAATTCTTAACCACTCTACCAGCATATCCAATTTAAACATTCCCAGACAAGTGTTGCTTAGTGACTCAGACCAGGTAGAATTGCACTCCTTCTGTGACGCCTCTCAAGTGGCATATGGTGCCTGTGTTTATGCCCGAAGTGTGGACTCCAACAACAAGGTCCATGTCCGCCTTCTGTGCGCTAAATCCAAGGTTGCACCCATTAAGGCCACCACCATCCCGCGCCTAGAGCTCTGCGCCGCTCTATTGGGTGCCAAGCTATGCCAGATTGTGTCATCATCCTTGCGCAACAAGTCTATTCAATTTTACCATTGGTCTGACTCAGCTGTGGTACTAGGTTGGCTTCACACAAGTCATCGTGACCTGAATGAAAACCTTTGTTTCCAACCGGGTCTCTGAGATTTGTGACCTAACTAATCCCAATTCATGGGGCTATGTCCCAACCTCTAAGAACCCAGCCGACATGATATCAAGGGGTGTATACCCAAGCCAAATTGAACAGGCGGATTTGTGGTGGTCCGGTCCAGAGTTTTTACTCCTGCCGGAGACTGAATGGCCTATCCTAAACTCTACAGCCAGCAAAGACCTACCTGAGCTAAAGTCCCATGTAGCTGCTCCTTCTGAGCCCATAATTAATTTTGCCAATTATTCCAACTTCAATAAATTAAAACGAACCTTTGCCTACATTTTAAGATTTATGGCTCATTCTCATGGAATCGATTCTCATCGTCACCTTCATGGTATTTCTTATTTATTGCTTATTTGTAATGTTTATGTATAATATTGTATAGAGCTGGATACCACGAGTAAACTTTTATGTAAATGATTTAAATCGTACGTTTCATTTCGAAGAAAAACAGTTATGAAATTTTCGACGCCACGAAAGTGATTCAGTCATTATTTTTTCACAACTTTTTCAAGTAAAACCCTTTTAAAAGACTGAATCTACTAAAAATGTACAATAAATCTACATTTTACGTAAAAACAAACCTCACTACATAAGAAGATATGCGTAATTTGAGATATTACTTTACCATTCACTTTACTTTTTTATTAGTCAGAAATTTGGTTTGTTTGTATTAAAACCCTAACATAACAGATACAGTACTTTTTAGTCAAGTAAAAATACCCTTTCAAAAGAAAACAATACATAAAAATCACTTTCGTCACCTTCATGGTAAAAAACGCTATGAAGGTGATGCCACGCTGGTGACGAAAATATCCCTTTTTGGTGAAATTTTGGAAAGATTAGGTATAATGTTTAAAATTAAATACTACATCTTTATCTCGCACATTTTGGCGTTTCGAAAAGCTAGCTTTGATTTAAATAACTAAAATACAATGCATAAAAATGTTGTCCATGCAAGTGATCGGTACACCCACGAATAAATTGAAACTGAACAATTATATTTTTTCCCACGGCTCGATAAGTCCTAGATCCTACTTCTACGATTGCAGAACATGGCTATCATTGAAATGAATCGAACTCTGTATTGGATTGTTGATGTTGTGTTTAACAGCAGCCGTTAAACTACGCAAATCTAAAGCACCTAAAATCGTGTGACCGCCGCATTATATTATTTTAAATTCATAATAATACTAAAAACTTTTTTTTAGCCTGTAGACCTTAAAGTATATTTGTTTGCGATAATTTTGGTATATATCACGAACAGAAACATCAAAATTTGTTAAAGTAGTGCCCAAATGTTTAACTGCAATGCAAAGTGTGACACCATGAGAATACGAAAAATGGCCCCGATTTTGACCTTTCATGTTAAATTTTAGTATTATTTTTTGCGTCTATTAAGACAATCTTCATTTATTTTGTAGCTTAATATATGTTTTATCCACCTATCCACAATTCATATCTCTGTCTTTAACTGTTTAGGAAATATAACCGTGTGACCATCAAATTTGAGCTAAAATGAGAATGAGCCTTATACACAACACTAGATTTCCCAGAAACAAAAATGTTTCAGCCTTAACTGTAGATGAGTTAGACAATTCATTTTGCCACCTAGCTCGTATTTCACAAACGCAAACATTTCCCATAGAATATGGGCTTCTCTCAAAAGACAAATCGTTAAGTACCAAATCTAAGTTGCTATCCTTAGCACCATTTTTTGATCCAAAGACTAAATTAATCAGAGTTGGAGGACGTCTTGACGCCTCTGATCTTCATTACAACAAGAAACATCCTATCTTGTTACACTCATCAGATAGGTTCACCCAACTATACTTTGAATATATGCACAAACAAAATCTTCACGCCGGTCCGCAACTATTACTATCATTGGTCCGCGACATTGTATGGCCCATAAATGGCAGACACCGAGCCCGCCGTACAGTGTTCAATTGCGTTGTGTGCCGACGTCATAAAGGCAAAACGCTTCAACCCTTAATGGGAAACTTGCCCAAACAGCGCATCACTGTAGATTACCCCTTCAATACAGTAGGGATTGACTTCGCAGGTCCTTTCTACATTATAAACCGTAAGGGTCGAGGCTCAAAGGTCATTAAATGTTACCTTTGCTTATTTATCTGCCTTCGATACAAGTGCATCCATTTGGAGGCCGTGAGTGATCTCTCCAAAGATGCTTTCGTAATGACATTTCGCCGATTCGTAGCCCGCCGAGGCAAGCCATCTGAAGTCTTTTGCGACAACGGCCGCAACTTCGTTGCTGCCGCTAGGGAATTTGGCGAATTTATTAAAAATAATCAAAACTATTTATCAGAATATGCCAGTAGCGAGGGAGTCAAATTTGTATTTTCTCCTTCCTACGCACCTCATTTTGGAGGAATTTGGGAAGCAGGAGTAAAGGCTGCCAAACATCATCTCAAACGGGTTATGGGCAACTGCCATTTAACTTTTGAGGAATTAAATACATTGTTTGCTCAAGTAGAATCCATCCTCAACAGTCGTCCCTTATGTCCCCTTTCACCATCACCTAACGAGACCTCCGTTCTTACTCCTGGGCACTTCTTAATTGGGCGATCTCTAACTGCGCTGCCATCACCGCCAGTTGGAGACCTAAAACCAAACCAGCTTCAACGATATACTCGCTTGGAGCAAATGCGGCAACATTTCTGGACACGCTGGCAAAAGGAATACTTGCCTGACCTACAACAACGCACAAAATGGAAGACAAATGGTTCCCGCCTAAACATTGGAGACCTAGTGCTGCTCCAAGACGACTCATCACCTCCATTATGCTGGCGCCTGGGCCTGGTGGAAAAGCTATACCTGGGTCCAGATAACATAGCAAGAGTCGCCGATGTCAAGACAAATACTGGCCGCCTTCGGCGCCCCTTGACACGGCTGTGTCCTCTACCTTCTGCCGCCGACCTAAAGTGTTGAAGATCTGCTGATCTTCAACGGGGGGGAGGATGTTTACGCGCGACTACACCCTCCTAGATAATAAAAAAAAAAAATAACAACAACATGCATCAATCAATGTCACCATGTGCAAAATGCAGCTGTCAATGTCATCGCTGCAACCAATTCCGGCGGGAAACCGGCATAAGTCTCTCCGTCAAGCAAGGTACTATTGGCGCCATAGCCTCCATCTTATTTTCTATAAAAATTAAGTTTTCTCGAGTTGTTCGTGCCTAAACGTGCAATTCCAGTGTGATCCTTCACATAAATCTGGCGACCGTGTCGAGAACAATCAAAATTGTGGACAATTTCAAGCAAAAACTGCGATAAGTGCAATCGTCATAACGCGTGCGTGTCCGCTGTGCCAAGCCGGTTGGTTCGACCAGAAAAGTCGCTATTTCTACAAAAGTACGCCACACCGCAGCCAAGCCAGTGCAGATAAGTGCCATTCCTTTGTTCTTTTCCCGTTTTTCCATCTATTTTGAGCAAACAATATCAGATAGTAGATCGTACATTCCGTTACAACATTTAAATTTTCGAACAATTTCAAATTTTCTTTTCGAAATTTCTACTGTTAAATCTTATTTAAACCTAGTAATTTTGCATAAAAACAGTGTACCAGTTATTCTTTTAACGTGCACTACTATATTTTCTGAATTTCGTAACGTATTTTCATCGAAATCATGAGTAATCCAAGTGAACAAAACAGATCTGATTTCTCTCAAGATTTACAGACCTTACTTATAAAACGCAGTTCTATCAAAGGCCAAATTACCAAATTCAAGAATTACTTGTCAATTTTAACAAAAAAATCATCATTAAGTGCTTTAGAAGCTGCTGAACTTAATATAAAATGCAACATGCATTCATTACTTAACACAACATGCATTCGACCACGGACTGTATTCATACATCGTCTTAATACTTTTTTCTGTGCTCCCTATCAAAGATCAACATAGAAAGTATTTCTCCACCAGATGGCATAGACGGCAAGCAAGCCCGCAGGCTGAGCATGTCAGGACCGCGAAACTATTCGACCACGGACTGGATTCATACATCGTGTTCTTAATACCTTTCTCTGTGCTTTCTATCAAAGAACATATTATAATAGAATAGAGAACTTTGTATTGTAACATCACAAATACATATATAGAAAAACTTAGAACTAAAACACAATTTCGTTATTAAGTGTAACAATTAGCTAATAAATATAATCAACATAGAATGTTTTTTCCCACCAGATGGCATAGATGGCAAGCAAGCTCGCAAACTAGGCATGTCAGGACCGCTCGGGGAACTATTCGACCACGGATTGGATTCGTACATTGTCTTCTTAATACCTTTCTCTGTGCTCTCTATCTTTGGTAGAGATGAGGAGTTCTCTTTGAATTGTTTTAGGTAAGTTTATTATATAACCGATTTAAAAAAAAAGGTTCTAAATGAGGAAATATTTTACATGATTTTCAAAAAATCTTAGTCTGAATGCAGTGGTAGATCCAAATGGGGGATTAGCCTTTGGATCTCCCACAAAAAAAAATCTCGAACTCAAAAATACCCCAGGAATCCCATCAAAAAAACAGCAGCAAAAGTTTCATTTGGAGCGGTCCAAATGAAACTTTTGCTACTGTTTTTTTTTGTCATTACTTCCCGATTGGTCCCATTTTATTATTTTTAGTCATCATGTTTATTTATAACAATTTTAATAAATCTTTCTGTAGTATTACACAACACACATACACACACATTACACTACACACACATTACACACACACATACACACTCACACAAACATTCACACTTACATTTTTGTACATGAATAAACATTTTTTCATTTTATTTTTAATTTTATTACGTTTTTTATTTTCATTTCATTTTATTTTTTCAGAGGATTCCTTATTGTTTTAAGCATAGTATTAAATTTCTACATCAGCCATGTTGAAAAATATAACACTGGCACATTATACTTGCCCTGGGGATACGATGTTAGTATGTGGGTAAGTAGGGTTTTTTAATATTATTATTTAACAAATAAAATAATATATCATTATGACGAAATGGCAAGAGCTCCTGGGCCGAGATGGCACAGGAAAGAGATGCTTAGAGGGATTTGGGGGAGGTCTTTGCCCAGAAGTGGGACAGCATTCAGAATAGCCTAATTAAAAAAAAAATTATGAAAGCACATCTATCCACATCGACCGCGTTGAAGGAATCGAATTTTGAATTCTTTTTTTTTATATATAAATATGGCAACAGTGTACATTTTGCCAGTGTCGAGTAAAAAAGTTCATTGTTTATTGGAGAGGATTTTCCCTCCAATATTCGATAAAGAGTGGGCGTTTATCGAATCACATCGATTCATTTTGTGACGATTCTTGAAAAAAGCAGACTGTTGAACTTTTTTCCATTCTTCGACAGTAAATCACATTCATAAACACTCAACGTTTATTAAACCCACTATTATAATACGCGTTTAGCACTTATCGCAAAATTATTATCCAAGAACGCAAAAAATTTCATCCGCTTTCCAAAAGCGCGGCAAAATGAATCCTTTGAATTCTTTATATGAAATGTCATGAAACCTCGCACAATTGCCGGAGTCAAATCGCCCGAATTGGAAGATGATTTCCTTTAAAAAAATTCTTTCGGCACGGTCGATGCAAATTTTTTTTGCGAGCACCATTATTTAACAAATAATAAAAAGCCGACGCTCCACTTTGGATAAATATTCGCGAAGTGTTTATTAGGGCTATAATACACAACGCCGAAGTGGCAATGGGCAGGCCACATAGCACGTAGAGCAGATGGCCGATGGGGTCGAAAAGTGCTCGAGTGGACCACGGGCTAGCAAAAGCAGCCTAAGACGTCCACCTACAAGTTGGACAGACGATCTTGTAAAGGTCGCTGGAAGACGCTGGAAGACGCTGGATGCAGGTCGCTTCCATCCCGTACATTGGAAGTACAAAGGGGAGGCCTATGTTCAGCAGTGGACGTCTTACGGCTGAGATGATGATGATGCTGATAGCACAACGCTAGGACTAACTTAATTCTTAAGTAGGAAGTAAGTGGGTATAAACAGGTAAAATTAGTGGAACTTGACGTAGAAAGTAGAAACTAAAAATGTTGCAGTTAATAACAAGAAATTAGTTTTTTTCGAAGATAACTATTCAAGAGCTAAAAATAATTAAATTAAATAAAAATTACAAAAAAGAAAAATGGTTAATTAGTCTAAATAATTATTGTACATAGTTTATTACCTATTTTTAAAAAAAAAAAAAAAATTTTCTTTATTAAGGTAACTAAAGACCCACACACATTACACATTATTTAACTATTTAAACATACCACTTTTATATATTTAATGTACATAAATAGATTTAAAAATGTCAAAGTAATTCAAATCTATATATATAAATAAAAATTAAAATTATGTCAGATATATGTCTATACAAATTATGTCATTTTTTTCAGAAAATAATAATAATTTAATCATAGTGGGAAATTCAAAAATCATAATAATAATAATACAATATAAATCATAATAATAATATACAAATCATAATATGAGGAGTTAAAATTTTCTTTTTGGCATTAACACTGCGACATGCCTATTTGCACAATGCTGCATAATGGAGCAATCGAATCTATCCGCTATCATCGCCAAGACTGTGTTAGAGCTGCTCCGCACTCTACGCAACAGGGAAGTGGCACGCTTGCGCATGGTCGCATGGAAACAGTCCATACGTGCCTCTGCAAACATCCCTGAGGCGCTGCAGTAACGGGGCAGCCCCATCACAGCCCTGAACGCATTGTTGTATTGGACGCGGATGGCGCTGTACTGTCTGTGACTGTATTGCGCCCACAAGCTGCACGTGTAGAGCGACGTACAGTATGCCCTGAAGAGCGTAGTTTTGACTGCCTTTGAGCAACGAGAAAATCTGCGGGCTATCATGTTCGCTCTGACTGACAGCGCCCTCCGCTCCCGCTCCATGTCAGCATGATCTTTAAGATCTACGGTCAAAATGTGCCCTAGGTACTTAAATTCGGTCACTCTTTCAAGAGGCGTACCATATAACTTTATTGGTGGTATATTGACCGGGCACCTTGCACCGCTTCCCTCAAAAACCATACATTGACTTTTCTTTACATTGTAAAGAAGCCCGTGGTCACCCGCATACTCCTCACAAACCGTCAAAAGCTTCCTTAAGCCGCACACCGACGCGCTCAGCAGCACCATGTCGTCTGCATAGCTTAGGTTATTGACGCATACTCCGTCTATATGGCAGCCGACACGTCGCAGACTGAGCGCCTCGACCAGCCCGTTTACATATAGGTTAAACAGGGTTGTAGAAGTTATTCCGCCCTGTCGCACCCCGCACTCCATTTTGTATGGCTCCGACAGTGCCCCCGCCCATCTGACAATGTTAGTCTGGTTCATGTACCAGTACTGGAGCATGTCAGTGATCTCTCGCGGCACATTCGCGTTCCCCAACTTGTCCCACAGCAGATTATAACTAACACGATCAAATGCTTTGGACAAGTCAAGGAAACACGCATACACCGGAGTTTTGCGGTCCGTATAGTATTTGACGGTATGCTTAAGACACAGTATAGCACTTTCAGTTGACAATCGAGGACGAAACCCGAATTGATTATCGTGCAAAATAATGTGTTCATTTAACTGTGCGTTAAGCAGACCATCAAACACTTTTGCAGCAACATTCGCAAGAGAAATAGGCCTATAATTAGTCTTATCAGAGAGATCACCTGTCTTATTCTTCACGATTGGCACTACTACTGTTCTCATGAAGTCGGGTGGCAAGTAGGAGTGACTCACGCACAGCGAGTAGAACATGGCCAACACCCTGGCTATGTGGGGTCCGGCATGCTGCAAGTGCTCAATGCTGAGTCCGTCATGACCTATTAAAATTTATTTTTTTCTATACACTGAGATTTGAACCCATGGCTTCTTTAGGTGATAGGGGATTTACATATCACTGCATTACTACATAGTATAAAACAAAGTCACCTCCCGTGTCTGTCTGTCCCAATGTATGCTTAAATCTCAAAACTACCCAACGGATTTTGATGCGGTTTTTTATAGATAGAGTAATAAATGAGGAAGGTCTTATGTGTTACTTGCATAATATGGTAGAGAAACACTGATAATGTTCTGTTAGGCGCAATAAAGTGTGGGCGGGTCAACAAGTTATTAAAAAAATTATATACCGTCCCGTCTATTATTGTATTTTAAGTTCTGTTCCATTCCTAGGTTGTCTGTAAGAAATAGCCTAGTGCGATAAGACCGCCGATTGTTTACCTAGCATTAAGATATCTAGCTCATTAAGCTTTGTAATTATTTGGTTTGCAATAAAGTATTATTTTATTCTATATGTACTTATTACATAGGTATCATCGTTCCTGTTTATCCTGGCTGGGATGTACGGTCCTGAGTTCTACAGGATATATCTTATTGGGAATCTGACCTTTGCCAGAACTTTCGAGATAATAGTACATCTGGTCGGACTGCTTACCACGCTGCCTGTTGTGGTTTATAACATTTTTATGTAAGTTTTTAGTCATATTTTGTTATTCTGGTTTATAATATATATAGCCATCTTATCCGTTATATATTATCTGCGAAATGATTTGTTATTCTAAGATATGAGCTACCTGTATACCAAATTTCAGCTTAATAGGTTCAGACATTTATAAGTGTTGTATTTGACTCATTTTATTGAAGTGACAAAACATACATCAATAAGAATATATAAAAAGAATGATTCAAATTTTGATTACAATGTGTATAACAGCCAGTAATACAACATACACCCCCGTAATCAAAATGAGACAATTAACATAAACCTATCCCTTTTATACAATTCTGATGCTTAATGCGTGCTAGCGGCTTAGTGAATACATCAGCCCACATCTCCTCTGTCTGTTTAAAGACAACATTGATAACTTTCTTAGCAACTAAATCACGTAGAAAATGATACCTAGTGTCTATATGTTTTGATCTGTTGTGGTGGACTGGATTTATTGCTAATTTTTGAGCAGATTGCGAATCATTATAAATTGTTACAACAGTTGACTCACCTGTTATTTCCAACATTAGCCGCTTTAAAAATACAGCATCCTTTGCCGCTCCCGCTAAACTCATATATTCACTTTCAATATAGGAAAGAGCAATTGTTGTTTGTTTCTTGCTCTCCCATGAGATTGCTCCACCAGCCAAAGAGAAGTAAAATCCAGTGTATGAACGACGATCTATGGGACAATTAGCCCAATCTGCATCCGCATAGCCAACTAAATTTCCTCTATCTTTCCTGTAAGTAATACCCACATCGATACTTCCTTTTAAATACTGTAACACGCGCTTTGCCGCAATCCAGTGAGTTTTGTCGTATTTAGTATTGAACTGACTCAAATACGAAACAGCAAAAGCTATGTCAGGTCGAGAATTGACTGCAAGGAACATTAAACAGCCAATTAATTTCTGGTAAGGATATACAGTAGAGTCCTCATTACCTTTAGATGGCACTAATTTTTCCTTTTGTAAAGGTGTATGCATAGATCTGCAATCACCCATTTGAAATTTTTCTAACAAGCTCCGGATATAAGTAGCTTGATGTATTTTTATCTCATTAGGTTTCCAATCAATGTTTAAACCTAAATAATAACTCAATGGCCCAATCACTTTCATACTAAAATGATTCTGTAAGTCAGATATGACAGAGTCAAGTGTAGAATCTTTTTTATAAAATACGACAATGTCATCGACATGAAAGGCCAGAATAAGTAACTCGTTACCAACCTTCTTGGTATAAATACATGCTTCTGAAGGAGTTTGTTTAAATCCTATACATTGCAATATTTCGGTCAACTTTTTAAACCATGTCCTTGGGGCCTGTTTTAGGCCATAAAGTGAACGTTTTAATAAGCATACCTTATCTTCTTGACCAGGTTTAGCAAAACCTTCTGGTTGACTCATGTAGACCTCTTCCTCTAAGTCTCCGTTTAAAAACGCAGTATCAACATCCAAATGATGCATTTTCATTCCTGTTTCTGCAGCCAACGCAAACAACATGCGTAAAGAGGAGCTCCGGACAACCGGGGAGAAAGTTTCTGAGAAATCAACACCATATACTTGATTAAATCCTTTTGCAACAAGTCTTGCTTTATACTTAACAACATCACCTTGCGCATTTTTCTTCAACTTGTATATCCATTTGCATGGAATAACCTTTTTATCTGGTCTATCAACGAGTACCCAAGTTTTCTTCTCAAGCAATGATTGGTATTCATCGCACATTGCGAGACGCCACTTTTCACTATCTTCTGCATTAATAGCTTGTGAATAGCTTAATGGTTCATCCAGTTCAGAGTATGAAGTCTGCACACATACATAGTTGGCAGAAGAATTAGGTTTTCTTGGTCTTAAATTATATCTTGGTTCTACAACCTCAGTATCAGAATTAATTTCTTCTGAAGAAATTGATGTATCAGCATTATGCCACTGTTCCTCACTACTATCAGGTACACAATTTTCTGATACTGGTGCAATATTAGGCTTTATTAACTGTTCCACAGTGACAGTATTTCTCTGCTCTGAACTATTTAATGAATTCTCAGACAGAAGAGGTATGTACGAGTATGCTGGTTCCAATAAATCATTACCAGTCTTACAAGTATTACCTTTACCTTTTAAATCATGAAAATGATCTTCAAAGAATGTTACATCTCTACTCTTCACAAGTCTTCTAGGACACGTAGCATCTCTAAAGAAATAGCTTCTCGGATCTTCTGAATATCCGACAAAGATGTGTTCCGATGCTTTCATATCCAATTTCTTCCGATTACAGTCGGGGACATGAATTAGAGCCCTACATCCGAAGACGCGTAGATGTGATAAATTCGGGACCATACCATACCACTTCTCGTATGCTGTCTTGCCTTCGAGAGCACGATGTGGAGATCTATTCTTAAGATATACAGCCATATCTGCTGCATCCTGCCAATAGGCAGAAGAAAGAGAACTTTCTGACAGCATAGACCTTACCTTCTCCATAATGGACTTATTCGTCCGTTCAGCAATACCGTTCTGTTGAGGACTATAGGGAACAGTAGTTTGGTGTTTAATCCCTTCATTTTGTAAATGATTCGAAAAAGCTGCATTAACATACTCTTTTCCGTTGTCACTCTTCAGTGTCTTTATCTTGGCTCCCGTTTCCCGTTCCACAGAGGACTGGAAAATACAAAACTTATTCTTTACTTCAGCTTTTGAAGAAATAAAGTAGACAAAAGTCATACGAGAAAAATCATTTATAAAAAATAAAATATAATTATTGCCTTGAAATGAAGATTCAGGCAAGGGACCACAAACGTCTGAATGAATAAGTTCCAGAACTGAAGTTGATTTTTTATGTGAAACTTTCTTAAAAGTTTTCCTATTTTGCTTACCTTCAATACAGGAGATACAAGGTTCCTTATCGACTTCTGAATAATCAACGCCCACCGCGTGACCCTTCTTAAGTTGGTCCATTCCAATGCGGCATAAGTGACCTAATCGTCTATGCCAAAGCTTGAAACAAGATACATCAGAGTGCGTTTCAAAAGCGGATAATCGTTCATTGAGTTTAGAATTGACTGTAACATCTAATGAATACAGTCCACAAATAGAACCATGTAAAATTACATCTCCATTACAAGTAAAAGCATCAGAATCATAAAAATTACAACCAGTTTTATCAAAAACTAAACTAAAACCTTTATCTACTGCCTTCTTAACTGATATAAGATTCGAGTCCAAGTTTGGCACATGAACTACATCAAGAATCTTTTTGACCGATGTCAAATTATCACTGCAACTGGTAATCGAAACTTCACCAACACCTTGGGTTTCCAGTATATCACCATTTGCTATAGTTACAGTTCCAATAGGGGAATCCTTCACATTCTCCATCCAATCAGCTCGCGATGTCATGTGTGCTGACGCTCCAGAATCTATATACCATTTCTCATTATCTAATTTCTCATTTACATTCAGTGCACAGAGAGCATTCTTATGATTTACAGATTTCTTATTCTTGTCCTTCTTATGGGGACAGTCTGGACGCTTATGACCTGGCTCATTACAGTCATAACACACAATAGGCTTCTTAGGCTTGGATGCAGAAGATTTACTTTGATTCATCCGGGAACGAAGAGCAGTATCAGGATTATCATATTCAGTTTTATTCAATTCATTCAATAATTTTGTCTTTACAAGGTCCGAAGTTATATGTGTATTCGAATTTTCCAGAGCTAATATTAAAGGCTCATATCGTGGACTCAGACCTCCCAGAAGAATAGCAGCTATTGATGCATCTTCTATTGTTTTTCCGATGTCAGCCAAGTCTTGTATAGTAGACATGATGGCATTTATATACATCTCAATTGAGTTATAATCTTCAAGGCTGCATCTATAGAGTTTACGTTCAAGGCGTATACGTCGACCCAAACCTTTGTCTTCGTATGCGGACGAAAGAGCGTCCCATGCCTCCTTTGCAGTTTTTGATGACCTTACGTGGGTTATTGCCAGTCCATCCAGAGTAAGGCAAATCTTCGATAAAGCTTTCTGATCATTTCTTAACCTTTTATCGGTGGATACATTACTATCTTGGTAACCTACGACGGCTTCCCACAATTCTTCATGAATAAGGCACATCCGCATCTTAAACTTCCATGTAGAGTAGCCTTCCCTATTAACTAAAGGTTTTATGCAAGAAAGGGAATTGTTATTTGACATAATTTTATAACTCACGAACAGCTGGTCAATGTCCAAAAAATACACATATGATGCACGTAATACTTTAGAAAAACTTTCTTTTCACTTTTAATGCAGAAAAACAGTTTATTCTTGTATTTTCTTATAAATTCGTGCTGATAACGTATGTTGTATTTGACTCATTTTATTGAAGTGACAAAACATACATCAATAAGAATATATAAAAAGAATGATTCAAATTTTGATTACAATGTGTATAACAGCCAGTAATACAACAATAAGGTTACAAATACACACACACACTCTACTATGATTTTGTACTTTATTTCTATCAGAATTTAGACATTTCGATTTGTGTTATGAAGATAAATAAACCTTTATTGATACCACATAGAAAAGCATTCTTACAACCAAAAAAAATAATTAAAGAACTGGACCTACTGAGTTGTGTTTAAGCTACTCTACTTCTGACCAACTAAGTTGAGCTTACTCATTGGTAGAGCTCTACTAGATTTGGTTTTTTTACACATTTTATTGTTTTTAAAACTTTCAGGTCATATAAAAACCGCACAGGTCAGATGCTGTCATTCACGGAAGCCCTCCGTCCTATATGGTCGATTCTGACCGCCACTATAGCAACCGTCTACTGGGCCTTCTACTCGCATAACGATATCATCGAATACGATCCTAGAGCCTTCATATTTCTGTACGGAACGTTGTTTAGTAATATTGCTGTGAGTATTGAAAATTCATTACTCAGTGGAAACTGACATCATTATAATTATCAGTATTATCAGGCTAAGTTCATGAACAGCTGAACATAGGCCTCCTCCTAAGGCATGCCTCTAGTGACTTTCTAGATAACATCACTCACCCATTAGCCCCCTTCACTACGTTTGCCGAGACGTGGTCTTCACTCCAGAACTCACCCCAGCGGTTATCGTTTCTGCGGCAAATGTGACCAATAAGAATACTGTATTTTTGAAAGCTTTTTTTCTTTAAAAAACCGCTTCACTTTTAATATTTACACGCGAGCAAAAATTTAAAAAAATACAAAACACTTCACTTTTTGAATTACTAGTAGGCAGGTCTTTTAATTATAATATTTCGATTGTTGTAACCATTTCAAATATATAATTAAGTACTGTAATTACTACATAAACGATGTTGTTGATTCTAATAAGACCTTATTATTGCTTAACCATTACTAATCATCAAAATGTGAACCTATTCTCCAAATGTGTATATTTTTTCAGAGTCGTCTCATAATTGCTGAAATGAGTCACACACGCTGTGACCTAGTCCACTGGTTCCTATGGCCCTACCTCACTGGCATCACACTGTCTCTCATGCTGCCCAGGACAGAAGTAGCCGTACTGTATACCCTGATGGTGGTTATATTTGTTGCCCATATACATTATGGTGTTTGTGTTGTAAGTATATCTTTATCTTGAAACCTTTCTTTCAGGTGGGGTGTGATTAAACGTAGGCCGTATACAAAAACCTTATCTCGTATTTTTTGTTATATCTTCAAAAAAAGGCCGATGGGACGCAATTATTTCGGCTTAGTATCTTTTTCCTTGAAAAAGGTTGTGTAGATCAGAGGTACTTATTTATTATGAGCGATAAGACCGCCAATTGTAACACTTTTTCAAGTTTATTTAGGTATTTAATATTGTTTGTTTTATAACTTTGGTGTAGAATAAAGGGTTATCACAAGGGTCACTAAACTTAACTATCTACTAAGACTACTAATGAAACTAACTATCTTCTAAGCTAAGAATCTATGTAAATTAGTAAGTAGAAGTAAGTATATTAGTAAGTTTATCTATCTTTAAAACTTTTACACCGGTATTTTTATTCGTATCTTAGAAAAAAGGTTGATGAGACGCAATTTCTTTGAGACTTAGTACCCTTTTCCTCGAAAATGATTGAGTAGAGCAGAATCGAGACATGACTAAAGATAATATTATGTATGTTATAATTTTTTAAAGGTGTCTTGTGACTTGTGACCAATAACTACTATCCTACATTAACACCATCACAATTAAAAGATTGTGTGGCCAATAAATGTTGCAGTTTCAGGTCACCAAGAAAGATTTCAGAAGACAACGCCTGCAACATGATCTTATAACTGCCAACTATATAATATCTTTTAAGAATCAACCGGTACCCATGAGCGATTTTTAATTGACTATTTTTATTACTAATCGCTATGCTTTCTATGTAAATTAATGACATGTGTTTTTATATCAAAAAGCTCAATATTGAGATTAAGCAATACCATTTCAGAATATTCTTTTATAATTCATAATTTTAATATTTATTTATTCATAAGTATCATTATAATTGCTTTATATATCAAAAGAATCTTCGAAAGTCACTGATATAAAACTTATAATAAAGTTAACTTTTTATTATCCACCAAATATGAAACTTGATAAGCGGTCGAGGCGAGCGTGACGGAAAATTATTTTTACTGCACTATAATTTTTATAAGATAAAAGATTAGATCTGGTTTCTGAAAACTTTTAGACGTTTTGTAATAGTTATTTTTTTATTATGTAAACCTTTGACCACCAAAATTTGATGTTAGGGCAAACATTTTATTGAATCGATATAATATAGACTCTACTGAATTCTACACTACAAAATTATGTCCACCTAGATCTTAAATTATGTTAGAGAAGCTTTAAGTGAAATTACTGGGCTGAAGAGTATCTTATATGAATCTTGAGCAAGAATCGTTGGTGCAGTGCACCTAAAATTTTACATCATCGTGAAATCCTAGATGGCACTATACTGAGTATGGGCAGCGTTATCTCTTTTCACAGGACAGCGCTTTGATCACCTTCTTACTTCGTTGCATAAAAAAGTTTTGCTGGTGTTATTAGGGTTAATGTTCTAGAGATCACTATTTATGTTGTTTTTTTATTATTTAGTATTTAAAATTATTATATAGATATTTATTTAGCTTATATTAATAACATTATTATACACCACCAACCAAGTGTGCTATTCCTTTGCACAGTTTTCAGGAAGAGATCGCTTTTAGATATAAGACCTCCAATTGTAACAAACATCATTTTGTACATTTCAATGAAAATTTAACGTTGTTGTTGTATTGTGTTGTTTCAAATAAAGAGTTATGTATTTGTATCATATATTCTCACTTCACTTCGAACTCACTTCATATCTCATTTAGAATTTTTACTCACTTTTTATAATACATATTTTATCTTTGTTACAGGTACGCCAAATCTGTGATCACTTAAAAATAAGCTGTTTTATAGTCCCAAAAGAGAAGAGAAAATAATTATAAATTTTTTACATAGTTTTATAAATTTCGTATTGCATAGATTTTTAGCATAATTTTATACACATGTAAAATTTTGTTATTAATTTTTTTTATATAAACTAAACCTAGCGTTATTTTATTATTTTTATATATAACTATCTTACCTATTTATACTTTAAATAACTAAACTTAATAATCTCTATAATTTCACCAAATACACCTCTATAATATATCTTGCTCTTGAGTCTTGAACCTATAAGCTTAATAAAGCTATCGCTCAAATATTTATGAAACCTGCCTCCTAAGCTATCCTGATAAAAGAGCAGTACCAGGTACAGAGCAAAAATATGACACCACGGCACAATCTAATTCACAAAATAATACGTAATACAACACCGAATAGCGTAAAAAAGAGCAATCCGACATCACTATGCGAAAAGCTGCGGAACTAAAGTGCCGGGAGTGAAAGAGACGACTATATGTGTGTGATGGTACAGACAACTCCGTCTTTAAATTATACGTTCTCATAGCCTTGCGGCCGACTGGGCGTTATTGAAAATGACCAAAGTTAGTGTGCGCGCTGTAGCATTTTAGTCCTTATTGCAAAGGATTTAAAGTCAATTGTGCGCAGTGTAAAATGGAGTTACGTCGTATTTGTTTTGCGAAGTAATTTAGTAATGGGGGGTGCAGTCATGGATACCGAAGTCGAGGTTTAGAATTTCAGTACAGCTTCGGATAGCCGCCGAGCGCTTTGTTAGTTCTCCAATTGTTTACCGATGCGATTTTTTTTTTAATTTCCTCCGCGGCCCATTATCGGCACACGAAAATTTTAAAACCGGATCTTTCAGTAATTTGAGTCAGTTTTAAAGACATAGCAGTATTATATTACAAAATATAGCAAGTGTTGTGTACTGCAATAAGTGTAACAAGTGAGTGTCACTTAAAATAAATTTGTGTTAATTTTTTTTTCGTTCGAGATTTTTTTTTAAATAGGTAAGTGCGTGTTTTAAAGAATGAAAATTAACAGTGGTGGTGTGGATAATTGGCATGATAATTAAAATACGCATGCGTTGGATGCTGTCTAAATTATATAATTTATTATGAATTAAAGTTTTACTATGTGACGAGATGTTGCAAATTATAGAAAAGGTAGGTTGTTTTATATTTTGAAAACTTTTATTACGTAAATAATCACATTTTAATAACAATTAAAATGAAAGATTTTATTTTGTACTAACAGAGCTTTTGAAAAGCTTAAGCCTTTCGGAAGTATTATTCATAAATAAAAAAGTATTTATGCCAAATACCGACGGGAGTACGAAAAAAGTATTAAAACACCATAAGATAATAATTTATAATAAATCAATATATAGACTAAAAACTTATATCTATATACGAGTAATTAGCTATTCTAAATAATAATTAAACTTGTTTTTAATAATTGAACTTGTCAGATTTAAAAATCGTATTAATATTATATTATCTGACTGGGCGTTTTGTGAAATACCAAAGTATTGTGAAGATACGTAACACAAATAATGCAAATATAGATAAAAACCGAGTATATTTATTACGACAATATAAAAAAAATCAATGGTTATTTATATTTCAAAAGTTTCGGTATGAGCAAATATTTTAATTTTATTCTTTTTGGTCCGTTTAGTACCTACCTATTCCTATAAGATTTTTGCGACAGTCTCAGGGTCAAAAAATATAGGTACTTTAAAAAGGTTAAAAAAATCTCCTTTTCCATTTGCAAGTGAACCCTTTCTGCAACGAAATCAAACTTTTTTATTTTGAATTTTTTAGGTATAGTCTGCTAACATCTACGGCCGCATCATCGCTTTACATCACGCGTGATCGTGGTCCAAGGCTAACCTATAAAAAAAACTTTAAAAAACAAGCTTTTATTATTATTACCATCTAGCACCATAAAGTACTCGTCAAGAGGAATCAAATGAGCCCAAACACGATGGGGTTGCGTTAAATAACGGAGTTCCTATGGCCACCTTCCAGCTCCATCATCAGATCAGCTCGATTTCATGAAAATATTGCATTGTCATCCGATTTATACAGGCAAGCAAAATTTCGGCTTAATCGGACACCGGGAAGTGGGTCAAATTAAACTTGCAAGATTTAATTACAGACAAGTGAAAGTAAATAAAAGCTTGTAAATAATAAGTCTAGTCAGTCTAAAACAGAGGAAAGACTAACTGACTGATCTATCAATGCACAGTTCAAACCGAACGGCTTTGAAATTTGGACCACGGATTTTTTCCGTTTATAGTTTTTACCCGCTAAGAAAAGCTTTTGGCACGCGGGCAAAGTCGCGAGAATAAGGTAGTTAATGTATCTGTAGAGGAAAAGGACATAAACATTTCAATAACTTTTTAAAATTACAAACTCATTTCAACAACCTATTTGCGTTAATTTTGCACCTCGATGCCTCAAGCAAAAAAAAAAACAAAATTATTAAAAAAACGGGACATCCACAAAAATATGTTCACTTTCTGATTGGAATGTGTAAAAACTGGTAAAAAAAACATGTTTTTGTACATTAGGACCTACGGAATGGTCAGACGCGGTAAGATGCGATGAGATAAGGTCAAAAAAGCATTTTTATACATTTTTATGTGTATCTCATTTGTAACTCTGGTTTTTGGGTAAATTTGTTTTTGCGTCTCTTTAATGAGGATCAATAATTGGTTTTGATGTTAATGAAGTATTTTGTACGTTTAATGGTTTTTAACGGTTAGTGGTTTTGAAAGCTTTTTTTTGTATCTTTTTGAAGAAATGTCTGTGTAATTAATTTGTAATATTATGGGTAATGATAAGATATTCATAAAACTTAATTAATACCCCTTTTATTTGATAATTGACGTTTTGCAATAATAAAAACTACACTAATACATTTAATTGGTAAATATTTATTACAATTTTTAAACACTTCCTAAAATTATATTAAATTTATGTTAAATTATACAAAAAACATGTCAATAAAACATGTCAAACAAGTGAATTAAATTAAAAATTAAAAAAAACCCCCAACGCAATACGTAATTCACCATTTTTTGATGGCGGCCATCTTGGATTTTAAATTTTATATAGTGGGCTGTAATCTACTCGTTAAGCCCTTTCATTTGATACCCATATTGAGGGGGTCGTGGAAGAAAAAAGTAATCCGCCATTTTGTAGCGGCGGCCATCTTGGACCGATTTTCACCAAACATGGCTAAGAACACTCTCGACTAACTCTACTTTCAAACAAAAAAAACTAAATCAAAATCCGTTCATCCGTTTGGGCGCTACGATGCCACAGACAGACACATACACACACACACACACACACACATACAGACAGACAGACAGACAGACAGACACGTCAAACTTATAACACCCCGTCGTTTTTGCGTCGGGGGTTAAAAATACAATAATTGGTATCTATAAATAACGCAAAATAGTCTCAAAATTTTTATTCATTATAGGTTAGCTTTTGACCACGCACCTTTGACAATGCGGCCGTAGAATGTAGCAGACTAAACATAGATGGCGGGATAAATCCCTGCATTCAATGCAAAGTCAGCCCAAGGTTAAGACCATCCCAAAACAGCTTCAATAAAAGTCAATCAAATCTATTTCCACACATTTCACAACGACAGATGACAAATTCTCATTATTTATGTACCTACGTACGAGTAATTATTCTATCAAGAACAGTCGAGCAATTAATCAAGGCATAAATCATTGTGTGAAGACAAGTGAATTAAGAAAAAGTTAAAAAATTTTGACAGATATATTTTTGTATTTTATATTATTTTGAAATTTAACAAATACCATTGAGATAATTATTGACATTTTAATAATTGTAACCGACAACATTTTATTTTATTTTTGCTATGTTTAATATAATTTTGACTTAATATTGTACTGAATTAATTTAACATTGCATGTCAAGTTAATTTGGCAAAATGTGCGCACATTTATTTATTTTTAAGACCTTATTATTGTATACACCACATTTTATGCAATAAATATTTCTATTTCTATTTCTATAAAATATGAGCAAGTTTCGCGAGAGGAACACGCGTTTTAAGTTTTTGTCTCATATTAGTTCGTAATATCACAAAAATATTGTTATATAACAGCTTTGTCTTTCTATTCCATAAAAAAAAAACTAGATCAAAATCCGTTCATCCGTTCGGTAGCTACGATGCCACAGACAGACACACACAGAGAGACAGACACACAGACACGTCAAACTTATAACACCCCGTCGTTTTTGCGTCGGGGGCTAAAAATAGTTTGTAGGTAACTTTTCAAAGAAAAATGTACCAACCACTACATACGAGATTTTGGCTCGTTGCACAATAATAATTATAATTTCCTTGTATTTTTTTACAAACTTTATTTATAAAATTGCAACCTTAATTTTACTGTGCAATTCCATTAAAATTTAACCAAAAACCTGGACGTAACTTATGATAACTTAGTAGGCACTGCATAATTTCGTTTTTGTTAATAAATGTTGTACATACAATTTATTTCTTTATTTTGTTTGAATGTCCGTCGGCCGGAATTATAAGTGTAATTAATCATAATAAATCAACACGCAAAGGAAATGGACAATAAACTGACTGTCAACGTTTGATTGCCGAGTTATTTTGGATTACAGTTATAATGTACAAATTGTAGGAGTTTTGTAGAATTTGTGTATCAACGGGAGATAAATTATAATTTTATTTATTTCTCATATTTTTATGAAGGGATTTATCCCACCTTCTAGGTATAATTTGCTAGCAGTAATAATTTGCTTGAGTTAAAATATAAAAAAAATTAAGGTTCCATAACAATGTCTCAAAACGATTTTGGAAACTATCGTGAGTGTTATCCATATTATAAAGCTGATGAAGGACAGCGTAATTGTCCGAAACCGTGGTTGAGACATATCTCAACGAATAATTAACATGAGTAGGTACAGCCGTGTCGTATTTATAATGTCTCAAAAGTTACAGGGGTCAAATGTATACTAACTCGCCACGATAAAAAGGTACAGCTAAGCTAAAATTGGCGATGAATTCATTATTAAATAAAACTTAATCAAGAATTAATTCATTAACGTAATAATTTCATTCCTCCAAATTATAGTAAGCAATGTTTGAAAAATATAACGATTATTATGGAAACTAATAGCCGTACATTAAACTAATGTTAACTGTTATTCATAAACATTTACACTTATAATGTCCACTACATGTGAATTAAAAATAACTTTCAATATTATATCTAGATTATATCTAACATCTAGATCTAAAGGAAATCAACTCAAAAATCGAATAGAGTTATGCACTCCATTGAAATACCAAACCGAAAGCCTAATTCTGCTTTATTAGTATTAGTAAAAAAAAAATACAGTTATTCTACCGCCTGAGCAAACATTACAGTGCTTTGGTAGCAGGGTGATGTATCTATTAAAATTACTGAAATGAAGAGTCTTAACATCTTATGACTCTTGACTCTTGGGTAAGAAGCGCACCTAGAATTTTACATAAAATTGCTTAAATTCTGGGTCTGTAGTCACTGCACTGATATTATATACTGCGTTATCTCTTACCATCAGGACAGAGTCTTGATCGTTTTCTTACTTATTCATATAAAAATCATGTCGCCGCTTAACAAACATCACGCGGGACTCGAGACCATGGTCAAAGTCTAGCCTATTTTTAAATTCATAAGTCTATGCTGTACCACTGCTGGGCCTTCCCCAAGTCTCCCCACGAAGCTCTATCCTGCGTCACCTCAGGCCAGCCGACTAGGGGGCCTAGACAAGCGCAAATAGTCTGTCGGTATCGATAAAAAAAAGTACTCAGATGATAGTTGTTTTCGTTTTCTTTTCTATAGCGACTGTCATCTCAGTACATTTTTTTATCGATAGCGACAAACGATTGGCGCTTTTCTAACCCCCCAGGTATGAAATGAAATGAAATTATTTATTTGCATTAAATGTTGTTACAAATTAGTTCAGGTGCAATTGATAAATGGTCGTTCTAAACATTTTGTCAATTGTAATGACATGCAAATTACATAAAATGAGGTTAATTTTAATTTTTTAATTATTATTAAATCGAAGATATAAAATTTAGCTATTTAATAATGTCCAAGTATACTGGATGTCTTATTATATAATATTATTTATAAGGTAAGAGTCGAGGTCGTCTCTCCATCTCTTCCTGGGACGGCCTCGGCACTGCTGTCTTACTTTCGGAACCCATTCTGTGGCGATCTTTGCCCACCGGTCAGGGTGCATGCCTCTAATACCTTAATACTTACCTATAATGAAGGAAAAAACAGTTTTCCCGGCTGGTTTCTCCCGGTCAATAAAAAGTCTCTAATGAAGTATAGAATACAAAAAGTGTATAATTGTGAAGTGACGCGTGCGGAGGCGTATTCCGCGAAATTTCATATATTATGCGAGTAGTTTAGCTGAGACGACGTCGGAGACACTTAGCTCGTCCGACCGTGAATAAGGATGGGATAATGCCGGTACAACCTATCGATGGAACGGGATGGAAGCCAAAATGTATTATCGATTATGCAGTGTGATTTTTTTTATATACAACGAAGTTAGAAGACGAGCAAGACGCTCTCCTAATGGTAAGAGCTAATGCTGCCCATAATTAGCACAGTGCTACCTAGGAAATTTAAAATTCCGGATGCACTTCGCCAACGCTTCTAACTTGAGAGTCATAAGATGTTAAGACTCTTCAGCCGAAGCACAGTAAAATAAATACACAATAATATAATAATACCCCTATCTGGGGGCACGGCAGTGCCCCCGCCAAGTCGAGCAAAAAAAGCGGCACGGCCGTACCATCCTTTTCTGGAAGCAGTTCAGACCATTTTCGACCCCCTATAAGATTCCAAGGCCAAGTCGATCTAATAATTTAAAACACAAAAGATTTTACCGACTTGGTAATACATGGATCTCACAACTTTTTATTGTAGAAGAACTGCGAGTTGCGAGACTTAGTATTTTTTACAAGTTATGTTTTTGGAGGTATTATATCTTACTAATATTATAAACGTGAAAGTTTGTATTATGGATATATGTTTGTTACTCTTTCACGCCTAAACGATTTAGCCGATTGAGCTAAATTTTTGTTATAGAGATAGCTTAGATCCTGGAATAGCACAGCGGGTAAAACCGCTGGCCTCAGCTAATAGATAAAAGATCTATAGAGAATCAACTTTAAAATCTTCTAGTTAGAGTTTTATGCACATCATCGAATTCCCGAACTAACTCTGCTCTTATTTCCCTAATTCGTTGCTCTGCTCTAATTCCCGATTTAACAATAACATACTTACGTTTTCTAAAATAAAAAAAAAATGTCATGTTGTGGAACTCCTACCATTTGTATGATTTTTTGCGTATAGTTTTAGTAGAATTGAGAATAGGGCGCGAGATATCTAGGTTTAAATATTTATTTGTTCAAATTAACCAAGTTTGCAAGTAACAAATATCCTAAATTCTAATCAAAGATCTTAAATTTAACATTTTGTACAAAAGACATCAACGAACTCTCGCCAAATAAAACTTTTACAACTTCCAGCTGTCATTTATAAAGAACAAATAAAAAAATTAAAGAAATAAAAACTACAATGTTACGATTAAAAATTAAAACTGTCACAAGTGACATTAAAAATTGTTAAACATTTTAATAATTTTCAGTTATTTCAGATATTATTTTGTAAATGATATGTTATAAAATATATTTTTAGATTTAAGTTTTCGGTTGTAAAATGTTTTATTTTATCCGGAAAATGTAGCGGAGTTTTATGTTACTTCAGTTTTCATCATAAAATCTATTTAAAAATGTAATTTCAGACACAAATATGTATTTTTTGCTTAAACTTCATAATATTATAAAGTTTAATAAAACATGGCGTTAGATAAATGTTTGTAGTTTGCGGATATTTTTTTGAAATAGAATTTTTTTATTTTTTTTTTTTTTTTTCAAGGGAAGACCAAAAAGAACGCCAAATAATAAGATTGGATACGAAATTTAACTTTTTCTCTTTGTCCTTTTGCTCAAATATTATGTTAGATCGATGTTAATAACCTAACGAACCTAACCACCTAACTATGACCGACCTAACTATGTTATAGTAACCTTTAAAAGGTTTAATTACTAAATGTACTGTAAGAGCAAACATTTACTTAAAAACTATACTGATATTATAAATACGACACGGCTGTACTCACGTTGTCTATTTGTTGAGATACGTCTCAACCACGGTTTCGGACAATTACGATGTCCTTCATCAGAAGCCGTGTCGTATTTATAATATGGATAACACTCACGGTAGTTTCCAAAATCGTAACTATACTGATCTTTATACTTAACTGTTGGAACCGCGTGCACTTCGTCGCACTTAATAAAAAATGATCAGTGCTATTCTACTATATTACGCATGTATTATACATATAAACCTTCCTCTTGAATCACTCTATCTATTAATGAAAACCGCATCAAAATCCGTTGCGGACTTTTAGAGATATAAGCATACATAGAGAGACAGACGCAGGAAGCAGCTTTATTTTATACTTTGTAGTGAAGTCAGATAAAAGCAGGAAAACGATGGTAATCCTAAAGTCTTAGGCCATAGGCTTATAGGCTTACAGGTCATCGGTTAACCTTTATGGTGGACCCTACGCTTCGGTTTTCGAAATTAGTAAATCGATAATATATCGAATTCGAATTTCACATCCCTAATCCGCTCGTGCCTGCAAAAGGCACTCTTCACTCCCGAAGGTTAAATAATAGCAAGTATGGACGTCACCACACAATACTTAAATTAAGATCAGCCATCATACGAGTAGTACGACGTTTGTGAAAGAACTGTTGTAAGAAGTACACAGATAGAACTCGCTAACATTTTGTGAACTGCGTTTAATATTTATTATCAACTAGACGTATACGCCGAAATCGACAATTCTATGAGAAACAACCTAGCTGTGTGCAGTGGTTTAATCCGCCTAAAAGTATCCTCAATTTTTGTTTTTATAAAAGTCGTTGTTAACAATCGACCAAAATTTGGCGAGCCCAGACTAAAACTGTCGAAGTAGAAAATTTACACTGATATGAACCAACTTTGACACGATTCCGTCAAGTGTGTTTCCCGAGCTATACTAGAGAATCTTCAAGGCACGAGTGAATATAGACCCTTCTAGGCATCTAACGTGATTAATCGTCGACTGCATCTCCACTTTCCATCAAGTGGTTAAACGTAGGCCTATTTTGTATAAAAAAGCCAGTGACTGAAACTCTCAAAGTACATTATTTATTTTTTTATGTGATGAAGTAGAAGACGAGCAAGACGCTCTCCTGATGTTAAGAGATAACGCTGCCCATAATCAGTACAGTGCTACTTAGGATTACACAATGATGTGAAATTCTAGAAGCACTGCACCAACGCTTCTTACTCAAGAGTCATAAGATGTTAAGACTCTTAAGCCCAGTAATTTCACTAGCTACAGTGCCCTCCTACCGGAGCACAGTAATCATTTGCACAGTAGCCATTTGCGTCGATTTTAACCGACTTTGACGTGTTTGCAAACTTATCGCGACCATTCCTCCTTGTTATTTACGCCGAGGTCACTTTGCCCGTGCCCATGCCCTTAGGCCACGTATAAAGTTACAGCTTAGCCCTTTAATTATTTGACTTATCGGTAGGCTGTGTCGTCTTAATTTGTTGATTTTGGCAGACAATTGTTAACTTCACCTCCTTTGTTTTATTTTTAAGGCCTTCTTGAATGAACCCTTTTAATAAGTTTTAATCATGATCCCTTCGTTTAATTCCTTTTTTATATTTTTTGAAATAATTATAAATTTACCTATATAATATTAATTTATTAGTAGGGATTTACTACCCCTCGTCACGTAGGTATTTAATGCTAGTTTTATAAAAATATCTTGCTATATAAACGTGAAAGTTTGTAAGAATGGACGAATTGTCTGGATGTATGTTTGTTACTCTTTTACGCCTAAACGGGTGGACCAATTGAGCTGATATTTGGTATAGAGATAGCTTAGACCCTGGAATAACACATAGGCTATGGAAAAACCGCAGTATTGTTATAAAACTAACCTCGCCGTTTCGGCTTAGTTACATGAGCCGTGATCACATTAATAGACTTTTCTATTAATTTAAAAATAATGGAAAGACGAAAGGAAGAGTGTGAAAAACAGATACCACTATAATTTATAGGTTTAGTTGTCAGTGGCAAATGATCACGCTGCCGTTTTGTCGGGAATAAAAAAAAATCATGACTCGTTTTTAAGTTCGTTTACTTATGTGAAACAATGAGCCGACTGTACCTCCAAATCTCCAAAACTTCAAGTGGCTTATTAGAAATGAAACCACATTACCGTCGAATCTTTGCTTTACTTTTTTCTTAAACAACAACCGCTTTGTGACTCGGACTTCCACGAAATTTTTCGATGAACAAGACCAAGTTTACTAACTAAGGGCGCTAGTGTCTCAGTTTTAGTAGGTACAATCTGTAGTTCCACTTTTCGCCACTGGACAATAAAGTTGGTAGGATTGGGAGCTTATGAGTGAAAGAGAGGTGCATAGTGCATATTTTTGTTTTTTTTTTTCAATCGCCACACACATGGGGTTTGTTCTTGGACCTCGCGGTCATTTGGTGTGGTGGGTATGGTTTATTTAGAACTTTCTGAAGCGACCGGATTAATCTTTTCACCTAAGTAAACTACTAATTAGTACGGTTTAAATAATTAATAAATATTGGTGCAGCAAACGTTACTCATTTTTTTGTGTTTGCCATACATAAATGATTTCATTCTTTTTATTCTTGCTATAGGAACTAAGAAATCGGTTTACACATTTTTTTGTTTTTTTTTTATTTCATTAAATAAAATTACTACCAATTGGTGTTGTAGACGCTGAAATGTAGCCTATATTTTTATATTCTAAGGTACCCAATATTAGGTTGTATGTTGATAGATCAGTCAGTCAGTCACTCTTTTTTTTACATATTCTTTTTATATAATATTAAGATATAGTAGAAACGAATAGGATTTTTAATATAAAACTATTTCTATAATAATTACAAATTCATACAATGTACCAGGCGTCCATAACAACACAGGAGATGTTAGATAAGGATCTTGATCCGTTCAATTTGTATGAAGTCTGTAGTCTATGGTCCCTTCATCGGGCGCGCTTTATCGCCGCATCTGGATAGTTTTTGTCCTTTTATTTGTCGCAAACGTGAAAAGGAATTTGGAAAGATTAAAATATTGTAGTAATATCGTATAAGGAAACGGTAATAAAAAAAAACAACTGTGTTACTAAGTAATTTGGAAATGAAGAAAATACGTCATTTTTTTTTACTTTGACATGTTTTTATTTTATTTTACGTGAATAATATTTTAAATGGCTGAGATATAGCGCTAATTTTTTGGGTGGGGACGCACTACGTCACTATCCAATACAAAATATGCCTGAGTTCTGCCAGTGACGTCACGACTAACGAGCAAGCAAGTTTATTATAATCTATATAAAAAAGTCCCATTATGAATTACTAGCTGCGCCCATTATATTGTAACCTATATAATGTATTATTCCAGGGTCTAAGCTATCCGTATACCAAATTTCAGCTCAATCAGTCCACCCGTTAAGGCGTGAAGAAGTAACCAACACACACTTACTCACAAACTTTCGCATTTTTAACCCCCGACGCAAAACGACGGGGTGTTATAAGTTTGACGTGTCTGTCTGTCTGTCTGTCTGTCCGTCTGTCTGTCTGTCTGTCTATCTGTCTCTGTGTGTGTGTGTGTGTGTGTGTATGTGTCTGTCTGTGGCATCGTAGCTCCCAAACGGATGAACGGAGTCGGAGTGGAGGAGTCGAGAGTGTTCTTAGCCATGTTTGGTGAAAATCGGTCCAAGATGGCCGCCGCTACAAAATGGCGGATTACTTTTTTCTTCCACGACCCCATCGATATGGGTATCAAATGAAAGGGTTTAACGAGTAGAATACAGCCCACTATATAAAACTTAAAATCCAAGATGGCCGCCATCAAAAAAATTTGAATTACGTATTGCGTTGGGGGTTTTTTAAATTTTTAATTTAATTCACTTGTTTAGATTTGAGTTTAAAACGTGTCTTGCCGCAACAGTAACAGTACCGACAGTCTTGCCCTTATTTACTAAAAAGAGAGCAAAATTGGCTTAGTACTTTTTAAGGTATGAAATTAAACGAGCAACCCGTCGCGTCATTTAATAAAAGTTAAACGCGCGAGCGAGCTTCGGTGCTCATTTTTACAGGCTTTTATTTACTTTTACTTGTCTCTTGTCTGTCTGTCTGTCTGTCTGTCTGTAATCAAATCTTGCAAGTTAAATTTGACCCACTTCCCGCTGTCCGTTTGAGCTGAAATTTTGCATGCATGCATAAATCGGATGACAATGCAATATTATTATAACATGGAGCTGATCTGATGATGGAGCGGGAAGGTGGCCATAGGAACGTTATTAAACGACGTAACCCCATCGAGTTTGGGCTCATTTGATTTGTCTTGACAAGTACTTTATGGTAATAATAATAAAAGCTTGTTTTTAAAATTTCACTTGTTTTAAATCTTACTTATTATAAACCTTATACCTTATCTTATTATGAACGTGAAAGTTTATAAGAATTTATGGATGTCTGGATGTAGTCAGGTCATAAATTCTGTCACATGTTTAATATAAAATTATTGGAACAAGTTTATTTATTATGTAACCATTTATATACCAAAATGAACTTAACAAAACATAGATTCTTATGACAATAAAGTTTATTCAAAATGACCTCCGTGATTTTGAATACAGGCCTTCAATCTGAGCGGCCAGTCGTCTATCGCAGCACGAACGAGGTCCATGTCAATATCGGCTGCTGCCTTAATCAAGGATGTCTTGAGTGACTCCAAATTGGGATGAGGCTTTGAGCACGCCTTTTCCTCCAAGTGTTGCCATATCTTGTAATCTAACGGACTCAAATCTGGACTGGAGGAGGGCCAGTCTTCGTGCCGGATGAAGTCGATTTCACGCGCCGCCAGCCAGTCTTGTGTGCTCTTCGCTCTATGAGCTGGCGCCGAATCTTGTTGGAATACCCAGTGCCTGTTATTGAACATGGTATGAAAAACAGGTTCCACAAGGTTCGTCAGGACTGTATTTTGATACACAACTGCATTCGTTTTTACACCTTTCTCACAAAAATGTACCTCTGTTAAGCCCCAATAAGAAACTCCCAACCATACCATGAGCGAGGATGGAAAATGACCTCGTTGGACACGCGGAATACGGTTGCTCGCTTCTTCACTACTGTGTGCGTACACCTTATCATTTTGTTTGTTGTAGCTCTCTTCTACGGTAAAATTTTTTCATCCGAAAAAAGAATTTCTCGATATTTTTTTCTCGCGTACCGCTTCAACAAAGCGCGGCATCTCTTCAGTCTCAGGTCCATTAGACGAGCATTTAAACGATGTCCTGTTTTTCTTCGATTTGCCCGAAGCCCTAAGTCTTCATTTAACACCCTTTTCACCGTGGTTCTGCTTAACCCCATCTGAAGGGCCAACAGTTTCTGCTTACGTTTGGGATTTCTTTGAATTCGCGCCTTCACAGCTTTTATCACTGCTGGAGTCCTAACAGACCGAGGGCGACCACTTCTTGACCTGTCATCTACACTAGAGTCTTCATTGTATCGTTTGATGGTACGATAAACGAATCTTTTGGTTATATTCAAATTTTTCAGTATGTCAAAAATTTGAATTGGCGCGTAACCGCAACGATGCAACGCAATAACTGCAACACGGTCTTCTTTAAGCGTCCACTCCATATTTAAAAATGAGTAAAATTCTAAAAAGTATACATTTTTATTTTCATGAACAATTCGAAATTCGAATTCAATAAACTTTTTTGTGGCCAGCATTCTAAAAGAAAAGTTTTTACTGTGTGACAATACTTATGACCTGACTAGGTATATATGTCTGGATGTGTGTTTGTTACTCTTTCACGCCTAAACGGGTGGACCGATTGAGCTGAAATTTGGTATAAAGATAGCTTAAAGAATAACACATAGGCTACAGTAGTAAACCGCTGGGTGCAGCTGGATTCATATATATTTTTGAATTTACTTTTTATTAAAACGGTGTTAAGACCAATAATTATAGCTTTATGTCTAGTTTTAGTTTTTCTTGTATTAATAATTATTTTTTATATATAATCTGGTAACTGGTATGCAATATATTATTGTTATTCTTTTCTATTCTAAAACGCATTACTCTACGATATAGCATCATAGGTATATAAATACAAAATTACTCTCATATTACTGGCATAGTCATACAAACATTCCTTTAGTTTTGTACTTAGTCAGAGTCTGAGGAGGTAACTCTTGAAGAGTCGTGCACTAAAGTCTACAAATAGTTGGCTTTTCGGCGCTCATAATTTAATTGATAATGCGTAAAGATGTTCTAGAGGCGCCTTACGCTATATTTAACGATTATATTTGCGGTTTTTTGTTTGTTATTCAATAGGTTACGAAGTCCTACGTACCACTTCTCTACGCTTGTCATCAAGATATATAAATTGAATTCTGCTCAGCCCAGTATATTCTTTAGCCTCTTTACCTAGACTGTCAGAAAGCTGAATACTCAGCTCATAATCGGGACATCTTTTCCTCAGCGCAGCGTTACAAAACGCCTCTAAACGGGACTTTTCCACCCATGTCAGGTCGTATTGCGCAATGGACAATGCTAACAATCGTTTTATAAAATCGGGTCGAGGTACCTAGTCAATAAAATTTGTAAAAAGTATTTATTTAATATAAAATAATTACAATGATAGGTATTATACTCCAACAGAACATGTTACTCTACCTACGTTGTCAGAGTTAAATCACAATTACAATTAAGTAGGTACAGGTTGTGTAGTCAAACTTACTTATATGTTAGACAAGACAATCTTATTCATTATGTTTAAAAATAGTCAGATTACAGGGGCCCTAGACAAGCGCCAATCGTTTGTCGCTATCGATAAAAAATGTATTGGAATGACAATCGCTGTGGAAAAGCAAACGAAAACGACTGTCATCTCAGTACATTTTTTTTTAGCGATAGCGACAAACGATTGGCGCTTGTCTAGCCCCCCAGGTCTTCATAATGTTATGTTCTATGGCACCTAAATGAATGTGTTATCGTAGGCAGTCGGCCAATCTTGATAATCGATGTATATTGCAAAGCAAAACATCATCAAAAATGGTCGGACCACCGGCACTCCAGACAGATAAGGAGTGTAATGTAAACATCTTGGCAGGTACTGACCGCCTGGTAGGTCAACTCCTTATAGGAGGTGTTTGATACACATACACATAACACGCACATCATAATAGTATTTTGAATATTATAATAATACTAAAATCTCCACGTACATATGTCATAATAGTTAAAATTAATGAAATTGTATTGTTTTTTTCTCTACACAAAAAACTAAAACTTTTTATTAGTTGTTTAGATTAGTTTATTAGTTGAAATTAGGTACCTAAGTAACAAGTGAAATTTAAAAAGAAAAACTTTTAAAAAACAAGCTTTTATTATTATTACCATCTTGCATCATAAAGTACTCGTCAAGACGAATCAAATGAGCCCAAACTCGATGGGGTTGCGAGTTGCGTCGTTTAATTACAGAGTTCCTATGGCCACCTTCCAGCTCCATCATCAGATCAGCTCCATGTCATAAAAATATTGCATTGTCATCCGATTTATACATGCATCCAAAATTTCAGCTTAATCGGACACCGGGAAGTGGGTCAAATTCAACTTGCAAGATTAGATTACAGACAGACAGACAGACAACAGACAGGTGAAAGTAAATAAAAGCTTGTAAAAAGGGTTAAGAGTTAAGAGTTATCTAATGTAAAAAGAAGATTCTAACGAATTGAGAAATTTTCTGTCCGTTAAAATAGACGTCTTGGTATGCACATTTTTTGTAAATAATATTAATAATTTTTAATTTAAGCTAACCTATATTCGAGAAATGTACCTATCGAACTCTTTCGAACCATTTACGCGAAGATCACAAAATTGTCACACTAAAATATCGCTCAGTCCTACGCACTATGGTCTACATATTTTATTACCACACAGTTCTAAAATATAAGGACTGCTGTGTTATTTAGAACTGTGTCTAAAATAATTTTATTAGGTATCTTGAAGTTTATTGTACAATTGCCTAAGTTTATGGAATAGGAACCTAGGGTCAAAGGTTTGGTCGGCCATTTTCTAAAGTCAATATTGTTTGGTAGATTTTGTATTTGTGGGTATTTTGGAATTTCATTGTGTTGTGGAGTTTAGGTGATTTTTAAACTAGTTTATGTTCCTGGCTATGGTAATAAAAGCGGTTTTACCCGCTGTACTACCCTGTGTTTTATTCCAGGGTCTAAGCTATCTCTATACAAAATTTCAGCTCAATCAGTGCACTTGTTTAGGCGTAAAAGAGTAACAAACATATATCCAGATATCCAGACATCCATACATTCTTACATACTTTCACGTTTATAATATTTGTAAGATAAGATTTTCTTAGTGGACGTCGGACGTCATAATATTATTTTAGTTATAGTTATGGCTCTAACTAGAGTAGGTACCTATGTATGACTGTGCACGGTGCATTAAAATCGATCCAGCTTTTACGTTTTTAAAATTTTACGTTTTTAAATAATATTAGATTAAATTTTCTAGTGCTTCCTTACTTGCACATAGAGTATTAAGGGTTCTGTATAAAATACCTACATTTAATTTTGAAAATATACCTTGTTATTTCATTATTTACCTCCAAAACGCGTCGTGTGTAAAATTCTTATTATATTTTTAAAATCGTCTACATGTCTGTTAAAAATTACCTTTTTTATTGTATTTTTATTGGTATGCAATAAAAATTACTGATAAATAAGTGAAAATATATATGTATATACACTTAAGTATATTATGAGCGTTGGCGCAGTGCACCCAGAATTTTACCTTTGTAATATCCTGGGTAGCACTGTACTAATTATGAGCAGCGTTATCTCTTACCATCAGGAGAGCGCCCTACTCGCCTTCTTACTTCGTTGTATTAAAAAAAAGAATACTGAACTTGGTAAGCTTAAAAAGCTCTTTAACACAAGGACAGAAAAGATGGACCCCGATGGATCCCGTTAAACAAACGTTGAACCCTAAAATCATGCTCAATACAAGAGGGATAAAGAACTATTCACAAATAAATGTCCTATAGAACAAATTGGAGCAACTTTATCATGGCTTTGCCCATCTTGTCGATAATTTGGGCGGAAGGGGCGTGTTTAGGGGCGTGGCCACACAGACAATGCTCCGTCTCGCTCGCGCAGATGTAATTTTGGACATCCGCAAGGTGATGTGCGCCTGGTGGGTTATTATTAAATAAAAAATTGCACAATCCCAAAAGAACTTCCGGTGTTTTTAAATAACAAGGAAAACACAAAAATACTTTTAATTTATATTAATACATTTAAATAGGGTTTTTTTGTTTATTTAGAAAAGTAACGCGCAGCCGTCGGGGGTAGGTACATAATATACCTACCTATCTTTTGTCCTTTTTACCGGTCTGAGTACGGATAACTACATAATACTTATATCAAAGTGTCTAGATTTTGTAATTCACTCAGAGATATCTTTTACTAGCTGCGCCCAGCGGTTTTACCCGCTTTGCAGTAGCCTATGTCTTATTTCAGAGTTCAAGCTATCTCTGTGCCAAATTTTAGCTCAATCGGTTTACCCGTTTAGGCGTGAAGAAGTAACAAACATACACACTCGCAAACTTTCGTATTTACAATTATAATTGATGTGATCACCTAATACCTTATAGGCGTACTTACACTCGTGCAATCAACTATTGCTCTATAATATAATGAAATCATGATTTGACTAATTTCTAGTCATAACAAATAACACCGATATCAAAATATGAGACACAGTAAAAATGTTATGAAGTATGTCAACGTAACATTTTTGTAATGCCTGTACTGTAACATGCCTGACGATTCACTATTTCTTTTCATATAGAGCGGATATTATAATATTTTCGCCTGAGTTTTGGGAGCCCCTATAATGCAGCATATAAGGTTGGCCAAACTAATCTTTAATGATTATTGGGATGGTGATGAGTTTTTTTTAAATAGTAAATAGGCCTATATTCCACCGTTGACTAAACACCACCTGATGGTGATGAACCACGTAAAATGCCTAGAAAACTACATTTTTTTTATACAAAGAAGGCGAGCAAGATGCTCTCCTGATGGTAAGAAATAACGCTGCCCATAATTAGTACAGTGCTACCCAGGATTTTACAATGGTAAAATTCTGGGTTTACTGCGCCAACGCTTCTTACTTGAGAACCATAAGATGTTAAGACTCTTCAGCCCAGTAATTTCACTAGCTACAGTGCCCTCCTATCGAAGCTCAGCAATGTTTGCACATCACTGCTCAGGCGGTAGAATAACTGGCACTATTAGGGTACCCACCTAGACGACCTCCTGCAGAGGAAGTCTACCCCCGGTAAATTCACTCGAGCCTCGATGATACTTAAATAGTTTGTCTGCAAGATACTCTATTTAGTTTTATTTGTGATACTTACGCCTAGTCTTCAGGATTATGTACCGAATGTGCAAAAAGGGGACCCTATTAGTTACTAACCAACTGAAGACTCCACCCGCATCGTCCTTGTGACGGAGGACTGGGAATCGGCATAGCCTTAGCATCCAGTCCCCCATCTACGACCGCCCGCCTTTACAAAGGCCCTTCTCATGAACCGTGATAGTTAGAAATTCGTATTTATTTCGTCCTATAACTCGACTTAACCCACTGTTACACTCAAACTATGTGCCACCTTTTTGCTGAGCAAACTGACCTTGGTAAAACGACACCTATCACACCGGTAGTCGATACTTCGGAATGCAGTGTTGACCACAAATATTTGACCGGCTTTCAGACTTTTTGTTACTATGTTTTTGTGGAGAGTTACGTGAGAATCTATAGAGGAAACAGACAATTTTCTTGTTCAATCGCATCTTGTTTCAATTTAATACCTAATACCTACGTATGTTTATCGGGACAAATACTTTGTATGTGTGAAAACGCGATGTGCAGTAAGTGAAATTTTGGGCACACAGTGACATGTTCATTTTTACCTTTCAACTCAATCAAAACAGAAATTAGAGAGTCAATACTTTGAATAGACCCAAACCGCAGCTAAAATCATTTCCATGTACGTGTCTTTTCAAGGTCAAAAGCGGAAAATTTCCAATTTCTTTTACCCAAAATATTTTTTCTGGAAATCTTAAGATCTTACGCTAAAATTGCACCTGCTAGAAATGTAGAGCCAAATGAAAACTTTGTGTTCGCCAGTTGACTTTATATATAAAATATCTTACTAATATTATAAACGTGAAAGTTTGTAAAATGTATGGATGTCTGGTTGTCAGGATGTCTGGATGATAATGCACCAAACGTAAATAGTTTTAAAAAAAATAAAAAAAATGGCTACTTGCGAGGTTTTCCTATAAGGAATTTTTAGATTATAAACAGCAGTAGTTGCTTATAAATATGTACTTCTTGTTTTATAAATATTTTAATTTATTATTTTTATATGACTTGTAATGAAATTTACCAATAAAGTTATGTCTATGTTTGTTACTCTTTCACGCCTAAACGGGTGGACCGATTGACCTGAAATTTTGTATAGGCTACAGTACAGCAGGTAAAACCGCGGGGTCGTAGCTAGTAAATGATGAATTTTCATCTGAATTCTTGATGAATTCTTTTTATAATAATATATCGTCTTCTTACGATGACATTTCCAAAAGGGGAACTTTACGAAACAAAGCTTAAACAACTTAAACTTTAAACTTTTACCAAGGGCCATTTTCTGAAAAACAACGCTTTTTGAGATATCAAATTCTCATCGTAAATTTACGATATGTACCTTTTACAGTCTGGCAAATGGCTTAACTTCAGAGGAATCGTTAATTTAAATTAAAAAAAAAACTAGAATTTAAAACATCAAAACAAGTGAGCATTTTAATCGATTAATTTATTCCCATTATATTCGTATTATTATATCGATTTAGAGATAGCAATCTTTTTTAAACCGGTATCGATTTTGTACCTCTTCTAAGTTATGAGTTCGATTGTCTTTTGTTTTTGTCTAATATCTATTAGGTACCTACTATTAGTACAAGATCCGACGCCCGCTAAATTATGCTCACTTTGATTCCAATTTCTAGAGAAATTTTTGTCCCTGTTGCTCAAAAATTTTATTTCATCGTAATAGAGAGCTGATAATACTAAGTATATTTTTATTCTGAAGGAATAATATTAGTTTTTTTGTCAAACTCATAATTTAAAATTCATTCGATTCTTTGGTAATTCCATATTACATACATATATTATAATGCCATTGGATGGTGAATAAGTGAATACCTTTTTACTCTTTGGTGGAAGAACATTACCATTTATATACTAAACGTCGATTTAGGAAAAACTTTTGTAAGGCTAAGCAGCTCTCTATTTGACTCCTAAGAAAATAAGTAATACCAACCATCCCGGGGATGCTAAACCAAGATTCAACGAACTTTTAGCAAGCATAGGTGTAACAGGCTAATGATCTCCCAAACCTTGTTTTGGTAGACAACCATTTTTATATCACACTCGCACGCCAAAGATAATGTTACTAAATTAAGCGCAGCAAAGCGTAAGTTTAAAATGGTAGCTTTGGAAAACTCAACCGTTTTAAAACTTCGTCTGTAATCTTAACTAAATATTCCTACGTTTTGTAAATCGACGTCCAATTTTAAAATGTACACGGGTAGCAAGTAAATAAATAATTCGAATTATGCAAACGGTAGAGACGTCTGTGAGCCTCCACGAATCGATTAAAATCGATGTTTATGATCGAATTAACAATTGCATATTTAAAGTATTACCGCTTGACTAGAGTGTGGATTATTAAAATTTACGTTTGGAATCTTGTAAGTATCTAATAATTAATAATTAAACTTTGTTAACAAAAACATACAATAAATTTAACATACACTGATTAGGTACACTAGTCAAATATCATATATATACCTATGTATTACACAAAGATTATAATATTATTATAATATACTTAGGTACGTATGTATTTACTTTTCCTATATATTTATTAAATTAACGTTTAATAGTTAGGTAGAAAGTAAATAATTACAATCTTTCTTGAAGTTGGAAAATAATATGGGACCAAATGTGACGCACCTAAGTATACTACCTGTACCTATTATAATTTATAATACTACAATTCGCAAAAAAAAAACTGATTTCAACAAAAGTTGGCAGGAAAAAGCCAGGGTTCACAATTTTTGGATAACTATGAAACTCAAAGCAAACTGATTTGATTTTTTTTGTTTCAAAGGGTAAAATTTTATTAATATCGGTCAAGCGGTTTCCAATACATACGTACGACGTACGTACCTACGTACCTAAGTGTCAACTTCGCTTAGAAACGAGTTTTCAGTCGGCTTTTTTAATTTACTTTTTTTTAATGCAAAGTGTCGCATCTAAACACAGCAGTGGAACTATATTCGTCTGACGCGATTTCGATTTATCGATATTAAAATCGATTTGAAGTAATCGTTAGCTATTTGCATGAACTTTTGCCGGGAATTAAATGGCGCTCAAAATATTGCTAAGATTTATTTAATACTTTTTTTTTTTTATTAGCTTGTGGCTTTTCATATCACTGCGGCCAGAAATGACCTATTGTGATCTCCACATTAAGGGTGAGAAGGCCCCATTTGCGCGGCGTTAAAGTTCGCCACTGACCCTTGCAGCTTCGAGGAACTGAAGGATATTTAATACTTAAACGCCATGCGGTTTTCTTGCTGAAAATTACATCATAATCTTATAAAGTGAAATTCTCAGCTAGTTAAATTAAATTATTAAAAATGCGCTGAGGGGTCAAGTCATAACATCTTATGAAATGTAATAACATAACTCTTAATAATACGACTCTTGAGTAATAAGCGTAGTTGAAATGCAATTAGAATTTTTAATCATAAATATTACCTACTGATTATAATCTCATACCATCAGTAGAGCGTCTTGCTGCTCTTCTTACTTTAAAAAACAATCCTAGGCCGGTTAGAAAAATTTAAATTAAGAAATTTAACTTTTCTTTAACTATGTTATACACATAGTAAATTAACTCACTCGCCTTAGCTTTTCCGGTTCTATTTTGGAAAAGATTGCGACAAAAGCAACGCGATACACTCTACTCGAATATTAAAATCATCTGAACATTAATCTTAAAGAAAATAAATTAAATCTACTCAAACAGTTTTAAGGTCAAAGAGCGGCTATAAAGGCCATATTTGATGACCAATAAAATTATATTAGCATTCATATAATTCGGAGATAACTACCGTAAAATATTCGAACGTTTTATTGAATAGGAAATTGTATTTTATTACAATGTAATAGAGAACATAATTCTTTGATTTTGTTAAGTACTGTCGGGGAGAAAATAGTAGTGGAAATATTAAATTTTCCGTGTTTCGGAAGGCACGTAAAACTGTACCTAGCTTAGGCTACAGTTATAATAAATATTATAAAGTCGAAAGTTTGCGTGTGATTGTGTATGTTTCTTACTTCTTCATGCCTAAACGGGTGGACCAATTGAGCTGAAATTTAGTGTAGAGATAGCTTAGGTACCAGTATTCTTTTATCTGTGGCTTAGGCTACAGTAATAACACATAGGCTGCAGTACAGCGGGTAAAACCGCTAGGCGCAGCAAGTAGAGGAACAAAGCTCATGTCACATAGATACGATAAAGCTTTGAGAGAAAGTGATAGCGAGACAAAATAAAAAATATTTATTATTGTCCTACGAACTTATTACCACTTCTGTGAGTGATTATACCAAATCATTTCTCTACTTCTACAAGTAGCCGTGTTCTACCCCCTAGTGAGAGGTCTGCAGGCCTAGTGATAAAATTCATATTTTATTCGTTATACTAATACTATTTCTATTTATAACTATTACTTTACTTTAACTGGATAACACTCGCATCGTCATCATTAAAAAACAACAACAATTCTAAATTCAAAATGAAAAAAAAAACGCTTGTTTCCATTTCTCTATAAATTTAAAACGACTCGTCGCTTCCTACTTTCAAGTCGCTCGCCTACTTATGTCAAATTTAAAAAAAATATAAAACCCTTCGGCCTGTTACGAAATTAAAAGCAACGTGTTGTTCAGGTTAATTTTTAGGTTCAGCAGGTTTTCACCTATTTATCAGGGAACCGAACTGAAGACCGAATTGTCAAATATGTATGAAATGACGTATTACGTTTAATCGAATTCATCCTTTATACGTCTTTGCACGTCATTTCATACATTTTTGACAATTCGGTCCTCGGGTTCGGTTCCCGGACGGATAAGTAAATAACCCTGCAGATGGCCAAGGTCCCGAGGGATTGTAGAGTTGCTTTCATTGCATGGACCTTATTCAGAAACTCCAGACTCCAGACTTCACAGATACGCGATAACCAAATTTAATAAGACCTTTAAAATTCCTGTATTTCAGTTACAAAATTTAATTTTATTCAATTTTGTGTAGGATCCATCAATTTTCGTGCTCGTTTCTACTATCCACCCTTGATCATATTATAGATATTCGTTGTTTTCCAACTACACACATCACTATTTTCTTTTTTTTTTGACTGCCAGTATAAAAACCAAACATTGTCCCTGGCAGGGGTCGCACAGTAGCGTACGCGCAGCGTGACGCCGCGCCGTGGTGGCCACTTGCGGTAATTAAAAATAACAGTTTTAACTCTGGCCACTTCTCAAACCTTTGGGAGTTGGGAGTGAAAATAAAAAAGTAATCTTTCTTTATTTGAATTTGAATGTTGTTCTTTAAAAATGAATTTAAAATGAACGATCGTGTATGCTTGTTTCTATCTTAGATATAATAACATAATGGGAGCTTTTAGGATAAGTCTTATCCAAAAGCTAAAGTGCGATTTTCTTCCAGACAAAGGATGGAGTGGATTTATTTAATAAATAAATAAATATAAATATTATTAATACCATTAGACATTAGAAATGCCGTAGGTACCTGCGCTTAGGTACCTGTGTATGTAGGTTTAAGATAATTAGGAACTTAATAATATTTTAATAATATTATCTTATTTAATACTCCTTCGAACTGAATTGAACTTACCGAGCTAGATATCTCTTATCAGTAAATTTCTTTCCAATTATTTAATATGCTGCTCGTAACTAAAAAAATCTATCCGATAATAACATTACACGTAGAGAGCGTGTAACGAAACGTTCCACGTTCCAAATACAAAATACGAGTGACCGTTTAATCCAAGCGGACAGAATCCTTACTAACAAAAAATAAGCTGCCACGGCCCAGTTAGTAAGGAGTAGATATGAAATTGAGGGCGCGACTGCCCTAAAACTTTTGTTCTACGATAATCCCAATTATTTTCTGTCACAGTTCTAAATTATAACAAAAAAAAAAAACAATTATAATATAACATACACACACACACACACACACACACATACACACACATACACACACACACACACACACACACACACATACACACATACATACATATTATTGTACTTTTTGCTCTTCCGAGCAAGAAAAAAAACTGTTTTCAAATATATAATATATTTGGAAACAGGTTTTTTCTTGCTCGGTACACAGTTATGAACTGTTGTCATTTTTCCCATAGATCTCCCGTTTATAATTTTTTTTTTTTACGCTAGCTTAAAGTTTTCGGTTGACAGTCTTGGGGGCTATATTATTCAATGAAGATTTATTTAGTTTCAGTATTAATGATCTTGCGAAGGCTTCTAATAAGCCGATGGGTAGATAGTAGATAGGTTTTATGATCAATATTAATTGTAATAGATTTAATTCTAAGTAGGACCTAGTACCTATCCAGGTGACCTTAGAATAGAGTACTCTACATATATTGCAAGCAAAGAAAATTACAGTTTTACTTAATCAGTGCTATTGAAATGCAATTGCCCCAATTAGTTACATTGGATAGCTTAATTGTTGATGATGAAGTAGATACAGTTTTTAAATATATAATCGCTGCTGCGCCGGTACTTATCAATCAATAAACAAAAGATGCCACACATAGCCAGAAGCCACAAACTAATTAAATGACTGGCCACCAACAAAAAACCATAGAGCAAAAAACCACGTTCAATCGTTCACTCGTTCACAATTATGTCAAATCGAATTTGATAACTTGATGATCACATTCGACGTTTGAACTTGACGTACTGTGGGTGGTCCGAGACAGTTTTTTTTTTTATTTCTGCCGCTGCGATGACTAACAACCTTTCAATAACTAGCCACCGGCGAAGCGTTATAATCGCTTTTGACGAGGTTTAGCGTGAAAAAATGGAACGAGTGACCTATATAGCGAGAACAAACTTACTCGTAAAAACCACTGGTGTAGACCTTAATAGCTTTCGTTAGAATTGAGTGAAAAAGAATTCTAAATTTGAAAATCTCAATTTTTGTATTTTTTTATATCTACTCTTTTCTTAACTCTATCTCTTTTAAATTTAGAAGTGAATCACCACATTTTCACCATAGACAAAACAATGGATAGTGAAACACGTAAAAAATCTAAACCGGACTGTGCGTGCTCAAAGACGAAACACTAAGCGCAAATATGACAGTTCAACCGTTTCCCGCTCAAAGAACTGTCATTAGTGTCAAAGTGACATTGACGTGTGGTGCGGTAGGATGGTGACTCTGATGCCGTGTAGCTACCTCGCCGGTGCAGGTGGCGCTTCGCCGCGCTGCAGCCTGGATCATGAACCAAAGGTATATGAACCTCCTTACTCAATCATTCGACTGAAAACTTTTTGGCGCAATTTTCATCCGCCATTTTGTTTTACTGGATATATGTATGTATCTATGGAAATGCTTATTTTTCTTTTCTTTAGAATCTAATAAATAAAATTGAAATGGCAAGCGTACGTTAATGACATAGATATACCTAAGTCATTCCAAAATGTTCACAAATATTAGATGTATTCAACACATCTACATTATAATTATTTTTCTTCTCATTCTGGCATTTCAGTACATTGCCCTAGTACGGAAAGCCTACCCTCATTTTCCATTGTTGAAAAATAAGCATTTGCTAGTCTTGTCCAGTAGTTCACAAATTCAATGATAAGTCGTTTGATTGAGGTTACAGTAGAAAAGCACCGTTGATCCCAAACGCACCAAAATTCGTACGCACATTTTAGATTCACTTATTTAAGTTTATAAACCAGCCACACTAGCGCAAATATTCGCGCGCACTGTCAAACTCAAAAAAACTATGTGATTTTGACACTTCGCGTAAAATTATGCACCAAGTAGAGCGCCGGCTTTGTATTCATATATTTTAGTAGTTAGTTTTGTACAGTCTGCATGTTTCTGCTAAATATCTATGCTTTTGCACTGCATGTTTTTTTTTCATTTGTCTCCTTAATTACATTTATTAATAAACTATTTTACTAATTAATAATAAGAGAACATCATTACAATAAGTAACTAGCTTTTCTTAGGCTTTGCCTGCGTTACGTGTAGAGGGCCATTGCCATTCACCATGCCAGGCTATCGCCCAACGACATGTGAAATAGAATAGAACCCAGAATCCATAGACAAAATTGCGTACATTACTTGCTTAAACCTACTCTATCAGAATTAGTAATGAGTAAAATAACAAAAGCAGCAATGTACATTGAAGTTGACATAAATCGTAGTGGGTGTGAATTAGCCAATAGCCGCTCAGGAATCCTAAGCGGAGGACAAAAATCTAACTATTTATGTAAAATGAACCATAATAATATGTCAACCAAATCCGCTTAGAAATTTGTAAATAGTTACACTTTTTTATTAATTATATATAGGTAAGCCTTTGTCCACTATGTTGCCCGAATACTCTTCCGAATGCGACGATGCGGACGTAGATGATAGACGAAACCGAAAGAAGGCAGTATAAATCCTTCCCTGGCTTCACTGGACAACATGCCTGAACACGGGCATAATGACGGCTTTTGCGACATGGTTTTGTCCAGTTGATAACTAGCCAAGGCCGAAGCCTATCAGTAAAACTGAACATACTATGAGGTATTCTATACCGTAACCTAAGCTGAATTTTATGATTGGTATAACAAACGCTATGTTTACTCGGCGTCTCGTTACCATTCATACTTTAGGACCCATTAAACGGTCGTAACCGAGTGTTACCTACGGGACAGTGAGTCGTTAGGCATCTGACACTGATTGTCTGACGGTGTCCGGTGTTTGGTGGTATGTGGTCGAAAGTCGTGGATTTTGTGCCTTAGCTGTTACCTAGAGTAGCAAGGTGTTACTCTTGCTACTTCCGCTATCATTGCAAAGAGATTTGCGGCTTTTCCCAATGTCATTGTGCTCTTATAGAGCTGTCAAAAGGGGTGGCAATAGAAAGAAAATTCTTACCCTCATGGCATGGTGTGTGGGTTGTAGTGGAATACCGCAGTAATGTCAAGGCTACAACTGTCATCCCATACATTCTACTTTTGAGTATGTACATATGTTCTATTTTTTTTTTTTTTTTTTTTTTTTTTTTTAATAATATGGCAACATGTGCATTTTGCCAGTGTCGAGTAAAATTCGTGAATGTTCACGGGATATTAAATTATGGTCTCCACTTTCGTGTTTTGCCAGTGTCAAGTTAAATGTTATTTTTTAAGTAATAAGTTAGTTAGTCAGGTCAGAGTCAGAGTGAGCTTAATAGCTCGTCTAGTCACGTGAGTCTTCCAGTAAAATGGGTGGAATTTTACTGAAAGTTCGGAGGAGTTTTGGAGGGGGCACCAAAATTCATATTTCAGCACCATATCACTTGCCTACATCTGTGCACATTCAAAAACACTTAACACGCAATATTCCACCATTATTACACGCTAACAATCAAATTCTACACGATTATTAAGCAAAAGACGTGGAGCTAATGATATGATCAAGGCTTGCCGCCAAAAACTCTACATATGTTCTAGTCTTAACATGAATGACTTAAGAGCCCATACGCCATGCTTGCTTCGTAAGAATCCGCTCTTCCCAATCATAAGTGTACTGGACACCTTTGATACAAGCCAAACTGTCACACTGTAACAAGTCATTCTCACATTCCTGTAGTTCAAACTCGAAATGCCCACATTCCCCAATCATCCACGTATAAATATCTCAACAACACGATTAACGAGTAAAAAAACTCAAAAACCACGGTTAAAACGACTAAAAAACCAAGTAAAAAGATAAAAAAGATTAAAAAATACTAAAAAACCACGGAAAACATAAAGCCACCCAGAGATAACAGCAATAAAAACAATTTGTCCGAGTTGATGGCGCGACAAGATGCGATTTATCGATCGAGATGTCTCTCTCGATACCCCTCGATACAACTCTAAATTGTACGCTTTCTTTCAAAAAAAGTATTGCCCTTTCGTGTACGCTTTGTGTCTTTGTCGTCGATTCGATACTTATATCGATAGTTAGTTATCGAACGAATTACGATAGGGATGCGATCTTCAATTGCTTTCGCTCAAAGAATGTCTGAATGACAGATGTTACCAAAAGTCCAGCCAATGTGTAATTCCAGGTTCTAGTACATTTTAGCGATTAATTAGGAACATGACTAGTTAACTAGTGAAATTAGGCTTTAATAATATTATTAATAATGAAAACTTAATATCAAAATTTAATTAATAACACTTAAATAAAAAGGTTAATTTGTTTACATTTAATTGCCTTAAAAAACATTCAAAAATGGAAGCTCAGTTTCGTTCTCAATTCAAAACCTCAATCGATTACCGTCAATTCACCGGACAAATTACGCGCGTTCCAAACAATAAAAAATGTGACCAGTAAAATAAATCACATTAAAAATTGACATTTCACGCGATGATTCAAAAAGGGATAGAATTAATATCACACCAATATCTCGGGTGTATCAACGAGAAGAGGTGATAAATTCGAACGTTTTATCCCCTCGTGAGGTTTTACCCCGACGAGGACTGGCCATAAATAAAAACAGAGATAAAACAATAAACGAATTACGTTTAAATAAAGAAGCGTTTTGTCTCGACGCTTGTTTAGATTAAAGGGTGTTCGAATTTGGAAGGTTGAGAATTTAATTTTATTGGTTATTGATTTCGTTTTGTTTTTTATTCGTTTAACAGTAGGATTGCAATAAAGAGTATTTTGTCGACATACTTTTTCTTCGTACAACGTTTTTATAAATGTATAGGCAAATTATGTAATAGCAAAAATTAGTTAATTTATGAAGCAGTCTTAATAATGTCTTATTTACCTACTAGAAATCCTTAGTTAACCGAAAAACATAATAATATTTTAAGTAACCGCTAAAAACATAACGTATATAGAGGTAGGTACTTAGTTTAATTAAAAAAATTTGAAAGACTACATAATATAAGTAACTAACTAAAGCTTTTTGCTGTGTAGAGCCCTGTGGCAGGCAACTGTGTCATTAGTGCCACCTTAAATTTATTTTTTTATTTACTACATAATAGGTTACAGGTGTTTTTTAAATAGTAGTATTATAATAATTAAAATTATTTTATTTTTGACTCATGATTTTCTATGAACACTCTGTATAAAAACTAAAGTGTACGCGTTCGTTGTCGCCGCGTAAACGAATAAATTAGGTGTAGGTAAGCTATCTCGAGATCGGCCTCACACCTCGAGCGGAATGCGAGATTTACGTACCTCCTGGTCGACCCTGCAGGCTTGGTACTTTCATTGTATACTTAGTTGAAAAAAATAGATAAACTAACTTAAATTTATGTGAAAGCATTATTATTTTTAATGACAGTTTTTCATACTTCTTTGACTCTGTGTGTCTGGTACTTTCATTCTATTCTTTGTTCATCATAATAGGTGGGAAATTTACGTACATACCTCCTCAAAGCCAAGTTAAAGCTGCACGCCTGGTAATAGTTTAGAAAAAAACTAGGCCTCCTTTAAAAAATTCGTGCGAAAACTACTATAGATTTTTAAAAAAATCCAGTGTTCAATTTTCAGTTCATTGCGACTAGGTATTCATCTATTTCGATTTGTCTAGCCATTTCAACGTGAAAATATAAAGATGAAAACAATATTACAGGGAAGGTATTTATCCCATTGTCTAGATTTAGTCTGCTAGCATCTACGACCGCGTCATCGCTTAACATCACGCGAGATCGTGGTCAAAAGCTAACCTATAATAAAAAAAAAAATGAAAATAAAAAAAAAAATAGAAAAAAGTGTGTGCGTGTAACCTTTACGCGCGATTGAAGTAAAACTTCAATTTAATATCCCGTGAACATTCACGAATTTTACTCGACACTGGCAAAATGCACATGTTGCCATATTATTAAAAAAAAAAAGAAATTAGACAGACCATAGTATATGACATATACTTACAACCAATCAGAATTATTATTTTTAAATGGCGGAAACTACACAGACTAAAGTAAGCGTTACTTCCGTCAGAAAAAAAAAAGTAAGCGTTACTTCCGTCAGAAAAAAAATCTGAGTTACTCCCTAGTCGCGCCTAAAGAAGTTTTACTTCAATAATGAAAAGTTTTGGTCAAAGAATGTACACTATACACATAACCTTAAAACCCATCGGTTGGTGAAAGTTGAAAGTGCATAATAAACAGTACTTAATACTGGTAATTAGGTACAAGATTCCAATAAAAATTACCATTTATTTCCAAGCTTCTTAAAATTCAAGTAACAACCATTTAAAAATGTGTAGTCACTTAAAAGATGGGTAATCTTAATGGTCTAAGAACCGTGGGTTACCCGACCTCACTTATTTAAACATTTATGAATATGTACGATATTTAAAATTACTACATTTTTATATTAAAATTGTGACATAATATTTAGAAGATTATGTGAAGTTTTCGTGTTTCAATAAAGTGTTATCTACTTATGTATCTTTCTTTAACATATGTAAGTTTAACTCGACTTGAGGATCAATTTACAGGAAAGTGGCAATTTACATATGTTAACATTAATTACGATCGGTACTAACTACATTAATAATTGCTTTTATATATAAATATGTCTTGTGTTAAAGCATATTTATTGAATAATAAATTATTACACCTGTATATTTGATGTTACTGACTAATTATATAATTTACATTACGATTTTTAAAACTATCGCGAGTGTTCTCCATAACTAAAAACAAAAACGGCACAACTCACGTCTAAAATTGTCGAGAATATCTCGACCACGGTTTCGGACAATTACGATGTCCTTCATCAGGAGATCACGCCTGCTGCAGTAACCGGCGCTCACGCCGCGTGTGAGCGCCGGTTACTGCAGCAGGCGTGATCTCCTGATGAAGGACATCGTAATTGTCCGAAACCGTGGTCGAGATATTCTCGACAATTTTAGACGTGAGTTGTGCCGTTTTTGTTTTTAGTTATAATTTACATTGTTTAATTTAAGGCTTTATTTGCAAAAAATAATTAAAATATACTAAGCGTCTCAGGTCTAAATCATGTCACACGCTGGTAAATCGAAAATCAATTTACAAATATTCCTATTCTATGATATTAGTTAATTTAAAAAAATGGCTATTTCTTAGTATTTTTTAGCATAAAAGCTTATGTACAATCGTGTAAAAATGTCACCTACACTAAAAAAATAAGTAATGTCTTTCGACAACGTGACCCAACTCTATATTTTAGATGAAACACAACGTAAATTAACCAAATAAATGTCCCATCATCAACGAAATCAACGAGGAATCGTCAACTAGGTACATTAGCATACACAATGTGTAGACATCAATTCATCAACGGTGATTAACGACATGACTCGTGACGCGATGATTCATTGAATAGAATAAAAAACTCTTTATTGAAACAACACAAATATACAGCAAAACAACACCACAAACATACAAAAAACTTACCTATAGGTAACTAAAAACACAAAATCGTATATTAAGTGTAACAATTGGCGTTTTTATCGCTAAAAGCTATGTATCCCAGACTATTTTGCAGGGAGAGAAATAACTGAACTTGTTAGAATACAGAATACTCTTTATTGCAACCAAAAGATAACAAAAAAGACTTAAAACTTAACTATAGGTCTACAAATACTAGACATACTATTCTAGAATTCTATTCTACATTAGCAATTAGCATACACAATGTGTGAACATCAATTCATCAACGGTGACTAACGACATGGCTCGTGACGTGATGATTCATTGAATAGAATAGAAAACTCTTAAATAAAGACCAAAATTTATACAGAGAACATGAAGGAAGGTAACTAAAACCAGCGCTATGCGTGGCGCGGACACCGGCGCGGAACCGCAGCTACTCCCTGAATAAGATCCTCGTACATGATCGAAACAAGTGAGTTTATGCCGTTAATTTCTCTCGTCAAGACGAGTCATTGCCCAAACTCGATGGGGTTGCGTCGTTTTATTACGGAGTTCTTAAGGCCACCTTCCAGCTCCATCATCAGAACAGTTTGATGTCATAATAATATTGCGTTATTATCCGATTTATAGATGCGTGCATTAAAAATTTTAGCTCAATCGGCACCGGGAAGTGGATCAAATTAAACTTCAAGATTCGATTTCAGACAGTCAACGGACAGGTGAAAGAAAATTAATAAAAGCTTCATCAGTTACATCTTGAAATCTGTGAGACTGATTTATTTACTGACTTATCAGCTCAAACCGCTAAACGAATTTGGTTGAAATTTGGAACACAGAAAGCATTTATGACGCAGGACGCTTAGAACCCCCTTCTCCAAATGCATTAATTAGATCTCTAGCTATTTAGCGGAGCTTAAAGCGTTTGTACCTATGAATGGAAAATACTTTTGATTACAATCTTCTCTCTGATTCTTCTACTAAGCATTATCCCGAGTACTGCGAGGGTCTGCTTTCCGGCTATACCTCTGCCACTTCGCGCGATCTTGAGCATCCTTCTTAGTTAAATTATAATTTAACTAAGGAGGAGCCAATAATATTATTGCCATCAAGCCAGCGTCGCTTGGGCCTACCGCGTGTTCTTGCCTCTTGCTCCGGTGACAAGGGGGTTAGACAAGCGCCAATTGTTTGTCGCAATCACTAAAAATGTACTGAGATGACAGTCGTTGTCGTTTGTTTTTCGATAACGAATGTCATCTCAGTACATTTTTTAGCGATATCGACAAACGATTGGCGCTTGTCTATCCCCCAAGGGTCTCAACAACATACTTTAGATACAATCATTCACAACTAAATACTCAATCAAATTTTATGAAATACATCAACAAAGTATGTAAATTAGCATCAACGTGTGGACATGAATCCATCAACGAAGATTAATGACAAGTCGTGACGTAATGAGCTGTTCCCGTGACTGATTCTTTGAACTGCTACTCGTTAGACTTTTATTTTACTTTTATTAAGGAAAAAAGTAGAAATTATTTGGTAAAAGTGACAATATAATTTCATTAGATTAAGATTTATTGATACCATATAGAAAGATGTTCAGTGAAGCCAGGGGGTTTTTATTTATCCCGCTTTCTAGGTTTAGCCAGCTACCATATACAGCCGCGTCGTTGCTTAAGATCCGGCGAGATGGTGGTCAAAGGTCAACCTATAACGTTAATATACACCAAAAATAATTAGAAAGGAGTAGAGAGTATTTAGAATAGAAAAGAAGATTAGAAAAAAGCATCAGAAATATTCCATTATCTACTTATAATAAGATACTTTTCTGTGGTTGAAATCATGCTGCACCACTGGTATCGAAAAGTTGCTCAATTATTATTTCTTTAAATAAATTCATGGGGACCATGTTTCAAAGTTCAAGACCCAAAACGTGAAGGCATTCGTTTAAAATGGTTGTCACTACAGATTGCTTATGAAGTTAGATCGGGCTTTGTATGATTTTTATATAATTTTGATCAATTTTATTATTCATTTGGTGACTAATTTGTACAATCAACCAGACTAACAGGGATCATTTTTTTTTATATTATCAATCCCAACTAAGGAGCAAGCCACTCAAACAGTGCAGCGCTCACAAATTATGAGCTTTTAGGATTTAGACCGTACTTTGATCATATTTCTCCTTCGTATATGTATATAAGATGATTTTGGTTTAAGTAGACCTTTATTTCAGAGACCGCCAAGGGAAGTCATACATTTACCAAGTTTCCATTCGCACATGAATATTATAGTATTTGTGTTCCGAACTGAAAAGCAATGTTACAAGTCAAATTTCATTGCACAGGGTGGCACTGTATGTGATGTGGGCAATTACGATGCTTACCAACAGGCATGAAATATCGTTTTGTTAATGATGGTCATTAAAAAATTCAACCCGATAACTCTACGCGTTTTGGAGATAATATAGGGTCTTGACAGACAGACAGACGTATGACCGAGTGATCCTATAAGGGTTTCGTTTTTTCCTTTAGAGGTACGAAATCCTAAAAGGTTACCATGGCCGTTCCTCGCCTTATTTAGTCAGTGATTGTCACCAGCCCATATGTTGAACTGGCCCTATCAATCAGATCTCCAAATATATATCAAGTGCAGACGCACTGGCGCCCGAAATGTTAATAAATTACATTTTATTAATGTTCTTACTTCAATCTGATAAAGTTTAGGAGTTTTATTATTTATTGCCGTGTCGTTATCTCTAATCTGGAGGTTTACCTACTTGTTGGTTGTTAGTGAGGAATTTGAGGCTAATTTTTAATATTTGGTGTTAGAATTTTGTTGTAATATTTTGAGGTTCTTCAAGGCATCAATAACTGAACTTCAACTTGGAAATCTTCAGGGCACGTAGGTTGAATAATTAAACCTACGTAGGTGGAATAATTATTGTAAGTGCCAAAGCTCAATCAGTATAGAGCCTTAGAAGCGTAAACAAATTCCTAATAAACATACAATACATACTTTTGTCCTTATAACGTGGTAACATTTTAGGTCGCTGGTAGACGCTGGATGCATCAAACATATGGAAGTCCAAAGGGGAGGCCTATGTTCAGCAGTGAACGTCCTATGGCTGAGATGATGATGATGATGAACATTTTACGGTAGTTACCGTTAATGTACCAGGAGATAAGTGATTCGAAGAGGTTGCTTGAGTTCAAGGTCTTGTTTCTTTCAAATTGTTTTGTTCTTGCGCTTTTACCCCCTGCCCTGAAAGGAACTTAGCCTATTTATTGTAAAGCCTAAGCTACCTTTGTGCCAACTCACCATTTAGAGCATGGTCAAATAGCAAATATACATACTTTTATTATAATAGTGTGATTAAATTTTACAGTAGTTACCATTAATGTACCAGGAGATAAGTAATCCAAAGAGGTTGCGTTAGATTTGAGAAACGACGCGATAAACTTTAATGAAACGATATCGTTAACTTCTGAGTGGGACGGATTGTAAATAAACTGACCATTTTGACGTTTAACGACTCGCTGTCAAAGAATACGGAAAATTATAGTAGTAGTTTTATTGGACATAAATGAAGCACCTAAGTACGCCCACCTAAGTACACGCATATTTTTACCTGTATAATTCATGCAAAATAATTATAGAAAAACACAAATCACACAAAGAAACAGAAGGTAAACAAACGGTCTTATTGTAAGCAATATCTTACTGAAAACCAGATAACAGATTATAATCCATTTAACTTGGTTTACTGAAAGGTCTTAGTTACATACATTCCAAATTTCGCTTCAATCTTCCTCGTAAACCAAAAACAAACTAGATTTATGTAGAGTGCTTTTCACGAAAGCAGTCTTTTTTGCGGGGCACCACTATCGCGCTTTTTAAAGTTATTTATAAATTTTTGACTCCTCATAATTTCTCATATATAATTTCTCAATTAATAAATAGGTATTTAGTATTTACTTTGTCTAACAAATAAAAATCATTAAGGACATGAAGTAGAGTAATGTAAATATTATTATAATCGATAAAATTTTAATTAGTTTCGCGGGACCACTTTCGTGAAAAGCATGCAAAGTACAGCAACTAAGTAGCAAGCAAGTATGTTTGCTCTCACACAATGTTAAATGAAAATATTATAACCTCGAATATTTGTCCATTTTTTTTTCTTTTTTTACTGACAATGAGCCGCATTGAGGCGCGTTCATTCACACATTTCTCGGAAGGACCCAATGATTTGCCGTAACCAATGAGTGTCACAAAAACGTATGACAAACTTATAATTTTCAATTAATTTAATGATGCTGTTTCTCTTTTGCTAAATTCGTTAAACAAATAAAAAGTAAAATTTTATTAAAAAAATATAATATGTCATACTTGTTTCTTTATCAGTGGAGTTTTGCGCCGCACGTCCCGTGCATTTTCCAAACATTATGTCATAGTGTAGCGTGGGCATACCTACGACTTTTCACAGTTTTTTTTTTGAGAATATTACATATTATTGCGAACATTAACTCGGTGTGGGGCTGGTCTATTAATAAGCGCTATCTTAGCTATGTAGAGTTTACATTAGACTTTTATCTGACTGAGGTTTAACCTTGTTCAAATCTGAGCGATATTCGCTACCGCTCTGGGTAGCAAAAAATACCGTGTTGGATATTTCTATGCAGTTTTTTTCTTATAGCTCAGGTTTGAACAGGCCTTAAAACTTTAATATAAAATTAAATTGGTAGACACAAAAAACAGTAATAATTTAATTTGTTTCAGACAAAAAGGCCAAGAACTGACACAACCACTGATGTATCGGATCGGTAAGCTTATTTTTTATATTATACCTAGTCAGGTCATAAGTATTGTCACACAGTAAAAACTTTTCTTTTAGAATGCTGGCCACAAAAAAGTTTATTGATGTATACTTTTTAGAATTTTATTCATTTTTAAATATGGAGTGGACGCTTAAAGAAGACCGTGTTGCAGTTATTGCGTTGCATCGTTGCGGTTACGCGCCAATTCAAATTTTTGACATACTGAAAAATTTGAATATAACCAAAAGATTCGTTTATCGTACCATCAAACGATACAATGAAGACTCTAGTGTAGATGACAGGTCAAGAAGTGGTCGCCCTCGGTCTGTTAGGACTCCAGCAGTGATAAAAGCTGTGAAGGCGCGAATTCAAAGAAATCCCAAACGTAAGCAGAAACTGTTGGCCCTTCAGATGGGGTTAAGCAGAACCACGGTGAAAAGGGTGTTAAATGAAGACTTAGGGCTTCGGGCATATCGAAGAAAAACAGGACATCGTTTAAATGCTCGTCTAATGGACCTGAGACTGAAGAGATGCCGCGCTTTGTTGAAGCGGTACGCGAGAAAAAAATATCGAGAAATTCTTTTTTCGGATGAAAAAAATTTTACCGTAGAAGAGAGCTACAACAAACAAAATGATAAGGTGTACGCACACAGTAGTAAAGAAGCGAGCAACCGTATTCCGCGTGTCCAACGAGGTCATTTTCCATCCTCGCTCATGGTATGGTTGGGAGTTTCTTATTGGGGCTTAACAGAGGTACATTTTTGTGAGAAAGGTGTAAAAACGAATGCAGTTGTGTATCAAAATACAGTCCTGACGAACCTTGTGGAACCTGTTTCTCATACCATGTTCAATAACAGGCACTGGGTATTCCAACAAGATTCGGCGCCAGCTCATAGAGCGAAGAGCACACAAGACTGGCTGGCGGCGCGTGAAATCGACTTCATCCGGCACGAAGACTGGCCCTCCTCCAGTCCAGATTTGAGTCCGTTAGATTACAAGATATGGCAACACTTGGAGGAAAAGGCGTGCTCAAAGCCTCATCCCAATTTGGAGTCACTCAAGACATGCTTGATTAAGGCAGCAGCCGATATTGACATGGACCTCGTTCGTGCTGCGATAGACGACTGGCCGCGCAGATTGAAGGCCTGTATTCAAAATCACGGAGGTCATTTTGAATAAACTTTATTGTCATAAGAATCTATGTTTTGTTAAGTTCATTTTGGTATATAAATGGTTACATAATAAATAAACTTGTTCCAATAATTTTATATTAAACATGTGACAGAATTTATGACCTGACTAGGTATTGTATTTTTTCACTAATTATAATATACACTTAATGATTAATACAATTATATTAAACTGCCTTTAGAAATGTCTTTTTCGTATAAAAAGTAGCGAACTACTGCAACGCTAGAGCGTAGCAAGACGACATCGCAGCGCAGCGCAGCGACTTGTAGGTCTAAAACATGAGAAATATAAACCTACGGAAGCCTAAAAAAGATACAAAATCTTATTTTTTAAAAAAGAGGTGTAAATTTGCAATCTAAAAGCCCAGTAATCTTATTCCCTCATTAAAACGCGCAAACAAATAAATTGGTAACAAAAACAAAAGGATCCATAAACAATCAGCCATCCATCTGTTTAAATAACTCTTAAATGTCTTCATTTAAAGGAAGCGAGGGCAATCAAAATCAAACTCGATCGTTAAATAAACGATTTGATTTAAACCTTTGTGGTGGTTTTATGTCAAACTGCTTTGTAGAATGTTTTTTTTTTTTTTTTTATGTGATTAAGTAGAAGACGAGCAAGACGCTCTCCCGATGTTAAGAGATAACGGCTGCCCATAATCAGTACAGTGTTACCTAGGATTTCACAATGATGTGAAATTTTAGGAGCACTGCACCAACGCTTCTTACTCAAGAGTCATAAGATGTTAAGACTCTTTAGCCCAGTAATTTTACTAGCTACAGTGCCCTCCTACCGGAGCACAGTAATGTTTGCACATCACTGCTCAGGCGGTAGAATAACTGGCACTGTTGGGGTACCCACCTAGACGACCTCCTGCAAAGGAAGTCTACCCCCGGTAGTATGTGTAGAAAAGTTGAGATGCTGGCTGGAAAATGTAGATGGTTTTTTTTATCATTTTTTTTTTTGCACCGGTTTGTAAATTGCCAGTGTTATGACTTTTAATAACAAACTCCTTTGTGGAAAAAAGTGAAAAAAATTACTGGAAAATCCTGATAGATTTTTTAATGTTTTGTTAGTATATCAGCCAGTGTCATTTGTGGGTAAATCCTGAGATCGGGCGTATTTAAGTGATTTCCGTGGCAGATTTTAAATCAAAGTATTATTGCATTTTACATGTAAAACATCAAATTTCCCATTATTATAAGCACATCAATCAAATAGGCATCATTATAACTTGTTTTGTGCAGAAGATATTTAAATTAAAATTTTTGGTGCCACGGGAATCAATAAAGTGTGGCATGGGAATCAAAATTAAAACTATTTTGTTTGAATTCTATGTTATTATTTAAATATTGACCTCTACATACTAATCATATAAAATAGAAATGATTAAAAACGGTGATCCAAACAGATATACACCAAACATAAAGTATTAAAAAGGTCTATATTGGCTCTCTATATAATAATCATGTAAACTTAATAAAATCAACGTATTGCAGTCTTAAACAATGTAAAAATATTGAATATATAGTCCTAGAATATGAGATTAAGTTCTCAGTCACAGTCACTGACAGGATTCACTCCAGAAGCTGTCATCAGATTGTACATTTATCATTAGTTAGGTTAATCTGAACTGAAAGTTGCAGTCAGCCCATAGTTTCGTTTTATTTTTTCATCATACATCATCTCAGCCATAAGACGTCTACTGCTGAACATAAACCTCCCCTTTAGACCTCCATATATAACACCGGTGTTGGAAGCGACCTGCTTCAAGCGTCTTTCAGCGACCTAAATAAGGTCGTCTGCCACACTTGTGGGTAGACGTTCTACGCTGCATTTGCTTGCCTGTAGTAGCCACTTGAACACTTTTCGACTCCATCAGCCATTCGCTCTACGTGCTATGTGGCTTGCCCATTACCACTTCAGCTTCCTGATCCGCGGAGATATGTCAGTGACTTTGGCTCATCTCCTCATTCCTGATTCGATCACGTAGAGAAACCCCGAGTAAAGCCCTCTCCATAGCTCGCTGAGTGACTTTTTAATGTGGGGATATAATGGTGCCGCATAAGCCAGAGCGGCTGTCTACTATAGTACAATATAAAAAAATCTGATGTATACAATATAAAAAAAATATCTGAAATAATGAAATATACAAATATAAACTGTCAAAATCACTTCCATACCTGCGGCTTCGCTGTAGTTGGATAAAAAGTGAAAGAATGCGCAAGAAAACTCAGGGGAAAATTGATCACCGTGGTAAAATGCCATGAGAATCAATACAATGGAAATCAATATTGTATAGTTTTTTGTCAATATTTTTAAATACCATAATTATAGACCAAAATTAATAAAATATATGATAAACAATACCCTTTTCCTAACTGCACACCCTAGTCAAAAAACCGTAATGGATAAAAAAATATTTTTAAACATGGAAAAGGTAATCAATGATCTAGTGTACCAAAACCACGGTAATCAATTTCTCACCTTCGTAAATCCAGTTTATAACAACGAGAGGAGGAGCCTCTCTTCACTATGTTTAGAGCGCAATCGAAGTTAGCCAATAGCGTGCGTACAAGCTTCTAAGTATTGTGGTTTGTGAAATGTGGGTAGTTATGTCGCGCGCCATGGGAATCACTTTTTGTCCGGGGACAAACCTAAATTTGTTATTTTCTCTTAAACTACGCTGAGTACAGCCTTCGCATATTTTTTGATCATATAACAGTTCACCCTTTACAGCTTTGATCACAGGAATTAATTAAATTCCTTTTATAAATTAGTGTAAAAAATATATTTTGTTCCAAAAATGTGTAAGGGACAGCCCACGGTAATCAAATTTCAGGGCTTTTACATTTTTTTTTAGATACTTGCAGCTAAATATAACCTGATGTCTATCATGCATTAAGTAGATTGAACCTTAGACTAACAGGAAAAAAATACCTTTGGGTAGAATTTTTATGTTACGTGTAGTTTATTCCCCCAGACACGTAAAATTTTGACTCTCAGGAATCACCCTTGTATAGAAAAGTTTTATTTATTATTTTACAGGAAATAGGTACTTCGCATATGGCCCCATACTTATAAATACATTATTATGTTTTTATTTAAACTTGAGTTCATGATTTCTTATTAAAGAAATAATTTTATATTTAGGTAATAACAACGCACCTAATTTTAACCAAACGTAAAAATCACTAAAATTATTTTACCTAACCCTTTTAGATTTTACTCTAAAGTTTTTTTTTTTGTTTAGGGTGTTCTGTCCCACTGCTGGGCAAAGACCTCCCCCAAATCCTTCCACTTATCTCTTTCCTGCGCCACCTCGGCCCACCCGATCTGGTGCGCGTCCAAATCGTCTCGCCATCGTTTCCTAGGCCGGCCTCGGCGGCGTCGCTTTTCTCTGGGTACCCATTCTGTAGAGATCTTTGCCCAGCGGTCGGGGTGCATACGACTAACGTGACCCGCCCATTCCCATTTTAGCTTTGCTGATTTGTAGCCAACATCTGTGACTCCCGTCTTCGCTCTTATGACGGTGTTGCGCACTCTATCAGTCCTTTTGATCCCCAGGATGCTGCGCTCCATTGCTCGTTGGCAAACCCCAAGGCGGAATTTCTGCAACTCGGTCAGTGACCAGGTCTGGGCACCGTAAGTTAGGATGGGGAGAATACACATGTCGATAAGCTTGCGCTTCAGGGAGATCGGTAGGTCCCCCTTCATTAGCATCTTCATGGACCAGTAGCTCTTCCAGGCGTTATCGATACGGCGACTGATTTCTTTTTCTTGCCTATTTTCGAAAGAGACTAACTGGCCCAAGTAGACATATTATGTCATGTATATACATGTCATGTCTAAAGTTACTTAAATTAAAAATAAAACACAGGTAAATACTCAAATTTTCACAAAATATTTCATCTGTATACAGTACACAAAGTGAATAAAAAAATAAATAAACGCATGATGCATCATAATCAAGAGCCAGAATGACGAATCAATTGTAAAATAAAACGGTCCAACTAAAACAGATTGTCTCAATTAAGACCACATTCAAATAAAATCACATTGTTTGTTCTAATTAAAGCAAATTACGTAAATCAAACAGATGCCTCCCCTCATTTTATCTTTACACGTGTTACAATTAATTTGGTTCGTTATCGTTTTAGCGTCCATTTTGAATCGATTTCCCGCGCTGTCATCGGTGACAGCGGAACGGATGTCTTTGTTTTTTTTTTATCTCCGCTCTATATTATAATATTCTAATGGTCTGCTTCTTTTACATGTAAGAGTTCTTTTCACGAAAGAGGTCCCGCGTAATTTAGCGGAACTAAATATAATTGTATCGATTGTTACTGGACTTCATATCCTAAATATTTTTTTATTTGTTACATAAAATAAATAGGTAGGTACTTACCTATTTAATTAAGAAATTAAATATGAGAAATTATGAAGAGAATATGTTATATATATAGATGTGTAGATATTTTAAAATGTGCGATAGTGGTTCCCCGCAAAAAGGACTCCTTTCGTGAAAAGGACTCTACCTATATAATTTGACTGTGACGTGTCTTAATACTTAGATTTATTTTTTGTATCTATTAGTCGCAATGATTTTAATCATTTTTATTCGATTCTAATGAAGAAGTATCTACCCTTCTGTTACTTTTTATTTATTATACTTGGTGGTGAAAGATGGCGCATAATGTGTTTTACCGGGGGTAGACTTTCTTTGCAGGAGGTCGTCTAGGTGGGTACCCCAACAGTGCCAGTTATTCTACCGCCTGAGCAGTGATGTGCAAACATCACTGTGCTCCGGTAGGAGGGCACTGTAGCTAGTGAAATTACTGGGCTAAAGAGTCTTAACATCTCATGACTCTTGAGTAAGAAGCGTTGGTGCAGTGCTCCTAGAATTTCACATAATTGTGAAATCCTAGGTAACACTGTACTGATTATGGGCAGCGTTATCTCTTAACATCAGGAGCGCGTCTTGCTCGTCTTCTACTTGATCACATAAAAAAAAAAAAAAAAAAAAATGTCAGCAAAAATAAATAAGACTTGCAAAAAATACGAAATACTTTTTTATATCAAACATGGTACCTATGTTTAATTATTATAATAATATGATGATCTCATCAATAAAGAAATTGTATTAAAAAGAAACTTTGATTAAAAATCAAGATAACATAAAACTTTACGTTCGTTCCAAGAAATGTCATTGACGACATTAATTAATTGAACATTAAAACGTAATAATTCATTTTTTATCTTCCCTTTTATTAAAAATCATATAAAATAAATTAAAATCTATATAAAAATGGTATTAAAATCAAATATTGCAACACACCTAGAGATTAATATAATTTAGAACTATAAAATTAATTTAATTATAATTAAGTCAGATCTATGCTAATTTTAATATTAAATAACAATCAAAAGCTGGGACAACACCTGCGCTTATAATATTCATGTTCATTATTAATTTTATATAGTAATAATTATAATAGAAATTGAGATCGAAAAAAAAGAATTTAAGTTTTTAATGAATATACCCACGTAGTATCTAAGTCAACAATATATCGTTTTTTTTTTAATTGGAATACACATGATGCGTCCAACGGTTTTACCCCCGAAAATGTTCAGCTATAGCTTGCACGGTTTACTTTTTTAATATAGGGGTAGGTAGTAGGTAGAGTAAAATATGCTCGGCGTCTCTCTGATGGATCGTATTAAGAATAGGGATGTTGACACATGTTACGAATTGATATAAAGTTATGTTTTTCACATAAAAGACAGTATTTAAAAACATAAAATCACATTTTAAGGATCTATTTACAAGCCAAAATGGAATAAAATCAATTTTAATTTAAAAAAAAATTACTTATTATTACGCGAATGCGAACGCCAATCAGAGCGCGTGACGTCACACCATTGGCTGGACCTTACGCTTCCTATGAAATGTTCCTGATTTCGACACATTTTAATTATTCATAACATAAAAACCACTGAACCGATTTTGATGCAACTTATACTGTGCCCTTAGTTGGTCCATACTTAAACCAAAAATAAAGTCAATAACTAAAATGTCTCGCTGAAAATATAAGATTCATTTTGGTTATTGACTTTATTTTTGGTTTAAGTATGCTCCAACTAAGGGCACAGCATAAGTTGCATCAAAATCGGTTCAGTGGTTTTTAAGTTATGAATAATTAAAATTTGTCGAAATCAGGAACATTTCATAGGAAGCGTAAGGACCAGCCAGTGGTATGACGTCACGCGCTGTCAGATGACAGTTCGAAACGTTTTAGGCAGTATTTAAAAAATCATTTTAATTTACGTATTTTTATATTGAAATTTCATATATTTTTGCATAAAAATATGATATACGTTTATGAAATGGGTCTATCTATCATATAAAAGCAATTCCAAAAATTAGTCAACATCCCTATTAGGAATGAGGTGATCCAATAGAGAACGAGAGTAAGCGACATAAACGAAATAATTAGCAAGCAGAAGTGGCAGAACGCACACAAATAAATAAATAATAATTATTGTAATGGATTTCCGCAAAGTAACGCCTAGTTCCATTAATTTTCTTAAAATGAAACAAGTAAAAAAATTGTAGTGTTGTGACAGCATCTTTACGACATACCAAAAACCACATTACATATTTAAATACCTACTCATAATATATCATTATCGATCAAAACATGTATCATCTTGTGAAACACATATATAATATCGTAAATTAAGAATTTATCGTTTTGTAAAATTCATTTGACATAAAGCCCTGTCTATTGGCGATATAAAATAATGTGAAAACTATAAAAGTGCGGCGCGACCGCGGGCGGTCGAGACATCGAGATGAATTTTTTAATTATTAATTTAATCGTATTCGCATCTCTACGATTATTTTTAAATTTATAATTTTTTAATAGCCATAACGGAGGTATTTGTGAATGTGAAAATGGAGAATTGTATGTGCAACTAGAGATGCTGATGTGAAAGATTTGGTCAACATAAAAACTAAGTTCTATAAAATATTGTCTGGACTTCGCCGTATTGACTCGAAATATTATTAATCAGTGCAATATCGTAACAAAAATACTGGTTGGGTTTTACCTAAGTTAAAAATTTAAATGAGCTTATATTCACGGGAGAGAGATAGCGTAAATCGCTTATTGAAAGCAAACTTCAGGTCAGTAAGTATTTTTTTAAATTCTCCTATAAATCGTGCTTAATCGTTTGAGAGCCATCAAGCCAGTGTGGTAAGTGTGGTCAGATGACGGCAGTTAAACGGAGCATAGAGTAGTAACTAGTAACATGTATCATCTCTAGTACGTAATACAAAGCATTCAATGTTAAATCAATAGATTTATGATTTATGGATCAAAACACAAATAACTTTGGTGAAAGAGCTATTCGTCTTTACTCGACACTGGCAAAATGTATACTGTTGCCATAAATTAAAAAGAAAAAAAAAGAGCTATTCGTCTTTACTCGACACTGGCAAAATGTATACTGTTGCCATAAATTAAAAAGAAAAAAAAAGAGCTATTCGTCTTTACTCGACACTGGCAAAATGCATACTGTTGCCATAAATTAAAAAGAAAAAAAAAAAGAGCTATTCGTCTTTACTCGACACTGGCAAAATGTATACTGTTGCCATAAATTAAAAAGAAAAAAAAAAGAGCTATTCGTCTTTACTCGACACTGGCAAAATGTATACTGTTGCCATAAATTAAAAAGAAAAAAAAAGAGCTATTCGTCTTTACTCGACACTGGCAAAATGTATACTGTTGCCATAAATTAATAAGAAAAAAAAAGAGCTATTCGTCATTATCAAATGGGTTTTAGATTATTCTAGAACAGAGTTTTTTTTAAATAATTATGAAAGAGTTGATTCTGTGTGATGATAAAATTTTATTTTAAAAATTCCAAAACTGTCATAATATTATTTATTTTGTGTTTTAACTTACATTGGTTAGTTGACTTTGAGGTAAGTAGTTATAGAGATAGTTACAAATAATTTATTGAACTATGTGATGGATCTAAGATATGCATTTTAGAGGAGAATTTGCTGTCATTTGTAGTAGAGTATTTTTTTTGTATTAACAATAGAATGTATTTACGTTTTATATTATAGTTAATAAGATATACTTGACCTAAATTTACAGTTGACAAAATGATTACAAGAATCACAGCTCAAATAAAAACAAAACATTAATCAAACTCACGAACACCGACCTCTTTGTCTATAAAAAAAAAACCTTGTTTATATTAGATCGCGCCTTTTTCAAGTGTCACTTTGCTTTTTGCCGCCACTTTCGACAACGCTATCGTATATCAAAAGCGTTCCGGAATACGCAGCTTTTCTGTTTTAATGTTGGCAGCATTGTCACTATTTAATTGAGAACGCGGATGTAAAAACTACTGGAATAAGTTTGCAGATATAATAATGATGCACCTGTAATAAGCCTAATCATTGGTAGATACAGTCATGTTGTGAAATCAACCCAATCGCTGTCACTTTCAATCATTTAAGACGCTTGTAAGTTTTTTATAGGTAACTAGCGGCGCCGAGCGGTTTTATATTATTTTATAGAATAACAGATAGCAGTTGTCCCGCCAATCTGTTATTTTAGGATCTAAGCTATCTCTATGCCAAATTTCAGCTCAATCCGTCTACCCGTTTAGGCGTGAAAGAGTAACAAACATACATCGAGACATCCATACATTCTTACAAACTTCCACGTTTTTATTTAAGTACTTATATTCTTAACTCAACCGTTGCGAAATTTAGTCGAACATTTAGCAAGATTGTGGAAACTAGCCCAAAATGGGGTCTCGCATTGAGAATAATTCCTACTACCAGTAATAAATATGTGAGAAGAACGGGCAAGAAACTGATATTGTCATTTACAGAGTGGGCATACACTGTGTGCTTCATTTCAGTTTTAACAAAACTACTGTATTATTTGAATGAGAGCTTATTTATGTTTCGGCTCGTTTCAAGTGTCGGTAGTTGTAATAAAATTGTCGACAAAGACTTCAAACGTTTTAATGATTTTCAATAAGTGACATTCCATATGGCGCGCTGTTTGTTTTACATTTTTAGTTTTACGTTCGCGGGTATTGTTCTTTTACACGGATTTTGTCTTCCTGCCAGTATTAAAATTTTGAAAGCGAACTTTTCTTTTTCATTTGAACTTTAACCATAGCCCAACTAAATACATAATATCAGATTTTGTCTTTCCTGCCAGTATCAAAAAAAACTTTAAATCGAACGTCGCGTCGAACATTGTTATTTCATTTGAACAAGAACCAAAGCTCACCTAAATCTTCTACTATCTATGGCATCATCGCTTAACATCATGCGAGAACGTGGTCAAAGGCTAACATAATATTATATTATAATGTATAAAAAAAAGTATGGGATACTCGTATGAATTCATTAAATAGAGAAAATTGTTATTATTAAGATTGGCCACGACACTGACCACCCTACGTACAGTAGTTTCTCAAATAAACATGGACTCACTTCCGGTCCAATCCGACAACCGTCAAAATTCACTTTCGCAAATCCAACTGCCAAAACCGGATTCCATATTCAAAATAAGTTTAACCTCCCACAACCTTTCAATTTTCGGTCTTAAACCATAGACTGTGAAAAGCAGATAGCTACCGAGTACCATAAGTTAAAGTGAAGCCACGAAATTTAATACTTACTATTTTATTTATGAAAAAAAATAAAACCATGAATTAAAGTGTTTAGAGTATGTATGGCCAATCACAGAGCTCGGGTGAAGATATAAATTTCAAACCTTTGCTGAAAGATGTTGTCAATTAAAGCTAAACACATACAACAACAACAAACAAAAAAGCTAAGCAACAAAAACAACAAATAAGCTAGTACAAAAGAAAAGCTAGACAACAAAATCCATTTGCTTCACTTTTTAACCTACGCACCTACATTTAAAAAGAACGCTGGCGGATTTTTATCATGCGAAGAGTTACGACGTCTCTGACTTATTAAAATAAATAATTGCATCAGCCTTTAGTGTGGTATCTTCCTTGATCACCACAGTCTGTACCATGCACGTGGCAGTTAAAATAAGTCGGTAAACTCGCGCAGTCTCGGCCACGGTCCTTCGCATCAAAAACAATAAGCGCTCAGTCCTCGGTGCCCTTCGCACAATGGGCGGCACACTTCCACTCGGAACAAGGACCTCTTTGTTTATTATTCCAGTGGTTCCGTACAATTTATAAAGTTTTTACTAGTTACTAGTGGTAGGCTTCGGCCATGGCTAGTTACCACTTGGGAGTGGTACCCAATCTTTGGACAAAGCCGTGATGCCGTGTTGCGAGTTGCGAGCTATGAAGCAGGCTATTCTCGGCGTCTCTCTAAAGGATCGCATCAAAATGAGGTGATTCGAGAGAACTAAAGCTACCGGCAAAGTCGAATGGATAAGCAAGTTGAAGTGGCAATGGGCTGGTCACATTTGCCGCAGAACTGATAAGGTACACGTGTCCTAGAGTGGAGACCGCGTCTGGCAAACGTAGTGTAGGGCGTCCTTTAACGAGATAGGGTGACGATATCCGGAAGGTCGTGGGGAGCGGGTGGAGGAGGAAGACAGAGGACTGAGTTGAGTGGCGTGCCATGGTGGAGGCCTATGTCCAGCAGTGGACGAACGTGGGCTGATGAACCAACGAACGAGCGTTTGCTCCACACTCTTCTTAAAATAAATAAATTGCCAGGAAACCAAATACAAAAATCTTAAATCTACTTTTTCCTTAGGCAAAAGGGGTTAATTCTTGGTTTTATTTTCGCTAAGTGAACAGTGCTGACAATTGCCAGCAAGCCCCTTCGATTGCCTTCGGACCTTCAAGATGCAGACGGACCGAACCGCATCGCGTTGCATAATTTTCCTACATGACTGTCGCATACTTTCAATGCTTTTAAAGATTATAAGTATAAAGTAGCATTACAATTAAATTTGAGTATATAATTTGATATTTATATAATGAAGACAAGTGAAAAGACTTGGGCATTCCTTGCTAGCCGCATAATATTGTGTACGTCATATTATGTAGAATATATGGCTGCTAAACGATCAAATCCCAATACTTGCTAAATAGGTATTTAATAGTCTGTACAGTCTGAAAAACTGCATTTATTTATGAGGGTTCCAATGAAAACACGGTACCCTAAACCCCGAAACTGGCATTTGTGCTCCACGTGTCAAACGGGTGCGTGTTACATTAATCGCATGTTTTTTATTGAGAGTTGGCGAACATTTCGTTATACATGTGGTATGCCTTCGTATGATGAATGGAAGGGTTATTAATAGTTTATTCATTTATTTGTTGGTTTTACGAGCATTTTATAATAATTACTTTTTATAATATGAATCGATTTTTCGTTCTAAAAAGTTCTTTTACCACTCTTTTTTGTAAGAGGTAATATCAGGGTATCTCACGGTATTTAAATAAGAAGCAATTTTTAAATATTCTCATCTCTATTTGTACATAATTTAATATGTCGCAATCAATATTTTAAAATAGCCAGTTAATTGTACGCTGTAACCATTAAGTGACGCTGACATTCAATCAGTTGCTTTATAGGCAGATGATCAAACTAAAATCACTCAACGTATTGAAAGCATAAGCTTCTGAATATAGCTGTGCTCAGCTATATTCAGATCTTGGTAGATCCAGCCTAGTGATTCAAATGGACGTAGGTACTAGGTACCATATTTATTATTTTTAAACAGAGAGCTAATGTTTTATTATTTATTTTTATTTTTAAAGACTGTTCTTTTGATACATTGATCCAAAGTGCCATTAAGTAGGTAAAGTGTAGAGTAATTTTATAACGAAGCATGACTAAAAAAATACTTATAACAACTGGCAAACGGCGCGCCACCCGATCCCCAAGATCCGGCCTGTCAAATCTTTAAAAAATCATAGCGTGTAACGAAACGGAATCGCGTCAAAAAATTGATTTACGCCGCTCAAAACATTTAAAAATGGAACGATTCCAAAAATGGAAGGAACGAAAAAAGAATGTCGTGTTAACCACTAATTAACCTAACTGCTGGAATGTCAAATGTCGAATTCTAAACATCGTTTATCTTAGTTTTTGCTTGTCGTTCGAATTTGGAATTCCGTTTATTTTTCGAATGTTATATTCGACACATTTTTGAAAAATACGTATGTTAACGTATTTTTGTGTGGATAAATCATTGTAATTACGATTATTAATCTTATATTGATCCAATGTACCTTTTTAATGACATATTTTAAGAAATCTTAAGTAATTATTCGTTTGATTAATAATTACATATTATTATTATAAGCTGAGTTTGAAAAAGTTATGAATCCCATCCCATCTCTCTGCGGTAACTAAATAAAAACTAATAAATACCGTGTTAAATGAGTTTTGCTAATTATAATTTTTTTTATCACAGCGCAATGTTATAGAAAAAAATCTAAGTTCTAGCTAGCGTACCTACATGGTACGCTTTTCTATTAGATATTCGTTTATTCTTTTCTATTACACACATAATTTTCTCCTAGTTGTCTTGTAGGTAAAGAAAAAACTAGTAAAATATTTGAAAATAGCAATAAATCTAAATATACATAAGGAAAGAGTGACTGATTGACTGATCTATCAACGCACAGCCCAAACCGCTGCACGGATTGAGTTGAAATTTGGCATACAGGTAGGTTTTCAGTCGTTAACATCCGCTAAGAAAGGATTTTGCCACGCGGGCATAGCCGCGAGCGTAAGCTAGTCTTATATAAATATTTAACAAATTATAAGGATTAACCTGGATTATTGACAACAGCGTGTCGCCAAAAGAGCAAAATGCAAAAAAACTTAAATCCCTCTCGGAAATCATTTCAATGCGAATCTTCACGTTACATAAAACCTATTGTGTGCAACCTCTTTTGATCTCTGAGTGATAAATAAAAAAAAAGATATTGACAACATTTGGGATGGGGGCGTGATTCTAAAGATGTCATTATAGATTTGAATTTGGATTCACAGTTTCCGCTATTTTTCTGAAACACATTTAGTTGGTTGGTACTACGGTTGCGTTGCGTTTTTTGTTTATTTATTGTTTTGTTATTTAATAATACTAATTAAGTATGAAACTTCTGCCTCAATCTTATTTAGCTCACGTTATTAAAATTAATAAGGTATAATATTATTAAAGCTGATTTTATAAATCTAAATATTCAATCTAACTTATACAATTAAAATATATAAAATAATATTGTTATTCTTTTTTATTCGCAAAATAACAAGATTCGTAAGTTTCTGAATTTTCTAGGAAATGTATTTATAGTTTACTAGCTACGCCCAGCGGTTTTACCCGCTGTACTTTTATAGCCTATGTGTTATTCCAGGGTCTAAGCTATCTCTATCCAAATTTCAGCTCAATCGGTCCACCCGTTTAGGCGTGAAAGAGTAACAAACATCCAGTCATCCATTCTTACAAACTTTCACGTTTATAACATTAGTAAGATAGTATCAGTCTTCAATAAACCCTGTAAACTACAGGGTGTTTTTAATCAACAACACCCTTCAGACACTTGTCGACAATAAGTACCTATTATCGACAGCTACAGGGTGCTCCAGAATACAATAACAAGGGCTATCTTTGGTAATCCCCTTGTGTGAGGTGACTGCCTTTTATGTGTGAAAATCATTAAAATAGGGTCCAAAAGGCCACCTTGTGATTTGACGTGGATAATGTGTAAAATGTTTGTTTTATAAAATGACTAAGGCATTAAGATGTTTGGCTAAAAAAAAAGTGTGTGCGTGTAACCTTTACGCGCGATTGAAGTAAAACTTCTTTGGCGTTGACGACATATATCACTGAAATGATTAAATATTAACTTAAATAAATAAATATTATATTATAATTTAATTATATTTATTATTCATGTGCTTTACAAAGATTATTTAAATGTTATATTAATATTATTCATTCGAAACATCTAATTGAATGTCATCATAATTTCTTACGTACGAAATTATAGGTTTGTGGTAACTATAATGTGAAACATAAATTTTACTCTCTAAATTTGCTACTTTTCTTGAAAATACAGCATCTATCGTTGTACCGAAACGCGTTGTTGAATGAAGTCGAGAAGTCAAGAAGCGTGTAAGTAGGTGATAATTGGGCATTCTGGCACAGTTTTTACATGCATCGTTTTTACTGCACTCCGTTCGCTTTGCTCTCTCCGTTCCGTTCAACGATGCATGTAAAACTGTGCCAGAATGCCCAATTGGTTTTCGGGAGCGTCAATAAAGTAAAATCTTTAAACGTTGCTATACACGGTTTGCTGGGATCACTGCGTTTCGTTCAACAATGCATGTAAAAACTGTGCTAGAATGCCCAATTGGTTTTCAAGTCGTCAGTGTTTTACTTTTCTGAAATGACTGACATGATGACTTAAAAGTCGAGAGATATGAGTTGATTTGTGCCTGTATATATAGTGATCGAATATTGTATTATTATTCATTTCTCCATCAGCTCTCATTTAAACAACTACATGATATTTGTAAAACAACCTCAGAATTTGCAGTTTGATGAAGTGGGTGCAACATTGAGCCATGAAGTTGAAAGGCATGGAAAACTTTTACCAAACACAATCCGGTGTATTATTTGCGGTCCGTCTAACTGTGGAAAAACCAACCTTTTAGTGGGTCTTCTCTTACATGAAAATGGATTACAATTTTTGAATGTATATATTTATTCCAAAACACTATACCAACCAAAATACGTATATCTTGAACATGTTTTAAAAATGGTACCTGGAGTGCATTTTTCAAAATTCCACGAACATGATAGTGTTTTGAACCCAAAGGAAGCCAAACCGAATTCTGTAATAATTTTTGATGATGTTGCCTGTGAAAAACAAGATCATGTACGTGATTATTTTTCAATGGGAAGACATAAAAATATAGACTGTTTTTACCTGAATCAAACTTATAGCAAAATTCCAAAACAACTTATTAGGGACAATGCTAATCTTATTATTTTATTCAAGCAAGATGATATTAATCTCAAACATGTGTATGATGAACACGTCAACACAGATATGACGTGGAAACAGTTTCGTGAAATGTGTGCCAAAATTTGGAGTGTTTCCTATGATTTTTTAGTTATAAACAAAGATTGTAATAAAAATCAAGGATGCTATAGGAGGAAGTTTGACACATTTGTACAATTTGATTAGGTAACAATATTTTTATATTTATCGTCGTGTATCTAATATTATTTTCATTTTCTATCCTGACTTCATACAGTTAAGTTATATTACTAAAATGAATTCGGAAAAATCCATAAAAGCACAAATTGTAAAATCAGCTGACGCTGTTAAAAAGAAAGTTAAGTTGATGCGAGGATTACAATTAGATACAGATAACGCTATTGAAGCTGTACTTAAACCATTGACAAATCCACTCGAAAAAATGGTGCAAATGAATAAACCGGTTAACAATGAATTCAGAAAAAATTCTCCGAATTGGAGCACCAAGAAATTAGAATTTAACGATTTGGCAACACTTAAATCATATAATGAAGATAGTGGCGATAGTTTTGCTAAACGTAGGAGATCTGACGCAACTGTAATTAACAAGTCTTATTCAGAGGAAGAAAATAGTTCAGATAATACAATAAGTGATGAAGATAATAATAATAATGAGCAAAATACAAGTGGATCATCGTTTAGATCGGCAGAAAATCCTGATGACTATAACTGGTCTTTAAGTTCTGAAGTATTCTGCGATTCTCCATTCGGTATTAGATCAGATCGTGGCAAGCTTAAAATGGGATCGTCTCGGGTAACTCTAATGGGAGATAATATATTAATAGGAAACAAAGAATATAAAAAAACACCTGGGCTAAATGAATTACTGTTTAAAAAAATTCCTAATATGGATTTATTGACTGAAAACGATTTACTTGAATACAAAAAAATTTTATTAGATACCAATGCACATAGACGTGACTATAATCCAAGGAAGCCTATAAAAAGCAATAAAGGGCTCAAATATTTAAAAGTCATAAAACCACTTTTTAAGTTAGCTAAGAATTGTTCAAGTACTGAAAGTCTTCCACACACTGGTTTAGGATTGCCTTCGATGAAAAAATTTAAACCGGATACCGATTATGTTTATTGGGACGATCCAAATGAACTCGTAGAAAGATTAAAACTACTTTTAGCTTCTCGTGATGCTGGTAATACCAGTCTTGATAATGAAATAATATCAATTATTGAAGAATTACGAGAATGTGGTATCATACGCTAGAAATTGCATGAAGAAGAAATTATCATCATCGAAAATTTTTATTCATTTATAAAGAAAAACACATTTCATAAATTCAGTCATCACAAAGAATTTGGTAAGAGCAGATTAAAAAAAAATGGACAAATTTGGGCATTATGTGCATAAAAGGATGCGACGAGGATCAGGAGATTCAAATTTAAATGAGAAATTGATGAAAAATAATAGTGGTGATTATGACTTGAGATCATCAAGACTTAAAGGATTACAATTACCAGTGTCTCCTGATGAAGCTGCTAACAAGCAATATATCGACCAGAAACTTACAGCTTTTTATGATAAACTTGAAATAGATGCAGAAATTAAAAATATAAAGGCTCAAATTCAAATGATAGTAAATCAGTTTCAACTAAAACATGCTGGAGATATAACCAATCATCAAACTAAAGAAATTTATAAAGATGAGCAAAAAAGAAATAGTTGATGAGATTCACAAACAAGTGCGAAGAAACTTTGTCAGGCGTTCTGTTATTTTGAAATCAATAGATGATCTTTGGCAAGCAGATTTAATTGATATGCAAAGTTTTGGTAGAAATAATAAAAACTTTAAATATATATTGACAGTAATTGATTGTTTTTCCAAATATTCTTGGACTGTTCCTTTAAAATCAAAATGTAAAACTGAAGTAACAAAAGCATTTGAAAATATACTTAGAGATGGAAGAATGCCGAGAAATCTGCAAACCGACCAAGGAAAAGAATTTTATAATGATGAATTCAAAAGCTTGATGCAAAAATATAATATCAACCACTATTCTACATACTCAGTTAAAAAGGCTTCCATTGTTGAGAGATTAATTAGAACTTTAAAGAATAGGTTATACAAAACATTTAATTTAGTTGGTAATTATAAATGGATAGGACAGCCTTTAGAACAAATTACTGGTGATTATAATAACACTACACATAGTACAATAAAATGTAAACCAATTGCTGTTAATGCTGCCAATGAATTTTACATTAGAAATAATATTTTCCGATTAAAGAAGCAAGTAAATAACAAAAAACCTAAATTTCAACAAGGAGATTTTGTTCGCATTAGTAAGTATAAGGGATTTTTTCAAAAAGGATATACTCCTAATTGGTCAACAGAAATATTTAAAATTAAAGATATTAATGATAAATGCACCCCAATCACTTATTATATAGAAGATCAACATAAACAACCTATATTAGGAGCATTCTATGAGCAAGAACTTCTTAAAACAAAACATCCTGACGTCTATTTAATTGAAAAGGTAATAAGAAAGAAAGGTAATAAACTATTTGTAAAGTGGTTGGGTTTGAACGAAAATGAAAATTCATGGATTCACAAAAATAAAATCATACTATAAAATTGCATAAAATTGGAATTAATATTCATTACCATACAACCAATGGAGGGAAGAGGACTTGTTAATACTTTGATAAATAATTTACCGTGTGAACTTCATTTACCTGGATATAATTACTGCGGACCCGGCACCAAACTTAAAGAAAGGCTCTTGAGAGGGGATAAAGGAGTTAATGGGCTAGACGAAGCTTGCAAACAACACGACATAGCTTATGCAAATAACACTAATTTAGACGTTAGACATAAGGCAGATTTACAGTTAATGAATATGGCGAAACAAAGAATGAAATCAAAAAATTCTAGTACGGGCGAAAAAGCAGCCTCATGGTTAGTGAACAAAGTAATGAAAACTAAACTTAAAGTAGGTGCTGGAACCAAAAAGTTTAGCTCAGTCATTAGTCAAATAAAGAAACATTTAAAGAAACTCAAACCGAAGAGCAACAACTCCGCAATAAAGATTGCATATTCAGTGGCAAAAAAGTTATTTTCTAACAAAAATTTCAATTTACCTCGAATAATACCAATTCCTAAAACTGGAGGAATCTTGCCTTTGATTCCAATATTTGCGGGATTATCAGCATTGGGTGCACTGTCAGGGGGTGCTGCAGGTATAGCGAAAGCGGTCAATGACTATAAAGCTTCTAAGAAAAGTCTAGAAGAAGCTGAACGCCATAACAGGACAATGGAGGCCATTGCTTTAGGAAAAGGCATGTATATTAAACCATACAAAAAAGGAAGTGGTTTGTATCTAAGAAATTCAAAAAACTGAGTAAAAGGCTGCCCAGAAGAGCATTAACTGATATTGATATATTAGAACATGCAGGTGACATTCCATATTTCAGAGGAGTTTATATGAGAGACAATTTACCTAAATTTCCAAAACATATCGAATGTGCTGTAGTCAATTTAGACGACAAAAATAGTGAAGGCACTCACTGGGTAGCGTATGTAAAAAATAAACAATATTGTGAATATTTTGACAGTTTCGGCGATCTTAAACCACCTTTAGAGCTCATCAAATACTTAAAATGTAAAGATATTTTATATAATTATATCCAATATCAAGGATTTGATACTGTTAATTGCGGTCATTTATGTTTAAAATTTTTAAAAAAATATTGGAGAAGCCGTGATATAAAATAAATGTTTTTAATCGCATACTGTTAGTAGCAAAATGTCTTTCACACTTTCAATAACAAGTTTTTCTTCAATTTCCACTACAAATTATTCACCTGCCTTGCCATTGGAAGGAGATTATGAATGTGGATTATTGTATTTTTCTACATTTAATTCAATACCGAATATAGATGATCGAAATAACAAATTTTATTATGGTGACCAATTAATTGAAATACCAGAAGGTTCATATGAACTCCACGACATTAGTGATTATTTAAAAGAACATATTGAAGATTGTTCGTTTAAATTGATATGTAACAACAATACTTTAAAAACATCTATATTTTGTACTAAAGACATTCATTTCGAAAAAGATTGTACTCTGGGGAAAGTTCTTGGCTTTGGGGCGGAGTTACTTAAAGCAAATATATTACACGAATCTCAATTTCCAGTCAGCATTCTATCAACAACTGTGCTAAGGATTGAATGTGATATTGTGAGTGGTTCTTATGTAAACGGTAAACCTAGTCACATAATCCACGAATTCGCACCAAACGTGCCTCCAGGATACAGAATCATAGAAATACCTAATAACGTCATATACTTTCCAGTTAATCAAAGCAGTGTCACTTCTATTACTATAAGAATTGTGGACGCTGAAAACAATTTGGTTAACTTACGAGGTGAAGATATACAGTTATACTTACATATAAAGAAAAAATGATTAATTTTAATAATAAAAACTCGACCACACCTGTGAAAAACATCACTCCAAAACTTACCATCGCCAAGCGAACACCTAAGATAAGGTTAACCAAAGAAAACAGACAATTTCTTAAATTGATTGGACTACTAAAATGAGTATTCTAAGTATAGCAGATCCTGTTGTCCACGACAACACAATAGAGAGTGTTGAATATCACTCATATAAGCCATACGTAACCAGCTTTAATGTCAATGATGAAATACGCATTCCTATCAACCAACAAGATTTATACATATTACCGTCAGCAAGTACACTATACTTAGAAGGTTATGTTAATGTACACAAAAGCGACAAAACAAAAGTTAGTCAAGTTAACTTCACAAATAATCCTGCCCTTTTTTTCTTCCAAGACATTCGATATGAATTAAATGGAGTAGAAATTGATAAAATTAAAAATGCTGGGATAACAACAACTATGAAGTCTCTTTTGTGCATGAACGAAAATGAGTCAAAATCATCAAAATTCTGGGGTTGGGATATTAATGGTACGAAAAGTACCTATTCTGGAAATTTTTCGGTATCTATTCCACTAAGTAGAATTTTAGGATTCGCAGAAGACTATCAAAAAATAATTATAAATTGTAAACATGAATTAATTTTACTGCGTAGTAACACAAATTTAAACTCATTGAAGGTAGGCACAGGAGAACTTGTTAGTGATACCATTGATATTAAAAAAATAGTTTGGCGCGTACCACATATCAAAGTGTCCGATCGGGAAAGAATAAACTTACTTAAGCATTTAGAGAGAGATCGAGCAATTAATATGGTGTTTAGAAACTGGGATCTTTATGAATACCCAGCACTTCCAAAATCATCGAAACATACTTGGTCAATTAAAACATCATCGCAAATAGAAAAACCTCGCTTTGTAATTATCGGATTACAAACAGATCGCAAAAGGCAACCGCACAAAGACATGTCGCAATTTGATCACTGTTATTTACGCAATGTAAAAGTATTCTTGAATTCATGTTACTTTCCATATGAAAATTTAAATACTGATTTTCGAAGAGAGGAATATTCTTTAATATATGAACAATACGCAAAGTTCCAGCATTCATTTTATAATCGTCGACCAGAAGCGTTGTTAGGTTTTGAGGATTTTAAAGATAAGGCTCCATTATTTGTGATTGATTGTTCGCGTCAAAACGAATTACTGAAAAGTGGCCCAATTGATGTGCGTGTAGACCTTGAAGCGGATTCAGAATTTCCTGAAAATACAACAGCGTATTGTCTTATTCTTAATGATTGTATTGTAGAATACAAACCATTGAGTAATATTGTGAAAAAGTTATCATGAATTCAGATACAATAATTGTTGATCTCCAGGGATTTAAAGATTCGTGTAATCAATTTATTGTTAAAGAACTGGCTATTGCATATAAAAATCATACTCAAACATTTTTGGTTAAACCTCCTTATTCGTATCACTACTTGACAAATAACGAAAGACAACATGTGAGATGGATTGAAATTAACCGAGGCATTCGTTGGAGTAATGGTCACATTGATTATAAAGAATTTAAACGCATTATCATGCCATATTTAAAAGAGAAAAAAATTTTCACCAAGGGCTTAGAGAAAATAAAATGGATCCATAATCTGTGTAATGACTGTGAAGTGGTGGATATAGGAGAAAAAGGGTGTCCTAATTTGTCAAAACTTTTTTCCGAATATCAACAATATTGTATTACTTGTGCAAATCATACTAAGTATTGTGCTTTAAAAAATGTAATGTGTATTAAACAATGGTATGACGATAATAATATAGATAGTTTTGAATTGTTTTCTAATTAATTATAATTTACTTATAAATTTAATTTAAGCTTTTAATTGTAATAACACAATTATTTATGTATAAAGTGTTACTAATGATTATTATTGTAAGAAATATATTTTTATGATTTTAATAAATAATTATTTTTAAAATACCTGAATTTTATTTCAAAATGATGATTCATTATTGATGTCATAATTAGATTGTATATGTGTATAATTATTATTATTGTTCTCTTTATTTATATAAAATCTTAAATTAAATTTTATTAATTAATTATGATCTAATAATGAAACATTATTTTTACTAAATATCTAACCTATAGGGAAATAAAAGACAAAAATAATTACACACAATAAAATTTATTTAAAATATCTTATATCTAACTTTTTACATAATATTTTTTACTGTACCTAATCATTTAAATTATCGCTTAATTTTGTCGATATTTTGCCTACTATATTTTCTGCCAGGTCCATTATTTCATCACATGTTCCCACTGCAGAATATTGCACTCTAATCGTTTCGCAAGTGGTGTCTATCCGCTCGTTGTATTCATATATCTGAAGTTTTAAGACACGTCGTCCTCTTTGTGGCATTTTCGTTATTACATAAGATAATGCTTCTTTCTTCTTGCGCTTTTTTAATTTAGATTCCTGTTTCTTGGCGGCGGCCTCGGCTGCAGCTTCGGCGGCCAGCTGTTTCTTCATTTTTTCATTGTGCTCGTCCCAGTCGGCTAATGGATCTTGCCCGCATGGCAGAACCCAATAATCTTGCACCTGTGTCTCGTTCTGTAACAAACATAGAATTAATATTATATAATTTTCAGTAAAGAAAATTTTTGGATTCAATTTTAACCTAAAAGAATAACTTAATACTTACAGTTAAATCCATTTTTATAAAAGAAGAACAAGTGTCGCTAACAAGTGACTCTAATGAAGTGAATAATAAAATCCGCGCAATGCAGCGCAGGTGTTTATGTAATATCATATTACGTAATTTGAACTCGGTTAATTTACTATCATCAAAGCATTTGCTTGAACTAAATCAGAACCTTCGACATGTTGTGACATGTTTCATAATATCAACAGTAAAATAATGTTACCTACAACACGTGTTGACAACATGTTATAACATGTTTCATAGGAGTGCTTTATAACTATACTAAGAGATCTGTTTAAATAAAAGACAAAAATTTTTTATACAACAATATTTATTCTAATTATAAATGTTAGTTTAACAATTAATTTATCTTACACAATATGTTAGCTTACAATTAATACAGGATTTTTTGCTTATTTTATTCTGTTAACACAAAAACACAAATTAAAATAACAACAAGAATACATTGATAATATTGATTTTTTAAATTTTATTGTAGACAATATTATACTACGACATAAACCTATTATATTACATCATTATATTCTCACGTACAAACTATAATGAAATACACAAAACGAGTAATGAGTTAAAAGAAAGCATCCCTGTGCCCATAAGATAAAGTAGTAATTTTGTCTCTCAAAATAATACGTTTGTCGTCTCTAGCCGAGAGCGCACTTTTGTTTTGAGCTTGTGTAAAAATGATATGTTTTAATGATTTAAATATAATGTTTTTTCTTCTTATTAATTTATCGTCTAGGAGTACCTTATAGTAGTCCTTAAAATGTACATTTTTTATAGCAGACTTTTGGACACCTTTTGCTTTTTTAAATTCATCTTGTGTTGTTTTAATACAATATAATTTAGACCTTAAACCAACATATTCAGATATGACTTTACCTCCGAATTCATCTTTGAATAAACCCGGTATTTTTTTGTTTATGATTGGTATATTATAGATATTATTTTGAGGATAATTACTCGTGTCGAAATAAGTCAAAAAAGATAGTTTTAAATCTTCATAAAAATCTTTGGTTTCTATGGAATAAAGAAAACTATCTGTATCAGTATAACACAATTTTATGTTTTCTCCATAATAAGGTTTCATAACAGAATAGTGAAAATCGTACATATGAGATTTAGAAATTTCTAAAACCGCGAATCCAATATATATGGGTTTGTCCAAAGAGATAGTTTCTGGATTCATTTGTACAGCTACAAAGTTTTCAGTAAAAATAGTTGCATTACGAAAGTTGGGCTTGGCTATTAATTGTTCTGCTGTTATAGTTTTATTTGTCTTATTTCTATCATCAGTCCATTGGTTAACTAATTTAACATCGACATATTTTTCAGTGTTTTCCATGGTTTTACCGAAAATACTATTGTTTAAAAGTTTAAAAAAATCTTGTTCGAATGTAGATTTTGCCCTTTTACGCAATTCAGTGTTCATATCTATATACTGTTTTAAGTAAGGACTTTGTTTAAATTCTATGACTCTGTGGATTTTTTTTAGCTTAAGACCGTGGTTCAAGCACACTTTAAGATGCTCATAATGAATAACATACTCGAATTTATCATGTAAATTTGGAATTAACTTTGAATCTTTCGAACCAGGTGGCATATACTTTTGCGCACAGAATGGGATATCGTTGTGTAGATTATGCAAAACTTCAGGATACTCTAAATCAACTTCTAGGATATAGCCATATTGTGCATCGAGGGGTATACTGACAAAATCGATTGTATTAATTTCTGATTCACTTAATAATTTGAAGTTTGAATGCGGCAAATAAGAGCACATAGCATAACCATAGAGATTGTTACAGTCAATGTAAACTATGAAGTTGTCTTTGTCTAACGGGTTATAGCCTTCTAAATATTTATTATTAGCCTTAGAATGTCTGTTAGAACACAAACAAATGCCACCGCGAATACCTTTTTGAATCATTCTAATTATCTCTAAATCAGTAATAAGCTCTAATTTTACTGCTGTTTTTAACAACATTGCATCAAAACTCAAACTCGGTGCAGTTATGTAAAAAGCAGGATCTAATTTATAAGTTCGTTTACAAGTAGTTCGAAAACTTTCAAATACATCTGCAAGTAATAATACGTCTGATTTAAGATATAAGTCAGTGTATTCGCCTAAATTGTTTATTTTAAAGGATTTCCAAATTTTCTTAGCATGTGCATAGTCTGAATCAGAAATCGTACTGTTGGTTAATGTACTAAAAAATGACTCTATTGGAGGAAGTTCTTTTTCTTCATATACATTCCAAGCTGACATATATTCGTATGGGTATACCCCTTTACGAAGCATTAATCTAAAATTATTTTCAGTGCTAAAAAAACGCAGTAGGTGTACAAAATCATCTTTGTTTAGATTTGCAACTAACTTTTCAAGACTTGTCCCCAAAAATTTGAAAGAATCAACAAAACGAACTGACATAATATCCTGATCATTCATTTCAAAAAATTTTGTGAATGATAAGTAATTCTCTTTAGTTTTTGCAATGACTTTTATTCTACCAGGTAGATTTCCTAATTCTCGAATGAACAGATGACTGTCATAACCAGCTAAATTGTGAAAAAATACTGGTACAAATTTTGGTAGTCTAAACTTAATGTTGCAATAAGAGTGAGCTGCCCCGCGATAACGTCCTGTAAGATGACAGTGATCTCTGACCTTATCATCAAATAACAATGTATTGCAAAGAAAACAAAGTGACGATTGATCAAAGTTAGTTTGATCTCTATTAGTAAAATTCATTGTTACCGGGGATTGATAAATATTGTGAATGTTAGTTATGTCATGCGTTATGTATTCTATAAATTTTTCAACACAATCAGCACCGCGATAGGATATATATTTATTAAGCGAACTATCATATGCACAAACAACATAGTAAGCAAACGCCGCTGGCACGTGTTGGTGTAAAGATGTAGTACCGCTAGTAATAGAGCTCTTGTTTACAGACTTTAATATGGATTCAAAATCGGCATATATCACAAAAGGCATATCTTGCATTCTTTCGTAATGTTTGAACTGAACTACAGTTCCTTCATTTGGAAGAATAGTCGACACACCACTGCAAACATGAGAGTTCAGCTTATCTTCCTTATCAAAAAATATCATGCATTCTTCGCAAAAAAATAATTTTGCATGATGTTTAGTTATCTGACTACGAATTAACTTTGCTAAATTTTTTATAAGACAATAATGAGAACGCAAGCCGTTTTCAAGTAATAATAAATTAACATGATGTTTTTTACGACGTTTTGTTTTATAAAGAGGTCCAACAACTACAGATTTCTTTTTGAGTCCATAAATATTTACACTTATATCGGGGTTATTCTTTTCAAAGATTTGAATGTCAGAGAAACCAACAGGAAAAGTCATATTTTCAGTGTTGAGAATAAGATCGAAATGTGGATAAGCAGAAATTCGCTGACAATTATTCTTTGCAGGGAATAACGATGCCATTATACACCACAAGAAACAAAAAGAATCTCTGTTCTGAACATTGATACAAGCATGTTTAGACTTGATACTTTTAGGCAATTCAATGTAGCTTGAGGCACGCAAGGGATTAAATTTGTTTAAGTTTACCTCTAAATACAAGTTACGAACAAATGCCCAGCCACTATCTCTGTCTTCGAATTCGTCAACTTTTTTACTGATTGTTTGAATGATATCAGAAAAAAAATCATCAAATATAAAATGTTGATGCAGGACTACGTTTTCTGTTGCAAAAGATTTTATTGAACTTGAGTTATCTTTATGCAAGATAAATTCAGAAAATAACTCGAAATTAACCTTGAGACTAGAGTAGGTTTGCATTCGTGCCTGAAGCAAAGTCCTTACTCTGCGTCGCAAGAGAGTCAAGTACTCGAAAGGAGCGCGTGCGCGCTCCTTATCTGCCTGCTCGTCTGGCTCAGCGCTAGACGAGTTGCTATGCGATACGCGGTATGACGATATGCGGCCGCGAAAAGCGCTACTAATTTTTTCAATACCATTACTCTCATTTACTGAACTATTGTTTTTATGTGTTATACTCTTTAAATGACCAGCAAAAGCTTTACTTTTGACTTGTATGTCGCAAACAGTACAAAAAATTGTTTTAGGCATTGTTCTAACTATTGAATAAGGTTAACTTGCTTATAATGAAATGATCAATCAAACACAATAATTAATCAACCTATCACGCGTTGTACCTACATAACATAATTTTGAAAATACTGTGTATGAGATTTGGCTACTTTGACCCTCAATAGTAACTTAAGCTCGATTTAGCAACCGTATAACAGTAAGATACTTTATAAAAACAATTATATACCTAATAATTATAAAATCAATTAGGAACTTATGTCTAAAGCATATAACAGTAAGGACACTTTCCTATAGTTTTAATTTCTGAATTATGAAGAATAAAATTAGAAAAGTAATTTATAAGAGATAATTATTTAAGATAAAAAATAATAAAAAAATTTGAAAAAAACTATTTCTTTTTTTCTGCAAAAAAAGTGCCCTCAGTTGTGAAGGATCCCTTGCATTGTTTCAAAAATTTTTTTATAGTATTAAACTCCGGACAGTCCGTTCCGCCCTGAAACTTTAACGATACAAGCGCCTGCTGCCAACGATCAACAGGCGGAACGGACTGTATGTCCTTACTGTTATATACTTTAACTTCTATGTAAACATCACCCGATAAGGTGGCCGTTCGCCGAATGACGCCGTCAGCGACTCGGCGCGTTAGCGACGATTGTAAGGGTGGAGTAGCTCGTTTTCTTGGTGTGGCACCATCAGCGTCGCTGTCGGAGTCCAGCCCCAGGTCAGACACAGTCCTGCTTGCTGACACCGTCGGTTCCTTCTTCAAAGCCGCCTTCGTTGGCACCTTGCGCTTTGCAACTTTCTTGTTCCTGAAAAGAGAATAAAATATTAGCATAAATAAAATTTAGGTATTTAAATCTTTGTATATTACATTTTATAATCTTACTATCTTACTAATATTATAAACGTGAACATTTGTAAAAATGGATATATGGATGTATAATAATAATAATAATAATAATTGGGGTTTATACTCCAACAGAACAGGTTTATCCTACTTACACTGTCAGAGTCAAATCACAATTTATATATATAATTTATGTATCTTTCACGTCTAAACGGGTGAACCGATTGAGCTGAAATTTGGTATAGCTTAGACACTGGAATAACACATAAGCTACAGTACAGCAGATAAAACCGCGGGGCCCAACTAGTTATTCATATATTGCCCTACAACGCCTTTTGTAAAAGGAAAATATCAAGATTAATGTATCTTTTATTTTGTGCATAATAAGGTTGAATATTAAACCATACAAATTCTAATACACCATTTTAAACTTGTGCGCTGCGCTTTTACCCCAAACTAAATTGTTTGCAAGATAGTAGACATAGAGAACAGTATGCAAAATGACTATGGTAAATAAACAATTTTCCTTGTAAAGATAATACATAGTTAGAGCACTAATAAAACAGCTAGTTAAATAAAGTAGTACATACGTTTTTCCAGAAGATGTGGTGGCTTCGTCGTTGTCCGTATAGATTGACTCGGTCGGAGGGTCCTTCTTGCAGCGAGCCTTGTATGTGTCGGAATATTCGGATTCAGACCTGCGAGACAATACGAATAATAATTAATACACAGGTTATAAAAAAATATAAAGTGTAATCTGTATAATATATAAAGAGAGAGACTGATCTATCAACATCACCCCAAACCGATAGTGTTAAAATTTGGAATACACATAAGACGTATCAGAACCAAGAAAGGATTACACATGCTTATATGCATAACAGAAAAACCGTGAGCATAAACTAGTATCGAATAAAATTATAATATAAACTCACGAACATGATTGCAACGCAGCGAATCTTCGTTGTGGCGGATCAGCTGTGACGGCTAGGTACGGAAGGTCACGGTCAAGCCGCGAGCCAGCGGTTGATGATAACAGCGACAGCTGACGGCGAGCGCTATCACGTAGAGCCGGCACAGGAACTTGCAGATGGAAACTTCTTGAGCCTTGATCTTCTGATGCTTCTTGAACTTCTGATGCTTCTTGATCTTCTGGTACCTCTTGATCGGAGCCGCGAACTTAATTAATTTTGTTCAACGGATAAACCGATTAAATACACCATTATCAGGTGTTGTAAGCATTTATAAATTAACAAAAATGTTTTATTTTCTTAGTACTTTCATAAAACAATAATTATGAATATGGGAAAATTGTTCTTTACCACTGTTTTTATTGAAACGTAAGCAAATTAATAAATTGCAGCGTTTGGTTATGGCATTTCCTTGAAAATATGTAAAATAACATTATTTTCTTTCGGCATTACTTTGATATTTTAAACATAGCGCTCAAAGAAAGCCGCAAATGTGAGCGTTTCCATTGCAATAAAACTATGTTCACGCGCGACTATGTTCAGTGGTTTACAATGTTAGAATCGGTTAATTATTGTTCAATACAAATATAGGTAATTCAAGTTTCGTATACCTAAGACATTGAAATAGATGAGGTGGGTAGTATCAATTCATACAGTTGATAAAAAAATATTTTTACATATTATTATCAACAATCCTTCAAGGTGTGCAACATAACCTAACCACTGTTCCTATATATCTTATAGGATACAGCCAGAACCAAATTTACATGTTTTACGTAAACACGATGACTTAGCGTCTTAATGAGAAATTTATTGTGCGAGGATTCAAACCTAGGATCCGGCAGGAAGTTCTACTACTGAGCCACAGGCGCTATGACAATGAAAACAGGTGCCGTAATAAACATGTTGTACAAGCGATTAAAATATTTCCATGTTATTGTTTGTTAGCTCCAACGATCAAGTTACATCGGAGCGTGTGATTGTGAACAATATTTTTTTATCTAACTCAACAAAATTAAACTAGTGCAGCTACCTGTTTTTGGATTTAACATATCGATAAACAGGTGTGTGCATTGTTTTATGTCTTAACCTTAGCAGGATTAATTGATTATGAATGCTATTAATCCAGATGTAATAAAATGGCATTTTATTATGTTTATTTTATAAAAATATATATATATTCATAATGTTTTTGTTCAATAATACAAAGTTGTATATTTAATTTTAAAGGATCTACCATCTTTAATTATCACGGTAATCAAATAGTACATTTATTATTTTACTAGATACTTACTTTAAACACTTTGCAGGGTGCAACGTTACTTTTATCGATAAATAGTTCTAAGTACTGTAACAAAATTTATCGATAATCTCTTTCGGTCAACTCTATGTCCAACCATTGGCCATTACAGTTCTTAGTCTAATTGTGTTAATAAGTCGTGTTTTGTGAAAGTTATATTAGTCTTACTAACAAAAATCAGATTTATTGTGCGTGTGGCCTTGCAAAAGGACTCTCGTTTCATGGTGTCACCAACCAAATTTGGTCACTGGTACGAACAAACGGTCTAGATTGCTGAAATTCTTTTGCATTGGTTTTTCTGTACAACGTTACAATATTGTTGCGATGGAGTTATCAATTCTAGGTGTCGTTAAACTCCATATTTGGAGAACGGCACGAGCAACCGGCCTAGAAATGAAATTTTCCTAAGCACGTTTGTAGCAAGATGCAAAATCACCTTGCGATAGAATGGATGCTTTCTAGGTACCACCAGCCATGGTTATAGACACGAGCAAACGGCCTTGATATTGAGATGTTCCTTAGCATACCCATTTTCATTATTCTGATTTTGGTTTTTAGTAAAATTTATTTGTGTTTAGTGAACAAGTGTGTGAGACTTCGAGGCTGATTACAAAAACCATCTAGTATCCTTTTATAATAATTAAGTAAGTAATATAAACTAACCAAAAGTTTTTTACCTCATTAACGTTCTAAAATCCTGAACCAAAGAAGTAAAACACTGATGACCTGAAAACCAATTGGGCATTCTAGCACAGTTTTTACATGCATTGTTGAACGGAACGCAGTGATCCTAGCGAACGGTGTTTACCAACGTTTAAAGATTTTACTTTATTGACGCTCCCGAAAACCAATTGGGCATTCTGGCACAGTTTTACATGCATCGTTGAACGGAACGGAGAGAGCAAAGCGAACGGAGTGCAGTAAAAACGATGCATGTAAAAACTGTGCCAGAATGCCCAATTATCACCTACTCGTGTAGTATATGACATATACTTACAACCAATCAGAATTATTATTTTTAAATGGCGGAAACTACACAGACTATAGTAAGCGTTACTTCCGTCAGAAAAAAAAATCTGAGTTACTCCCTAGTCGCGCCTAAAGAAGTTTTCAACCAATCAGAATTATTATTTTTAAATGGCGGAAGCGTTACTTCCGTCAGAAAAAAAAATCTGAGTTACTCCCTAGTCGCGCCTAAAGAAGTTTTACTTCAAAAATAATAATATTTATGATAACTGAACTTAAAACACATTTATGGTACCCAAGCAGACGTTTGTATCTGCCTATTTTTCTAAGCTTAAATTTGACTAGAACCTGGAAAAACACCACCTGTGTCATCACAAAACGTGGACTTACGATTGTATCAGGACAGGACTCAGGACTAAACCATGTGACCACTAAACCAAAGAAAATGAATGAAATGAGTTAATCTTTTACTATCGAATACTACGTTTTGTAATAACGCAACATATGCTTTAATAAAAAAGTAGTCTAACAACAAAAACCTCTTTTCCAGACTATCAGGCGAGGTCAACACCAGTCCAGATTCCGAATCAACCTCAAACTCGCCGCCCTCCTTACTCCAAGATGGATTGCCTGCGCTCCTAGTATCTGGAACCTCCACCGTCTTCCAGAACACGGCTACCACGTCGCTCATACCAGGAGTAGACAGTTTACTGGCAACGGAGGACAGTTGTGGGCTTGTGAACGGATGCGGCAGTCTGGGTCTGCCATTGCCGCTGACTTCTGGAGGACTTTGCTCGACACCCACTTCGGCTGTCGCCTGGTTAATGAATGAGGATAGTGCAGGTAATTGATGCAATATTTTTTGATTAACTGCGCCATAGAGAGCGTGCTTAGACTTTACGCCTTTGTATAAATTCACCTTAGGCCCCCACTGAACGACTCTCGACGACATCGCCCCGAAACCTCAGAGTTGTTGTGATTTTCCAGGGCCTTTCTGGCAATTGGCGTGTCTTTCTTTGATTGGTCTTGGTAACATCACGACGTTTTCTTAGAGACTTTCCGACGGCTTTAGTCAACCGCTCGACTTCATGAGTGCCATTACTATATGTACTTGTAACACGCGAGGTACACTTATAAATACGCGAGGTATTTTTATTCTTTCATCAGACATCAGACTTAATAATATTATGTATTAAGTGTTATGAGTTATGTTCAAAGCGCTCAATATGTACCTACAAAATACCACACCACGTCTAAGCAAAACTTTTAGAAAGAAGATTATAATTGATTCAGATTCAGATTCAGATTCATTTATTTACCATAACTATAACAATTTGTTGTTACAATGGCATGTCATAAAATACAGTTCATAATCAAAATTATAATAACTAGAATTTGCACTTTCAAGGTTATAAGAAGATAAAATTAATAGATCATAATATCAATGTCACTTGCAATTATTTGAAATCAATTTTTAACATATTAATAATATTAAATTTTAATTATGTCAAAATATCATAAATTATCCAAAATCTAGAATGTCAATAATATTAATAAACAAGCAATACACACAACATACAAAAACATTAATACAAGTCACATTATTATTATGTCAAAAGTAAGTCAAAATTTAATTTAAGTACATTATAGTAATTAGTAATTATTGTATCATGTCCATATACAAAAATGATGATTCAGTAATACGCATTTCCATGAATTCATTTAGTGTGTAGAATGGGTTTAATTCAAAAAAGGGTTTAATTTGGCGCTTAAACTGTATGGTACTTAGTTTTGTGATGCTAACAGGTAGTTTGTTATACATCATTATTTTGTTATAAATCCCTTGTTTTTTTACTTTTGCTAGTCGTACCCATGGTTGAGCCAACTTTTCCTTATTTCTTAAGTTATATTTATGTCTATCAATATTCTTTATCATATTGACTTTATTATTATGAAGCTCTATAAGGCAATTATACGTATATGTAGAGTGATATCACTGTTAGCACTTTATTTTCTACAAAATAATTTCTAGCAGACGCTCGTCTTTGCAATCCACAAATGATTCTGATAGCTCTCTTCTGGCATTTGAGTACATTGTTTACATCTGAAGCGTTTCCCCACACTGTGATTGCATAATTTATCAATGAATGTATGTATGCGTAATAAACTGATATCAGAGCTTGTCTGTCAATTAAAGGCTTCAGTTTATATAGGGCATAATTTGCACTTGATAATTTCTTACATAATTTTTGTATGTGGGCTGAATGAGTTATTGTATAATCGACTGTGTACCCTAGGAATACATGTTCTTCAACTGCCACATTTCGTGTCACTGATTTATTTACAAAATATTGCATAACGATGCTCTTTTTTGCATTTAATATGATCCCGTTTGCTTCGAACCATTCTTTGAGGATATTTAGTGCTTCTTGTTTTTTATTTTCTATTTCCAAGTCAGAATTTGCTCTAATACCTAAGTGCGTGTCATCAGCAAAAAGACTTACACGAGTCCATTCTGGTAAGCAATTTACGAGATCATTGATACAACTAAAGCCTATTCTTTCAGGTGGTGGAGTGAAGAGCGAGGTGCGCAGCCCCGGGCTGTGCGAGACCGACGTGGCGCTGTACGGGGAGACGCTGCCCTACGAGCAGTCCGCGCTGCCCTACCATTACTATAATAGGTGAGATATAAGGAACAACACCGCCCTGTGACCGACGTGGCGCTGTACGGGGAGACGCTGCCCTACGAGCAGTCCGCGCTGCCCTACCATTACTATAATAGGTGAGATATAAGGAACAACACCGCCCTGTGACCGACGTGGCGCTGTACGGGGAGACGCTGCCCTACGAGCAGTCCGCGCTGCCCTACCATTACTATAATAGGTAGGTTACACATCATTTACTTCTATAGAAAGAAGAAAGGAAAGAGCTTCTTTTCTTTTCTAGGAGACAAAGCGTAGGCTCCGAGGAAGACGATGTTATAGCCATCTTATCGCCAGTCTGTCCACCTACAATACCAGCCATGATTTTATGTACAGTCAACTACAAAGAGATGTATCCATGTTAGTCTTACAAAATGAAGGAACTTTTAGTATGCAAAAATTGTTCACCCTTACTTCGTGACATTTTCAGTATCCACCAAATCTTATACTATATTCGATTCATTTTAAATGCTATTATTATGTATCACCTATGGAAAAGTAGTGGGATACATCATTGTTGCATATTAAACGAGTCGATGATAATATAAAGTTTGATTGCTACTAGAAATGTCACGAACCAAGGGTAGTTCATTGTGGCAAATGAAAATTTACTTCATTTTGTAAGCCTAACATGGATACATCTCTTTGTAGTTGACTGTACCTACCTTTCCTACATGGACGAAAATTGGAGATGGCAGCGAGTATAACCATATATGCATAATAATTATTGTACCTTTTATTCATCATCATCATGATCATCTCAGCCGTAAGACGTCCACTGCTGAACATAGGGTAATAGTATCTATTCTTTGACATAGGCCTCCCCTTTTGACTTCCGGTTGGAAGCGACCTGCATCCAACGTCATCCGGAGACCTTTATAAGGTCGTCTGTCCACCTTGTGGGTGACGATTCCTTTTATTATTATTTATTAAATAATAATATTTACTACGCGAAGTAACGCCTTATTCCACTAATTAACGTATTTATTCGTTTATACGACTAGAATTTCATTCATCAAAAATTTATCTTATTATCCTAGTGATACCAAACACTTGGAACACTTTGCCGACATCTGTGTTTCCCGAGCGGTACAACTTGGGTATCTTCAAGGCACGAGTGAATAGGTACCTTTCTAGGCATCATACGTGATCCATCGTCGACCGCATTTTCACTTTCCATCAGGTGGGATGTGGTCAAACGTAGGCCTATTTAGTATAAAAAAAAAAATAATAATACCAGGATTTCAGGGAATGCGAAGAGATATCTTTAGACTTGATTATCGGTTCCCACCTATATTTCCGTGGGAAATCAAACGAACCGTGAATTCGCCTAATCAATCATTCATGCAAAAGTCAAGTGTAATATAATATCACTACAAGCTATTAAATTCATAATTATCACAGTATTTAATTCACACTAACACCTGTTCAAATTAACATAGTGGACACACACTATTGTTATAGAAACAGATACCGAGCTCCTAGAACCCCACGCTCTATATTTATTTCCTGCGAGCGCATTGCCAAAGTTCTAAATGAAAAAATTATTTTGACGTGTCATTTTCTAATATTTAAGTCAACGTGATTGTCATCTTTTTTTGGTTTACATTAAAATAGTATTCCAATCTTCCACCTGAATTGGGAAAATGCTCCTTTAGACTCAACGCCACAGTAACGGCCTGTTATACTATAACTAAGTGGCCTGTAATACCGAATCACTTTAATTCGAGCCTCTACACGTTTCATCCACTCAGTGGATTACCAATGCCGATAAACTACGACGCGACAGGCGGGGTCACAGTGTAAATAGGGTAACCTGTTCTGTTAGAGTTGGTAAGAATATAAAACCCTCAATTATTATGGCGAGACGACCTCCACTCCTTTTGTCTCAATTGGCCGTAGCATATGAAGAACGGGAGGAGGGAAAGACGGGCTTTGCATTGTAGTGGGACGAAAATGGCTAAAATAAATAGCGTTTTTGGCTTCACTTTGGTCCTGAGTTCGCGGTGTCCACCCATATTACAACAGTCCGACTAGCGATGGACCCATGCTGTCTGCGTGTTAGTAACATGATAGCAGCACTGATTCGCTATCAAATGTCTAAGTTACTAAGTTGTTAATGAATGTTAGTGATGATGTCACTGACCAAATCTGGGGAAGTAACCGCAGAATGGTTGAATGGTTTTGATTCATCTTCATATTTCAAAGTCAGTCTGTCTGTCTGAAAAGTCTTCTCCTGACGACTTTTTACCGGGGGTAGACATTTCAGGAGGTCGACTAGGTGACTAGGTGGGTACCCCAACATTGCCAGTTATTCTACCGCCTGAGCAGTGATGTGCAAACATTACTGTGCTTCGGTAGGAGGGCACTGTAGCTAGTGAAATTACTGGGCTGAACAGTCTTATCTAACATATTATTACTCTCAAGTTCTGGGTGCACTGCGCCAACATTTTACCTTTGTAAAATACTGGGTAGCACTGTACTAATTATGGGAGGCGTTATCTCTTACCATCAGGAGAGCGTCTTGCTCGTCTTCTTACTTCGTTGTATAAAAAACCTGACTAAAGTTTTCTACCCAATGAAAAATGAAAAAATAAATTAAGAAAATACTTAATTTTAAAAAACTGTTTTTTCCATGATCTGACTCCTTTGTGACCTATAATAGAATCGAAAGTTAATTGTTTTGTTAATTGCCTTAATTTTTAAGTTGATTTTTATTAACCAACCCTATCACACTGTAGGTATATACTTACTTACTTATCTTTAAAACATACAAAATTGATAAAAAAAACAATATTCTCAATAAACATAAAAACCGGTCAAGTACGAGTAGGACTCGAGCACCGAGGGTTCCGTACAAACCCGTATAATAAAGTGGGTATAATATTATATATACTGTACAGTAGGTTTTGATTCCCTTGCGAGTACTTTCGAGTTTGAAAATATGCGGCTAAAATTGCTGTTTCTTTTGATTGCGTTGACATAGATGATTGATTTTTTTACAGCTTAAATTTGTTATAAAGCTGAGTATTTGATATGAATTTCAATTTAATACATGTACGCGTTCTTGAGGAAAGGGGTAGTAAATACAACATTATTAAAAATATTTTTTTTATATGATGTTACTAAAAATTTACAGTTTTCGCAATTTTTCCTATGCCTTTGATTTAAGACGTTGCTGCGTACCAAATTTCAAGATTCTGAGTTAACGGCAAGTACCCTGTAGGTTTTGATTTTTTGAGCGTAGTTGCGAGTTGAAAATTGCGGCTAAAATGCTGTTTCTTTTAAATGCGTTGACATAGAGGTTTGATTTTATTACAGTTTAAAGGTATTATAAACTTTAGTATTTGATATGACTTTCAGTTTTATACCTGCACGCGTTCAAGAGAATTAAGGTAGTAAGTGTGAAATTATTAAAAATATTTTTTTCATATGATGCATATAAAAATTTATGATTTTCGCAATTTTTCCTTTATCTGTGCTCTAAGGAGTTGCTTCGTGCCAAATTTCAAGATTCTGAGTTCACGAGAAGTACCCCGTAGGTTTTGGTTTATTTGGGAATGTCGAAAATTTGCTGAAATTTGCGACATATTCGACTATATCTTTTGATTGCGTTGACCTAGAGGTTTGAATTTTTCACAGCACCAAGAGGCAATGGACCTTAGTATTTCTTAAAAATTTCAGCTTGTTACCTTCACGCGTTCCTGAGAAAAAGGGTCTTGACAGACAGACGGACGGACGGACGGACGGACGGACGGACGGACGGACGGACAACAAAGTGATCCTATAAGGGTTCCGTTTTTTCCTTTTGAGGTACGGAACCCTAAAAATCATTATTCAATTAATTTACTTAAATTATTGATAATTCATAAAAATAAAACATTAAAATCGTAAATCATTTTAATTAATCGACAAAACTAGAAATGCGACAAATGGCCAATGTTGGCCATCTGCTGTTTTGTCCATTATCAGTACCTACCTACCTAGTACCCACCCACTAATCGTCATAGATTAAATTTTGTACCATTTAGACACGCGGCAGCGAGTCAAGCCAAGTTCAAGCAAAGGAACTGGCGACCGCGCCGTGTGTTATATTACACGAACCGTCCAAAGCGCGTTTTGACGACTTTTTACACCCTCGTTATACAAAAACTATTACACATAGACAAGTCAAATTTGGCACATATACTTAAATATACGAACTATATCTCTGTTCCAAATTCCAATAACACAGCTCAAACGGTTATTTAGATATAAACATCCAGTAATCGGTGAAGTTAATACATACTGAGGGATAGATCAAAAGTAATATCCCAGTTCCAGATGACCTAGAAAGCTGAAATTTGGCATCCCGATAGGTAATGTCGTAGTAACAAAGGGAAAAATCAGAAACTAGTATTTTTTTATCATTTTAAATTATTATTAATTTTTTAAAAATGTATGATATTAAAGTTTGGGACGCCTAGGAACGCATAAAGCAATACATATTGCATGTTGCTATAATTTTTGTGTAGGCGGTTTTTTCTGTTAGATACTACGAAGTGCGCGCGAGTCCACTATTCCTACTAATATAATTATAAATATAAATACAAACTTTATACCTACTGTACGTATGTATATATGTTTTTTACTTTTTCACGCCTAAACGGGTGGGCCGATTGACTTTAAATTTGGTATAATAAAAAATATAGCTTAGACCCCTGGAATAACATAATATACACTACTGTACCAAACTGTATAGCGGGTAAAACAGGCACAGCTAGTCACTAATAAAAATAGGTTCCTGGTACCTACGTAACAATTGTATATCCTATGTAAATACCTATCAATATATCGACTCACCAGCACAAGGCGGCTCAGTAGCATAGAGGTAATAATATTAACATTGTTTACAATAAAAATAATGTGTAGGTATATCGCCTTAGGTGCTAGTTGGTGTAAACATTTTAGATACCTACGTACCTGTAACGTATAGTCATAATATTATAGGTATGTGGCGGTATATGGGGGCACGGCAGTGCCCCCGCCAAGTCGTCGTCATTACAAGTCTTGTTGGCTTTGGTTTCTTTTGATCGAAATTCTAATCCAGTTCCAGATGATCTAAAAAGTTAAATTTCCATCCAAGTAGGCGGTAGGTATAAGATAGTTGGGTGAATATAGATAAATGTCTTAAACCTATTACATACTAAAAAGTACTGTACAAAAAGCAATGATATCCCATCAAAAACATAAATGTGAAAAGAGAGCCAAGTTCAATATTACGATGTATGTACTCATAGTTACCTATGATTTGGTAGTTGACTTCAACGACAAAAGAAGTGAGATATAAATGGGTGCCAAGTTCAATGGTCAGTCCTGAAAAATATTTACAACAACATAAAATATTTTATTACAACTTAAAAGATATTATTTCTTCTTATCACTTAGAATTAATATTATTTTGAAGCCCAAAGTTTGACTTGGCTAGTTCTCATGGGTACCATACGACGAAGTATCATTAAGATAAGACAATAGATACTTTATTGTATACCACATAATGTTACAGAAAATACATAATTAAAATTAAAAAATACAATGTACATGTGGCGGTCTTATCGTTAAAGAGCGATTTCTTCCAGACAACCAATGGATGGAGGGGACTAATTTACACGATAAAAGACGGTGGCGCACTTATTAGCATTAAGTGCGTTTAATAGTGATCAAGCTAAAGTTAAGAGAGTATCTACCTAGTATATTATGAGAACTGGCCAAGTCAGTCTTTAGGCTTCAAAATAATATTAATTCTAAGTGATAAGAAGAAATAATATCTTTTAAGTTGTAATAAAATATTTTATGTTGTTGTAAATATTTTTCAGGACTGACCATTGAACTTGGCACCCATTTATATCTCACTTCTTTTGTCGTTGAAGTCAACTACCAAATCATAGGTAACTATGAGTACATACATCGTAATATTGAACTTGGCTCTCTTTTCACATTTATGTTTTTGATGGGATAATATTTAACACGTGTTTTAGATGATTAATAATATTATACTTAGGTAATTAATTATTATGGAAATTATTAATTTAACTGTCATTGCTATTTTTAGAGAAGTTAGGTAGGTACATAGAATTATACACACCTACTAATTATTACTATATAGATATTTTAAAGAAAACAATAAAATTGATCGTTTTATAGTCAGGATAAAATATACTTGTTTTTAAACGGTTTTATTTAGCTCACTCCGTTTGTTTTCTTGGGTCAAATTTAGTAATTGAAATTTCACCCTCTTCCTATCAACCGATTGATCTGAAATTTGGTATACGCGTTTGATTTGGGTGACAATACAATTATGTACATTCAATATTATTGTACATCCAAGATGGCCGCCGCTAGAAAATGGCGGATAACGTTTTTTTTTTTAATCCTATCAATATGGGTATCAAATGAAAGGGCTTGATAAGTAGAATACAGTGCACTATACAAAATTAAAATCCAAGATGGCCGCCGCTACAAAATGGCGGATGACCAATTTTTTTTTCAATCCCATCAATATGGGTATCAAATAAAAGGGCTTGACAAGTAGAATACATTGTACTAAAAAGCCTAAAAATAAAAAAGGTAAAAAAAATATTTTAAGTTAAACGGTTTTATTGTAAACATGTACTAAAAGCTAAAAAATAAAATCGTGAGGCACGTCAAATATCTTAAATCTATGAACATTTTCACTGATATTGTAGATATTTGACGTGCCTCACGATTTTATTTTTTAGCTTTTAGTACATGTTTACAATAAAACCGTTTAACTTAAAATATTTTTTTTACCTTTTTTTAATTTGCACGTTCATTAACTCTATAATATTGATCACAGATTTGAAAATAAAAGATATCTAATTCATAATTTCGGTCCCATTAACAAGTCTTCGGTAGTATAGTGGTAAGTATCCCCGCCTGTCACGCGGGAGACCGGGGTTCGATTCCCCGCCGGAGAGATATTTTTTGCTGACTTTTTCTAATATTTTTTTTAATATGCACTTTATAATCAATTAATATTATTAATAATTATTATTTTGTTACAGTATGCAGCAATATGGTAGCGGCAGCGCAGCGTCGTCTTACGTCAGCTCTGGGCTTTACAATCAGCCGTACACAGCTTATCCCCCGGCGCACAATACTAATAATAGGTAAGATTTACTTAGAAATTATTAAGTAAGTTAAACACATTCATGGACACTTGCATTATTAAAATAAAATACAATATGACATACCAATTTCCATACAACGTCTGTAGGCGGATTGTCATTATGTAATAGATTATTATAATGTCTGTTATGGCAGCAACCTGTAGACGGAAGACATATCAAACATTTCAGAATGTGAGCACTATGACCATTACGGCCATGGACGGTACCGTCTATAGGCGGGTATCATAACAAGCAGAGCAATAGAAGTGTGATGAGACATTGTCGGTGGGGGACGGTTGGACGTCGGACGTCGATGGACGTGGTGCCACATCGAAATTATATTTTTTACGCCTATCGACGGAGTGTCCGTGAACGTGTTAAAAAGCAATAATTTGAAGTGTTAAATGATATTAGTACACTTTTCAGCCGCATCGTGTCGCCACTTTCTCAGCGTTCTTTTTTTTTTGTCGGGTTAGTGATGCCTCACGAATACTGCATTTGCCAGTTAGTTTTTAAGAGCTTTGTTTACTAATGTTTTTATGACTAACTTTCTCACGGCTAAAAAACAACGTTAGCTCTACGTTAACGTAGTAACACGCTGAGGCTATCCCTATAATTAGCCAATAGCTATTTTAAATCATATTATGTAAATTATTATTATTTATATTTTTCTTAAACAGTTATACTTATAACTAGCTGTGCCCAGCGGTTATAGCCGTTTTTAGCCTGTGCTATTTCATGGGTAAGCTTTAAGCTATCTCTTTACCAAATCTCAGCTTAAGATAATCTTACTAATATTATAAATGTGAAAGTTTGTAAGAATGGATGTCAGGATGTATGTTTGTTACTCTTTCACGCCTAAATGGGTGGACCGATTGAGCTGAAATTTGGTATGGAGATAGCTTAGACCCTGGAATAACACATAGGCTATAGTACAACGGGTAAAACCGCTAGTTTATTATAACTTAAGCGAAATTCTTTCTTTCCTTCCCAGGTCGTCATGTAAAGCGACGCCTACATACCTCAGTGCTTACGGCGTGAGCGGTGTAAGCGGTGTACCGAGTGGCAGCTTCCCTTCCCAACCGTCACCTTACGCTTACTCTTCGTACAATGGCAGCTTGGCGCAGAGCTTCCCCACTGGTCAACAGGTAAAAAAAATACTATATTGGATTTTTTGGGCTTTTCCCCATTAAAAAGTTACCAGTACCTACATCTATCAATCTATCCCCGTATCTATTACCGTTATGGAGACTGATGAAACTATTTTTTCCATCTGTATCGCTAAGAAAACAGCAGGGGGACAGATGGGAATAAATTGTTTTATCGGCAGACCAAAACTAACCTTGAATTATTCTCGCGCCAACCTATTTAGTGGTGCTGATGAATTCATTTTTTTAGGCTTCTGCTACTGCATTGGGCATCAATATAAATTAACTTTAGATCGGTCAAAACGGTTTGCGCGACCCTATGATAGCTTTAGGTACTAATTGTACACCTCATAAAAACTAATAGCAATAAACTTACATAGGTACTTAGAATTTTTTTTTTATCAGGTGCATTTATTTTATAATTATATATCTGTAGATATCTGCTGCGTTTTAATTCGTCTTATCAATAATTTTAACTAAAAGTGTTTTACTATTACTATATAATTCTATTATATTTATTTGACGACCTCTGTGGCGCGGTGGGCTAATACCCGCCTGCAACGCAGAAGGTTGCGGGTTCGATTCCCGCATGGGACAAATGTTTGTGTGATCCACAGGTATTTGTTTCTGGTCTGGGTGGTTTTTCAATATATATTATAAGTATGTATTTACAAAAGAAAAGTATATAAGTATTATATCCGTTATCCGAACCACCATATTACAAGCATTAAGTTGCTTAGTTTGGGGTTAGGTGGCGCTGTGTGAAACGTCCTGAAATATATTTATTTATTTAATATTATTTTCTACCAATTTCAGGATTACAGCAGTTACGCAGCGGGGTATGCGGACCATAACAGTGTGGCGCAGTACAGCGGTTACTACGCGACGCCGAGTTACTCGCCCTATGTCAGCTCGCCGAGCAGTAGCGGCAGCGCGGGACATACATCTTACCATCTCGGTGGTGGATTATCAGGTAAAAAACAATAAAATTACAGTAAATATTGCTTTTCACGAAAGAGGTCCCGCGGAATTTAGCGGAACTAAATTTAATCGTTTTTATACCATCGTTCATCGTTCTTTTTTTACGGCACTTCATATCCTAAATGTTTTATTAAAGTAAATATCTATTTTAATTATGAATTAATAGAAATTATGAGGAGTCAAAATGCTATTAGATATTTTAACTATAAAACGCGCGGTTGTGGCGCCCCGCCAGAGAAACTTCTTTCGTGAAAATGACTGGATAACTGTATGTCAAAGAAAACTAACTGATAAGTGCTTCTGTAAATGAGAACGTACGGAAAATTTTGACAGTTTTGACAGCGTTTACAAAAATGTTCCAAATCTGTATAGTAGATTATACAAGCATGATATTGATGCTGTGTCTCTTTTTACTGTGTTGTCTTTGCTTCGCATTTATCTCTTTCTCATGGAAATTTTGCGATAAAATTTGGAAGGGAAATAAACTGATGAACGATCAATGGTGGAATAAAAGTTTACAAACATTGGAAATAGAAAATATTCTGCCAAAATTAAAATTCCTGCCTTTTTTGTATTCGTAATTCTTTATTCTTTTGTAAAGAAAGTGCCTTACATTCCAATCGCTAATTAAGTCTGATAACGCTCAAACGCCCGTGAGAAGTGATTATTTATCATGGATAAGGAAAACATTCCAAATAAAAGACGAAAACTTGATGAAAATGAGTCTGAATCACAAAACAATGGTTATTTGGATGATTCTGACTACTGGCCAGACACCGACAACGATGATGACAGTGGTAGGACATCATTTTACTCATAAAACTACATTGAAAATATGTCGTGTTTTCGTGGAGATTTCTTGTGTAAACGAGATAACTTTAGCCTGATATAAAGCGATTTACCAGCATAGAGGTAGATTATAAAAAGTGTAAACATATGGTTCAGTGTTTACCAGCTCGTTACAGTCCCACTCGTCGTTACTAAAAAGTAATTTTCTTAACGTAGTCATACGCAACAATTCACTAATCCCTGAAACGTAAATACATGCCTAATTTGGGTATATTCCATTCGTCTTCATTTGATTCCCCTTAAGTAGCATTTAGGGACAAATTTCCAGTTGCCGCCGGGTAAGGAGGCGAATTGGCTATATCTACACAGAATTTTGTAGCGATATAAAGTGGGAACAATAAATGGGCGAATGGGAATATAGGTACCCTAATTTATTAGTTTCCAATTTTGTTGATCGATTTGTGGGTGAATGGGAATATACCCTCATTTGTTAGTCTCAAATTGTCAGTAATATCACAATACTATTTTCTGCTGTTCAGATTCGCCGTCATCAATGCTGCCATCATTAAATGACACAAGTCCACTGTCCCCGATCAAAGCTGAAGTACACGCCGCCAGTCGGAGATGTAGAGAGAACTCTGGGTAAATATTGTTAACTTCTCTCTTTCCTATTAGAAATATTGACTGATTGAATGATCGAACACAGCCCAAACCACCCAACAGATTTAGTTGAAACTTGATAAAGAAGAGGTCATCAGAAATAAATATCATGCTTGACGACACGCTGAGTCTGTTCCCATTGACAGAATAGTTGTAGCAATCCTTTTGTTGTGAAGGTAAGGGCCATAAAAACTATCTGTGCTGTTCTGATTCTGATTATGCTTAATATAAACTACGATATGAACGTGGCCCAGTGGTCCTTGGTCCGGCTTATTAGCCAGAGGTCCTGGGTTGAAATCTCAGTGTGGCAAAGATTTTCGCCTGGACACTACGATGTTTTAAAAGGCTTGTAAAACTGATTGTGTTGACCTGGCTTTTTCCTATAAGATATGTAGAAGCCAATCGTTAGGTCATGTTGCAGGCCCTGTAGGAATCCCGGCGACCAAACTGCAACATATAGGTAGGCCACACAACCTATAAATTGTGATTTGACTCAGACAGTGTAAGTAGGGTAACCTGTTCTGTTGAAGTATAAACCCCAATTACGAGGGGCATTGTAGTGTTTAAATATGGAACATATTAGAATTAATTTGTTTATTTATTCAATATGCCTTTTTCTGAAATACTGTAGGGCTCTCATGTAGGGCTAATGGAACTCAGACGCCGTGATTTTCGCGCTATGATTTATTAGGATTACAAAAAAAATGTTAAATTAGATCTTTTGTGTTTCAATAAAGGGTTATCTATCTAATTCAACATCTCATATTGCAGAGAAAGCACAGCAAGCAGATCTCGAGGCAGAGGTAGAAGGAACACATCCTCGTCTCCGGCACAACATGTTCCTGAACCAGCCACAGATAGAGTGTTCATATGGGACCTGGACGAGACCATCATTATATTCCACTCGCTCCTCACCGGGACTTATGCTACTAAGTACAATAAGGTACTAGTTTAGTTTTGTTCTCTACCAAAATACCAAAATCCAAAACCAAAATCAAATCAAAACCAAAAAAAACCAAACCAAAATTAACCAAAACCAAACCCAAACCAAAATCTATACCAAAATTTTGTTAATGATGGTGGTCCCAGGCGCGGATCCAGGGATCCAGGATCCAGGTCAAGGGGGTCATGACCCCCCCCAAAATCCTAGTCGGAAAAAAAAATCCGGTCATATCGACTGGTTTAACGCTCCTTTCATAGTCAGAATTAGAAAATTTTCTCTTAGCAGCAAGCTTTACATACAAGTTCATAAAATTGTTTGGCTGTTGATAGCGCATTGAGTAATTTGTGTACTTTTTTTTTCGGGTCTCGCTCACGAATTATCCATATGTTTTCATAGCAAGCTATACAGGATCTTTCATAGTTAGGATGAATTGGTTTATATTAACTGCTGCAAGCTGTTCGCGCTTTAAGTTGTCTTTGCGGCTCAGCCTTTGCGAGGTTCTTGCGCATGTATAATAATAAATATCTTGCCACAATTTACAAAAGGCAAAATTATCTCGGCACTTGCAGCGAGCTGATAATAAACGCACATCTTTCGTGCTGAAAAACTCAACATTTTCTCGACGCTCGCAGCGAGCTGCTCTCAAATACTCACGAAACGTTTAGTGTAAAAAAGTGTAAAGCATACAAGATTGTAAGACTATGCTTAAATGTTTCCTCCTTGGGACAGTGTACCCCAAACCGGAGGAGTACAGGTTTCTTTCTCTTAGTGGGATCACCACTCTAATAAACCACTTCTTCGAGGAGTAAGAAACGGTAGGCAAGGGGTGAACACAACAGATCCCAATGGGTCGATGTGTTGCTGACTTTGTCAGCTCCCTACATAAGATAAAATAAGATAAATGTTTCCAAAAAATTCTTAATTTGAGAAAAATTCTAGCCGATGACCCCCCCCAAAATCATGGTCTGGATCCGCGCCTGGGTGGTCCATGGTGTTACTCTGATTATGTTGGTGGTGCTAATCGGAGGTGGCCCTCCCTTCGCTTTCGATAAATGAATCCTTACTTCTTTATCAGACATGCAGACACCAGTGCCAGTCAGTGTTTTTAATTTCAAAATTTGTATGGCACTGCATTGCGCCTTTCACCCTAAAAGTTATTGAATCTCGTTATGCCTAGTAATTTCGCAATCATAATTTTGTTATAATCTGAATATCTACCTTATATGTTTTGGTAACCCAAATAGTTTATCTAATACTAGTTATTTTTTAATTGAATGCATAGTCAAACGCGAACTCAAAATTCATTTATTCACAATGGAGCACTTTTGCAAGTCAATTTTACATTTCATTTTAATACTCTACTGCTCATTCTCAAGGCACCTCTATGATGATAATAACAATAGAATATATGTTTTTGTTTCAGGACACACAGCAAATAGTACAATTAGGTTTCAGAATGGAAGAGATGATATTCAGCCTGGCTGATTCACACTTCTTCTTCAATGATGTTGAGGTATGTATTTTAAAAATACATTAATTATAAAAACTATTATTGTAAGCCTACTGAATCCTAATAGGAGAAAAGGGCTTCCCTTTGAAAAAATTACAGTAAAACTTAGTCCAAATCTCAATGAGTGGCAAAATTTTAAAACAAAAAATCTGAAACTGCAACATATAGGTTGGCCACACAACCTATAAATTGTGATTTGACTCTGACAGTGTAAGTAGGGTAACCTGTTCTGTTGGAGTATAAACCCCAATTATTATTATTATTATTTGTTTAATATTCTATAAAAACGTATTACATTCTCAGGATTGTGACCAGGAGCACATAGACGCAGTGTCGGCAGACGATAACGGTCAAGATCTCTCCGCTTACAACTTCGCAGCGGACGGCTTCCACGCGGGCGGCGGCGGCGCTCTCTGCGCGCCTGGTGTTAGAGGCGGAGTTGACTGGATGAGGAAACTGGCCTTTAGATATAGGAAGATCAAGGACACTTATAACAACTATAGGAATAGGTAAGTTTATTGATACCTGTGAAACAGTTTCTTGAGTTTCTGTACGCCTGGTGTCCCAAACTATGTATAAGACGATATATATACTTATCAATGAAGCAAATAGGGCTATAACAAGTATAGTTAGTTCCTGGCGGATCTGTGCGCCTGGTAGACGAGTCAGCGTTATTCAGTCATGGAAGTCTTCTAAATGGGAGTGGCGTTGACTAGATGAGGAAACTCGCCTTTAGATGTAGGAAGACAACTATAGGAATAGGTTAGTTTACAAATCAGATCAGCTTGAGTCTAGAGAATAAGTATAGAGATCCTTGCCATACTGGTACCCCAAAATATAGAAATTGGCGATTTGGCGACTTTGCTTTAATGAAACAAATAGATAATGTAGAACGCAGTTCTTTGCGTTTCTGTGCGCCTGGTACCCCAAACTATTGTAATAGGCGGTTTTACTAATGAACCAAATAAAAATCAACTAGAACAAAATCTAGTTATATTTTTGCGATCAAATCTTAAAACAGATTCCATAGAAATTGAACAATAATTATAATTATTTATTTTATTGGCAGTGTGGGCGGTCTACTAGGTCCAGCGAAACGTGAACAATGGCTTCAACTGAGAGCAGAACTAGAACAAGCTACCGACAACTGGCTCACGTTAGCTTGCAAATGCTTGAATATCATTAATTCTAGGTGAGTTGTTGGTATATAACTTACTACACACATTCTACTACATATAATATGTATTATAATATAATATTTTTCACAAAAACTTACACTAACACTTGATGTTCAATAATCTTGATGTTCTCTTATCGAAGCGGTAGTGGCCAAAGGGTTAAGTGGCGCAGTTGAAAATTTGGACCACCGAGTTAGAATCCTGGCCCCGCACCAATGACTTTAATTAGTTATGTGCGGTTTTTCCACTCGCTGTACTGGTAGGCTTTGACCATGGTCAGTTCCCACCTACTGGACAAAACCGTGTCGCCAAGCGGACATATTGTGACCGTGTTCCGGCATGATGTTCAGTGAAACCAGGACGGGTTTTATCCCGCCTTCTAGGTTTAGTCCGCTACCATCTACGGCCGCATCGTCGTTTAACATCAGGCGAGATCGTGGTCAAAGGCTAACCTATAAAAAAACCGTACAATATAAAAAATTGCTCTACAATCTTCTAAATATATAAAAGGAAAGATTTACTGACTGACTGGTCTATCAATGCACAGCCTAAACCGCTGGACGGATTGGGTTGAAATTTGGAACATAGATACGTTTTATGATGTAGACCTCTGCTAAAATATATTGATTATTTTATAGCATAAGCTAGTATGCTATAAAATAATCAAGTCATTGTTAATTTCAGGGAAAACTGTGTGAATGTACTGGTGACTACAACACAGCTGGTACCGGCGTTAGCAAAAGTGTTATTATTTGGCTTAGGCGGTGTGTTCCCGATTGAAAACATATACTCGGCTACTAAAACTGGTGAGTTAGATAATATTATTTATTGTCAGAATTTTGGATACAATCTTACTAATATTAAAACGTGAAAGTTTGTACGAATGGATGTCTGGATGTATGTTACTCTTTCACACCTAAACGGCTGGACCGATTGAGCTGAATTTTGGTATAGATATAGCTTAGACCCTGGACACAACGGGTAAATTCGCAACGGGTAAATTTTCTCAGCTAGTTAGATCATAAAACTTATAAGTTACATTGAAATTCTCTCTTTAAAAGCATGTAAATAAACTAAACCTGGGTGAACCCGCACTTCGGACTTTATCCGAGACATAACAGTTTATAATCTTAGTAATGGTAAATCTTTTACTTACATATCTAGATTAATTTCTAGCAAAATTATCACGTAAAATATCATAAAGAGATACTCAACTATTTATTTGAACACCACAATTAAATTTGACTTAGCTTAAAATTACGATATAATTGTGGTTCATTAAATAATTACAAAAAAAACTTGAGAGGTGTCAAGGGACACCCGGATGGAACGAAGTTCGATTAATGAAAATATCTGGCTTGCTTTCTATAAGAGAGAGAGAGAGACAGACAGACAGAGAAACATGCGCACGCCGCACAGCTTACAATAGCTTACTATAGCAAAAAGTGTCGTGACAACTTTTCGTAAGATTTTTTGCCGTCTAGCCCCCTTTCACAACGCGCGATAAGGAACTTCGTTCCAAAACCTTTTGTCGTCACAAAACCTATAGTAGCACAACGGTGCTACGAAAAGACTATAGTTTTTATGAAGTTTTTGACCCTTATGTTTTCTTTTTTCAGGAAAAGAAACCTGTTTTGAGAAAATAAAGCAACGCTTCGGTGAAAGATGTACGTACGTCGTCATCGGCGACGGGCAGGACGAAGAAGCGGCCGCCAAAGCTAAGAACTACCCGTTCTGGAGAGTTTCCAGCCATTCTGACATAGCTGCTCTGTACAACGCACTCGATATGAACTTCTTATGATCTGTTGCGCGCCTGGTAACTTTTGTATACATTTTAGTCTCTAATTTACGCCCTGTAGTTCAAAATTATACGTTTTCAAATAGGCTGGTCATTATATGGCACTTGATATGAACTTCTTATGATCTGTTGCGCGCCTGGTACATTTTACGAACTTTTTTATCAGTATTTTACGCCCGGTAGTTCAAAATTATTCGTTTTGAAGAATGTCCAGCCATTCTGACATAGCTGCTCTGTACAACGCACTCGATATGAACTTCTTAACTGTTGCGCGCCTGGTACTTTTTGTATACATTTTGGTATCTTATTTGAAACCTGTAGTTAAAAATACTCGTTTTGGAGAGTTTCCAGCAATTCTGACATAGCTGCTCTGTACAACGCACTCGATATGAACTTCTTATGATCTGTTGCGCGCCTGGTAACTTTTGTATACATTTTAGTCTCTAATTTACGCCCTGTAGTTCAAAATTATACGTTTTCAAATAGGCTGGTCATTATTAGGGATGAAAATTTCCGGAAATATTCCGAAAGTTTCCATTACTTCCATGAAACTTTCCAAATTTGACAGAAACAATGGGGAATAAACCCCAAATCAGAAATCTGATTTTTTAAATGAAAATGCTAAGTAAAGTAAAATTACTGCTGATAGGATAGTAGGCTTAGTGCCTGTCTACAATACTCAATCATGAATTTTGACTATAAGATTAAATTTGTAACTAATATACCAAGGAAAAGAAATACGCTGTTCATTGATGGAAAAATCATACCAATTATCAAAAAAACATTATATTTTTGTTTTACTATGTTAAATAGACTTATTCTTGTGCATATGAAAGTATATACACGTGTCTGTATGTAAAGGGTGAAACAGTGCAATGACTGATTCTCAAGTAATAACCTGGCTGCTTGGTGAGCTAATGTTAAAACAGAATTATATGAATTATGTTTATATAAGTCGGTATCAATGCCCTTTTTGGTTGTTTATAATCTTTATAATTGTAAGTCAAAAAAAATGATGGGTTCAGCTATCATAAGTTACCAGTATTATAGTTTTCACCTTTTCTTTGTATATTTCCATTGTCAATTAAATATTCATGGCAATGACCATCATTAATTATAGTTTCAGATAGATAAGTATAATAACAAAACAAAAATAAACCCAGAAGGCCGTAGTAGTAAAAAAAACGCATTCAAAAATTCAGTGTTAATCTGGAAATTTTGGAAAGTTTCCTGCAATGTTTCCCTATATTTCCGGAAACATTGGAAATATTCCTGGAAAGTTTCGGAAACATTCGGACATTTTCATCCCTAAGTCATTATATGGGACTTGACATGAACTTCTTATGATTTGTTGCGCGCCTGGTACATTTTACAAACTTTTTTATCAGTATTTTACGCCCGGTAGTTCAAAATTATTCGTTTTGAAGAATGTCCAGCCATTCTGACATAGCTGCTCTGTACAACACACTCGATATGAACTTCTTATGATCTGTTGCGCGCCTGGTAACTTTTTGTATACTTTTTGGTATCTTATTTGCAACCTGTAGTTAAAATTACTCGTTTTGGAGAGTTTCCAGCCATTCTGACATAGCTGCTCTGTACAACGCACTCGATATGAACTTCTTATGATCTGTTGCGCGCCTGGTAACTTTTGTAAACATTTTGGTCTCTGTTTTGCGCCCGGTAGTTCAAAATTATTTCCAAGTTAAAGGCACACTTTATAACTCATCTGATACTTCTTAAGATTTATTGCGGGCTTAAAACATAAAAGACAAAAGTTATTCCTTTTGGACATCCAGCCATTCTGATTTAGATGGCCTCTTCTAATAACACTGCCGATGTAATAATAAAGAACACAGAACCATAATAATACACAATTAATTCTTTTGAATAATGTGCGCCTGGTACATTAATTGTAGCAAGTGACCAGGTATTTCCAATGAAACCAACTGTCAGTATAACGAGCGCGCTATAAATATACTACTTGTGATTTATTACGCGCCTGGTACGTTTTGTAATATTTCTGAACAATCTTCTGTTTATTATGTGCCTAGTAACACAAATCTTTTGGATCTGAATATAGATAAAAACGCGCGATACAAATTTTAATATATAATCTATTTTATAGACACATCATATTGATATATGTAGGTACCTTTTTTCTAAAGAGCAATATCGTTATAGTAAAAGCGGCAAAACACGTCTTTAAATTTTTCTCGTCAGAGACTGTTTGTAGGAGAAAAATAACCTAAATAGACTCTATCATATCATATAATATGATAAGTATAGTTAAATGTATATTTCTTATATTTTCGACGATATAGTGGGACCACTTTAATCTGTTTATGCGATAAAAATCCAATAATAGAATCGCTGAGTTGAGTTTTTATCTGGGTCTAGTCTGGGCGCCTAGTATTACGATACCAGGCACCTAGCAACACTACACTAGGCTACGTGTGAGTGAATTCTTCCATTCAGCTGGGTTAAGATGTACAATACTTTGTTTCGAATTTTAAAATATTGGGCAAAGAATCAATGGGAAGAAATGAGGATGAGAAATAAGTCAACAATGTATTTATTAAAAATACACACATGAATTTTATATGTATGTATATTAAAGTGGTCCGACTATATACTTAACAAGTACATTTTGGAGGTTATTTTATTATTTTTAAACGGAGCTATTTAATAATATTATTATTTAGTTTGTAAAGCTCAAAGTTAGCTCAAAATCTTAAGGAAACGAAACTTGTATATAAAATATAGTATTTGTAGAATATCTACGTTATTGTAAGTCCATTCCTATTATATAAGATTTATAATATTCAAAATATATGTACAGTTTATATTATATTTAGTTTTATATACAGGGCTACTGATCATTTTACACATTTCTTATGAAAGAAAGGCTTATTATCTAAGAGAACAGGTTACCCTACTTACACCGTCATAGTCAAATCACGATGAAAGGTTGTGTGGCTAACCTACAGGTATTGTTGTTTCAAATCGCCAAGATTACTAAACATGTAACATGACCTAATAACTGTCTCCTAAATATTTTTATAGGAAACAGCCGGGACACAAAGTTTTACGTACTGCGTCCCGCTTAATTCTTATTGAAACACTTATACTGACAACCGAAGTACTTGCATACGTAATAAATTAGATTGATACCTGGAAACTTACTTCATAATATAGGTATCATATCTAATATCTATTAAATTTTCTTCGAAGTAAAAATATAATTACCATACAAAATTACTATATATTAGACCTGGAAACTTACTTCATAATATTATATCTTTATCTTTGAAATTTTTAGAAGAATTTAGCTAAAATTACCAGTAACCCTGTATTAGTAAAATTTAAAAGCGATAGTTTAAAGACGATGGTGAAAAACATTGTAATATAAGTACAGAATTTAATGTCTAATTTGCTGCAATATATGACAATTTTTAAATATATTTTACATGATGAACAAAAATATATTATGTTTGGCTAATCGATAAACGGGGAAGTCGTTTTCTAGGTTTTTCCACTGATTTCATAATTCTGTAACATCTTTTATAATAACTACAATATTTACTATAAAAGTTTTATATTGTTCCTGAACGAAAATAAGCACAATAATATATTTCTTTCGTACAATATTTTTGCATAAACTTTATCTTTAACAAGCATTTATTGCAAAACGCCTAAGGCATAAGACAATGCGGCTGAGGCGAAACTTTTTATCTTTGTCTTGTGGTGTCACACGATTTTTGTACATGCCAAGTCTCTTCACTTTAAACGGCTGTTTTTAACAAAAGACTATTATAATTTCTACGAAATCTTAGCAATATTATTAATTATTGTTAATTATAGACGAAATTCTTGTAAATAAAAAAAATATTTTAGATTCGTAAAATAACATTAACTCTAGTGAATGGTTTATTCGAGTTGTAAATAAAAATATATATTATTTGAAGATTATGGATTTGTTTTCTTTTAACTGTATGAGTAAAATTCTAAAAAGTATACATTTTTATTTTCATGAACAATTCGAAATTCGAATTCAATAAACTTTTTTGTGGCCAGCATTCTAAAAGAAAAGTTTTTACTGTGTGACAATACTTATGACCTGACTATAGTCGGGCCGACCTAAAAGGCCACATTTGACATTTCATGAAAATTCCCTTACAGGGTGTTTTAAAAAATTTACTATTTTTCGAAAATTGCTTTTATTTTTTAAATATATTAGTGTTGTAATGAATTTAGGAAATAATTTTAAGACTTAATTTAACTCTTAAAATCATTAAAGACGAACTTTAACCTAAAACACTTTACGTCCATACAAGGAATTCCTTGTTATTCACTTACATACTAGCTATAGCTAGCTACGAGAGGCAAGGAAAAAATATTCTTACTTATAAAGCGCGAGCAGCTGGCTGCGAGCGCCGAGAAAACATTGAATTTTTCAGTACCATAAATCTGCGTTTAGTTTGCTCCGATTGGCTAGGAAACTAAACATTATTTATAAAAGCACCTCGGTGCGAGCGTCAAAAAAAATTTGAATTTTTCAGCACGAATGATGTGCGCTTAGCTAGCTCCGAGTGGCAAGGAAACTAAATATTCTCATTACAGCTCGCTGCGAGCGAAGAAAAAAAATAATTTTTCAGTTCCAAAAAATCTGCGTTTAGCTTGCTCCAAGTGGCAAAGAAATTAAATACCCTTATTAATAAAAGCGCGAGTAACTCGATGCGAGCACCGAAAAAACAAAGAATATAATATCAACCGATTTTAAACGGGATATAGGTGTAATAGACAATATTGTTCAAAACAAATTAATAATATCCCTAAGTGCGGACAGCAGCAGTGATGACGATAGTTGTAGTGATTAGTGATTGTCCCAAAAAGTAAATGCCAATGGCTCGAGGTGTTGCTGAAGTTTCCAGCCCCCTTTTTTGTTGCTCAAAATAAGCTAATTAAGATCGAAAAACCCCCCCTTGTACCTCTTCTGACAGTAAGGAAGGGGGGGGGGGGGGGTAAAGGGGCCGCTCCACCCTGCTTCATTTAATCAACTCTGGGAGATCATGTAGAGCCACGAGGAAAATTTTGGTGTAAATTTCGGATAAGCCGATGGTATAGATTTCATTTCTGATATAAAACAACGGTATTTGTGGCATTATGTTTAACAAAAAAACTAAAAATAAAAAAAAAACTTAATTTTTGTTTCGAGTCATTGTTTATTTTTAAACTATAAAAAATATGTTATACACCATTTCGTGGCGGCGTGGCGATTTTAGGTTCAAACATAGCTAAGAACATTCCCGACTAATATTATTAATCTTAAAAATGAAAAAAATAAACAAACTTCATTAATCCGTTCGGCAACGATGCCACAGACAGATACACAAACAGACAGACAAACAAACACGTCAAACTTATAACACCCCACCGTTTTTGCGTTGGGGGTTAAAAACTTTAGATGCATAAATAGGACATCCTATACAAGGTCACGTCAATCAGTTTTTGTTTTTAAAACAATAAGGATGCTACCCAAAAAAATCGCGAAATCGAAATTTGAAATGTAGAATCGAATGCAAATATAACTTGGATTGAATATTTGATCTGAAATAAATAACTATATTGCGATTAAAATAAAATACATTGTTAATATTGTGATTATATTATAGTAAAATATAATGTAATTAAAATAAAATTGTGTAATGTATAGAATAAACATATTTTTTATTCCAGTTTTTTTTTATAACTCGTGAGATGTTTCTGGCAAAACTAGCCCATGACGCCATTACATGTTTACAACCAAAACCTATTAAAATTAATTAGACTTTATGAATGTTTTCATAAAACTGTATTCGATTCCAACGTATTTGAAGATCGTATCGATTCATATTCTGTAATCGAAATAAACAATGTCCCAACACTAGTTAGCTATGACTGACATCTGTCAAATGTGGCCTTTTAGGCCGGCCCGACTATAGGTATATATATATATATATATATAATCAACCTAGCCGTTTTCGGCTTCAGTGACTTGGTTATGCATGTAAATGTTTTGCCCTCATATGGCTTATGTACCCGATTTTTGCAGTAATTTTTAACTGTCTTACTTATTATAATAGAAATAAGTGAAAACTAGAAAATATTCATATTTTACCTATTAAAGTCAATAAAAATCGCTACATTTATGTAATGAATTCACAATTATCTTTAAGATTAATTACGACTTCTATGTAGCGTTAAAATCTATAATATTAGGCGCGTGGTGGATTAACTCAATGTTACTGCTATCGCAAGTATATCGCAAATAGGTACATAATAACCCCTCACAAACTCTTGTTGCTAAGCAACCAAAATAACAACATTGATGTTTTTATATGCTCAGTGCTCAGTGATTGATGTTTGTTGACTATCCATTTCTAAGATATCGTAAAAATTAAGAAAATAATAAAATGAAAGTGGTAGACACGATTTTATTCAACGTATCCAAAAATGAGCTGTTCAAAATCAACGAAACTTATAAAATGTTGCATAGAAAGCTGAAAACAACATGGAAAGTTTTGATGTAAGTACCTACTTAATTTGGTTGTACACATTCAGTAGTTTTCTAAGTAAATGGATGAACGAGATGATCTGCTTCCCTACATATAAAATTATAGCTATATCTACGTTCTGGTTATTGCAGGGTCTAAGCTATCTCTATACAAAATTTCAGCTCAATTGGTCCACCCCTTTTAGGCGTGAAAAAGTAACAAAATAACATCCATACAAACTTTCACGTTCATAATAGTGAGAAGCATTTCTAAAAAGTACCAGGCTTACAGAAACCGCGAGGAGCTTTCCCCTAACATCCTCCAAGACGTGAAGATCTTGGTAGTGGCTGGTCCTCAGAACGTGTTCACCGATGACGAACTGGCTGCACTGAAGAGTATGGTGGAACGAGGAGATTCCGTCCTGGTGATGATGACTGATGGTGGTGAGGAGCGGATGAACACCAACATCAACTTCTTTTTGGAAGAGTATGGGATTGTTGTGAATAATGGTAAGGCAGTAAGAATTAAGCTTAGTTTTTCTACATGCATTGATTTCTGGTCACCTAGTACCTAATCTTAGCATACTTTGATTGACCGACTTCATAAAATGAAGGAGGTTCTCGTAGTCTCGGACGGAAATTGTATTTTTTACGTTTGATACCTCAGCTTTTTAGAATTTCTTGGTTCCTTGCATTTATTGCTTTTTTAGATTCTACTTAGGTATATTTTTGTGTCCTATTTGGGGCCACGGCAGTGCCCCCGCCAAGATCGATCAAAAAATATGCACTGCTGGGCCGTACCATCGATCTAACTGTAAAATAAACTTGGGCAGCGTTATATCTCTCAGGTGAGCGTTTGCTCGTTTTCTTAATTATTTGCATATAAAAACCTCTATTCTTCCCAGATTGCGTGGTCCGCGCTAAATATCATAAATTCTACCATCCGAAAGAATGCCACATCTCCAATGGAGTGATGAACCGAGCAGTCACCAAACATCTCATGAAGATGCCCAATTACGTCAGTGAGAGCGATGATTTCATGTAAGTTTTTATTAAGAGACTGTATGAGGGTCTTTTTCTGCATGTCTGGGAGACCTTGTACTATTGTTGTACTAAGTACTACCTTGTACATACAGTAGAGGCATACGTTATCAGCAGAATATCTACGCTTACGCTTTTCTACAAAATTACGAATTTATTGCGTCCTCATAAAGCGTCAAAAAAACTACTAAAAGACAAAAAGTTTTGGAAATTTGGATTCTATATTACGCAAAAACAGATGAGCGGTAATAACCACCTATGGATACCAACAACACCTGGGGTATTGCTAGTGCGGCTAAAATATTTAAATTTATCATTACAGGAATGTTACGTTTACCTATAGTGGACTGTATTACTTATTATTTTCCTACTGGATTTTACTGTGCAATTTAGAGGGGTTTTTAAATAACAACTTTGATTTACACTTTCACTGCATTTATTAACTTATAATTCCCAATCTAGGTTACCTAGGCACAATTTTTACACTTTTACGACTAACTTGTTTACATTATGAGCGTAAGGAGGCGAATGAAGATACTGAACAAACATTAAAAAACTCGACTTATTGATATACATTTTTAAGGTCTCCCGCCCGTACGATACTTATGATCGCTAATTGTACACATTTTATTTCCATTTCCTTCAGTTACATAGGCTTGTCCCTGTCATGCATTTAACGGTCATTAACGGTCTGTATGTCTGTCCTTGTCATACATCTAACGGTTAATTATTATTATTACATTCACAAACTTAAGTTTAATTTTAATACAGGTTCTTAAATTAAGGCTCTTAATTCTAAGGGCTGGCGTTGTCCTCAACAAGGAATGTCGTTTTTCCTTTGTCTCCTGTTTTTTTTGTCTCTCTAGTCCTAAAACAGAGTTACACATTATATTATAGTGAAGACCCAGCAACGCCAAACTTCGTGTACCCATACGGAGCGACTCTAACAGTCAAGAAGCCAGCCGCAGCGATATTGTCGAGCAGCGATGTTTGCTACCCGGTGAAGAGGCCCGTCGCTGCTCTGTATACTTCTGACAAGAGTGGTGGTAAGGAGCTTTATTTTATACCCGTATCGAGCGACCCTACCAGTGAAGTAGCCGGATATTATCCGGCACGTTTTCTGTTCGGTTTATAAAAGAGACTTGTCGTTGTTCTGTATACTGAGCCTTTCTGTACTGAATTCATAAATCCATTACAAACAAATAGGTATGCAGTTTTGTTTCATTTTTCTACGGCTTTATATTATTTAGATTTACCTCTATATTATATTTTCTATCCATTTCGCTGGCGCAATTTTTCGTGCTCTGCCTTTGACTTTACTATCAATCCTGAATCTCACTTTGTTTCTGAGTATTTTCTTTATTTCCAGGAAAGCTATTCGTGGTAGGGTCAGGGCACATCTTCGCGGACCAGTACTTGGAGTGTGAGTGCAACGACCTCATCAGGGAGATGGTGTTCAACTGGCTCGGCGGCCTCACTGACTTGCATCTCAACCCTGTTGATGTGGAGGACCCTGATGTAAGTGATGATGATTGGAGTCCACATTATTTATTATATCTTTGGGTCCATCCTTTATGAATACCAAAACTTGCTAAAATGGAGATGACCAGGACTTTTGTGAGAAAATGCATGTCGTGAATAATATAAATTTGAAAAGAGAAAAAAGGCAAAAATTTTATTCTCTTTTTTGGAATACTTGTTCTACTCGCAGAACTATTTTAATCTTAGAGGTGATGGAGGTATTGTAAGCAAAGGAAATAGCACTGTTTGGGAAGGAAATGGCTAGGGTACAGCAAGCACAATATAGCTAAATGTACCAGGATATCATAAATACCAATAAGTTTATTAATAAAAGAGTACGTAACGAATAAAGCTCTAACAACAACACTCCTTTACCAAATAGGGCCACAAATCAGAACGCTTCTGCATTTCATACGATCCGAGTCTTATCTTATTCTGTCAAATGATGGATCGGTCACCAAAGTAGCCATGGAAGTTTTGTCGTACTAATATAAATAGTGGCTTATTTGGTCGATCAAAAATCGTCCATGACGGAGTATGTAACAAAAAAATCGCAGCTAGTGCAATATAGCTACAAGTACCAGGGCAGCATAAACACCAACATTTGGGGTGTGTTCATAGATAAACGAGTACCGCACGCTCGGCGACATGGTGTGGCTCAGTACCATACCACTGCCGGAGCCGGCGACGGCTCCTCCCCCGAGACTGGCGCCATTGCATCCACACGCTCTGTTCACATGGCGGCTGTTCTGTCTCAACTTGTCGCACTGTGAGTAGTTTATGTTCTCCTAGTATAGATTATAGATACATACTTGTTGCACCAGCAGACAGAAAGACAGACAGACAGATCAGACAGACAGATCTTGACAGATTTTCTTTGATTTTATCATTATCATTGGTCTCTTGTCATCTTCAGCCTTAAATTTCCGACTTCTGGGCAAGATTTCCTTTGTTTTTGCAACTCTCCTCTGAGTCTTGCCATCATCACGCAAGCAAAGCTAGCTTTTCTTTGAGTTTTGTTTGGCTCGCTCTGCAGCCCGAACAGCTTAATGGATTTTAGCTTGAGACGTGTAGTTTAGATTCATATTATTTACCTACTGTAAAAGTTACACTGGGTATACCAAAATGGAAGATTTTTTCCTTTTTATTCCATTTTTCTTATTATTATTTTATTATTTCATTTCTAAATTACATAGGAACACAGTCGGGTTTTTTTCTTTCTTTAAATGACCGTTTTCTTGTAGTACCAGAAGTACTGGGGCTGTATACCGCTCTAGGAGTGAAGCATGAGCCCCTGCGTTTGATTGCACCGCAGTTTGAGACGCCATTTCCGCCTCTGCAACTGGCTGTGAGTTGTATTTATATATTCCTAATCCCTTAGAACACCTTTAACCCTTAAATTGGCAGCACTTTTTTTGGAAATGTTTGTAAATTTATTAATCTATGCTATTTTATGTATTATTCTACTGTAGTTCTAGAACCATAAAAAAAAATATATCTGCCAAGTACCATCTACTGCTCTTGAAAGGGATCCTTTAAAGGGAAATTAGCATATCTACCAAATCCACCCCTCCCATATGCAGTTCATTATAAAATGCAGTCTATTCACAAATAAGTTGGCAATGTATTCCGTGAATACCATGGCGTATGCCTAATAGTTTGGCAAAATGGCATTCACGAAGTACACACATGTTGTCATCCCAGAAAAGTTATTATGTCTCTTTGGAACCAAATAACTTCTGGATGGTGTTATTTAGTCTTCTCCCTTCCCCTAAATACAACTCCCATGCAACAAAATAAAAATACTTATAAAAAACGATAATCACAGTTGATTCGGAGTCAGAACGATCAGCTCCATTGGGTCAGTACCCAATGGAGCTGATCGTTCCGAAACCATTCTGCTTATTTTGCTTTATTTTGGTGTCCGATGCTGTATTCCCTGACCTACAACAACTTGCAATTAGATTTTCTGCCAAAGAAGTAAAACAAGTGATCATTAAAATGAAATGAGGAAAATCTCCAGGTCACGATGGACTCAGCATTGAACATCTCATTCATGCTGGACCCCACTTACCACGCATTCTGTCTATGTTCTTTTCTCTCTGCTTAGGACATTCACATCTTCCCTCTAATCTCATGAAAACTATAGTGGTTCCAATAATTAAAAATAAAACGGGTGACATTTCAGACAAAACTAACTACAGACCAATTTCATTAGCTACAATAATTGCAAAAGTCTTAGACAGTCTATTAGGAAAACATTTGGATAAACATTTAGATTTACATCATGCTCAATTTGGTTTCAAAGCTAATCTATCCACCGAAAGCGCTATTTTAACTCTTAAACATATAGTAAGGTACTATACAGACAGGAAAACACCAATTTACGCTTGTTTCTTAGATCTCAGTAAAGCTTTCGATTTAGTGTCATATCCGATTTCGTGGCAAAAACTTAAAAACTTAAATCTTCCATCAGAACTCATTAACATATTTGAAGTATGGTACAGTAAACAAGTGAACACAGTCAAATGGGCGAATGCTATGTCTGAAGAATATAGACTTGAATGTGGAGTGAGGCAAGGAGGTCTTACATCACCGAAGCTTTTCAACCTGTATGTGAATCAGCTAATCGAGGAACTCAGCAACATGCATGTCGGATGTCACATAGATAACACCAGTGTCAATAATATCAGCTATGCAGATGATATGGTGTTGCTGAGTCCGTCAATTGCTGGTCTCCGGAAGCTTTTAAAATGCTGTGAATTGTATGCCCATAAACATGGCTTAAAGTAGGTATAATGTCCAAAAAAGCGAAGTGTTGATTTTTAAAGGCAAAAATAAGGCACCAAGTCACGTTCCTCCTATATACATATATGATAAACCACTTAATGTTGTCAATAGTTTTAAATATTTAGGGCATATTATTACCAGCGATCTTAAGGATGATCTTGATATAGAACGGGAACGCAGAGCGCTGGCAGTACGATGCAATATGCTGGCCCGTAGGTTCGCTCGAAGTTCTAATGAAGTAAAGCTAATATTATTCAGAGCATACTGCCAATCTTTCTACTCGAGCAGCCTATGGGTTAAATATACGCAGAAGGCTTACAGCGCTCTGCGTGTCCAATACAATAATGCCTTAAGAATGCTTTTGAAACTGCCGCGCTTCTGTAGCGCATCGGGTATGTTCGCGCATGCGCGTGTAGATGGTTTCCATGCCATAATACGAAAAAAGACTAACTCTGTTTAACAGATTACGCGGCAGTAGCAATTACATTCTTAAAACCATTGCCGACAAATATGATTGCCCTCTCCAGTTACACTGGATCAAAATTATAATCGGACAGATTAAATAAAACTAATTTTAATATTAATACTTGTGTACCTAGTATAAAAGTATTATTATAAGTAAATAGATGTATACATATTATATTACCTATATAGAGTTAAATAACTGTATGGATCTTTGTTATCTGATAAATAAAGAAATTTAATTTATTTATTTACCACCTACATTTGTACTCATGTTTCCAGGTGTTTCCACCAACATTCCGTGAGCCACCACCGCCTCCTCTAGAGCTATTCGACCTGGATGAGGCGTTTAGTTCAGAGCGGTCGCAACTGGCCAGGCTCGCTAACAAGTGTCTATTGCCTAATAATGCTAGAATGGCTCAAGGTATTTTTTAGTTTATGTTTACAGATTCATTTGGGTCTTTCATTGAATTGATTTTTTACTATGTACATATGTATGTAATTTACTACATACAGTTACGCCCAGCGGTTTTACCCGCTATTAGTTACGCACAGCGTACAGCGGAATAACTTATAGGCTACAACAGCCTATAAGTTATTCCAGGGTCTAAGCTATCTATATAAATTTCAGCTCAATCGCACCATCCGTTTAAGCGTTAAGAAGTAACAAACGTACACACACAAAAACTTTTGCCTGTATAGTGTTAGTGTGGAGTGTGATTTTTTTTTTCAAATGTTTCTTCTAATTATATAAAAAAAACATTCTGTTCAAATTTAGAACTACGTATAACCTTTTAAGAGGTTGAATTTTATGTGGTAATGACCAAATTATTTCTGTTATCAGGGGATGGCCGTCAAATAGAAAACGAGTTAGAATACTTCATAAGGGAGTGCGGTCGAATCGCCCGACTGTCGAAAGCAGCGCCTGAAGAAAGCGCCTCTCCTAAACAAATCCTGAACCAGTTGGCTGTATTGCTTGCTACGTTTAAGAAGTTAACGCCTAGAGAATAAGTAGAAGTTGTAGCCTATTTGAATAAATCAATTTGGATTTTATAAGTTCTTTTATTCTTTTTATTATAAAGTGAAGAGATGAACGCGGAGATGAGGATACCCCATTCACTTCATTTATCTACTATTATTTTTATAGGAACTTTTCAATAAAATAGCATACGATTTTACCAAATTTTTTTATCAAAGTACATTATTAGTGATTTAATTTCAGTACCTTACAATATACACGCAAAATTTAATTTATAATATAGGTATAAAAATTAAAATACATTGGAAATCTCGTATAATTTAATATCGGTAGAGCGCAAAATTTCCAAATCCAATACATAAACTTATATCCAATCTGCCACAGCCATCAAAAACCAATAAAAACATCGTAAAGATAACACCCATGCCAGCTCTGTAGCAGTCGGCAAAATGAAGCTGTCGGCACTTATATTAACCTTATATGTAAGTTATTCCACCTCTCTACTAATAGACGATCAGAAGAGAATCATCATCAAAACCTACCCCAAGAAGGTAGAGCGGGGATTCTACCAGATCAACGATTCTGGTAAATATTTTAACCTACAACCGACGAAAACGACAGCTGACAAAGAATATACGGTCTTCTCGAAGGTTTTCCCCAATGTAGACACAGGAGGTGAACAACTTCAAGTAGTCCCGGATAGTCCCTACTTTCCCGTCGAAACTCCTCTACCAGGGCAACAGATAAGAGTCAAGAAGGTGCTGTCAGATTATGGCGTAAGACACAAAAGGGAGGTCGTGGAAAATACAGACGCTGGAGAAAAGAAACCCGAATCGACTCCACAGCCACAAACTGAAACGAAACGTCCAAGGAAAAGAGTGAAGGCAGGATTTAAAAAGCGTTCTAAAGCTCCCAAAAACAAGCGCCTACGTGAAGAAATCAAGGATACAAATGGTACAGAAGTAAAAAATCACAAACACCATCATCATCGCCAACAAAAGAAGGTGAAACGAGGCCGCGGGAAGCACCGCCACGTTAAAATAAAAGTAACATCAAAGAAGGAAAATGAAGAGCAGAAGAACCAAACTAAAGCAGCCAGGGCCAGATCTAGAAGCCGAAAAGGTAACTGATCTTAAAAGCAATAAATAAATGCAGACTTTCTTTTATTTCATTTACCCATTCTAACAACAGCATACACAGAGTAAGGCAGACTAAAATAAACACTTAAGTCTAGAAAATGTTACCAAGATTCAGGTCTTATTAAAACCAGGAAATTTTCTCAAGATTGACTGAAAGAGCTGATCTTCTTCTAGAGTCAAAATGAATCTTTCTTAAACAAATATGAATGTTTGGACCAGTAAGTAGATATGAGATTCTTCCCATTAGTTCGAAAAGGCCCATGAGTCCCGTTGAAGGATCTAAAGGAACTACTGGGAATAAAATGACAGAACTATGTTGGTAGGCACTAAAAATGCCTTTTTTTTTATTTGAGCTGATATCCTCGATTAATGCTAATTCGTCTGCTCCCAGATGCCCGGAGGTTGATAGCGGGGAGAGATGCCTTGATAGAGCAGTATCCATACGTGATATCGATACAGAAGAGCGGCCAGCACTGGTGCGCCGGCGCACTGCTCAACCCAAGGCTTGGTATCACTACGGCTAACTGTATGTGGAGGTAATGTTAGATTAAGATTACTATGAGACTTGACTTGAACTTGATTGACTTGACTCTTGATTATATTGTGGAAACCAAAAGAAACATTATACTATACTTATTAATAGCTAGTACTAATGTACAGTTTGGTCCACAATGGGCGGCCTTATCGCAGTGAGCGATCTCTGCCAGGCAACCAGACTTTGTACGGAATTAATTTATTATATAATTCCGTACAAACCTAGCATATACCTAGCTACTAGCTTTCGTATATACCTAGCTCACTAAATGAGTGATAGGAGTGATGTAGGTACAATCTATTTACTCCGGACTCCGGGCAGTGGTGGTTTTACCTAAACTATAGGATATTCGGTACATTAGGGATCTTGGTCCTAAACGGCTTCAAGCGCTACTCACCTAAAAGAAACTTCCGACCAATGACCTCTTTTAAAATTTAAGTTGGAACCGCCCCTTATTTGTGTGTAGGTAGATGTATTTTTACACTAAACGATTCGTATATTTTAGATTCATCTTGGCAAATAAACGGCAAAACTCACTTGTATTTACATCGGCTTCGTGGCGACCGTTTCAATCTTGTACGAGGATCTTCTTCAGGGAGTAGACGCGGTTACGCGCCGGCATCCGCGACCCTGCGTAGCACTGCGCTAATCGGATTTCTCGTTTCTAAACGCAAAATACTTAAGAAGAAACAATTTCTAAAAAAAAATCATAAAACTTCCCTTCTGTACACTGTACATATTACAATGTCTTGTCATTCAAGCAAAATTCTTTAGTATTCCTTCATTAGGTCGAACCGTGTTACCAAGATGCGCATACGCGCCGGGTCCCGTCACACCAACCGCGGCGGCCAGACCGCCAAGATACAGGAGGTGATGAAGCATCCTGGCTGGAAGATCAGGAGGAACCCCGACAACGATGTGGCGCTTATACTGCTCGATAGGAATATCAGGTGAGAATATAGAATAGAACATTAGGAATTTTATTGGATGCCAAATAATTACAAAGAAACTTACTACTGAGCTAGATATCTATTAAGATATATAGATTTTAGCATTAGCTAGGTAAACGATCGGCGGTCTTACCCAGGCAGCACAGACCTTCTGAGTAAGTTTTTTTTAACAGCAGTCAAAGTAACTAACAGCTGTGTAAGACTACCGTATTAAGCTGATTTGGCGCTTACTCAGACGTTATTCAAGCAATTTGGGCACAAAATTATACTGCTAATAGCTGTGTTATAGCTATGTAACAGATGAATAAGTTTTGAATAACTGTACGACAAGCTGAGTATCTTCTGAATTGGATATGTCCTCGATGCTTCTGAATAAAAGCACTTTTTTCTTTTATTCAATCATTACAGCGCCGTTAGCCAGACAATGAATGAACGATGAATGAAATTAAATATACTTAGGTCCTTCAGCTCACGGATTCAAATTAATACACATAGCTCATAGCAAAATTAAATTGAAGTTGTGACAATTTCGAACTAGCACGCATTAAATGTTTGGTGAAGGACAGCAAATTAAATGGCCGCATAAATATTTGAAGTCATCGCTAAGTACAATTTAATTTACACTTAACATGCAAGTTGTAAGTGCGCATGCAACTTTACCGTATATTTATATATACATTTCATGTAAAATTTTCACGCGCCACCTGATAAGCAGGGTTTTTGAGAAATAAACAACATCGTCTATTATGGTTTGTTTTTACGAGTGAAAATTTTTTTTCGTTGCATGCAATTTAAGGGGTCAAAAATAACCTTTTAATACTTTTCCAATGAATATTATACCGATATCGTTATTATAATTGAATATATGAGTATATAATTCGTTATAATTATTAGCTATTATTTTAGGTTATGTTATTCATTATGGCGACGCTTATTCTGAAAAAAAAAGCTGCGTGCACAGCGGTTTCTCGTCTAATGTCTGCATAACAGACATTATATGTTCACTTATTCAGTTGTTGTCTGGTTAAAAAAGGTTTCCACACAACATATTTTCTATAACTGTTCTATAATAACACACATTCGTACTATTAATCAAACAATTAGGATTCCTCATAAATATGTAAGTGTAACCCAATTTATTATATTTTTCTTTTTAGCTGTAGGTAATTAAATTCAGATTTTAATATTAAAATGTATTTATCTATCGAAATGTCAAACTACACTGACGCTAAATGCTGACTAATGTTCCAGAATAGTTCTTTTAGCTTAAATAATGTCTACTTTACCGTGAATACCCAGCAAACTTCTGCATAAGAATCTGTTACTAATGCTTTTACAACAGTTAGCTGCACATGACGGTAATTTCGTACTTAAATCGGCATAAAGCAGTTATTACAGCTACCTTAATTTCTGTTAAGTTACTATATGCTTCATAACAGACAACAACACCTACTTTATACAGCAGCTTTGTAAGTGTCAAGCTGTGGTGTATAATACAGCTATAAGAGAACAGAACATCAATAATCCAGCACTATGCTTAATAATGGAATCTTATACCTGTATTATACAAAAGGTGACACAAACTCTTGAGTAACAGGTCTATTTATGATGACTATTCAGCTTTAAGAAATAAAATCGGCAAATTACAGAGCTAACTCAGCTAATAGCTTGATTATAGCAAAAAAAAAATTTTATACAGAACTTGGCAATACACACGGCTTCTATACATAGATAATAAAGCTTTACCCTGCATAAGGTTGTATTGTTGGCCAGTTATCTGACTTGTGTGCTGCCTGGGTATTGCACTAGGCAATTACCATAAATCTAAATAACTTATACTTAATATACCATATTCATACATAATATTTGTCATTTTTACAAGCTTTTTATTATACCTGTCCGTTATTTGTCTGCCTGTAATCAAATCTTGCAAGTTTAATGAGATCCATTTCCCAGTTTTCGATTGAGTCGAAAGAAATCGGATGACAATGAAATATTATTATGACATTGAGCAAATCTGATTGAGCTGGAAGGTGGTCATAGGAACTCCGTAATTTAACGACGCAACCCCATCGAGTTTGGGCTCATTTGATTCGTCTTGACTTAAGTGCTGGATGGATAGTGAATATAACAATAAAAAAAGCTTGTTTTTAAAAAGTTTTTTTAAATTTCACTTGTTATTCAATACCTACTTCATTTGAAAAACTTAGATCCTTTTACTTTGTTAGTAATGTCACAATATGTCTGACTGCACTGAGAATCACTGATCATCATGGACGGAATAAAAATTACTAAAATAGAAATATTTCATGACATTTCACACAGCGTCACCTAACCCCAACGTAAGCACCTTAATGCTTGTGTTATGGTAGTTAGGATATAATACTTATATACCGCGTATCATCGATCATTAATATCGTTCGCAGGTTTTCCAATTCCCTCCACTCCGTAGACCTTCCGAACCGCGCGATGCTGCCGGCTTTTGACGATGCCTGGATCACTAGCTGGGGCGCAGAAAGGGTAATTATCGGTTTTTTTTTTGTTTAGACATAATATTATTTGAGATGGGGAATCATCCCCAACCTAACTATATGTACATTAACTATAACTATGGTCCGTCTCATCAGAGACGAGATGAAATTGTGAGATGATGAGATGAGATGAAATGATGAGATGAGATGATGATATGAAATGCTGCGGTGATGAGATGAGATAATGAGATGAGATGATGATATGAAATGCTGCGGTGATGAGATGAGATAATGAGATGAGATGTGGTGAGATGAGATGAGATGATGAGAAAAGATGAAGCCATAGTTATAGTTAATATTATATAGTTGGTTAAGTTAGCTATGGGATAACCCATACATAAGTACCAGGTACTAGGGCATCATGTAACACCAAGATGTCTTTCCAGCGTGACGGTGTGTACGATCCGCACGGGCTGAGTCTGCAGGTGTACCACGCCCGCTTCATGGACAACGCCAAGTGCAACAACATAACGCAGCGGTTCGGAGTCACCGTTACTGAGAACTTCTTCTGTCTCGCTCAGACTGCAAGAAGAGCGCCTTGCACGGTATGTCATCTATCTCTTTTTACCATTACGCCTTGATTTAAAAGTATTTAAGAAGGTTACGTACCTTATTACCTTGAGTTTGTACTCGTATATTTATTCCAGAGGGACACGGGAGCACCCGCAGTAAGCGACGGAGTTCTATGGGGTCTCGCTTCATGGGGAATAAGAAAACTGTGAGTTGAATCAACATCCCTCTACCACCAACCACCTTTTTTTTACCCAGGAAAAATGCGTATACGCATCATCACCCCACCCTAGGGGGCGCGGGGCAGTATGTGGGACTCCCCCGCCGAAGATGGGCGCGGCGGGGATACCCACTATAAAACCTGGGGGTGTTCCTGCGGTACGCCATAATGTCGGGGCAGCGGGTACGCCGAAGAACTCGTCCACGGCAAAATGCCACCTTTCCTTCTTACCTTTGGATCCAAAGTATAATATTATTATTATGCTAGGTTAACAATCGGCGGTCTTAAGGCACTAAGCCCGGCACAAGGCTATATAAGTTGTCTCTCATGTTTAGATTATAAAAAATATTGGAATTTTAAATCTACAAAGCGAAACGTACGTGACGTTTCGCTTTGTAGATTTAAAACGGCGATTTGAAACTGGCTTTATATTTAAAATATTGACTTAATATATCCGAGATTTTAATTTTTCGACCATGTCAACATGCTAAAGGTCCTTTATTTCCTTCAGGTGTGGCACGGAGCGGTTCCCAGCAATGTTCTCGTACATAGGATCTCACTCGAACATAGACTTCATCACCAACGCTACCTACCAGCTGATGTCTGACCAAAGATACTATCCCTTCCCGGACAGGTTTCCAAGACAACAAGTAATTATAACCACTGAGGCCGTTTTACACTGAAAAACTATTATATTATAATAATAAATGTAATAAACTAATAGTTGTTTTATATCAAAATGAAGCACCCATAGTAAGCTCACCCTTTCCCCACACCCTTGCATAGCACCACAGTCGCAAGGGTGGTCCGTGGTGAATTATAACGCCTCGCAAATTGGGTATTTTCACCTACAAAGTGGTGATAACAATAGGTCAGATCTGTGGCAGTGATATGCTAAGCCACAAAAAGCAAATAAAAAGCTCACCTTTTAGATCAAATAATATTCATAGTTCACCAACGCGCTTGAATAGTCATATTGACGACTATCCTACGTCAATCGGTGCAGATTGATACCACGGTAAATAGATCTATATCTATTTACCGTGGTATCAATCTGGTATCTGGTCTGGTGGTGGCGATGGTGGTATTGTTGGGTACACTATACTTGCTTCCTTTGCACATTAGTATATAGATACTAATGTGCAAATGAAGCAAGTATAGTGTACCCAACAATGTTCTCATACCTTGGATCCCATTCGAACATAGAGTTCATCACCAACGCTACGTACCAGCTGATGTCTGACCAAAGATACTATCCCTTCCCGGACAGGTTTCCCAGACAAGTAATTTTAATCACTGAGGCCGTTCAACACTGAAAAACTATAATAAATAAATAAATAATAAAATGCGTTTATTTTTCAAAAACATCTTACAATAATAAAGTAGGTACAGCAAAAAATAATAAATTTATAAAAAAAAAATAAAAAAAAAAAAATATTAAAATAGTTGTTTTATTAAATCAAAATGAAGCACCCATAGTAAGTCCACCTAACCACTGAAGCCGTTCAACACTGATATGAGAAACAAAACTTGACAATGTGAAAAATGGTTATTTTATTAAAATAGGATGGCCGGTATGTTCTCATCGAGTCACACCAAATCGTGTAACTCTGACTGGTTGAGAAAAAAGTCCTATCGAGTAATAACAGTGTGACTTGATAAGAATTTTCAGAGCTGAGAATAAATATTCGCATCGAGAATCGAGTCACACCGTTACTTTACAAAAATTTTGAAATGTATTTTTTCAAACGAGTAACACTACCAAAACTCCGTGTTACTTGTAATGAGAATGAAAATTCTTATCGAGTCACACTCTACAAGGTGTGACTGATGCGATTTTTTTTCTCAACCAGTCACAGTGTTAAAGGAATTGGTGTAACTCGATGAGAACATACCGGATGGCCGGGTGGGCTTAAGGGTTTCTATGGGTGCTTCATTTATAAAAAAAGGTTAAGCATTTGAATGCTTAGCCATTTTTTGTGCACTTTACTCGCTTGTCAATAGTAATTTACGTTAAAATAGTTGTATTTTATTTTAGTCAGAAGAAAGAAAGCTGCCAGTGCTAGTCTTTTTCACGCAAAAAAGAAGACGAGCAATACGGTCTCCAGCAGGGCTATTCACTTATCGGTTAGGGAACCGAACCGAATACCGAATTGTCAAAAATGTTTGAAATGACGTGACATGACATGTCAAGTTGTTCTCAATAAAGGCTTTGCCATTAAAAAAAAATTGTAAAAAAAAAATAATTAAAAAAAAAGTTGTATCTACATAATACATCATTTCATACATTTTTGACAATTCGGTATACGGTTCGGTTCTTTCACGGATAAGTGAATAATCCTGCTGATGGTAAGAGATAACACTGCCCTGATATAATAATTATTATAATATTTATCAGTAGGTGCAGAGTAGGTACAGTATCATTGATTAGCAACCTAGGTTTCACAATGACTTAAAATTCTAGGTGCACTGCACCAACGCTTCTTATTGAAGAGTCAAAAGATGTTAAGACTCACTCAGCCCAGTAATTCACTAGTTGCTGCGATATTAGTGTGTGCAAAGAAATGGGAATTATCTTTATTTCGGGAGAGAGTTACTTAAACAATAAAAGGTTCTGAAATAAAACAATTGTATAGTATATGAGCATATTTAATATTTTCTCTTCAAAATTGTAAAACTCACATTTTGAAATTGCAAAATTATAACTAAATTCTCATATCGTTAATAGTAACAATCGCCATTTTGTATTTTTTTTCTCGACTTTGATTTCTCTCAAAGTAATAATAATCGTAAACCATTTATACATCTCTAATAATAATATATTTTAATGTCTAACAAATTCATTTTCTCAACGTTTTACCACCATTTTCGTTTAATCTCCCCAACTTTAACTTTCATTCCTAATTAACTTTTATAACCTAAACATTAATTTTTACTTTTTACATATCCACATTGGTTGACTACTGTCCTTCACTAGACGCACCGAATTGTTTACTTTAGAAAAATATTGGAATGACTTTCGTATAACAAAAACTAACCTTAAAATAAAACTAATTATAATTAAGTAAAATAATGCAGCAATTCCTTAACGCGTACTTTAAGTAAATCAATCCGATTCTTTGGCAATTTCAGTATGAATTTACAATTTTATTTGAACTGGTGAAGCTTTTAATCTATGGAGATAAAACTGGCAAAGTTTTAATGCTATTGTACATACGGAAATTCAGGCACCATTGTAACACAGCCCTAATCCCACGCTCGAGTGTCATTGGACGATGAACTGTCAAACACATTTTTATTGCGCTCTGATTGGTTAAATACGCGCATAAGGTCTGATTCACAATGGTGTCAAAACTTAAATTGTGATTAGCAACATAATAAGCGTTTATGTTTTGTAATTATTCTATTGTATGTGTGGCTTATAACAAATTCTATATTTAAAAAAAATTGAATCGACTAACACTGGCCTGAAAAAATGTACTTACTCGTAACAATAAAAAAGACAACAAGACTCAAGATCACTTTAAGACGAAAAGTTAGGGCCCAAAGTGTTGAAAAGTTAATCAGAATCTTATTTTGTACACCGTAAGCATGTAATTCTTATATTAACACCTACCTAAAAGTACTTGGCCGTAAATCTATGGTAACAAATAGATATACAGTCGAAAAATGTAACATTCAGCGTAGATGAGCAAAGCTATTTTAAAAACTAACTTAAAATAAAAACTAAAAGTTAATCGATTAGAATTTTGGATGGAGCCGATCACTTGACTGAGATATAAAATCTAAAATGATAAATAGAAATATATTAGATATAGCTAGAGCACTATCATACAAAAACAACAAATAAATTCGTGCCTCTTATGTCTAGAATGCCACTTTTTAAACCTAATTCAATTCTTAAGGGTACATTGGGCGATAAAAAGCTTACCATGACATTGTTAACGACTGACGAAACCATTACCTAAGAAAAAAATCAGAAGAGATTTAAAGGGGGAACACATGCTAGATTTGCGGCTTGAAAATACCGACTGCCATATAATAAAATATTCATTATAATAAAATTATCAAATAATCTACCACTATTCCTCTCCCATTCTCATCCGCGTTGCGACCTAAATGCAGGTCACACGTTTTCCACAGCCAAAGTTTAAAAAGAGGTGTAAAAATAACATTTTTTAATGTAGATACTTTCCGCTGTCTCGTCTAAGTCTTAGAGAAACTAAAGTAAGACTAGCCTTAACAGAAATGGAGCTGATGTGAAACACGAATAATTAAAACGGCTACGCTTCTTATCGCCAAATATAAACCTTTAGGAATCATTCCCACAAGCAAAAGTACTCGTATCGTGCGAAACCGTCAGTGATACTTTATGTAGTAGGAAAAACTGGCAAATTTCTGGCAGATTTCCACATGAGTCGAATTGAGGAACCTCTTCCTTTTTTGATGAAAACCCACCTCTATATCATTAAGTCGCGATACTTTCGCTCGTGAAAATTATCCCATAATATCCCCCTACCAGACCACGCTACACTTTGTGTTACAGTATGAAATTCTTTTTCCAGGACACACCATAGTTGCAAGAAGTGTCGATTTCTCAAAGCAACATGTCTAAAGCATTTTTAAATGAGAATGACCCTGCATGGAGTTTTCACGAAGTGGAGCGCCAGCTTTATTAAGCCTACGCCATATTTAGCTTCACTTGTTTGATTCCTATGTGTGGGACAGGCCATACATATTCAAAATCTCGTGCCACACATAGTTATTAAACAAATGAACCCGGATCTAGACGAAGTGATTTTGACACTAAAGTATTTGAGAATTTGACGCTGAGACAGTCAGTGCAACGTAGTGGTAGAGAAATCAAATAAAAATTAAAAATAACCGCTGCCGACTAAGCGTTTTCGATGAAAATTTCAATTTTACCGACTAACTATATTAGTCCAGGCAAGAATAAATCTAATTCTAGAGACTCCCTGATTTTTTCTCTTACATCTAAGTATACACAAAAATAATTTTGTACTCTCCACATGAGTCAAATGGCATCTTAATTTACAATAAAATTATGGCAGCTTTGTACGGTCGCCAAAACTATTTGACAAAGAGAATAATAACTTTATTATCAACAACTAACGAATTATTTTTGTCAAAATTACGACTTAATTTTACGTGTAGATAGAGAAAACTATGGACTACTATTTTTTCGTTAAAATGACTATACTTAGATTCTATTGAACAAAAGATTCTAAGAAACCAACCAAACCATGTCACTCTGAGTGTTGTTTGTATCAAATTCTTTTGAACGTTTTCATAACGAAGTGGTTTGTTACTTAGCTTTGTTTGAAAATGAAGACACTGTAGTACCTGATCTTCCTATTTGTTTAAAAACAACTTTTAATAATATTGTCACAACTCAAAATGGTTCTTAGCTTCTAAAGACGAACAAGACAAGAAATGCTTAAAATACAATAGAAATACATATCATATTTAAGTATTTTCTAAGTTTTGATTGGTGCGTTCTGTTTACTCTTTGTATTTTACGTCAGCACGTTTATAATTGTCGCCATTTGTCTATAATTTTCTCTATCTACGTTTCCACATCTCGTGATTCGTGATTATAATATAACGACGAACAAATTCCGTGTAATGAAAAGTGAAGAAATTCATATGTGTATGCAATGACGGTTTCAAAAAGGGAACGACAGTAAATTATAGTGGCACATAAACCGATTTTAATAAAAAAAAAGTGAGAAGAAAAGAAGAGAGAAAAGTGAGAAGTGAGTGAGAAGAAAAGAGGAAAAAAGTCGAGGAAACTCTAATGTTTTAACATTGTCGAGAAGACGCTACCATTTTCGACTTCTACTGAAGTCGAAAGCAGAGTCGAGCCTCCACTGTTCAAGGTGAGGACAAATTTCATATACGAGTTAAAAAAACAACCCACTTTTCGGTTTTTATATACACTGTAAATTTCCTCTGTTTAGGTATGAAATTTTGTTGATTATTTTTATATTATTGCGACCGGTTTCAGCGTAGTAGAGTATATTTTTTTACTTATATTTCTTTTGAAGTTTTGTGAACCCACCGTCCTTCCAATGTTGTATATCTCCTCTCCCTGCACGATTGTCTGGAAAAGATCGCTTTGAGCGATAAGACCGCCAATTGATACACCCTTAGTTTTAATTTGTATGTTTGTAAAATTTACTTTATATGTGGATCAATAATAATAATTGGGGTTTATACTCCAACAGAACAGGTTACCCTACTTACACTGTCAGAGTCAAATCACAATTTATAGGAAAGATAATTAACTTTTTTTTTTATGTGATGAAGTAGAAGACGAGCAAGACGCTCTCCTGATGTTAAGAGATAACGGCTGCCCATAATCAGTACAGTGTTACGTAGGATTTCACAATTATGTGAAAATCTAGGAGCACTGCACCAACGCTTCTTACTCAAGAGTCATAAGATGTTAAGACTCTTTAGCCCAGTAATTTTACTAGCTACAGTGCCCTCCTACCGGAGCACAGTAATGTTTGCATATCACTGCTCAGGCGGTAGAATAACTGGCACAGTTGGGGTACCCACCTAGACGACCTCCTGCAAAGGAAGTCTACCCCCGGTAATAAAGAGTTTCTTATCTTATCTAATCTTATCTTATATAGGTTAGCATTTGACCACGATCTCGCGTGATGAAAAGGGATGGTGCGGCCGTAGAAAGTAGCTGACAACATCTAGAAGACTCTAGAATCCATCATTTAGAATGAGGTGTACGTGCTTGTTCACGTGAACGCGCGGGCGCGGGCGCGACAGACTTTGCTCACACCGCACGTGCGTTGTACGTGAACACCTTCATAGCACGTCATATGTTTGATATTTCGCGCCCGCGCCCGCGCGTTCACGTGGGCCAACGCTAAATCCTTCCCAAACCTACCTTCGTCGGTATGAATCATGTTTTGACGACCTCTGTGGCGCGGTGGGCTAATACCCGCCTGCAACGCAGAAGGTTGCAGGTTCGATTCCCGCATGGGACAAATGTTTGTGTGATCCACAGGTATTTGTTTCTGGTCTGGGTGGTTTTTCAATATCTATTATAAGTATGTATTTACAAAAGAAAAGTATATAAGTATTTTATCCGTTTTCCTAACCACCATATTACAAGCATTAAGTTGCTTAGTTTGGGGTTAGGTGGCGCTAAAAAAAAATTTCACTGCTCATTCCTTCTTTAAAACCGTCATTTGAAGTGTATAAGTTAATAATCAAGCAAAGTGTATGCATTAACTATGGATTGAAAAACTGTAACTGTCTCTATTGAACATTAACTACTATAACAAACACTTAGTAAAACAATATCAAATACATCAAAAATTGGCATTTCGTGTTATTGGACAATGACATTTTAAATTATTGAGACAAAAAATTATGCCTGTATAAAAAAAAAATTGTGCGTGTACTAGTTTACACACGTAAGAAGTGAAACTTCTTTAATTAAATTAAATTTAAATTTTAAATTTATAATTTTTTTAAATTCATGTTCATTGGAGAAAGTGAAAGTACTCTTCGTCTGAACCAACCGTGGTAGGGGCAAGAAACAAAAGATGGCGCGTAACTGAAAAATGTGACGGTAAATTTTTTCCAACGCCGATAAAGAAGTTTCACTTCAAAAACGTCATTTTATGTTAATTACATTTCACTAAGAATCCTCCCTACTCCCTCCACTTTAAAACAATTTATATTCTTTCACAATGTCCGATCCGATGAAAGTGAGGAAAATCCCCTTTTTTAAATAAAAACTAGTAGGTCGTTTTATCATGAATTTGGTTGATATATGACTTATGATAGAACGATAATAATTTATTAATTGTTGATTGTTGTTGTTGCCTACCTTACGTTTATCGTTAAAAGAGATACTAGGTCCACTTCTGTCGAACGTCTTCAAATAAATTTTATAGGGACCATCCACATTTGGACACAAAAAAAAGATTTGATTCCGTATTATTTTCGAATTTGTTTTCAGAGACGAGTACGAGTAACGAGCTGTAACGAGAGTCTAAATCATCTGATTATTTTATCATCGTTTCCGATCGAGCACTACACATAAAGTGTTATATTACCATGTCTTTATAATTAAAAATGTCATTGTAATCAGTCACAATTTTGAATTTTTACATTATTTTCTTCATTCATCTTATTTACGTACAATCTAAGTTTTGTTTACTTTGAACAAGTTTCGTTTAATTTATTCAATGAATTGACATTGAAATCTTATTGTATTTCTACCGATGATCGACGTATACGTTAAATAACATAGATCTAATATTATCCAATGACAGAGTTAACATAGATAACTCTTTATTAGGTACCTATATTATGTATAATATTAGCTGCGGTTTTCCCGCTCCTACTGTAGCCGTATGTGTCATTTCAGGGTTTAAGCTGTCCCTATACTAAATTTCAGCTTAATTGGTTCACCCGTTCAGGTGTGAAAGAGTAACAAACTTACATCCATTTTTACTAACTTTCACGTTATAATATTAGTAAGAAATAAGGCGGGTCGCACATGGACCAGATTGCCTCAGGACAGGGTTGAGTGGCATAAAAAAAAGGAGGCCTATGCCCAGCAGTGGGATGTAGAGGGCTGTGGATGATGATGATGATGAAGAAATAAGATTTTACTTATAAACTTAGAAAACGCTTCCACAATACCTATTACTTCACACTGTATGTTGCAGCGTCAAATTCATCTTTAACAATATGTTTTGACATTTTGTGAGAATTTGACACTTGCAAAGTGCGCAGTGCAAAATAAATGTGGCTGGATTTGGGCTGAACTAAAGCAGAGGCTGAGGTAAAACAAATAATGTTACGATTTGCGGGGCTCCTAATATTTCGTATTCCAATTGGGAATGATTTTAAGTCTAACTTGGCGTGACCATTACAATAAAAACATAACAGTAATAAAAGTTAAGTCAAAGTTCAGTGAGTAGGTCTTTGGAGTTGTAACATTGACTTTTTCGCAAGAGAATAAACAATATAAAAATTTTATGTGAGGCGCGACATAGCTATAAAAAAGTACCTATAGCTTAATTGCCTAGATGACACTGGTAACATTTTTTTAATTTATGTCTCCTCTGTCAATAGATTTATTAGATCTGTGATTTTACTTTTCCATGAGCAACACCATTTCCAAAATCTTTTTATCAAGATGATATCTATAGACTTAGGCTCGGTTCACATGAAAGTCGTTAAATGCTTTGATAACGCGCGTTTTTAACTATAACATAAGTTGTTTGAAATTTCATGACTATGCGTTTTTACAATGTAACTGAGCGTTTTTATAAATCATCTGAACCTAGCCTAAGCTTTACCAAAACAAAACGCCACAAATTTCAGCGTTTCTTCGTTACATAATTTTTGAATACGTCCTCCCCCTGAGGACTTCTTACTACTTATACAGTCTACAAATTGCGTTAAAATCGATACAATTTATTTCATTCAAACTCAATAATAATTGGGGTTTATACTCCAACAGAACAGGTCATTAATTTAGTTTTAAGTGTATTTTGTTATTTTTTGTCCCAATAAAGAATATTTTATTGTATGTTTTGTCACTAACACTGTCAGAGTCAAATCACAATGCGTAGTTTTTAAGATTAAAGCATACATACACAGACAGACGCATGATGCGACTTTATTTTATACCATGTAGTGCTGTACTGATATTGACGCAATTTATAGACCTATACGACTTCAAAATCTACCCGTTTGCCCTCAGAAATATCCAAAACCAAACAGGTCTCCATTCACCTATGGTTGATTCAGAAGCAAAGCCTCCAGCTCATCAGCGGATCTAAGAAGAAAGGCAGCGGACTCACGGTAGCCAGTGATCAGCTGCCTTACCGCCCCCACTTCTGCTCCAGACAACTTGTGGGAGAGGAGCGTTTTGGACTGAGTTGAAGATGACGCGAGAGATGGGGTCGGGAGCGTTGGGGTTGATGTGTTCTTGATTGATAGGTCTGTTGGGGCTGGAAATAAAAAAAAACCTTATATAATTTTACCCGAACTTAATAATATAATAATTCATTTATTTCAGGCAATAGTACACTGCCACAGACGCAGTGTACCAGAGGCCCATATCATAATAATATATACCTTACAGACTAACATACATAACATTTATAAATTTAAAAACTAGGTGACACGTAGCGCCGGCGACTTGTTAGCAGAGTCAGCAGGAAGTCGATCTTTTGTATACTACAAACTCACCACCTGCCCATGTAAATATCAATATTTCTCTCCCTACAAGGCTGTCTGGAAGAGATCGCTTTTAGCGATAAGACCGCCAATTGTTACACTTATGTTGTAATTTTGTGTTAGGTATAGTTTAAAGTTTTCTGTATGTTCGTAATGTTTCTATAAAGAGCTTTCTATTCTATTCTATGTATACCTATAGAAATGGCGGTGTGGACCTCTGTCCCATATGTATTCAATAATGTTTAAAAATATGATTTACTAATAACTAATACATATTATAAATACGAAAAAAAGATCACAATATTGTGTGTGTTCACACCTAAACTTTACTTTTCTTTACTAAACTGAAACGATTAAGCGAAAATGTACATGAGTAGCTTAGACCTTGAAATTGTATAGATTTGTCAGCCGTTAGGTATTGCAACGACCTCTGTGGCGCGGTGGGCCACCTGCAACGCAATAGGTTGCGAGTTCGATTCCTGCGTGGCTGCGGTATCGGCCGGCGAAGCGCCACAACAGTTTTTAGAATTTTCTCAACACTATTTTAGATAAAAGTTCTCTCTAATTGGAAAGTAAATTAGTTAACTATTTAGAGGGTGAATGAAATGAAGTACTTACTGAAGTTGAAACTAAAATAATAGCTGTGAAAACTGTCCTTACCAGCGAGTGTGTTAGGAAATGAGTGCGTGTGCGCAGCCATTGCTGACAGCAACGCGCTTTGGTACGCCGCCATCGCTGCGTTCACTCCCACTCCTAGAACCAAATATTATTATAATAAAAAAACTAATAATTGAAGAAATAATGTTTACTTTTATTCAAACACCCACAGAGCAATCGTCACAAAAATAAAATATCTTTTCAAACTTATAATACAAGTAAATTTAATAACAGTGTCTTTTGTATGGCTCCCCGTATATTTAACCACTTGCCAAAAATAATTATTAACTGTGATGAAATAAATTTATTCAAGGAATTAGTTTTTGAATGACAGAAATATAAAATTACAATTAAAATATTATTATTTGGAACTGTTATATGCTATATATGCTAATATTTGACAATTAAGTTTAGAATGTGTAAGTCCAACAATTTGAAATTTTGTGAGTGTGAATTTTATTTTTCCATTTAACAATAATAGGTATTAACTTTTATAAAAATTTGCATGCCTGAAGGTGAGACATGGAGCGCTTGTAATTTCTAACAATAAGATCTGTAAACTTGTATTCACCCACGTGAGCGAATAAATGATTTGATTTGAAGAAAGAGTTACCCAAACGTTTGGTGGAGGTAGACCAGAATGCTGGCTTGTATTTTGTTAAAAAATAAGCATCTGCATTCTGGTCACATACACCACAAGTCCAGTTAACCAACAAGTCCAACAGTGCCAGTTATTCTACCGCCTGAGCAGTGATGTGCAAACATTACTGTGCTCCGGTAGAAGGGCACTGTAGCTAGTGAAATTACTGGGCTGAAGAGTTTTAACATCTCATGACTCTTGAGTAAGAAGCGTTGGTGCAGTGCTCCTAGAATTTCACATAATTGTGAAATCCTAGGTAACACAGTACTGATTATGGGCAGCCGTTATCTCTTAACATCAGGAGAGCGTCTTGCTCGTCTTCTACTTCATCACATAAAAAAAAAAAATTATTTACTTGGTATCTAATATATTATAACATACAGGGTGACTGGTAAATCATTTAAAACCTTGCAACATGGTCTCAGACCACGATTCTCGTTCTAATTACATTAAAAAATAAATATTAATGGAGTACTTACATTTTGTCATCCCAGAAAACAGTTATTGTCTCTTTGGAACTAAATAGCTACTGGATAGTGTAATTTAGTTTTTTCCCTTCCCCAAAACACCAATCTCATGCAAAAAAACAATGAAAAACTTATAAAAAACAATAAATAACTTTCCCGATGCGCACGAGCAGCTGATCGCTTCGAAATAATTTTACTTATGAAATCAAATAAAAGATCTGCCACATGCACTATTTTTTCTAGCAAAAGTAGAATATATTTAGTACATTTTAGCTGAATACTTAGGCAAAATAACTTAAAAATTGCGGCCGTAGAATTTCTTAAAGCTAATGTACTCTGTGGAGTACGCTACCAATTTAAGGGTTAAAGCTTTTAAGTGATTTACCAATCACCCTGTATACTATAAAATTAAAAATTTATATTATACATAATTCAATTTACCTGTGGGTGGCAGCGCCGTTAAAGTTGACAGTAAAGCACTGTTCGATAAAGCTGTAGCAGGATTGGCGTTTGAACTGGAAAAGAATAATACAATTTATAAAATACTAGCTGCACCCTGCGGTTTTACCCGCTGCACTGTAGCCTATGTGTTATTCCAGGGTCTAAGCTATCTCTATACCAAATTTCAGCTCAATCGGTCCACCCGTTTAGGCGTGAAAGGGTAACAAACATACATCCATTCTTACAAACTTTCACGTTTATAATATAGTTAGATTCACAAAGAGTTCGTTTCGACAAGAAATATCCATCCAAAATCACTGTGCTTCGGTGTATTAACATCTAACGACTCTTAAGTAAGAAGCGTTGGTGCAATGCACCTAGAATTTGCATCATTGTGAATTCTAGGGTAGCTGTAGGTGGGTACTGACAATAATATTATGCGCAGCGCTATCTATTAGCAGCAGAACGACAGAGCATTTAATTCGGAGAGCGTCTTGCTCGTCTTCTTATTTTACGCTTAAAAAAAACATAGCGGTGTGTCCTAAAAAATATAAGTAGATAAACTTACACACAAACCTAGATTTGTCCAGAAACAGCAATTTTGGACACATGATTTAGTGTTCTAGATTTAATAGATAACGTTTATAAAAAATTAACCTAAACGAACATAACACAAGCATTGAGTCTCTTAGCTTGAGGTTAGGTGGCATTGTGTAATGACCTGAAATATTTATTATTATTCTATTTATTTATACACAATCTTAAATTAATTTTTTTACAATATTTCTAAAAAAATAGTATATGTATGTCCAGTGCCGGCGTTAGGGTAGGGCGCGGTTGGGCGACCGCCCAGGGCGCCGGATAAAAGGGGCGCCACAGGCTCTATATCCCATTCGTTCTGAAAAATTCAATATTTCTCGGCGCTCGCAGCGAGCTGCTCGCGCTTTTATAAATGAGAAACTTTACTTTCTTTGCCATTCGAAGCAAGCTAAACGCACATCATTCGTGCTGAACAAAATCTAAATTTTCTCGGCGCTCGCAGCGAGCTGCTGGCGCTTTTAAAAATAAGAATACTTATTTAGTTTCTTTGCTGCTCGGACCAAGCTAAACGCACAACATTCGTGCTGAACAAAATCTAAATTTTCTCGGCGCTCGCAGCGAGCTGCTCGCGCTTTTAAAAGTAAGAATACTTATTTAGTTACTTTGCTGCTCGGAGCAAGCTAAACGCACAACATTCGTGCTGAATAATTCAAAATTTTCTCGGCGCTCGCAGCGAGCTGCTCGCGCTTTTATAAATGAAAACATTTACTTTCTTTGCCACTCGAAGCAAGCTTAACGCACATCATTCGTGCTGAAAAATTCAAAATTTTCTCGGCGCTCGCGCTTTTATAAATAAGGACATTTAGTTTCTTTGCCACTCGAAGCAAGCTAAACGCACATCATTCGTGTTAAAAAAATCTAAATTTTCGCGGCGCTCGCAGCGAGCTGCTCGCGCTTTTATAAATAAGAATACTTATTTACTTTCCTTGCCGCTCGGAGCAAGCTAAACGCACAACATTCGTGCTGAATAATTCAAAATTTTCTCGGCGCTCGCAGCGATCTGCTCGCCCTTTTATAAATGAAAACATTTACTTTCTTTGCCACTTGAAGCAAGCTTAACGCACATCATTCATCATTTTCTCGGCGCTCGCGCTTATATAAATAAGGACATTTAGTTTATTTGCCACTCGAAGCAAGCTAAACGCACATCATTCGTGTTGAAAAAAATCTAAATTTTCGCGGCGCTCGCAGCAAGCTGCTCGCGCTTTTATAAATAAGAATGCTTATTTAGTTTCTTTGCCACTCGGAGCAAGCTAAACGCACATCATTCGTGCTGAAAAATTCAAAATTTTCTCGGAGCTCTGGAATTTTTTCCTTTTTCGTTTATACGTACTATAATTATGGGTATATATTATGGGTTTGAATTGCTTTTTAGGGGGCGCCGTAGAATTCTCGCCCAGGGCGCTGGTAATGTTAAAACCGGCCCTGTGTATGTCGACATCAGAACGAATATCCGATCGCAAGCGCCATTTTGTAGTAGATTTGGTGCTCGATGGAGTTTGCTACGTAGCAGCGCGCTCTCGGAGACACTGGATTTCTCTTAGGACGAGCGGCGGGTGCGGTCGTGACAAAATCATCGCACGTTCGGTTATACGTGGCTGTGTAGCTAGCTATATTCGTGCCCAGCTATTGTGATACTGTGTTAAGACCGTGCGACTATTTTATTCTCTCGTGTAATTACAATATCGTGATTTGTTAACCTACAAAGCTGTTTCATTGATCCAACATACCCACCGTCGCCCACAAGTGTTAGAAAAGGCATTCTTATAAACCATCCTGGTAAAGGTACACACCTAGCACTCCAGGTGTAGTCGTTATCATAAATTCTGATGGCAGGTGTTGTGGTACACTCGTCATGAGTAGTGGAATATCATGTGGCTGTGTGTACCAAGACGTCATGTATATACAAAAACTAAAAACATTGTAAAAATATTATAATTATATTCAGAAGTACTACTCACTTTTGTCTGCCAAAAGAAGGAGGATTTCCAAAAGTGGTCGGAAACGACGGTCTGAATAGTGGCGCAGGCGACGATGCTGGACTGAAATTGATAAAACATCAGGTTATATACTTTTAAACTGACCAAATCATGTACGATTTTTACTGTTCGTTCTGATATGCTACTAATATTATAAATGCAAAAGTATGGATCTTTGCACCTAAATGGCTGATCCGATTAAGCTGAAATTTGGCACAGCCGATCTATTTCATGTGTAATTTCATAAAACAATTCATTTTTTTCCTTTTTAAAACTCGTATTGTTGTTCAACAATGCTTGTTGATCTGTTGTTCTGTTTGTGTTGTGTTGTTGTATTATATTAAACAACTAGTATTACCTGGCGGTCTTACTGCCAGTGCTGCCGTTAGCGTCCAGTTTGAGCGTGTTGTTGTTCAACAACGCCTGTTCCATGGTCGGGCTGGGCGTTGGTCTGTTGTCCTGTTTGTGTTGTGTTGTTGTTGTAGCCGTTGATGGTGACGAGTAGAGGCTGAGGAACGATGACGCGACGGCTGATGTTGCGGTTGTGTCTATAGCCTGAAATAGTTCAAGAGGTTAAGGTTATATCGTACTAGCCGGAAATACATTGCAGCTACACTAAGTTCGAAGCGAACTTTGAGGGGATTAATCATCGCCTTATGAATTTAAATTCAAAGGTAAAATATCAAAACTATGTAAGGTCAATTTTTACTCAAAGCTAATCAATATTATGGAATCGTTATCATCGCCACCGCATATCATCACACCATCGTTCTGGGCAAATGCATCCCCTCACATAACCATATTTAGACGATTACGCGAACACGAAAATTGTGAAACGAAATAAATATGCCACCATTACTGGCTACTGACACCTTAGAAGATGTTAAGACACCTTAGTCCAGTTATTTCACTAGCTACAGTGCCCGACCGAAGCACAGTAATATTTGCATATCACTGTTCAGTCGACTACCTTCAAAGGGATACCCTCGGTCTTTATCGGTTGTGAACAGAAAGTGCATGATAGCTAATAGGCCCTCTGCTTCGAAGGAATATTGCGAACTATACCACATCTCAACAATATACTACATCTCACTCTCTTCACTCCTTTAATTCCCCTCAATGCTGAGGATCGTGACTTTTTCCTTGCTGCTTGCCTAAGACTGTCTACTTCCACTGGATCCGATCTTCGGCTTTGTGTAGTGTTTCGCTGACCGATATGTCCAATTGATGTGCAACCTGGTCAGACTACCGCTTTGAGCTACGCCCTATAGGCTCCACTCCACTACTTTGCACACATAGAGAAGTAAAAATAAGACTTACCATAGGAGTAGGCGTGGTGGGCATCGGCTGGCTGACGGGGTCGAGGCCGAGCCGCATGCGCTTGGCGTTGAGGGACTCGTTCTCGCACGCCTGCGCCAAAATATGTTCCGCTTGTACTGAGGTGAGGTGCGCGGGCGTCGGTCGCACCTGCAACCCACACACCGCACTCACACTTTACTACTAGCTTATTACGATGTACTTATCACCCCACTCACCCACTGGACTAATGTACAGACCGAACCAACAATAGAGATGTTGACAAGGTCAAAAAATTAAAAACTGCACTGCGTGAATTACTTGCAAAGGTGTGGTAGGCTTCTATGCCGTCTAGGGAAGTACTACACATTCGCCAGTTATCCATCCACCAAACAGTAACGTGCAGGCATTAATAACATAACAATAATCTTAAAGTGACAGCCACATTGTAGGCCGCGCAGAATTTTGTTTTCAGGACACTGTCTCATGATCAGGCTGTTTGACACGCATCGTCATAAAAAAAGAAAAAAAAGCCAGCAGCTTGTTTTCTAACAAGCGTTTGTCTGATTCCTTACTGGACTTGAAAGAGCTGCTCTTGTATTAAATTAAAGGCTTTTTGTTATAACATTCTCAGACTAAGACGACGAATTATGTTATTCAATATTTGAAGTGAAACTTCTTTATCGGCGTTGGAAAAAATTTACCGGTTACGCGTCACGGTTACGCGTCACATTTTTCAGTTACGCGCCATCTTTTGTTTCTTGCCCCTACCACGGTTGGTTCAGACGAAGAGTACTTTCACTTTCTCCAATGAACATGAATTTAAAAAATTTATAAAATTTATATTTAATTTAATTAAAGAAGTTTCACTTCTTACGTGTGTAAACTAGTACACGCACAAATTTTTTTTTATTTAAGCTACTGTTTCTTATGTCAGTGATCTATGTGTTTCTTAATGAGGAATAATTATTGTCTTTAAACCGAAAGGCATTTCCTTTTATTTTTTACAAATAGCAACTATAGAAAATATAACCCTACAAAGTTTGTAAAAGTTTTATTGTAAAGATCGAACCCTCACCGCACTGTCCCAAGCGTTCCCGGCCGCTCCGTTCCCGGTGACTCCTTCCCCCCGAACCTTCTTATTCCTCCGACAACTCTTCAGATAAGTCCGGATCCTCTTCCGGGCACGCTCGGCGAACTCCGGGAACTGCCGCGTGCACGAGTCTATGATCGCCTGAATCTTCTCTTTGGGCTGCTTGGATATGGGCACTATTCTATCCAGGTTCTCGTCTACGAATAGGCGGACGAACATCTGGAAGGAATATGTTTAGATTAGATTAGATAATTATTAATAATTGTTTAAACAAAAACTCTCTCCAAAAGCCCTACAGTCATCTTGAGTAACTTTGAACTTTTTGGTCCTTGAACAAATTGTTAATGTGGTTTTCTTATTTATTACATTTAAATATTATAATATAGTTGTTCAATAAAACAATCTGCGTATAACGGATCCTTAAAATATTTTCTATATAATTTAACAATACGTCAATGTAATAAATTAATAAACGCTTTTTAAAACCTCGTTCAAAGTTAGACCAAAATTCAAAGTTACCCTAGATGACTGTATTGTAATTACATAATACAATAGGGTTAATTACAAAAGGGCTTTTGAAAAATAAGTGTTACAATTAACGGTCTTATCGCTAGTAGTAATCTTTGCCAAACAACCAATAAGAAATTATACAGAACGCTGTCGAAAATTGTATATTTTTGATTTCTGACTTCACATCGCTATTCGTAATCGCGTATTTATATGCATTATGCATGTTCACCGCTTACTCGAAGACGACCGAATCGATTTTTTTACAAGCTTTTATTTACTTTCACCTGTCTGTTGTCTGTCTGTCTGTCTGTCGGTCTGTCTGTCTGTCTGTAATCAAATCTTGCAACATTAATTTGGCCCACTTCCCGGTATCCGATTGAGCTGAAATTTTGCATGCATGTATAAATCGAATGACAATGCAATATTATTATGATATGGAGCTGATCTGATGATGGAGCTGGAAGGTGGCCATAGGAACTTCGTAATTAAACGACGCAACCCCATCGAGTTTGGGCTCATTTGATTCCTCTTGACGAGTACTTCATGGTAGTAATAATAAAAGCTTGTTTTTAAAAAGATTTTTTAAAATTTCACTTGTTTTTAGTTTTGAATACAAATTGGTAAATCAATCGATCAGCAGTTTTTTGGCGACTGCAAAAAAGGAGGTTCATCAAATATCTGAAACGAATGTTTTCGCATTTCTCCAAAACCTCTGATCGAATTTTGATGATAACCGTTTTTGCTGGCTTACATTCAGTCTAACAGGGTGCAGTGAACGTTTCATATGAAAGTCCAAAGGGGAGGCCTATGTTCAGCAGTGGACGTCCTATGGTGATGATGGTGATGATGATGATGATAATGTATAGTTTAAGGAAATGTTACTCACATTAAAAGCCTTCAGCCTCTCCGGGTCGTGATGCTGAGGATCGACCCGGTCGTCGCTGTCATCATCAGAAGCTCCTCCATCATCATCATCCTTCATCCATTCTGATGAAGTCTCATCATTCGTTGATTTTTATGTACTATAATATTATAAGTCATCATTTCAGAGACAGGACATCCACTGTTGAACATAAGCCTCTCCTTTGGGCTTCCATATGTACCGGTTGGAAGCGACCAGCACCCAGCGTCTTCCGGCGACCTTTATATGGTCGTCTGTCTTTTGGGTGGACGTCCTACGCTACGTTTCCTAGGCCGTGGTCTCCACTCGAGCACTTTCCGACCCCATCGGCCATCTACTCAGCGTGCTATATATGTATGTATAGTAAGTAATAAAGGTTAAAATAAATGTTACTCACATTAAAAGCCTTCAGCCTCTCCGGGTCGTGATGCTGAGGGTCGACCCGGTCATCGCTGTCATCATCAGAAGCTCCTCCATCATCATCATCCTTCGTCCGGTCTGATGATGAAGTCTCGTCGTGCGTTGACGCTGGTTCCGCGCCTGGAGTCGCTGAGCCGACGTGGATTGGACTCTAATGAATTCAAAAAGTAATATAATAACTAATTTTTTTAATAGTACACTGACAACAAATATAATGTACCAGAGACCCATCCATACTAATATGATAACAAGTGAATTAAATTAAAAATTAAAAAAACCCCCAACGCAATACGTAAATCACCATTTTATGGTGGCGGCCATCTTGGATTTTAAATTTTATATAGTGGGTTGTATGCTAATAGTTACTTTCATTTGATACCCATATTGAGGGGATCGTGGAAGAAAATAGTAATCCGCCATTTTGTGGCAGCGGCCACCTTGGACCGATTTCCACCAAACATGGCTAAGAACACTCTCGACTAATTTACTTTCAAACAAAAAAAACTAAATCAAAATCCGTTCATCCGTTCGGAAGCTACGATGCCACAGACAGACACACACACACACGCACACGCACACATACATACACACACACACAGACAGACAGACATACAGTCAGACAGACACGTCAAACTTATGACACCCCGTCGTTTTTGCGTCGGGGGTTAAAAACAAATGTGTCTCAAGTGTCTCTGTCTATTACCTCGCTACGCTTAAAACGCTTGACCGATGTTGATGAAATTGCACATTGTTTTGTACATGTTATTTTTTGCTTTATGAATACCTATGTTGTTATTTAAGATAGCATACTGGAAATACATTTTAAAATTATTATATGGAATTTAGAGCTTCGTCGATAGACATTTTCAAAAAGTTTACTATGAATTCATATAATAATCGCACTCCCATATCAATACAGCACCAACCCAAAAAATATTTTTTTATAATTTTAAACTTAAACTAGTATAAATAAAATTGCAATTGCTGTAAAAATAATTTTTGAGTTGACCCTGTATTGTACTAGGTGTGCGATATTATGAGCGAAAGAATTGCACGTAAGGAACGAAGTACAAGTAAAGAAGTTAAGTTAGGAAGAAGATGAAACGCTGCGCAACCTTAAAACTCACCGAGTGGCCAGTGGCCATAGGAGTGGGGGCCTTAGGAGGCTTGGACCCCAAGCCGAGCGCGCTGTGGTACGAGGCCCAGAGGTCCGCCATGCTGTCTCCTCCTGACTCGGTCAGATCTCCGTTACGACCTGGAATGAGATGGATATCATCTTACTAAGGAGGTTTAAGAGAAATGTTGTCGTAAAATCTAATTATTTTACTGGTTTAAAAAATCTAATTGAGGTTGAAGTTGAGGTAGGAAGTATGAGTACTTGGGCGTACCCCTGCCCCGGCATCATGGCGTCCCGCAGGAACACCCCCAGGTTTTTTAGTGGGTATCCCCGCCGCTCCCATCTTCGGCGGGGGAGTCCCACATACCGTCCCGCGCCCCCCGGCGTGGGGTGATGATGCGTAACGCATTTTTCATGGGTCAAAAAAAGTGTCAGGATCGTACCAAGTGGAAGGAAATAGTCTCTGCTTACCCCAGCTGGAACCAGCGTGATTATATGTATGTATGTGTATTGTGTATAATGGTGTTCTCACACCTATCCGTATAGACAGCGCCAAGAGAATTTTTGTAAAGGAAATCTTCTTCCGATTCGGACGATTCGACTCCGGCAAGTGTGAGAGGTTTCATGACATTTAATATAAAATTTCAAAATTCGATTGTTCGGCGCGGTCGATGGGGATAGATGTGCGTTCATCATTACAGTTATTTTTCGTTTTCCTACATGTATCATCTTAGTGCATTTCTTAGCTTTAGACAAAAGGATTTAACACGTATTATTTAGAGCTGATTTAGTACATAGATGCTAGTAGAGTTCAACCAGTTTAAAATTGCAATTCGTTTCCTAAGCGCTAGAAATACTCTGCTGAACAGGCAGATGTAATTTCAAAACGGTTGACGTACCTAGTCACGAAGCAGATTGGCTAAGCCACAAAACCAAAACGATCTGTCAAAAGAGCATAAAAACTTACAAAATATGGAATGCTGAGCCTTTTAAACTGTATGTTTATGACTCCACCCTGCTTCAGACTTCAGGTGCCAAAGATAATTTAGAAATGATATCGGCCATCATAGATTTTTGTGAACCCTACCTATTTTAGAAGGTATGTTCGTTTTTTTACTGGCAAAATGCCTTTATTGAGAAAAACAAACTAACAATACTACATTGGGTCCTTGGGGTTCGGGAGCTCACCGTATTTACCAAAATTTGTCTAAGCGCTTGGTCGAGGCGACGTGTGACCGAAATGCTGGGATATATACAATAGCCCAACGTATAAGTATTGCCATTCAACGTAGCAATACTGCCAGCATTCTGGGCACTCTGCCATCTGACAGTGGTTTGGAGCACTTGTATTTTCTGTAGATGGGCTTGTGGCCGATCTGTGGTTAATAAAAGTATTCTTTACTGAAATTAAGTTAATTTCGTTCTCGTTTATAGCCTATAAGGTAGACAAGGGCGGTCGTAGACGATAAACGCCTATAATATATATTTTTTTAAATTCATTATTAGCTTGGGCTTTGGTACCACATTTGGTGATATTAAACAACGATACGGCCGTAGATAGCAAACTAAACCTACTAGGCGGGACAAATCCCTCCCTGGCATCACTGAATATGGTACCAGAACACGGTTATAATGACCACTTTGCGACACAGTTTTGAAGATAATCACTGCCGTTCATATTCCCTATTTATGCTGTGATAGCTACCGTCTTCGCGTTTACTTTATTACTCGAACTTGGTGTTAAACCTTTACTGTTACATTCGGTTCATTAAAGGAGGAACTCTTAGTTGCTCTGTTCACACATTGTCTACGAAACTCTGTACTCTTTCATCAGCTCCTGTCACCCTTTCATCATCCGTAAAGATTCAAAATTCAATATGTGAGGCGGTCTCGCAGACTGAATATTTATGGGTTTTCTGCCCAATGCGAAGACCCACAGTTTTACGTGCCTTCCAAAACATTGTACATTTGAACTTTTAAATTAACTCATTGCTTCTAGTTTAAGCTGATATTTGATATGATAGTGTAATCCTGGAACAAGGCACTTTTGACCATATTATTATGGTCTTCTTATCTAAATATATAACAGGAAAGAGTGACTGACTGACTTAATCTATCAACACACAGCTCAAACCGCTGAATCGATCTCGTTGAAATTTGGAACACAGATAGGTTTTCTCCGCTAAGAAAGGAATTTGCCACGCGGGCAAAGCCGCGAGCATAAGGTAGTTACTTATATTTAACGTCAAAATAGGTTTTGAAAAATTGAAGCATTAAGTGCGTCAGTTACACCTTGCATAAATTAAAGAGACCAGCAATAAAGAGCATCAGCGGCCATAACAAAGACAACGAACTTCAAGCGCCTCAAGCGCTACCTTAATAGAAAAATCGATAAAAATGAAGTGGAATTCCTTTAGGCACAGCGCTTAAAAATGAGAGTTGTCAAGCGTTTCTACCAGTACCAATAACTACGAGTAAATTTCGTCACAAATATAGCACTCGCATAAATACGAACTTATGGATATTGGATATGTGCGTGAGATTAGCGGTTATTTATCCGCTGCCGTTTGATTCTGTAAGAAGACTACATGAATTTATAGCAAAACGATAAGGATTTAGTAATAAATTTATTTAACCAATCATTAATCCATCCATTTATTTATTCAACCTATAAAATGTGATTTAACTCAGACAATGTAAGTAGGGTAACCTGTTCTGTTGGAGTATAAACCCCGATTATTATTATTAATATTATTTAAAAAAAAAAACGACACTTTGGAATCACTAAAAGATGCAAATAAAAAATAATTGAAATTGCATTTGATTTTGTAAGTACTGATCCGGTAGTGTTTCCAAGGACTTTTTTTTAAATGTTGTTAAAATTTAACAGTAAACGTTGACGAGACAAGACATGAATTTGGTCGTGAACAACGCCTTTAAGGAAAAAAAAGCTTATCTTTAAGTCCTGCCTTGCCCTGCCCTGCCTTGCCTTTATGCTCACACAAATTGAAGCGCATCACTAAAATGTTATAAGAATGTTTATATTACTTTATTACGAACGTTGTTCATATATTCATGGTGTTCACATGACACCTCTCCATAGTGTACTCAACGGGTTAGGCAGTATAATTCCGCCATAGCAGAAATTACTGAGTAGCATCTGCCTTCTAAATGTCAACTATAGCTTGCCTATAAATAATTTGACCGCCGCCCCTCCAGTTACCGGCCGTGCGTCTGCGGTTACGGGACCGGTCTAGCGGTGTACTTAGAGACAAAAGTCTTGGCAAACTTCTTAATATCTCTCTTCTTACAGATACAGACACACAACTCTTAATTAAAACACCACATGACAAAAAAGCACATTGTTAAAAGTATACAATTGGCGGTTTTATCGCTAAAGAGATCTGTCTCTGGAAGAGATCACTTCCCTTCCAGACGGCCGTACAGGGAAAGGACTAAAGAATAGAACTTGGTTGGTGGCTTATTATTGTCGATAAGACCTCTAATTACTTTTTTTATATTGTTTTAGTTTTTAAGGTTTTTTTTGTATATTTTTGTGTTTCTATAAACTGTTACTTATCTATATAATATTAAAGCTAATTTGATGAGATATCTGAGAGCCATTAGTCCGAATATCCGGATAAATCCGGAGACTGAGTTTTAAGTCAAAATATTTCACCTGGGACGATAACGACTTAAAGGCCTTTTTAAACATGGGTAATATTATTCACTGCCACGCCACGTGTAGTAGCGAATATCGCTCAGAATTTTGACCCGTTTTTCTTTGTTACTTATTCTTTTGTAAAACCTATCGTAGAGAATATCAAACCAAAGCCCCATTGAACCCATCAAATCTCAGTGTGTGACAAAATATTTCCACCTGGATGCTACCATGTTTAAGATGCTAATAATTATCTATGGGATCCCGGAGAAAATTTTTCATTATGATATTTATTCCGTTCTTACTGTTCACAATACTCGTGCCGATAAGTACACTGGCAAACTGCAAATTCTGCTGCAGATGTAAAAAGTGGCAAAAAGTGCAATGAATGTGGAATGATGTACCGGTGTCGAATTTCAACGGTACTCTAAAGATGTAATTTAAATAGACCATTTTTAAATTGCGGGTCTGTTCTATATACTTTAGGAACATTTTGCTTAGCTGACAGGAGCAAAGTTAAACTGGTTGATGTCTACTAGCTATCGTACTATTTTATACTTAACTTTGGCAAAACTGGCCATGAACAAGTCACGTGTTATAAAAAAAGAAAATTGTTTTTGTGGACCCAACAGAAACACTTTAAAAATAGAATTAGTTTGGAAAATGTCACGATGTTTGCACTGTTAGCAGGTCATTGAGTGTTTTTTATATAGATAAAAGATTATACATTGAGAAATTCTGGGATATTATAATTAAGAAATTATTACATATTGATCACAACATTTTATGAATTAATTTTTCTTGAAAAGTTCAAAGTTTAAATTTTGTACAAACATTTTCTTTTAATACCAAGATGGACGGAAGATTTGGTGCCGCACGTTTTGCATTCACCAATTTCAATTATTGTGGTGATTATTTACTTTTTTATGGGGTTTTTTTTTTCATAAAAAGATGTGGTCGATCATTGAAACATAAGCCAAACCTACCTTGAGTGTTGTGGTAATTCCATGCTAGCAACATCATTTTCAACTTCTCCGCGTCTTTGGTGTAGCCCTGACCTGCACCAGATCACCAATTCAATGTCAATTTTAAATTTTGAAAATAGAACACACTGAAATTCTTTTTAATTTAAAGCCAATTAGGGTATTTTATGCCAGCGCACTGCATAAAATACCAATGTTTCATTGATTTGATGCAAGTGGCTGTTTCTTTTTTTTTTACACTTACTCGTGAAATTGTCGTCGTCGTTCATATCCGATGGTTCTGGTGTTAGGTTATCCTGTAACAAGAAAAAAAACAATAATTAAAGTATTTACATCTATACTATTATAAAGTGTAATCTGACTAACTCATCATCGTGGACACGAAACTCCCGAACTGAGAATGATAAAATTTTGAGAAATTTTGGATCTAAGTAGTAAATAGCTTCTTTTTAAAGAAGCTTTTTTTTAAATAAGTAATAAGAAAGGATTTGTAAAATTCACACGGAAACGGGCTTATGGAAATCTGAACCTAACCGCAACTTAAAAATATAACTTTTGTAGCATGTATTTACTGTGTTTGTGTGTGTTTGCAAACACATAACATTTAATACCTCACCAATATAATAATCAAAATATTTTAACAAAAGAAAAACAAAATTCAAAACTATGTATTTTCAGCGCGAAACTCACCGGCCAGTGTCGGACCAAAAAGTTTGCATATCTTTCAAAGAGGTTCTTATATTCACTGACAAAATTTTCATCCAGCCAGTTAAATGAGTGATCGGATATATAAATAATTAATAAATTAGCGAAATGGCCGTCGTGCCGTAGCGTGGCGGGTCATTGACCCCGCGAACGCAAATCGATAGTGCTTGAAATGGACAAGCACTATATGTATATGTATGTACCTAGCTGCATATATGTACTTAGATATAAATGTACTACAGATGTGTATCAAAGGATATACCGTGTTTAGAGTTTGTGGAGAATTGCTCCGAACGCACATTTGTCTTAGACTTGGCCAACTTGGGGCAGATGTTGGCGCAAAGGGTCAAATTCCCATAAACAAAGCCGAAAGCACTGAATTTGACACTTCGCCCAAATGTTTGAGCCAAGTGGGAAGCCAACTTTAGTAATCACATTATTCGTATTATTTCAAACGTTTATAAAGTTTATAGTTTATACACAAATGGCTAAATATGAAAATATAGCTTTAATATACTGAAAAAATAGTCAAAACATTAAAAAGCTATTTTGGATTTTTAAAAATAAAAAGGAGAAACACTTTAAAAGGAGAAAACCAAGCAAATTAATTATAGCAGTAGCAATTAAATATAGGCAACGAATGTCTGTCTCAGAAGGCATATAAAAAATCTTAGTTTATTTAAAAAGGACCTTAAAACATTTTTTTTTTTACGTTAGTACATAATGTTACTAATAATTTAAACGTGAAAATTTGTAAGAATGTCTGGATGACCGGATATCTGGATGTAAGTTTGTTACTCTTTCACGTCCAAACTACCTAAACTGGACCGATTGAGATTGATTTGTTTTACTTCAAGATTTTACCGCCTATCTATATAAGATTTTTTAAGTTATGATTGACATTGTCTTAGTTACTTTAATTAATGTACCATTTTATATACCGCAGTGACGCGGCGTCCCTGCAAATATATCTGTAAGTCATATAGGTACATACATACATAATATGTATATAGTATATACGGTAGGGGTAAAGCAAAGACAATGTATGGTTAGTTACGACATCCCCCTGCCGCCCGAATCGTCTCTCAGGAATATCTAGATACAGCACTTAGCTCCTAGATAGGTTCCTATAGGGCATAGGGTTTGAATCTTATCCTGAAAACCAGACTAGACCAAAACTAATCTTACCATATCTTCTAGTATTTGTGGCTGTCTGGAAGAGGTATTTGAGCGATAAGACCACCAATTTAACGGTTGTCTGGAGGAGATCTTTGAACGCCAATAGGTACATCTATAGCTTTTTGTTGTAAAATTTACCTCTATGTGGTATCAATGATCAATACAGAGTTATCTATCTTTTTCTAAATCTTACTAATACGTATTAAAAACGTAAAAGTTTGTAAGAATGAATGTCTAGATGTATGTTTGTTCCTCTTTTACGCCGAAACCGATTGAGCTGAAATTTGGCACAGGGATAACTTAGACCCTGAAATAACACTATAGAAATAATAAATAAATATTTCAGGACATTTCACACAGCGCCACCTAACCCCAAACTAAGCAACTTAAAGCTTGTGTTATGGTGGTTAGAGTAACGGATATAATACTTATATACCTTTCTTTTGTAAATACATACTTATAATAGATATTTAAACCACCCAGACTAGAAACAAATACCTGTGGATCACACAAACATTTGTCCCATGCGGGAATCGAACCCGCAACCTTCTGCGTTGCAAGCGGGTATTAGCCCACCGCGCCACAGAGGTTATCACTATAGATTACAAATTACAATACAGCGAGTAAAACTACTGGGTGCAGCTAGTATTAGATATAAGGAAAGAGTGGGAGCGTACAGCCGAAACCCCTGAGCGAATCGGGCTGAAATTTGGCACAGAGATTAGATAATGTGAGGTAGACATCCGCTAAAAAAAATCCAATTCATACAAGGCTATGAGAATTATGACAATATTATTTAACTAACTTATACTCAGGGTTTTGCCTGCGTCTTCGAGTTACGGGGAAAACTAAATATATATAAAAGGAAATAGTGACTGACTGATTGATCTATCAACGCACAGCCTAAGCCGCTGAACCGATTCGGTTGAAATTTGGAATGCAGACAGGTTTTACGATGTAGACCTCCGAGAAACGATTTAGCCACGCGGGCGAACCCGCGAGTATAAGCTAGTACATGAATAAAGAGATTCAGACGAAATTAGAACCTTTCCTCTCCAAGTCAGTTAAAAATTAGCCTACACATGCATATATAAATATCCTATAGGTCTATGAAGTAAGCAAAAATTATGTGCTTATTACACGAATCAGAATATTATGCAGTTTTAATAAATTTCGATTACTAAGCAAAACATGTTTTTATTGTGTTTTTAGGTATTGAAAACATGTAACTATTGTGTATTATGTACCTTAACATTACGAAAATAAAACTTCAAATAAAACGTAACAATGGCAAATACACGAAAGTGACGACCTTATATAGCAAACATCAAAGTCTTAACGGAGGTATAAAAAAAAAAATAAGTTTTTACCTCAAGCCTCAAAGAGATCGTAACAAAATTCAAATGTTCAAATACAGAACGCGGTGCGAATGTCCAAGCGACGCTGCGGGCCATTCATGCACAAATCCCTGTCCCGTCCCGGATTTAGACCTTTGTTGCATGCGTCATACGTGAATAGGCGCTCCTGTGTTTTGGGTAGATAAAATGCTGCTGTATTTTTACAGTACGGCGTTTCTTTTGTAAAAAATCCATTTGCGATCTAGACTTTTTATTATTTCTGGACCTCAGCGTGAATCTCACTGATCTTGCTAATATTATAGGCGTGAAAGTAATAATTTATGTATGTTTGTTACTCTTTCACGCCTAAACGGGTGGACTGATTGAGCTGAAATTTGGTATAGAGACAGCTTAGAGGCTTAGACCCTGTAATAACACATAGGCAAGCTAGTAAGTGAAATATGAGTGTATTGAATACTTCTACTTCGTACTAATATGTATTATAATTGCGAAATAATGAATGTGTTTGTAAATTTGTTAACATCTTCACGCCTAAACGGCTGAACCGATAATAGTGAAATTTGGTATAGCTTAGACCTGAATAAATACTTTAAACCGCAAGTACGTAAAACTGCAGTATAAAATGTCACAGCTAGTATAAAATGTACTAAAGTAAACCAGGAACATTTATTATGTGATACGGGTATTAGATAGACATCTGTATTTTAAAACAAAAAAATATTTGTAACAAGTGAAATTTAAATAAAACTTTTTAAAAACAAGCCTTCATTGTTATTGCCATCTAGCACCAAGATACTCGTGAAAACGAATGAAATGAGCCCAAACTCGATGTATTCCTATGGCCACCTTCCAGCTCTATCATCAAATCAGCTTCATGTCATAATAATATTGCATTGTCATCGGATTTATACGTGCATGCAAAATTTCAGCTCAATCGGAAACCGGAAAGTGGATCGAACTTGCAAGATTTGATTACAGACAGACAACAGACAGGTGTAAGTAAATAAAAGCTTGTAAGAAGCAGCATTTTATCATCACTCACATTTAACAGCTGGCGATAGCGTACTCTTACGAAAACATACGAAGATTTCTATTCAACAAGTGGTTCCATGTTAAATATCTTTCAAATTCAGATTCAATTTAAATTTTACTCTATTGCGAATGATACAAGACACATTTTCCTTTACACTGAATTGATTGATGAGTTTCGAAGGGTGAATCAAGAAAAGCGATGAATAAGTTATGTTGCTAAAATGTTTTATTAAAACTTTGATACTTTAGTTTATTTGTGATAATGGTTATACATTTATGTCGTGGCTTTGCTAAACGCATTTTAATGTTGCACTCCTATGAAGATTAATAATAATTTTCAAATAAATTTCGAGTTGTGAAAGCGCATCACTGAGAAGTGATTTTGCTTACTGAAAGCTGTCTTGAAGTTGGTCCTTTCATTAAAATATTAATGTACTAATTTCTATTTATTATTTTTGTTTACTTTACCTGTCTTTTAGCAGATGTGAACTAATTAATTTGAATTATTTTTCTTCATAAAACTTGTAACTATTTTGGTATTTTTTGTATTAGCTACGCCTGGTGATTTTACCCCATAAAAATAGTTTTTTTTTTTTTGTAATCTGAGATCAAAATTTAAATTAATTAAGCAATTGGCCTAATGGTTTAGGCCTGAAATAGTATCAAAAATCATCCATCCATACAAACTTTCCATTTCTATAACACTAGCATATGCTCGCAACTTTACCTGCGTGCAAAATCCTTTCTTAGCGGAGGTCTATGTCTACAACATAAAACCTACCTGTGTTCCAAATTCCAATCCAATCTATTTAGCGGTTTGGGCTGTGCGTTGATACATTAGTCAGTCAATCAATCACTTTCACCTTTTATGTATTTAGTATTTAGGAGTTTAGTAAGATTATGTCTTTGTGTAATCCTATCTACGCAGTTTATGGTCTATACCTAGATTATATTTAGGTATATAGGCAGTGGCGGATTTACAGTCTAGGCCGCCCTAGGCCCCAGTCCATGTAATACCTGCACCTACGTCGTATATAACATGTCTACTCCTACTTACTCCTTAACACATTCGGTGCCACCGACTCGCGAACAAAATGAACGTGAACTCGCATGGCGAGTCGGTGGCACCGAATGTGTTAAACAGTGGCGGATCCAGTTTTTTTTTTCTTGTGAACAAGGTAGGTTTGTACATTTCAACGTTTACCTACAATTTGAATCTCTAAAATAGGAAATGTTATATCTCTGACAAGAACGTGTGCGTTTAACTCGTTCCGAATAGAATAAAATTTTAAAAACCTTGTAATTCGCGAGCAGTTTGCTGCGAGCGCCGAGAAAATTTTACGTTTCAGACTACAAAAGATGTGCAATCAGAGCCGGTTTTAACATTACCAGCGCCCTGGGCGAGATTTCTACGGCGCCCCCTAAAAAGCAATTCAAACCCATACTAAAAAGGAAAAATTTCCAGGATTTTTTTCTGGGCCGATTCCGATGGGCAAAATCATGGGCGTATCTGGAAAAAAATCCACCTTTCCAGCTTGCTGCGAGTTCCGAGAAAATTTTGAATTTTACAGCACGAATGAGGTGCGTTTAGCTTGCTCCAAGCGGCAAAGAAAATTTAGATATTTTACAGCACGAATGATGTGCGTTTAGCTAGCTTCGAGTGGCAAAGAAACTAAATGTCCTTATTTATAAAAGCGAGAGTAACTCGCTGCAAGCGCCGAAAAAAAAAATTGAATTTTTCAGCACGAATGAAGTGCGTTTATCTTGCTTCGAATGGCAAAGAAAATAAATTTTCTCATTTATAAAAGCGCGAGCAGCTCGCTGCGAGCGCTGAGAAAATTTTGAATTTTTCAGCACGAATGATGTGCGTTTATCTTCCTTCGAGTGTCAAAGAAACTAAATGTTCTTATAAAAGCGCGAGCAGCTTGCTACGAGCACCGAGAATATTGAATTTTTCAGAACGAATGGGGCGCCACGGGCGCCCCATTATAGAGCCTGTGTGGTAGTAGTGTGCCTCCCTTTTATCCGGCGCCTTGGGCGGTCGCCCAACCGCGCCCCACCCTAACGCCGTTACTGTGTGCAATGACCTCGTTCTGAGTGGTGAGCAAAATACATAATATTCTATTTATAATTGCGCGAGCAGCTAGCTGCGAGTGCCGAGAAAATTTTATATTTCAAGCTACAAATGATGTGTTCTGAACGGTGAGAAAATAAATATTCTTATTATAGAGCAGAGCCGCCGAGAAAAACCCATGGCCCCTTGAAGCCTTTAAAATATTTACGTACTTTTAGTTATTTCTTGTCATCAGTGATTTTTTTGTCACGATTGGCCGCCCCTAATATCTGGCCGCCCTAGGCCCGGGCCTACTGGGCCTTAGGGCAAATCCGCCACTGTATATAGGTAGGTACAGTGACACTCGACGCATCACAAGTACCAGGTGTACATAACCGGCAGGAGTTGGGGGTGACATGATATCGACCGTCTTAGCCGATGGTCAGCTAACATGCATGGTTATAGCTGTAGAGTGTAGAGTAATTTACCTACTGCGGGAAGCCAAAGTTTTGAATTACTTTAGAAGTATTTTTAGCCTGGGACGAGTTGATATGTGCTACAGATATTATAATGTGTCCCTAGTCTGAGTGCTAGTCTGTCAAAGGCTAGTCTATAATAAATAAAAAAGTATTTTAAGTAGGTTAAGCCGTTCTCTATTTTTTCTACAACTTATTTCAGTTTTCCTACTTTTTTTGTACACAACGTTTCTTACTTAATGACTTAATATTATGTTCAGACTAAGATGACTGACTGAGATGTGTGCAGACTCTTCAGCTCAGTAATTTCACTAGACACTGCATTTTTATACATTATAGGTTAGCCTTTGACCACAAACCCACATTTCTCCTATAGTTGGTAATAGGTAAGTAATCATAATATTTATTACATGTAATCCAGGGTGATAAATTTCAGATCAATCGGTGTGGACAGCTGACCACACTTTTTCATTTATAACATTAGTAGGGCACTAAGTTTTCTAGAGTTAAGATTTAAATTTAAGCTGTTTGTATGTATGCGACCTAAGGGTTAATGAGTATATGACATATACATACCTGCATACGAGTAGATATATTATGTATATATGCAATGCCAATTCACCCTGTAATTAATTACAGCCCAGTGATAGATAAGATGCAGTGGGGTGTGATATTGTGTATCATGTATAGTTATGTATGTAGGCATAGGCGGATCCAGGATTTGGTTCTGGGGGGGCCAAAATGCGGACGGGCAAAAATATTACAATTTTTACTACGAAAAATGTGTGTTTAGCTCGCTCTGAGCTGTTAGAAAGCTTAAACATTCATAATAATAAGTGCGCGAGCAGCTTGCTGCGAGCGCCGAGAAAAAAATTATAATCTTTACCATGAAATATGTGCAAAATTCGTAACTCTACAATGCTTCTGGGGGGGGCCTTGGCCCCCTGGCTCCCCCCCTAAATCCGCCTATGTATGTAGGTACATAGCTATAGTATAATGAACTTCCTACTAATTTATGTGCGCCTGGTATATCATAATCTACTTCTATAGATGTATGTGTGAATGTGTGTTAGTTACGTCTTCACGCTTAAACGGATGCCATGGTTGAGATGAAATTTAGTAGGAAGTAGCTTATATTCTGAAATAATGCAAATTATGCACTTAATTTTTAATTGATCACATAATGTAATTAAAACTTCATTCAAGCTTCAAAAACTCACAACCTACGTTTAGTATGTACCTACTTATTTTTAAATGATGAGCACGTTTTTGAAAAAGCTTGATCATTATTATTTTAATTAAAACCAGAGTTTAGAATATTTTTAATTGAACGTCAAAATTTAATAGATATTACTTTAACTAAACGGCATGCATTTAAAGTATTTAAAATTTGGTCCGAATGTACCAGGCAACCATACATTTGAAGAGCAGTAACTCTTGTCCTTCCCATTCACAACGCTATGAGCTAGAAGGCAATACCAGGCGTCGTTTACTGCAAGCCTCGTGAATAACAAGGTGGCTTCGGTACCTTCTAAATAGAGCACCAATGGGTAGTGAAATAGGGTTGGTGTGATGAAGGCATAGAGATTACAAAGGTAGTATTCATCCAATCTTAAAGGCACGTGCCATTTCTTAGTACATTTTTTATATTTTGGCGCAGAGAGAGAGAGCGAACCAGATTTTTTTTATGCAAAGAAAATAAGAAGACATGTATGGTTTACATAAGACTACACAAACCTTGAATCTGTTAACTTCGCTGAAAAATATGTCATGTTTTTATTGGTTGGCGGAAATTTGATATAAAAACGCAACAATGACAAGCATTACCCTATGTACGTCTAAATAGGAATCTTTAGAAACAGAGATGCAAGATTATAATACAACGAAGTAAGAAGACGAGCAAGACGCTCTCCTGATGGTAAGAGATAACGCTGTCCATAATAAGTACAGTCCTACCCAGTAATTCTGGGTGCACTGCGCCAACGCTTCTTACTTGAGAGTCATAAGATTGTAAGACTCTTCAGCCCAGTAATTTCACTAGCTACAGTGCCCTCCTACCGAAGCATAGCAATGTTTGCACATCACTGCTGATCTGCTGAGGGATAATGTACCTTAGATACAATTTAAATTTTTAACCGTAATAAAGGTGCCCAAATTAATTCCGCATACATAAGCGTGTACTTAATTTATGATTCCGGATATGTAATATGTACTTTAAATAACGATAGCTTTAAATTCACAGAAAATTAATACCCATGTAATAATCTCCCGAAATCATTTTTGTTGCAACCGAATATCCACAAACAGCATTTAATTAATTACATCGAAAATTTACAAAAGGGATTAATAATTAATACTCATTTTCCATGTAAATAAATCTCTGTTTTGCTCGAATAAATCGTACCTACCTATAACCTAGTTTTATAACTGCAAAATTTCGGGAATCCGCCATTCTATATACCGACTGGTATATAGAGGATTGTATGTGCTGATACATGGGCTTATGTACCGCGGTCCCCCCCCCTTTCTACCCCGCGGCCCCCCATTTGCTCGCACTCTGTACTGTAGTGCTTGCCACCCGCGAGTCATCGAGTGATGGGGCGCATTGGGTGTCGATAGTCGATAGTTTGACGATGTGTTTCGTATGTAAATTATATATGATTGTATATGATTATATATGAATGAAGTCAAGAAATGTAACAACAATTTCAAATTAGCCATCGAAAATCCTGTATAATTAGACAAGGTTAAAAACTATACACCTAGCACGCTTGCAAAACAATCGATCAAAAAATTGAAATGAAAGCAAAAATGCTCTTTATTTTGTAAAATCCAATCATTAATAATGATTGGATTTTTTTTTCAAAAACGCCGTATATCTATTTCTTCAATTTTTTCCAAGAAATAGATTTTGCATTGCACACCATAAATGTATAGAAAAACTGAAGTACCAGCTTATATCAGTCTTGAATTTTAGCACGATTGATTTGTTTCAAATTCTTTAAGTAAAAGGCCCTAGAATGATCTAGATTCAAATGACTTTAAAACTAAGGTAAACAAAAAGCAAAAATAAAATCCAATGGAGTCAACTCCCTGTAACTCCCTTACTTTTTCCGCAAAAACGTGGTCCCAAACACACACCACAAAATTATAATACTCACGCGACACGTGGACATTCATAAGGCATAACCATGCTAAATTTATTTTCTGTACATGAACTCGCCCATTCATTCATTTGGGGTGTCATTTTACTTAGTCGGATAGTGTTGAGTGAAACAGAAATATTCAATCAACATGTGCAAACGGGATGGACAAAACGAAGGAGTACAAATTTAATAAGAAAAAACTAAAATAAAAATGGCAACATTCTACCTATTTCTTTCAAACTACTTCTGTCAAATTTGACAAAAATAATGTAAACAACAACATGTTGTTCGTATTTTTAGTGATTAATAAGTTATTTCGAAGATTTTTCACAATAATGTTGATGAAAATGAATAAAATAATCCGTGGCGGTGCCTGCCAAATGAATTACAAAATGTATATATACGGCGTATACAGCAGTTGCAAATAGAAAAGTGGTTGCTGCTTTGACTAAGTGTTTCTAAGAGAACAGCGTATATCTCAGGTACGTTTAAGTTAGATTAACAGTACATCATCAAGCTCATTGAACCTCATCATTGAAAATGTAAAATAATCGTTATTTTGTCCATAAATAACTATTTTGTGTTATATATTTGTTTACAACTAAAGTCATAAAATACATTATAGTATGACTGAAAATTTTTGATACTTTTCATATTGTCCAAGTTTAATGATGATATTATGTGTATGAAAAATTGCGTTTTAGGGTTCCGTACCCATAGGGGAAAACGAGACCATATAACTAAGACTTCGCTGTTCGTTCGTCTGTCTGTCTGTCTGTCATCTCACGAACCGTGATAGTTAAAAGGTTGAAATTTTCACGGATGTATTTTTGTTGCAATACTAAAAATAGAATAAAATAAAAAAGGGGCTCCCAAACAACAAAGTGCTTTTTTCCGTTTGTTTTTGTATATATGAGATGTTTCAAGAAAGAGTTCAATTCAAAAGAGTCCGACTTGCACTTGGCATTTTTATTTTGTTTTAATGTCTATTAGATGTCCCTACGTACAAGTACAAATACAATTGCTTTATTTGGGAATTTCTTTTAACATTATATTCATGGCACCTTTTTTACTGTTACCATACTGGTACGCCTTTTTTACTTTTAAAAGATGATATTAATCTTATTTATTTTTTATTTTCTAGGCGAATCGAAATCATCAGTCAGAAAATTTGTTTTGGAAAGTATTAAAAATAAAGGAAAATGCCCGCCTACGAGACATCGAAAAGACCACCCCACCGCAAAAAATAAAGAATTGGATTACCCTATATAAACGATTTATTACTTTATTTTAAGTATTTTTTATATTATATTTGTGTAATATAACACATCGTCTTTTATTATCATTTTATAAAAGTATCATTATTAGACGCATGTCTGTTTTATGTGAAGCATGTGTGTTACTTTTTCGCGCCAGAGCTACTTATCTGATTAAACAGAGGTCAGTGACCAAGTACAGTAGCGATTTTTTTTTTAAATAATTAAAGTATCAAAATTGTTTATAGTTAAATTCGGTATTGCCATACGGGTAACTCAAATATATTCTTTTATGTCAGACTAGGGTAACCTTGGTATGCTTGAAACAAAACGAATATCTCATCAACCATGCGTTCGACAAGGTAATGGCAAATTTGCCTAATTTGGTAGTTAGAATCCCCAAAAAGGATATGGAATAAGTTTTATCGGTTTGTACGACATATGTCCAAAATCCAAATTGTCCAACTAGTAGGTATTGATGTCCAATACTACTTTGGTCAAACACTAATTTGGTCCAACATGGCTTACGTCCAACTAGGAAAAATGTCCAACACGAATAATTTCCAACATGAATTTGGTCCAAAATGAAATATCTCCAATTAAGAATAATGTCCAACACGAATTGGTTCATTTCTGACGCTGTCATAGAAGAAATGAAAGGTCTTAGGAAGATCTACCTTTCAGATGACAGCTGTCAAACTTGAAATATCAAAATCTGGAAGATCTTCAAAGTTTTTTCATTTCTTCTATGACAGCGTCTGTGCGAGCGAGTATTTTTCGAGATATTGACGTTTCAAGTTTGACAGCTGTCATCTGAAATGACAATCTCTCCAAGACCTTTAATTTCTTCTATGACAGCATCAGCCTAAGACGAGTATTTTCCGAGATATTGACATTTCAAGTTTGACAGCTGTCATCTGAAATGACAATCTTTCCAAGACCTTTAATTTCTTCTATGACAGCATCAGCCTAAGACGAGTATTTTCCGAGATATTGACGTTTCAAGTTTGACAGCTGTCATCTGAAATGACAATCTTTCCAAGACCTTTAATTTCTTCTATGACAGCATCAGCCTAAGACGAGTATTTTCCGAGATATTGAAATTTCAAGTTTGACAGCTGTCATTGCATTGGAAATAAAGATTGTTCACTAGGTACGTGACACTTTTAATTGGACTACGGGATTAGCTATTGATAGAACCACGGATAAAATAAAACTTTATTGGACATTTTTACGAATGGACGTTTTTAATGAATGGACAATTTTCAAATTGGACCTTTTTACGATTTGACATTTTTATGAGTGGACTATTTTCCGAATGGACATTTTTATGATTGGACGTCTAAAATATTTGTCATTTTTCATAATTGGACATTAGTCGTATAAACCTGGGCTTTCGATCGGTGTCGGTTCGTGCGGTGATAAAAGCGCGATGCCAGAATCAGGTCGAATCAGGCCAAGCCGGGGGGGGGCCGGGTCAGGTGAATTCTCCACTTTAGAGGTTTTTTCTTTCTTTCTTCAGACTTTTATAAAAGTCATTATTGATTTAATTCAAAAACAAATGCTCTTATTTATTGTACAAAAATAACATTTTTGTAGCGGGGGTGAAGCCGTGGGTTTAGCTAGTATACAAAATAAATGTAACGTTACCTAATCGAATGCGAATGCAATGAACGACAAAGATAACATTGTTTCAGCCATGCCTAGTTTACCCTATATTTTTACGTATTTTATGTCAACTAAAATCGAAATAATATAATTTGGTTTTAAATAATATTAGTTAGCTGTGATAAGTTTTTCCTGCTTTTTACTGCCTTCTTTCCATTTTTACACCAATTTACCACACAAGAGGTCATTTTTGTCCGTTAACTATATTATTTTGGATATTTTTAAAAATCAAACGATGCGTGCATCTGTCGCTGAGCGCGTTGTGTGACTGAGCGGCGGGTGAGTTGTACTTTTTACGCCCCGCCCATATAGTTGTACTTTGCGTTGAATCACTTTTTGAGCTGTGTTCGACTTCTATTATTTCCCTAATTCGTTGAATGGAGTTTTATCGACAAGCGAGGATCATCGACAGTCCACCCGTGGCAGCAATCAGGTGGCAGTCAGCGTATAATCATTAAATACCCACGCGAGGGGCGCGATGACGCCCGCGGAGCCACCCCGCCACCCTCGCCCAATTATGAAAATACAAAATACGAATCCGGAACGCCAAATGACGATAACAACACCGATTTATCAATAACTAACCGGACAAGGAATGGGAGCTCCAATACTCCGATTAACGAATGTTCGCCTGATTTCATCCGACATTCATTTGGTAATTACACGAAAGGGGTTCACGAAACGATTGCGAATGGAGGTCTTTAGGGTGAATCAAGAAGAGAGTTTGATTGCTTGCAATGTACGCGTGTAACAAAAATATAGCGCGTATGATAGCGTGAATTTGGCCCAACGTAAATTACAAAGAAAAAATCTCAAGCATCTTATATCTTGAGGTTTAATTATTGCTTGCAATGTTCGACCAAGGAAGTCATGTTAGCGCAAATCTAGCCCAACATATTATATGCCAATGCTAACATCTTAGGTACGCTTCTATCAACATGCCTGTCTATCAATGCCTATCTATAGCACCAGCCCTGTAGCCCCTCCTGCCTTTTGTCTATACGCAGTGAGTCTAAACTCATCTGTTCTCACTCTGTCCTGAGAGAATCGCATTTACTTTCTTAAGATTATGACGATGTTATCGGCCCATAAAGCAAATGGTCTGGACCATAAAATTCAAAAAGTAGCATAATTAATATTTTTAATATTATGCCTTATTTATCTATTGGCCTAAACGTCATATTCCAAGAAAGTTATCTTTTTTTAAGGAATAGCCGACGGCTACTACTCGTATACCGCCATCAGCCGACGGTCTTTTGCCGCTTTGCATAAAAATATTTTTTGATTTGTCAAAGATTACAATGTTTGTGATAAGAAAACGCAGAAATATAGATTTTATTATCTCTACATTTAAATTAATCGATTATATTCGAAAGCCAACCTACATCCCACTCACGAAATCAATGCAAACATCGATATTATAATAAAATGATCGATAACCCAACGGCCGTCTCTATGGCGTCTTAATACGAAACACGTGAAGTGAGTGGTATTGATTTAGTTGTACTTGGTAGGTTTGACAGTCAACTGACCATTCATGCAAAAATCGAGATTTGTGTCCACGGATCCTAGGACAGATTGAATCTGAAACTAATACCGAGTAGTTGTATCCACAATCCAAAGACACCGAAATCCGTTTCCACAAAAAAACGTAACGGATCTCGCACTTTCTTAAATCTTTAAGTTTTCGATTATTATATATCGATATAAAATTAAGGATAAGCCCATCCCTATAGCGTCTTAATACGAAACACGTGAAGTGAGTGGTATTGATTAAGTTGTACTTGGTTGGTTTGACAGTCAACTGACCATCCACTGATGGTAGGAAACCATTCAAATGCCATTTGGAAAGCTCTATTTATATTACAGGCCACAGGCGTCTAAGGGACTTCGTTAGTGTTGAAATGTTGGGAAAAAGTTGTTTTGCGTAAGAATGGCGCTGTCGGTTTTGAAACTTAAAAAGTATAAGTAACTAGGTGCGCTTAGCGGTTTTCCTTGTTGAAAAGAAGCCTATGTTTTATTCCAGGGTCTGCTGTGTACATATCTAGCTAAATTGGTGCGGTTAGCATTTATAACATTAGGATTTCAGGATTCAATCTACCCAAATACCAAAACCCTTGAAGGCTTCAAATGAAAATTTTTACGATATCTGGAAGGTCGCTGGGAGCGATTGGAGGAGGAAGACGGAGGAGTTGAGTGGTGTGCCATGGGGGGCATATAATGTCCTGCACTGTCTTGGTGAAGATTACTAACACATTTTAATTTAATAAACCGACGCCGATTTTGGCGCTCGCGTGATCTTAAAACGCCTACCCATTATAGTCCCACATTCAATAGATACAGAAGTCCTACGCAACACTGCACTGCGTTCGTCATACAGACACAGATGTAAAGTTTCTTAGCCCAGTAATATGCATGTATATTGAGCTGCATTATTTCTTCCAACATGATCATTTTAGAAAACTCTTCGATCACGAGACCAATTCTAATAAAACTCGCACTATAAAGCTTGAATATGAGTCCCGAAACAGAGTTGCCGTAATAAAAAAATAAATAAATATTCGTTTTTAGCGCCGAAATAGTCATTGTCAGGCATCAGGTAGGAGGCGGGACGGTAAATCAATGGCCTATGTACAACGTATATACTCGTCCATGCCTATATACTATGTATGTAGATAATCCCGTCATAGCGCACCCGTTATGGAATTACTCCTGCCCTGGCTGGCCCCCTGGTAGGTGGGGAAACGGGGCGATGTCCGTTTTAAAAATACCGCGCACCGAATAGGCTTCTTTTTTGTTTTAAAAAGCGGTAAAAAGTTTTCGGGCAATGCCTTTAAGAAATGTTGTCAGTTAAGGCGTCAGTAATTTTCTGTTAAGTGTTTTGCAATTGTTAGTTACGCTCGATTTGAGTTTGAGGATTCAGGACCTGTTTTAACTCCTTTTTTCTAAAAATATGCCACATGTATTTGATGATAATAAGTAGTTAGATGCCAAGATATTTTAACTAAGAGTGATTATAACAAAATGGAACTTATCTTTTTTAACCCCCGACGCAAAAACGACAGGGTGTTATAAGTTTGACGTGTCTGTCTGTCAGTCGGTCTGTCTGTCTGTCGGTCTGTCTGTCTCTGTGTGTGTCTGTCTGTGGCATCGTAGCTCCCGAACGGATGAACGGATTTTGATTTTTTTTTGTTTAATAGTAGAGTGTTCTTAGCCATGTTTGATGGAAATCGGTTCAAGATGGCCGCCGCTACAAAATGGCGGATTACTTTTTTCTTCCACGACCCCCTCAATATGGGTATCAAATAAAAGGTCTTAACTAGTAGAATACAACCCACTATATAAAATTTAAAAACCAAGATGGCCGCTACCACACAATGGTGAATTACGTACTGCGTTGGGGGTTTTTTAAATTTTAATTTAATTCACTTGTTTCGGTCAAAGTTTGTATGAGGAATCAGTAACCGCTAACCCTATTTAGCTAAAATTTGTAATAGAGATAGCTTGAATCTCAGTAAAGGGCATGGGATAGTTTTTATCCCAGAAATCAACCTTTATCTATGTATCTTTGCATTTTCAGTTTCCATCCATGTAAGAAAACCTATATCAAAATAAAATGACCTTAGGCACAAAATATAATCCCCCAGGGAGCACTCAGACAGCGAGACCTAGTTTTAGGTACACAATTCTAATTACAACCTAACATTACAAGACACAATTCACTCGCGTTAATACTTAAAAGCAGACGGGAATTCAAAAATACGCAAACTGAATAAATAATTTAACACCCACATCTAGTTTCACTAAAATAGGCGCAGAAACCGCGTTGTTAACGTTCACAAAGTACCAGGGCGCCAGACCCGCTGAGGTGTAGAATGTAGATACTCGCATTATGAGGGGGGCGACGCGACCTCGAAAAACCGAATGGGGGTTCTCGAAAGCATCGCGAATTTCACAAAGCTTCCTAGTTACCTTACCAGGGGCACAGGGAGACGCGGCGGTTACAAGTCGCGCCTACTTGTGCTCTTTGAAGTGTGATAAACCGAGCGGGAGGAACTCTGCGATGACGGTTCCCCTACCGAAATATTCCATTATAGGTGCCTATTAGACATGTGCGCCGATTATAAAACGACCGGCGGCGGCGTCTGGTCGAAAAATGACCGGCGGCGGCGGCGTAATCGGCGTGAAATCGGCGTGGGGGTAAAATTCAACAAAAATCAAAATAAAGCGTGCTAAATCACGTTTCTTGAATATCATTTGTTATATGAAATGAAATTAGCCGTTATTTTGCGGAAATCTATGATAATTATTAATTAAATATCAATAAACAGTGGAAATAATAGGAATTCCGCTCCAACTTGACGCTAAAGAGGTGGCGAGGAATTTAAACGATACACTATGTAATAGTGAGCATTAATTCCAACATCTAATGCACCACCCAACCTTTCGCATATGCCTGCATTAAGGGTTAATAACTAATTGTTCTTCAAGCTCCTGGAATGGCAAGAACTTGGCATCAATATCAACGGCGAATACATCACTCACCTTCGATTTGCCGACGACATCGTAGTCATGGCAAAGTCGATATAGGAACTCAGCATGATGCGAGCATCATGCTGAGTTCCTCAGTTGAGTCATCGAGATGACCTCAACCGAGCTTCCCAACGGGAGGGCTTAGAAATGAAAATGGACAAGACGAAGCTTATGTCAAATGCCAATGTTGTGCCCACCCCAGTATCTGTTGGAGGCTCGGTACTCGAAGTCGTGGACTCATATATCTATGACAAGTAGACCAATCAGCTAGGTCCAACATTAAGACACAGGTCAACCGCCGAATCCAACTCGGTTGGCCAGCGTTCGGGAAACTACGCAACGTCTTTTCGTCCGACATACCTCAGTGCCTCAAGACGAAAGTCTTTAATTAATGTGTGTTATCGGTGATGATTTACGCACCGAAACGTAGTTTTTCACTATTGACCTCATCTCGAAGCTCAAAGTCGCACAGCGAGCTATGGAAAGGGCTATACTCGGGGTTTCTCTACGCGATCGAATCGGGAATGAAGAGATCCGTTGGCTAACTAAAGTCACCGACATAGCCCAGCGGATTAGCAAGCTGAAGTGGCAATGGGCAGGCTACATAGCGCGTAGAGCGGATGGCCGATGGGGTCGAAAAGTGCTCGAGTGGAGACCACGGACTAGCAAACGCAGCGTAGGACGTCCACCCACAAGATGGACAGTCGACCTTATAAAGGTCGCCGGAAGACGCTAGATGCAGGTCGCTTCCAATCGGTACATATGGAAGTCCAAGAGGCCTATGTTCAGCAGTGGACGTCTTTACGACCCCAACGGCCATCCGCTCTACGTGCTATGTGGCCAGCCCATTGTCACTTCACTTTGCCTATCATCTGGACTATGTCAGTGTCCTTAGTTTGTCTACGGATCTCTTCATTCCTGATTCGATCGCGTAGAGAAATCTTGAGTATAGCTCTCTCCATAGCTCACTGAGTGACTTTGAGCTTTAAGATGAGGCCAATAGTAAAAGATCACGGTTCAGTGCCGTAAGTCAACATGATAACTCACTACTCACATTGTTTGAAGACGGTTTGTTGAAACTTAGACTAGACTCCTACAGGGACTTACAACGACGACGGTGATGAAAACTGCTGCAGATATTGTTACGATAAAAATAGTAAACAACTAGAGACCTTACATGTTTTTTCGCTTCTACACAAAGCGTCCTTAGAGACATGACTCGCCGACCGTTCGTTGTAATATGGGGAAGGGAGATTTAATATAAAATCAGTGTTTGTGTAGGGATCATTCCAGAATGTTCAGCGGTTGGTGTTACGTTGGCTGTTTTTCTTTTTTTTCTTGGGATATGTGGATCTACCTCGTTAATAACCCTGGATGAAACACACCCTGTGGGGGATACCCACTAAAAAAACTGGGGGTGTTCCTGCGGACGCCCTAGTGCCGGGGTAGCGGGAACGGCGAAGCACTCATCCACAGCCCCGACGGCGTTAGTACTTAATTGACAGAAAGACCCCACCCTCCAAAGCGCACCACCTCTTGGGTCGGTTTGTCAGCAACGAGTAGGCCTGTACTTCGCCTAGACCTTGGTAGAGGGATGGAGAAGGGCGTGGAAGATGCTCCTCCGATGCCCCCTTGGGGAGGGAGGATGGGAGGTCGGTGGTGAACTCCCGTTCGCGTTTCGCGATCCCTTTCTACGATAGTGTCCTCTCGCAGAATAAGACGGCGGCCTGCCAACTGCCTACCATGGCTACTTCCGTGTTTGATAGTGAGAGTTCCGCCCCCACGGCCCCCATAACTGCGATGAGGGTACGGTACTCACTGACCAATGCTGGGCACGCGTATCCACTCCGCAACCACAGAGGGCAAGCAGGGGTCTGTACTCTGCCGGCTACGTGATGCATTCAAGTACTTTCCGAGGCATCCGTACCCGCAAAACACCTCACGAGCCTGAAGGTCAACGACCCGTGCGCTCTGTCCATCCACCGCTGGAGTAGCGGACGGATCAGGCGGGGAGACAACCGGGCAAAGTGTTCCTGGAAATTGCACCGCCCATCGAGGACGAGTCCAAGATATTTCAACGAGGGCTCGACCGCAATGTTATGTGACCTTGGCGTTATATTGGACTGTGGACTTCACAGCGACAACGATCAAGGCAAGTCCACACAGCGACAACGATTGCCAACGAACCCCATCAACTTCTATTCTATTCTACTACTTGGGTAGCAATAGCAACAGTTAGTGGTAGCTGCGTGTTGACCCGAGACCCCGATTAGTTAATTTTTTTTCCGTTCTTTTACATACATTTGTAGGTGGACATACCGTATAAATTTATATTTAACCCCTTTCAAGTCGTTTAAATTTATGTGGGACTTTTCTTGTGTCTTCACTTATTTTATTTCGATGATAATGATGATAACAATATTGTAATAACGTTAATAAAGTGAAAAAAAAAGTCACGCCGATTTCACGCCGATAAAATGACCGGCGGCGGCGGCGTGACCAAAATGACCGGCGGCGGCGGCGCGGCGGCGCGGCGCACACGTCTAGTGCCTATACATACCACTAATATTATAAATGCGAAAGTTTGTATATATGCTACAGCTTCAAGCCAAAATATTAAACTAAAAGTTTGTGGTTATCACCAAGTAGACATTTCTACTCTGTACATCTCGAAACATTACAATTATTATGTAGATTTTCTCTTAACATCAACTAACTTTACTATAATTCTCGCTTAACTTGCGAATAAAAAAATCGAGTCGCAATGAGAGATCGCAATGAAAAACAAACATCACTTTAAGGTAAAGTCGTTTTTGTCTACTCGTACGGTTAAATTTTTTATTAAAATTATTATTAAGCAGATTCCTTTGATTTATAGAGTTAAAGCTGGACAAGCCAAGACATTAGTATTACAGAATTGGTAGACAAAAAAATAAACTTCAGTTTAACAACCAAACACAAATTTCCCTTCTAACTTCAAATTTCTCAAAAACGTTGCTCAAAGTAACATAAGACACTGAAATTATTCGGAGAACATCGTGTCTCATCTCTAAAGCACCAAATATACGAACACCGCCTGGGGATTCCTTCTCCCCTAGTACCTATATGTTCAGATTTATAATATGCGAAGCGGTATTTATTGGCGTCTCTTGAGGCAAACACGATTATGTAGGGCATTTTAATTGAAACGCTACTCAGTTCATCAAAATCGACTGTATTATTTACACTAAAAGGGTCTCTTTCGTGGTATTTTTTAAGTTAATAGCTATTTCTAGGACAATAACAATGCCCTTAACTTAGTAGAAATATGTAATGTACGTAAAAGAGGGTTGGTGGTAAGGGTGACTTATGCGTAGGCTGTACATCGTCTTTCAGATCCGGTAACAGAATATCTTTAAAAGCATTTATTTTGAGTTATCTATGCAGAATTGTAAGAAATTAATAATTACAAATCACCATCAGTATAACTGTTATGATATCGTCCCCATCACTCTCCAAGCCTAGCCTAACTAGCCATATCTAATATTAAGATGTTTATTTGTTAATATAATTTGTTAATGTGTTAAAAGTTCATTTATAATAACGTTTACTATTCTCATGTGATTAACTATCTAAGACTCATTATGTTGTCCATAATATTTGTATTTCCCATTAGATAATTTGTTATTTTCTCATTTACTAATGTATCCCTATTTCTATATAAGACCCTGTATCCCTTAGATTTAGACACTTCTATTTCATATTCCAAATTCGACACACTTCTATTTCGTAATTTCTATTTCTTATATTCAATTTCTAAATCCTAAGTTTAAGTTTATATTGTGTTTAAAATAAATCAATTATATTTTTTTTTAAAAGTCATTTTCTTGGCCGAGCCCGTAACAAATTTGGCGCAGTCGGTAGGATTAGTCATCGGAAAAGACGGTGCATAACGTACTTTGGACAACATCGCCAGCAACAAGTACGGTTCCTGAAGGGATTTGACCTGTGCCGCCGAACCCATGCATCCTGAAATACTGTTACTGTGGTAAGTGGCTTTGAAATTGCTCATTATTCCATATCGTTGTGTTTCCTAAAACTTGATCATTCTTTAAATCATAACCATGACTCTAGCAGACTCTTCTTCAACAAAACTCAGTTTAGAGACTCTTCTGAAATTAATCCCAGAATTCGATACAAATAAAAATGCAGATGTATATCGATTTATCAGATCTTGCAATTCTGCCTTTGAATTAGCCAAACCCGCGGACCATAATATCTTGCTAATATATGCCCTAAACAAAATCATCGGTCCGTATTCCGCAGACGTTCACGCGAAACAATACCATGATTGGAAAAGCTTACAGACCTATCTTATAGAAAAATTCTCCCATGTCAAAACAATTGCACATCTTTCACTTGAACTCCAATCTATGTTCCAAAGGTCTTCAGAGAATGTCACCGAATACTATCACCGGGTTGACTTACTGCGTAGTAAAATCATAGAAAAATTAAACGCGGAAATTAGTGATGACTCCTTACCTGGTAGGAAAATTGGCATTGAGGAATGCGCTTTGAATGTGTTTGTAAACGGTTTAAACAGTGAAATAGGTTCGATGTTGCGAACTAAGGAGTTCAAAACTTTGTCTGAAGCCGGTCGTTTCGCTATGCAAGAATCAAAAATTCGCGCAATGAACGATGCTCGCCAAAAACTATTAAGACCGAGCACGTCGTTGACCCCTAGATCTTTTAATACAAGACCTAGCTTGCAACAGACTCCACAAAGGCCCCAAATTCCAAATCAATCACAAAGACCGCATCTGAATAATAATAATAACAATAGCAATTTACAGTCTCAAAAATTCTGCAATTACTGTAAAAACAATGGTCACACAGTATACGAGTGTAGAAAACGTGCTTATAATAATAACAGATTCAACCAAAATCCTAACCAAATGAAAGCGTTGCCCGCTCCAAGCAAACCCGTGAATCATTTAAACTCTCAGGCGGCCATCGAACAACAGGGCGAATCGATGGAGTCCGCTCTAGCCCAATTCCAGTCCAACCTAGATTTGGACCTAGAATTCAACCTTCAGTTGGCGTAAATAATTGCTCTTCTCTACGAAAAGAGTCACGTGAAGCATCAACTCAAGTAAATGCAGTGTATCGGAGACGTACTTGCGATGCTTCCACACAAGTAAATGCCGTCTATCATAGACGCAATACTTGTGACGCGTCAACTCAAACCTCAATTCCACCAACCCACGGACAGGGTAACCAGCCCCAAACTCTCGGTTGTCAAAATCAAAACTCTACAGCCCACGGACAGGGTAGTCAGCCCCAAACTCGCGGTTGTCAAACTCAAACTTCTACAACCCACGAACAGGGTAACCAGCCCCAAACTCTCGGTTGTCAAACTCCTAATTCGAAAGCAACAACAACCCACGAACAGGGTAACCAGCCCCAAACCCTCGGTTGTAATTCCAATTCTAAATCAGAGCCTCAATCAAAATCAAAACCTAATTCCAAATCAAATTCTAAATCAAATACTAAATCCAATGCTAAATCCAAAACTAATTCTAAATCAAATCGCAAATCAACAAAATCAAAAGAAAATTGCAAATTCGAATTCAAACAAGAAAACGAAATTCCCGTTTCTGCCTTGAACATTCCTCCCGAGGATCTATTATATTGCAAATTCCATGTCGACGGTCAACCAGTGACACTGCTCATAGATACAGGAGCCGCAATATCGGTCTTGCGAAGAGACAAAATCGGAAGCAACCAACTCGATAAGTCGAATATCGTGTCGATTGTAGGTGTCTCCGGTAAAGCTAACCCAGTACGCACTTATGGTACTGCCAATATTTCGCTAGACAATCTGAAACGTCACAAATTCCATATCGCAAATCTCAACATAGAAGCCGATGGTATTTTAGGCCTAGACTTCATGTCAAAATCAGACGTTAATATTTACATAGCTTCAAAAACAATGCGTGTCAACAAACGCCATTACAAACTGTTCAAATTCGGTGAATCAGACATAATCAATGAAAAAGATAAACAATTTGTAGGCCAAAGGGCTGAGACAGTTATAACATGCATAGCCAAAGATATCGAATCAGGCACAGCAATAATAGACAGACAAGAAATTGATAACGGTGTCTCTATCCCCAACGCGATTGTAAATGTAGTTGACCATAAATTCCTGATAACTTGTGTTAACAAAACCCATTCTGACAAGATAATTCCAATTCCAGTAGTCAATGCAACATTTCATGATGAATCATTAGATGATGAACAAATTCCTATCAACACAACAACAAAAACCAAAATGACAGACAGACATGACGAAGTTCATAAGCTTATTCGAAGAGAACATTTAAATGAGGAAGAAAACGATTCGTTAAACAAAATCGTAGATCAATTTTCTGACATCTTTTACCTCGAAGGTGATCCATTGATATTCACTAGTCATACAAAACATTGCATCCCAACTACTTCTGAAATCCCAATTCATTCCAAGACTTATAGATTTCCACAAGTTCATGACCAGGAAGTAAAAACTCAAGTCAACAAACTTCTTGATCAAAACATTATTAGACCCAGCTCATCACCCTGGACAAGCCCCATCTGGATTGTTCCTAAAAAGATCGACGCATCCGGTAAACGCAAATGGCGTATGGTAGTCGATTACAGAAAGCTGAATGAAGTTACTGTAGGCGATAGTTATCCCCTACCAAATATTAACGACATCCTAGACAAACTGGGACACTCTCAGTATTTCACAACTCTAGATCTAGCCTCAGGCTTTCATCAAATTGAATTAGACCCAAAAGATGTTCCTAAAACTGCCTTCAACACACCTTTCGGTCATTACGAATTTTTGCGAATGCCATTCGGGTTGAAAAATGCACCCGCGACTTTCCAACGTGCCATGGATAGTATCCTATACGGTTTACAAGGCGAACGTTGTTTTGTCTATCTCGACGATATCGTAGTATTTGCATCTAGCCTCGAAGAACACGAACAAAAACTTACTGAAGTTTTCAATCGACTGAAAGAACACGGTCTAAAAATTCAACCAGATAAATGCGAATTTATGAGAAAGGAAGTCGCCTATCTAGGTCACATAATTTCTTCAGAAGGTGTTAAACCAAATCCTGACAAAGTAAAAGCGGTTAAAGATTTTCCTGTACCTAAATCATGCAAAGATATAAAATCATTCCTAGGTCTCGCAGGCTACTATCGTAGATTCATGCCTAACTTCAGCAAACTGACAAAACCCTTAACGAGTTTATTAAAGAAAGAAACACCCTTTAATTGGGGTAAAGAACAACAAAATGCATTTGATACATGCAAAAATATTCTAACTGAATCTCCAATATTACAATATCCTGATTTTACAAGAGAGTTTGTTCTGACCACCGATGCTTCCATGCATGCTATCGGTGCTGTTCTTTCTCAAGGAGAAATCGGTTCAGACTTACCAATAGCTTACGCATCTCGTACTCTGAACAAAGCAGAATCAAACTATTCTACTATCGAACGCGAATTGTTAGCGATAGTCTGGGCAACAAAACATTTCCGCCCATATCTCTACGGAAGAACATTCAAAATTGTAACCGATCACAAACCATTAACATGGCTGTTCTCAATTAAAGATCCTGGTAGTCGTTTAGTTAGATGGAGACTAAAACTAGAAGAATATAACTACGAAGTTGTATACAAAGCCGGTAAAAATAATACTAATGCAGATGCTCTTTCTCGACCTCCTGTAATGAACACAACTACAACCAACGCAAATCATGAAAACGACGATCCTGAATATTTACAACTGAATTATGAACACTATCTTCAGACACCAACTGACAGTCTCAACTCTCCTAATCTCAAAATTTCCCCGGACAATTTATTAGATGAACGACACAAAAATATATTGATTCCTATTTCAGCACAATTTTCAGATAAAGACGATCTTTTCAACAAAGCTATAGGTCTCTGTTCCCAAGTAGATCCCTATTTAGAAAAATCCAAAGAGTTATACGAAACAGATCTGTTAGTATCTGACAAAAAGCAAAACATTATATTCGGTGTAACGCGTCCTACATACTTTGATCCATGGAATTCTGAAAGTTATTTCAAAATTCTTCTATCGTGTCTACAAAAATATCAACTGAAATCTCTTTTCGTCCCTGATCTCAAAGATGACTTCACTTGCAAACTCATGGGAAACCAACAAGCTCACATTACAGCATATCTAGCTGACTGTTATGATTGCGAAATAACGATTTGTCAAAGTAAAGTAAAACGTCCCCATAAAGATGAAATTCCTGAAATCCTAAAGACTTTCCATGACGAACCTTTATCCGGACATAGAGGTATTGCTGAAACCACACGTAAGATTCGCGAAGAATATTTCTGGAATGGCATGACTGACGAAATTAAAAACTATATAGAAAATTGTCAAGTATGCCAACGCAACAAAATTCAGAGGAAAACTTATAAAGCACCTATGGTGATTACCTCTGCATCCACAGAACCATTCGAAAGAGTTACTATTGACCTAGTTTCCTACTCGGATGTTACTAGCGATTCTAACAAATATATTCTCACTTTACAAGATGATTTGACTAGATTTGTTCAAGCATATCCCATTCCTGATAAACAAGCCATCACTGTTGCTAAATCCTTGCTAACTTTCTGCCAACATTATGGCGTACCAAAACGATTCCACTCCGATCAAGGTGGAGAATTCGTGAACAACATTCTGAAATCTCTCGTCAAATTATTAGGCACTAAACATACTTTCAGTACAGCCTATCATCCACAAACAAACGGATCCTTAGAAAGATTCCATGCAACTCTCCGAGATCACATAAGAATGTACCATAAGAGAAATCAAAATAACTGGGATCAAGTCGTCCCTCTTGCAATCATGTGTCACAATACGTCACTGAATCAAAGCACGGGCTTTACGCCTCACGAACTTTTGTTCGGTTACAAACCCCGTCTTCTATATTCCCTGAAAGATACAAATGACGACTATACAACTCATGATTATTTACATGATCTTAATGAAAGGCTTAAAATAGCTCGCGAACTTGCTCTTAGTAACGTTCAATCAATGAAAGAAAAAGCTAAACAACGCTATGATGAACATATTAAAAACGTCGCTGATTTTCAGATAGGAGAAAAAGTTATGCTCAAAGTTCCAAATCCAAATAACCTACAAAGCAAATGGGAAGGCCCATATGAAATCATACGCAAGGGTTTCAATGAAAACTACATCATCAGAAAATCTGGCAAAAATCAATTAGTGCATGCAAATCGATTACGACCTGTACATAGTGTACCTAAACATAAGATAGATTAGTATATTATTTCTATATTCTATAATTTTACATGTAATATATAATTTTCAGGGCAACCATGGGAGTAATCCTAGCCCATCCTATTCCATATACACAATCTCCTCTAGACATAAATTTTACAACTAATAATACTATACCACTTATACAATCATTTTCTGAATATATGCAAAATCCTTATGTTAGTTTTATAATTTGTTCACTCGCAAAACTCATTATTTTCTTTACCTTATACAAAGTCTACAAATTTCTTAAATCGCGATATTTTTCTGAATAGTGCTTCAATTTTTCAGGTTATCCGCAACTCTCGTTGTTGGAGATGCCATTAACGAACCCTTACCAACTAAATCAGGACTCTACTTCCAAGAAGAAGGCGAAGTCCAAATCTCTGAATCCTCATGGAAACTCATAATCTATCGTAACCTAGAACCTTTATTTTTATCTAGAGACTCTATACATCGTCTAAGCAACACATATTTTACCCTAATTTCTAAGTATCCTAAAAACCTAGTTCAACATACAACTAGCTCCTTTGTTAAAGTCAATCTTAATAAAATCAATTCTAGACTTCTAGAACTAAGTTCATACAATTCTAAATCTAGAAGCAAACGCGAACTTCTCGACGGCCTAAGCTCTGTTTTAAAATGGCTCATTGGTACTCCTGATGCCAAAGACGCGCAACATTATGAAAAATGTATTGAACTTCTTGAAAAACGCGAAATCGAACAAAGCGACATCCTGAAACAACAAATTCAAATCGTTTCCTCTACAATCACCAATTTCAATGATACAATTTTCAAAATCTCTTATGACGAATTTACTATCAATGAAAATCTAGAACGTATTGATAGATATCTAAATGCCACAAATAAAATACTCTTTGATCTAAAAACTAGTGAAGAACTCTCTTCTATTTCCATTCAAATTCTAGAAGCAGTAATGACACTAGAGATGGAACTCGATGACATTCTTACTTCCATTCTTTTTGCTAAATCCGGTGCTGTTCATCCTTCTATAATCACAGTCGAAAGACTCTATCAAGAACTTCTCTCATCTGGTCATATGAGACCTGAAAAGTTAGTACTCCCTATTTCAATGCAAAATATTCATCAAATCCTAGACTCTGCTACCCTTACTTCTTATATTTTCATGAATAAATTAACTTATATACTAGAATTCCCTCTCGTCAAGAATGATAAGTTTACCCTATTCCATATTTATTCCATCCCTATCCTCCATCCTAATACCTTCCTTTACTCTACCATTCTTCCTGAGCAACCATTTCTGGCCACAAACCCAACGAGACAGCAGTACGTCACCACTGGCTCCATGAAGCAATGCAAGACGTTTGCTCCAGAGAAATGGGTCTGCAACCTGCCTATATACAACTACCAAACGAGGCCAACTTGCAAAATGGACATACTCGCACAAGCATCAAGTAATCTACCATCAACTTGCGAACCAACAACATTTTCTGCACACATCAACATGTTCCAGTTAATCGATACAAACAAATGGATATATGTATTGCAAAATGAAACCAATTCTATTCTACGTTGCGACGATTCTTCAAAACATATCAATCTCCAAGGCGCTGGCATCCTCACACTACCACGAGGCTGTAAGCTCTACTCTTCGTTCATCACACTCACTGCTGCTGAAGAAACTTCTAAAAATATTAGTCATCCTATCACAATGGTGGACATTGAAGACTATTGCAAGAGTTCCGAAGACCTTCCTACGGTACCAGATCTAGTTCCAATTCATATTAACAATGTGCCCATGGACGCACTCAAGACAATTCAAGAAGAATTAAAGAAACAATCAGAGAAGATAAAAGCATATAAAGAAAGCTCAATCATCGAAAGACATTCGTCCAAACTATCAATCATAACTTATTTCATTGGAATATCCATGCTTTCTTTTCTAATATATAAAATCTGTAAACGATGTTCCATATTATCCCTGTTCCGGAGGCGAAGTCACCATCACGACCACGAATCCGGATGTATCCAGATCTTCAACAACTGTTTCGATAGAAGACGGCAACGCACCCATGTTGCTATACCATTGTCTACGCTTAACACTACCATTTCGAGCACCGACAATATATCTGACGACGAAGACAATCAGGACACCGCCGTCGCCGCTACACCATCGCACCATCAAAAATTGGGCACCGCCCAATCTTTGTTCTAAAGGGGGGGAGGTGTTATGATATCGTCCCCATCACTCTCCAAGCCTAGCCTAACTAGCCATATCTAATATTAAGATGTTTATTTGTTAATATAATTTGTTAATGTGTTAAAAGTTCATTTATAATAACGTTTACTATTCTCATGTGATTAACTATCTAAGACTCATTATGTTGTCCATAATATTTGTATTTCCCATTAGATAATTTGTTATTTTCTCATTTACTAATGTATCCCTATTTCTATATAAGACCCTGTATCCCTTAGATTTAGACACTTCTATTTCATATTCCAAATTCGACACACTTCTATTTCGTAATTTCTATTTCTTATATTCAATTTCTAAATCCTAAGTTTAAGTTTATATTGTGTTTAAAATAAATCAATTATATTTTTTTTTAAAAGTCATTTTCTTGGCCGAGCCCGTAACATAACTCAAATAATGGTTCTACTAGAAAGGATGTGAATTGTACGTGTACAGAAAAATAAATTATTTCACATACCCATCACTCAATATTAAACTTTTGTACTCCAAGAGAACAGGTTACCCTACTTACACGGTCAGAGTCTAATCATAATTATTATGGGGCCTACATATAAGCAAAAATCAAAGCCAATTCCATGGGTTCATACTGTTACCGAATATAAATTGTTTAACATCTCAAATTATACCTATGTATGGAACGCAATAAATAAATGTGAAATTCACATAGAAGTCTACGCGCACAAAGTGAACATCGCATCGCCAAGAAAAAATAAGACGCAGCTACTTATCAAACGTCGATATACTGTAACAATGGTAACGTTGGGATTTGTGCAAAAAACGTCGGATCCTTATCGCAGCCCGAAACGAGCCAGTTCGGAGTTGGCCCAACTCAGCACACTTTGACGTGTATACGGATGTAGGGATGAGAATGATGTGTGACTTAATGGTAGGTATCGATAAAAGTTATATAATAATTACATTGAGCTGAAATTTGGTATAGAGATAGCTTAGACTCTGGATTAACACATAGGCTACAGAACAGCGGGTAAAACCGCTGGGCCCAGCTAGTAGTGTAATAAAAAATATTTAAGAACATTTCACACAACGCCATCTAAATCTAAGCAATTCGATGATGATTACTATAATATAATTTTCTTATGTACGAGTATGTGTGTATGTTGAGATTTGTGCAAAAAATGTCGGATCCTTATCGCAGCCCGAAACGAGCCAGTTCGGAGTTGGCCCAACTCAGCACACTTTGACGTGTATACGGATGTAAGGATGCGAATAAAGTGTGACTTAATGGTAGGTATCGATAAAAGTTATGTAATATAATAATAATAGTGGATCCCCGCGCACTTTCTAACCTAACATAAAATATAATCAGTGTTTCTGTACTATACTTGTATTATGCATGTCGTATTAAACATATATCTTCCACTTAAATCAGCCTATCTATTTTAAAAAAACGGCCGGTGGATCGTCATACCCCACTCTCCCCTAGCACAATTATTACTAGGTATATATTCTTAGTTTGTTTTTACTCAGATAATGGGATGAACTGTATTTTTTGTGCAATGCCTGGACAACCATTGACCAAGAAGAATGGAAAGAGGGAAGGGATGCATTCACCCATTAATAGAACAAACCAGGTTGACAATAAATAATAATATACAAAATAATCGTCAAAAAATGCAAATTCTATCGACAAACGATAAAAGTCAATTTCTATCGATAAAAGAAAAACCATACGATAAAATCCATCGACGCAACCCCATCCCAACAACCTAGATCAAGAAAAATTCTCGTACAAAAACGGCACGGGCGAGGCACCAGTAATTCTAGCCCCCGCGGACTTCTCGCAGCGTCTGGCTGCTCAAGTAATTACGCCCGGTGGCCCCTTACACCCCACTCTCCCCTAGCCCCGGAGGATAAGTAAAAACAATATTTTTACGCGCCGACCACCGCACCAGAAGTGACAGATATAAATTGGGACTGAAAATGGTATTAGTGCGTCTTGTAAGGATGACATTACGGTAAAGTTTTGTGAGTGAGCTAGGTGTTTACTTAGCTACTTCTGCTTCTTTATGGGTTAGCCTTTGACCACGATCTCGCCTGATCTTAAGCGACGATGCGGCCATAGATGGTGGCAGACTAAACCTAGAAGGCGGGATAAATAGCTTCCTGGCTTCACTGAACATCGTGCCCGAACACAGTCGTAATGACCGCTTGACGACACGAATACTATGGAATAAACGTAACTGTTTTTTTTTTCATAATGATATAAATATGCATGTTACTAAATCAGCTTGATGACCAAGTTTTTATGAATTTTATAGTGTCTTTTGATGCGGTATTATCATACACGAGATTTTTTTATTAGATCCCCAGTATGATAAGATTCGTATTAAGATATAGTGGAAAGGACGGGGGGCCTGAGTAACATTTCTTATTTTACTTATTATGCATATTATGGCAATTCTATTATTAAAAAGATGCATAAAATAGTATTATATTATGCCGAAAATAATGCATTCTTACACAAGTCTTGCTTTCTCTCCAATTCACCAACAAGTGCAGGGCATTACTATGTGCTGGACTAAAAGGAAATGTTACCAGCGATTTTTTACAAGCTTTTATTTACTTTCACTTGTCTGTTGTCTGTCTGTCTGCAATCAAATCTTGCAAGTTATATTTGACCCACTTCCCGCGGTTTCTGACTGAGCTGAATTTTTGGATGCATGTATAAATCGGATGACAATGCGATATTATCATGACAACGAGCTGATCTGATGATGGAGCTAGAAGGTGGGCATAGGAACTCCGTCATTAAACGACGCAACCCCATCGAGTTTGGGCTCATTTGATTCGTCTTGACGAGTGCTTAGGTGCTAGATGGTAATAATGATAAAAGCTTGTTTTTAAAAAGATTTTTTAAATTTCACTTGTTTATGAATAGGGGTACACCTAGGGTAAACCGGCTAAACTAGGTGTACCGTACTTGGCCGCGGATGAGTGCTTCGGCGTACCCGCAGCCCCGGCATTATGGCGTCCCGCAGGAACACCCCCAGGTTTTTAGTGGGTATCCCCGCCGCGCCCATCTTCCGAGGGGGAGTCCCACGCTTCGCGCCCCCCGCCGTAGGGTGACGATGCGTAACGAATTTCAAAAGGGTAAAAAAAGGTGTAGCTGCACTTCGAGCTTGAGTCATAAAATATTATTATGTATTTAGATCAATATAAATATTCAAAGACAACCCACTTTTAGAAAATTACTTAGAAACTAGTTAGTAATTCCGTAAATGAGTCCCAATTATAGCTAATGGTTGTTCAGAAGGACGTGAAAAAGCTTTAATAACATTAACTTGACTTCAGCTATTTTTGGACTTTATTTACTGTTTGTTTTTTCCAAAAGTTTCATAAAAAGAAGGAAAGATTTATAATTTGTCGAAATCTTTTTTTACACGACTGCGCTATTTAGAAGCAGGGTTTTGTTTTTGAGAGTACGTATATAATATTTACGGCTAACGAGAGGTCAATATTGAAAAAAAAAAACAAAATAGTGGATTTTTTTACATTTTCGCATTTCATATTTGTGTAGCTAGATTGGAGTTGAAGCAAAATGTATTTCCTATATTCAAATATGATATATTTGAATATAAATTTAAATATATTTAAATCTAGCTACATAAAAATGCAGTCGTCACAGTTTTTTTAGTTTTTTAAATTACTACTTTCTTGTTTTATGAACGTTCATTCAGACACCTGCAGGTGTATTCACTTATCCGTCAGGGTATCAAACCGAAGACCGATTTGTCAAAAATGTATGAAATGACGTATTATTAAATCGATGCGACGCAATACGTCATTTCATACATTTTTGACAATTCGGTCTTCGGTTCGGTTTTCTAACGGATAAGTGAATAGCCCTGCTGAACCGATTTCGAAAATTCGTTTCAAAGAGTTAAGATTTGTTTTAGTTTTTTTTAGTTTAATTTTTGTTAAGATTTCAAAAAGTTAGATTAAAATAAAAAAAGAAAAGAGTGGCGCTGTGTTAAATGTCCTGAAATATTTAATTAATTATTTTAGTTCAAAGGATATTCAGGCTCTATTCCAGCTTTAAATAGCAAATTGCTCATGTTAGGGCAGCTGACAACGTAAAACGAGCGTTCTATTTGTAAAAGAACGCTGAGACTGAGTTTTGGAGCTGACTGCTCGTGCTTGCCACGCAATAAAAATATGAATATCTATGGCATTTTTGCAATTCAGACTTTGGACTGTGGAGCTAGATTCTTGAATAAAAACTTGCTGTGATCGGCTGTTTTGTGATGATAACCCTGTTTTTAATTTAAGCTAGATTTACCCACGAGTAAATTATATTATGAGACCTACAAGTAAATTATATTATGAGACATATTTTTGACTTTTTTTTTTCAAAGCGAAGGGGAGGCCTATCTTCAGCAGTGGACGTCCAATGGCTGAGATGATGATGATGATGATGATGACATATTTTTGCTAAATGTCAGCTCAAGAAAGAACAGAGAAGTGTCGAAGAACTGATAGACATATTTATTAGACTATTTATAGATTAAGCAAGTGTATAATTATTCTTAGTTCACCTCTTTGTACTGATTTTTTTAAATCTTGAAATAGTTTGTTTAGGGCAATAATGCTTTTTTTTTTTTAATTTACAGTTCGTCAGATTTTTTGAAGTGAAAACTTCTTTAGCGGCGCTGAGCACTTTTTTTTGTATGGGTAAAAACTTTAAAAATCGCGTCAGGGTCACGTGATGCTGATCGAAAAAGCGTAAGATCGAGGGGAAGGGAGAGGAACTAGTATCTCCCACTCTTTCTACCGTGCCTGAGTGTGCTGCTCTGTTTAGGCGGCACAGGGGGCTTAGACAAGCGCGCGCCCGTTTTATTTTTTAATTTTGATTTCAATATAAATTTTGCAGACGATAAAAATCAATCATTAATTGAATTTTTAAATAATGAATTTGGTTTAACTATGTCAAATGATCGCAATTTTAGCACAACGAAATACAAAACTACTATTGATGCGGTATTTATTAGACACTTAAATAGGTTCGAATCAAAACTGTTTGTTTCTTACTTCAGTTATCATAAACCAATTGTATCAGTTGTAAAAATTTGCGATGATGATTCTGATAATAACGATGGTGTAAAAGTCGTCGAAATTTGTTGTGTTGATTTTTCTGAGAGATAAAATTTAATGTAATATATAAATAACGATATAATATTATAAATAACAACATATAAATTGTCATATTTGTGTACGATAGCGCAATAAATAAACATTGTATTCTACCTCATAAATGATAGTATTTTTATAATTATAATTAAACACAACGTTAATATTGAAGTTTTCACTTCTGCCGGCACTCCCGGAGTGCTATTTTTATTTGCCTTTTTTTTATGTACATAATGTTTTCTGTTTAAGTACTCGAAGCCTGAACCGCCTACAACAGTCTAGAAATTTCGCTATTAGCGATAAGACGGCAAATTGTTACACTGTTTATATATTACAAATTTAATAGTATTAACATAGTTATAAGTTCTTTCATGTTGTATCAATAAAGTCATATCTAATGTTATCTAGAACGATTTGGAAAATATGTAGTTTTTGTCTTAAAGCGTTTTATTTCCAAGATTAGAATAGAAAAGAATAATACTTTTTGCATACCAAATAATTATCAAGAAACTTTCTGACCAAGATAGCTCAATGCTTGGCCAATTATAATCGGCGGTCTTATCGCACAAATCAATTTCTTTAGATTAGTTAGTTATTAATGAAAGCAAGTTTAAAATCAGTTTACTATTTTATTAAATTTTCTCTTTATTGCTATACTCTGCAAACTATAAACTGCTAATTGTTATTAGACACAGAAGCATTAATTAAATTTACTGCTAAATAGGGCAAATCCTTAACTATTTTTCTTCGTACATAATTTATTTAATTTTTCCTTTGTGTTGTCTGTTGAGTCATCGGTTGCCTAATGAGAAGTGGAGATAAATGAAAAACCTTGATACATAGCTGTTAGATGCCTTGGTTTTATCCGCAAATCAGGTTTCTTTAGTATTAAGTTAACAAACTTTTTTTTATGCGATGAAGTAGAAGACGAGCGAGACGCTCTCCTGATGTTAAGAGATAACGCTGCCTAATTAGTACAGTGCTACTTAGGATTACACAATGACGTGAATAGGTGCACTGCACCAACGCTTCTTACTCAAGAGTAATAAGATGTTAATATACCCTAATTTTTCTTCAAAAGCCAGAAAATTAAATTCAAAACAACACCCACACAAGACACAGAGAAGTACCAGGCCCTCATAACAGGCGAGGCGGTGCATTATTCAACGCACGACGCATACCTATGCATTGTGCGGCCATACTGCCTAAACCTTACATCTGAGTTCGCATGGATCGGACACCGGACGCCTGTACTCGGTGTGCATTTTGGATTTGATGGTTATGATAATATACAGAGATTATAATGCTAAATGAATAAAAAAAGAAAATACAAGGCAGTCTTTGACGAGTTTAAAAATTTATTAGAATGGGAGTCAAGCCACGGATAAAGAAATTATTATTATTGAACGTTTTTTTTGTGCAAACTAAATTAAAAATTCTAATACGCATTATTAAATTTGATAATCATACTTACAATGCATTATATTGTTTTTAGTGAAAGTGTAAATAGATCTTCTCTGTTCAATGCTTCTCTAGAGGAAATCGCTTTTCAGCGATAAGACCGGTGCTTGACATAATAAAGATTTATACTACAGATTACTATGTACATATTTTCTCAAAATAGACCTCGGTCTTTAAGGCGTAGTTCTACCAGGACTGCAGAAAATGACAACGGTATTCTAATAAAATTCCTAAGCTATTCAGGATCTAGCAATCACATCTGTCCATCTAAACGTCCTATTACGTTGAACACGAAGACAGCTTGCTGCGGCCAGTCCCTAACACTGACTTAGATAAAATGCAGTCCCGCCAAACCGCTTTTGTGACTTAAAACTTGGATAATTTATAGAGATATTTTATAGGACTACTATTTGCTTGTATTATGTTGCAGTTTTGGTCATAAAGAGACCTTGTACAAGCAATCGGCTTTTCCAAAGGTTTCCTTTAATTTTAGTTTAGAGGTTTCTCTTCATTCATCATCATCATCGTCTGAGCTTAAGCATTGTCCTTTCTTTGTTATTTTTAAAGAGCAGCGAACAGACATATTTACTGTATTTGTCTTGATAGAGACAGTTTACCGTAGCTATTAAAACCTGTATTACCAGGGACGCATCCGTAACTTTACCCAAACCATTAGATCTATGAATACCCTTCTTAAAGTAGATCATGTCATCAGACTGACTGTGGACCTTATGTGAAAAATCAGCAATTTGGAAGTCCGTGGGTCGTAGTGTCTGATATTGCATAAATTTAAATTCCTGTGACCTAATAGAAACTTTTTCAATACTCTTCATTTTTCTGTTACCCTGGTACTTCAAGATTAGAATGTGTAATCTATTTTCTAAACACAAACTAATTTGCAATATCTCTAGGTCTTTATAAGGCGTCTAGCAACCTAGAACTCCTAAAGTCTAAGTCCTAAGTTATCTACATTAGGTATAGCCGTAGCTATGTTTAGACCAGTAGGTACGGCAAGGTCGCCGGGCGCCTCATTGGTCAGCTGCGATATCGTGTTGTGGATAAGACTGATTTTATTTTGTTTGTCTATTAATTTCGTCTCGTTCTTAATGAAATTCCAGTAAAATTACTGAACACGGCAACTTATATCTGAAGGTGATATGCTCAGTGCTGTGTTGTGCAGAAATTTGAAATTAGAGCACGGGGCGTTGGCATTGTGCCTGGTACGAGAGATCATAATAATACTATAGTCGGGCCGGCCTAAAAGGCCACATTTGACACATCATCAAAATTCCCTTACAGGCTGATCTAAAAATTTTACTTATTTTTTCTGTAAAATATATATGTCAACACTTAGCTGAACAATAAATAATATGACAACACTTAGCTGAACACTGAACACTATACTCGAATTTACAATTAACAATTTACGCATTACCATTACAATTTCTACCATTTGGTAGATTTTTTGCCTACCATTTAACTTATTACCAAATTTTTATATCATAATTTCTGCCAAAACTACCATTAAATTTTTCTACCAAAAACTACCATTGAAATTTCTAGCAAAATCAACCATTCTTTTTTTATCATTTAGTTGATTTTTTTACCACAAAAAAATCTATCAAAAACTACTATTAATTTTCTACCATTTGGTAGATTTTTCTATCATTAAAAATTCTACCAAAAACTACTAAGTAGATTTTTCTACTGTGCATTTTTGAAAACTAACGTGAGAGTTATCCATATTACTATGTAAACAAAACGACTAAAAACTCACGGAAATAATGGTCGGAGCTAGGCTCGATCTCGATAGGTAATTAAAAAAGTAATCGGCCATTTTGTAGCGGCCGTAGCCGTCTTGGACGGATTTCCACCAAATGTGTATTTGCTCAAAATAAGCTGATTAAGATCGGAAAACCCCCCTTGTACCCCTTCTGGCAGTAAGGGGAGTAAAAGGGGCCGCTCCACCTTGCTTCACTTAATCAACTCTGGGAGACCATGTAGAGCCACGAGGAAAATGTCGGTGTCAATTTCGGATAAGCCGATGGTATAGATTTTATTTCTAATATAAAACAACGGTTTTTGTGGCATTATGTTTAACCAAAAAAAAACTAAAAATAAAAAATACTCAATTTTTGTTTCAAGTCATTGTTGTGTTTATTTTTAAACTATAAAGAATATGTTATACACATAGCTAAGAACATTGCCGAGTAATATTATTAATCTTATAAACGAAAAAATAAACAAACTTCATTAATCCGTTCGGCTACGATGGCACAGACAGATACACAAACAGACAGACAAACAAACACGTCAAACTTATAACACCCCACCTTTCTTGCGTTGGGGGTTAAAAACATTAGATGAATAAATAGGACACCCTATACAAGGTCACGTCAATCAGTTTTTGTTTTTAAAACAATAAGGATGCTACCCAATACAATCGCGAAATCGAAATTTGAAATGTAGAATCGAATGCAATTATAACTTGGATTGAATATTTGATCATAAATAAATAACTATATTGCGATTAAAATAAAATATGTTGTTATTATTGTGATTATATTATAGTAAAATATAATGTAATTAAAATAAAATTGTGTAATGTATAGAGAATAAACATATTTTTTTATTACAGGTTTTTTTTATAACTCGTGAGATGTTTCTGGCAAAACTAGCCCATGACGCCATTACATGTTTACAAAAAAAACCTATTAGAATTAAAATTAATTAGACTTTATGAATGTTTTCATAAAACTGTATTCGATTCCAAAGTGTTTGAAGATCGTATCGATTTATATCCTGTAATCGAAATAAACAAACAATGTCCCAACACTTGTTTGCTATGACTGACATCTGTCAAATGTGGCCTTTTAGGCCGGCCCGACTATAAGTCTAACATAATAAAGATCTATAGACACATTAGAAATGCTATGGTCAGTTCGAGTTCGAGGTAATTGGAGTACTACAAAGCAACGCAGCAACATTAGGTAAGCTCGATTTATTGCCTCATCAAACGTGCATATAAAATAGTTCAATACAGAAAAACTTTAAAAAAACCCAAAATCATTAATGATAGATAAGATAGTTAGATAATAATGTAATGTAATGTGATGTGATTATAATGTTTATTTCATAACTATGTTATTAATTATTCTATATCTCGGTAATTTTATTCACTGACAAGTTTCAACAAAAAGCGTTTTATTAAATCGAAAATTTTTATTTTCTTATTTTACGCTGTTATTGATGAAGAGTTGCATAGGATGCAGATTATTTCTTTTGATCCACGAGATAGCAATTTTTAAGCGTAATGTCCACTCTTCACTACCGACGGCGCGTGTTACCCGAGCTCCGGCCATTTGCAAGGCGAACTAGCCGCGCGGGAAAACCGACTTTGGCGCCAATTTCGTCCTATGCCGACTGCTTACGTACTCATTGCTTAGATGCGTCCACAGTCTACTGCCTGCTGTTATTGGCGCCCTGGTACTTGGATTAGAATTACTGCTAAACGAAGCAGAACAAAAAAAAGTTGATTTTAGTAATAAAATGCTTAATTTTTAATTACGAGTAACTTAGATAATTATTAGCATTTTATAGGTGCCAAAGATATGATTTTAATTATTTTAAACGCCACATTTATACTGTAAGAAATATCATTTAAAATAATATAATTAATTACTGGTATAACCATTAAGTGTTAGTACTAAATTACTCCTCAATATCAAAGAATAATAATAAAGTATTTAATAATTTAAGCACTGTACAATATTTTGTATATTTGTACGAATTTAAAAACCACCTTGGACAAAAAACCACCAAAATATCAAAGAATACACAAAAGAAATAGGCGCAAAAATCCACCTATTCTTTAAATAGCTGGACAGTACCAATCGTGCAAGTAGCTCGAAATGACGCTGCTTCCACGGGTGTCATTATAAATTCCTTTAATTATACCATTTTTACTGCGCTTTATAGAGCCGAAGCCGTGGCTTGCACCGGCCGTGCTATTTTACACGGTAGGGACGGCTGCCAGACAAATAACCGGCGTCCGGCAAAATCTGGGCGGTTTTTACTGATGAACTAAATACTGCCTAGTTTACACTAATAACTATTACTGAAATATTAACCTAAAACTATAATAAATAAAAAAAGTCATTCAGGTCGTGCCTAAAAATTCTGATATCTCGTGACATCGGCCATCTAACAAATGTCCCTAGAGAACGTTGTTTGACCAATATGACCAATAGATAACCAATATAAAACGGCAAAACAAAATACCTGACTCAGTCAAGTATATAATTGTTTGCGTTGCCTAAACTTAACTTTTTAAGCTGATTATTAAAAAAAATAAACACATATTTATACACCTTCAATGCACTAGCCGGACCAAAGCTTCAAAAACTAAAAATCGCCGGATCAGGACATTCGCCGGCAAACTCTGACGACCCTATTTATAAGTGCCATCGCTGCGTTCTCAGCCTTGGCATGTTTACTCGTCCAAACTAAGAAGACCTATATCCTTAAACAAGTTAGGGTTAGCCGGGGGTCTAGGAGACTGGTCGCAGGATATGAAGTTTGCGCTATCTACTTAGAATATTTAACCACGGGAATGGAAACCATTACTTATTTCTATGCGAAAGTCTGCCAGTTTCTACATGGGAGAGGAAACGTACACCTGTCATAATAGTTTAGAAATGTTAAGATAACGTCTACTATGAAAATTGACATACACACAGGGATGTGTGTGTTGTATTGTGACAACTATTTTTATGACCAGCGGTCTACTTTTTTGCCAGAGATGGGGCGCTTGACACAAACACGTGGCAAGTTTTCATTTGTTTTCTTGTTGTTCATTGATGCATCGGCTCATTGATCCGTCTTTATATTTGGCGGACCGCTGCCCGCTGAAAAATTACACGCAAACTTGGGCTGGTCTCTATACCTCTATAGTCTATGCCTGACTCTGGCGTATCCAGTTGGATATCTAATCGAAGAGTTTGCGCTATCTACGATCTAGGCATACGGGATGTACTTTGGGAGTTGACAGGAGCAATCCTTCAAGATATATTCTGTGGGGGATTTTTGTGACAGTTTTTGGGCGAGGATTTCAGTTTCAGAACCAAGAGCTGATAAAATTGTAGTTATATAAGTACTGAAAGTTATCCAATTCAGTATTTTGCCTTAAATTATATTTATATACAAGTTAGTAGGTATCTATACTCGTATCATGAAAAAAATTAACTACTTTGACAAATTTATACTATGTATGAATGTCATTTCATCATTCATCATCATCATCTCAGTCGTATGACGTCCACTGTTGAACATAGGCCTTCCCTTTGGACTTCCATATATACCGGTTGGAAGCGACCTGCATCCAGCGTCTTCCGGCGACCTTTATGGTCGTCTGTCCGCCTTGTGGGTGGACGTCCTTACGCTGCGTTTGCTAGTGGTCTCCACTCGAGCACTTTTCGACCCCATCGGCCATCCTCTCTACGTGTTCTGTGGCCAGCCCATTGCCACTTCAGCTTGCTAATCCGCTGGGATCTCTAAAACTAGATTGTCCTGCAGAACGAGCGAGACACAGGCCCAGCGTGTATTAAGCCTTTAATACAGATGCTAAGAACTAAAAACATTATATTTACCTTCGGCAGGACATGTTGAAGCAGCGCACCGGCTTTCCTTTTCGCAGCCATCTTGTTGTATTTGGTTCACTCACAGCTTTATATCTTTGGTGTTGTTTTACTAATTCGTTGCCATTGTTTGAACTATGGGTAAAGGTTGATTTTGTGCTTTAACAATGCGAAATATATCTATTAGTATTTTTGAGATAAGATTGATTCTCGCCTAACCATTACAATTGTTATATAAATTAAGAAAGCTATTATTATCTAAGAAATATTATAATCTCAATACAGATAAAAGTAGTATGTGCTTAAAAAGTGACATTATTTACATATTTAGTGACCCTAGTGGTTATACTTATATTAAAAACAAAGTCATACTTATATTATTATTATTTATATTTATTTTACATACGATTCTTTCAGATTAGTGAAAATGAGACACAGGTAACACAACAAAATTCTAGCACTGCTCACTCAAAAGATCGATCAATTATATATAAAAGGTCTATAAATTAACAAATTCGGATACCTATAATTTTTATAGTCACTAAATAATTAAAATATCTAAGAGAAGATACGTGGAAGAATTTGGGGGTCTTTGTCCAGCAGTGGGACAATTTATCCCTAAAAAAAGAATTGCAAAACTATGCAAGATCCCAGGGCTCCAGAACGATTTGAAAACAAACAAAGCAAAATAAAGGGGTGACTACACTAGAGTCCGCGTTGAGCGGGTCAGTGCCGAGCGGTGTTACCAGTTTAACGGTACTCGCGTAACGGCGACACCGGGAGTATTTTCATTTATTTTATTTTGTATTTGGTTTCACCTGTTATGAGATCTACGAAATAAAGTCCGAAAATCATTTATGTCAGTAAATTATTTACTTGGTCAGTTATGGCTTTTAGTATGAAGAATATTGTCTAAAATTTTGAATTACGCACAATCCTTTCCATTCAATGATTTTCTGAAAGAAATCGCTCTTCAGCGATAAGACCCCCGCTTGTACATTTAATTTTTAATATTAATTATGCATTTTAAATGCTTTTAAATTCCCTGACTTAATGTTTTTTTTTTTTTTTATGTAATAGGAGTCAAACAAGCAGATTGCCCACCTGATGGTAAGTGGCTACCGTCAACCGTCGCCTATGGACACAAAACAAAAAACTTTTCTTTTGTTTATCCAACAAAATAAATAAAATTAATTTATCAATATATTTTCGTATATTTTTTACAATGAACAGGTAAACTGGCAACACCACACATTTGACGGACGCGTTTCATTTTTGAAGACTACTTTTAGTAGAGGGTCCCTTATTTGCGCAATACTTTCAATGGGCCGACTTATTGTTTGCCGGCGAACTATATGGAAGCTTTATGTAATATTATGACATCACCTGCTGAGCCCAGCGGTTTTACCCGCTGTGTTGTAGTCTATATGTTGTTCCAGGGTCTAAGCTATTTCTATATAAAATTTCAGCGAAATATGTCTCCCGTTCAGATGTGAAAGAGTAACAAACATACATCCAAACATCCATACATTTTTACAAACTTTCATGTTTATAATATTAGTAAGATTATGATGTCATAATAGAGGCAGAAACTATGGAACATATCTAACTATAAAAATCTCTAGTTTTGGCAAAAACAGTAGAAAATAATAGAAGAGCCACTATTTAAATTATTATTTTTCATTTAAATTTTATAAATAATAACTTAGACGCCGTTTTGGTTCTTTTCTATATAATATTCTTATCCATAAAAAACCGATCGACCAACTTCGATAAAATGTCAGCTCAACAGATATGACCACCTTGGAAATTCGGGATGTTGGGTTGCCGGCCTTCCTGGCGTCAGCACATGGTGTAGAGGAACTCGTCGCTGTCATCCTAGACTCTAACGGCTCTAGCGACAGGGTTAACGTGCCCTTTGTAGCCGAGGGCATTTCAGCTTGGTCCGACCGCAGCTCGGGGGAAGCGGTCCCTGCTGTGCCGAGGGCTCAGCGCGCCTGGGACAAAATCACAATAAGACAAGTCAAGGAGCAGTTAGTCGAGGGAGCATCGGGATCCGATCTGGCCAGATTACGGGCTGTGTCACAGCCTGAATCGGGAGCATGGTTGCACGCGCTGCCGTCACCTCATCTAGGCACTTTTCTGGACGATAACTCTTTGCGCGTGGCTCTGAGTCTGCGCCTGGGCTGCAAGGTGTGTGAACCTCATATTTGCACTTGCGGTTCTATGGTGGAGACCGATGGCCATCACGCACTGAGTTGTCGCCGAAGCATAGGTAGGTTTCCGCGTCACCATGCTCTCAATGACATAATACGAAGAGCCTTCGTTTCAGCGGATGTCCCATGCGTGCTCGAGCCGCCCGGTCTCAGTAGGTCCGATGGTAAGAGACCGGACGGAATGACTCTGGTGCCGTGGAAGAACGGCAAGTGCCTCGTTTGGGACGCTACTTGCGTCAGCACTGTCGCTCCCAGCCACCTAAGTCGTACCACCCTCTCCCCCGCGGCTGCTGCCGAAGACGCGGCATACAAAAAGAGGCAGAAGTACTCGACATTAGAGGCGCAGTATCTGTTCGTCCCGTTCGCGGTGGAGACGTTGGGCAGTTGGGGCGCAGATGCGAAGACTTTGACGCACGAGCTGGGCATCAGAATTCGGAAAAAAACGGGTGACCCTCGTTCCCGCTCGTACCTAGAGCAAAGGTTGGCTATCGCAGTGCAGCGAGGCAACGCAGCCAGCGTAATGGGCACCTTTGCCCCGGGTACATTGGGAGGAGGGTTACTTGTTAACGATTAGATTTAGGTTATAGTTAGTTTAGTTTAGTTTGTATTGTAAATAAGAACGTTTTTATATTAGTTAAGATTTAGATTTTAAGTTATTTTGTGTATTTATACTATTAATTGCTGTTTTTTATTAAGCAACGTAAATAGTAGTATCATAAAAAACGTATTAAAATTTTATTTCGTAATCCTTGGAAATAAAAAATATATTGAAATCGGTTCAGGCGTCTTTGAGTGTATAATCGGTGAATATAAAGAAGATTCCCAGGAAATTGTGATAATTTTGTGTTTTTGAAACCAATATTTTTATGTCTAGCAAAATAAACTAGAAAAAAGTGTGTGCGTGTAACCTTTACGCGCGATTGAAGTAAAACTTCAATTTAATATCCCGTGAACATTCACGAATTTTACTCGACACTGGCAAAATGCACATGTTGCCATATTATTAAAAAAAAAAGTTAGCACTCCGGGAGTGCCGGCAGAAGTGAAAACTTCAATATTAACGTTGTGTTTAATTATAAGTATAAAAATACTATCATTTATGAGGTAGAATACAATGTTTATTTATTGCGCTATCGTACACAAATATGACAATTTATATGTTGTTATTTATAATATTATATCGTTATTTATATATAACATTAAATTTTATCTCTCAGAAAAATCAACTTCCATCCATAATTTCGACGACTTTTACACCATCGTTATTATCAGAATCATCATCGCAAATTTTTACAACTGATACAATTGGTTTATGATAACTGAAGTAAGAAACAAACAGTTTTGATTCGAACCTATTTAAGTGTCTAATAAAAAAAATATAAAATATAAATATAAAATATAAAAAAAAAATATCGGGCGCGCGCTTGTCTAAGCCCCCTGTGCCGCCTAAACAGAGCAGCACACTCAGGCACGGTAGAAAGAGTGGGAGATACTAGTTCCTCTCCCTTCCCCTCGATCTTACGCTTTTTCGATCAGCATCACGTGACCCTGACGCGAGTTTGAAAGTTTTTACCCATACAAAAAAAAGTGCTCAGCGCCGCTAAAGAAGTTTTCACTTCAAAAAGGTAGCACTCCGGGAGTGCCGGCAGAAGTGAAAACTTCAATATTAACGTTGTGTTTAATTATAAGTATAAAAGTACTATCATTTATGAGGTAGAATACAATGTTTATTTATTGCGCTATCGTACACAAATATGACAATTTATATGTTGTTATTTATAATATTATATCGTTATTTATATATTACATTAAATTTTTTCTCAGAAAAATCAACTTCCATCCATAATTTCGACGACTTTTACACCATCAACAGAGCAGCACACTCAGGCACGGTAGAAAGAGTGGGAGATACTAGTTCCTCTCCCTTCCCCTCGATCTTACGCTTTTTCGATCAGCATCACGTGACCCTGACGCGAGTTTTAAAGTTTTTACCCATACAAAAAAGTGCTCAGCGCCGCTAAAGAAGTTTTCACTTCAAAAAAAAAGAAATTAGACAGACCATAGTATATGACATATACTTACAACCAATCAGAATTATTATTTTTAAATGGCGGAAACTACACAGACTATAGTAAGCGTTACTTCCGTCAGAAAAAAAAAAAAGTAAGCGTTACTTCCGTCAGAAAAAAAATCTGAGTTACTCCCTAGTCGCGCCTAAAGAAGTTTTACTTCAAAAATTATTAAGTTACTGTAACTTAATCCATTTCTGAGCCAATGAAAGATCCCCGTATCAGATTAATTAGAAAAACAAGTGAAAAGAAAAACATTACAAACAAAAAATTCCGAGAAAATGTACCAGGAGAGCAACAGACGAAGGAGCTTTGGAGATTAAATCGCAAAGGGGATCTCTTTTGCTCCGAGCGATGGGTGCCTAACTACATGCCCTTTTTTCATGTACAGCCTTAAATGGGCCTGTCCTAGAGCGAAGCAAAACCTTTGGTAATGGATATATTTAAAAAGGCATTTTCCTTAACAGCACTGTCATGTTCAAAAGTGATGGCTAAGTGGTTGTGTGGTGCAGATGTAATTCCGGATCATTGAGTTCGCATCCTGGCTCCGTACCAAGGACTATAATAATTAGTTAGGTGCGGTTTTTTGCCACTCGCTATACTTCGCTTCAGCCGTAGCTAGTTTCTTAGCCTCCGATGAGTGCTTCGGGGTACCCGCTGCCCCGGCATTATGGCGTCCCGCAGGAACACAGAAAGGTTTTTAATGGGTATCCCCGCCGCGCCCATCTTCGGCGGGGGAGTCCCACATACCGCCCTGCGCCCCCCGGCGTGTGGTGATGATGCGTAACGCATTTTTCCTGGGATAAAAAGGGGGTTTTTATCCCGCCTTCTAGACTTATTTTGCTAACATCTACAATCTGATAGTCGCTTAACATAACACGAGGTTGTGGTCAAAGGCTAACCTATCTTACTAATATTATAAACGTGAAAGTTTGTAAGAATGTATGGATGTCTGGTACTTATGTTTGTTACTCTTTACCGCCTTAACGGGTGGACCGATTGAGCTGAAATTTGGTATAGAGATAGCATAGACCCTGGAATAACACATAGGCTATAGTATAGCGGGTAAAAACACAGGGCGCAGCTAGTAATGAATAAAAAAACCGTAAAATTGTGAATTTAAATGACATAACTAGGTAGGCCTACTCAGCGGTCACTGCTCCTACCATTTCTCTGCGATAACGACAAGGCCGTTTTCATGGAGGCAAAGTACCGAGGAAATAAACGGGCTGTGTACGAGCCAGAATTAAAAGCAAGGGTTCCGTATTGACTATTGACTATTGACTATTGACGTGAAGTATTCAAAAGTAACATGATAACTAATCGTCTTCCTCACCTAAGCCTACACTAGGTTTTCTTTACTCGTAATAAATATAAATAAATAAATATTTTAGGACATTTTACACAGCGCCACCTAACCCCAAGATAAGCAACTTAATGCTTGTGTTATGGTGGTTAGGATAACGGATATAATACTTATATACTTTTCTTTTGTAATATAATCGATGATGTGCTTAGACTCTATATATATTGGATACTTTTAAGCTAGAAACCATTAGGTAATTTCTGGTAAGGTAATAGTACTAAATGACGTCACACGCTTAGCGAAATGAAACCGTTTTTACAAGCTTTTAATTACTTTCACCAGTCTGTTGTCTGTCTGTCTGTCTGTAATCAAATCTTGCAAGTTTAATTTGACCCACATCCCGGTTTCTAATTGAGCTGAAAATTTGCATGCGTTTGTAAATCGGATGACAATGCAATATTTTTATGACATCGAGCTGATCTGATGATGGAGCTGGAAGGTGGCCAAAGGAACTCTGTCATAAAACAACGCAACCCCATCGAGTTTGGGCTCATTTGATTCGTCTTGACGAGTACTTTATGATGCAAGATGATAACAATAATTAAAGCTTGTTTTTAAAAAGTATTTTTTAAATTTCACTTGTTTATAAACTTCGTCTATTTGAATCGAAGAAAAATATTTTACCGTTTATTATAACTGCTCTCGTATTGCAATAATGTAAACTAAAAAATTTCTGCCTATGTACCTCTTACAAAATTAGAGTTTCTTATATTATAATCAATAGATGAAGGAGGAAGACGGAGGACCGAGTTTAGTGGCACTCAATGGACGAATGTAGACCAATGATGTTATTGATATTATAAATAGACAAACAACTTATAATAATTATGATTTAACTCTAACAGTATAGCCTGTTCAGCAGAGTTATTCACTTATTTTTCAGGAAATCGACCCGAGGACCGATTGTCAAAAATGTATGAAATGACGTATTAAATCGATACGTCGTAATACGTTTCATTTTGACATTTCGGTCTTCGGTTCGGTTCTCTAACGGATAAGTGAATAGCCGTGCTGATAGAGTATAAATCCCATTTTTTTTCATACTAAATAGGCCTACGTTTGACCACATCCCACTTGATGGAAAGTGAAAATGCGGTCGACGATGGATCACGTTAGAAGCCTAGAAAGGTACCTATTCACAATTATTCAATTAAACTATAACAGACCTTAACGATATGGTTCCGTTTTCACACAACACGGGACCCTAAAAATTAAAAACGTCCCAGTAATTTTCTATCCCCTTTACAAAAGCTACCGCAGACCGCATCAGTGTGATATGGGACTGATTGCCTCATAAGTCCCGCATTGTGTCCAGGGGCGGTTTATAAAAACACTGATTAAATGGGACAAACTCATTCTTTTATGTACATATCTTTGACCTGTAACATATATTTTTTTATATACTTGCTTTTTTAAAATTATTGGTTACTAGCTGCGCCCAGCGGTTTTACCCGCAGTACGTATTTATGTAGCCTATGTGTTATTCCAGGGTCTAAGCTATATTTATACACAATTTCAACTCAATCGATCCACTGGTTTGGGCGTGAAATAGAGTACAAACATCATGACAGACATCCATTTCACAAACTTTCATTAGAAAGACTTTTTTTTTATGTGATGAAGTAGAAGACGAGCAAGACGCTCTCCTGATGTTAAGAGATAACGCTGCCCATAATCAGTACAGTGTTACCTAGGATTTCACAATTATGTGAAATTCTAGGAGCACTGCACCAACGCTTCTTACCCAAGAGTCATAAGATGTTAAGACTCTTTAGCCCAGTAATTTCACTAGCTACAGTGCCCTCTACCGGAGCACAACTAAGACAGACTAGCAAGACTAGCTGCGCCCAGCCAAAATTCACCTTCATATACCAAATTTCATCTCAATCGGTCCACCCGTTTAGGCGTGAAGAAGTAACAAACATACACACTCACAAACTTTCGCTTTTATAATACCTATTAGTGGGATAGTGAGATATTTTTTTTGTTGATTACTAAAATACATAAAAAATATATCTCAAAAACTAGGTCAGACAATAATATAATAGTGATGACAATATTTTAATGCAATTAATATGCACGAATTGTGCTTAGGTATGATTTAACTAAGCAATTAATATGTGAATTTGCTCAATAAATGTTCAGCTGAATCAGATTGCTATTGCGTTGCTAAAATCTACTAAATTGTAAACATTATCTGTCACAAAGTTCGATAACCTTTGTCAAATGAAATGAAATGAATGAAATCATACCTAAGCACGGACCACTTTTAAATTGCATGTCAATTACATTAATTAGGAACATTTTCTTTTATTTATAGGTGTAATTCAATCAAAAATACCGCCGTCAAGCTCGCTTTCAATAAACACGGGGAAGCTGTAGATTTTTAAATTCATAAACTGAAAACAGCTGAACCGTTTTTGATAAAATTTAAATCTGACCTAGAAAGTATTTAATGTTAATTGTTTTGTTTGTAATTATTGTGTGCAATAAAGAGTTATCTATACTTTGAAACAAAGGCAGCATTTTCAAATTCAGTTTAGGAGTTTTTTAAAGAAATTTTTGAACAGTAATCATAACTACACAAAAACAAATCAGACGAAATTTATCTTCCTCCGTTTTTCGTTGAAAAATGGTTGGCACAAAAACATTGCGGCAAAAATTAGGTGCAAACTGTAAAATGCATTAAGTACTAAAATACAAAAGCCTGTGAGATGCCTCTCCTCTTAAGTAACCACCTGGCGCCTTCAAAAGAGAATAGTAACTAACTAGTAGTTCGCCTCGAACTGGGACCTCGCAGCCCAATTTCCGTGGTAAACCTTAGACTTTAGGCCTCGACTAAATATATCCTAATACAAGAACTTTAACATTAATATTAAAACTCAAATACAAAAATTCAGAGAAATTAAAACTCAATAAACCTACGTACCGAGATTTTTAGAATATAATCCTTTTTAGAGTTTCGTTCCTCTGAAGGAAAAAACGAAACCCTAATAGGATCACTTGATGATCACCATCCGTATGTCTGTCTGTCAAGACCCATTTATACTCTACATCCCGTAGAATTGTATATTTTTACCATAATACACAGGTCTATGGCCGCTTGGTGCCCGTAAAATTAAACTTCTAAGTTAACGTAGAAAAAAATACACCCGTTTATCCTTCAAAAACGTACCTACATTTTTTTGACCCTCTGAATAAATCAACATTCATAGGAAACTTGCCGTTACCATATATTTATGAAATTTGGCAGACTATAATAAGTACATATATTTTAAATTCGGGAAAACTTCTGAAAGCTATACATTTGAATTAATTCATTTAAAAATGGCTCTATTTAAAGTACGTAAACATCGAAGTTAAGCAATATTATGTGCGTACGTATTTGGATGGGCGCGTACGTAGTGATCTCAACATTTTGCTGACTTTTTTGGAGAGAGCCACCAGCGGCCCGCGATGCATTATGGTGTGCTCGTGCACCTTTATTGTTGAATGTGCCGGCACAAACAATTACTCTAAGTTTTAAAAAGTTATGCAGACAGACTACTCAAATAACGCGAAAAAACAGAGGCTCTCAACTCTAAGAGTTCGCTTTGCTCGGTCGATGACATATGTATGTAATCATATAAATTATGTATTTAAATTATATTTTATAACAAAACGATTCAGCGAGTTTTTTTTATTCTATCACCACTTCTACAGACATTGTTACCTGCTTATTATTGTTTATGGTCTCCACTTTCGTGTTTTGCCAGTGGCCGTAGCATGCCACACAGAATCCCGACCAAACTTCAAGAGTAGAACTGTCATCTCATACATTCACAAAACTACTATGTATGGCATGACAGTTCTAAGCATGACATTTCAGCGGGATCTCGTTTGGCATGCTACGGCCACTGTAAAATATTATTTTACTTGACAGCGAGTTATAGTCCGGTACATTGTGTTCGGGATAATTTATACAAAATTTTAGGCAATGTGACGTAGTTAAGTCGTCATAATAATATTATATTATAATTATTATGCCTATACTACTAAATCCAACTTTGGTTCCTTGCCATTAGCGATGGGCATAAAATAACGCTATTAATAAGGTTTTTATTTTAAATAACTATTTTACTTTATTTTTATTTTACTTAAATTAAATAACATTTTATTTTATCGATCGAGCGAAATGAGGTTTATAAGATTAAAAAAACAGCACAAAACGTGTACTTACCTACATGTATGTGACACCTATCTCAATAGCAAACTTTAGGCGGCCGGACTATAATTGACGCAATTATTGGTATTACGCAATGTACTAAAAAATAATGTTATTGAAAATAAGATAAATTGCTTGAAATTTTCGAATTATTGGACTTTATCGCAATTAATTCTTTGGCTTGATCTACTTGCCTGCTCTTTCTTGCCTGTAGGATCTTTCTCAAACTTAATGTACCTAACAAATTGTGCAAAACATTATAATTTAGTCATCTTTATAACTCTACAACCCTTGGATCGATTTGGCTCATTTTCGAACATGAGAATTCTTTTAGCTTATACTACCTGATCGCAAAGTTCCATTAAGATTGGAACTTTGGTAACGTTGTAATTGAGCATTTTCTATAACTCTAGAACCCTTCGACCGATTTGGCTGATGTTCGAACTTAAAAATTCTATTGACTTAAACTACGTATTTGCAAAGTTTCACAAAGATTGGACCATCGGTTTTCCAGTTATCGCGTAACAAACATACATACAAACATACACTTTTGATAATATATTTATGTAGGTTATAAAAAATGTGTGTATATTAGAAAAAAAAATATCAGAGCACCAGTTTTGAAATTATCGTCAGACCTATCGTAAAGACTTTAAGTCACCTATATCTCTGCAACCCTAAGGTCTATTTCGCTATTTTTTTCACTAAAATTATTCTATTAACCTATCTAACTTGTGTGTAAAGTTTCATTTAATTTGGATTAACCGTTTTTGAGTAAATGTCGATCAAACCTAAGCGCCAGAGGTCAACCGCTAAGCTGGTCGAAACGCAGACTTTTCGCGGCTCTCGACTCTAAGACCTCGCTTCGCTCGGTCGATTAACCGTTTTTGAGTAAATGTCGATCAAACCTAAGCGCCAGAGGTCAACCGCTAAGCTGGTCGAAACGCAGACTTTTCGCGGCTCTCGACTCTAAGACCTCGCTTCGCTCGGTCGAAAAGAACACTAACAAAAACATTTGAAGAGCATGCTTTAGTTTCTTTCTGGTTTTTACTGGAATTTTCTTAGTTAGAGAATCGTTAGTTTAAAATAGCCTTAAATTTTTTGAAATTTTTTTTGAGCAATTTATATTTATTTTGTTATTTATTAGTCTCTTTTCTTGAACTAGGTTTACCAGGACTGCATTATTTCAAGAATGTTGGCACACGAGTACCAGGGCGTAATAAAACTGAAAGAGTTTAAATAGTTGAAGCCTCGAGAGTTGAGTAGCACAATGGGCGCGCGTTATCGGCTGCAATACCGTGAACGATTGGATTATATCGCGTTGCACTCCGAAATTACTATTACGGTGCAACTCCTGGCAAACTCTGGCAGCCTGGTAACTTGGGGTGATTATGATATCTAATTTCATACTGTTAAGGTAAATATTTTAACTCAATCTTAAACTGACCCAAAATAATATTAAATAACTAAATACCTTAATAAAAAATTTTTGGACAAATATTCAAATATTTTTACGATTTTTTATGCAATTATACCACCGCTGCCAATTAAGGGTAAAGTGGGGAAACATGTACACGCATATTTTATTGATGACACAATAAAATGCTTAGTAATAGTTATTAAAGACTCTAAGTTAAAACCACGTAATAAATTAAATAAAACCTTGTCCTGAACTTGGTCTATAAGTTATGTACAAAATGATGCTGTAAGCAACCTTCGTATGGCCGCAGGTGCATAAAAACAGCCAGGAAATAGGATAGAAGCCTCCAAGTGCCATCGGCTATTCTAATAAATACACTAAAACAATGGAACATTTCTCGTGACAAAGAAAACTTAGCCAGCGCTAAGCTAATTGCATTTTTTGCCGCTAATACCAAGGCCCACTTACTCATCGAGTTCCTAATGCACTAGAAAAAAAGCACTTAGAAAACACGTTTTTTTGATAAAGCACAAAACCAACCTTTTGCGTGTGTGATGTGAGTTTTATGTATTATATTTAATTTAAGATCGAGTTACGCGAGTAAGTTGTGTGTTAGAGCAGTACGGTACGTCCGCTCGGTAGGAAGTTCCGACGCACACTGAAGTGTAGGAGTGGGCGTTAATTCAACGAACGGTTTTTTTTAACTGTTAATCTAATGTTAACGAATTAACAGTTTTTTGTTTACTGCAAAACCCGCTAAATCTATCAACCGTTACATTCAACGATTTTGGCAATGCGCTTTTTTTATTATCTCAACGAAAAGGTATTCAAAAGTCGCTTACGTAATCTGAAGCTGTTAACGCAAAACCAGTTAAAATTATCTATTTCTTCTGCGTTGAAAGAACGAATAGAAACGAAATATGCCGAGTGGACGCGAGGGCGCCTATGTGAGCGAGCGAGACGCCGCTAGCTTAAAATTGTACGAGCGAGAGTGAGAGATATCTATGTTTCTAAGTTCGCTTGCTACTATTAACTGCTACGTTGCCGTTGGTACAAATCTGTTACATTAATGAAAACCTAATAATAATGTTAACGGCTTTTTTAACAGGTTAACATGATGAATTTAACGGCTTCGTTGCGTTAACCCAAAAATCGTTAACGACCCACCACTACTGAAGTGCGGCCGGTGCGTCGCCGGCCTTCCCCCTTGTCCCCCTATCGGCCCCTACTCACACCGAATGCATCAATGACACTACACGCACATGATCGGTGGAACAATCGATAGGAAAAAATATTTTTTTAGAAGCGACCAAATGTTGCCAGTTGCCGCCTTTGTGGAAAAGCGACGGAAAATTCGGTGACAAATTCTCAGATTAACAGCGTTCCTTTGTTCATAGTTTTTTCAAGATACGCGTGTTGTTTACGTGCAGCTTTGGTCAAAAGAACAAGAAATTGTCCTTCTAGTGTTGTATATTTCCTCTCCCTGCACGGTTGTCTGGATCGCATTGAGCGATAAGACCGCCAATGTGTACACCTTTAGTTTTAATTTTTGTGGTTGTAAAATTTACTTTATATGTGGTGTCAATAAAGAGTCTCTTATCTTAGGTACCTACTATCTTAAATTGTTAATTTTTTTCTCTCTAATAAATAATCTTTTTAGGCTTTTTTCTATTGTATTGAAGGTATCCAATAAATATTTTCTATTCTATTTAAAAGTCAACTTTATTATTTTACGTAAGGTTTTTTTACATAGGTTTCCTTATCATCATTACAAGTACTGAAGCACGGACACTAGGGTAGTATTTTTTGCTGTAAAATTCAAAAGCTAGTTGATCTCTACAATTACCTAAACTAAATGTTTTTAAACAGAGGCGGATTTAGGGACAAGTGGGGCGTATGGGCTCAAGCTTTGCCTAATTCCTTTTCTAAGTCTGAAAAAAGAAATAGTTTTTCAAAGTCTTAAGAAAAAACGACGCCTGATAACGCGGTTAAACCCGCGGTTTTTCTTTTTTCAAAATCGCGGTTAAATCCCATTTTTTTTCTCGATATCTTTATTAAAAACGCTCTCGTGTTTCAGAAGGTACAAAAAACTGTCTATCCCGGCTGATTCCTATAAGATATTATAATGTAGGATGCAGTAACTAGGTCATTTGTAGTAATATTGGTGTCTGAAACGGTAACATATAGGTTGGCCACACAACAATAATTGTGACTTTATTCTGTAACCTAAAATCTGCTTTGTTCGAAGTTGAATAATATAACTCGCAATTCAAACTCAAACTCAAAATTTATTTATTCAAATAGGCTACAATGGAGCACTTTGTGCAAGTTAATTTTACTATTATTTAGTTTTTTTTTATGTGGCAATTGCCTTTATTGAGAAAAACAAACTAGCTATACTACAGTTACTACAGCAGTAAAGACTACTTTTGTTAACCACAGATCGGCCACAAACCGATCTACAGAAAATCCAAGTGCTCCAAACCACTGTCAGATGATTATTTAGTTATATTTTAGGTCTACCGCTCGTTCGAAAAACACTGCTATGAGAAGAACGAGCAAGAAACTCAGTTTTTTTTTAAAATAAGATGAGTTTATAATGTGAATATCTTTACTACATAAATAATTGTTTTTCAATTAAATCTTAAGCAAGTCATGACCAAACAAAAATCCTGAATCCGCCTCTGTGGTGCTTTAACATGTCCAAAGCAATTAATGATTCTACCTCTACATTCATTCGCAGACTGAGAATTGATGAGAAAAATCAAATAGAATACTAAGTAGAGCTTAATTTTTTAATCAATATCTTCTTAGGGACGAACCGTTTTAAAATTGGAGTTTCCAATCAAAGAAAATGTTCCTATCGTGTAGAAAAGCGATCAGCAATTTGAAAATGGTCAAATTCTACCTGTAAGATACCTAGATCTGCACTAATAATGATGATGCAATTATGTCACGCACACACGCGTGTATTCATTAACTCATACTATACATACGTAGGTACAAATGTAGGTGTATGTAGTGATGTATGCACTGTACCTCTATAGGTATTATATGTATGTATATGTTGTATGTAGCACGTATTGATGTAGGTGATGCGTCGAGTGACAGACTATGCGACAAATTAATTCTACCTCTTGCTTTTTATGAACTCCTAGTACACTTATATACTTAACACAGTTTGAATAACAATAATTATGAACTTATAAGGTCGAACTAAAAAGTATGTATAGCTAGGAAGAAGGAGCCAGTAAACATGATGTAAAACGATGAAAAGTAGGGCTCCAAAATACTGATATATCATTATGACGTGTCAGTGTAATATCATAGCAACAGCACGCGCGGTAATCACGCATGGCCACGTATGTAATCGCGCTCCTCCCTTAGTTTTGCTCTACTTCGGCGATGGAGGGTTATGATTTTAATCGATAGATATGTATTTGTATGTTCCCTTTTAACATCAGCACAGCAGGTATGTTCAGCTTACAATTCGGTGACCCTAAGCTCAAATCCAAAGTATTTTGTCAGTCTGGGTGCTATCGTGTTCTGTTGAAGTAAAAAACCCGCTAAATAATTTTATTTATTCTGAGGAGCTCGATAATAATCATCCATCATCATCATCATCAGCCTATGTTCATCCACTGCTGGACATAGGCCTCCCCCATGGCACGCCACCAACTCGGTCCTACGTCTTCCTTCCAGCGACCCTCCGGATATCATCGCCTCATCTCGCCCATGAGACGCGGTCTCCATTCGAGAACTCGTCTACCCCAACGGTTATCGGTTCTACGGCAAATGTGACCAGCCCATTGCCACTTCAGCTTGCTAATCCTTTCTGCTAACTCTGGTTCTCTGTCGGATCACCTGATTTTTGATGCGATCCTTGAGAGAGACACGAGCATAGCCCGCTGAGTTCGATAATATTGCGAGTTTTTTATGGATATGTACTAGCAGCAGCTGTACTAGCTATTATGCCCAAAAGCTACGCGAAAAATAGCCTATGTGTTTTTCCAGGGTCTAATCTTACTATATATCAAGATTCAGCTCAGGTTCAGCTGTTTAGACGTCAATAAGTATACAAACACACACGACACACATACATCATACACATTCTTACCTGCACGCACGATTGTAAATTTAGTAGGATTAGGTAACAAAAAAAAACAACTCGACAACTTTACGCGTTCTGGAGTTAAAGGGTCTTTACAGACAGACGGACGCACGAGTGATCCTATAAGGGTTTCGGGTTTTCTTAAAGGTGCGAAACCCTAAAAAATTCAAATACGCTCGTCTGCACCGTCCGTTACAAATGTAACCAATATGAATGAGTAGGTATAGTACAGTTGGTATGGTCTATATACAGATATACAGGTATATATAGCTATATATACCTGTATCATATATACAGACCTACATCATGACATGATATATGTTTAACCAAGCTCTGTAGGTGTAAAGCACTCGGCACATTCGATCGATGGTCCGTGTATACACAATATTAACCACATTTTAAAAAAAAAGTAAGTTTTACTTAAACCGCGTCTCCAGCTCCTGTTTTGGTTTGAACTCGAACATTCAACATAAACATGACAACGTCAAAAAAAATCTCCGCGATTTTGACTTCTTGTTTGCTACAACAAAGTTTTTTGCTTTCCATATCCGATGGAAAGCACGTACAACAAAATATAATATCAATATTCATCAAAATCGCCGGGCTTTTTTTTAACGTTGTCATGTTTATGTTGAATGTTTGAACCAAACAAAGGCGCTGGAGACGCGGCTTTTGTCTACTAAATACTGCAAATATCTGTATTTTACAAATTTTAAGTTTGAATGTATGTATACCATTACCACGTAGCCATAACCTTTGTTAGTATTTTAAAAACGATAGAAATCGGACAGGTGAAACTAAATAAAAGGTCGTAAAATAAACAAATGAAAATAGTAAAATTATAGTCCTAGAAGTCACTTATTCGTATATTACTTAGATATACGAGCGATAATTACAGAACCTTGAATAGTAAAATTGTACAAATTATAGAATTAAAACTTAAAGCTAAATTTAGTGTAATATTTTTTAGGTTTAACGACAACTAAAAATATAGGCACTTGTTTTAATAAATAGGGACGATAAAAAATAACTATCAAGTAGATTAAAAAATATATCTTACTTAATATTATAAACGTGAAAGTGTGTAAGAATGGATGTCTGGATGTCGGGATGTTTGTTACTCTTTCACGCCTAAACGGGTGGGCCGATTTTTTTTTTTTTTTTTTTTTTTTTTTTTTTTTTTTTAACTGAAATTTTGTATAGAGATAGCTTAGGCCCTGGAATAACACATAGGCTACATAAATACTGCGGGTAAAAGCGCTGGGCGCAGCTAGTAAGACATATTTTTACGAGTAGTAGGCTCCAGCCGTGGCTAGTTACCATCCACTGGACAAAACCGTGTCGCCAAGCGGTCATTGTGACCGTGATCCGGCATGATGTTTAGTGAAGCTAGGGGGAGGCCAGGGGTATTTTATCTCGCCTTCTAGGTTTGGTCTTGTACGATCTACGGCCGCATCATCGCTTAACACCATGCGAGATAGTGATTAAAGGTTATGATGATTAATAAAAAATAGTAATCTTTTACGGATATAAAATAGAAAACCCTTTAATGAACACCATTTGACACATATTTTGAACAAAATATTATGTACGTATACGCACTACTATTTTAACGAACACTGCCTGCTTACTTTTTTATAAGCAAAATGTTCACCAAGTATGGTATTTGCCATTTTAACTTTGTTGTTACATTAATTTGGAAAGAATTTTTGAGAATTCGCACCTCTTTGAAACTTACACTTAACCTTACAAAGAATAAAAAATATTAGTAGTTTCTAAGATATAAATTGAGCACTCACAGTAAGCCTATTCCCTACATATACAGAATACAGACAGTGTTTTTTATGTGTGTAGGTACACCTACACGCATAAAAAAAATCAAACTAACCGAAGTACCTAAGTTTCAATAAAAAATACATTTTGTTGTGTTTAAGAATATAAAACATTTTGCTTTTGTACGAGGTGAGACTGATCTACAATACTACCTTTTTGCAAACATTATTGCGTAAATCAATTTGATACTATAAAAGAAACGGGGCTTAATATGAATGCCTCATTTATTTCTTCAGTAAGCTCAATCCCTAAGTATTTTCGACCTTTTTATTATATCCTTAGGTACTATATGTCCCTACATCTTCTAAGTTGTCTTAACGAGTCAAGAATCCATCATACATCCTGCACATACACCTGTATGTTACTGTAAATATATTGGCTCAGCCAACTAATGAAATGGCTGATATTATAATTTTACTACACTTTTACAAACTTTATGGCTAACAAAATCAACTTGATACTATAAAAGAAACTAGGCTTAATATGAATGCCTCATTTATTTCCTAAGTAAGCTCATTCCCTAAGTATTTTCGACCATATTTCCTTACTATATGTCCCTACATCTTATAAGTTGTCTTAACGCGTCAAGCATCCATCATACATCCTGCGCATACACCTGTATGTTACTGTAAATATATTGGCTCAGACAATTAATGAAATGACTGATAATTAAAAACGTGGGGGCGACATTTAAACGTAATTTGAAGGTAATTATTTTGGCGATGGATTTTCGGATGTTCAATGGACATTTTGTGATAATAAGTTGGTGGGAATTCGGTGAATAACCTCATTGAGAATTAAACTCTTTTCACATGTTTTAAAAGCTTTTCGAAATATAAAGATTAATTATTATGTAGCTCCCGTTTTTTAGTCGTATCCTCGCCCTAGACTCTGCTCTACTGCTCTGCTTAATCCAAAAAATCAAAACAAAATGGCGTCTTCTTGACCATTTTTTTTAATTTAGAATACAGTTTTTACTAAAATCCATATTTTTAAGTAGGTCTAAAACAAAGTAAAAACATAGTAGAACGGGAATTTTACTTTATTATGTTTGCTACCATCATACATTCGTTTTCAAACCGATTTCTTTAAATGCATTGTAAACCTAGGTATATTATTTAAAGTCGGTTTTGACTAACTGTTATTACTTCTAATTTTTTAAACAATTTTTTTTATTTTTTAATTAATGTTTTTACTCGATATACCTAAAAGTACCTATCATTTCTTTCTTTCTTAATAGCAATCTCTTCCAGACTACTATGAAATTTGATTTGGACAACGCGACTGGTTTTACTAGACAACATAGAAAATGTCCAACTTCCCATTCTACCTACAACATGCCATACCTAAACTGATCACAATAATTAACTGCTAAACAGGCGTACACAAGGTGCACTCGGCCTAATAAACTACATTGTAATATCCGCTCTATATCAATGGACTTTATGGTCATTATTCTGTGAATAATAATTATTGAGTGTCTAACTATGTGTGCTTAGATAGGTATTTATATATACCTTCATAGATATACTTCATATGATGTATATATATAGAGGTACATAGATTCATTTTCTTTTAATTTATGCATTTAATATATTATTATAGTAAGTTGCGCGCTTTTCACGCGCGGTTTAATTATATTGATGGTAGAGTCCAACACGATTTCATATAAATTAGAAAATCTTGAATACCTTCAACCTTCAGTCTTCAACTTCAGTTCTTCAACTTCAAACTCAAACTCAAAATTCATTTATTCAAATAGGCTACTACACTTTTGCAAGTCAATTTTACATTTTTTCTATTTTAATACTCTACCGCTCGTTCGCAAAGCACCTCTATGAGAAGAACGAGCAAGAAACTCATAAGATTTGCATTTTTAAAATATGTGTTTACAATGTTTATCTTGGTTACATAATTTATTGTGCGTTTGAGGGGCACCAGCTGATTTATCATACAGAGGTTTCCAGGCATCTTTGTTTTCCATGTATTGGCTTATTTTATAATATGCTTTCTTTTGTAATATGGCTTTTAAATTTACCTTCTGTGAACCCTGTTATTTCCTCAGGGATTTTATTATAAAAACGTACACAATTCCCTAAGAATGATTTCTGGTTTGTTTTGGACAATCTGAATCTTCAGTTCTTTAACTTCCGTTTTTTATGTTATTGACAGACAAACAAGCAAACGGCCCGCCTGCTGGTGAGCGGTTACCGTCGCCTATGGACGTCTGCAACACCAGAGGCATTAGAGATGCGTTATCGGTCCATTAACACCTAGAAGTTTTACACGTATTAAGACTCTTTCTTTGAGAATTTGACACTTCGCGTTAAAATTTCAGCGAAGTATCAGCTTGGGTATCTTCAAGGCACGAATGAATAGGTTATAACATTCCAGGCATTTTACGTCAATCATCGTCGCTACATCTGTACTTTCCATCTGGTAGAATGAGGTCAAACGTAGGCGAATTATGTATAAAAAAAGTGAAGCTGTGTTATAAGAAGCTGTAGGTATATTACACATGTAAAATAATTTACATTTAGGTCAATTGCAAGCAATGTGAGGCTCATATGTACTCTAATAATTGGAGTGGTAATTAGGAATCATGTTTCAATCACGTAAATTTGGTACTCATGTTTGAAGTAATTACCTTTATTATATTCAAGTAAATATATATGTATTAAGGTAATATATACACTATAAGACCGCCAATTGTAACACTTTTTAAAATAAAATGTTCAATGTACGTTTAATTATGCGATTAATCTTCAATTAAATATATAAATTTACACATCACATGCTACGAATTTCCATATTCGTAGATCGCATGTGCATATAAATTGTTCTCCTTTTCCTGCACGGTTGTCTGGAGGAGAACGCTATTTGCGATAAGACCACCAATTGTAACACTTAGTTTTTATATTGGTTTGGTTCTTCTTGTACATTTTCTTTTGTTTCAATGATGTATTATCTATTTATCTATATAGAATATAGTGTAAGTAGGTAAAACGACCATTACTCAAACATCAAAATTTAAAACCATCACACACCCAGCAATTTCAAAGCACCTGACTATAACATAGTTTAATAATTATTGCACATACAGCTATCATTTGCATTTGAAAGGTCAACTGTCAAGAGATAAAAAAAATTACCCCATAACATGGGGCAGAGGTACCAGGGTGACATAACCGCGAGGCAGTTAATTAGCAGGAGGGAGCGCCTAGAGGCGCGAGCGCGGGCGCGGCGAGGAAATTGTCGTTTTTAGGGTTCCAAAGGGTAAAAACGGGACCCAAAATAAATCATTTTTTTTATTTCAAGATAATGATAATAAGTACATCAAGTTCTTGAAAATTAGTACACAGGTTCTTTCAATATTAGCCCAGTTTTTGACATATGCATGCCGTTAAATGTCTAGTATGCAATGAAATCATAATAATATTATCATATTTACTAAGACATTGTCCGTCCACCCATCTGATCACCAGTCTGATCTCATGAACCGACTTAGTAAGATTATAATCGTATTTTTTACAGATAATGAATAATAACAAGTGAAATTTCAAAAAAATCTTTTTAAAACAAGCTTTTATTACCATCTTGCACCAAAGTTCTCGTCAAGACGAATCAAACGAGCGCAAACTCGATGGGGTTAGGTCATTTAATTACGGAGTTCCTATGGCCACCTTCCTGCTCCATCATCAGATCAGCTCCATCGTCATAATAATATTGCATTGTCATCCGATTTGCATGCACATGGATGCAAAATTTCAGCTCAATCGGATACCGGGAAGTGGATCAAATTTAACTTGCAAGGTTTTATTACAAACAAACAAAAGGGTGAAAGTAAATAAAACCTTATAATTAATATGAATAAACTATTTAATAAAGCAAGCATTTTTTGCACATACACCGGGACAGGTGTAACTAATCAAAAAGCTATATTATTATAGTGTCTAAAAATGTACGGAACCCTCCATACGCAAGCCCGACTCGCACTTGGCCAGTTTTATGGCACACCTCCCTCCTCCCGAATAATGAAACAACATTGTTACCGCCATCTTATAAGCACATGTCAGTGGCCATTAAACATAAATTAATATCTTACCTACCTATAACTTTATAACCACCGTCATTCTTAAACATATATGTATTTTTCCATTCCTGCTTGGTTGTCTGGAAGGGATCGCTATTAGCGATAAGACCGCCAATTGTAACACTGTTCAATTTCAAATGTATTTAATGCTGTATATTGTTTGTTTTGTGTGCAATAAAGTGTTATCTATCTATCTTGCAGGTATTGGACTATCCGTTTGTCTATCTGTGTGTCACCGTACTCTAAGTTATGAACCGTCTTAGCAAAATAATCGTAATTTTTACAGATGATGAAAAAAATTAAAAATAAGGCTAGCAATTTTTCCAGCTTTGCTCACAGAAACCGTGACAGGTAAAACTCACCAAACATAGTGTCTTAATATTGTATAAAAATGTACGGAACCCTCCATACGCGAGCCTAACTCGCACTTGGCCAGTTTTATGGCACACCTCCCTCCTCCCAAATAATGAAACAACATTGTTACCGCCATCTTATAAGCACATGTTGGTGGGCAATAAACAGAAATTAATATCTTGCAGGTATTGGACTGTGACGTAATAAACCGGAGTGCCTTCTAAGCGCTTTGATGACTTTTGCGTTACGTCTTGATTATGGAAGTTCAGTTCAAAAACTTTTTGATTTTGACATTATTTTCGTCGTCACAACTCTCTCGCTCGCACTTAATGACAAATTTTGAAAAATATAATCATAGAATTTTAGAATATGTGAGATGTGGACAAACGAACAATAAAATAAATAGATTTTTCAAAAACATTTAAATTTTAAACCGATTTATAGATCGCTTTCTGTAAGGGGTCAGCTATATTTAACGCATTTATTCGCATGCAGTGTCAATTTTTCACACTATATACAAAGGGCATTTTTTGAATAAAAAATGAATAAATAAAATCCACAATTTTTTTCAAGCGTTTCACATATAAAAAACCATAGAAATATTCCTCAACACAATATGTCGAAATCATAAAGCATACATACATAAAACTAGCCAGATTTCCAGAGCTATAACGCTAATTTCGGTTTTATAACCCATTCTGGGTTTATCGGCCGTTCTCGGTCCGAAAGTCTGAGCTAAACATTGTACATAAGTAGCATATCCAATGCGACCAGGGGGTATTAAAATTGTAGCTACAGAAGGTTGTAGTTCACAACACGTCGGCAATGTTCCTACTTAATTTGAAAGCTTAGTAGTAGTAACTACTTATCTAATAACGTCGTCTTATTTTTTATGTCTTTACTTTCCCTGCTTGGTTGTCTAGAAGAGATCGTTATAAGCTATAAGACCGCCTTTTGTAACACTTTTTATTCTAATGTGTAAGCTTATTTTACTGTATTTATGGTGTGCAATAAAGTGTTTTCTATTCTAATTTATAAATTGTATTTGTATGTTAGTTTTAAGATTGCTTCATTACACTAACATTGTCTGAGCTCCTTCCATTGTCCAGTACTATTTCTCCAGTTCTTGAACAACTGGTAGAAAATGCTAGTTTATCATTAAGTTTGGCGATGTGCTGATTAATAAAAAGTAAATAAATAAATAGACTACATTTACTTATTTGAGGTCTATGAAATAAAGGTAATAAAACGTCTATGGCAATTAGTTTTATTTTTTGGTAACATAATTGTTATCTTTAGCAACCTTTATTTATATACTTGTAGTTCTCAGTAAATAAAAAACTAACAGTCATAAATTGATAAAAAAAAACGTATCATAGAATCATAGATAACCATATTACACGCCCAATTATGACTCTCGCTAATCATTGAGAACATTCATCAGTTAGAGCTTAAACTTCGAAATTATGTCAATTATCACAATATTATCTCCTAAACCTGTCCTTCTATCGCTACTTATTTTCTAACAGGGTGGTGGAGCGTCGTCTACAGCACGGTAAAACCCCGATTCGGTTTTATACACACCCCCTATAAAAGCAAAAGGACCGGGAACATACCCGGCCAAGTGGGGACTGTATCTTTATATCTACCCCCCTTCCCATTATGAGGGGGTTCTTTGGACAGCTAAAAGAAATATCCGGTGGCCACGCTTCCCGGTAATTCCTTGCTTTGGTGGTTTTTTTTGAGTAATTAATCGGAACTACCAGGCATCCAGAATGCCGAGGAAGTGCGATAATGATTTGTTAGTGAAATGATTGGATGGGAACGGTCGAGGAAAAGTTTGTTATATCACGCTGATAATTTATAAGGGATTTTTGTCGGTGAATGTTTGTTTTTTTTTTTTTTCGTCTTTAGCTTAGAGTTTTGTGTATGTGAGTTGGCATTTTGTATTGAGTTTGGACCCTGGATTTAATATTTAGGGTATCGGAAGGTATAGATCACATTTTTCAGTTTAGGTGACTACATAATATTATACTTAAAATTTCATTGTAAATTACAACAGAGCTGTTATATTAAAAGGAAATACCTATAATAATAATACTTAAACTATCTAAAATAATCTCTCTAATATCTAAGACTTATCTAATATCTAACTATGTGAAGGTGAAAGTATGTATGTGTCCGGATCTATAATATATGTATATTTGTTACTCTTTCACGCCTAAACGGGTGGACCGATTGAGCTGAAATTTGGTGTAGAGATAGCTTGGACCTGAAAAAACACATAGGCTATAGCGAGTAAAACCGCTGGGCTAGTTAAGTGTAAACACTAAGCTTTCAAATCAATTTAAAATATAATACCCCGGGTCAAGGCAGATTTTAATTCTATTGGTCATAAAAAGTTGTGAACGCGGCTCCTAGCCAGAACTGCCGTTTTTCATCATAAACCTCTAAGTGCCCTTAAAATAAACCTACGCAGGACTTGGTTACTAAGTAATACAATATTAATTTATTTAAGTTTTGTTTGGTAAGTACAAGTTTTTAAACTGGGTAACTAAAGTTTAAAAATATAAGCAAATCATCATCATCATCATTTCAGCAATAGAACGTCCACTGCTGAACATAGGCCTCCCCTTTGGACTTCCTTATGTACCGGTTGGAAGCGACCTGCATCAAGCGTCTTCTGGCGACCTTTATAAAGTGAGGTATATTTTTTTTTATATACATAGGTGTTACACCAATTTTTTTTAATTATTTAATACTTATGAGTAACATTGGATAAAATCTTTATACACGGCGACCATTTTGAATGTTGCTCAACACATCCCATCGCGATTATGTTCTCCTAGTATACTTAAATAAGAGTACGCCGTATATTCATGCAAAGCGCCTGGTACAACTTGGAGCGCCTTAATAACTTCTGCGTTATTATGAGCTCCTAGTACTTTGACTATCAAATACTATGGTGCTCCTGGTATAAATTAACTCTTTATCAATACATATTTCTCTCATTATTTATTAAAAAATATGTTAATGATGGAAATATCGAAATATGACTATAATAAAATTTAAAAAAGTTTTGTGTTTTTTTTCTAAGGACATTTATTAACCCCCGACGCAAAAACGACGGGGTGTTATAAGTTTGACGTGTCTGTCTGTCTGTCTGTCTGTCTGTCTGTCTGTCTGTCTGTCTGTCTGTCTGTCTGTCTGTGTGTGTGTGTATGTGTCTGTCTGTGGCATCGTAGCTCCCAAACGGATGAACGGATTTTGATTTTGTTTTTTTTGTTTGAAAGTAGAGTAAGTCGAGAGTGTTCTTAGCCATGTTTGGTGGAAATCGGTCCAAGATGGCCGCCGCTACAAAATGGCGGATTACTTTTTTCTTCCACGACCCCCTCAATATGGGTATCAAATGAAAGGGCTTAACGAGTAGAATACATCCCACTATATAAAATTTAAAATCCAAGATGGCTACCATCAAAAAATGGTAAATTACGTATTGCGTTGGGGGTTTTTTAAATTTTTAATTTAATTCACTTGTTTACGTGGGTGTTTACCATCATGAGGGTTCCAGGATCTATCTTTGCAACATAAAATAAGAAATGCGCAAAAGAAAAGCGCCAGAAAGAAAAGACGCAGGTGAAAGTAAAATCCACGCGTAGACGATTTTCTGAGAATGCTACTGTCGACTCAAATAAAAGACTTCAACGGCGTCCTTCTACAAACTTGAGAATTTTTAACTCTTACGAAATCTTTAAAAATATTTAAACAAAGTCAATACATAGCTATCTTACGAATTTATCTTATAAAAATTTGCCTAAGGCTAAACAAATTAACTCCCCATCTAATGCAATACCCTATAAACATAATAATGTGATTTATAACTGTATAGTTTAAAACAATTAATTTTAAAATAAATTGAGCTAAATAATTGATAATGTACATACATATTATTGTAAATATGTACTCAGTGCCAGCAGAAAAATAAATGTTAATTATTATAACATATATTATTATTAGTACCTAAAACCATATACATTTCTGAACTAAAATTATTCACCATTTTAGCGTCCAAGAATTTGACGTTTATATTATAGCAAAAACATGCACGAAAAATGTGCCAGAGAATAATAAAGCAACCAGGAGCTCAGAATATGGAAGATATCGCAACTCGTAATCAGGGTAGACCCGTCGCGTCCCAACTTGAATTTTGGGGTTTTCCCTGCTAAGTTCGGCTCAAAGACGCCCTGAGAGAGCGCCGAGGGTGGCAGAGTGGCAGGTACTAGGTACCAGGGTGGCAGGACCGGGGAGGAGGCGCCCGCTTGGGGTAAAGTTTGCCCCCGCTACTTTGTTCGCCTTTTGGTTCGTGACGGTGACACTTAAGGGACGGGCACACTGACGCTCTGGTATTAAAGTGGAATAATCCGTAAGTTGGCCTCGTACGACGCGACTTTGCCTCTGCGAGCGAACGAATGCTTTACTCTCGTGTTACCGTCTATGAGACCTCAGCTTTAGAATAAAGAGCACGAATTAACCCCTATTCATACTTACATAAGGTTCAATTTCGCTTATCAAAATTACGTTTACACTATAACTATAAGAAAATGATCTTAGTAATTAGATGAAAATGAACATAATGATTGGGTATATAGAGTCGATTTTCCTTTGAGATAAAAAATAGATTGCTTAAAGTCAAATGCCTATTTTAAATGGATCACTTAAATTGACCGTTTGCGTGACATTTAAAATTTACATCTGCACTTCTGTCGTTTATGGTCTTTGGCGATAAAATAAATTATAGGTAAACGTGACTGACTCGACTGACTGATTGATCTATTACCGCACAATTCAAACCGCTCGACAAATTAAGCTGAAATTTGGCATTTGTGAATTGTAACACAGACATTAAAGGACTTCATTATAGAAGCAAAACTGTGTGAACATAAGATAGATTTTTCTAAAAAGTATTTTTAGGGATGTTTAAAAAAAGTATAGGTATATATCTAAAATAATAATAATTGGGGTTTATACTCCAACAGAACAGGTAACCCTATCCTACAATGTGAGTCAAATCACAATTTATAGGTTGAATGGCTAACCTATATGATGCAGTTTCAATTCACCGAAATATAAGTAACTGTCAAGTATTATTATGGTTGTCTGGAAGAGATCGCTATTAGCGATATGACCGCCAATTGTTACTTTTTACATTACAAATTGTATTTAGTTCTAAGTTCTTGTAAGTTGTATCTAAAGTGTTCTAACCTATTAAATCTAATCTATTATTTAAGTCATGATATCTATACAACGCATCATGATACACAAGCAATGAATTGCTTAACTTGGGGTTAAATGTTATGTCCCGTAATAAGTATTAATTTTATTTTTAATATATAACAGATATCGCGGATATAAGCTATCTCTAGAAAGTACATTTAATGATTGCACCAAATATACATACATTCGTCTGTACAGACCCTAATTTATTTTTTACGACACAGATTTTTCAATCGGATTGACTAAATTGAAAATGTTATAATAAAACAAAAGGTTAAGCCATGTTTATACCATCGTTTTTATTAATTATCGTAATTAAGGCTTGGTCCAACCTGGGCACAGCTTTTTTGTGACCTATATTTACAGGAGGTCGACTAGATGGGTACCCCATCAGTGCCAGTTATTCTACCGCCTGAGATGTGTGAACATTACTGTGCTTCGGTAGTAGGACAATGCAGCTAGTGAAATACTGGGCTAAAGACTATTAACATCTTATGATTCTTGATTAGGAAGCGTTGGTGCAGTGCACCTAGAATTTCACATCATTGTGAAATCTTAGGTAGCACTGTACTGATTCTGGGCAGCGTTATCTCTTAACATCAGGAGAGCGTCTTACTCGTCTTCGTACTTCTTCACAAAAAAAAAAACAAAAAAATCATAGATAGATAACACCTTATTGACACAACAATTAAAAAAAAGATTTAAAAAACAAAAACAGCACAAAACTTAGTGTAACAATTGGAGGTCTTATCGCTAACAGACGGCTAAATAGACGTTTATAATAGACAGTAACTGTTTGTGTTTAATGTGAATTTAATCCATCATTTTTTAAGTTAATAAAATCAATAAGAAAGTATAATATAATGAATCATTGGAAATGTCACAAATATTTGGACATAATTTCGTCAAATGATACCCCAGAGTATGAAAAATCGTGCGTTACCTTTGATTGAAAATGCACATGTATACCTAGTCGTAATTCATAATATTTTACGATTTCATTGGGATTTTGATTGCACACGATTTTGGAAAATTGACGAGTTCGAGCACTCTGAAATAACCGGTTGTTTCCATAAAACAAAACAAAAAAATGGGAGTCCTACTTCATAAACACAGGTTCTCACACTGACAGGTTAACACTGACAAGAGTGTAAAAACAAGTGAAATTTAAAAAATACTTTTTAAAAACAAGCTTTAATTATTGTTATCATCTTGCATCATAAAGTACTCGTCAAGACGAATCAAATGAGCCCAAACTCGATGGGGTTGCGTTGTTTTATGACAGAGTTCCTTTGGCCACCTTCCAGCTCCATCATCAGATCAGCTCGGTGTCATAAAAATATTGCATTGTCATCCGATTTACACACGCATGCAAATTTTCAGCTCAATTGGAAACCGGGAAGTGGGTCAAATTAAACTTGCAAGATTTGATTACAGACAGACAGACAGACAACAGACAGATGAAAGTAATATAAAGCTTGTAAAAAGAGTATTCTTACACAGAGACTCTTGTCAGAGTCAAATCACAATCACAATTTTGGGTTGTGTGGCATATATAATACTGATGCTGCAATCACAACATAAAGGTACACATGGAAACTAAAAGTTAAACGTGCCTTCACGTCCACGTTAGCGTCCAGGCGAAGTTTTTTTTACTCACTAAGATTATAAAAAAATCAAACAAACTACGCGTTTGCTTAAAATAAGTCCTTTAATCATTTAGCGACCTTAAACATAAAGATGCTTGTGATTTTTATAAACCCCAATTTTCATTATAATAATACGATATTTATATTTTAAAATTCTACCTCTTTAATATTCACAGCTAAAAATAAACCTTTTAAGCGCATACCTTATATCCACATTAGTTTATCTACCAGCATGTGATACATAAAAACTGACTATTGCCTCCCTAACTATCTACAAAACAAACCCTAAACCTACACAAAAGGTCAAAACGGGCCTGAAAAGGGAATATAAGGTCCGAGACCGGCCGGTCCGAAATGGAAAGTATATAACATTTCATATAAGCTGCCGAACGCTGGATTCAGTTGCTAAGGTTGCTTTTTATATGGTTTTGGAACATATAAGTGATAATAGATGAAATTAGGCGTTACTTTGCGAAAATCCATGGTAATAAATTTGATTTTTGTTTTTTGTCGACATCCCAATTGCGATTAATACGCATAGCTACGAAGAAACGATGACGTAGACGCATAGTCAATTTCTCTGATGGTAAAATATATTTTATATATTCAAATGGATTTTGATTGATTGGTTATTTTATCTTTATTGAAACATTACAATAAAAAAAAACTAAAAAGTAGTAGTTTTATGTTTAAAGGAAAACTTAATGTTTCTGTAATGTATATTAAAATAATAATTTCATGGATATCGTCTAGTACAAGTCAGTCTTAACAGAATATGTAAATCAGATAAAGTAAATATAAGTACTCGTAATAAATATAATATGTAAGTCAGTCGGAACAGTCAGTACCACGTCAAAATGCGAAGTTTGAGTACTGCGTTGAGTAAGCGTCTTCTTCCAGGCACCAGGGTTAAGAAGGGTCCGGGAGAGCCCCGGGTGGCCGGGGGGACAGGAAACCCCCTTCCGGTGGGGTGGGGAAAAAAATTCACGAGGACCGTACCCTTGGCTCGACCCGGCGCCGCCGTCTGTGGCGTAATTAGTGATGCGGCGCTTGAGATGGGCACGTCACGAATGTCGATATCGATGGTATTATTGTTTAAATATATAAAAGGACTGACTGACTAATCTATCAACGCACAGCCTAAGCCGCTGGAAGGATTGGGTTGAAATGTGGAACGTAGATAGGTTTTATGACTTAGATCTCCGCTAAGAAAGGATTTTGCCATGCTGGCAAAGCCACGAACGAGCACTACTAGTTACTTATGAGCAAAATTGATAATTATCAAATTTTCTATTTATATAAAACAAAATTTAATGATTAATTTTGCACCATCCTTAAAAAGTACATAATACATATAGGTATAATATTATAATGATACTCTTTGTTGTGGTAAATGCCTTTAAATTTATCGACCAAAAAGAGGACATTACTTTAGCAGTAAATAACACTCACTGGCCATACGCAACTTTGTCTATTCTGTTGAATTTTTTTTTAAAGAATTATTCTCAAATATACCAAATTAGACAAAAGGGGGAAGGAGTTAAAAAATTTTTTTTTTCGAAAATATGTCTCTTTTCATTTTTACACAAAAATATACATAGATCATTAAAAGACAATGCAAACTATTCACGTATACACGAAACTGCGTTGCAGACACAATCACTACATTTACATAACTCTACCTCCAATGATACTTGCGAATAAATAATCCAAAATACATCGACTATCGACAACAAACAAACTAGCAACATCACCCCATCCCTACAGATTATGACAAGATACAGAGCAGGGCTGCTAACGACGGAGCCGAGAGCCGTCAAAAGAACCAACATTAATGTTATTATAACTTTTCCTGACACCCCTGGCACACACGTAAGGGGCAGCCCTACGAGCCTCTGAAAGAAAGACCTTTAAGAAACCGCCTTTTGAAAATGCTGTGTTTTTAGTTTTGCGAGTGTAATTAAAGTATTGCGCCTTTTTGTGTGTGAGAGTAGTTTGTACTATGGGACTTTCGTTGTTGTACACATGCTAAGCTTGCATTTCGCAATGATTTTTCTGCTTTTACACTAAACGATTCGTGAGTATTTAGATTTATCTACTCCCTGAAGAAGATCCTCGTACAGGATCGAAACGGTCGGCACGAAGCCGAAGTAAATACAGGTGAGCTTATCGTTTTACAAAGATTTTTTCGCTTTATTGTACTACTACGGTTTTACCCGCTGTACATGCCTATGTATTAATTCAGGGTCTAAGCTATCTCCACACTAAATTTCAGCTCAATCAGTCTACCAGTTTAGGCATGGAAGAGTAACGAACATACCTCCAGATATCCATACATTCATACAAACTTTCGCGTTTATAATATTAGTTATTAGTATTAGTAAAATGTTATGGGATACTAAATAAACTTACGTTTTTTTTATAAAATATCTACCCTAAAATAAAAATAAAATACTTACAGATATTTTGGATTAAATGCTCAAACGTACCTGAAAATAGAAAATAAATTATGAACAGACAGAAAACTATAGAAAAGTTATTGTGCTCGATATTTTACAAGTTTTAGAAAACTTTGGGAAAATGAAACAAAAATGACGATATCAGTTTTAGGTTCGAACTTATTGAAGTTTTGTGAAGAAGGTCACTGTTAATAGAACTTTTATTTTTAACCTTTCTTCATATTATTTGAGAATAAGTTCTGAAAGAGATAATAAAAAATAGGATTTTTAAAAAATCACTACTCCTATCATAAACAAACAATAATTGGGATTTATGCAGGGAGGGATTTATCCCGCCTTCGAGGTTTAGTCGACTACTACGGCCACATCTATGCTTAAGATCACATCGAGATCGTGGTCCAAGGCTAGGTAACCTATAGAGTAAAATATCTTAAGCCCTAAAGCTGTAATTTTTTTAAATTGGGCAATAAATGGTTATTGATTTTATTTATCTTTTCACTCTATATATATCAAATCACTATCCCTTATTTTTCTTTAAGAATTTAATACTTAGTGCGAATATTTGCGAGAAGTTAAGTTAGCAAATAACATATAGACGCTACCACTTCTATCTGACATACACGAATTAGAAATCCTATAAAGTAGGTAGGTATACAAAGTCAAGCTCAGAAACCAAATGCCTCCGAGATAAAACGCGTCGTACCAAACATGTTAATTCGGCCGAAACTACCCTTAATTCCTTAGTTTCCACACTGGCGGCTACAAATACTTTCCTTTAGTTTCGTTTCAGATATCGTCGTTATCTAGTTAGAAGGGTCGACAAGGGTCCGGAGGGTACTAGGACCGCATAGGTAGGCAGGAGTGTTCCCCACACTCTTTTATATAAAAGTAGCCAGTAGCCCGTAGGCGCTTGCTTTTACTAACTTCGCGTATTTTGACAAGCATAAAGCTGGATGCTTAAGTCAACCTGTCGTGTTTGCTGCCGCCCTAGTGTTGAGTGAAAAAGTTAAATCTGTCTGTACCTATATTAAAATTTGTCTCCTTACTTTTTAAGATAAAACAAAGTTTTATGGATGCATCAAATGACAAAAACTTAGCGTATTAACTTTTTTGCTTGTTTTGTACCATACAACATATTATATGTTTGATACGTAGATGGCAATAATTTCTTTTTAATAATGTCGAAATTTCAGCCTTGAATAGAAAAAATACCTATGTTAGTTAGGATAATAGATTTTTAACATTAGCAGGGCTACTATGAGATGCACAAGACGACTTAAATCTCGCGTGAAATTTGATAATAATATAATGTCTATACTTTACATGCGATTTAGATAATTTTGACGTAAATACTTGGAATAAAGTCTTGCTGTTTTACGCAGGAGGCTGGTTTTCTTACAATTTTAAACATATTTTTTATTTGTTCAGTCTTATTCATAGATAAGAAGTTTAAAGTATTAACACTAAGCATACGTGAGCTGTCTACGAGTAAATCCTCAAACACTTGACGCACAATAGGTGTTTAAACACAAAACAAGTTCACAAATCGTCACGAGTCGCGACAAAAGACGTTAAAACCCAAAAAATATAATCCGTCGGCCACAATTCATACCCCTGGGGTGGCGCCCGGTCTCCATATAAATTTTACCTTAAAAATCCGCAAATTCGGGACTCCGGCACGGTCGCCTGGTCCTTCCAAACCTTCCAAAAAGGGTCTCCCGAAAGGGATTTGCCCCGGGATCCGTAGGCCCGCACTTATACAAAATGTCCGATGCGACCCTTTCTACTACCCCAAGGGTCTCTACCTACTACCTACCCGCGTAAATATAGAACTTTGTTGTCTGAGAACGGTGATTATATAAGTGTGTAAGTGCCGACGTTCTTATTATAGACGTGTACATGTGTGTTATGTATTTTTGATAGACCTCTATCTAACATCTGTGATCGTTTGACCACGTACTCGCTTGATGTTAAGCGACAATACGCCCGTAGCTAGTAGCAGACTAATGAGGCGGGATTAATACAAGCAACAAGCCATTTTAGGCATTTTGCAAACATAGCAGCTTTTGAAGCAACTGGCGCTGAAACTGCGTGTTACTACTTTCTGGAAACCGGCTTTTTCATACATAAAGCTACAAAATACTAGTTTCAAGTTTCTCATATCATAGTTTCATAAGGTTTATTTATTAAAAATATGAATATATTATATTATAGAAAGACAATCACTGCACGCATACGGTCAGTGCACGCAATTATATTATTAATATTTGATGACAAGGACTGACTGTGACTAATGACTGACTGAACACCGAAATAGTAATACAATTGGGGTTTATACTCAGAACAGGTTACCCTACTTATATTGTCAGCGGAAAATCATAATAACACATATTTAAAGGTCGCGTAGCCAACCTATATGTTGCAGTTCCAAGATTCCTGCACAGCCTGCAACATGCCCTAACGACTGCTTCATAGATATCATATAGAGAACCGACAGTACTTGCAGTTTTACCTCTACATGCTTTTCAAACTCTGTGGCATTCAAGCGAAAATTTTGTCACACACTGAGATTTGAACCCACAGCCTCTGTTACGATTTATGCAGGATATATGGATCTCTGGGTCACAATTTACGACAAATTAATTATAAAAACATTAACGTTTTTCAAACACTCCGTTACTTAGTACCTATGTATATGTAAATACATATAACGTTGTTCAGAAATATTGATGACTCTTAAAATAGAAAACTGTAAGTCAATCTGAAAATTGCAGTCTTTTATGTATTTTTGTATTGATGAAAGAAAAAATGCCTAGAAATGCAAAGTAAAACGCTTTGCTGCACAGTAAACAAAATCATTCTGATATAAACGAACGCAAGGAATTCGAAGTCGAGGTAAAATAGTAAAAACGTTCGCTTATATTTATTTAACAGCTCATATTACCCTACCCAAGGAACATCGTACACGAAACAACGCTTTTTTCTTAATTAATTAAGTCGCAAATTGATTACTTTTCTGTGTGGGTATAAAAAGCGGGGCGAGTACCAGGCCATAGGACTAGGGGCGCAGCGGGCGGAGGTGGCGGGCGATACGTACCGTACCCCGCCTTGCGAGTAATGTGGAAGCAGACACACGAACCCCGCTGCTACCCTGGTAGCGTTGGCACGAAAAATATTCTATTTTCGAATTAAAATTTATTTTAACACTTTTAAAATTTATTTATGATTACTTCTTACCTATTTTATTGTTATCATTTTATACTCTTTCATATAATTTGTGAAAGTTTGTATTTATATGAACGTTTTTAATTTAGACTAAACAGCTGAACCGATTCGGATGAATGAACTAACTTTACAGGTGAACACCCATTATGCAGTAAAAACTGCCCAACGTAAATAATATCATCTTAAATTATAGAATATTGTATCATTTTGTAAACCATAAATTCATAATTTATGTTTTGTTCGTATAAAATAGAATATACTTAACTTTATTGCATACCAAACAATTACAAAGGAGCTTAATAAAAAATGCTAGCTTGATAAAATGATGATGTAATTTATATAGTTACTTAGCTTTATTTTTGTTTCAAACATCAACAGGAGAAAACTTAAACCAAACCTATAAAAAATATCTCATATAGATAGATAACTCTTTATTGCACACTATACATATATATGGGGCTTATATATTATACTCTTATACCCTAACCACAGAAGTAATACAACTAGAAGTACCCATTTTATGTGTGAGTGTGATGGCAATAGGGAAAATTCTGTGTGAAGAAAAAGGAGAACCAATTTTTTTCCGTCCCTTTCAGCGTGGCCGGTTTATGTTGTTTGTCAAACTCTGTCAAACTGCTTCACTGTGACCACAATACCTATGTGTTTCGTTTTTTTCCAAAACTTTAAAGCAATTTGAGACAATACAATGTTGTTCAACTAGTTTATGACCTAAAATATAAATATATCGCGTATTTTCATAAAATAATGTAAATTCGTAGGTTATTTTTTGTCTCACAGGTGGCCACGATGATGTGATCCCCCAGACCCTAACACAACAAAAGTTACTTACCCTACTAACACCGAAAACAAAACTAAAACTAACCTATATATAACTAAAAAATAAAATTAATTCTTATTTATCTGCGATCAGTACATTAGACGGCCGTGCCGCGCGTACTAGTAGTTATTATTTACCGGCTTTATCATTTCGAAAATTTCATATTCCCAGCACTTGGACGGTTGAGGTTTAAAAGCGAGGGGGGAACTTTTTGCCTGCAAACCATTCGCTCGGCTATACGTACCTCTACCATGCGATAGTGTGGGTAGAACGGATAACGTGTAGTTTTTTTACGCTCCTTCGTGATTTTGTTTGAGATTTCTATCTGGAAATACTTATCTCTGTGGTAGGTAAATTTTGTAAAGATTTTGTAAATTAAAACCATTTCAAGTGTATATCAAAAACAATTTTAAGGTTCGGTATAGAAATACTTTTTGATGGTTTGTTTGAATAATGTATTTTTATAAAAGTTAACCAAAATCGGAACAACTATGGAGATATTTTTATTTGGTAACTTCTAAATTTAAGTTCATCAAGTGTTAATAACTATTTCATGGATTTTGGTATGCAATAAAAAAATATTAGGAACCCAAAACCCAAGCATTCAAAAATACCTTTAATGTTTAGATAAAGTTTTTAAGTTTAGATAAACACATATGATTTATTCGATTCGTAGTTTTACCCGCTTTACTGTAGCCAATCTTTTATTTCAGGGTCTAAGCTATCTCTATACCAAATTTTAGCTTAATCGGTCCACCCGTTTAGGCGTGAAAGAGTAACAAACATACATCCAGAGTCCAGAGAATTTCGCATTAATAATTTTAGTAAGATTCAAAAAATATTCGAAATCAACATCAGCACCCACAAATATATCAAAAAATACTTATAACACGTAACAAATCGATCACATTCTAGCGCGTTATAAAAATCCCTTGTACCAACGATGGGGTGGCGAGGGGCCGGCGAAGGGAGAATGGGGCAGAGGGGCTAAGAAATAATAACCGACGCGCATGCAAGGGCTGGACACTCTTTGAGTGATGTGCCTTAATGAGATATAGTTTCGGACACTACTGTATTTGTTGTAATTGCTGGTATTTTGTACTAATGTCCAGTTTTAAATTGCACTTTAGTCCTAACAATACAATAAAGACCGAACGATCATCGCTTAAGATCAGTAGAGATGGTGGTCAAAGCCTAGTATATGATGAATAAAACAGTATAGCTAACCGAATTAGCTGAAATTTAGTATATATGTAACCTGTTAAACTAATAATAAAACTGTATAGTACTAGGAAATCATAACCGACGCGCATGCAAGGGCTGGACACTCTTTGAGTGATGTGCCTTAATGAGATATAGTTTCGGACACTACGTTCTATGTTGTAATTGCGGGTATTTTGTACTAATGTCTAGTTTTAAATTGCACTTTAGTCCTAACAATACAATAAAGACCGAACGATCATCGCTTAAGATCAGTAGAGATGGTGGTCAAAGCCTAGTATATGATGAATAAAACAGTATAGCTAACCGAATTAGCTGAAATTTAGTATATATGTAACCTGTTAAACTAATAATAAAACTGTATAGTACGAGGAAATCATAACCGACGCGCATGCAAGGGCTGGACACTCTTTGAGTGATGTGCCTTAATGAGATATAGTTTCGGACACTACGTTCTATGTTGTAATTGCGGGTATTTTGTACTAATGTCTAGTTTTAAATTGCACTTTAGTCCTATCAATACAATAAAGACCGAACGATCATCGCTTAAGATCAGTAGAGATGGTGGTCAAAGGCTAAGATAATATTATATATGTAAAGTATATGATGAATAAGATACTCGTACATTAGAATATCTACCCGAAAACGACTACGCTACTTATGTCGTAAATATTTTAGTTTTACAAAAAAAAAAAAAGTAAATATTTAAAATCGCGAAAAATTAGTGTTATACTAGAGGTACTCTGAGTGATGTGCCCTAATGAGATATAGTTTCGGACACTACGCTCTTTGTTGTAATTGCGGGTATTTTGTACTGACATCCAGGTTTAAATTATTTATTATTATTATTTATTTTCAGCCTGGTTTATCCCACTGCTGGGCAAAGGCCTCCCTTCCCTCTCTCCATTCATCTCGATCTAAGGCTATGGTTGTCCAGTTATTGCAAAACGTATTCAGTTCGTCCCGCCATCTCCGTTTAGGCCTGCCGCGTCGTCTGACTTTTTGTGGCTCCCATAAGGTGGTGGTTTGGGCCCATTGTTCGTCAGACATGCGGCAGATGTGTCCTGCCCAATTCCACTTCAAGCTGGCAGCTTAAACAAACAGGTTTAAATTGCATTTAATTTTTTTTTGTCCCCAGATAACTCTGATTAAAATAAATACTATTTATATAAAACTAAAAAATAAAGCTGCCTGTGCCCAATAGTGGGAAATTTAAGGCGTATAATGATGATTATGAAAGGGCATCAAATTCTGAGTGATGTGCCCTAATAAATAGATATAGATATAGTTTATAATTTCGAACACTATACTGTATGTTGTAATTGCGAGTATTTTGTACTAACATCCAGTTTTAAATTGCACTTTAGTCCTTTCAATACAATAAGATCAGAGATCATTGTCAAAGGCTTACCTAATATGAATAGAACAATAGTTAACCGATCTCGCTGAAATTTAGTGTAAATGTAACCTACAAAACTAAGAATAAAAAAGTATACTACTAGGAAATCATAACCAACGCGCGTGCAAGGGCTTGGACACTCTTTGAGTGATGTGCCGTAATGAGATATACTCGTAGTTTCGGACACTACTGCATTTGCGGGTATTTGTTGTAATTGCGGGTATTTTTTACTAATGTCCAGTTTTAAATTGCACTTGAGTCATTTTAGTACAATAAAGGCGAAAGTTTTTAAACATCTTAGATCGACGATCAGGCGAGATCGTGGTCAAAGACTAACCTATCCTACTTATATTAAAAATGTGTAAGTTTGTAAGAATGTATGTATGATTTTTACCATTTTACACCATAACAGGTGGGCAACTTGAGCTGAAATTTGGTATAGTGAGTGATCTGGTAGAGAGAGCTTAATTCATAAGTGAAACCGCTGGGCGCAACTAGTATTAATTAAAAGAGCTGATCCAATATAGCTAAATTTTCGTGTCTAGGTAGTCTAATTAACTTAGAATAAAACAGTATAGTACTAGGAAATCATAACCGACGCGCATGTAAAGGCCGGACACTGAGTGATGTGCCCTAATGAGATATAGTTTCGGACACTACGCTGTATGTTGTAATTACATGTATTTTGTACTCACGTCCAGTTTTAAATTGCACTTTACTTGACTCTTGAGTAAGCGTTACTGTAGTGAGTAGTGTACTTAGAATTTTAGATCGTTGTGAAATCCTGTGTAGCACTGTACTGGTTATGGAAAGCGTGGAGAGCATTTTACTCGTCTTCGTACTTCTTCAGTTAAAATAATCTTTGCCCCGTTTCCTTAACTCGAGGTCAAAAGAAAAAAAAACAAAGTGAATTAAAAAAAACTGAACGTTTCGTAGCACCGTAGCACTAGAAATTCGGGGGTGCTACGGCGTAGAGCTCGTCCGTAGACTGTCTACGACTTAAGAAACTTGTTCGACGTTTTGTACTCGTATTTTAAAGAGAAAGTCCGTTAAGAGATGGACTTTGATATACTGAACTCTTGAACATTTTGTATGGCGGTGAAGTGCGAATTAAAATTGGACGAGTATTTAAATTCAAAAATTGATATTAAAACGAAACGATATCTCACTGGTCTCTTAGGCCAGTAATTTCACTAAGTTGTATTAAACCTGGGTAGGTTTATTTTCATAATATTTAAATTAAAAATCGCTAATAAACAATGAATACGTTTAATTAGAGTCGCAGCGAATTCTATTAAAACCACAGACTGGACCCGGTCCGGTTCTTGCTTTGCTCGCCGCACTTTAGGGTTCCTTGTCTCACTGATTAATTTGTGTTGTTAATATGACTATAACACAGGCCTACAAAAAAAAATGGTGCAACTCGGTATCCTTGAGTCGTATTCCCCATTACTGGGGGTCGTGACCCACATCTTTCAGGATGCGATCATAAATGGTGGCCATCTGACGGCCTATTGGCTATCGCCAAACGACATGTAAAACACTAGAATCCATAGACAAAATTGCGTACATTACGTGCTTAAACCTCCTTATTAATATGAGTAAAGTAACAAAAGCAGCAATGTACATTGAAGTTGCCATCAATCGTAGTGGGTGAGAATTTGCCAATAGGCCCTCTGGAACGGTTGGAAGCGATTCTTATCGCTTCGTGCACTGGAGTGTCGAGAGTGGTGCGGATCTGGTCAGACCAACGCATCGGGCTACGACCTCGAGGTCTTCTTCCTTCAATTTTGCCAGTAAACATAAGCTACACAAAAAAAAAAACAAAAAAACCTAATGGTAAAATGCATGATGCTAATATGTATGTTACAAAATAACTTTATAACTACAAAATTAAAAATTACATAATATTGACAACCTAGCAAATTTGATCATAAATGTTTTTATTTTATGTCTTTTCTGCTTTAAGGTGTACCATAAACTAATAATATGTTATATAAGCGTATATATCATAATATAAATCGTCGTAAGACCGCCGATAGTTATAACCTAGCATAATATTACAATATCTAGCTTTAAAAGTTATTTTTGTATGTATATCTTGTATGCATATAGTATGTACTATGCATACCAACTGGAGCTCAAGTCACACTTCGTGCCCAAAATGCGCTCAGTGTCAAGTTGCCATACATAGTAAGCCATACATTGTAAACACATATTTCATAAACAATCCTCACAGCTCAAACTACTAGAACAGATTGAGTTGAAATTTAGCGTACAATTAGACTTTTAGGACTTGGTTATTCATTAAGAAAGGATTTCTTAACGAGAGCGAAGCTGTGAGCGTAAGCTAGTCGTGAGTATGTGCCGTTAATTTTCAAAGAGGAAAGGTAAGAATATCAAAAATTAAACTGTCTAAGCACAAAAACACCTCTGCACCACACGTATAATCATTATCCACGTTTATTAATATTAAAATCGTCCGGAACCCTCTCGCGTCCCTCCGAGGCACACTTGCCGAATGTCTAATGAAACCCGGACGTAGAACCCTGTCTGTACCGCATTAATCTTAGCGACCTCCTACAGCCGCTGCGAGCCTGGTACCTCTCCCCGGGACCCTACCAGGGGGACCTTTTTCCACCTTTTTTCCACTGCATTATGCAGTATAGGGGATTTATTGATGCCGAAATAAAAATAATGTTGCCAGCTACATGTTTAATTTGGTAAGTTAGTGCAGTGAGGCCATTATCGCTCTATAATTTCCGATCTGCAGGGATTATTCATAGGCACTAAGTTTGATGTTCACTTTAATGTACATTACTTGCTTAAACCTCCGTCTTAATATGGGTAAAATATCAAACTCAGTAATGCACATTAAAGTTGATGTCCTAAAGTATATTATTAAATAAAAATAATGTTGCCAGATACATGTTTAATTTGGTACCTTAGTGAAACGTGGCCATTATCACTCTTTTACTTGAAATGCCTGCGTAATCAACAGCTACAGCTTAAATTATATTCGTTTTTTTTTTGTGGAAAATGCCTTTATTGAGAAAAACAAACTAACAATACTACAGCAGTTAAGAACACTTTTATTAACCACAGTCGGCCACAAGCCACTCTACGGAAAATCCAAGTGCTCCAAACCACTGTCAGATGGCAGAGTGCCCAGAATGCTGGCAGCATTATATTCCTAACGTCCTAAAATTACAACTAAATATAGTGAATATTTAAGGCACAAGTAAATAGGTCCTAGATACCTTTCTAGGCATCTTAAGTGATTTATTTTCGACCGCACCTGCACTATCCATCAGGTGGGATGTGATCAAATGTAGGCTTATTTAGCAAAAAAATGAGATATAATAAGAAAAATGTTCTTCGAGTTTTTCCACCGAGAACTTAGTCCGTCTACCTTTTTAAAGATTTCTTTGGATTCCCTAATTTCACGGTGATCAAACGACCACAGAAGAAACGTAACAATTCATTCAATCAGATCACAGAATGGCTTGACCGAGTCGGAATCACGCGTCAGTAACTACCAACATAACGACTGCGGACAAAAAGTGAACTAATAGAGATGTTGACTAAAAAATATTTTTGTCCAATAAAAAATATTGGTATGTGTATTTTTTTTTCTTTGTAAACTTGATAAAAACGTGTGACAACGCACTAAATTCGCTTTATTGTGACGTCACTGCACGAACTCTGGTACCGTGTAGTGGTCACACGTCCTACTAAAAAACTTTTGAGCGTTATATCTCAGCCATTTTTTACTTTATTCACAAACCAAAAAATATGTCTAATATTTTTTTTATTATTTACATTACGGAGTTATTATATATTTTTTTACCTTGTCAACATCCCTATTCTCTATTCTAAAACACTTGTAAAACTAACTAGGACGAAGACACTAGCGACAATTGACACTTCATTTTTATCGTGGACGGCAAGGTCCGTTTTATTTTTCATTTCTACAAGAAACGAGGGGAGTATACAGGGAGTAAAAAATATCCGATCTTCGGCGAAAAAAGTCTACCGAAAAAGAAGCGAGCGACCATTAGAGTATTATCGAGAGGGGAAAAATCAGAAAAAATACCACCCTTTCCTTTTCGTAGGTTTTGCCACCCCAGGGGTGCCATGTATGGGGTGAATTACGTAAAGAGGCAGGTGAATTTGGAAATTAAAGGTAGTTTGGTTACTTTTGGTTGGTTAAAAAGGCTAGTACTGTAGGTAATTTAATATAATGAATATATAGCCTATTATATCTAGACATCTATTACCTAATTGGTAGTTGCGAATAAAGATGGTTTAGAAGCGGTGGTCTTAGTCGCTCGGGTTATGTGGTGCAGATGAAATTCAGGATCATCGAGTTCGAATCTCGGCCCCGCAATAATGACTACATTAGTTGTGTACAGTTTTTCCACTCGCTATACTGGTGGGCTATAAATCGAGGTACAAGGTGACTCAATTTATTTATAATATATTTTATTATTCAGCACAACGCTAGGAATAACTTAATGCTAAAGTAGAATTTTCTAGTCGACCCAAGTCGACTAAGTCGACAGACAATAAAGTAAAACTAAAACTAAACATTAAGACAATGCGCGATTTTTAGGTGAATGTTCGGCGATCGTGCGGTGCTTTTGGATTGAGTGTTTCAACATATTTTGTGGTTCGACCTGCGCGTGTCAAATTTGTCCTTTTTAGACAAGGTCTAAGAGCCTGCCGGTATCGCGTCGTAGATTTCGTTGCATCTTGTTGCACAACATCTACATCCGCATCAATCTAACAAATTCAGAATACTGCCCGATCCTATCTCTCTCTATTCTTTATTTAGTGTGTCAACACTTAACACCGCGAACATTTCAAGCTAACCAATTTTATTTTATTTATTAATTTATTCTGACCATGGATACAAGTCCTTCAGTCGAAAACTTTATTATAATTTTAGTTCATTGTTTATTGGAGGATATTCCCTCCAAAATTCGATAAAGAGTGGGCGTTTATCGAATCACATCGATTCATTTTGTGACGATTCTTGAAAATAGCAGACTGTTGAACTTTTTTCCATTCTTCGACAGTAAATCACATTCACAAACACTCAACGTTTATTAAACCCACTATTAATACGCGTTTAGCACTTATTGCAAAATTATTATCCAAGAACAAAAAAATTTCTTCCGCTTTCCAAAAGCGCGGCAAAATGAATCTCAAGCTAACCAATTAAGACATGGTGTGACCATTATAATAATTATAATTCCGCCATTTTCACGTTACTTCGTTCTTTGTAAAGTAGGTTAATGGTAATAATATCAACAAAAATAGGTATTTTTCCCTAGTCCCTTTCATTAGGTTGTTTTTGCGGGTTCGCGTGTAGACATCATGCTGCGAGGCTACCAGGCGAACATGCCAGCGAGGAGGTGGGCCGCTCCACCCGCTCCTGGTACACACGAGATACGAGTACTAAGGCCCTAATGGGGGACGCGGCTCTAACTATTTCGTCATTAAATTAGTGATATTTCGTAATTACTGTTTTGTATAATCGAGTCTGTATCTAAATATACCAGGGGTAAGGTTGGCAGTTTTGTACTAACGAGTTTTTATAGCAAGTATTTAGTATAATATTATGATAGAATTTTAGGTTCCATTTTTACCACATCCTCTTTAAAATGTTTCGTTTAAAATGTTTATTGTTAGGTACTCTCTTTCTGCACGGTTGTCTAGAAGAAATCGTTCTTTTTTTTGTCTGGAAGACCGCCGATTGCAACTTCTTTGTGTTTCATTCATAAAGAGTTTTCAAATCAAAAATAATCTCAGTATTTTTTTTTTAATAATTAGAAAATTTCATTTTATATCATTTTCACCAGTAAAACCTACCACATTGTGAAAAAACTAGCTTATCAGTAGAAATAATATTCCTATTTCATATTTTTCTCTTGCAAAAACTATAATTACCTACCTATTTGCAGTAATAACAAATCAAAACATCGTATGTGGGTACGAACACCTAGTATAGTACAGCATAGAATTAACTAAAGAGCCACAAAGCTAGCTCAAGCTTTAAAAATGTACCATTACTGTCCTTTTAAGACCGAATCCTCGGGCACCTAATGTCGTGACGCTAGGGGGTCTTAGGGGGGCCCCCCTTAGTACGGCCATACGTGAATTTACCCGGCGCCACGCAGCCGGCGAGCCTGTCGACTAATTCCGTTAAAATTCTCCTTTACTGTTATGCTCGCCTAGTACCTACCAGTAAATGACAGGGGTGAAAACCACCCCTGGAGCGTGCTGTAGTTACTACAGTAGAGAAAGGACGTTTTTTTCTTTGTTCTTTTTCATCCCTTATCCCTTAAAATATAGTATGTACGTAATTTAAATTTACGGCAGCTAATTTAAATTTACAAACATTTAATAAGTATTCTTGTAAATTAAGTGACTACTCTGGTCACTGATCGATTAGATAGATTATGAATTTGGCTCTTAATTATGTAAGCTAACTTCTAACAAAATCAAAGGATAGCCCCAGAGGATTCACTTACTGAAAATACCTACTATTCAAAAATCACATTATGTCCAGGGTGGCAGCCGTAGCAACTAAAAAATTAGTTATGTTAAAGTCACTTTTATATACTGCTGACCTCTCGATCCGTCAAATAGCTTCATCGCAAATGCCCTTACACGCTTTCTCAAAAGGCTCCTTTCGCTAAATTTTCCTCTTGCAAAATGTCTCTTTCGAAGCGGGTCCTTCGCAAAAGATCCCTCACAAAATGAACCTCTCACAAAATGTTCCTGTCTCAAAGTGGGTCCCTACATTCGTGCAAAATAATTAAGACATCATCACTACATAGTATAATATCTACTTAAAACAAAGTCGCAACCCGCGTGTGTCTGTCCACGTATGCTCAAATCTTTAAAACTACGCAACGGATTCTGGTGCGGTTTTTTTTAATAGATAGAAGAATTCAAGAGAAAGGTTTATATGTATAATACATGCATAATATAGTAGAAGAACACTGATTATTTTCTATTTAGCGCGGCGAAGTGCGCGCTAGTCTAGAATAACATAACCTACTGCGTATATTTTGCTATACTATGACAATGGGTACTAGCGGCGCACCCCGACTTGGCACGCAGTACAGCTGATTTAATACTTGTCGCACGACCTAATGGAAAACTTGGAAGGCTTTGCTCGCACTAAATTCACCCTTAGTTTATTAGTTAGCTTAGCTCACGTTTAGTCTTGTGCTGTTAGTTATTTGTTCTAATTTTCCTTATTAGACAAGTCGAAATTTGGCTCACACATCCCTACAAATTGAAAATAATACTAAAATCCTATTCTATATTATTTTATAAAGAGGGAATCTGACTGACTCATCATCGATACGAAACTAAAGGAATTTTGCAAAATTTCTACTTGAACGGGGATAATATAGAAATATGTAACCGATAGGCAAATTTAGCTGAAATTTGACATTAATCTAGTTATTTCAAAAATGCGAAAGTGTGGATGCTAAAGTGTATGTGTGTCTCTTCTCTGTAGTAGATATAATATTATCCAGCTTTACGTAAGAACAATTTCCAAAAGTAAATTCTACGAATTTACTCGTATATTCCAAAATTCGTCATATTATAGTGCGAACGAGAGAACCGCACGCAAAAACGATGCCCTTTTATTTATTTATTTATTTACTAGCTTACCCGGCAAACGTTGTTTTGCCATATAAATAATTTCCTAGTAATTTCTAGTGTAGACAAAAAATAGCTTACTTATTGGAAGTATGTATGTATGTATGTAAGAATGTGGTATATGCGTGAAATAAGCATTATTTTATGGAAAAATTTTTCAAACAAAAGTAAAGAATTAAATTTTATGAAAACATTGTCTCTTATAATTTTTTCATACAACCAATATTTCCATTGACATTTCAAAATAAAGATTCATAATGATTGATTTTTTGGAAACTATGAAAATCTTAATTGTTCAATTACATTTTTTAATAAAATTAAATTAAAATTACATTTTTATAAGATCAACAACATTTTCGATATAAATAAAAAAAGTATACTTACAACACAAAATCCGTTGTTATTGGAAGCTCGTGTCACGTGTTGAGTACTTTTGAGGTTATAAAATCACTTGATTAACTAATCGTGCAAAATACACTCAAAATTGATAATTTAATTATTATTGATAAAATAGGAATGATTAAAAGTTAATATGAGAGTTACACTGAGATAGCAAAATAATAATTGTCAACGTTACTACTACACTTAGATGCATATAAACAATAATGATGGCCGACAACTGTGTAGGGAGTGAGAAAGAAAGGAGACCGGCTTCGTTCTCATCCCTACTCCGTGCTGTTTACTGGGTCAGAAGTGACACCTGTAGACATCTGGCGGGTATAACTAATTAAATGACGATTGATCAGTTTTCGACCGGAGAGGAAAAATGATTAAATTACTAAAATGGCTATTAAAAAATAAGAGTTGATCGTAGAAGGGTGAAAATTGAGGATTGTATGTATTTTTGTATGTTGTATTATAAAAAAATAGAAATTAAAAATTTTGTCTAAAAAATAAAAAAAATAAAAATTTTAGGGGTGGACTACCCCTAACATTTAGGGGGATGAAAAATAGATGTTGGCCGATTCTCATAGATACCGGATAAGCACAAAAAATTTCATCAAAATCGGTCAAGCCGTTTCGAAGGAGTATGGCAACAAAAACTGTGACACGAGAATTTTATATATTAGATTGATAATTAGTACGGCATTACCTTAACGCTTATAGCTTATCAGAGCACAAAATATTGCTTGTAAAGTCCGACTGCTCCAAAATTGCAGATCGTTCTGGCATACGACACATACATTTAATTTAAAATAAATATGCAATTTAAAAATGGCTGAGCTAACAATTGAATTCTACTTTGAAACTTCTTAATTGCAAATCGTTTTTCAATTGAATTACACTGAACCCTCAAGATGGTAGTTAAAATGTATTATCTCCCCTACCTCCTCGCGCGCATGTGACCTTGGTATCATTATTAAGTTTCAACCATTTTCAATCGATTCATTAGGGGTCTTTTGGACCCTATGCAGTTAGGGTCACATTTTCAAAACCAAAATGACTTATATCAAAAACTTTTCAAACAATTTTTAAATTTATTTAAACGTGTTTAGAGTGATTTTTGAGTGAATTTGTTTAAGTATTTTTTTTGTTATTCAGTCACGTGTATGTTTTGAATGAGTGACGTCATTTTCGAAAATAGGTCAGTGGTCACACGGTTTTATGTTGAGGTAACATTAAAAAATAAAGAGATAAATATTATTATTAGTGCACTTCAAAAAAATGTTTATTCTCTTGCATCACACGGTCGGTCTCTTATCGATTCACTTAAAAATCGCTCCTAATTAGCCTAAAGCCGATGCTCTACTTCGCGTAGGTACGTGTCAATTTCTCACTAAAAAGTGTTTTTCAAAATAAATCTATTCATAACTAATTCTAAGTAACCAACAAAGTTAACGAAAGTAACGTTTTTATTTACGAAATACTTAATTACATATTAGGTAAACGTATCTAATTTTCGACATTTTTTTTTATGTCATTTTTGTGAAGAATTTATTATAATCAAACATTAATAAATTTTGAGGTTTTGGCGTTTTGCATAATAAAATTTTTGTTTTTTTTATTAGTTTAGGATGTTATTATAATTAACTGAAATATATAAATTTTGCAAATATTTTACGGATTTTATATATTTGTTGTATATATTTGGTAGGTCAGTCGCATAGACTACAGAACCAGCCAGTCGTAAAGTATTCCTCGCAGATACATGTATTATATCAAACATAATCCAAAGTCCTAAATATTCCAGTAATAATATGAAGTGGCATACATAGCACATAGTGAACAAAGTTGTAATCTGCGCGATCAAAGCGGTCGCACGAGCAAGCCGAATAAAATACTGTGTTGTGATATTAACAGGCTGGACTGAGAACTGGGGGTGGTCGATGATATGGAGGCACTGGATGTGGCTATACATTGCTGTGTTTGAAAATAATGAAGGTTAAATGTGTGTAATAACTCCGAAAACGATGATTTTTTTTTATTGTATACGATTTTGAAAACTAACGCGAGCGTTATCCATAATATTAACTATGTAAATATACCGACTAAACTCACGGATATAAAACTCGAAGCTAGGCTCGACCCTGGGTTTCGGACTATTACGAAGTCCTTTTTTTATTGTAGTTAAATTAAGGTAGAAAACGGTTTGGAGCGTTCAGTCAGGTTTCAGCTTATTTTGTCCATATCTAAATATATAAAAGGAAAGAGTGACTGATTGACTGATCTATTAACGCACAGCCTAAACCACTGAACAGATTGGGTTGAAATTTAGAACACAGATAGGTTTTATGATGTATACCTCCGCTAAGAAAGGATTTTGCACGCGGGCAAAGCCGTGAGCGTAAGCTAGTATTATAATAAAATAAATGAATTCAGATTCATTTTTTACCATGAACGTAACCGTTGTTATAATAGGTTGTTCTGTGTTGTGGTGTTTCAGAATAATATCGGTTCATTTAGAGAAACTCGAAACACATTTTTACAATATAATTATGGATGTTATTTCAGTTGATATACACAAACAACACACTATTTCATATTCCCTGAATATTAGTCATGTTTTTGTTATTACTTTCTATTTTAGTTATATTACCATTATTTATTATATTATCACCTTTTCACTTCATAAATTAATAGATAATACAACAATATTATTTATTAGAAGTCAAAAGTAAAAATATTAACAAATTGAAACCAAAATTTCACGCAAAAACCAACTTCACTAGCAGAACAATCAAAGATCGTTCAAGCCACATCCAGCAACACTAAATCATCACCAAATACCCGAGAAAAAAGGGGGGAGGGTCGAATATCCCACAGAGAGGGCCCGCAATGGACTCAAGGAGCCCCAATCAATCTTACAAGCAGAGTTGCCCCCCTAGGGGGTCCGGGGGCGGCACTTTCAGGGGGCGAAGGGACGATACCCTCTCGACCGTCTACCACTGACCCTAAGGGAGAAAGAGCAAAGCATAAAGTTTTTGTTGCTACGATATTACTCGGGATACGCGGTAACGCTTGGCCCGCGTTTTATTGTGCTTCATTAATGTGTGGTGCTTTCTGTATTATATGTAGTTTAGGTTGCGGGCATACGCAAAAAAGTAGGGGTCTACCTATCTAAAATCCACCTAACCCTTTTTAAGGTAGTAGCAACTATACTTATGACTTTTTCAAATTGTTGAATGCATCAAAAACAATAAAAATATTGCATATAAATGGGTTTGTGTTGTGTGTGTATTTAATTAGATACGTAACTTGCACCTTCCACCCTAACAACTCATACGTTGATATCTCAAAACACACAAAAAACAACTAAATAACATAAAAACTTTCAGCCACGTTATAAAAACAATAACTATATGTATGTACTCGTATGTTACATGTATTTAAGTGATTTGCGATGCTGCAAACATAAGTGACAAAAAGAGGTGAAAAGTTGTTGATACAATGATGTAAACTTTAAGTATAGACATTTTGAGTATGGGGTTGTTAGCAATATTTCAGAAGCTACGACGAAATATATGATAAGTAATAAAATAAGTGCAGTTTTTCTAATAAAAGAGGTACACTTTTATTATTAGCTAATTAGTTGGCAATTTTAATGACGTTTTTCTATTCCTATTGCTACGCATATTTTATAAATAACTTTTTTTATAAAGAATAGGGCTGCGTTTGACCACAGTCTCACCTGTTGGTAAGTGATGACGCGGTCGAGGATGTTGTACACAGACCTAGTAAATACCTATTAACCCTCGGTTTAAGGACCCCTAAGTTGAATAACTTGTTAAATGAGTTTTCAGTTATTAATATACGAAAATGTAGGTTTTTATTCAACAACAATATCTACAATATATGGTTGTAAACAAAATTATATCACAATTTAGTAAGTAAGCAACATAGGTACTCTTTTACCCATCTTCGGTTTTCATTCGTCAGTGTTAAAACCCGACACGTACTCATGATGAGACCGCACTCGTTACATCCTCGATTCTATGGCGCCCTAGTACCTCCCCCACCACCCTTGAGAAAAATGAGGAGATCGCTCCCAGATTATGGGGCCTTGAGACATCTGTCTGATCAAATGGTACCCTTTTCTATGATTTTAACCGACTAAAGATAGAAGTCCTCATTCTTGCGTCTACAGTCTAAAAAGTAGAACAAATCTAGCTACATGTACGGTTTTCATACGTCAGTGTAAAAACTCGACACGTCCTCATGATGAGACCGCACTCGTTACATCCTCGATCCTATGGCGCCCTAGTACCTCCCCCACCACCCCTGAGAAAAATGAGGAGATGGCTCCTAGATTATGGGGCCTTGAGACATCTGTCTGATACATGGTACCTTTTCTAAGACATTACCGACTAAAGAAAGAAGTTCTCATGTTTTTGCGTCTATATAGTCCAGAAAGAAAACAATAAATCCTAATTATAATGACGATTTTCATACGACAGCTTTCATAAGCGATGCGCACTTAAGATGAAAAGGCCTTTGCAGACGTTACTGCTTCGGACCTATGACGTCCTAGTGCCCTTGAGAAATGAAGACGATAGTTTTGACTAATTACAAAAAGGAGGTCTTGTAGTGGGTTTTCTATTTACTGTAAACCTCTCATTTTGAGACGATATCTTCTATTAATTCTTGTTTTAAAGTTAGTTACATACATTATACTCTAAGAAACTTTTTCATTAGGTCCCAAGTCCCATTAAGATGTCATTCAAGGTATTATTCTTTGTTAAATCATAAAAGATCTATTTCACTAATATAAGAGATTTAATAAAAATCTAATCGAGCAGCTTGACCAGTCTAAATTTGCAGGTCGTTCCCATAATAATCAGGAACATATAGTTAGACTGTAGAATGCAATTTTATAATGGTTTATTTTTTTTCTCAGCTGACTAGTCATAGGTACGTAAAGTACAGGCAGTATTTCCTTGTTGACATAAAAGGTAAAAACTATAATAACATACTTGGGGCTTGATTACAGGAACTTTTAATTTTACATTTAGTTTATAGCGAATCATTTAAGATACGAGTTTTTAATAATTATCTTTTTCCTCTAAGACTTGACTTAAAATCTTCGCACTCGTGAAATAAAAACCCATCTTGAAAATCACTAGAAAAATCATTTATATGACTTGTATACATTTGTCCCTAAATTTGTCCAGGGTCAAAAAAGTTTAGGCAAAATATACATAATATAATATGCAAGACATAGGTAGTTTTAATTATTCTGTACCTATTATAAGTATATTACAAAAGATAAGTATATAAGTATTATATCCGTTATCCTAACCACCATAACACAAGCATTAAGTTGCTTAGCTTGGTGTTAGGTGGCGCTGTGTGAAATGTCCTGAAATATTTATTATTGCTCTTCTTAAAAGTAGGTACTTAGTAGACAATCTTTCAGATGTGACTTTATGCTACGAATTGGTTTCATAGTTTGACGAGCTTTCCAAAACCGGTAGCATCCGGGCGATATACCTATACCTTTTACGAATTAAGTTTGATAATAAATAACGACATAGGCATAAACCAACCGACCACGGAACCGAGGCGAGGATTACAGCGCGGTTCAAATAAATTCATCATAGCAAACTATTCGGATCAAGGCATAATACCCTCATTTTTAAAGGAAAGGAATCATAACAAGGGTTCCCATACCCTCAAAGGGTTCCACCGCAGTTACAAAGTTTACCTTCCCGGGATACCAACCTTATTTGTAAATTATTCGCTCAAAAATTATTTTATTGTGGTCCGGTGGTTGCGTGTTGTTCTAGGATCCTTTCGCTTTTAAACCGCATTTTTTGAACATGGGTTTATATTTTATATATGAATTCTCGTATTTGTGTATTTTTGCTTAACTTTTTAGGTGGAGTGGTTAGAATTTTATCTTATTTTATTCTACTGAACATAATAAGGTGTCATTATAACTAAAGTTGTTTCAACCACTGTCGATATAACTACGGTCAAATCCTACTACTAAAATAACTTACAGTTGTTTCACCTATTTTTATAATTTATAATAACTAATGGACGAAATCTTTAATGAAAGACTCACCTATGGTTTTTCACCTTCAGCCTAGAGTTAATTAGCCAATGTTGTTTAAACAAAAACTCAATAGCTGAAAATTAGTGAACATTAGCTGAATATTTTGTTAGTTTACTTGTTTTTAGTTGAATCAAAACTAATATTATAAGCAAAGACTTACCTTTTTATCCATCTCCATCCGCTCCTGGTATGACACCCTCATGTACTTCAAGTATGTAGTTGTAATCGGCACGCTATACTCTATATCTTCACCATAATACCCCTCTGGTCTCCAACTCTTTAACCGGGCACTAGAACTGTCGCACGAAGACAAAAGTCTTCTTCTCGGAGGTGATTTCGGGGGATCCTTCGAGGTTAAATTCGCGACGTCTAAAGGATTGTACTTTTTCTTTTCAGTCTTTTCACTTCCTTCGCTTTCTGACGCCTTGGTACTTTCCTCTTCTTTATTTATTTGAGGAGGACTGGAAACGACGTCTTCTACATCTATCAGACTGTCATCCTTGTCTATTTCAGGGTCTGTTCTGACTGGCTGTTCTTCTCTGAAGGCAGGTTCTGTGGGAGAAGTTCTGACAGGGTCGAAGGTTTTCTTTGAAGTTAGTTCTATGTATGTCGGCTGGTCGTCTGGGTCTGGTGGTTTGGGGCTTTCGACTTTTTTGACCGGGTGTAGTTCTGTGTAGTCGAATTTCGGTTCGTAGTAAGTGGTAGCGTCTATTTCTGACTCCCAGTTCCTGAACTCTGGTGCCGGGTGGTAGGGAAGGTAGGGATGTCTGGTGGGGGAGGGGGAAGGAGTGGGTAGAGGAGGTGGGGAGGTGCTGCGAGGTCGTCGAGCGCATTCAGCACAGCCTGTGAGGAATCGAGTGACTGCCTCTCGTGGTAGGAATGCGTAGGTTTCCGTTATCTGTGAACAAATAAGTTTATGATGGCTTGTGTGCTTTGGATCTGTGTTTTGCGTATGCTTCAGTGCTTAATTATCTACTATTTGGGCATTTCAGCTTCTTTTATTATTGTTTCACAATTAAGCTGAAATGTAATAAGTATGTCAGTAACATAAATCTTAGGAAAACACAGGGTTTTGTTGATAAAAGATTATACTTTTCAGCGCGACGTCCTTCCCTTATTTAATTTTTTTTTTTAATTAAATAATTTAACTACCTGCCTAGGTTGTAACAGAAGTCGCTTGTATTTAATTTTTGTACAACCTTTGTATGTTTTATAACAGAAATTGCTTGTCTTTCCTCTATGTTACGCTTTTATGTAAAAGAACCCAGCGCCCTCTATTCTTGCTCCCAACAGTTAGTGCAATTAGTTGTTCTGAGCTCCCAGTCTCCCAGCTTTTTTCACTCTATTTTATTTCAAACGTTTTTGTTTTTTTTTTATATTATAATGAACTCACAGTCCTATAAGTTCTCTTCTGCCCCGCGTGCTTGCCTGGTCTTCCTTCTAGCTCCACGTGAACTGTGTAGATGATGTCGAAGAAATTTTCAACCACAGCGACCTTTCGGTAGACCGGCTCTTGAACGGGCGCATTCTGAAACAAGCAATAGTAACATCGTAAGCAATCTCAACATCGTATCAATATTATTGATTTGATATTATTATTATAAAATACTAGCTGCGCCCAGCGGTTTTACCCGCTGTACTGCAAGCCTATGTGTTATTCCAGAGTCTAAGCTATCTCTATACCTAAATCGGTAAACCCGTTTAGTCGTGAAAGAGAAACAAACATACATCCAGACATCCATTCTTACAAAATTTCACGTTTTTAATATTAGTAAGATATTTTGAAATTGAAATATCACGTATAATATATATGCAGTGGCGCCATCTGTGTACGTTTAAAGTAAGCAATTTAGTTTCTCATTTTACCGCTAGATGGCACTAAATCAATTGGTAGCAGCGCCATCTATTAATAACTAAACAAACTAAAAGCTTCTTTTTCCTGCCACTAGATGGCAGTAATATTATTTGAAATAGCGCCATCTATCGGCAACTTTTGAAATTACAAAGTTTTCTTGAATCGTCGGTAGATGGCGGTAAAATAAATTTTAGTTGCGCTACCTGTTGATAAAATTCGTAACTTATAAGTTTAGCTACTCGCCGCTAGATGGCGTATGTTAACTTCTATTCATGGTACAATAATAAAAATATTGTTTTATGAGGGATTGAACAAGAATAAATTAATTATTATAGTCGCATAAACTGTGTTGTCTTAATTATAAAAATCAAAAAGCACATCTGGAGTGCACGTGAAAAATATAATAATTTTGTCTTAGAATAATTATTGTTATGTTATTTATGCCTTTTCTAAATCTATAAAAAAAAACCTATAATTATTAATTAATTCAGAAAGAATTAGATTAGTATAAAGCATGATATCTTATGTTATACTTATCATAATAAAATAAAACAGAAATAACCAACTAGGACCTATGTTCCTAACAAATTATTTGAAATTATTCCTTCTATCTCTTAAAGTAAGTTTAAAGCAGAGCTTAATCCAGAGCATCGTAATGAGCGCCATGAATTACCCGCCAGCAATTAGTCGCTGATTACACGGTCCGATCCCGGGCCGGGCTCGGTCCTTGGTCCGGGCCGCAGCAGCATAGGCGTACCCAGCTTCTGTTCTAGGGGGGGGCAGGCATGGGCGGATTCAGATTTTTTTTACTGAACTTGAACTTTGTGCCTGTGCTATGTGCCATATGTTCTAACGTTGAGCAGGTAGGACCTATTTAAAGGTACTCCATACTTTGATTTCGGCTCGCACATAGCGTAAGAAAATTGAAATATTCTTCCTTTTTTTTTATTGAAATATTCGCCCCGAGAAAATTTTATATTTTTGGTAACGAAAATACTGCAGTTAATTTGCTGCGAGCAGTAGAAAAATAAAAATATACTTCCATTCACAGATCATAAAGCTAGAGATGGAAGCTAAAATGAGGTAACAGTCGCCAAGTCATATGCCTGAATCAACATAAGCTCGTAGCTCCGCCTCTTTTTCGTGTTCATTCCACGGCCGACATTGACAGCGTGACATTCACATACTTAATGAAAAATAATTAATAAAAATGCCGTATTGTTCAATAAAAAGGCGCGGAAAGACTAGCGCTACATTCAGTTACGCAAAAGACGAAATCTTATTACACAGGCAAGTTATTATTCCGATTTCCGATAATAATCATTGAAAAATGTTTAACATAAAATGCAATATAAAAATGGCCAAGTTTCTTTTCGTCTCATTCTTTCTTGGTAAATTTGTATAACATTATCTCGTTCTCTCTTACGCCCGGATAAACTAGTGATAAGACACAAATTTAAATTTACACCACAAATTTTATCGACAAAAATGTTATTGAAATTTTTGAAGTAGGTAGGTATTAGGTATATTAAGGTACCAAAATTATCGGGGTTTAATATTATACAGGGTTACTGGTATTTAATTCATGAATGGTTATTATGAAGCTTATAATAAGAGAAGTGTAACGAAGCTTTTAAAATACATAATGTTAAATTTGTCACTAATTTAAAAACAAATAATTCGCTATCTAACATTTATTGTTTATTCTTATAGGGTGCGTATTCGCACGCATAATTTTTTAAAATTAGGACTAAAAATTTTATGCGAGCGATGGACCTATTTATATTTTAGTGAAACCATATAAAATGTTTATTCGGGTACTTTGGGAGGTAATAGAGATGAGAAAACATTTAAGCTATAATAAAACAATAATTGAAGTTATATTAAAATATCTCTCGTATACAATACAACGAACTTTCTCATTAAACTTAAGAATAACAGTAACTTATATTTTCTTATCGATACGAAATAGCGACTTTACCACATCACTAGAAAGTCATGTTATGCCTCTAACTATTACCTAATCTGTGGCGTAACTGTGACGTCACCTTGAACGAGCCAATCAAATCTAGCCACCCATCCCCCGCACCCCACCATGTTTTGGTGACTTTGTTTTCATACAAAAAATGACCTAAGCGCGGTATATATCTCTCTTGTATATGCTTCCATTGAAAAGCGCGAGCAGCTTGCTGCGAGCGCCAAGAAAATTTTATATTTTTGGCAAGGAAAAAAGTGCGGTTAACTTGCTCCGAGCGGTAGAAAAATTATAATATTCTTCCTTAAAATAGCGCGAGCAGCTTGCTGCGAGCCCCGAGAAAATTTTATATTTTTGGTAGCGAAAATACTGCAGTTAATTTGCTGCGAGAGGTAGAAAATTAACATAAACTTCTATTAAAAAGCGCGAGCAGCTTGCTGCGAGCGCCAAGAAAATTTTACATTTTTGGCAAAAGAAAAAGTGCGGTTAACTTGCTCCGAGCGGTAGAAAAATTATAATATTCTTCCTTAAAATAGCGCGAGCAGCTTGCTGTGAGCGCCAAGAAAATTTTATTTCTTGTTCTACAGATATTATATAAGATATTCGATTTCCAGGGGGGGGCAGCTGCCCCCCCCTGCCCCCCCCTGGGTACGCCTATGCGCAGCAGGGTTGGGTAATTAGCCGGAATGTCGGACCGAGCCATTACGGATTGCCGCGAATCCGGCATCTGGATGACGCGACGGTTTAAGAAAAATAAATAAATACCTATAGGCATAGGCGGATTTAGGGGGGGGGGGGGGGGGCAGGGGGCCAAGGCCCCCCCCAGAAGCATTGTAGAGGTACGAATTTTGCACATACTTCATGGTCAAGATAATAATTTTATTCTCGGCGCTCGCAGCAAGCTGCTCGCGCACTTATTATTAGGGATAATTGAACTTTCTAACTGTTCAGAGCGAGCTAAACACAATCTTTTCATAGTAAAAATTATAATATTTTTGCCCGTCTGCACCTTGGCCAAATCCAACCAAATCCTGGATCCGCCAGTGCCTATAGGTAATAGGACCCAGTAGAAAAAGCTTCGTTAAATTTGATCTGGAAGTCGAATTACCTATTTATTACCTATCTATTTTTATTAATTAAAGATTTATGTATAATATTTCATTGTAATAATATTTAATAGTATAATATGTATTGATATTTTATTTTTAAATAACATTTTTTAAAAAGACAGTTTTTTTCCCGGCGTTAACAAAAAAAAAAAAAAAAAAGGTATATTAATATTAGAAGTTGAAAGTTGAGTTCTACCTTGGTTCCATTTCCATCCGATAGAGGCGCTTTTAAAAATTCCATAATATAATACTTATTTATAATTTGAGAATTTTTACTTTGTTGTAAAATAGTTATTATAGATAAAAAAATATAATATTATACAATAAGTTCGACCTAGGTTTCTATGGTTGATAACTACGTCAATATTTCTTGATTAATAGATCACACTACTTGTAATGTACGATAAACCTATTCATACCTAAGTTAATTAAAAACCATGTTTTAAGTAGTATTACCTGAATCTAATCACTTGTTCCTAATTAAGACGAGCTGTTGTTAATTACAAGAAGTCATTATTTATGGAATCAGTAATCGATAATATCGATACAAGAGGTAAAGTAAATATAATAAGCCCTAATGTAAATTAAAATTGTATTTTTTTTTTGGCAATAAAACTTTTCCTTTTAATTTTTTTTCAGCAGAAGATTTGCCGTAGGTTAAAACGGCAACCGTCGGGGCCGCGGATGAGTGCTTCGGCGTACCCGCTGCCCCGGCATTATGGCGTCCCGCAGGAACACCCCCAGGTTTTTAGTGGATATCCCCGCCGCGCCTCTTTTTGGCGGGGGAGTCCCACATACTGCCCCGCGCCTCCCGGCGTGGGGTGATGATGCGTAACGCATTTTTCCTGGGTCAAAAACAAGGGTGAAAACGGCATAGATGATACTAGTGTGTATCTCGTAGGGTTCAGCCAACGCAACGTTTGCAAAGTAAGCACAAGAAATTGTGTTGTCACATTATAGAGACCTCTATAATTATCAGTATTTCTCCACTATATTATGCATCTATCAATAGCTACGCCCAGCGGTTTTACCCGCTGTACTGTAGTATGTATTATTCCAGGGTCTAAGCTATCATAAATTTCAGCTTAATCGGTCTAATCGGTCCACCCGTTTAGGCGTGAAAGAGTAACAAACATACATCCAGACATCCATGCATTCTTACAAACTTTCACGTTTATAATATGAGTAAGATGTCGTAAGAAAGACGTAATGATATAGGTACACAGGTTTTCCTTAGACATCTAAACAAAAGCAGACGGCCTCCTGATGCTTGCTATAGTTACCGTCGCGTCGCTTAGAAACGTTCACCGTATATCCTCGTTCCTGTTCTTGGAAGCGTCCAATATAGACGATAATAGGGAATGCAATCCCGATCCCGCGTGATCCCGATCTCGCGAGATCCCGCCTCATTTTTCGGGATCAATCCCGTGGCATAAAATGACGAGATCCCGGCCGGGATTAAAGGGTAGTAGTGTGGGACGCATCGCTCGCAATTTATGCATCTGTGCAAATGCGCGGGTGGCGGCGCGGACAGACAGACGGATCGGATCGGATTCAAAACTAAGACGAATTGCCTTTTTCCATGATTGTTGAGGATATAAGCAATAAGCATACGTGCTGCTACTGCCGCAGCAAAGACTAACACGAACCTTCGAGAGAAATGAGAAGATGCTCTGAGAGGCACATATTGACATTAGATGCCGGTTGTCAGATTCTACTTAAAGCACTTATTGTTTTTAGGGAGTTGTTCTTAAAAAAAATATTGATCTAAAAAAAAAGTCAACAAGGCATGCTTGAAGTATTATTTTTACTAAATTATAAATTTAAATAGTAATTTCCAATAAATATCATGTTACATTTTCAGTTAGTAAAGTACTTTACTCGCTTCCTATTTATAACTAAGCTTTTTTTCGTCGTTTTTGTTTATTAGTTGAGTTTTTTTTTTAATTGACGTGAGATCCCGAAAATCCCGAAAATTCCGGGATTGAACATTCTAATCCCGGGATCTCGACTTACCGATCTCGCCTCGGGATTGCATTCCCTAGGCGATGACCCTCTCGTTCGCAACTTGGAAATATGAATTCGTAAATACCTATATGTACCTACTACCTACCTACCTAAAATTTTTTTTAATCATCATAGGTAAGCCTTTAAACCACGATCTCGCGTGATGCTAAGGACGATGCGGCCGTAGATGGCAGCAGACTATACCTAGAAGGCGGGATAAATCCCTCTCTAGCTTCACTGAACACGGTTACTACGACCGCTTGGCGACACGGTTTTGAACTTTCTTGAAAGTGTTTTCAGTTGAAGATTTCGGTAAAACTTTTTTAATATTTTTAATTTTATAGTCGACGCATAGCGTAGCTAAGTCCGGAGTTCGTAGCCAAAGAAAATAAACAATGACTACGTATCGTAGCACTGGTTACCGTAGCAATAGAAGTCGTAGACGTAGACTCGTATAACTCGTAGCGTAATGTATAGGGGCAACAGAAATAGGTAGGTACTTACATCATCTGTAAAAATTTTGACTGTCTAATTATTACGGGTGACGAACAGACGGACGAACAGCGAAGAACACAAAAATTTACCTTTCGTATGGAACCGTCTTCATACGCGCATAGTTCATTCCCAAGTTGCTAAACAAAAACATGTCCTATACCACAGAATAAACAATAGTCTACACTACACATTTCCATATGCGGCATAAACGCATTAGTACCCAACTACAGAAGCGGGGCGGAGAGACGCGACGAAACATCAAGATGCTTATCCGGGCACCGAGCGCGCGGCGTCGGACTAATGGCGGCGGCAATTATCCGCCATTCCGCCATCGCCGCTCCGCCACTCCGCCATACCGCCATTCGCGCTGCCAATTAGTACCGTACCCCGTACCGCCGAGCGCTCGTCGTGTAGGAATAAAGTTGGGGAAAATAGAAAAATGTAACTCGGGACTCGGGAGGATGGTCGAAAATAAATATATGTAGAATGCTATACTGAGCTTATTGAAAAATAAATGAGGCACACATAGTAAGTCCAAACGCTTACATACAGCTAATGATAATAAATTAAAATAGTAGTAATCCCCGCGCGTAAGTTGAATAAAAATAGTAAGGAATAATGTTTGCAGTTTGCACCGAGGACTTCACAATCATGTAAAATCCTAGGTGCACTGCGCCAACGCTTCTTGCTCAAGGTGAAGTACCTACACTAGCTATAGCGCTCTCCTACCGTAGCACAGTAATGTTTGCACATCATTGCTCAGGCGGTAGAATAACTGGCACTAGACATAGACATTTCTTTTATCATTGTAAATTAACGGCATAAACTCACTTGTATTTACTTCGGCTTCGTGCCGACCGTTTCGAGCCTGCGTCCTTAGTGCTTCAATATTATTTATCAATGAAACTACTTCCAGCAACATTCGTGTTATTTCGGAAGCGTAACTTAATAAAGTGTTGCGATGTTTTGCCGAAAGAGGAGGAGCGTAATATCTGACAAGCGGAACCCTGACGTAAGGGAGGAAATTGTATGAAATATGTACCTACACAGAATAACTCATAGTACCAAGCTGGGCTTTAACGAAATGTTCTGGTCAGTGGTGCAATTTCGCACATAAAATGTACTTAGTTATGTGTTTTTATTTATTATAATTTGTAAGTCTTTGACTACGATGCGATATCGCGAGATGTTAGAAGGCGGGATATATCAATATATTATATTATCCCACCCTGGCTTCACTGAACATCATGCCGGAATACGGTCATAATTTATTTTTTTAGTCCATGAGTTTCCATAGCCCTGCACATGCTTAGCCAGAATAAAATTTTATTCTACAAAAAAAAAACATTTTAGCAGAGTGGCAGCCCTATTCTCATATCGGAGAGGCGACGATATTATAGCCCCCTGCTCGCGAGACTACAGACGCACTGAAATAAAAATAAATTGCGCGCTTCTCGTCTGCACCTCGCATTTCTGCTCCCCTGGTATTCAGAAGTGAAAGATGAGCGCTGCCGGCATTGGGAAATTAACAACTTCTTCCTAAGTTCGGTAGGTACGTACACGTACAAATAATTTTAGATAATAGTACTTTTAATTCAAATCAAATCCTTACAAAAAGGAGCCACATAGCACGTAGAGCGGATGGCTGATGGGGTTGAAAAGTGCTCGAGTGGAGACCACTAGCAAACGCAGCGTAAGGACGTCCACCCATAAGGTGGACAGACGACCTTATAAGGGTAGACCTATGTTCAGCAGTCAGCAGTGGATGTCCTATGGCTGAGATGATAATTATGACAATAAATGAGCAGTTTTGCAAGGCAATTTGGTTTATTTATTTAGGACTACCGCTCTTTCGGAAAGCACAGTGAAAGCTCCTCTATGAGAAGAACTAGAAAGAAACTCATATTATGGTTTTTTTTTTGTTGTTTATTACCTATACTTCGTTTCAAAAACAAAGATATTTTTTTCGGGGTTCGAAGGTTGTATATCTATGAAAATATCATAGATATATTCACAAAAACAGTTATATCCGATATATCTTATGATATATTATAAAAAATATCCGATATATATCCAATTTATTAAGATATATAGTCCTCTTCATCGATTTCGATGACGGCGACCCTAGCATTCAAAATTTATTAAGATATTGATTCTTTAAACCCTCCAAATTAGCTAAAAAATTATCTTTGTTTTTGAAACGTAGTATAGGTATTTTTGATAATGACAAATGACATCTACACAGTAACCATCTGATTCTTGATACACAGAAAGTAGGCGGCTCTTGACGGCGGCGTACTTTCCATTTTCGGGTGGAGTAGCGAGAATGTCGCTGATTTGTTGAAAAGGAGAGAGGCCTTCAAATTATAAAATATTTTATGTAAAATAGTCAATAAATTTAAATATATTCTATTCTATATTATAATCATAATGAATAAACCCGGTTGTCTGGAAGAGATCGCTTTGAGCAATAAGACCGCCAATTGATACACCCTTAGTTTTAATTTTGTTGTTTGTAAAATTTACTTTATATGGGGATCAATAGATTAATAGAGTTTCTTTATCTTATCTTAATAAAAAACATGGCCGGTCGGTCAATAACTGGCTCACATCAGTCACAAATTGTGTCTCGGAGTACCAGGCGCACATAACAAACGAGGCAATGTCCGACAGACGTCCGACTCGATCGTAATCTGTGCAACAGGTGGTAACTGCAAACTGCAGGCACGGTAAAGAGATATACAGTAGTTTGACTCCATAGAAACGGGCGGAAAATGGAAGTGAATAGATGTCGGTAGATGTGGGTAGAAGTGGGTATATAATCCAGAAGCGGGTGCCACGCAGCGACGGGCGGACGTCGCGATAGTTTTTTGCAAGTATTTAGTGTTATTTACTTTTGACGTATGTGTATACATAATATAATAAATTATATAAAATTATATAAAAATGGCAAAAAATAGCATACTATATTATGCTGTTTTTGGTAGCTTGAACTTATCATTGAACTTATCAGGAAATCCAGAAATAACATTATTAACCCCCGACGCAAAATCGACGGGGTGTTATAAGTTTGACGTGTCTGTCTGTCTGTCTCTGTGTGTGTGTGTCTGTCTGTGGCACCGTAGCTCCCGAACGGATGAACGGATTTTGATTTAGTTTTTTTTGTTTGAAAGTAAGGTTAGTCGAGAGTGTTCTCAGACATGTTTGGTGGAAATCGGTCCAAGATGGCCGCCGCTTCAAAATGGCGGATTACTTTTTTCTTCCGCGACCCCCTCAATATGGGTATCAAATGAAAGGGCTTAACTAGTAGAATACAACCCATTATATAAAATTAAAAATCCAAGATGGCCGCCACCACAAAATGAAGAATTGCGTATTGCGTTGGGGGTTTTTTAAATTTTTAATTTAATTCACTTGTTTATCAAGGAAAGGTAATGGAAAGGTAATAAAATTAAAAAGGTCAGTTGAAAAGGGGAGGAGGAGGGGGAAAGGGAGGAGGGGAAGGGGAGGAGGGGGAGGAGGGGAGGGGAGGGGGAAGGGGAGGAGGGGGGTGGAGGGGAGGGGGAAGGGGAGGACGGGAAAAGGAGGGGAGGGGGAAGGGGGGATGGAGGGGAGGGGAAGGGGAGGATGGGGAAGGAGGGGATGGGGAAGGAGGGGAGGGGGAAGGCGAGAGGGGGAAGGGGAGGAGGGGAGGGGGTGAGGGGGAGGGGAAGGGTATGAGGGGGAGGGGAGGGGTATGAGGAGGGGAGGAGGGGAAGGGGGAGGGGGAGGGGAAGGGGAGGGGGAGGGGAGGGAGGAGGCGAAGGGGAGGAGGTTGTCTTGTCTTGTCTCTTGTCTTGTCTCTTTTCTTGTCTCTTGTCTTGTCTCTTGTCTTGTCCCTTGTCTTGTCTTTTGTCTTGTCTTGGGTTTTAATATCGCCGCCACGACATGATAGGTAAGTAGGTAGTAGGTAGGTAGCTCAAGTAAGTAGATGATATGAAACAGGTAGGTACCTACTGTATGCGGGCAGCGGCTGCCCGGCAGCCCTATGACTTGCTCATGTACCGCGCGACTATAGGTATTTATGTTCAAAAATCACGCTCAGTCAAACTACTGTATATCTCTTTACCGTGCTGCAGGCCGCGCCGACTCGCGACCGTCTGGAATATTGATGGGAAGGAAAACATTTTCTAATATAAATGTGTTTGTGGACTTTTCGGGGAATACAAACATTTTCTAAGAGAGATGTGTTATGTACTAGGAAGAACATCAAATAGAAGAGTGAAATTTATTTTCTTGGTCTCAAGTTGTTAAGTTTTACGTACCTAAATACCTACATGTGTACCAGATCGCTTTGAGCGATAAGATCGCCAATTGATACACCTTTAGTTTTATTTTTTGTTTAAAATTTACTTTATACTAAATACGTGCACCAATAAAAAGTTTCTTATCTTATCTTACCATATCAAACTTATTTTTTTTATCTGGGTAGGTATGAAAATCAGGGATCAATAAATAATCGCGCATCAGAAATATCTGTCGGTATTTTGTAAATCACTAATAGTAGATATAAAATAAAGTTGCTTCTCGCGTCTGTCTGTCCCTATCTATGCTTATATAATTAAAACTACGCAAAGGATTTTGATGCGGCTTTGATTAATAGATAGAGTGATTTAATAGAAAGGTTTATATGTATAACTTGCTTATGCTCGCGGCTTTGCCCGCATGATGAAATTCTTTGTTAGCGGAGGTCTACATCATAAAACCTACCTATGTACCAAATTGCAACCTAAATCGTTCAGCGGTTTGAGTTGTAGGTTGATAGATCAGTCAGTCAATCAGTCACCCTTTCCTTTTATATATTTAGAAGATAACATGCATAATATAGGTACTAGGTACCTAGGTAGAGAAACACTAAATATTTTCTAATAAGCGCGACGAAGTGCGCGCGGGTACACTATTATTCAATAAAACTTGTTTACGATATTTGCAAATATTCACCATTGTAAAACAATTCAAAATTGTTCCTCAATCAATAGAAATTAGAAACGTTGTATTGGTTGTATCGAATCAATTCAATCCTTCGCCTATAGTAGCGTATCTCCGTTACCACGGTAACGCCCCGGGAGCACTCATTACCGTTCGTGTACAAATTGTAACTACGATTGTTACTATTTTACTAATTTCTATGCGAAGTCTGCCAGTTTCTGTGGAAGAAGCAACGCCCACCAATAACATACACTATTAAATTTTCGATAACGGCACTACACACGCACCCGACAAATGTGTTAAACACTGGCATAAAATATTCTCGCACGAGTACACAGTACACACACAGAATTAACCTGTATTGTTACAACTAGTTTTTTTATACATTATAGGTAAGCCTTTGAAAGACAGAAAATACATTTATTGCCATTCATTACAAAGAACACAACAGTTTGAGAACAGTTACAATTTGACCACGATTTCGCGTGATAAGCGACGATACGGTCGTATATTGTACCAGACTGAACCTAGAAAGCGGCATAAATGCTATTTTAGCATTAAATTAGTCCTAGCGTTGTGCTGAATAATAAAATAAAATAAAAAATTAATAAATCGCTTTTATGTCCGGCGGTCTTTATTTTGCCAGCGTGGGACGCCTTACTATGACGTATCCAGTTGGATGTCCAATAGCATCGTTGTATCGACGTACGCCTACAGAAGCGAGTCTCGGTTACCATGGTAACGCCCCGGGAGTACCGTCTCTAGCGACAAGCGTGCTCATTACCGCTCGTGTACTGCAAATTGCAACTACGACGATTTGGCACTATGGTGTATTCTGTACAGTCGCACTACTATAGAAACTTTGTTTTTATTGTGTATTATGTGTAGTTGTGTCACTAAATAAAAGTTACAGAAGGTCGGCTATAGAGGCAGGTCTAACCGTGAAAAATAAAAACATTTTTTTTACAAAAATATCCTTTAGAAAGCGAGACGCGTGAATTTGAAATAGCGAGTGTTTTAACAAACTGAATGGCCCATTTTAATTGATGCTTGAAAATTACTGAACAATTTGATTGTGAACAATGCGATTAAATTTATAATTTAATTCATATATAATTATTAATTTATTGTTGCATGGTTTTGCATCAGCACTCAGCACAGCAATGCGCCTCCATTTCTAAGCCTCTGCGCTTTTTGCACTGACTTTATCAGTTTTTTTTATTCATTATAATATAGGTTAGCTTTTAAATACGATCTAGCGAAATGCTAGGCGACGCGACGATGCGAATGGTAGCAGACATAACCTAAAAGGCGTGATAAATCCCTCCCTGGCTTTACTGAACATCAAGTTATAATGACCGCTTGGCGACAGGCGACACGGTTTCGTCCAGTGGGTTTTCCAAAATATCCATTCCGCCTTCTTGTTAATTTTGGCGCCACGCCGCGGGATTCCTTCGTGCTTATAGGGCAGGAGGCACGCGATTTCATACACATGAAAAATGTATTAGGAATATCGATATCATTGCCCACTGTAAAAGTAGCTTTAATTAAAAAAAATCTTATAAATTAAAGATTAGCCTTTGACCACGATCTCGCGTAAGCGACGATGCGCCCGCAGATGGTTGCAGGCTAAACCTAAAAGGCGGGATGTAGCACAACAATCTTCAAATCATCAGTTCCTTGTTTAGACGTGTAGATGTAAGAACATTTTTATAGGACTAGCTGTGCCCAGCGGTTTTACCCGCAGTGCTTATGTAGCCTATGTGTTATTCCAGGGTCTAAGCTATCTCTATACAAAATTGCAGCTCAATCGGTCCACTCGTGCCTAAACGAGTGGACCGATTGAGCGAAGATTGAGTGAACGAGTAACAAACATCCAGACATACATTCTTACAAACTTTCACGTTTATAATATTAGTAAGAAGTAAGATTAAGTATCTGTATATCTCTTCCACACATGCCTACACGAAGCAATACATAGCGAACTAATGAAGTATGAACTCAGGTGTAGGTTTCATATACCTATGTACATAGTATATACAAGTATGTATATACTCTATATAGGTACCTATAGCATTACGTTGTGGCATCACAGGGCGCCCGCAGGCAGTTCCACCTGGCTCGGGCTCGCAATTTTACGACCAAGACCGTCTTTACTGGGTGATAGTGATGTAAGAAAATTTGTATAGCCTTGGTATCGATGTTTTAGAAAAATATCTACCTACTAAGAGTATACCTTAAGAAAGTTCGTATATCGTGAATATTAGTCCGAGTTTGTATGTATTTGTTGATCTTTCACACAAAAAGCACTAAACCGACAGCGTAGTCGAAACGCACGTTTTTATTTATAAGTATCTTGAAAACCGATCGACTGATTTTGATTAAATTTCAATGGTCTGTCATGGTATTGTGCCCCTGGGAAGAAAAAAAACATTTAACTCGGTTTAGGTGTTTTCGACAAATCAGTGAATATAAATATAAATGTACTTAAAAATCAACGAATTATAAGCCTTTATATATTTCGTGAAGTCAAGGAAAATAACAATTAATAATTGAAAAAAAATAATGTATCGATAAAAACCGCCACAACCCATCCCTACTCATCGCAGGAACCGGGCCGTGCGAAGGCGCCGCTGAGAGCGAGTCGAAGTGCCGCGCCATCCACCGAGGCGATAGAATTAAATCGTACGCACGACACTTCCTCCCCTTTCCGCCCCCACGCTCCCGTCTGGAGACTGAAGGGCCGGGAGTATCTTGCGACTTGCGATATATTTGACGGAAACCGTGCGATAAACAAGTGTAGCTGAATAAAATGGTACAGATACTGGAGAGCTTATCTTGAGAGCTGATTTCTAATACGGTTTTATTCAGGTTTATAACCAATCCAGATAAACGAGTAATTTTTTATATAATCAGCCCATGGGCCAAACGCTTGTTTGTGTGTTATTGATGCTAGTAAAATTTACTAGGAAAACAGTAGTTGTCGTTTGTTTTTACACAATTACTGCCATCCCACATTGTTTAGTGTTAGCCACAAGCGTTTGACAGAAAATTTAAATTATAGTTGAAAACGTTTTAATTATATTAGAAAATTACCATAAAAAAACAACAAATTATAATAAAGCCTTTATTCTATTGACTATTGACACAGTAGAGTTTGGCAGTTGGTTGCCAATTATCACAGACGCTACTAGCAAAAGCCCGACAAAATCATCTCTTTTTGAAGTAGCTTGACAAACGATTTCCCTTTATCCTAATATACAATAGGTATTTTTCACGTTCAAAGTACCCTTGGCTCACCCACCCCATAATAAACTGTACGGATCTGTCATCGAACAATATCATATTCCCTGGAGCGTGAATATTAGCGTCACAATTTAGCTTCGAAGTGAAATAATTGAACCACTGATAGGACTCGTAATGAACATAACAGATATATGTATAAACTAGATTATGCTCGCGGCTTTGTTCCTATTTAAACAAGTGAAATTTAAAAAAAACTTATCAAAAACAAGCTTTTATTATTATTACCATCTAGCACCATAAAGTACTCGTCAAGACGAATCAAATGAGCCCAAACTTGATGGGATTGCGTCGTTTAATTACGGAGTTCCTATGGCCACCTTCCAGCTTCACGATCGGATCAGCTCGATGTCATAAAAATATTGTATTGTCATCCGATTTATACAAGCATGCTTAATTTCAGCTTAATCAGACACCGGGAAGTGGGTCAAATTTGACTTGCAAGATTTGATTACAGACAGACAACAGACAGGTGAAAGTAAATAAAAGCCTGTAAATATCATTTGTTAGCGAAAGTCTACGTTACAAATCGTACTACCATTTACCAAAGAATATCAGATGTAATCGAAGTCAAAGGTTAAACCGCATCGAAATCCGTCGTGTAGCGTAGTTTTAAAGACCTAAGCATACATAGGGACAGACAGGCAGCGAAAAAGACTTTGTTTTATACTGTAGTGATTTTTTTTAGTGTCTTACTATTCAATGAAATCCAGTTTGCGTATTTCTCTCTGATTTTTGTCACGCACAATTACTTTAACTTTTAACGTTTAATTCACTAAAGTTCATTTAAATTCGTAGCCATCAAAGCTGTTGTTCATAATATGCATAACTAAACCCCCTCCAGTGATTACAAGTGAACTGATTACTGCTGTCATCTGTCAAGCGCGTCGCTCACGGCAACATCGTCTCGATAATTCGATTGTCTACGGCAGCGCCACCTCGTCAACATCGATCGAATTAATCGATAAGACGTGTAACTTGTAACAGTCGGTACATCTCTAGGTAAGTATAGAGTCATTAGTATTAGATACATATGAGAAATGCATATTATGAAAATGAGTACTTCGTTAGCATGTCTAAAAAGATTATAATAGGTAGGTACTCAAAGTACAAAGTGTATATATGTCAAAGAACCCAATTTTTAACCGATATTATTTTTTTCTTTCTTTAAGCTCGAAATTATACGATTTTTATTTTCTAAATAAATATTATTACTGCAAAATTGTGTGCCTAAAATTTAATAAAACACAAACAAAATCCTATTCATAATTAATTAATATAAAATGTAGTTAATTTCTTATTAGTTGTATCTTTAGCGAGGTATAATTTCTCTTCTCGTTAAAAAGGGAAATATAAAAAGAACAACTCAGAAACATCTTTCTGTATTGTACTATTTCAAAATATATATTATTAAAAATGTCTTAGAAACTATCAACCTTATCATGATAGTTTTTAGGTTGAATTTTGTTTGCAGTATAGCAATCGTAGGTGATTACCGACGCCGCTCGTGGGAACGAACTCTTCGTTATTTATGTGCGCCTGGTAGCGGGCGGCGCTAAATGTCGTCACCGGTCACCATGGCACGCTTAGCGCAGGTCAGTTGTCGGCTCAGCTAAACTATGGCCAGTGTTTGATTCCTCTACGTTACTTCTGTGACCCTAGGACCAGCGCCCATCGCTTTTATCTAACACTAAAAAAATGTACTTGGACAGAAACTAAATTGATAGAATCTGCAGCCTCATCACTCAAGAGGGTAAAAATATAATTTACACGAGTCTGCCCTTTATAGAATACCTAATATTTAAAATAAGTAAATAGGTATGTAATTCATATTATTATTATTTAAAAACGGCATGTTCTAGGGTGGAGACGGCGTCTTGATTGCGTCTTCTCAGAGAAACATCTTTCTGTATTGTCGAAATATTTCAATTTAGAATAAGTTTAACTTTATTTTGTTTTTATGAATAAATAATAAATAATTTTTCATAAAAAAAAAAAAAAAACGTAATATGCATCAGGTCACTATGAAGAACATGCATTGCAAAATACAATAAATATTTTATTAAAAATGTAGAAACTAGAAACTATCAGTCTAATTTAAACATATTATATTAGGTTAAATTTTGTTTGCAGTGTGGCGATTGTAGGAGCTTACTGATTACCGACGCTGCGCTGCTCGCGGGAACGAACTCTTCGTTACTTATGTGCGCCTGGTAGCGGGCGGCGCTAAATGTCGTCACCGGTCACCATGGCACGCTTAGCGCAGGTCAGTTGTCGGCTCAGCCAAACTAGAGGAGTGCTTTTCACGAAAGGAGTCCTTTTAACCCCCGACGCAAAAACGACGGGGTGTTATAAGTTTGACGTGTCTGTCTGTCTGTGTGTCTGTGTGAGTGTGTCTCTGTCTGTGGCATCGTAGCTCCCCAACTAATGAACGGATTTCGATTTAGTTTTTTTCGTTTGAAAGTAGAGTTAGTCGAGAGTGTTCTTAGCCATGTTTGGTGGAAATCGGTCCAAGATGGCCGCCGCTACAAAATGGCGGATCACTTTTTCTTCCACGACCCCCTCAATATGGGTATCAAATGAAAGGGCTTAACTAGTAGAATACAACGCACTATAATAAATTTAAATTCCAAGATGGCCGCCACCACAAAATGGTGAATTACATATTGCGTTGGGAGTTGGGGGTTACACACGTCAAACTTATAACACCCCGTCGTTTTTGCGTCGGGGATTAAAAAGAACCAGAAGGACGTACGTACCCAATAAGAAATTCGTCTACAAAATTCCTAGTTACCGGTGTATAGAGATTAGAGATCGTTGTTACCAATAGTCAGTCGGTAGGAAAGTACCCGGCTCGCAGCCATACTCAAGAGGTATCAATCAAGAGGGTGCGGTAATGAGCGGGGAACGGCTCGAGTCGACGTTAGGCGCGACACTCGCTCCGTATAATCATCATTATTTATGCCACCCGGGTAGATGATAACTTTAACACCAGGAGACTCAGTTGCGACCCGTTGTGAAAGCAATATCTTCAATGTAAGAGGGACGAAATGAGATAATGACTAATGACCTTAAGACATAGATAGGATTAAGGATGCTCAAGATATCAAAGTGGAAAAGGATAGTGGTTAACTGACTATAACCAGGTTATTCTTGGAAGAAAAATATAGGTAGGTATAGGTTACCCTACTTGGGGGCAAAATTTTAAACCTAAGTATGTAGAAAGAACAATGTAAACTGTAGGTGCTAGTTATTCAGTTGGATAATTTGGCAGAACTATGGATATTTTTTTAAGACTATAGACTATGGTCATCGTCATCATCATCATCATCTCAGCCGTAAGACGTCCACTGCTGAACATAGGCCTCCCCTTTAGACTTCCATATGTACCGGTTGGAAGCGACCTGCATCCAGCGTCTTCCGGCGACCTTTATAAGGTCGTCTGTCCACCTTGTGGGTGGACGTCCTACGCTGCGTTTGCTAGTCCGTGGTCTCCACTCGAGCACTTTTCGACCCCATCGGCCATCCGCTCTCCGCGCTATGTGGCCTGACTATGGTCACTTTCGTGAATTCGCCAGTGTCACATAGTACGAGTAATTTTGTATCTGACAGTACTTAATAGGTAGCTGACCAAATTTTATAGAAAAACCACGAAAATGTATAATTCTAATACCCAATCACTCAAAAGCCCGTCTATTCCGTATCGTTTGACAGAAACACCCAACATTTTATTGTTTTTTATCCCTGCCACTTACACCTATCGGGAGGAAAGTCCCAAAGTACAACTGTATCCATAAATCGTGAGTGCACCCTCCCTTCCTTATCGGGACAAGTGGCGAGGGGACGCGTCAAGAAGCGAGCGATGTAAGCGATTACACCAGGCGTTGCCAAGCTTTGGGACATTTGGGACTGGATAAATAAATAATATAATAATTTTGGGGTTATACTTTATACTCCAACAGAACAGGTTACCCTACTTACACTGTCAGAGTCAAATCACAATTGGACGTCGTTAAACGAAAATGTTCCAATCCACAGGGGGGTCAATTTGAGAAAAACGCACTTTTGTGTGTTTTAGCCGTACACTTTTTTGTTTTAACTGTATAATTAAAAACTGTGAGTTTTATTGTAAGAAAACAAAATATTTATTTCATTTACGGAGTACGGCTAAAACACAAAAGTGCATTTATCTCAAATTGACACGCCTGTGGATTGTGGATTGGAACATTTTCGCTTAACTGCGTCCAATTTATGGGTTGTGTGGCTAACCTATATGGATTTAAGTTGTTTTGTCTGCGGGCGCGGCCGCTTGAAAGGATAAATAGCGATAGATAAGTTGTCAATAATATAAACACGTAATATTATAAAGTTCACATTTCTCGAGCGAAAAATAAGAAATCTGAATTATTAAAAGGAAGAAATATGCTACTGAGTGATCTATCAACGCTAGATTGAAATCAAATTTTACACAGAGTTAGATGTTCATGGAAACCAACTAGAGATTTATCCCGCTTTCTAGGTTTAGACTGCTCAAATCTTCGGCTCCATTATTGCTTAAGATGCGAGACGAGATCATAGTCAAAGGCTAACCTATAATAAAGGTTACGACAGACAGAGGACGGAACGGTAAAGCGACCGCGATCTTCATTTGTTCCTGCCCGCGTTCGCTTTATACATATGTGATAGGTTACGTACAGTCAACTACAAAGAGATGTATCCATGTTAGGCTTACAAAATGAAGTAAATTTTCATTTGCCACAATGAACTACCCTTGGTTCGTGACATTTCTAGTAGCAATCAAACTTTATATTATCATCGACTAGTTTAATATGCAACAATGATGTATCCCATTACTTTTCCTTAGGTGATACATAATAATAGCATTTTAAATGAATCGAATATAGTATACGATTTGGTGGATACTGAAAATGTCACGAAGTAAGGGTAAATAATTTTTGCATACTAAAAGTTCCTTCATTTTGTAAGACTAACATGGATATCTCTTTGTAGTTGACTGTACAAATACGAACATTACAAAAATTCCGTCCCGGATCGCGTTCTCTTTACCACCTGAGTCTGTCGTAAGCTTAAAATAAAGCTCTCAAAAAAAAAAACTCATTTTCACTGCGACCCGCATAACCAACCATTGACAACACCTGTACGAGAGCGTTCAAGTGTGCGTCCCGGGCCCGAGTCCCGGTTATCCCGGCGTTCGGTCGTTTCCGGCACGATCGGACAACTGGCGGCTGTAATCGACGGGATATAGCTCCGTACTCTGTGTGTACCTATAGGCTGACCAAGGAATGGCGTGTATTGTGTACAGAGAATAGAGAAGTAGGCAAAGGAACGCATGAATGCCCAACTTAACAGGTGAACGGTGAAATTTGGCACACGGATAGTTATTACGACATTATCTAAATATATAAAAGGAAAGAGTGACTGACTGACTGATCTATCAACCCATAGCCCAAACCACTGAACGGATTCAGTTGAAATTTGGAATACAGATAGATTTTATAACGTAGACCTCCGCTAAGAAAGGATTTTGTCACGCGGGCAAAGCCGTGAGCAAAAGCTAATATTATCATAATATAACTATTACCTATATCATCTAAGAAAAAAAAATATTAGGTCATCCCAAGCCCTACTCATCACCCATCCCTACTGCGCTCTTGCGCTTTGCGGTATACTTGCCGCAAAATGTACCGCTTGCAATTAGTCGCTAACCTGCTTTTGAGCGCGTCAGTAGCTAGCTCTGCTCACATTTGATACAAAAAAAAACCCATAAAAACACAAATAATATGCCGGGGTATGTGTTGAGGTATTGCACCAACTGTTCACGCAACACGCCGAGTGCAAAGTAATAAGTTTTCATCGGTAAGTAACTAGATAAACATTTTACAATTTTATTCAAACAAAGCAGCTAATATTTTGTGACATTTTCTCGTTTTGTCAAAGAATAAATATAAAGATGTGACATTGTGTGTTTACTTGCCTAGTTTAAGTTTATCTATTGATGGCTTAAGAGAAAGTAAAATCGTTAGTAAAACCTTATGTAAAAAATATCATTTATTTTAATATTATTATTTTCATTGAATCGATTTGAATATAATTTGATTATTTTTTCATTTACACACATTATTTTATTTTATAGTATTTTTTTAAATCAATTTCGGTGTTTTTCGTTGAAATGTATGGAAAAAACATTTTTTTTTTTCAAATTAAACTTCCACAGATCAGACATTTACATTAAAACTGTAATTGATTACCACCTTGTTTAAACATAATAAACCTGTTTTAGTACCCATATATCATATTAGGTTCGTTAGAGTGATTTTCAAAAAGGAGACCTTTTTTCGGGGCGCTACTATCGCGAATTTTTAAAGTTAAACTAAATAAGTTACAAAATTAAATAGGTTATTTATTTTATCTAACAATTAAAAAATATTTAACCGATTAGATTTTCAAAAATGTATGAAATGACGTGACATGACATGTCAAGGTGTATCAACATAATACGTCGTTTCATACATATTTGACAAATTGGTTTTCGGTTTGGTTCTTTCACGGATAAGTGAATAACACTGCTGCCTCCCCCTTTATTTAGTAGGCAAAAAAATGGCATAAGTACGTTCTGTTTGTTTTTTCTCATCTATGATAACTTTAGATGTCAAATGGGACAATACTTCAGTTTGGCGTGTGACCTCTATTTATATATCTCGATGGGTCATCCATAATTTTGTACTCATTATATAAGAAAATTCATAAAAATATAGAGCAGTCGTATTCTTAATATAACATTGAGGTGTTGAGGAAATCCCGCCTTCTAGGTTATATGTTACCATCTACACTACTAGTCCCGGTCCCCGGTTATCCTGGCGCTCGGTCGTTTCCAGTTTCCGGCACGATATCGGACAACTGGCGGCTGTAATCGACGGGCTATAGCTCTGTATGTATAGGATGACCGCTGCGGTCGTGTTGGCAAATGTTGACCTGTGCGAGGGCAAAGAGGGAGGGTTGAGGCGCGGAGAAAAAAAAATTGTAACTGATTATAGCGCATTCAAATATGGAACTTTGTTTCATACAACCTTTTTATTAGAAATACATCAGGTACCAATTTAAAATCAGGTAGGTAGGTATTCTGTCCATTTAATTTTGCGATTTTATTTTATGTAATTATCAGCTACGCATTACCACGGTAAAGAGATATACAGTAGTTTGACTGAGCGTGATTTTTGAACATAAATACCTACAGTCTCGCGGTACATGCGCAAGTCATAGGGCTGCCGGGCAGCCGCTGCCCGCATACAGTAGGTACCTACCTGTTTCATATCATCTACTTACTTGAGCTACCTACCTACTACCTACTTACCTATCATGTCGTGGCGGCGTATATTAAAACCCAAGACAAGACAAGAGATAAGACAAGAGACAAGACAAGAGATAAGACAAGACAACCTCCTCCCCTTTCCCTCCTCCCCTCCCCCCCTCCTCTTCCCCTCCACCCCTCCCCTCCCCCTCATACCCTTCCCCCTCCTCCCCTTCCCCCTCCTCCCCTTCCCTTCCCCTCCCCTCATTCCCCCCTCCCCTCATTCCCCCTCCTCCCCTTCCCCCTCCTCCCCTTACCCCTCCTCCCCTTCCCCCTCCTCCCCTTCCCCCTCCCCTCCTTCCCCCCTCCCCTCCTTCCCCATCCTCCCCTTTTTAACTAACTGACCTTTTTAATTTTATTACCTTTCCATGTTGCTTGATAAACAAATGAATTAAATTAAAAATTTAAAAAACCCCCAACGCAATACGCAATTCTTCATTTTGTGGTGGCGGCCATCTTGGATTTTTAATTTTATATAATGGGTTGTATTCTACTAGTTAAGCCCTTTCATTTGATACCCATATTGAGGGGGTCGCGGAAGAAAAAAGTAATACGCCATTTTGTAGCGGCGGCCATCTTGGACCGATTTCCACCAAACATGTCTGAGAACACTCTCGACTAACCTTACTTTCAAACAAAAAAAACTAAATCAAAATCCGTTCATCCGTTCGGGAGCTACGGTGCCACAGACAGACACACACACACACAGAGACAGACAGACAGACACGTCAAACTTATAACACCCCGTCGATTTTGCGTCGGGGGTCAATAATGTTATTTTTGGATTTCCTGATAAGTTCAATGAAAAGTTCAAGCTACCTAAAACAGCATAATATAGTATGCTATTTTTTTGCCATTTTTATATAATTTATTATATTATGTATACATACGTCAAAAGTAAATAACGTAAATAACACTAAATACTTGCAAAAAACTATCGCGACGTCCGCCCGTCGCTGCGTGGCACCCGCTTCTGGATTATATACCCACTTCTACCCACATCTACCGACATCTATTCACTTCCATTTTCCGCCCGTTTCTATGGAGTCAAACTACTGTATATCTCTTTACCGTGCTATAGTCCTACCTAAAGGTAATTTACACATTTTTGTTAAAAATTAGTAATTTTAAAAGTAAGCTATTTTTTAGTAACTTTATATTCCTATGATCTATCCTGACAAGGAATGTAATTAATAATTATCATCACTAACAAAACTCTGCGCTCCTAGTAAACAATCTACCTGCACGGTAAAGAGATATACAGTAGTTTGACTCCATAGAAACGGGCGGAAAATGGAAGTGAATAGATGTCGGTATATGTGGGTAGAAGTGGGTATATAATCCAGAAGCGGGTGCCACGCAGCGACGGGCGGACGTCGCGATAGTTTTTTGCAAGTATTTAATGTTATTTACGTTATTTACTTTTGACGTATGTATACATAATATAATAAATTATATAAAATTATATATAAATGGCAAAAAAATAGCATACTATATTATGCTGTTTTTGGTAGCTTGAACTTATCATTGAACTTATCAGGAAATCCAGAAATAACATTATTAACCCCCGACGCAAAATCGACGGGGTGTTATAAGTTTGACGTATCTGTCTGTCTGTCTCTGTGTGTGTGTGTGTGTCTGTCTGTGGCACCGTAGCTCCCGAACGGATGAACGGATTTTGATTTAGTTTTTTTTGTTTGAAAGTAAGGTTAGTCGAAAATGTTCTCAGACATGTTTGGTGGAAATCGGTCCAAGATGGCCGCCGCTACAAAATGGCGGATAACTTTTTTCTTCCGCGACCCCCTCAATATGGGTATCAAATGAAAGGGCTTAACTAGTAGAATACAACCCATTATATAAAATTAAAAATCCAAGATGCCGGCCACCACAAAATGAAGAATTGCGTATTGCGTTGGGGGTTTTTTAAATTTTTAATTTAATTCACTTGTTTATCAAGCAACATGGAAAGGTAATAAAATTAAAAAGGTCAGTTAGTTAAAAAGGGGAGGAGGAGGGGGAAGGGGAGGAGGGGAAGGGGGGAGGAGGGGAGGGGGGAGGAGGGGAGGGGGAAGGGGAGAAGGAGGGGAGGGGAAGGGGAGGATGGGGAAGGAGGGAAGGGGGAAGGGGGGAGGGGGAAGGGGAGGGGGAAGGAGGGGAGGGGGAAGGGGGGAGGGGGAAGGGGAGGAAGGGGAAGGGGAGGAGGGGGAAGGGAAGGAGGGGAGGAGGAAGGGGAGGAGGGGGAAGGGGAGGAGGGGGAAGGGGAGGAGGGGGAAGGGAAGGAGGGGAGGAGGAAGGGGAGGAGGGGGAAGGAGGGGAGGGGAAGGGTA